>JASDDO010000019.1:244001299-246401299 GCA_030015575.1 Agapanthus africanus
CAAGGTCTTTTTGAAAGCCTCAGCTAGACCGTTAGCTCGAGGATTATAAACTGAGGAATATCTCCAGTCTATGTTGTGTTGTTGCGCGAAGCGGCTGATCTTGTGGCTTCTGTAGGCTGGCCCGTTATCGAAGATGATCCATCGCGGAGTTCCAAACCGATAAATGACGTGCGTCTTGAAGAAATGAAGGATATTCTCCGTCTTCACTTCCCTCAGCGGTACTGCTTCTGCCCATTTGGAGAAGTAGTCAGTCATCGCCAAGATGAATCGATGTCCCCTGGACGATGCTAGTTCGATGGGGCCGATTACGTCAGTCCCCCACATTTCGAACGGCCAGCTGGCCACTATTGGATGTAGAGAATTTGGGTGCTGATGGATAAAGTCCCCATGAATCTGGCATGAGTGGCATTGCTTCGCATATTCGAGGCAGTCCTGAATCATCGTGGGCCAGTAGTAGCCCATCCATTTAATCTTCAACTTCATCTTCGGGCCTTCTTGGTGAGAACCACAGAGTCCGTCGTGAACTTCCTGAACAACTCTTTTCGCCTCTTTAGGTCCCAGACATCTCAACCACAGAGAATCGAACGACCTCTTGTACAGAGTATCATTGACGAAGGCAAAAGACAGAGCTCGTTTCATAAGCTGGTGTCTTGAGGACGCATCTTCAGGTGTTCGACGGGATTTGAAGTAGTCTATAAAGACTTCTCTCCAATCCTCAGCCTTTTCCTGGTCTTTTATTTGCATAGCCATTTGGTCAGTCACTCCCTTTTCTTCGGATGATTCCGGAGATATTTCTGCTGGGGCAAGCACCCGACGGCTTTGTACCACGATTCTTACGTCATCGAGGTTCTCGTCGGCCAGTTTTTTAGCGAGCTTAGCTAGTGCATCTGCTTTGCTATTTTCCACACGCGGTATGCTTTCCAGCATGTAGGAAGGGATTTGAGTCAGCAATTGCTGTACTCTCTCGCCATACTTTACCAGTTCGGGTTTGCACGTTTGGTAGTCGCCATTTACTTGACTGACGACCAGTTGAGAATCTCCATATATGAGGAGGTTTTCAATTCCCATGTCGATGGCGATCTCGAGACCTGCTATCAAAGCTTTGTATTCGGCTTCATTGTTCATCCTTGGCTCTGTTAAGGAGAAAGCAAAGCGCATTATCCCTCTTTGTGGAGTTACGAAGATGAGGCCTACCCCCGATTTGATTATAGGGGTGCTTTGTTTGCGCTTCTTCGTGGAAGACGCTCCATCAAAATAGAGTTCCCATCGAGTATCACTACCGTCGATCGCATCAAACGCATGTTCGTCTGGAAGCTCGCAATTCAAAGGAGAATCGGCAGGTATCGGATGCTCAGCGAGGAAGTCGGCGATGGCCTGGCCTTTCACTGCCTTAAGAGGCTGATAGGTTATCGAAAACTCCATTAAGAGCAAGGCCCATTTAGCGAGTCTCCCTGTCAATATGGCCTTCGACATTAAATATTTAAGGGGGTCCACCTTCGAAATGAGATGGATTTCATGCGCCAACGCATAGTGCCTGAGCTTCGTTATCGCGAAGATCAACGCCATACAGTGTTTTTCGATGGGGGAATAGTTGCTTTCTGCCCCCAGGAGAACTCGACTTAAGAAATAGAGAGCTCTTTCTTTCCCTTGGTCATTCTCTTGTGCCCATAATGCACCTAAGGAACCTTCGAGGGCGGTTGTATAAAGAATGAGAGGCTTTCTCTTGACCGGAGCGGCCAGCACTAGCGAGTTCTGCAGATACTGCTTGATTTCGTCCAGCGCGTCTTGGCATTTGTGATCCCAGACGAACGGGGTTCCCTTCTTCATCAGATGACTATAAGGATAACACTTGCCTGAAAGATTGGCTATAAATCGCCGGATATACGCGAGCTTCCCTTGGAGAGATCGCAATTGCTTAAGAGTCTTTGGCGGAGGCATTTCCATGATCGCCTTGATCTTTGACGGATCTATCTCGATACCTCGGTGTCCGACGATGAATCCTAAGAATTTGCCCGAGGAAACTCCGAATGCGCACTTGAGAGGGTTCATCTTCAAGTTGTATTGTCGAAGGCGTTGAAATACGGTCTTCAGATGTTCTAAATGCTCCTCGTATGATTTGCTTTTTACCATGAGGTCGTCGATATAGCATTCGACGATTTCATGTATAAGGTCATCGAAGATCTTCGTCATGGCCCTCTGATAGGTGGCACCGGCGTTCTTTAGATCGAAGGGCATCACCTTGTAGCAGAATATACCCAAAGGGGTCCGGAAAGCGGTGTACTTCTGGTCTTCGGGATGCATCTTTATTTGATTATACCCTGATGAGCCGTCCATGAAGGAGAAAACCTCGTGAGTGGACGTGTTATCTATCATCAGCTCGGTGAACGGTACTGGGAAGTCATCATTCGGGCAGGCTTTATTGAGATCCCGAAAGTCTACACATATGCGCACCGTCCCATTTTTCTTCATCACCGGGACGATGTTGGCGATCCAATTGGGATACTGAACTTCCTGGATAAACCCAGAGTCGATCAGCTTCTTGACTTCGGCATTAATTCTCATCTCAAGGTCGAGCCGCATTCTTCTCGGTGCTTGTTTGATTGGCTTAACGTCCGGGGATATCGCCAATTTATGCACAGCAATTTCTGGATCTAGTCCTGGTATTTCGGAATAGTTACATGCGAAGCAATGTTTATGCTGCATAAGCACGTCTTTTAATGAAGCCACCCTTCCTTCAGACAACAGCTCACTAACGAATGTCGGTCGCGGGTCGTTCGCCATCCCTAACTCAATTTTCTTGAGGTTATCCGTAGTGGTGTGTATTCCATCTTCCAGCTCTTTCGGCGTTGGTGGAAATTCTGAGATCACCTCGTCATCGTTGTTTTCGAAGCACTAGGGAAGGTCATCCATATTCTCGAGCTCTTCTTTTGATATTGTTATCATATGATAAGTACGAGCCCGCTTCAAAGACCGATGTGGATCTGGTTCTGCTCTCGTGGGTTTGGGTTCATGCTTCTGTGGCGGCGTTACCCTCCAGCTGTCAGATAGAGCGAACTTGCTGAGCTGATACTGATCTTCGACCCAATTCTTGAAGGTGAAGCAATCTTCGAGAGGGTGGCCTATTACTCGGTGATAAGAGCAATAGTTTGGGTGAGAGACTTCGCCTGCTTGCTCAGGGTGTTTAGACTCCGGCAGTGTAAGCATTTGATGTTTTATAGAGATCAAGTATCTTCTTTGTCTTGTCTCGAGGAAAAGAGTACGCTCGACCCATCTTCTTCATAAGGGATAGATCATGACCGCTCGATTCCCGCTCGCGTGACTTCTTGGTCCCGCTTTGTCGTTGCTAAATGCCTTTTCCGCTTTTTGACTTGTTTCTGCCTCTGTTTCGGGCCTTTTTTACAACAGGTTGACAGGGAGCGGCATTTTCGTCTTTCACAGCCTGTTGGAGGAAGCGTTGCGTCCTAGCTTTCTCGTAGATGGCCATTTCGCGGTTGTGGTCATCTCGGACTTTTTGACTAGCTTCCTGTTCATATCAGATTTTTGCATTTTTATACCGCCCAATTTTTATCATATTGCTTATCGGTAGGTACTCTTGAGCCGTGTTTGCTAGTCAATTGCAGGATATAAGTTCTCAGCTCTAAACGGTGAAATTCAAGGAAAAGCACGACAAAATCCGGGTTCCTGCCAACCACAGATAAAATACGGGTCTCCGCTCTCTATCCGTATGTTGCCACACACCAGTTTAAGAGACAAAATGGCAAATCAATGTCATTTTCATGCACAAGGCTCAATGGCAACACCAAGTCCAAGAAATCTACGTGGAGCTCAAGAAAATCATGACAAAAAGATCCACATAAAATCACCTTTGATTCTGGAAGAAATGTGGAAAGATTATCAGAAAAAATATGTACCAGACTAAAGGGAACAGAAGACCAGGGCAGCACACAAAAGACGAGAGCCCAACTCCCCTATAGGGCCGCGGAACCGTAGCCAATAGGGGGTCTAGGCCGCGGTTCCGCGGCCGTACAGACTCTTCAGGGGGTTATATTTTAAGGGTTGTTTTGTAATTTTATAAGGAGGCAGATTGTTGTCCTAGATTTCCAATTCCCTGCCTATAAATAGTCCAGAACCTTGTGAAGCCAAGGGTGCTTAATCTTGTATTTTAGGTTTTAGAATATTTGTTGTTCTTCTTCCTCTTCTCATCTCTTCTCCATTAAAAACTTGTAGTGAGCTTTTGTGAGTGAAGAATGATGAATAAAGAAGTTCTTTTTGTTATTATATTTGTCTTGCTCTTATTATGTTAATTGCTTGTAATCTTCAATTGATAATTTAGTTGTTTTTATTTATTGTTGTTTCTTTCTTGTTCTCTTTTCCTTTATCCTTAAACAACCATGATACTTACGTTTGATCCTTACCAAGGTGAGGTCGCAAATAGCTAGTTGTTATCTTCTAATCTCTTTCTTTCTATCTTCCTCCTTTGTTTTATTTTTCGTTCTTCTTGTAATGGGTGAGTAGTTTCCATACTTGTTAGGGTAGGATAAGGGAAGTTTGAGAGAAGGAAATCTCCCTCACTCTTTCCTTGCCCAACATCTTAAATCGAACTCCCGTTAATTGAACCACAATCTGCTCCCTACGGCACCCTATCCTACATGATAGCGGTGAATCCGTAGTGAGACCGGTTATGGTTGAATTAACCGGAGGTTAAGGCTAAGAGCCAAGAACGGACGGACAAGCACCAAAAGAAAGAACTTATGCGTTGGAAAGCCTAGCTTATACTCGCAAGTTCCTTCCTAGTCGTGCTAATCCCCGTTGTTGCCGATTACCGTAACACCGATATTAAGAGTGGCAACGAAAGAAGTGAGCGACACCTAACTCAAACTAACCTAATCCTAACCCTAATAAGCTCTCTTTACATATCATTTAGCACATAGTTAATCACAAACAAATCTGGACTTTTGGACTTAACTCGTTAAAGCACATAGAAAAAGATTCCCATCTCCCTGCGGACGACCCGTACTCAACCGGCTAGCTACAAGCGAAACCGTCTTGATTGCGGTAATTAACTAAACTTGAACACGCAAAAACCCTAACAATCAAATGGCGCCGTTGCCGGGGAGACGGCAGTTTATTTCTTTGTGTAATTTCGGGTTAATTTGTGAATATAAATATAACCGAAAAAAAAATATATACATTGTAAAAAATCATCTTGTTGTTTTTGATTAGTTTTTGTGCAAGTGTGCAGGATAATACGAAGTTCAAGTTCAGTGCCAAAGACGTGAGAAGTTAGACCCATATCTCGCGGCTACACCGCGACAGATCAAGACAAGAACCAACGGTCTACTGTAAAAATCTGGAGCAGATACAGTGAGCAAATAAAAATTCAGAAAATCTAGACAAGAAGAGGACAGACAAGGCAGCACACACCAGAAAAACAGAGCCCCAACTCTACTATCCTGCTGCGGAACCGCGGCATAAGCAAGCTTAGGCCGCGGAACCGCGGCCGTTTGGAGCCTTTAGGGTGCTAAAATTTTTGTAAGTCTTCCTGATCTCTCCCCCACTCCTCTGAACTCCACTGAACTGTATTTTCTGCAGCATTCTTTGCGCAAATTCTCTTCCCCCTTCCAATAAATTGTTCTTGTGCAGGATTCTTTACACCACGCTAAAAAATAAAATTTGATTGCAGTTGATTTGTTACTGCTTTGCATTTATTAATACGGACTTAAGGGGCTTGAAACCAATTCAGATTGGGTGGGGATTCCATCACCCTTCCCAGGACCCCAGAAATCACAAAAAGCATATGCATTGACCATTGTTAATTAAAAAATACTAGACTCAGCCCTAAGGACTTCGCGCTCAATAGAACAGAGGACTAGTTACAGGCATCGGCCGTTTATCCTATCCTGACTTTGCGGTGTCTAGGCAAGTGTGTCGAAGGCAAGTAGTTACTTAATTAGGACCACTACTTACGTAGTGGGGAGCCTCTTACTTACGTGGCACTTACCTGGCCGCAATTGGCGGAGAAGAGGCGGTTTGAGGTCCTATTTCTAGTCCTTTGGAACAGTTAGGAGCTGTCTAGCTGACCTAGGTGACCCTAGATCTAGGTGATTGTGCATATCTTGTTTGTGATTGCTTAAAGCCGTAAATCCGTACATATTTCTGTAAAGCTCTTTCTAAAAAAGAAAAAAAAAGAAAAAAAATCAAAAAAATTTATAAAAACTTGCCCTTTGTCGCCAAAATCCCATTTTTCACCCACCACCCATCGTATTTCTCCATTGACGTTTTCTTACCCTTACCTTCTCCACTTTGACTATACTAAACTCGTTTAGTGTATGTCCGCTTGGACTCGGGACACTAGCGCCCGTTTACTCCGCGTTACGTTAGTCGCTACCGACTACGCGATCGACTCAGACGTCGAAACTCCGTCCACGCCTCTTTCACCCTTACCTTTGCCGGCCAACTCCGACGTTGACCGGAATTCTGTTCATACATCTTCACCTTCACCTTCACCAACCTCTTCTTCCGCGATGTCAGGATTTAATCCAAACATCTCTTTGACTCCCCCGGGATTGACTCCACCTCTTATGGAGGCAAATCACTCACCACCACCGCCTGTTGTGCGCCGCAGCGAATCGCGCTCCAGGATCGTTTCTATCCCACCCGTTCTGCACTTCCCACCCGTCTTTCTCTTCCACCGGCCAATGGGGATAACTCTTCCAAAATTTCATGGGGTTGAATCTGAAGATGCCTATATCTTCATCAACAAATTTCAAAACGTTTGTGCCATGATGAAAACCACCCAGCTGTCGGACGATGCTATACGGCTACGGGTCATTCCGTTCACTTTATGCGATCTTGCTGAAAAATGGCTGTATAGCACCGCTTCCCACTCCATAACCAGTTGGGACGAGTTTGTTAAAGCGTTTCTCAAAAAATTCTATCCGAATCATAAAACCGCAAGGATCCGTAACAAAATCAACCAATTCTCTCAGCTTCCTTCTGAACCTTTCTGGAAGTGCTTTGACCGGTATAAAGACCTTCTTGTTCAGTGTCCTCACCATGGTATCGAGAAATGGCAACTTTGCCAAACCTTATACGAGGGCCTGAACCCAGCAACCAAGCAGTTGTTGGAAACCATTTGTCAGGGCCACTTCCTATCGAAATCCGACGAGGAAGCGTGGCAATTCTTCGACGACCTTGCGGAACAAACGCTACAATGGGAGAGCACCAGACCGACTTCTTCTTCTTCTTCTTCTACATCCATCGGTCAGTCTAGGGTAGGAATTCACCAACTTGATGTCTCTATTGTGATGAAAGCTGAAATGGCTGCAATAACGAGAAAACTTGAAGCGATAGAGTGCAAATTTTCATCTCATGCTCCTGCCCCTGTTCTTCCCCTTCGTACCATTTGTGCTTGTTGTTCCGATCCTTCTCACTTGACCGAAGAGTGTCCTTACAATCCACCATCTCAAGGACAAGATCAGGTTAATGCTACATTTCAGCAAAGACCGAGGAATGATCCATACTCTTCCACCTACAATCCCGGTTGGAGGAACCACCCCAATTTCGCCTGGAATCAGAATTAGCATCAATTCCAAGGCAACAATTTCCAAAGGCCCCCTCCGCCGCAACAACAAGCACAACAACAAACTCAACATCAATTTCAGTAGTCCTTCCAACCCCAACCTTTTCAAAATCAGACGAACAACTTTGCACCCAACAATTCTTTTCCCCAAAACAACTTTGTTCCGTCAAACAACGATAAGGTTTCCTCGTTCGAACGAAGTCTGGAGGCGTTCGTTAAACAACTGACACAATCCACCGCCAACATCCAGTCTTCCATTCAGTCCTTAGTGCAACACACTGCCGCTCACGGGCAAAGCATCAAGACCATCAAGGCCCAGATTGCACAGCTGAATGCGGCCTTAAGCGAGCGAGAGAAGGGGAAGCTCCCGTCCTAGCCACTCCCAAATCCCGGTCACCCACATAATGTACATGTTGCTCTTGAACAACAGAACCATAATGTGAGTGCCGTAACCACATTGAGATCAGGAAGGATGCTGCAAAACAACATTGGCACACGGATCAACGATGACACCCCGGCCGCTGCTTCTTCTTCTTCTTCTTCTTCTCCTGCTTCTTCATCTTCTGAGCCTATTCTCCATTCTTCAAAAGGCTCTCCTCCCTCTTCTTCTGCTCTAAACGGACCCAATTCTCACTCCACGAAAACACCAGTTCTGGGATCCGTTCCAACTCCACAATCTCCTCCTCCAGCATTGGACTCAACCAATTTTAAAAACGTTCCATTTCCAAACCGGTTGAAGTCCACCAAACAAAATCCACAAATGGAGAAGATTCTGGAGTTGTTTAAGCAGGTTAACATTAACATTCCCCTTTTAGATGCTGTCCAACAAGTCCTGTCCTACGCGAAAATCTTAAAGGACTTGTGCACGAAAAAGAGGAAGTCTCAGGTACCCAAGAAAGTTTTCTTGGCTAGTGCTGTGAGTGATGCTCTTACCCAATCTTTACCAAAAAAACGGAAGGACCCAGGCTGTCCTACGATTTCTATTACCATTGGGGATAAGAACATCAACCGCGCACTATTAGATCTTGGTGCCAGTGTTAGCCTGCTTCCATACTCAGTATATGAGCAACTAGGTGTAGGAGAGCTGAAACCCACACACTGCACTCTCCAAATAGCCGACCGATCGATCACCCATCCTAGGGGTGAGCTAGAGGATGTGTTAATCAAAGTCGGGGACTTCATATTCCCCGTTGACTTCATTGTATTAGACACACAGCCTGTAGCTAACTCCCGGAATCAAATTCCGGTGATACTCGGTCGCCCATTCCTTGCAACCTCAAATGCTGTGATCAATTGTCGCAATGGTTCGATGAACCTCTCTTTTGGAAACATGACAATTGAACTCAACATTTTTAGGTTGGGGAATCAGCCCTCCGAACCTAATGCTCATATACTGGACGTTTGCTCAATCCAGGAGATCACCCCTGAAGAGTGTGAATTCGAGGAGTTTTTGTTCGATCACGATAACCTTGACGCCACTAGTGCGTTCCTCTTCGAACCTGCTGCTGTCTCTGCGCCCGACAATAACTACAAGTGTTTCACTTTCTCGAACGATCTTAGCCACTCACCACCCGAGTTTGAATCCTTCGAATTTCCGGATGAGTTACCTGAACCATCCAACTCGGTCGCTTACACTCATTTTGAACCTTTGCTGGAATCTTTTGAGTTCGAGACCTTTTCACCAATCCTGCCTTCAATCGTTTCACCTCCAACGCTCGAATTCAAGCATTTGCCGTCTCACCTTAAGTACGCTTACTTAGGTGAGAACAAGACCTTCCCTGTCATCATTTCGGCTTCTCTAGCTCCCGAGCAAGAGAGAGCCCTTCTTGCGGTCTTGCACAGCAATAGGCAAGCTTTTGGCTGGTCCATGGCGAACATCAAGAGGATTAGTCCCCTGATCATTGAACATCACATTCATCTGATGGATGATGCCAAACCAGCCAGAGATCCACAAAGGCGACTCAATCCAGTCATGAAGGAGGCTGTGAAGAAGGAGATCGTAAAATGTCTGGATAGTGGTATCATTTACCCTATCTCTGATAGCCAGTGGGTTAGCCCCATTCACGTTGTCCCCAAGAAATCAGGCATAACAGTCATCACTAACGAGGCAAATGAGTTAATCCCTACTCGCACCCAAACTGGGTGGCGAGTATGCATCGATTACCGAAAACTCAATGCCGCAACGCGGAAAGACCACTTTCCGCTACCTTTCATTGACCAGATGCTTGAACGATTAGCCGGACACGAGTACTACTGCTTTCTTGATGGCTACTCCGGCTATAATCAAATTCCCATCGCCGAAAAAGACCAGGACAAGACCACTTTCACTTGTCCTTTCGGCACGTTTGCATATCGTCGCATGCCCTTTGGGTTATGCAATGCGCCCGCTACCTTCCAGCGGTGTATGATGGGAATCTTCTCAGACATAGTGGAAAAATTCTTGGAGATCTTCATGGACGATTTCTCCATTTTCGGCGATTCCTTTGACAAGTGTCTGCTGCATCTCGACGCTGTCCTTACCCGATGTAAGGACAAGAACCTCACTTTGAATTGGGAGAAGTGCCACTTCATGGTGCGCGAAGGTATTGTCTTAGGACATATCATCTCGCAAAATGGCATAGAGGTTGACAAAGCGAAAATTGAGGTCATTTCCAATCTCCCTCCTCCCAGATGCGTCCGAGACATCCGAGGCTTCCTTGGCTATGCCGGTTTCTATAGATGGTTCATCAAGGACTTTAGCAAGATTGCTAGGCCCTTGACTCTTTTGCTGGCCAAGGACACGCCATTCGACTTCAACTCGAGCTGTGTGACTGCATTCGAGTCATTAAAAAGCTCATTCACTTCTACTCCCGTTCTCTCTTCTCCTGACTGGACGCACCCATTTGAGATTATGTGCGATGCATCCGACTTTGCCATCGGTGCTGTCCTTAGACAACGCGTCGACAAGATGCCGCACGTGATCTATTATGCTAGCCGAACCCTGAACGACGCCCAACTTAATTATACAACAACTGAGAAGGAATTCTTGGCTGTTGTATTTGCTTTAGAGAAGTTCAGGCCCTACCTCATCGGCTCTCCAGTCATTGTCTACACAGACCATTCTGCTCTGCGCCATCTTTTTGCGAAGAAAGATGCAAAATCTCGGCTGATACGTTGGATCCTCTTACTTCAAGAGTTTGACCTTGTCACCAAGGACAAAAGAGGATGTGAAAACGTAGTCGCCGACCATCTCTCACGACTTCCTTCTTCGCCGTCGCTTCACATTTCGATCAACGACGTTTTCCCGGATGAACAGCTCTTGACAGTATCTTGCGAACCCTGGTTCGCAGATATTGTGAACTATTTGGCCACAGGATTACTACCAACTGAATGGTCAAGTCAGGAGAGACTTCGATTCTTATCCCAAGTAAAACACTTTTACTGAGATGAACCCTATCTGTTCAAGTACTGTCCCAACCAGATTATTCGTCGGTGTGTCCCTGACGATGAATTCAAGAGTGTGCTGTCGTTTTACCACGATCAAGCATGTGGCGGGCATTTTGGCCCCAGAAAGACAGCTGAGAAGATCTTGCAATGTGGTTTCTAATGGCCACAACTCTTCAAAGACGCTCATGACTATTGCAAGACTTGCTCCCGGTGCCAACACATGGGCCGAATATCCCGGAGGAACGAGATGCCGCTCCAACCAATCTTGGTTGTGGAGATTTTCGATGTTTGGGAGATAGATTTCATGGGGCCGTTTCCCAGCTCTTTCGGGAACTTGTACATCCTTCTCACTGTTGATTACGTCTCTAAGTGGGTCGAAGCTGTGCCCAGCCGGACTAACGACAACAAGGTTGTCGTTAGGTTTCTTAAAGAGAACATTTTCTCCCGTTTTGGGCACCCCCGAGCGATCATTAGCGACAATGGAACTCATTTCTGCAATAAGACTTTCGAAGCCTTGATGCGGAAATATTCCATTAATCATAAGCTATCTACGCCCTACCACCCCCAGACCTGTAGGCAGGCCGAAGTTTAAAATCGGCAAATCAAGAAGATACTGGAGAAGACGGTTTCCAAGAACCGAAAAGATTGGTCGCTGAAACTAACTGATGCCCTTTGGGCATTTCGAACCGCTTATAAGACCGATCTTGGCATGTCTCCCTATCAGCTTGTGTACGGAAAGGCTTGCCACCTCCCTGTCGAAATAGAGCATCACGCATTTTGGGCGATAAAGGAGCTGAATCTGTCTCTCGAGGATGCGGGCAGCCATCGGAAGCTGCAGTTGAACGAATTGAGCGAGCTTAGGGATGAGGCTTACGATAATGCGGTTGTCGTTAAGAATCGAACGAAGGTGTTTCACGATAAACACCTTTTGCACAAAACTTTCGTACCTGATCAACAGGTACTGCTTTACGACACCGGACTACACTTCCATCCAGGAAAGCTCAGATCTCGCTGGAAAGTGCCGTATTTTGTGCGGAATGTGTATCCGCATGGCGCTGTGGATTTGGAGAATCCAAAGGACGGTTCATTTTTCAAAGTGAACGGACACCGACTAAAACCGTACCTTAGTGCCGAACCAACAGAGGAGCTCCTGGTCTTACAGGAGTCGGTTTACCCTGCATAATCTTCCTCTGCCTACCACCAAACTTCGGTTATCCAGCCAAGAATAGTGGACACTGTTCCAAATAAGTTTGGGGGTATGTATATACCATTTTGTGGATATTCTTTTCCATTTTTACTCTTTAAAAAACAAAAACAAAAAAATTGTGTATATCTAACCGACAATTTTGACCCTTCAATGATCTCTTCATGCAACGACAGTGAGGACACTGTCCAGTTTAAGTTTGGGGGTACGCTCTGTATGCATTTCTAACCTTCGCATTCATATGTATATTTTGCATCTGCATATTAAAATCCATAAAACCCATAAAAATCAGAAAATTTTCTAAAAACATAAAAACTTTTCTGTCAAGTTAGCTAGTGGGAGAACTCTGATTCAACATTTCGACGGTTTTGTTTGATAAAATAAGAATAACTAAATCTTATGTTTAGATTTTGAAAACCTGAAAGATAAACTCTCCTTTGAAGTTAACTATAGTTGATATACGTCTTTACAATCACACTACACGTGTTGTGAGTTTTGGAAATTAGATGACAAGTCTTTTATGTCTAAAAACTTTTAAATGGATAAATGATTTTCTAAGGATCAAATAGGCTTGTTCTGAAATAAGTAATATCAAGAATAGTTTATGAGGTGAAGTGAATATGAAGGAATGTTATTGATGCCTTAATTGGAACTAAGTCTGAAAAATAACCCATCTGGAACTTGATTGGAATGATTACACACCGAACCCACTAAACACGTCTTTTATCCAAAAAATAATTGAACTGCCGGTTATATCTCCATTCGCATTGAATCATCATGATTTTCATGCTAAATTGTTTTTTGTTTTTGGACCTAGGTAACTTGAGTAATTAAGTCCGCTGGGGTGTTTCTACACCTAATGCCCTAAAACCAACTGGTTTGGGTGCATTGGCCCAAAGCTCGCTAAGAAGCCTAGAAAGTCCAGATTAAAACAAAGTCAAGCAAGTGTTCTCTCCGAGTTAAAATTCCTAACGGTTCTTTGTGTGAGAATAATCTTGATAAAAGACAGGCTTTTATATAAAAAAAAATTTAGCAAAGATATGAAGGTTTTATTCTATGATAAAGACTATTGCACGTTCACAGAGGTGTGTATGAAATGAAAACAAGAAAAAGGTGGAGTGAAAAATAAGACCTAGTTTCCTGTTAAGGAAGACAGAAATTCTGAAGTTGAAACCTTACTGGAAAACGAAACTTGAAAAATGCTTAACTCTTTATAAAACTTATGTGATCCTTTTAAAAATTTTATCCAGGCTTTATTGTGTGACATGATGACTTTAATCGATCCTTCTGGAAACTTAACGACACTATTTGCACTGCACGTAAAGACATATAAAATCTTAAGTTAAAAAAGAAGCGAGGTGTGAAAAATAAAGGTTCGATAGTCTAGACTTAGGATCATAGAATTGTTATTTTCTAAAACAAAACTTTAGGGTTTGAATCATAGTTATTTTGCAAAACAAGCTTGACCGGATTTTGTGGGTAGTATCCGCTGAAAACCCTCAGGAGACAACACTCATCCTACTAGGGACACCTAGAGGTTTAACGGCTTGTTGCACATGCTCAGTGCAATCGCGTTCCCTGCGAAAGTGAGGTTAGAAAATTTTTTGTGAATAAATTGGTTTTGCTCGGGACGAGCAAATGATAAGTTTGGGGGTATTTGTTCATATCAGATTTTTGCATTTTTATACCGTCCAATTTTTATCATATTGCTTGTCGGTAGGTACTCTTGAGTCGTCTTTGCTAGTCAATTGCAGGATACAAGTTCTCGTCTCTAAACGGTGAAATTAATAGAAAAGCATGACAAAATCCGGGTTCCTGCCAACCACAGATAAAACACGGGTCTCCGCTCTCTATCCGTATGTTGCTACACACCAGTTTAAGAGACAAAATGGCAAATCAATGTCATTTTCATGCACAAGGCTCAATGGCAACACCAAGTCCAAGAAATCTACGCGGAGCTCAAGAAAATCATGACAAAAAGATCCACATCCAATCACCTTTGATTCTGGAAGAAATGTGGAAAGATTATCAGAAAAAACATGTACCAGACTAAAGGGAACAGAAGACCAGGGCAGCACACAAAAGACGAGAGCCTAACTCCCCTATAGGGCCGCGGAACCGCGGCCAATAGGGGGTCTAGGCCACGGTTCCGCGGCCGTACAGACTCTTCAGGGGGTCATATTTTAGGGGCTGTTTTGTAATTTTATAAAGAGGCAGATTGTTGCCCTAGATTTCTAGTTCCCTGCCTATAAATAGTCCAGAACCTTATGAAGCCAAGGGTGCTTAATCTTGTATTTTAGATTTTAGAATACTTGTTGTTCTTCTTCCTCTTCTCATCTCTTCTCCATTAAAAACTTGTAGTGAGCTTTTGTGAGTGAAGAATGATGAATAAAGAAGTTCTTTTTGTTATTATATTTGTCTTGCTCTTGTTATGTTAATTGCTTGTAATCTTCAATTGATAATTTAGTTGTTGTTATTTATTGTTGTTTCTTTCTTGTTCTCTTTTCCTTTATCCTTAAACAACCATGATGCTTACGTTTGATCCTTACCAAGGTGAGGTCGCAAATAGCTAGTTGTTATCTTCTAATCTCTTTCTTTTTATCTTCCTCCTTTGTTTTATTTTTCGTTCTTCTTGTAATGGGTGAGTAGTTTCCATACTTGTTAGGGTAGGATAAGGGAAGTTTGAGAGAAGGAAATCTCTCTCACTCTTTCCTTGCCCAACATCTTAAATCGAACTCCCGTTAATTGAACCACAATCCGCTCCCTACGGCACCCTATCCTACATGATAGCGGTGAATCCGTAGTGAGACCGGTTGTGGTTGAATTAACCGGAGGTTAAGGCTAAGAGCCAAGAACGGACGGACAAGCACCAAAAGAAAGAACTTATGCGTTGGAAAGCCTAGCTTATACTCGAAAGTTCCTTCCTAGTCGTGCTAATCCCCGTTGTTGCCGATTACCGTAACACCGATATTAAGAGTGGCAACGAAAGAAGTGAGCGACTCCTAACTCAAACTAACCTAATCCTAACCCTAACAAGCTCTCTTTACATATCATTTAGCACATAGTTAATCACAAACAAATCTGGACTTTTGGACTTAACTCGTTAAAGCACATAGAAAAAGATTCCCATCTCCCTGCGGACGACCCGTACTCAACCGGCTAATTACAAGCAAAACCGTCTTGATTGTGGTAATTAACTAAACTTGAACACGCAAAAACCCTAACAATCACTTCCCTTATAAGCTTATCCATTTGTTCTTTGAACGACGGACTGGGCATTTTTACGTCGGGGACTTTTTCTGGCTCAGGGTTAGCATCCTCCCATTGAGCATCCTCTTCTTCATTGAAGTCATGTACGACGTAGCAGTCGCGGAGTAGCTCTCGTTTCTTGGACCGAACGTATCCAAGCCCGATTGCTTCCATTCTCCCATTGGGCAATTTGCGCTAAGTTCCGGGAACGTTCCAGATCCTATCATAGAACTTAGCTTTTCGAGCGGTCTGTTTGAAGGGTATCCCTTGGCGCTTCAATAGCCTTTTTAAGCCTTCTGTATAATATCTAGGCAGACGGATGGGCTGAAGCCTGTCAAGCGTAGGATCCGCACCGTGCCAGATTTCTTTCTTCACTTTGGTTTCCCCGGAGCGGTAGAATAGGATCGCCTTCTCGCCTGGGAGGGACATAGAACATCTGCAGCTCTTCTATACTGTAGGTATCAAGCGCGTCCAGTTATTTATGATGTTTAAGTGAAACCATGGCGACTTGCTGACTTTGCTCTTCATCAGAGAAAGTTTGTATTGAAGGTCGAGCGGAAAATATAGCATGGACCTCATCTTCCGAGTCACTGCCAAAGATCAACATGGGAGCTGATGGTCCTGGCTTTTTATACTGAGACGGACCTGAGTGAACTACCTCTTCTTCCTCCTCGGTATCACTCCCGAAGACCGGAGTGGTGGTGATGGCTTTGTTCTCTGGTTTGTGACATCTCTCTATGACCTCGAAATCTGATAAGAAGTATTTTGCATCCTCGTACTTCTGAACTTCGTTCACTGAGAATGGGTTCAGCTCTACCGTCACAGTATACTCGAGACCATCCTTGAAATATTTCATACACTGATGTTGTGTAGAGGGAATGATGTTATACTCATGTAACCAGGGCCGACCGAGCAAAGCATTATAGCTTGTCTTGGCGTCTATGACGTGGAATTTAATGTCCGTGACGAGTAGCCCAAAGCGTAACGTCAGTATCACAGACCCGAGAATCCGTGATGATTAAGAGTCGAACCCGGAGATGGTGATCCTATCCCGAGCGAGGTGCTGGACGCTCATGCAGATTTTCTTCAATACCCGTACATTGAGGAGATTGACGGAAGACCCATTGCCAACCAAGATTTTGCCTATCTTTATATCGTGGCAGTACCCTGAGACATAGAGGGGACGGTTGTGCTCGCACGTCCCGAGGAGAAGTTCTTCGTCACTGAAGGTGATATCGGCTGTGTGCACTTCTTCCAGCTCGTCCTTCATGTTTTCTTCGGCGAGAAAAGCTTGGAATTGCTCTGGCTCTTGTAGCGCTTTGATCAATGAATCTCTTGCTTCTTTTGATAGTAAAAGGGCATCAAGAATGCTGAGCTGCGAGGGTAGCTTTCTCAAGTGTGCCAGAACATTGTAGTCCACCTTATTTTTCTTTGGCGGGTCCTTGGTGGTTAGCTCTTCCATGACTTGGTCATCTAGGGCGATATCCTCAGAGACCTTTTCTTTTCCCTTATCTTTTTTATTTGAGGGTCCGAGATTCTTTTCGGATAGCGTACGATTACGTGGCCGGATATTTTCGCAGGCCTTCGGCTCTTCCTCTTTTCCCGAGATGGACTCTTTAAAGAGAGGGATAAGAGCCATTTCCTCGTCAGAGTCGCTCCCGAATGTGAGAATTTGCGCTTCCCCGGCGTTAACCATGCGACAATTGCCGGTAGTTCTTCTAAGCTCCTCGGTCATACTTTTCTGTTCCCGACGAGTTTTGCGTTTCTCCCGCTTAAAATGTTGCCGGTGAACAACATACCCCTGCCACCATCTATTGAAAGCTTTACACTCTTCGGTGGGGTGTGAAATCTTTCGATGATATAAGCAGTAGGAAGGGTGCATTTCTGCTTTGCCGGCAATGTTTCCTTCAGAGGGTGGTAGCTTCATCCCCATTGATATGGGTTTAGCAAACATTTTTCTCGTCTTGAATTTGTTTTTATCCACGATGGATGTCTTCTGATTTGACGGGAGTGTCTCAACTCTTTCGTCTAGTCGCCGGCGCTTGGCCCTTTCAAATATGACTGTCTCGCGTTCCCGATCGGCTTTACTTTTCAAAAGAGCTTCGTTGAGGAATGCATCAATTGTTTCATCTGATGGCCCCAAAAGTTCCGGTTTAGGATCTGCCCCCAGTTTCTCAGTGCAAGGAGTTTTCTCATCGTCTGTAAACGAGTGGGAGATCATATGACAACTTGCTACGTAACCCTCAGATTCATCCGACGAGCTTTCTCCATCATCTTCCTCCTGAAAGACGTGGCTGAGGATCTCTTAGAGCGTGATGGGAGTCCGTGCCTTCTGATTATACTCTTCCAGCGCATCAATCTGTTTCTGTAAGTCTGTGCGCTTGTCGCAAGGCTTCACAGGTTTTTTGGATCTCTTCTTCTTCTTCTTTGAAGATTTTGACGGCTGGGTGTGGGTGCTTGGGCCATCACCGCCGATCTTTGGAGTTGGGCGCGGCTTCAGCATCCCTTCGATGATCTGGGGTTCTAGCGGGTTCTTCCACCTGATCGCTGGGCATGTCTGGAGATCATTCAGCATCCTTTTGGTTTTGGCTGATAGCACAACCTCCCACGGAGCTTCTTCAACAAGGGAGCACGTTGCCCCCGGCATATTCACCTTTTTAGGGGTATGAGGTTGCAGCGGGTTCATCTTCCATTTTTCGGGCAACGCGAACTTGCCTTGTTGGTATTGGTCTTCAATCCAGTTTTTGAAGACGTAGCAATCTTCGATCGGATGACCCAATACTCGGTGGTAGGGGCAGTAATTGGGATCACTGACGTCGTTTGGCTGCAACGGACGTTTTGAATCCGGCAGATTGATGAGTCTGTTGCGCACTGCCAGCTCGAACAGTCTTCTTGTTTTATCTTGAGGAAACGAGTAAGGACGTCCTAGCCTCTCCTCGAGGGATAGGCGTGGACGCATATTGTTTTGACGGACAACCGGCTTCAAGTTGCTTGGTTGTTGTTGAGCATTGGCGACGACGATCGCTTTTCCTTTCCCCTTCTCATTTCGAGAGTCCGGCTTTGGAAGAGACGGTCTATGGCCCATCTGGTCCATTTGGGCTAATTTGTCAATCAAGGCCAGGAACGTGCTTGGTTTAAAGAACATCATGAACTGTGAAATAGTTGCATGAGGATCTAGGGTGCCTACGAACATTCCCACCGCTGGCGCTTCTTCGATGCGTTGTTCGCATTTTGACCACAAGTTCCGCCATCGGATTGCATATTGAACCTAAGTTTCGCCCGGCTTTACTCTTGCATTGATCAAAGCTGTTATTGGAGTACGCTCGCTGGCGCTTGCGAAACGCTGGGTAAACAACAACTCCATTTCAGCGAAAGTTTTGACGGAGTCGTTCGGAAGCTCGGAGTACCATTCAAACGCCGTCTCTGACAAACTGCCAACGAATTAGCGAAGCAGGAGCTTATCATTACCGCCGGTGTTGCCACAAAGAGCCCTGAACTGGGCAACATGTTGATGGGGATTGCCTGTCCCCTTGTAGACATGGAATTTTGGGATCGTGTAGCCCGGCGGGTATTTGATCTGATCATACCAGCTCGGATATGGTCGCCCTGTTTTAACGACTTGACCAGCTGCTTCATTTTCATAGTGGACTCGTATTTGCTGAGCAATGTAGTCATCTAGGGCAGCTTTGGAAATTATCTCCTCCTTGGCCGTTGAAAGAGCCGGCGGTGGATTTGACGTTTCTCCTCTGTCATCTTCAAGGATAATCGGAGGATCTTCGGCAGGAGGATCCTGTTGGATCATCATACCCACCATGTCCTGGAACAGAAGGGCCATTCGTTTTATATTGGCTGCTTGTTCCGCAGCCTCTTTGTCCTTCTTTTCCAGTATTCTCCGAAGGAATTCGGCATCGGTTTCTTGCTCCTGGCGTTGATCCGAGGATGCATCTGGGCTTTCTGTTGGCCCGGTGAGTGCGGCCATCGCAGTCATCATTTCTTGGAGCTTCTGTTGCTGCTCTTGAGCTTTAGTCACCGATCGCGTAAGCGGTCTATAACCTGTGGATATACGGCTATCCTCTTTCCCGGACGCCATGTAGACGGTATGTACCACCATGCCCCCAGACTTAGGGCATTTGGGTTCAGTGCCTTTGACTGTTGTCGCCTGCACAGGGATCTTCTCCGGCCTTCTTTTCTCAGGAGCGGTCGAAGTTGAGGGAGCCGTCAAGGTGGGCACCCAGACAGCCCTTCGTGGCTTAGCAGGATGGACGACTTCCTGTTTGACCTTCAACTTCTTGTGCTGGCGGGAGAAATTGGGATCAATCACCGAGTCTCGGGCCTGCCGCCAGACTTTATAGATCTTGGAGGACAGCCGTTGAGGGGATTGGGGTTGTTCTGGCTTTGCTTCCACAGCCTTTTCCAGTGGAGGGGGAGACCTCTTCAGTACAGCGGTAGGAGAATTCCTACGCACTTTATTTAGCAGTTCAAAGCTGTTCCCAGTCGGAACAGCAGCATTAACTTCCATCGTCGGGGCTGGTGGAGTTAACCTAGAAGGGGAACTACCTCCGGACTTCCTCACTCGGCGCCAGTGGCAACGTCGAGCATGTCGAGTTGTGGGAATTGGCTCGGTGACGGGGACGGCCTTGTCTTGCCCCCTGTTCAGGTAAGAGGCTGTAGCCGGTGTCAGCTTATTAAAGACTGATGCCTTTTGAGTAGCCGAAGCGGGAGTAGGAGTTGGGACAGTCAGTCTTGTGAAGACCGACCTCTTAGCAGGAGAAGCCGCCTTGACGACTTCAGGAGCAGGTTTGGCTACTCTCTTTTGAATAACCTTCTTTGGGACCGCAAGCTTTATCATGGGCCCACAGGAGTTTTGGCCTAGTCTGGAGAAGACCGAGGCATTGGTGTTGGGCGAACCGTTGAGAGGGGCCGCAGCAGCTGTAAGTCGATCGAAGACCGACTTCTTAGGAGCTTCCGGGATAGGCACTAGGGCAGTGAAGCTTATTGGCGGGAGCATGGTCCCAAAAAATAGTCCAGTAGTAGCCTGGGCGATTTGCTCCACCGGTATCGTGAACAGTGATGTCGCCTGAGGTCCATAGGTTACACCTCCAGGTGAGGCGGAGCGTCGGTTGCAATTGCAGTTGGAGAAGTTCGAGAAGTTGAACGCCATTGCTGTTTGATTTCTGCGCCAAGCAAAAGACCAAATCTTAGTAACTTGAAACCCGAGGGCAACCATGAACAAACAGCGATTCGTTCGCGACTACGACGCACGAAGTGTGGAGTGGAAAGAGGAAAAGGTCCCACTAGGCATACCAGAATCTGTTCCCCTCCTAAGGACGCGACAGAGACGCGGCAAACGTCTTGCCTGAAATTCAGGACAGATGCTAATTGGTGCTATCCGTCCACCTCTCCGAAAATGCCAAGTTGATTTATGGCAACGTGTATCGAAGGTTTAAACGGATGTAGCCGATGTAGCAGACTTCGTCAGATTCCCCCTCTTTCGAAGGGTTTTTTTTATTGTGGGGACGCTCTTCCCTGCAGGTGCAAGCCCCTACAGTTAATTACGCTACCGCATTGCGGTAACAACTTTCTCCTTCTCCAGATGGTCACTTCGTGTCGTGGGTGTTTGTTTTGTTTGTGGTTGCCCATGGATTGTATACGGAGACTAATTTATGTGGTGGCCCGTAGGACGTGGATTAGTCCAAATCCGTATTTTCTTAGATTTAGGTTTGGGGTTTTTGGTTTAAGGATACGTTAGTCTCATTTGAGACTAAGATCAACTTAAACGTAAGTTAATGATACGTTAGTCTAATTTTAGACTAAGATCAACTTAACGGGATCGTTTAGATCCAACAAAAGAGCATTTGGGGGCTCTATTGTTTAGTTTAGAGACATTGCGGTCGATTGCCAGTTTAGGGACATGGTGGTCCAACATTCCCATTTTGGGGACGAATATTAGTTTAATGACATTTCGGTCCAACATTCCCATTTCGGGGACGAATATTAGTTTAAAGACATTTCGGTCTAACATTCCCATTTCGGGGACGAATATTAGTTTAAAGACATTTCGGTCTAACATTCCCATTTCGGGGACGAATATTAGTTTAAAGACATTTCGGTCCATGATTGTAAGGACCCCACAGTCCGTAGCAATATATGGTTGTCGGGACCCGTCACCTCTCTGACGACGTTGAAGGATTACAACGACAAATATCAGAGGAGTTCAGAGATGTACCCTTGAACCGGGTATAAATTGATTTGAGAGAGCAGTTGAGCTCGGTTCAATTTAATTTGAGGACTTATGGCCAGAATTGGGTTAAGTCCAGTTAGAAAAATGTCTAACATTTTTTTTATATTTGGCCTGTTAGGCCTTTGCTTGGGATCTGCCTTTTTAAACAATGCATAGCATTGGACTTTTTATTTAAATGCATGGCATTAAGATTAGGCCTGTTAGGCCTTTTAATTGGGCTCTGCCCCTTTTTAATAATGCAGAGCATTTAATGGTATGACAGTGCGCCACGTGGCCCGTCGGACGCTCAACGCCAATTAAAGAGCGCAAGGCGCCAGTGCATGTGGAGGTGACACATGTCACGCTCTGGTGAGCGCAAGTCTGTTAGCGCAGTGCGCTACGTCAGTGCACTGCGCTAGTGCGTTGCTGACACGTGGCGCGCTCTGGTGCAGTGTGCCAATCTAAGAGCGCAGCGCTCTGTTTTTAGGAGCGCAAGGCGCAAATTGACACGTGGCGCTCTCTGGTGACTTGCGCCAGTCCAAGGAGCGCAACAGCGCAAATTAAGAGTGCAGGACACTGTTCAATAGCGCAGAACGCATCTTGATCAAATTTAGATCAAAGAAACAAGTTTTTCTTGTTCCAAAGAGGTTCTACCTCAAGTTTCAAGAACCAATGGTTCATCAAAAGGCTGTGCCTTTATATAGATCAAAAGATCTAATCAATGAAGTAAATTACTTCTCTTTTTTTTATGATTGGATCTTTTTTGATCATTTTCTTTTTATTGAAGATCTTGATCTTGTTCTTAGATCATTGATCTTTTTAGAAGAAATTCTTTTTTTTTTCAAAGGTTTACCTTTTTTCTCTTTGAGTTTTTCTCAAAGTTTTTAGAGGAGCTCTCTGTATATCTGAGACTTGGAGTCTAGGGGCCTTTATATAGGGCCAATTAGTTTGTTAGGTTAGTTACAGAGATTTTTCTCTGATTGATCTGGGGATATTTCCCCACCGTTGGATCTTTGATCCTAAGACCTCTGTTTTAAAGAAGATAATCTTCTTATTTTAATAAGATTAAAAAGATCTTTTTAGAATTTTAATTCTGATTAATTAAATAATTTATTATTTAAGTTTTAGTGCTGGCAAAGTTGGCGCAAGTGGACCTGCGCTTGACACGTGTCGCACAGCGCAACTGCGCTAGCGCACCTGCGCTGACACGTGTCGTGCAGCGCAGAGCGCAAGTTATCTGAAGCGTTGCTTCCTTTATTTTTAAAATTTAAATTTTAAAACAGAGCCCTGCTCTGATTGGGGTGCGCTTCCTTGGGCGCAGCGCCCCTTGCGCTGGCGTGTCTGCTTTTGACACGTGGCGCTCTGCACGCAGCGCAAGGGATCTGAAGCGTTGCTTCAATTTTTTGAATTTTTGAAATTCGAACAGAGCTTTGCTCTGATTGGGGGAAACAGCTACTAAGATTGTACCTAAGTTATGTGTGATAGGTTTTAGGTATAAGGAAAAATGTATGGATATGTATATATAGATGGGAAAGTAAAGCTTGAAGGAAAAGGTTACCAGTAATGACTTGGCCGGTGGCTTCAGCTTCTTCCACAGTCATTGTGAAAGCCTGTCGTCTCGGCACATTCCTCCTTGCTGGAGGAGCATTCCTCTGTCCGTTCCTTGGTCCTTGAAGGTATGTTACGTTGAGCTTGATGGAACTGACGAGGAGGAGGTGCAGTCGGTCAACGAGGAGGTGGAGCAGATAGTACGAGTCGTGGAGCAGGTGCCTGGATGGCTGGGCGCTGCTGATAAGCAATTGCTGGCCTGGGTGCAGCATTTGAGTTGTGTCTACGAGGACAAGACCCAATATCATGATTAGCTGAGCTACAAACTAAGCAAAGACGATTTTCACGCCGGCAGTCTTTCGCCAAATATCCATCTCTCCTGCAGTAGGTACAAAAGGCTGAGTTGGGCCGGTTGTTCGATACTCTCGGTCTCCTGGGCATAAATGGTGGCCTTGAAGAGGCTTCTCCTACCATATGAGTGGTAGGGTGCTTCATCCCGGCAGATTGAGGTATGCCCCTCATCTTTACCACTTTCTCATATCGACGGGCAGCTTTCAGGGCCAATTCGTAGGTCGGGAAATCCCCTGTAGCTAACACAGCATGGATCTCCGGATCTAACCCTTACTAAAATCGACGGGCTCTGATCTCATCCGTCGGTATCAAGTGTGCCGCGAATCTGTTAAGGTATTGTGTTAGCTGTGTAGTATGTGTTTTTGAAAATTGAATATGGAGACATATCTTACCTATTGAGCATGGTGAACTCAGCGTCATATTCATCTACTAACTTGGTCCACATCGAACCCTGTTGTAGATGAATAAACTGCTGCTCCATGTCGAATCGATCAGTCTCAGGAAAGTATTTCATGTTAAACATATCACAAAAAGTCCTCCATTCGATAAATTGGTCAAGACGGCTTTCTTCCGCCTTCCACCAGACCCGTGCATTGTCAGTGAGCTGCAGCTTCGCAACTCAAACCCAAGCGATCTCTGGCACGTTACCGCTGCCAGATCATCTTCAATACTCTGAGCCCACTCCTCAGCTTCTAGAGGGCTCTCTTTTCATGAGAATTGCTTGGGGCGCAAAGCCCGAAATTGCTTTACCCCCGGGGCTTCCGCTTCTGGGCGGTTCATCAACATTGCAGTCTGCTACTGCTGTCCCTCCAGGAGGCTGCGGATAGCCTCAAGCAGTACCGTCTGCTCATTGATCGGAGCAGCGACGGTAGATGTAAACGGTAGTGGTGATGGAGTGTTGTTGAACTTGGTGCTAGTGTTGTTTGGCGAATCCATAACCTTGAAAGAAAATTTAGGTTAGGACAGATTCAAAATATATGAAATTGGAAGATTCAAAGAATATGTAAAGAATGTTTTTAGTTGCTGGTTCTTGTTTTATATTGCTTAGGATTTCATGCAGAATTAACCTGCATGTCCATGCAGAACTGACCTGTATGTCCATACAAAGCTGACCTGGATAGGCCACCAACAAAACCTGTCACGCCCCGCTTCCCGGTATACTGCAAGGGGACGCGACTGGGCCCGCTACGTATTTATTCAGAAGTAAACACGCTAAGCGTAACTAAGCAATATAAAGTAAAGTACACAAGAGACAGGAATGTAAATGAATAGCAACCTTATTTATTAAACATTCTTTTACGAGTACAACTGAAATGAAAGTACATGAATAGAAAGCGATGCCTAAACAATGGCATAACTGAAATAAAATAAAAATGTACAAGTGTCTAAAGCTCTGGGTCAAATGGTATCTGCTCCAAATCATCAGTGCTGGGCTCGATCTCCAGCGAGTCTGAATCACCTGACAACATTCCAAAGAAAGAAGAAAGGAATGTCGTCAGCAAACAATCGCTCGGTAAGTCTCAAATGTAAGTAGAGATAGAATAGACAGAAAAATGATATATCTTATAATGTTTGATTATATTGTTAACGCTGTTATTTGTAGCTTGGTACAGAAAATGGAAGTGTATACGAGAGGAGTCCCACCATTCCGGAGACTAAAGTATACGGAGCACAAGGAACCGTTCAGCCACGGTACAACGGCAATGGATATTCAGGTTAGGTGTATTATGGTTACAGTCTCGTGCCACTTTTAACACCTTCCGTACCAATCTACCCTTTATAAACCCCGCGGTGTCTTTTGTATTGATTGTATTGTTTTGTTATATAGATGGATGACTTTACCGAAACCATGATATCAGTAAATGGAATGGATATAAATGGAGAGTCATGTAGACGGAGTATATCCATGGTTCGGTTCGGTCAATATAGATTGAATAGACGGATTCAGGTTGAATTGTAGTTATACTTGAATCACATTCAAGTCAGATTGATTAGATTGAGACTCGGTCTAAGTCAAACACTTTAAAAAGAACTTGAAATCCTGAATTGGTTTTGATGTTATCGGTAACTGCTGCACATGGACGGCATGATTTGTGTCTTTTTCCAAAACAATTACCGTGTTAATAACACCGTTTGTTAGATTGTCTACCTTAAATAGGCAAGCACCCATATCTCCGGCTCCCTGAGGCTCAAGAGACTGGTCCCGTTTAAACCTTTGTTTACTAGGGTCCTTATTGTAATTTAACATAACTTGAGGGGGTTTTATGTAAAAATAGTTTGATATAATTTTCAAAATACACCTCAAGTATTTAATTATCGTCTTTAGGGTTTTCATAGATGTATATTTTATAATTGTGAAATTTCTAGTGAGTAGAACCTAGTTTTCATATTATATGGTATTTTCTTGAAATATTGGAATTGTTTTGTATTTGGATGATATTTTCATATAATGGTGGTTCTTTTGATTTGGAAAACTTGGAATATTTATATAATATAATTAAAATAGATATTTTGATAATATATACAAACATATATTTAAATATAAATTTTATTTATTTTCTTGTAGAAATCTTATTTTCTAAAGAAAAATGCATAAAAATTCCATCAAGATCGAATGCTCCTTTCGGAGGTCTGCATCTCGCTCTATGAGGCCCGAGGATGTGCGATAATCCACACCATCCCGAACGGGATCCCCAAAAGTGGGTTGTAGAGGCGCAATTGCAAAGAATTTTTTAATGCATCTTTTTAAAGAAATGGTTTTATAAGTTAATGGTATTTATTTGAAACATCGTATTATCCCATAACTATGTTCCCAAATTTCCATCATGCTATATCAAGAAATATGTGTTGTGATGAGGTAGGTCATTAACTCGTGAGTTTTCTAAGGTAAAAGGGTAAAAAAACAATAAGCAATGTCAAATCTAAACATAAGGGTATTTTAATGTAAAAATGAAATAGAACTTGTTATGATTATTATTTTGATGTCAAACTTGTTTTATTATCTTTGTTAATGATTACTAAACAATATATTAACATTTTGGAGGTTTGTTATTAAGAAAAGGTTGTATTTTTGAAGAAAAAGTTGTATTTTGTCGGATTAACTCCGTTTCCGGCGAGTTTTAAAATAAAAAAAGAGAGGGGAAGAAGGAACTTACTAGCTTTTGGGAAAGAATAAGGGTAGGAGAATACTAGAGAAGCGTCTGGACGTCGTTTCTTCGCCGGAATCTCCTTGGATCGTCACCGGAACTTCACCCTTTGTTAACTCCACTTGTACACAAAAGAGACTTGAAAGTTTTTGAGAGTTTTGGCAGGGAATTCTAAGTGAGGATGTGTGAAATGGGGTATGGTATTTATAGGAAAAATTAGGGTTTGGTGTGTTAAAGAATGCATTTAAAAATTTTATTAAAATTTGGATTTATTGGTGTTTTAATGTTCTCTGGATAATTGCAGAGAAGATAAACAGTCTAGGGGAAGTGGCGTATGCCAAAGGGTTACAGGGGAAAAGAATGGGGGGCATCACCGATGGTTGGCCCGGTGGTACTGGCCAATTTGGGCATTTCGCCGGCCCAATACCGACGGGGGGTGTTGGGTTTGGTGCCACGTGTTAGTGTCGCCTCGTATACTCTCGTGCACATGTTTGAATAATCTGTGGCTTTTCATTCTACGTGTTGTGCACGTGCAAACCTTTGGGCTTCTAAAAAATTAAAAGAAAAATAAAATAAAAAGAATATGTGGCTGAAAGGATTTGAACACAAGTGCTATATCTCAGTAGTGCAAGGCTTTACCAATGAGCTACAAGTGCTTTCTTGCTGTTCAAAAGCAAATTAAATATTTATAGTGTACGCAGGATTGCAAATACCCCAATTGTACATTAACTTTTAAACAATTTTCTTGTACATTGAAATTGGAGTTGTTACAACCTCAAATTCTTAAAATTCACATTAATGGAAACCCTAAATAATATAAATAACTTCTTGAGGTTATTTTGAAACTATATTAAAAATATTTTTCATAAAACCCCCTCGAGTTATATAAAATAATATTTAAGGACTTTAGTAAATATAGGTTTAAGTGGGATCAATTCTCTTGAGCCCAGGGAGCCGGAGAAAGTGAGTGCTTGCCTATTTAAGATAGAAAACATAACGGAGTTATCAATAGTAATTGTCTTGGAAAAAGACACAAATTCTGCCGTCCATGTGTAGCCGTTACTGATAACTCCCGAACCTAATTCAAGATCTAAATCAGTTATAAGTGTCTGACTCAAGTCTGAGTCTAAATTAAACTTGAATCCAAACTCAAACCAGAATCCAATTCAAACATGAATCCAAAGTCTAACATGTATACTTGAACATGAACCTGAATACCTGAATTCAAACTTCAATATCAAACCTGAATACATGACTTGACTTGACCGAACCATGGCTATAACTTGACATGTTTACAAGATTACAACCTGAACACGACTACTTGAACAACTTGTATTCATGGTCTCGGCAAGCCTTGTAATATAATCTATACAATACATTAACGGGGTTAACGGGGTAGATTGGTACAGAATATATTAACGTGGCACGAGATGGTCACTAAAAGACACCTACATGAACTCTCGTGCCGTTGTCTCGTGGGTTTTGATGAGGCCTTGTACTATATATTACCATAGTCCACGGGGTAAGATGGATTCCTCTAGTATACACAAATACTTTCTATACAAAGTTACAAACAACTACGTTAGAATAACAAGTATATACATGTACAACTTATCAGTTGTATTTCTCATTACTTATTCTATTCCTTTCCTTTTTTGGGGTCTTACCGAGCGCTAGTTCGCTGACGACAATCCTTTCTATTTCTTTCTTTGGAATGTTTGTCAGGAGGACCGGACTCTTAGAAGATTGAGCCGAGCCAGAAGGACTTGGACCAGTTCACTGCCCAGCCGGATTTCTAGCTCATCTTGTACTTATTTCAGTTTGTATGCCACTGTTTAGGCATTGCTTTATATCACTGTATCTTTCCTTTTCAAATCAATTGTATTGTAAATATGAATGTTAATGAAAATTGCTGTTTATTTTATATCTCTTGTCATTCTTGTGCATTTTTACATATATTGCTTAATTACGCTTAAAATATTTATTTCTTAGTAAATACGTTACGGCCCGCCACGTCACCGCTTCCGTACACTGGGAAGCGGGACATGATAGTGTGTGTGTGTGTGTGTGTGTGTGTGTATGTGTGTTTAAAACTACCAATAATATAAGGATAATATCAAAGTACAACCAATATATATATATATATATATATATATATATATATATATATATATATATATATATATATATATATATTAGTTTAAAACTACCAATATTATAAGGATAATATCAAAGTACAACCAATCTCCACCAAAATCTCATCAAAAATATATTTTGAAAAATAATACATATACGTAAACTTTTAACTATAATGCAAGAATATATTTTAAATAACTTATACTCCTAATTTAAGCTTTAAAAGGATTTTAAATATATCTAAGTCTACTGAGTATCTCGTATCTAGATTTCACAAGATTTAAACGTAATAGATAAAAGCCAAAAAGATGATATGGGATGTTTAACCATATGATGGCAATTAACAAATATAGATTATCCTTAATTTGTGGCTACCAAAAGATATGTGCATATAAACTAGATTTTATATATATATATATATATATATATATATATATGCTCTACTAGATACTCATGGATTTAGTTTACTGATAAATATTAATAAAATATAACCTAGAACCATAATGGGTTTCACACATCTGGGTCGGGTCGGATCGGATAACTATCTCTACTATTCGAATCAATTGCAACCCAAAAAAATAAAATAAAAGAAATATAAAACATGTTTTAAAATACCAATTAATATCGTATAACCGTACTAGAGTGTTACACCGAGGCTCAAGAGAGAATAGGTCACTTAAACCTATCCGTTACCTAAATACCAGCTAGCTACTGGTTTTATAGTTCTAGGTATTTATATGAAAATATATCATTTATTAATTTAAAAATATTTAAGTAAATTAGTCCATTTACAAGATCGTGGGGGTTTCATGTAAATAATTTATTTTAAAAATAAACCTCGAGAGTGTTTTTGGTAAAAATATGTTAATTAAAATAACGAGAGTTTTTAATAAAAATATATTTCAGATGTCGTAGTATTTTAGTGACAAAACATAACTTTTAAGAGTGAATGGTATTTTAATGAAAAAATCTAACTTTTGGAAAACTTGAGATATTTTTATAAAAACTTAATCTTTTAATTTAGAATATTTTATTGAATTTAAATTTTTGCAAAGTCGTTTTCTTTTAAGTTATATATATATATATATATATATATATATATATATATATATATATATATGATTATTAATTAATATTTTAAAAGTGATTGAAATTATTTTATTTTGTTTAAAACCGTATTTTTTTCTTTTCTTTCAAATCCATGCTCTGTGAGGAATTATGGATCTTACTCCACTAGACCAAAGTTATGCAATAATCCACACCATCCGCAATAAGGTTCTCCTAACGAGAGTTGTAGAGGCGCAATTGCAAAGAGAAGGATGTAGGTTTAATTTCGTATTTTAACTTGAAGGTATTTTCACGAAAATTGGTTCTTTAAAAAAACGCGACGAAATATAAACATGCTATGATTTCCATTTGTGCAGGTGGGGTAGGTTATTACCCCATGCACGATCTAGATTAACATATTACAAGAACAAGAATAATATGCATGGTATTTTAACGATATTTTCTAATATTGTTTTAACCTAGTAACAAATTTCATTTAAATGATAAGAGAAATTACATGGATTTAGTGAGGAATATAGTTTGTTAGAGTGGTAGGATGGTAGTTGTTTCAATTAACATTAGTATCAATAGTTACAAATGACAAGTCAAGATTAACATGGTTTATTAAAAAGCATTTAATGTTGTGAGAGAGGATGAACAAAAGAGACGAAGATTAAAGGAATCTTACGGCTTGCGCTAAACGTATAGGAGGAAGACAAGAGTCTCGGCTGGAAGAACCGAGACCAACGATACGCGGAGGAATGAGCTTGAGATCGACGACTTGCGGAGGAACGAACTTGAGAGACTTGAGTTAGCTTGGAACTTGATCTTGAGAATAACTTTCAGAGATAGAGTTTGAATATTTTTATATTATATTTTTAAATAGATGCCGGAAGTATATGCATTTTTAATATATTAAATTTTATTAAAAAATTATATTTACACATTAGTTTATTAATATTTATGACATCAATATATAATTTATTAATGTTTGGAGTAAATAAAAATATTAGTAATTCCCTTATAATACATGCATGTCCTTCTTGGTAATTTACATTCACAACCAAAACTATGATTTAGGTTACCTAAACATCTCGTGGTTACAAAATCATGGTTCCACACCGCTCCTTCGAACGCATCCCAAAATATGATTTGGTTACAAAACTATGGTTTCATATCGCTCACCCGAACTAATCTTAAGTGATACAAATGCCAAGAGGGAAAAAATATTCTCTCTCCAATATATGAACCATGCAAATAAGTAATTTATTACAACTCTAATTTTATTTCTCATATTTAAAACTCACAAATGAGATTTTCTATTTCTATTTCATCCAGAATATACTAATCCTGGTGAATTACATATCCAGCGATCTTGTATTTTGCGCCTTAGAACGTTGTGTTTATGAGTTAGGTTAAAAGTCTCTTAGAATCCAGAATTGGAAACTCAAAATTAACTAACTATGGCTGTCACACACCGCTTCCCAGTATACGGGCAGAGAACGCGACGAAACCGCTACGTATTTACTCAGAAGTAAACATGCTAAGTGTATCTAAGCAATATAAAATATAATGTACACAAGAGATAAGATGTAAATGAACATCAATTTTATTTATTAAACATTATTTTTACAATACAACTGAAAGGTAAATATATGAAATAGAAGAAATGCCTAAACAGTGGCATAACATAAATGAAAATACTGAAATGAAATGTACAAGTAACTAGAGCTCCGGGTCGAAGGCTAGCTGATCCAAGTTCTCGCTGGTTGGCTCGATCTCCTGAAGGTCCGAATCACCTGAAGATATTCTAAAGAAAAGAAAGAGAATGTCGTCAGCGAACAAATCGCTCGGTAAGTCCCGTAAATAGACGAGAATGGAATAGACAGAATAGAGAGTATATTATTATAATGTTGTATACAGTGTTAACGCTGTTGTTTGTACATTGGTACAGAAGAATGTCGGTGTATACGAGAGGAGTCCCACTATTCCGGAGACTAAGGTATACGGAGCATAAGGAACCGTTCAACCACGGTACAACGACAATGGATATTCAGGTTATGTGTATTATGGTTATAGTCTCGTGCCACTTCTAACACCTTCCGTACCAATCTACTCCTTATAAACCCCGCGATATCTTGATTATATTATTTGTATTGTATTGTCTTGATTTATATAGATGGATGAATTGCTGGAACTATGATATCAGTAAATGGATGTAACTGGAGAATCATGTAGATGGATGTATATCCATGGTTCGGTTCGGTCAATATAGAGTGAATAGGTTGAACAGATTGAATATATGGATTCATATTGAATTGTAGTTTTGTAATTTCGTACTTGAATCATATTCAAGTCAGATTGATTATATTGAGACACAGTCTGAGTCAGACAATTAGAAAAGAAATTGAATCCTGAATTAGGTTTTGGTGTTATCGGTAACTGCTGCACATGTACGGCATGATTTGTATCTTTTTCAAAGACAATTACCATGTTGATAACACCGTTTGTTAAGTTGTCTATCTTAAATAGGCAAGCACCCATATCTCCGGCTCCCTGAGGCTCAAGAGACTGGTCCCGCTTAAACCTATATTTACTAGGGTCCTTATTGTGATTTAGTATAACTTGAGGGGTTTTATGTAAAAATAATTTTGTTATACTTTCAAAATATACCTCGAGTATTTAATTATTGTCTTTAAAGTTTTCATAGATGTTTCTTTTATTCAATGTGAAATTTCTAGTGAATATGACCTAGTTTTAAAATATAAGGTATTTATTTGAAATATTGGAATTGTATGGTATTTTCTTGTAAATGGGATGCTTTTCTTGAATTTTGGAAATGTGGAATATTATAAATATCAAAAATAGATATTTTGATATTAATTACGTATATATTTATTTATTAAAAATATAAGTTTTATTTATAATAGAAATCACATTTTCTAAAGAAAATTGTATTAAAAATCTTTCAAGATTGTATGCTCCCTGCGGAGGTCTGCATCTCACTCTACTAGGCCCAAGGATATGTGATAATCCGCACCATACCAAACGGATTCCCCAAAATGGGTTGTAGATGCGCAGTTGCAAAGATTTATTAAAATACATTTCTTGTAGAAAAAAGTTTTAATAGTCGAAGGTAGTTATATGTAAAGTCGTATTTTTCCAATCTATATTCCCAAATTCCATCGTGCTATGTTAGATATGTGTGTTATGAGGAGGTAGGTCATTACCTCATGAGTTTTCTAAGGTAATACGGTTTAAAAAGTTTAAGCATGTCAAAATGAAACATGAAGGTATTTTAATATAAAAGTGGAATAAAACTTGCTACGGTTATTATTTTGATGTCAAACTTATTCTATTTCCTTTTTTAATGTTTAATGGTCATGACATAAGAGTTTGGTATTATTGTGTTTAAAAAAAATAGAACTTTTTAAGGAAAAACCGAATCGGAAGTCGGATTAACTCCGCTTCCGTCGGGTTTTAGTTTTGAATGTTTTTAGAATAGAGAAAAGAAGGAGAAGTAGGGACTTACTGGATGATTGGGTAGAGAAGAGAAAGAGAAAGAGTTAAGAGTTGTTGGTGCGTCGTTTCGTCGTCGGAAACTCCTTAAGTTGTCGTCGGAAGTTTGTCGGAGCTTCTCCCTGCTAACTCCACTTGCACAAAAAAGGATCTTGGAATTTTCTTGAGTGTTTGGGCAAGGATTTGTGAGTGAGGAGGGGTGATTTGAGGGTGGTATTTATAGGAAAAATTAGGGTTTAGGGTAGTAAATAGGGGTATTAAAATTTTGTAATAAAATAAATTAAATGTGAGTTTTATTGTGCTCTGTAAATATGCAGGGAAAACAAATAATACTGGAGTTATGGGGGAGTCCAAGAGTCGCCGGAGTTAAAGAAAATTGGGGTTTGGTCCGAGTTGAACCGGCGGCTCCGGCCCGAGTCACCATCTTGCCGGCCCGAGTCATGAGTTGGGGGCTCGTATTGGGACCACGTGTCGAGGTCGGTTGGTATACTGCAGTGCACTCATTTGTTTTATGTGTGACTCTTCAGTTTACGTGTTTTGCTCGTGTAGACTCTTGGGCTTCTAAAAGATTAAAAGAATTTTAAATAAAAAGATATTGTGGCTGATGGGATTTGAACTTTGGTGCTTTGGTTCAGGAGTGCAAGGCCTTACCAGTGAGCTACAAGCTCTTTCTTGTTGTTCAAAAGTAAATCAAATTCTTATAGTACTCACAGGAATTGTAAATACCCCAAATATACATTAACTTTTAATCAAATTTATGTACACAAGAATTAGAGTTGTTACAGTCTACCCTCCTTACAAAAATTTCGTCCTCGAAATTTATAATTTATTTTAAGGACTGGTTTATAAATAGGTGAGGGTATCTTGCACACATCTCGTCTTCCTTTTCCCATGTCGATTCTCCTGGAGTGTCTTTTCTCCACATCACTCGAACCAAGTTGACTTCCTTGTTCCGATGTGACTTCACTTTCCTGTCCAGGATCTCAACAGGTTGTTGCTCACAGGATAAATCTGGCTGTAGAGTGAGCTCGGAATGATCAAGAATATGGCTGGGGTCACTCACATACCTTCTGAGTTGGGATATGTGGAACACGTTGTGCACTCCTTCCAATGAGGGTAGAAGTGCCAAGCGATATGCCACTTCACCGACTCGTTCGAGTATGTCGAACGGTCCAATATATCTCGGACTTAGCTTACCCCGTCTTCCAAATCGAATCACTCCGCGGTTCGGAGATATCTTCAGAAATACGTGATCTCCGGGCTGGAACTCCAAATGACATCGCTTCGCATCAGCCCAGTGCGTCTGTCGATCTTGGGTTATGCGTATTCTTTCCTTGATAGTGCGGACCACATCTACGGTTGCTACTATCATCTCTGGTCCAAGGAGTTCTCTATCTCCGATGTCATCCCAACTTAATGGCGATCGACACTTTCTTCCATATAGCGCTGCAAAAGGTGTCATTCCAATGCTTGCTTGGTAGCTGTTGTTGTATGAAAACTCCACAAGATGTAGGTGATCTTCCCACAATCCTCCGAAGTCTAACATAGACGCTCTGAGCATATCTTCTAAGATCTGAATAGTTCGCTCAAACTGACCATCTGTTTGTGGATGATAAGCCGTGCTGAAGTTCAGACGTGTTCCCAAGCTCGCTTGCAGACTCTGCCAAAATTGTGATTGGAATCTGGTGTCACGATCGAAGACAATGCAGACCGGTACTCCATGAAGTCTCACGATTTCCTGTATGATTTTATGGGTATCAGAGATAGTACATTTTGAAGAGTTTAAATCTTACTTAGATTCTTACCTCCATATACTTCTTTGCTAGTGTCTCAGTAGATTGGCCAACTCGAAATGAGATGAAGTGAGCCAACTTTGTGAGTCGATCCATAATAACCCATACTGCATCGTTACCCTTTGTCCTACGGGGGAGTGCAGTCACAAAATCCATTATGATGTGTTGCCACTTCCATTCTGGGATCGATAACGGTTGAAGTAATCCAGCAGTCCTGTGATGTTCAGCCTTTACTTGCTGACACACCAAGTATTTAGCGATGCTTCTGGCTACTTCACGCTTCATTCCATACCACCGGTAATTTTAACACAGATCTTTGTACATCTTTGTACCTCCAGGGTGTACTGAATAAGGAGAGCTGTGAGATTCCTTCATCAACTCTTCTCGCACAGAACTTTTTGGTACACACAATCTGCTGACGTATCTTAAAGATCCATCTTCATGGATGATGAAGTCTGTTTTGAGTCCATTCTCCACTTGTTCTTTGATCTCTTGCAACTTAGCATCACTTGCTTGAGCTGCTTTGATCTGATTGACAATAGTAGATTGAACTTGTAAATTCATCAAACTTGAAGCGTTACCTGGCATGACTACTTCAATCTCCATCTGATGCAAATCCTGTTGAAGTTTCCACTGGGCGGTGAGATTCATCGATAATGGTTGGCGACTAAGTGCATCATGTACTACGTTCACCTTCCCTTGGTGATATTGCAGGTTGATGTTGAAATCCGCCATCAATTCTAACCATCTTCTCTGCCGCATATTAAACTCTTTCTGAGTAAACACATATTTCAGACTCTTGTGATCTGTGTATATGTCAACTCATTCGCCAAGAAGATAATGGCGCCAAATCTTAAGAGCAAAGATTACGGCCGCCAACTCTAAATCATGCGTCGGGTAATTGCGCTCATGAATCTTCAGCTGTCTTGAAGCATAAGCCACAACCTTACCGTGCTGATGTAGAACACATCCTAATCCCTTACCGGATGCATCACAATGCACCTCGAAACCTCCAGATTGGTCCGGTATAACGAGAATAGGCGCTAATGTCAACTTTGGCTTGAGTTCTACTAAAGCTTGTCCGCATGCTTCTGACCACATGAATTCTTCATCTTTACATGGGAGCTTGGTCAAGGGTGTTGCTATCTTCGAAAAGCCTTCAATGAATCCTCTGTAATATCCAGCTAGACCCAAGAAACTTCGAATGTCCTTCACTGACTTTGGTGTCGGCCATTCTCTTACTGCTGAAACTTTCGCTGGATCTACAGAGATTCCATCGCCTGATACGATATGTCCAAGAAAACTAACTTGATCTAGCCAAAACTCACACTTGCTGTACTTGGCATATAATTGATGTTGTCGTAAAGTTTCTAAGACAATTCGTAGGTGCTTGGCATGCTCTTTCTGACTCTTAGAATACACCAGGATGTCGTCGATGAAGATGACAACAAACCTGTCTAACTACTCCTGGAAAACTTGATTCGTTATGTTCATGAATATCGCCAGTGCGTTGGTCACTCCAAATTGCATCACAAGAAATTCGTAATGTCCATAATGAGTTCTGAAAGTCATTTTGTGGATATTAGATTCCTTGACCTTCACCTGATGATAACCTGAACGAAGATCTAATTTGGAGAAAACACAAGATGCACTTAGTTGATCGAACAAATCGTCAATGCGCGGGAGTGGATACTTGTTCTTTATTGTTACTTCGTTCAAGACTTTATAATCAATGCACATTCTATATGAACCTTGCTTCTTCTTCACGAGCTGAACTAGAGATCCCCAACTTGAAGTGCTGGGACGAATCCATTCTTTCGCCGATAATTCGTCCAACTGAGTTCGGACTTCCTTCAAACCTTTCGGACTTAATCGATACGGTGCTTTGATCACCGGTTGTGCTCCTGGTACTAAATCAATGCTGAATTCAAGAGCTCGATTGGGAGGCAAACCTAATATATCGTCAGGAAACACATCGTCGAACTCTCGAACTACTTTTATCTTCGATCCTTCCTCCGCTTGAATTGCTGCAATCGCTGTCTTCTTTGGTTTCGCCTTGTAAGTACTTGGCTCCAGGGTACGGTCTCCACTTTTGAAATAGAAAACCAGATGCTCTGGAATCTCGAATACTAGCCTCCTTTAACGACATTCAATGGTAGCATAAAATGTTCTGAGCCAATCCATACCCAATACCACATCGAAGTTTGGTATGTCTAGCACCTTGAAGTCTGCATAGAATTCTCTGCTGCAGATGGCTACTGGACACAAGTTGTATCCCATTGTTGCCATTAGAACGTCGTTCCCTGAACTAACATTCCAGCTGGATACAAGCGATGTGACTGGAATCGCATGAGTTCGGACGAACTATTGCGACATAAAGCAATAAGATTCTCCAGTATCGAATAGTGCTAACGTAGGAAGTGAGGCTATTAAGATTGTACCTAAGGTATGTGGAATATGTTTTAGGTATAGCAAAAATATGTAGGTAGGTGTTAAGACTGAAAGAAAAGCTTGAGAAGAAAGGGTTACCGGTGATGACTTGACCAGTAGCCTCAGCTTCTTCCATGGTCATTATGAAAGCCTATCGCCGTGGTACATTCCTCCTAGCCGGAGGAGCATTTCTCTGAAAATTCTTTGAGCTTGATGGAACTGACGAGGAGGAGGTGCATTCGGTGGTCTTCTAGGTGGTGAAGTAGGGAGAGCGAGTCTTAGAGCAGGTGCCTGAAGGGCTGGTCTCTGCTGATAAGTGATTGTTGGCCTGGGTGCAGCAATTGGGTTGTGTCTTCGGAGATAAGACCCAATATCATGAGTAGCTGAGCCGCAAACTAAGCAAAGACAGTTGGCTCGCCGGCAGTCTTTCGCCAAATGTCCATCTCTCCTGCAGTAGATATAAAAGGCTGGGCTGGGCCGATTGATTGGTACTCCCAGTCTCCTGGGCTGTAACATTTTGGAAAATTATAAATATTAATTTATAATTTTAAATATGAATTTAATAAATTTACAAAAATGATATCGCTTATGAAATTAGGTATCGGAATTATATCCGTAAAATTGTAAGTATTTTGGTAAATACAAAGAAAAGTGTGCGATATCATAAAAATGATATATTAATTATTTTAACATGACATTGTATTTTACATTAAGCTAATGATAATTAAGTGTTATGATAAACATTTTATTTTTCATAGATTTAGATTTGTAATATGAAAGTTTTTCTTTATTGTTGCATTTCTTCTAATGATGGTTGACATATCATAACCTAGGCTACACCCTCACAACACCTCACCCTCACCATGCTCACATCTCCCCACCTTATGTTTAAACACTCACACAAACGCTTCACAACTTCTCCACCTCCTCCTTCTACCATGCCACCTCCATCTCACCACCCTCCACCTCATGCTTTCTCTACATAAATCCTAACACCTCCATCTTATCTTATCACCACACTTAGAATTCTTTTAGCTATTCTAAACTTGAACAAAACTTAACTCTTCAAGCCCCAACACCTAAATTCCTATGTTTTCATCATATCAAAGAAGGAAACCATGTCATCAAAGTTATGCACATCATTAAGCTAGAAACTTTACAAACCCTAGATGCTTCCACAAGCACCTTTTTGAGCTGGGTTTCTTTGTGCTACCTCTCTATAGGTATATCTCCTTCTTTCTTTACAATTTCAAATCTGTTCAATATCAATTTTCTGGTGCAGTATAGAAAAAACATGAACTTTGTGATATCTGTGAAGATATATTTGAATCTGGAACCACCAAATATAATCACTAGAAAAATTAGTAATACTAGAAGTATCATAAGACCGCTAGGAGACCTTACTCAAAGCCCGAGACCCCATCTCCATGTTTTGGCCGGCGAGAACCTACAAAATTCCGATGTCGCCGGGCCCCCTTGGGTTTCTGGTGTTGGTTTTTCTTCTGTGGCTTTGTTTGGGTATTTTATGATCTATAGTATTGTTTGATTTGTCCCAATATGCATACAGAGAAATCTGGGAATGTTTTAGTAAAGATTTTATCAAGTTTCCGATATCCCGATACGGGTTTTTCGTATTTTTGTACTGCGACTGAAACATCGACGTTCGTACGTTAATTTCAGTGGCATATTGTCGTTTTAGGTTAAGTATGCTGTAGGTTCTAACCTATGGATGCCTATCTCGTTGTTTTGAGTTTTGATATGATATTTACATCAACATGATATAACTACAATTATAGGTATGATCGCGAAGGTTTCCGAGACGGAGTTGATGGACATAACAGCGTGCATTTCAGCGAGCTCAACACGTTGGTGAGTAGATTTACATATACGGGGGAAGTCGGATGGATGGTGTTTAGCACCCCTGCAACCTTATACATATGTTACTATGATATATAGTTAGCTCTTTGGTGTTTATTTAGGTTAATGATATTGAGGTCAAGTTGCATTCGGTGTATATTCATGTGCATAAAGTGTTATTAATGGTTTGGTAGATTGGTACGAGGAATCATACCGTACTTATGATAATGGGATTTGTATGTCGAATAACGGCTAAGATTCCTTTAGATTCGTAGAGTCACGTTTTAATTCGTTTTAGAACGTAATACTTGAGTGGGCTATACTCTTTTAAAAACTAACGATTCATTTCCCTTTTTAATGATAAAAGACAAGGGTGCGGTGCCAATTTCCAAAACGAATATATGTTTTTAACCTAAGGCGGCTTTTTTTTATTTCAAAACCGACGTTTCGTTCCATTTCCAAAGATAATGGTATAGCTCATAGCAAGTAGTTACATTTAATAGTTACGCGTAGATTTACTTACACGTTCGCGAGATAATTATCGATATTATACGTTTCCGTCATAAGAACACTCTGATAGAACACTGCACAACTACCAATAAGTATTATGTTGTATGAGCACATACACATATGTTACACTACACCTCATTGGTATTGCCATATCACTGTAGAATTGCTACTATGTGATGCGTATGTAGATGTCGATACGAGTAGGCTTTATACACTTAAAGAACACTCGCAAAACTACTAATGATTACCATGTTGCACCAGCACAGACGCGTATGTTACACTACACATCATTAGTATTACCATGACACAGTAGAATTGATACGTTTATTTGCTTGTATGACTTATTTACGTACTTTACCTTATTATCTGTTAAGCATTGCGAATACCAGTACCATGGGTATTCATAGTTGATTTTTATGAGATTTCAGGATGTTTTACTTTTGATGATTTATATCAGTGGTATGTGACGCTGTTATATATGTATATATAGAATATATCATCAGAATGATCTATGTAAGTATTCTTATTTTTTACTTGATAATTATGGATATGATGAGTTGACGTCATATTATCCAGGTGCGCATTCAGTAGATCGAGATCGATACCTATCAGCGGAGGGAAAGTCCTCGCCCGACACCCCAGAGCCATTTGTTGAACCTGGACTGAATACACATTTCCGTCGTAAGTAGAGAGAGCAACTGCTTCATTTCTAAGTGCATACCCGATAGCGCCGCCAACTCGACGTCGTCGTAACCAAGCCTAACCAAACTCTCATACGAGCTCCCGACGGTTCATTCATTTGACCATAGACTAGAGCTACTTTTGATATTGTTGGATTGAAATAGAAATCAGACTTTATGCGAACCGTCGATCGCTCCGATGCACCATTCGAAGAGGAGGGATTCTCACTTGTCTTTGCTGCATCATAGTCTGATGCTCAGCCACTACATTCAGGGATCCCACCTTATTCTCAAACCTGGTGGCTCGGTTGATTGGCACTCCTGTAGGTTCATCTTGCATACAAATTTTGGGCAGGTCCTGCATCCAACAAAGTCAAAGGACAGGCCTTAACAAGTAGAAAGAAGATAAAGTTACTACTTTTTAAATAAGTTCTCGTTAAGATTTAAGGCATCTTGTAGATTCCGAAAATGTCAATGGTGGATCAGGACGAGAATGAATCCGGGAATCCAGGACATATTCATCCTAGAGCTTCCCTCTTTCATTCCCGCCTTTCCCTCTTCTTGGGTTTTGAATCTGAAAAATCCATGAATCTCAATGAACAAGAATTAACAATTAACACAGGAAGGCACCGTAGAATACCTGAAGGAGAAATATTTATTTTTATTTTAGAGGGGCTAGCACCTTTCAGTCAGCTAGCTCTCCTCCTGTCCTTTAAGTTGTCAGGATCCCGAGATAGGGTGGTGGTCCAGATCTCATTTGTCTGCATTGGCCGTTTTCGTGCGCTATAACCGAATTGATTCCCCCTCCGGGCACGGCAAAAGCAAGAAAACGACTGCGCTAACGCGCAACGGGCGCTAGGCTAGCAAGAAAACTAACGCGCAACGGCTCCCAATGGTGTAAGACCGTCGACTTCTTGGGAAAAAAAGATTCTTCCAATGTCTCGTTTCTGGGTCTAATGGAATTCTTAGGTATAGGAAGAAGCCCTATCAAATAGAGATTTTTTATTTCGACCATCTTTCGATTGTTAATACGAGATATAAGGACCGCTACTACAAGCAGTACTACACCTTTGATCGTGAAATATCGATTCCAAAAAAATATAGAGAGAGGGAAGAGTCAACAAGTCCAATAATAGCAGCAGGCTTGAGCTTTGGATGTAATTTCAAAGCGTGATTTATCACTTTTTTGGCCTAACCAATCTCTATTTCGTATAAGCTTGAATTTCTCGGCCTGACCAGCCAGCCATCCAGATCGACAGGCACGCCCCTCGCAAGTCCCGCCAGTAAGTGGAGTCTTTTATAATCCTTCTAGCCTTAAAATCTTTCAGACTTACAAAAGTCCTCCTAGCCAAAGTAAATGTGGCATGCCCAAAAGTGAACCAACCCCTTGGACTGCTACGAAAAACACCATCGGATTTCAAAGTAGCCCGGTCTAATTCAAAAATTTCACCTAATTGTGCGAAGTTTCAGTAGTTCTTCCGCTTCCAGGATAAATTCCCCTGCTTGCGCCTCATAAAAAGAACCAGTGGAGTTACCTACTTCGATCAATTAGCCAAGATTTTGACCGGATACGAAATCACTGGTGCTCGATCTAGTAGTATTTTTATGGGGATTCTATCTATCGCTGTAGGATCCCTATTCGATGTTCATGCAGCAGATGGAGGGAGAGATCAAACTGTCAGCTGTGCCATTAGAAGCTGTTTCCCGCTTCTTGTTTGGGGAGAAGAGCCAGATGGTCTTTATATATATTGGGATTACATCGCCTTGACTTAGGGTATATCTGATGATTGAATCCGTGATAACTGATGTCAACATCGGGAAGTGGAGTTCGGGGGCTTGGATTTCTTGCCTTGCCCGGTGAATGGCGATGAAAATGAGGAAAGAAAGAGCTTCTATATTCAATCCTTTTCCTTCTTCTTGTTGCTGGATATCTCGTTCGTATCCATCTTCTCTTTTTTTCCCGAGCCTCTAGTGAGTTACAGACAGAGTTAGAAAAGATTGATCCGTTTGGATCTTGGCCCATGATGGCCTTTTATTGATTTTGACGCTAGCCTGAGGGGATATAGGAGAGAAATCCGCTGTAAGGTCTCTTTCCGCTGCCTATTCGAGGCTACCAGTTCCATCTCCATGGTCAGTCACCGCACCTCTTTCTCTTTCTCTTCCTAGCTGATCGAACAGATCCGGATTCTTAATACTTCTGTTGCTCCATCCCCGCAGGGGCAGAGAACCCTTCGCTGTCTCGGCTGTGGTACCGGAGGCTCTGGGGATGCACACCAGTTGTCTCTAGAAAGAGACTGTTCACTGGACCAGATAGCAAGCAAACACCAGCTAAGAAAAAAGTGAGCTAGTCAAGGTCGAGGCGGGTCTCCTCGGCGGGAATACATGTCCTACGCCACTCCACGTCTGGCTCGGTTTAGTCTCGCTCCCTTCGCCCGCCTATCATATCAGCTCGGCTTCGTCCGTCAAGCGCAGGAAGAATTCAAAGCAATTGGTTAATTCATCCGGTCAAAATCATTGTGCACTTTCCGTTCAACGATCTTTCAGTACCCGGCATCTGCTTTTTCGGTCAGATTGTCATGAGAAAGACCTCCGCCGCCTCCAGCTTCTGTAAGTCATGAATTTCCGGCCGAAGCTCTATGGAAGAGGTTCCCGACCACCTTTTTTGTACTGCTTTTGTTGCCTTAAAGATGGAATGAACTCTAAAAGCCGGGGCCGTTGAAAGGCCAAGCATGAAAACCAATTGAGCGCTAGCGCAAGTTTCTAAGGTTTCTTGTTGGTAAATAAATGAAATTGACCAGCGGCGAACATGGGCGCGGAGAAGACGTCGGATTGCTCTAATACGTCATTGGCGGCAGCGTTCAAGGCGTCCTTTTGACAGCACACCTCTAGAGTCCAGGGTTTCCAACTTTTCTGGATAGGTCGAACTATTGGAAGCAAATGGAAAAGGAACACCGAGTGGAATTAAAGAAACTAGCGTTTCTAAGTCAATGGGACCAGTTGCGGATGCTGGTGAAACTAGTTTCTAATAAAAGTCGACATCTTCGTGATTCTAGGTCAGAAAATGCCCCTTGGAGATCTTTCTAGGACACGAGACGATGTATTCTGGTTTCCTATAGGTTGGACTTTTGGAACAACTCGATGAATTTAGTAGATCCTTTTATGAGTTAGGAGGCCACCAATGACAATAGATCGAACCTATCCAATTTTTACAGTGCAATGGTTAGCTATTCACGGACTAGCTGTACCTACCGTTTCTTTTTTAGGATCAATATCAGCAATGCAGTTTTTCCAAAAAGTCTCGTTTTGGAAAGGTAAATCTGCCGTTAAGCATGAATTTTTTAGCAACGCTTGGTTTCCATTTGGGTTGTAGGTGTAACCAACTCGCTATTAAGGATATAGCAGAAAGAAATAATAAAAAAAGAGTCCGGTCAATTCAAAGCTCTAAGAGGTAACGAATTCATACCTCCATATCTTACCACCGCTTGACTCTTTGAACTTATTGGGGCCCTCGTCAAGAGGTAGTTGCGGTACACTACTAAACTGGAATCCTCGAAGGGTCACAGGGGGATGTCCCAAGCTCTAAGACTATTTTCAGACGAGGAATAATTGAATGATTCTTGCCCCTTCTTTCTTCCCTTATGCCGATGCCGACTCTTATCGCCTTGAAAACTCTCCTTTTTTTAGGAATAGATCTATGAATACTAATTCCCGAGCAATTGCGCCAAAAACTCGAGTTCCTCCCCTAGAATAGTTTCTGGTGCGAAATGAAATTTGAAAGCACGGACGAGCCGCATGCAGGGAAACTTGCACGTGTGGTTCTGGCCGGGGACCCATCCTCTTTCAATGTGAGAAAACTCTAGCGAAATCTTGCTTGTGTTAGCAGGGAATTCTTCCTCACGCCTTTGAAAGCAAGGAGAAATTTTCCGATTTCATTGCCTCATATTCGGAAATTCAACAATACCTTTCATCCGATTGACTCAAACTTTTTGGAAAAAAGCGGTTACCGGAAGTAAGCACGTCAGCCCAGCGGGTAAGGTTACCAGATCATTCTACTATTCTGCTATGAGTCGTGGGCGAGAGCAGGAAGCTGAGAAAGGGAAACCAAGTGCCGGGACTTTCTCGGTTGCAATCCCCAAGGTAAGATGCTTAAAACAAGCAAACAAAGCGGAACAAGAGCCAAATCATTTTCGACGCCTCGGTGCCCTGAAGAACGAGCTCTCATTATTGATTGGCATGGAGGAAGGCTTTCTTCCGTTTACATATCTCGGATTACCTCAATTCGCCGCTTTAGTCCACTCAGCCATCTCTCCCAATTCTAAATTGAAAATTTTTTATGTGATGTGACACGTGAAATAAAAAAAGATTGAAAAAAAAACCTCGTCGGTTTCGGGTACAGGTACCCTTTTGTTGAAGGTCGTTCAAGCTTTTCCTAGGAGTATGGCGGAAAGATCACAATAGTAATTCTTCATACGAGCCTCAGCAACCTTAGATAACTCATCATTAGAGGGATCGAGAGCGTAAATAGTGCGCTCCGGCCATAATGCGTATCTTTAGGTCATTTGTTGCAGGATTGAGAGGATATCGATTCCATAACTCGGATTCTGCTCCCCACGCCTACCTATCCCGATAGGATCACATAAAGGGAGCAGTTGAGAGGTTCCAGCCAAAGGGCAGAACATCAATCAAAGGAGGAAGTCAACTCTGGCCACTAACCATTTCTTACCAACTTCCCTATCCGTTCCGGACGGGCAAGCCTATTTGTTTTAGATTAACCTTACCTGGCTTGAATTGAATCATTCTAGCCGTTGCTTCTTTTTCTCTTACCGAGGGTGAAATCAACACTCGGCTCGCGCGCAACCCCGCCCCGTTAGGTTATGGAAGAATGACGCTTATTGCTGGGCTGGTTATTCAGAGCCAGCAATTGGCTGCCGGAATAGAATGAATTTGTGATCAAAAGATAAGAAAGAAAAACTATTAGCTCCCCTCCGGCACGGAAGTGGAACGGGCGGGCAAGAGAAACCATGAACCAGAATAAAAGAACTTGCCCCACCCATGAGTAAATATTTCGTAGTAGCCTCGGCACCTGCCCGAAAGAGTAGAGTTTTAGCCGGCTTTGCCCGAAAGAACCTCTAACCTAAGCCTTCAATCACAAATTCATTCCATTCCTATAAAATAGGAGGCGAAAGCTTTTTCCGGGAATGCTATTTCAGGCCGCCCATCCTAGGACAGTTGGTTGATTGGATAAGAGGGGAGATCCGCGGGTGAACATGCCAGGCTCCGGCTCCGCGCACCTGCGGACACCTTTCGAAGCACTTTCACGTATGAACCAAAATCGTGTTGCGTCACTCGTTCCAGACCCGAAACATAATCAACTTGAATTCGGGACACATCGTGGCGCCTAAGGACACGATCTAATAGATCGTTGTATCAAGTAGTTGGATTGTAGTCTCTTACCATAAAAATGGCTGCAAGTGCAGCAGCACCAACTATGAGAAACCCACTGATGCACATGTGATGTGTAACGAGACAGATGAGGAAGGTTTATCCCGAACCGAGTGGGGGAGATATACGGTTTCAGAATTGCTACTTATCCAAACTGAGTGGGGGAGCTATACAGTCGGATACATGGTGGACCCGGTCGAGACCGAGGGGCAGGATAGTCTCATTAGAGGCGGGGAGCCTAGCGAGGATACTTGATACCGGAAATAGAGATGAGCACGGCAGATATTCAGGAGATACTGACCGAGGTTTGATTGAGCACGGCGGATATTCAGGAGATACTGACTGGGGCCAGGGATATCGGGTGGCGATCATCTGTTGAGATGGTGTCGACGGTATCTGTATTTACGTGTCAGTGATGGACACGCGAGATTTGAGGATTTGCGTATCGGTGATGGACACAAGAGATTTCTGATTTCGGGTGTCGATACTGGACATCCATATATATTGATATGTTGCTATCATGAGGTACACAGTTATATTATAGTTATTGTGGCCGACCAGGACTGATCCGGGGGACAGTACCTGTATACCTTTTTACGAATAGTTGCATACAAAAAGGAATTCAAAAATCGAGCTATAGTCTTATTATTTTGACATATCTGGTATGACATTGAAATCTTTTAAATTGTAACCTCTTAACACTATGCATTAAAATAGCATGACGTATATCTTAAATAAGATACCTATTATATTTCATACTATCACGTCTTCTCTTACGCCGTTATAAATGCATTCCGCGGCTATTTTAAAGAAGAGGTTTTACATATATAATTTCATCTAATTATAGGCTTTTACTTAGATACAGGTCATTTATATGATATGTTCTACTTTGAGATCACATGATAGATAGTGTTGCATTTACGATACATGTGCATATTATATACTATATTAGTATAGGATATGATAGTACTATACTTATGACCTACGTATCGTTGTGCATTTCGATTTCTACCTTGTGATGTACTTTTATTCACTGAGTCGGCAACTCACCCCCGTTGTGCCACAGTTTCTTGTAGGTGTTACGACTTGGGATTATCAGCGGCTTGGGGCACACATTCCTTTCGGTGATTGTTTTAGCAGGTGGGTTTCCGTTGTATCGTACTCACACTTGTATATTCATGTATTCTTGTATTTAGTAAAACTTCATCAACTTAGAAAGGGTATATTGTGAACTTAGAATGCGAGACTTAGAGTTTGTGTGTTGTGATGTCGCACTTAGTGGAGTCGACCATTTTATATTGTTGATTTTGTTTTGCTTTTCTTTTCTTCGCCATTGTGTGTCGTATATTGTTTGCTTGGTTACTCCGCCGTTTGGGCATGGAAGCTAGCTCCCGTTGGGATGCTAAATGTATTTTTATATTGTAGCGGGTTTTATTCAAATTACAAATAAGGTGCTGTCGAATTTCAAAACGTCATAGATGCTTTTCAAATATACTTAGTTAAACTTAAATGTTTATTTTAAACTGATCCCATCTGATGACTATTTAAACCTCACCTCCAATATTTTCAAAAAGGGTTTAGATTCCGGGTTTCGGCTTACTTGGACCGCGTCGACGTCTTTAGATATCACGTGATTTAAGTGCCGGTCGCGTGCCATATTTGGGTCGTGACACAAATGGTGGCCTTGATGAAGCTCCTCCTGCCATCTGGGTGGCAGGGCGCTTAACTCCAGCAGATTGAGATCTGCCCCTCATCTTTACCACCGCCTTATAACGGCGGGCAGCTTTCAGAGCCGATTCATGAGTCGGAAAATCTCATGTGGCTAATACAGCCTGAATCTCCGAATCTAACCCTTGTTGAAATCGACGGGCTCTGATCTCATCCGTCGGTATCAAGTGTTGGATATAGTGCCCTCAGAGTCAATTATTGGATCACAGGCACGTGATTGCAATGATTGAGGGAGGACCTATACCGGTAGGACAGTCTTACTCAAGATGATAGTATGATATTTGGTTTATCACTATCATAGTGTACAGCTTTAGGTGACCTTACAGGTCGCTATTACACGTTGATAGAGCCATTAGGATGCTTGCTTGACTACCAGCGGTATGATGGCGATCATATACGTGGGAGCTGGGTCTATAAGCACATTCATAAAGTGGTCCCTAGTCGTGGGAGTTTCGAGACTGGGCATCGATACTCCATTAGTAGACTAGTGTATACAGTCGAGACCCCGATGAGGGGCGGTGGCCAGTCTCACAAGCCATTGGTGTCAGTTGGATCACCTAAGATGTATACAGGTGCTCATTGGGTTATGAGTACACCGGACAGGACTCGCCGGGAACATGCTAGTTGGTATTATACCTGACGTCAGATAGCAGTTCCCTGGTGACATGTGTACAGGTTAGTTCATCGACCTGAGATCGTCGTTTGTCTCGTGTGAGTTCCCACTGTGCTTTGATTACTACCCTACCACGGCTCAAAGGAGTCGTGCAAACAGGTTTTAGTTGGGTACAGTCCCGAGCCACATGGAGGCAGTGAGCGGATCGGCAGGGGTTTCGTCTCTCCCGGTATTGGGGGTGAGGTCGCGCTGTGTCTAGGAGAGCCATTACACGAAGTCCTTGGTCAAGGCAGGAGATTTACTGGTAGGTATTCCAATAGTATCTCAGAGTGTTCTGGGCTACACTCCGACACGACTTGTACCGCTTTTGGGGGTCTGACTTTTACCAACACCCTAGGCCCGCCATGCGATACTCATAGACGAATGGACCGGACAGTACGGATATTGTCACTGACAAGCTCAGTAGGGTGTCAGAATGAGTTCGCTCATCGACCTCCCTTATGGTCAATATCTGGTAACCCGTTACGTACGGCTAATACCTCTGACGTGCTAGTGGTTAAATCCACAGCCAAAATATTGACGAGTCTTTAGAGTCCCCCACAGACAGTTTCTCAAGTTTCGGGCGAAACATTGTAAAGGTCGTATGATATATGGCAGGGTCCGATCATATACGTGCAGTGGTGCACGGATCATGATCGGGCGGATCATACTAGTGGGCTTTGGTTTACGCCGGATCCTAGTATTAGATTTGTTGGATTACTTTAGTCTCATCGCATTCGCATTCAGTCGGAATGCGAATGCAAGTATGTATATACAGGGCGGGGGTATTCTTATGATCCGTCACGAGTTTACTTTAGATGTTACCGTATCTTTTTATTGTTGCAAACATTTGGATTAATGTTTGTTAATGGAAATTATGAGCACAAAATCATGATTAAGATCATTAATTGTGACACATGCACAAGTGATGACTCATGGTCTCTTTTCTTGTGCATGTGTCATATTATTTGATTGATTTGTGATGATATGATAAGAAGAGAGAGAGAGGGGCTGCCATATAGAAGTTTTGGTCTTGTATTTTTTAAGCAAGAGCTCTCTCTCATTTTATCATTCCATCAAAAGGAAAAAAGAAAGCTTCTTCTTCTTCCTCCTCTAGCTCAAAATCTCCATTAATGGTAACACCTTCAACCTCCATCCGTCTCATGGATGCAAGAGACAAAGTGATCACAAACATTCTCTAGATCACCTTGGACACGTCGGCTAGCACACTTCGTGCCCGAGTTGCTTCGGATGAAACGGGAGCCCGTAAAAAGAATCGATGATGTGGTGCCCTTTCCGACGAGGAGATCGAGACCGGAGATGCCGCGAGGAGCTTGGGATGGTGGCCAAAGACCAAAGGGTGCGGATCGATCGGGATAGCTTTTCTATCCCTTCTCTAGATAGCTAGTTGTAGGTTAATGGTTCGATCCGGGTTTTAAGTATACGATAGCGCCGGTTTAAAGTTTTGAAAAAGTTTTCATTTCCGCATTTTGGCCTCAGAAAGACGGCCGAGGCGCTACCGTAGACTTACATGGTACCAGAGCCACGCCATTAACCTTTACTAGCTTGCTCTAGCGTGTTTAGAATTTCGATCGGATGAAATTTCCAAAAACCGCGTTTCCAATTGTTCAGTTTTTGTCGAATTTTTTTGTGCTCTAAAAATTTTTTTGGGCATGTCAGAAAATCAGGCAGGGATTTTTAAGACATCTGTGAAAATTTGGTAATGTGATACTACAGTAACGCCGCGGAACCGCGGCCATACCCATGTTTTGGCCGCGGTTCCGCCGCAGTCAAGTGTCATCTCCGTACCATTTCTTCTACAGTGATCTTTTAACTTGGAAATGGGGTTTCTGGTAATTTTATTTTTGGCCCAGATTATTTTGAGTACTGGGTATTGTACTTGGGGCCCATTTCAGGGAATTTTGTCGATCGAAAATTTTAAACATGTTAGTTCACAGTATTTACATTATATCTGCGACCATGAATGTCATTTGATTAGTAAATCCTGTCTAATTGCTATAGTTCTTTTAGACGGATTTGCGAACGTGACATTCACGTTGATGTTCTGTGTTGTGCTGTGATGTTGCGGATTTGTCGTGGTGGATAGCCTGGATGGAATGGTAGTACAGTTTGGTTGTATTTGTACATTTGATATTGCGGGGCGAGCGTCCGACATGTGGACTGCCGTCACTGCCTGTTTGTATATTATTCTTTTGGGGCACGACCGGGCTGAGGTCGATGTACCCGTTGTATATTTTACTTTCTGTACTAGGATTACCCCATGGTGGGGTGCACGGATAGCCGGGTTCTAGAGGGCAACGAGCCCGTATCTCATGGCTTTGAGACGGAGGGGGCTTCACTCTAGAATTGGCGGGCTATTCGCCGCACTCGTAGGGGGTACATGTTGACCTAAGGAGGGGTGCTCAAGTTACCGGATTCCGTGAAGTGCTGGGTGGTCCATTCACTTTGTTGAAGGGGGCTGCCTCGCTTCAGGTTTTGGCGGGTAACTTGCCGCGCCCGTAGGGGTCTAGGATTTCATTGCACAGGCTATCCACACGACCAGGTGAACGTTGGGTTTCAGTAACGGCTCTATGAAACCCGGGGATCCCAGATTATCTGTATTGTTCTGTGATGCTTATTATATTTCTGTGATGTTGCATTTTATCACGCCTTGAGCGATTATTATATACTAGTAGATGTTGTATATGTTTTACACCCGTGCTAGTCCAGTCCCCGCTCTGTTGTTAGTTAAGTAACCTAACGGGTGATGACGGGACCCAGTGGCGAATGCGGATGGTATATACGTACATCGTATTTTCGTTCTTTTGTGGTGTGATTAATTGATGGGACTACATTGATTCGGATCAATGCAAGCTAAACAAACCTAATTCTGATGTTGTTGGAACATTTTTCAAAAAAACTGTTATTGCAAGGACGTTCTCTTTTGTTTTGCACAGTGGTATTCGGTTATGAATATCCAGAACCTCGGTCGACGAGGCAAGGGCCGAGATCCCTTCACCGGGAGTGATCCCTTGGACAGAAGTTTGCGTCAGGGTAATAACTTCACTATAGCCGATTGCCTTTTTGCTTTGCATCGTGGAATTCAGTTGGAATATCCTGCACCTCATTCTACGGGGAAAGAGCCGAGATCTTTTCACCGGGAGTGACCTCTTTAGTAAAGGTTTTCGCCACTATATTTTTATAAAAAGCTATCCGGTTCCTTCAACGATATCAAGTTCATTACGTGAAAGGTTTTTCGCCAAAAACCATTCGTAGCCCTCCGTCATTTCAGACGTGTAGCACTTAGTATTCATGCTATGTTTGTTGACCTTCGTCAAGGCATAGTGAATGGTAGCTGCTTGTTACCTTTCTACTGCATAGATAGATGCGTTGGTTTGGGACAGTCGTATAACCTTGTTGACCTTCGTCAAGGGCTTATACGGGTGGGTTCAAATTAACCTGGACAATGATGGGTAGAACTTGACATGTGACTCATGATTTGTTGACCTTCGTCAAGGTCATAAGAGCATGGGGTAAAAATCACATCGGGAGTTTCTTAAGAAACTGAAACTTGCCAGATATGCGCATACCTTCTGGAGTGTGATAACGTGAGTGGATTCCATCACGTTATCATGCGATGATAGTTGGACCCCGATTCCCACTGATGAGTTGGTTTACTCCTTGGATGATCCCGACTAATTCTTCTTTCAGATTTGGAGGAGAATTTGACGTTACAGTGGGAGGTTTCCTGATTAGATAAAGTGATAACCATTCTGATCTAGGTTAGAGTGCACGCAGAGTGTTTCTTTTCTCTCTCTCTCTTTGGCAGCGACCATGACCCGACCCTTGACTATGACTCATGGACCAAGTTAACCAAACCTTCTTAAAACACTGGCTTTTGGATTGTCAGAGTTGCATACCTCATTGCCACTCCTACTTTTACCCTTTTCTCCAGAACACCCCATATTACTACGAACATCCACTTCCATTGGATAAAACCATCGTATGGTTATATACGAATTCGAAGGAACTTGTTCCAGATTCGAGGATGGTTTTTGGTTCTGGAGAAAAAGAATAGGACTATTCAGTTGTCTTTTCCTTTTACCTTCTCTCAGGTTGCGAGTGCTCCTTGGATAAGGATAGTACACCTATTACGCTAATTGGAGAGTCTTCATCCAAACCATAGGCAGGTGCCGAACGGTAGGGAATGAAGAAAACCATTTAGCCTAGAAGGTGTACAGAAGGTATTAAGTAAAGACAAATAAAGAGATTAGTGAGAGGGCAAAGTAAACTGCGACTGTTATTCACGACCAAACCAAGTATTCCTTCGCCAATCCTACATCACTTTTGTATTTCTCCAGAACGCTCCGTATCACTACAAAGATCCACAGTTTATTGGATACTCCATCGTATGGTTATATACGAACTCGAAGGGACTTGTTCAAGTTCGGGGATGGATTCTGGTTCAGGAGAAATAGGAATAAGGTTTTATTCAGTTGTCTTTTATCTTTACCCTTTCTCGGATTCCGAGTGCTCCTAGGATTGGGGGAGTACACCCATTATGCTTACTGGATATTCTTCTTCCAAACCATAGGCTGGTGTCGAATGGTAGGGAAGGAAGAAAATCATTTGGCCTAAAGGGGTGTACAGAAGGTAATGACTAAAGACATATAAAGGGATTTGGAGAGATGGCAAAGAAATATACGGTTACAGTTGTGAATCTGATAATGGAAGAGACATTACTAAGGAATACCCGGATACCCCTTCGAAACATTTACATGTTTCAGTTTCACTGTGTATTGTTAAAAGAAAACTGATTTCCCAATTAGTCCTTACTCCAGGGTATGTATTTACCAAGTTTGATTCTCACATCTGTATGGTTTTACAGATGATGAGTGGGAGTAAGTTATTGGGAATTGGGTGATCATCCTCATTATATCGGGATTCGTTGTAATTGGTGATATTTGAGGAAATCACCTGGGTTGTTTGCCGGACGACAAATATTTGGTTTTGAATATCCGTTGTTATGCACCAATTTCAAATTGATATATCTGTACGTTTATTTTTATAAAGTGAGATGTAACTTTTTGAAATTATGTCCATGACATTTACCTGTATCAGTGGATGATTAGGTAAGGAGCATTAAACAGCGGTGTAATTCTTCTTAACCATAAAAACAGTTTTCAACCTACGACATACAGTGAATGAGTCATTAGACTCAGGGGACTTATACAGACTATTGTATGTTGTCCAATGTCCATGAGAATAGAGGGGTTGGTACTCATACTATAGTCTGTTTACTTATGACTTCTCTAGTTCTTAGACAAGTGTTTCATAGAAACACAAGGTCCAAGTTTTGAGAAGTTATAGGTATAAGAATAAAGTAGAGAACCAGGTGTTGCAAGTGTCAGGATTTTTCAAGGTGATCAAAGATGTAGATACTTGTGTATGGTATTCAGTTAATAGTAATGATTAAGAGAACTTACTTCTCTTTCAGGTTACTCATAACTGGAAGCACTCCTAAGTTGAGTAATGCTGATCGGCCTCTCTCCATTTAGTTGACATGCACTGGAGACAGCTGCATGATTTGAATCTGGTTCCAATTAAATCAGTGCCTCCGTTTCTATATTGGATATAGAACGGTTCATATCTTAACGACGTTAAGGTACGGAGAGTTGTCCGGCTTATGCTTAAAACCAGACTCTGGATAACTCAAAGCACATTTCTGTAATGGCCGTTTGTGGGTTGACCCGGGCTATGACGAGGGTTGACTTTCTACCTTCTGGAAGATCAATAGTGATATTGTTCTTGACTCGCCACAGTTTTAGTAAAAATAGATTTTTTTAGAAAACAGTAGTGGGAGTATGGTAGAACTGGAAGTGATTCCAGAACCGCAAACGATTACTGAAAATTTGATAAGAACCTAAAGATTCAATCTGGTTTGACATTCCATTGGCCACTCCGCAGATATGGTGGGTAACCTCAGGCACCCGAGAGGTACTCCGATAGCCTCAAGGATAGTGAAAGAGAGGTTCTTGTTTACCCAGACTTGCCATTGCTGTTGTTCCAGACTGTGAAACCCGGCAGGAGGATGAGTATAGCGTCGTTCTAAACTAGCTTTAGAAGTGCACGTGTATATGACTCTGCCAGAGGGTTGTCGTAGTCAGTGGGAGCAGCGGAAGCATAGTGGACAAGTAGCTTATGTCTATTTATAGACTAAAACAGATATAGAGGAGAAAGATCATCTATTTCTGATGTGACAGTTATAGATTTGACTTCATCAGAATAGGGGAAGGATCTATTAAGAAGATAGTAGGGTGTGATGTCCTGGTATTTGGATGACATACACAGAGTAGGAAGTGAAATTCCTACACTATGATTGGTTATACTTTAGTTGCCACACAGTGGTTTCTCCATATAGGATGTGGATATTATATCAGATATTCTGGTTACTAGATCTATGGTTTTAGATTTAGATTTGGGTAGTTTCCCAATCAGGGTACTTAGACAGCATTCTAAAGGTATTTAGAATGGACGACTCCAGGCATGGTAGTGTACCTGCAGGTGATGGAGTCACCCTCTCTAAAGGTGTCTTACAGACTAAAGGGGAGAGGGATGTGCATGATTGGCAGATCACTTGCTTAGGCAATTAAATCAATCATGAGATGTCAAGTACCACACCAGATGTTGTTTTTGCAGTAGATGCAATAAGTGTTGGAGATAGTGCCCTCAGAGTCAATTATTGGATCACAGGCACGTGATTGCAATGATTGAGGGAGGACCTATCCCGGTAGGACAGTCTTACTCGAGATGATAGTATACTATCTGGTTTATCTCTATCATCGTGTACTGCTTTAGGTGACCAGACAGGTCGCTATTACACGTTGATAGAGCCCCTAGGATTCATGCTTGACTGCCAGCAGTATGAGGGCGATCATATACGTGGGAGCTGGTAGTCTATAAGCACATCCTTAAAAGGTCCCTAGTCATGGGAGTTTCGAGACAGGGCATCGATACTCCAGAGTAGACTAGTGTATACAGTCAAGACCCCGACGAGGGGCGGTGGCCGGTCTCACAAGCCACTGGTGTTGGTTGGTTCACCTAAGATGTATACAGATGCTCATTGGGTTATGAGTACACCGGACAGGACTCGCCGGGAATATGCTAGTTGGTCTTATACCTGACGTCAGATGGCAGTTCCCTGGTGACATGTGTACAGATTAGTTCATCGACCTGGGGATCGTCATTTGTCTCGTGTGAGTTCCCACTGTACTTTGATTACTACCCTACCACGCTCAAAGGAGACGTGCAAACAGGTTTTAGTTGGGTACAGTCCCGAGCCACATGGAGGCAGTGAGCGGATCTTCAGGAGTTCGTCTCTTCCGGTATTGGGGGTGAGGTCGCGCTGTGTCTAGGAGAGCCATTACACGAAGCCCTCGGCCGAGGTAGGAGATTTACTGGTAGGTATTCCAGTAGTATCTCAGGGTGTTCTGGGCTACACTCCGACACGACTTGTACCGCTTTTGGGGGTCTGACTTTTACCAACCCCCTAGGCCCGCCATGCGATGCTCATAGACGAACGGACCGGACTGTACGGATATTGTCACTGACAGGCTCAGTAGGGTGTCAGGATGAGTTCGCTCATCGATGTCCCTTTTGGTCAATACCTGGTAGCCCGTTACGTATTGGCTTATACCTCTGACGTGCTAGTGGTTAAATCCACAACCAAGGTGTTGACGAGTCTTTAGAGTCCCCCACATTCAGTTGCTCAAGTTTTCGGCCGAAACGCTGTAGAGGCCGTATGGAGATATGGCAGGGTTCGATCGGATACATGCGGTATTGCACGGATCAGGATCGGACGGATATTACTAGCCGGCTTTGGTTTAAGCCAGATCCTAGTATAGTACAGTGTAGATTTTGTGTCATTGCATTTGTATTTCGGTCGGAATACAAATGCGGGTGTGTATGCACAGTATCAGGGTTTTCCTGTAATTTATTACGGGATCAGTTTTCTGGAGTTACCAGTTTGCTTTCCGTTTCGGCCATTTTCATTTGTATCTTTCAATGGCCGAAGTTTGGTGGAGGAGGGCTTATTTGCAATTGTGCAAATAAGCAATTGTGGAGGGGGTCTTTACATATTATTGTATCATGATACTTGCACCATCATTGCTTGACTTTCTTTAGTCATCATGTTTTGACTTGATTTATCCATCATGGCTTGACTTTTGTATCATCATGGTTTTGATGATGGTTGTTTTGGAGTGTGGATTTGTTTGTAATCATTTCCCTTCATGATTATCTTTATTCCCTTGCATTATGAGTGTGGTTCTTTTATCCATTCACCTCACTCTCTCATTCTCACTCCCACCTTAAGCCATGGCCGGCCAAGCCTTTGATGGCTGTCCAAAATTCTAGAGGTGGGGTTTTTGCTCTTTTGCTCTTGCATAAATCTCACAAGTTCCATCTCTATTAGCTTGTATCATCCCTCCACCAATGGCAACCTCCATGAACCCTATGAGACATGATTCTACACCACATTCTACAGCAAATCTTGGGCACGTCGACTCGCCAGCTTCGTGCCCGAGTTGCCTCGGTATAGAGGTGGGAGCCCGTAAAAGAAGCAGGCGACATGGTGCCCTTCCGGCGAGGAGGTGGAGACCGGACATTCCGCGGGAGATCGGGACGACGACGAGAAGACCGGAGGACACGGATCACTCGGTATATCTCTCTTCCCATCTTGTAGTTAGCTAGGACTAGTTAATGGCCCGATCCGGGTTTTTAGTGCGCGGTGGTGCCGGTTCAAGAAAATTTAAAGTTAACCATCACTTCCGCATTTGGCCTCGGGATGGAGGCCGGGACGCCGCCGTGCACTTACAGTGGTATCAGAGCCTCCCCATTAACATAGTCTAGCTTGGTCTAATGTGTTTTACATTTCCGATCGAACAATTTTCCAAAAACCGTATTTTTCTTCACATCAGTTTCTGTCGAAATTTTTTGAAGTCCAAAAATTTTTCAGGTTGTTTCAGAATGATGTGTATGACATTGTAAGAGTTCTGGGAAAATTTGGTCTCGTGAACAGTCTAAACGACCGCGGAACCGCGGCCAAACCCATGCTTGGGCCGCGGTTCCGCCGCGACTTGAACTGTTCAGTGTACCAAATTTTTTCAGAAAGCTCCTGACTTGGAAATAGGGGTTTTGGAATATTATTTTTGGGCCCAGAATTTCTTGATGTGCTACAGTAGTACTTGGGGGCCCACTTGATAAAATTTGATCGATCGGATATTTTAAAACACATTAGTTCACAGTATTTACATTATATCTGCGACCGTGAATGTCACTTGATCGGTAAATCCTGTCGAACTGCTATAGCCCGGTTAGACGGATTTGCAAACGTGACTTTCACGTTGATGTTCTGTGTATTGCTGTGATGTTGCGGATCGGTCGTGGGGGATAGCCTGGTTGCAGTGGTAGTACAGTTTTGTTGTATTATGTACATTTGATATTGCGGGGCGAGCGTCCGACATGTGGACTGCCGTCACTGCCTGTTTGTATTATTCTTTTGGGGCACGACCAGGTTGCGGTCGATGTACCCGTTGTATGTATATTTTACTTTCTGTACTAGGATTACCCCAAGGAGGGGTGCACGGGTAGCCGGGTTCTAGAGGGCAACAAGCCCGCATCTCATGGCATTGAGACGGAGGGGGCTTCACTCTAGAATTGGCGGGCTATTCGTCGCACTCGTAGGGGGTACAGGTTGACCCAGGAAGGGTGCCCAAGTTACCGGATTCCGTGAAGTGCTGGGTGGTCCATTCACGTTGCTGAAGGGGGCTGCCTCGCTTCAGGTTTTGGCGGGTAACTTGCCGCGCCCGTAGGGGTCTAGGATTTTCATTGCACAGGCTATCCACACGACCAGGGGAACGTCGGGTTTCAATAGTGGCTCTGTGAAACCCGGAGATCCCAGATATCTGTATTGTTCTGTGATGCTGTACATTTCTGTGATGTTGCATTTTTATCACGCCTTGAGCGAAATATTATATATTGGTATATATATTAGTAGATGTTGTATATGTTTTGCATCCGCGCTAGTCCAGTTTCCGCTCTGTCGTTAGTTAGCTAACCTAACGGGTAATGACGGGACCCAGTGGCGAATGCGGATGTCATATACGTACATCAGTATATTTTCGTTCTTTATGGTGTGATCAATTGATGGGACTGTGTTGATTCGGATCAATGCAAGTTAAACAAACCTAATCTGATGTTGTTGGAACACTTTTCAAAAAGTTGTTATTGCAAGGACGTTCACTTTTGTTTTGCATCGTGGTATTCAGTTGGAATATCCTGCTCCTCAGTCGACGAGGCAAGGGCCGAGATCCCTTCACCGGGAGTGACCCCTTGGACAGAAGTTTGCGTCAGGGCAATAACTTCACTATAGCCGATTACTTTTGCTTTGCATCGTGGTATTCAGTTGGAATATACTGCACCTCATTCTACGGGGAAAGTGCCGAGATCCCTTCACCGGGAGTGACCTCTTTAGCGAAGGTTTTCGTCACTATATTAATAAAAGCTATCCGTTCCTTCAACGATATCAAGTTCATTACGTTAAAGGTTTTCGCCAGAAACCATTCGTAGCCCTCCATCATTTCAGTTAAATATTCGGTAGTATTCAAGCTATGTATTTTGACCTCACGCCAAGGCATAGTGTTTGGTAGCTGCCGGGTATTTATCTGTTGCATAGATAGATGCGTTGGTTTGGGACAGTCGTACTACTATTTTGGCCTACGTCAAGGGTATGTACGGGTGGGTTCAAATTAACCTGGACAATGATGGGTAGAACTTGACATGTGACTTATGATATTTTGACCTCACGCCAAGGTCATAAGAGCATGGGGCAAAAATCACATCGGGAGTTTCTAAAGAAACTGAAACTTGCCAGATATGCGCATACCTTCTGGAGTGTGATAGCGTGAGCGGATTCCGTCACGTTATCATGCGATGATAGTTGGATCCCGATTCCCACTGATGAGTTAGTTTACTCCTCAGATGACCCCGACTAATTCTTCTTTTGGGTTTGGAGAAGAATTTGACATTACAGTGGGAGGTTTCCAGATTAGATAAATTGGTAACCATTCTGATCTAGGTTAGAGTGCACGCTGAGTGTTTCTTTTCTCTCTCTCTTTGGTAGCGACCATTGACCCGACCCTAAGACTATGACTTAGTGACCAAAATTAACCGAACCTTCTTAAAACACCGGCTTTTGGATTGTCAGAGTTGCGAACCTCATTGCCACTCCTACTTTTACCTTTTTCTCTAGGACACCCCGTATTACTACGAACGTCCATTTCCATTGGACAAAACCATCGTATGGTTAGATACGAACTCGAAAGAATTTATTCGAGGATGGTTTCAGGTTCTGGAGGAAACGGATAGGACTATTCAGTTGTCTTTTCCTTTTACCTTCTCTCAGGTTGCGAGTACTCTTTGGTTTAGGGGTAGTACACCTATTATGCAAATTGGATAGTCTTCTTCCAAACCATAGGCAGGTGCCGACCAGTAGGGAATGAAGAAAACCAATTAGCCTAACGATGGTATACAGAAGGTATTAAGTTAAGACAAACCAAGGGATTATTAAGAGGGCAAAGTAAATTGCAACTGATATTCACGACCAAACCAAATATTTCTTCGCCAATTATAAATCACCTTTGTATTTCTCCAGGACACTCCGTATCACTACGAAGATCCACAGTTTATTGGATACTCCATCGTATGGTTATATACGAACTCGAAAGGAACTTGTTCCAGTTCGGGGATGGATTCTGGTTCAGGAGAAATAGGAATAAGGTTTATTCGGTTGTCTTTTATTTTCACCTTCTTTCGCATTGCGAGTGCTCCTAGGATTAGGACAGTACACCCATTATGCTTATTTGGATAGTCTTCTTCCAAACCATAGGCTAGTGCCGAACGGTAGGGAAGGAAGAAAACCATTTGGCCTAAAGGGGAGTGCAGAAGGTAATGACTAAAGACATACAAAGGGATTTGGAGAGGTGGCAAAGAACTATACGGTTACAGTCGTGAATCTGGAAGAGGCATTACTAGGAATACCGGGATACCCCATCGAAACATTTCAATATTTCAGTTTCACTGTGTATTGTTAAAAGAAAACTGATTTCCCAATTAGTCCTCACTCCAGGGTATGTATTTACCAGGTATGATTCTCACATCTGTATGGTTTTACAGATGATGAGTGGGGGTAGCTTATTGGGAATTGGGTGATCATCCTCATTATATCGGATTCGTTGTAATCGGTGATATTTGAGGAAATCACCTGGGCTGTTTGCCGGTCGGCAAATATTTGGTTTTGAATATCCGCTGTTATGCATCAATTTCAAATCAATATATCTGTACGTCTATTTTCATAGAGTGAGATATACCTTTTTGAAATTATGTCTATGACATTTACCTATATCAGTGGATGGTTAGGTAAGGAGCATTGAACAACGGTGTAATTCTTCTTAACCATAAGTACAGTTTTCAACCTGCGACACACAGTGAATGAGTTATCAGACTCAAGGGACTTATACAGAGTATTGTATGTTGTCCAGGGTCCATCAGGACAGAGGGGTTGGTCCTCGTACTGTATTCGGTTTACTTATGACTTCTCTAGTTTTTAGACAGGTGTTTCGTGGAAACACAGGGTCCGAATTTTGAGAAGTTATAGGTATTTGAATAAAGTAGAGAACCAGATATTGCAAGTGTCGGGATTCTTCAAAGTGATCGAAGATGCAGACACTTGTGTATGGTATTCAGTGTAAGTCCACGTTGCGACCCCCGGTTCTTACGGGGAGGCGGAAACGGTATAAAAATCAAATTTTTAGCGCATAGGGCAACATGGACTAACAAAGTCGGGATCTTTTCCTAAACTAAAACTAGCAAACAAGCTAAAGAGAGTTAGCTACTCGGAAAGATGGTTATACCTAAACTTGAACTCCTTCTTCTTCAAACTTTGTAGAGGTTGATGGTTCTTTCCTCGTCGCCTTCTTCCGTCGAAGATGGATCCACCTGAGGGTTCAACCTTCGGGCTCTTCCTCGAACTTTGAGTGTACTAGAATCTCCGGCTTGCTAAACCCTTGATCCTAGAGTGAGTAGAGAGTGTCTAGGAGTTGTTTTCTTTTCAAGGAGAGGGATTCTCAACACATGAGAAGGATTCTCCTTGAGCTTGAGGAAGAAGAAGATGAAGTGAGGAGAGAGAATGGTTATGATAGAATGAGCTCCTTTTCTTCTTACAACCATAACAAAAAGAAAAAGATATATCTAATTAATAATAATAATTCAAAATGAAATAGTTGATGGTTGTATTTGGAATGACCATTACCATCACTACATTAAATGAATGTAAGCAAGAATCAAGGAGCATCCTTGCAAAGTAATAATGATGGTCAAACATTCAACCATGGTCAACAAGTCAACCATGGTCAACAAGTCAACAAAACCAACCATAACATAATTTCATTTAATTACTATTATTAATTGATATCTCACTAATTCATTAGGGTTTGGAAAAAAAGACGACTGTCAACTGTGCATGCGCACCCGTTCCGAAACCCTAATGAAAAACCTCTTCTTCCGCCTCAAACAACTGTGCATACACACCTGCATTCTTGTTCCGAGAAACATGAATACTGAGAGATAAAAGTAACCCCAAAACATATACCAGTATCCGGCTCAAACCAGAGCCCGCTGGCAATATCCGTCCGGACTCCAAACGTGCACAAGTGCGCGGATGAGAACGAACCCTATCGCAAAACCATGCGACCTCTACTCTGTTTTGCCCAGAGGCGAATACCCTCTGTGTGGGACTCTAAAGACTCGACACTACGCTGGCAGTGGGTTTAACCACAGACCGCAAGCGGCACTAGCTGTGCGTAACGGTCCCCAGGTAGATGCCGACAAGAAGGCTGACGAGGTGAACCCCATCTGAACTCCTACTGAGTCTGAATGTGACATTCTCCGTACAGTCCGGTCTGTTCGTCTGATACATCGCATGTCGGGCCTAGGGGGCGGTAAACGTCAGTCCCCCAATAGCGGTATAAGTCGTGTCGGAGTGAAGCCCAAAACACCCTGAGATAACACTGGAAGCCTACCAGTATATCTCGCTTGCCCTGGCCAGGGACTACTCGTGTAATGGCTCTCCTAGACACAGCGCGATGTCAACCCCCAATACTGGGAGAGACGAATCCTGTCTAACTGGCACTGCCTCCAAGTGCTTCGGGACTGCACCCAACTACCACCTGTTTGCACGACTCCTTTGAGCCGTAGTAGGGTAGTAGTCAAAGTACAGTGGGAACACACTCGAGGCGAAGTGCCAGTGTCAAGTCAGTGGACTAAGCTGTACTCATATCACCTGGGAACTGATAACTGACGATAGGTATAATACCAACCTGTCAGTTCCCGACGAGTCCTGTCCAGTGTACTCTTAACCCTACGAGCACCCGTATACTATCTCCAGTACGACGTACTGATGGCTGTGGGACAGACCATCTCCCATACTGGGATGAGAAGCGCATACGCTAGTCTACTCCGGAGTATCGATGCCCTGTCTCGATAGTCCTACGACTAAGGACCTGTATAAGGATGTGCTTATAGATTACCCAGCCCCCACTAGTGTGACTGCCATCACAACGCTGGTAATCAAGCAAAGATCCTAAGGGCTCCACTAATGTGTATAGGTGATATCGCAAAATAAACACATGTACACATTGAAGTAGAAACAAACCAAGTAGCATACTACTATATTGAGCAAGATTGTTTATACAAGGTGAATATCCCAAGCTTCCATTAAGTAATATACAAACTAGTATGATACAGTAATGGCCTCTAGGGCATATACACTAACAATCTCCCACTTGCACTAAGGCCATGTACTGGCGTATCGAAGACCTGTCATCTCGATCAGCCGCTCGAACTGAGTCTGGGGTAGGGCCTTGGTGAATGGATCTGCAGTGTTTTCTTCTGAAGCAACCCTCCGAACCTCGATCTCCTTGCGATCCACGATCTCCCTGATCAGGTGATACCGCCTCAAGATGTGCCTGGATCTCTGATGGGACCTGGGTTCCTTCGCTAAAGCTATAGCCCCGTTGTTGTCGCAATACAGAGGTATTGGGTCAACAATGGACGGAACCACCTGAAGTTCTTTCAAGAACTTCCTCATCCAGACAGCTTCTTTTGCGGCATCAGATGCAGCGATGTATTCCGCTTCCATCGTCGAGTCTGCAACGGTTTCCTGTTTGGAACTCTTCCAACACACCGCCCCTCCATTGAGGGTAAAGACAAAACCCGACATGGACTTGGAATCATCCTTGTCACTCTGGAAGCTGGAGTCAGCAAAGGCCTCGATCTGGAGGTCTTTTCCACCATACACCAAGAACATCTCCTTAGTCATCCTCAGGTACTTGAGAATGTTCTTTACTGCTATCCAGTGTTTCTCCCCAGAGTTTGACTGATACCGGCTTACTACACTCAGTGCATAAGCTACATCCGGTCTGGTATACAACATCGCATACATTATAGAGCCTACCGCAGAAGCGTAGGGTATAATAGACATGCGATCCCTCTCCAAATCAGTCTTGGGAGACATCTCTTTAGAGAGGGTGATCCCGTGACAAGCCGGTAGGTTACCGCGCTTGGAATCTTCCATACTGAATCTTTTCAGTACGGTGTCGATGTACCTGGACTGTGAAAGTCCTAATATCCTCTTGGATCTATCACGATGGATCCGGATCCCCAGGATGTACGAAGCATCACCCAGGTCTTTCATGGAGAACCTTTGTGACAAGAACCCTTTGACAGATTGTAGCATAGGAATGTCATTTCCTATTAAGAGAATGTCATCCACGTATAAAACGAGGAATACTACAGTTCTCGCTACAAATCTACTATAGATGCATGGTTCATCTGGATTTTTGATAAAGCCAAATTCCTTGACCGTCTCATCAAAACAGCTGTTCCAACTCCGCGATGCCTGCTTTAGTCCATAAATGGACTTAAGCAACTTGCACACCTTTCCGCTGCTCCCACTCTGAATGAAACCTTCTGGCTGATCCATATAGACACACTCCTCTAAATTTCCATTTAGAAAAGCGGTTTTTACGTCCATCTGCCAAATCTCATAATCGTGGAAGGCAGCAATGGCAAGAAGGATCCGAATGGATTTCAGCATAGCCACTGGAGAAAAGGTTTCGTCATAGTCCAAGCCAGGTCTTTGACGGAAACCCTTTGCTACAAGTCTAGCTTTATAGGTCTCAACCTGTCCATCTACACCAATCTTCCTTTTGAAGATCCACTTGCATCCTACGGGTTTTACCCCGTCTGGAGCAATGTCCAACGTCCATACTTTGTTGGTGTACATGGACTCCATTTCGGTCCGCATTGCATCCAGCCATTTTACCGAGTCAACGCTCTGAACGGCCTGCTGGAAGCTAGTAGGCTCATCATAATCTATAATGCAATCCTCTCTATCCCCGTCTATGAGAAAACCGTAGTATCTCTCGGGCGGATGAGACTGCCTACTACTCCTGCGGAGCGGCGTAGGAATGTCCTGTTCTTTCGAACCCTCTGGTTCCACTAAGCTTTCAGTAATAGTCTGAGGTTCTGGAATTTCTTCCAGTTCTATTGCGCTCCCACTTACTTCTTTTTCTAAGAACTGATGTTCCAGAAAATGGGCATTACGAGAAACAAGGACTTTTTGTTCCTCTGCGTAATAGAAAAGATATCCCCTGGAGTTCTTTGGGTATCCCACAAACTTGCACAGTACTGAGCGTGCCTCGAGCTTGTCCGTATGCTGCTTTTTGACATAAGCTGGACTTCCCCAAATCTTCAGGTACTGAAGATAGGGTTTCTTCCCACTCCATAACTCATATGGTGTGGTAGGCACAGTCTTAGTAGGAACTCGGTTCAAAAGGTATGCAGCTGTTTCTAGCGCATACCCCCAGAATGATCGCGGTAACTCAGCGTTACTCATCATGGACCGTACCATATCCAATAGGGTCCGGTTCCGTCTCTCCGATACACCGTTATGTTGCGGAGTGTATGGAGGAGTAAGCTGAGAGAGAATCCCATTCTCTTTTAAGTAATTCAGGAACTCGGCACTTAAGTATTCTCCACCTCGATCCGATCTTAGAATCTTGATACTTTTGCCGGTCTGTATTTCTACTTCATTCTTATATTCCTGGAATTTTTCAAAGGCTTCGGACTTATGTTTCATTAAGAAGATATAACCGTACCTTGAAAAATCATCCGTAAAAGTAATGAAGTAAGAATAACCGCTTCGCGCATGTGTAGACATTGGACCGCACACGTCGCTGTGTACGAGTCCCAAGAGCTCGCTCGCTCTTACTCCGTGTCCAGTGAACGGAGTCTTTGTCATCTTTCCTTTGAGACAGGATTGACAAGTGGCATACGATTAATATTCGAACGGATCCAAATATCCTTCTGTATGTAACTTAGTCAACCTTCTCTCATTGATATGATCCAGTCTACAATGCCATAAGAAAGTCTGATTGATATCTGGATACTTTCTTTTGTGTGTATTCTGGACATTGAAAATCTGTGGTTGGTTCAATACGTATATACCATTGCTCAATGTACCTGACCCAATCAGAACTTGATTAAGGTGAATGTTTACAACATTACTTACAAACGCAAATTCATAACCTTCTTTAGAAACCAAAGATACAGAAATGATATTACAAGTTGCGTTGGGTACAAAAAAGCAATTACGCAAAACCAAAACATGCCCATCTGACATTCCCAGGTGATAGTCCCCCGCGGCTTTAGCATCCATGCTAGCTCCGTTCGCAACTCTGAGGGTCATGTCACCTGCCTTCAAAACCCTACGGTTTCTCAACGCCTGCAAAGAATTACAGATATGAGATCCTGATCCGGTATCCAATACCCAGGAAGTAGAGTTTATAGAAAGACAGTTTTCAATAACATACACACCTGAAGCTGAAGCCGCAACCTGCTTCAGTTCCTGTGTCCTGGCTTTCCAAGCCCTGCAATCTTTCTTCCAGTGTCCACTCTTATGACACTAGAAGCATTCTTCCTTTCCAACAAGCTTCCCCGCAATCTTTGTTGCCTTTTCCTTTCCCTTCGTACCCACTTTACTAACACCGCCTCTTGGTTTGGCGGGGGCTTTCTTCCTCTTTCCCTTGGCTTTCGCCTTGGACCTAGAGGAAGAAGATCCTCCTACAAACAAAGCGGGTGTTTCCCTACCTTTCTGTAGGGTGCCCTCTGCGCTCCTCAGCATGTTGAGGAGTTCTGAAAGTTCAACTTCCTTTTCTTGCAAGTTGAAATTCAGTATGGACTGGGCGTAAGTGGAAGGAAGGGACTGGAGAACTAAATCCGTATAGAGTTCACTTTCCAACGTGGTCCCAAGTTCCGCGAGCTCCTCAATGTAGCCAATCATCTTAAGCACGTGGTCCGCTACCGATGATCCGACGGCCAACTTTGCCGAAAATAACTTCTTCGACGCTCCGTATCTTGCGATACGAGACTGCTCTCCATACAGTTCTTTTGTATGAAGAAATATGGATTCCAAGTCCATATTCTCGTGCCTCCTCTGGTGATCGTTGTCCATAGAGGCAAGCACGAGGCGCTTGGCCTTCGCGCAATCAATCTCCCAAGTCTTACGGATTTCCTTATCCGCGACGCTGGAGGTGGGACCTGGGACGGGGGGAGCTTTGGTGGTAAGAAGATACCCCAGCTTGTCGTAAGTGATTGCCATTTTGACATTCCTGAGCCAATCTTTGTAGTTTGGCCCTGTCAGTATGTTTTTATCTAGAAGTAACTTAAGTCCAGTCATTTCGATTTGGTTGCTGCAGGGGGAGAGAAGAAACACTTTAGCACGATGCTCTTGCAAGTTTAGAATGGTTTTTAATTTGTCTAAACAGGATGGCTCCCACTGTCTCTCGAATCCCTCCTCAAACCATAAAGGAAGAATCAGTCGGGATCAATCCCACCGTACAATACTTGCTTAACCGTTCAGCCAGGCCAGTGTCGGTACTTCGAGGGAGGTTTTCCAACGCTTTCGCGAAGTTCCTTAATTTAAGAACCTCTTTTCCCTGAGGGCGTAGCCCCGCTAACACCTTTCTAGGCACCTACTAGGTTTATAGCATTGATCGTTTAGTGAGAAATTTCCCGAGGAGTAGCATATACTCACAGTAGGATCGGGATCCAAATATCATCGCGTGACGAAACTGAAGGAATCCTACCAGAATCATCACACTCCAAATGGTATGCAAATCTAGCAAGTTTCAGTACTTGTGAAACTCCCGATGTGGATTTTTGCCCCATGCTCTTATGACCTTGGCGTGAGGTCAAAATGTCATAAGTCACATGTCAAGTTCTTCCCATCATTATTCCGGTTAATTTGAACCCACCCGTACCTACCCTTGACGTAGGCCAAAATGGCGGTACGACTGTCTCAAACCAACGTATTCTATCTATGCAACAGATAAATATCCGGCAGCTACCAATCACTATGCCTTGGCGTGAGGTCAAAATACATAGCTTGAATACTACCGTATATTTAACTGAAATGATGGAGGGCTACGAATGGTTTTGGCGAAACCGTGAACGTAGTGAACTTGATATAATCGATGGAACGAGATAGCTTTTAGAAGGAGTGGCTCAAGCTCCGCATTTAAAAGTTAGTTTTGAAAAGAACCGAGTGGTTTTTCGAAAGTGTTCCAACGACTTTAACTTGGTTTATTATCTTGCATTAGTTCTTTTAATGCGTGATATTCTTGCATTAGTTCTTTTAATGCATCCCATCATTTAATCCTACCATTGCAGAAAACAACCAAAATATGACGTACGCTTATGCCATTCGCATTCGCCACGGGGTCCCGTCATCACCCGTTAGGTTACTTAACTAACGACAGAGCGGGGGCTGGGCTAGCGCGGCTGTAAAACATAAGCAACGCCTAAATATAAAGCAATGATAGACATTACAGATCACAGATGAATACATTGGATATACTAGCAATCCGCAATCCGTCCGAGCCTGCAACGAAAAGCGGATTACACGGTCGCGGTGAATAGCCAAAACCCCACCCAAGACCCCTACGGGTGCGGCAAACTACCCGCCAAGTACCCGGTAGTTTGTGCACCCCTCCATGGGTCTATCCTAGGAGCAAAAACAGTAAAAAGAATTATACAATGACGGCTACAACCCCGACCCGGTTGTGCGGCCATACAAATAATATTATTACATCAATTTACATATTACAAATGAATGAAAGAAAAACAAAAGCTCATCTCACATCCACCCCGGCTATTCGCCCGCGACAGTCCAACACATTCATATACACATTCCAACATCAAACACAGATCACAGAGATGTATAACCCCGACTAATCGACTTATAGCGATTAGCCGACGTTCAATACATACAAACATCACAGGGATAACCAATATAGCCAAAGTGTAGCGAAGTTCGAAAAAAAATACGGATTTATAGGACCCCAAAAGTAAATTTCTTTTCTGGAAAATCTGGGCACATATAACATATTTGAAAAATCCCAAAACCCTACCAGATGAACACTGCACAAAACACCATCACATGAAGAGGCTAAACGGCGGCGGATCCGCGGCGAAGAGAATAGCTGAGGCCGCGGATCCGCGGCGGTTTGAATGAATCATGGGATCGTTTTTCGTGGGTGTTCTCACAAAACCCTGAGCCGATTTTAGAAGTAAAAAGTTTTACTTTTAGAGCATAAAAAATTTCAACAGAAACTTAGGGTTTTTTATTTCCGGTTTTTGTGATTTTTCGGTTTCGAACTTCCATACACTTCGCTACCAAGCTAGTTTAAGTTTAGTTAGGCTTTGATACCACTGTAAGTCCACGTTGCGACCCCCGGTTCTTACGGGGAGGCGGAAACGGTATAAAAATCAAATTTTTAGCGCATGGGGCAACATGGACTAACAAAGTCGGGATCTTTTCCTAAACTAAAACTAGCAAACAAGCTAAAGAGAGTTAGCTACTCGGAAAGATGGTTATACCTAAACTTGAACTCCTTCTTCTTCAAACTTTGTAGAGGTTGATGGTTCTTTCCTCGTCGCCTTCTTCCGTCGAAGATGGATCCACCTGAGGGTTCAACCTTCGGGCTCTTCCTCGAACTTTGAGTGTACTAGAATCTCCGGCTTGCTAAACCCTTGATCCTAGAGTGAGTAGAGAGTGTTTAGGGGTTGTTTTCTTTTCAAGGAGAGGGATTCTCAACACATGAGAAGGATTCTCCTTGAGCTTGAGGAAGAAGAAGATGAAGTGAGGAGAGAGAATGGTTATGATAGAATGAGCTCCTTTTCTTCTTACAACCATAACAAAAAGAAAAAGATATATCTAATTAATAATAATAATTCAAAATGAAATAGTTGATGGTTGTATTTGAAATGACCATTACCATCACTACATTAAATGAATGTAAGCAAGAATCAAGGAGCATCCTTGCAAAGTAATGATGATGGTCAAACATTCAACCATGGTCAACAAGTCAACCATGGTCAACAAGTCAACAAAACCAACCATAACATAATTTCATTTAATTACTATTATTAATTGATATCTCACTAATTCATTAGGGTTTGGAAAAAAAAACGACTGTCAACTGTGCATGCGCACCCGTTCCGAAACCCTAATGAAAAACCTCTTCTTCCGCCTCAAACAACTGTGCATACACACCTGCATTCTTGTTCCGAGGAACATGAATACTGAGAGATAAAAGTAACCCCAAAACATATACCAGTATCCGGCTCAAACCAGAGCCCGCTGGCAATATCCGTCCGGACTCCAAACGTGCACAAGTGCGCGGATGAGAACGAACCCTGTCGCAAAACCATGCGACCTCTACTCTGTTTTGCCCAGAGGCGAATACCCTCTGTGTGGGACTCTAAAGACTCGACACTACGCTGGCAGTGGGTTTAACCACAGACCGCAAGCGGCACTAGCTGTGCGTAACGGTCCCCAGGTAGATGCCGACAAGAAGGCTGACGAGGTGAACCCCATCTGAACTCCTACTGAGTCTGAATGTGACATTCTCCGTACAGTCCGGTCTGTTCGTCTGATACATCGCATGTCGGGCCTAGGGGGCGGTAAACGTCAGTCCCCCAATAGCGGTACAAGTCGTGTCGGAGTGAAGCCCAAAACACCCTGAGATAACACTGGAAGCCTACCAGTATATCTCGCTTGCCCTGGCCAGGGACTACTCGTGTAATGGATCTCCTAGACACAGCGCGATGTCAACCCCCAATACCGGGAGAGACGAATCCTGTCTAACCGGCACTGCCTCCAAGTGCTTCGGGACTGCACCCAACTACCACCTGTTTGCACGACTCCTTTGAGCCGTGGTAGGGTAGTAGTCAAAGTACAGTGGGAACACACTCGAGGCGAAGTGCCAGTGTCAAGTCAGCGGACTAAGCTGTACTCATGTCACCTGGGAACTGATAACTGACGATAGGTATAATACCAACCTGTCAGTTCCCGACGAGTCCTGTCCAGTGTACTCGTAACCCAACGAGCACCCGTATACTATCTCCAGTACGACGTACTGATGGCTGTGGGACAGACCATCTCCCACACTGGGATGAGAAGCGCATACGCTAGTCTACTCCGGAGTATCGATGCCCTGTCTCGATAGTCCTACGACTAGGGACCTGTATAAGGATGTGCTTATAGATTACCCAGCCCCCACTAGTGTGACTGCCATCACAACGCTGGTAATCAAGCAAAGATCCTAAGGGCTCCACTAATGTGTATAGGTGATATCGCAAAATAAACACATGTACACATTGAAGTAGAAACAAACCAAGTAGCATACTACTATATTGAGCAAGATTGTTTATACAAGGTGAATATCCCAAGCTTCCATTAAGTAATATACAAACTAGTATGATACAGTAATGGCCTCTAGGGCATATACACTAACATTCAGTTGATAGTAATGATAAAGAGAACTTGCTTCTCTTTCAGGTTACTCATAATTGGAAGCATTCCTAAGTTGAGTAACGCTGATCGGCCTCCTTCCATTTAGTTGACATGCGCTGGAGACAGTTGCATGATTTGAATCTGGTTCAATTAAATCAGTGCCTCTGATTCTATATTGGATATAGAACAGTTCATATCTTAACGTTGTTAAGGTACGGGGAGTTGTCCGGCTTATGATTAAAACCAGACTCTGGATAACTCAAGGCACGTTTTCTGTAATGGCTGTTTGTGGGTTGACCCAGGCTATAACGAGGGTTGATTTTCTACCATCTAGATGAACAATAGCGATATTGTTCTAGACTCGCCACAGTTTTATTAAAAAATGGATTTTTTCAGAAAACAGTAGTGGGAATATGGTAGAACTGGAAGTGATTCCAGAACCGCAAACGATTACTGAAGATTTGATAAGGAACCTAAAGATTCAATCTGGTTTGACATTCCATTGGCCACTCCGCAGATAAGGTGGGTAACCTCAGGCACCCGAGAGGTACTCCGGTAGCCTCAAGGACGGTAACAGGGAGGTTCTTGTTTACCCACACTTGCCATTGCTGTTGTTCCAGGATGCGAGACCCGGCAGGAGGATGAGTATAGCGTCGTTCTAAACTAGCTTTAGAAGTGTACGTTTATATAACTCTGCCAGAAGGTTGTCGTAGTCAGTAGGAGCAGCGGAAGCATTGGTGGACAGGTAGCTTATGTCTATTTGTAGACTAAAGCAGATATAGCGGAGATAGATCATCAATTTCTGATGTGACAGTCATAGCTTTGACTTCATCAGAATAGGGGATGGATCTGTTGAGAAGGTAGTATGGTGTGATGTCATGGTATTTGGATGACATACACAGAGTAGGATGTGATATTCCTATACTACGATCGGTTATACTTTGGTCGTCACACAGTAGTTTCTCCACATGGGACTTGGACATTATATAAGACATACTGGTCACTAGATCTATGGTTTTAGATCTAGATTTGGGTGGTTTCCCAATCAGGGTACTTAGACAGCATTCTATGAGTATTTAGAATGGACGACTCCTGGCACGGTAGTGTACCTGCAGGTGATGGAGTCACCCTCTCTAAAGGTGTCTTACAGACTAAAGGGGAGAGGGATGTGCATGATTGGCAGATCACTTGCTTAGGCAATTGAGTCAATCATGAGATGTCAAGTACCACACCAGATGTTGTTTTTGCGGTAGATGCAATAAGTTAACACTGATCCTATCCTGGAGAAACAGTCAGAAGCAGTTTTAGAACATAAGTGGATGTTCTAGGGATATGATAACATCAGCCTCTTTCAGGAAACAGTTATCATTCCAGGCTTCCAAGGTGACCTGGACGACAGGGAGGTTGTCAGAGTTATAGTTTTTCCTTCTGACGAGGGGCAGTATTTTGGACAGGTAGTCCAAGGCAATACTGAGGGAGGCATGGCGCAGGATACTGATTAAGTTCAGTTGACGATACAGTCTAAGAGGTTTGGATTTGGAGTTCATTTATGAGCTAGGTCCCATCAGACATCCAGACACATTCTAAGACAGGTATTGCTCATTTCGGGAGATGGCTTTCTCCGCGAACTTGAGATATAGAGAGACATAGAAAGAAACATCAAAGCGGATCCACTCACTGAGGCTATTCCTCGAACGCAATAGTTTCGCAAACGAGCTTTGTGAGACTGACTAGTAGAGGAGTTGGGTGTTTGGTATCATACGGGCTGTGAGTATGCGACATCGCAATAATTAGCCTTGAGTGCAAGTGGGAGATTGTTGGAGATAGTGCCCTCAGAGTCAATTATTGGATCACAGGAACGTGATTGCAATGATTGAGGGAGGACCTATCCCGGTAGGACAGTCTTACTCGAGATGATAGTATGCTATCTGGTTTATCTCTATCATCGTGTACTGCTTTAGGTGACCAGACAGGTCGCTATTACACGTTGATAGAGCCCCTAGGATTCATGCTTGACTGCCAGCAGTATGAGGGCAATCATATACGTGGGAGCTGGTAGTCTATAAGCACATCCTTAAAAGGTCCCTAGTCGTGGGAGTTTCGAGACAGGGCATCGATACTCCAGAGTAGACTAGTGTATACAGTCGAGATCCCGACGAGGGGCGGTGGCCGGTCTCACAAGCCACTGGTGTTGGTTGGTTCACCTAAGATGTATACAGGTGCTCATTGGGTTATGAGTACACCGGACAGGACTCGCCGGAACATGCTAGTTGGTCTTATACCTGACGTCAGATGGCAGTTCCCTGGTGACATGTGTACAGGTTAGTTCATCGACCTGGGGATCGTCATTTGTCTCGTGTGAGTTCCCACTGTACTTTGATTACTACCCTACCACGCTCAAAGGAGACATGCAAACAGGTTTTAGTTGGGTACAGTCCCGAGCCACATGGAGGCAGTGAGCGGATCTTCAGGGGTTCGTCTCTCCCGGTATTGGGGGTGAGGTCGCGCTGTGTCTAGGAGAGCCATTACACGAAGCCCTCGGCCGAGGCAGGAGATTTACTAGTAGGTATTCCAGTAGTATCTCAGGGTGTTCTGGGCTACACTCCGACACGACTTGTACCGCTTTTGGGGGTCTGACTTTTACCAACCCCCTAGGCCCGTCATGCGATGCTCATAGACGAATGGACCGGACTGTACGGATATTGTCACTGTATCACGCCCCGCTTCCCAGAGTACGCAAGATTGGGCACGTGACATAGCCAACCATGCTACCTGTGGGTAGGAAGTATCCATCCACAGTCACATTACGGCTGTAGAGATATCAAGAACAAGATAAAACTATCTAACACATGTCCAAATCCAGAATAACAAGAGTCAATGATAAATAAAATGCGGAAGCAAATGATCCAATACAATAATAGAAAAGTATGTCCCATAATGCGGGCTCACATCTGGAAATAAACATGCAGGAAATAAAACTAATCACTACAGAACTCACAAATCAGCCTGCTGGCTGAAGTACTCCTGCTCGGTCAGCGACAGTGGTAAAGAATCTGGGCCATGCAAAACCCAGACGTCAGCGCGTCATATCAACCAATAATATAATATGAACAGTGTAATAGGCAATGCAGAAATAAACATGAATAAAGCAATAGTGTGAAACAAGCAGTGCAGGGTAGTGTGCAGTGGGTAACTAAACTGTTCTATCGGGTTTTCTATTCTAAAGTCTTTGAAATCAATTCGAGTAATCCTCCATGTAATTCAAAGGATATGTCCCGTTACCCCCCGGGACCACGGATCAGGAAGATGGGAACCAATAATGGTTCTGTCCCGTTGCCCCCCGGGACCACGGATCAGGAAATGTAAGAGTCACGAATGGCTCTGTCCCGTTACCCCCCGGGACCACGGATCAAGTAATACCCTTTTAAGTTACACTTTAGATTACCCTTTTGATTTCCCCATACCCCCAGGTTATATGTGTCAAGTCAGGTATTCAGTGGTCAAGGACTAATGCCAACACAAGTTCAGGTAACAGTAGGTTTGTCTGGATAGAAAACAAGCTTGGTCCGTGAGGACTCCATGTCAGGTTTGTTGGCATTAGGCATGAGATCAGGTAACAGGTCAGGTCATGGTACATCAGGTCATGATGTAACAATATCATGGGTGTGCTCACAACGGGTATATATTCGGACAGGGGATTAATCAGTAGGAAATAAGCAATAAATTAAACAACAATAAGCAGTTCATTTAGTCAGAATAGTGCATTAGTATAGTACAGCAGTTTTATCATATTAGCAGGTTTCGAGCACCCCTTGCGGTGCAATAGATCACATGATGGTGCAATACCGTTATATCAATATCAGAATGTAATAGAGCTACATGTGTAAAGGCTATCATCCTTTAAACGGTAAAATGATATATGTCATGTTGCAACCAAATGAGAAAATAGCTATACCGAGTTAAGTTTGCAAGTTTAATGAGTCAAAACATATATAAATGTTTAGTATAGCATGTAGCAAGTGATACTTGCCTCGACGGAACGACGAACACGAAAATGGAACGTAACGTCGGCGGGAAAACACGCGACGGACGCACGGTTCACGGATAGAACCCAAACAACGAACAGTGGGATCACGCGGATCGAGGTACCTCGCTGGAAAGTCGGGTCAAGTCGTCGGCACGGCCGGATTTCTGCGAGATGCAAAACAGCGACAAAAGTTTAGAAACCCTATGTACAGACAAAGACCAACCAAGGGGGAAAAAGGAAGGAGGAAGATGAAGGGAAGCTTACTGGGATTGCAAAGGTTGCGACAGCGACGGGGTCGACGGCGATGGGGCGCCGGCGAGGAAGCTGCAAGCGGCAGACTAGGCTGCAGGTGCTGGAGGAGGAAAGACGGTGAGGAGGGAGAGGAAGTGGTCGGGTCTGGTGCGCAGGTGAAGAGGAGGTGGTCGGCGGTGGCGCAGGTGACGACGACGAGGGTCAACGGCGGCGTTTCCGGCCAACCAGAGAAGGTGCGGGGGTTGCTGTTGGGTCCCTGTTGCGGCGCCGGGCACACGGGAGAAGGAGGGGGGATGTCGAGGTTGAAAAGAGGGGCGAAGGGGAAGGTGCTGGCGTCGTCGGCGACGAGTTGCGGCGGCGACGGCGAGCAGCGATGGGTGCAGGTGGTGTGGCTACGGCGTAGGTGCACGGGGACGTGGGGAGAGGAGGAAGGAGGGCTGTGGTTGAGACGAGGATGATGGTGGTGGTGGCGTCGGCGTTGGGCTGCGGCGGCGACGGGCACCGTGGCTGGGCTAGGGTTCGCGATGGGGTTCTCGTGATGAGGTTCTGGGGAAAAATATGATGGGAGGATACGTATATATATAGGGGAGAGAAAGAGAGGTAGAGAGAGAGAGGGCTATGGAAATTCGAGAGAGAGAGAGGAAGAGAGAGGGATTAAAGGAAGGGGGCCCATGAGGTTTGAGCAAAGCCTCGTGATTGGCCAGGGCGTGGAAAAATTTAAAAGATTTAAAGAATTTAACAGTAAAGATATGTGTATAAACTAAATATTATATGGTTTAGAATATTTTGTTGATTTGTGATTTTGGCGCTAAATGAAACATTTCCAAATCGCGCCCGGGTTGGGTCCAAAAATTCGAAATTCAAATAATAGGATTTTAAGCGGGTTCCAAATTTTAAAATGAAATGTTTTATGATTAAAAAGCATGCCCCCAAGTCGGACACCTGTACGCGCGCGTAGTCGTCCAAACTCGCCCGTTTCACCGAACGGGATGAGAACTCGACGCACGGACGCTACCACGCGGCTAGGGGTGACGAGTAGGCCAAGATAGATATTTTTAATTTTGTTTTAGGTGCTAAAATTTGTTATATGCAAAAATGACTTAGCCAGTTAAAATTTTGCAGTAAGACCCAGACAAGCAAGATAAATGAAATGGGTAATATCTAACACTCAACCAGTAATAGAAATAGTAGTATTGGGCTCGGGTGTTATATTATACCCAACTACAAAAGAATTTCGTCCTCGAAATTCCAAGAATACAAGATAGTAAACTACAGGAAAAGGTGAGGAAACTTCTGTCGGATATCGTCTTCTCGCTCCCACGTGGACTCTCCATGCGATCGATTACCCCAGGAAACTAGCACAATGTTGATAACCTTGTTCTTAAGAACCTTTTCCCTACGATCCATGATTTCAACCGGTCGCTCCTCAAAAGTTAGGTCCTCCCGTACAGTTAACTCCGAAAGATCCAAGACGTGTGTTTCATCTCGAACATACCTTCGTAGTTGAGATACATGAAACACATCGTGCACACCTGCCAAGGACTGCGGTAACGCCAGATGGTACGCTACCTCACCAACGCGCTCCAATATCTCAAAGGGTCCAACGAATCGAGGACTAAGCTTCCCTCGACTCCCAAAACGAATCACTCCTCTAGTCGGTGATATCTTCAAGAATACCAAATCACCCACGGCAAACTCTAGAGGTCTTTTTGACGTGTCAGCCCAACTTTTCTGTCTGTCTTGAGCTGCCTTCATATGCTTCCTGATTGTATTCACTTTCTCAACTGTCTGTACCACCAAATCGGGTCCCAATAATCTTCGTTCACCAACATCATCCCAACAAACGGGTGAACGGCACTTACGACCATACAAAGCTTCAAACGGAGCCATCTGAATAGTCGCTTGGAAACTATTGTTGTAAGAAAACTCCACCAAGTGTAGATGATCCTCCCATGAACCCTTAAAGTCCAACATGCACGCTCTCAACATGTCTTCAAGAGTTTGGATCGTTCTCTCCGACTGGCCATCAGTTTGAGGATGATAAGCTGTGCTAAACTTCAATCGAGTCCCCAAACTTTCCTGTAAGCTCCTCCAGAAGTGTGATAAGAACCGAGTGTCCCGATCGGACACAATACTCACCGGTACGCCATGCAATCTTACAATCTCCTGCATGTACCGTTCTGCCAAAGTCTCCGTTGATTGACCAACCCGGAAAGGAATAAAGTGAGCTGCCTTGGTCAACCGATCCACAATTACCCATACCGCATTGTTGCCTTTTGGACTCCGCGGTAAAGCCGTCACGAAATCCATAGTTATATGTTCCCACTTCCACTGAGGAATCGGAAGTGGTTGCAATAAACCAGCAACCCTTTGGTGTTCAGCCTTGACTTGCTGACATACCAAGCACTTAGCCACGAAGCGAGCAATCTCCCGTTTCATGCCTTCCCACCAGAAATGCTGTCAAATATATCGGTACATCTTTATACCTCCTGGATGTACAGAGTAAGCTGAACTGTGTGCCTCCTTCATAAGCTCTTCACGCACATCTCCCTTTGGCACACACACACGGCTACCATACCTCAACGAACCATCTTCGTGGACCAGTAAATCTGTTCGTAGTCCGGCTTCAACCTGCTCTCAAAACTTTTGCAGTCTAGGATCCTGCGATTGTGCCGCTTTAATCTTCTCAACTAAGGACGACCGTACTTGCAACTGCATCAACTGTCCCGTAGAATGTGGTAGCACAACCTCCAAGTCAAATCTTCGAAAATTCGCAATGATCTCCCTCTGCGTAGTCAATACCTGAATCGCTGGTAACCGACTAAGCGCATCCGGCACGACGTTAACCTTTCCTGGATGGTACTTAAGATCAAGGTCGTAGTCGGCCATCAGCTCCAACCATCTACGTTGCCTCATGTTCAACTCCTTCTGAGTGAACACATACTTCAAACTCTTGTGATCTGTAAAAACTTCGACTCTCTCACCCAAAAGGTAGTGTCTCCAAATCTTCAAAGCGAAGATCACAGCCGTAAGCTCCAAGTCATGAGTCGGATAATTCTTCTCATGGGTCTTTAATTGTCTTGATGCATACGCTACAACCTTCCCATTCTGCATCAAAACACATCCCAATCCCTTTCCAGATGCGTCGCTGTGAATCACCAGTCCTCCGGAATTGTCTGGTACGGTCAGGATAGGGGCGGTTATCAACTTCTGCTTCAACGTCTCGAAAGCCAATGCACATTTATCCGTCCAAACAAAAGGTACTTCCTTGCGCGTAAGCTTGGTCAACGGTTCTGCTAAACGAGCGAAGTTCTCTACAAATCTCCTGTAGTATCCGGCCAAACCAAGGAAACTTCTTATCTCAGCCACATTTCTTGGAATAGGCCAATCTCGAACTGCTGAAATCTTTTCGGGATCGACGGCGATTCCGTCGTCCGACACAACATGCCCCAGAAACTTCACTTCCTCCAGCCAAAATTCGCACTTACTCATCTTCGCATACAATTTCTCCTGTCTCAATGTCTGCAGTGCGATCTTCAAATGCTCAGCATACTCCTCCGAACTCTTCGAGTAAACCAGAATATCGTCAATGAATACCATAATAAACTGGTCCAAGAATGGTGAAAAGATTCGGTTCATCAAGTCCATAAACACCGCAGGCGCATTAGTTACTCCGAAGGGCATCACTAGATACTCGTAGTGTCCATACCGAGGTCGAAACGCCGTCTTGCAAATATCTTCTGCTTTCACTCGGATCTGATGATATCCGGATCGCAAATCCAGTTTCGAGAATACCCTTGCACCACCAAGTTGCTCAAAAAGTTCTCCAATGCGAGGGATCGGGTACTTGTTCTTAATAGTCACCCGGTTTAATTCTCTATAATCGATGCACATCCTTCTCGTGTCATCCTTCTTCTTTACTAGAAGAACTGGAGCTCCCCAAGGCGAGTTGCTGCTTCGAATCCAACCCTTCTCAAGCAATTCAGCGACTTGCTTCTTAACTTCTTCCAATTCCACTGGTGCCATTAGATAATAAGCTTTAGATACTGGCGCTGCACCAGGAATAAGGTCAATCGCGAACTCCACGTCTCGCTTCGGCGGTAAGCCCGAGATATCTTCAAATACGTCCATAAAGTCGCGAACAACTGCCGGCTCTTCATTACTACCAACTTCCATAGCTGCAAGAACACTGTTTGTCGGCCTAGCCCTAAACTCGACTGGCCCGACGGAACTGCTTCCCCCAGTCAAGGTAAACTCAGGATGTCCGGGAATCTGGAAAATTACCTTCCTTGCCCTACAGTCAATGTGGGCGTGGAAAGTGCCAAGAAAATCCATTCCCAAAACAACTTCATAGCTGCCCGTATCTATTACCAAAAAATCTGCAAAGAGTTCCCGTCCGCACACAACAACTGTACAATCTTTACATTCCCTACTAGCTATGATCTTCCCATTCCCAGTGTGTATGTCCCAAAAACTGGACAGGGTCGTGCAGGCAATCGAGTGTGTAGTTATAAACTTGGATGACATAAAGCAATGGGATGCACCGGAATCAAATAATGCCAATGCGGGAAAACCATGAACGAGTAAAGTACCTGAAACCACTTCTCCTGATGCCTTAGCTTCCTCAGCTGTCAAGGTGAAAGCTCGAGCCTGATTAGGTCCCTGAGTCAGCTGTTTCTGCCCTTGGAACGGTCTCTGCGGAGGCTTCTGTATATCATCTCTCATGCGAAGCTTCGACGGACAGGCACCAACTGCGTGATCGGCCGCTCCACAAACCAAACAAAGTCCCAGCTTCCTTCGACAATCCTTCTGCATATGCCCGGGCAAACGGCAGTAGTCACAAATCACGCTCTTTCTTCGATCAACGACGACAGGCTTTTTCATGGGTGCTACACCACGACGGTCCACTGGAATACCTCTGCGCCCATGATCTCGGTTAGGTACGAATGCGGGCTTCCTGGCCGCAACTGCTGTCTACTGCAAGTTCCCTTTCATTCCCGATAAACTCTGTTGCTCCCGGGCTGCCGTAAGAACCTGTGAGAAAGTGGTCAAACCCAGGGAGACAATCTGCCTCTGGATGTCCACATCCAAACTGCGCATGAACCTCCGTGCCCTATCTGCATCGTTGGCAACTAAAGGTCCAGCGAATCTGCTGAGTCTCGTCCATTCCGCTGCATGCACATCCACGGGTGCTCCACTTTGCCTCAGCCCAATAAATTTCTCTTCCATTTCCTCCCGTGCAGTCCGCGGGAAGAATTTCTCCAGGAAACTCTTAGAGAAATCCGCACAACTGATCGGCTTGGGCAAGCGGGTCTCCTCCACAAGCCACCACTCTCGGGCGTAATCCACTAGCTGAATGCGCACCACATCAACTCTTTTGTCCTCTGGGATCTATGCCGCAATCAGCAAATTCTCCGTGTCAACTAGCCACTGCTCGGCTGGCAACGGCTCCTCCAGACCAGTGAAAGTAGTAGGACCCAAACATCTGAAATCTGCCACGGTCCCTACCCGGTCAACTGGTTTCGCTCCAGCGTTGTTTACAGACTGCCGAATGGCCTGCAAACCCTCCTGAAATGAATCTGCTTGCTGCTGGATCAGCTCAGTATGCCTCTTCTGATTTTCCAACATTTCACGTATCACTCCCAACATGGCGGCTTCATCCACACGCCTCTGATACGTCTTGAAATTCTTATCTGCCATATTCCTGAAATCAAAACACCCAACATTAGCATGATGATAGATTCAATATATAAATCAAGGCTAGAACTCCAAGATACTTAAATAGAGTACCGCATTGTAACTATGCCGCGGTATCATAGCCACAATTACTTAACTCCACCCAAGTCGCCTAAGTCCTAGGGATAATAAGAAATCAGGTTTTCGAGTCGACATGCAAAGTAAGTTTGCACGTCGTAAAATATATAATCAGGAAGAATGTGATTCAAGAATGGTAAAACGGTCAAGGTGGCAGGACATGTTTCCTAAGCACGGGTATTCTGATTCGCGTATTGGGTACAATACCTAACTACAAAAGAATCAACCCAACTAACCTATGGCTCTGATACCATAAGAACCATGTCACGCCCCGCTTCCCAGAGTACGCAAGATTGGGCACGTGACATAGCCAACCATGCTACCTGTGGGTAGGAAGTATCCATCCACAGTCACATTACGGCTGTAGAGATATCAAGAACAAGATAAAACTATCTAACACATATCCAAATCCAGAATAACAAGAGTCAATGATAAATAAAATGCGGAAGCAAATGATCCAATACAATAATAGAAAAGTATGTCCCATAATGCGGGCTCACATCTGGAAATAAACATGCAGGAAATAAAACTAATCACTACAGAACTCACAAATCAGCCTGCTGGCTGAAGTACTCCTGCTCGGTCAGCGACAGTGGTAAAGAATCTGGGCCATGCAAAACCCAGACGTCAGCGCGTCATGTCAACCAATAATATAATATGAACAGTGTAATAGGCAATGCAGAAATAAACATGAATAAAGCAATAGTGTGAAACAAGCAGTGCAGGGTAGTGTGCAGTGGGTAACTAAACTGTTCTATCGGATTTTCTAGTCTAAAGTCTTTGAAATCAATTCGAGTAATCCTCCATGTAACTCAAAGGATATGTCCCGTTACCCCCCGGGACCACGGATCAGGAAGATGGGAACCAATAATGGTTCTGTCCCGTTGCCCCCCGGGACCACGGATCAGGAAATGTAAGAGTCACGAATGGCTCTGTCCCGTTACCCCCCGGGACCACGGATCAAGTAATACCCTTTTAAGTTACACTTTAGATTACCCTTTTGATTTCCCCATACCCCCAGGTTATATGTGTCAGGTCAGGTATTCAGTGGTCAAGGACTAATGCCAACACAAGTTCAGGTAACAGTAGGTTTGTCTGGATAGACAACAAGCTTGGTCCGTGAGGACTCCATGTCAGGTTTGTTGGCATTAGGCATGAGATCAGGTAACAGGTCAGGTCATGGTACATCAGGTCAAGATGTAACAATATCGTGGGTGTGCTCACAACAGGTATATATTCGGACAGGAGATTAATCAGTAGGAAATAAGCAATAAATTAAACAACAATAAGCAGTTCATTTAGTCAGAATAGTGCATTAGTATAGTACAGCAGTTTTATCATATTAGCAGGTTTCGAGCACCCCTTGCGGTGCAATAGATCACATGATGGTGCAATACCGTTATATCAATATCAGAATGTAATAGAGCTACATGTGTAAAGGCTATCATCCTTTAAACGGTAAAATGATATATGTCATGTTGCAACCAAATGAGAAAATAGCTATACCGAGTTAAGTTTGCAAGTTTAATGAGTCAAAACATATATAAATGTTTAGTATAGCATGTAGCAAGTGATACTTGCCTCGACGGAACGACGAACACGAAAACGCAACGTAACGTCGGCGGGAAAACACGCGACGGACGCACGGTTCACGGATCGAACCCAAACAACGAACAGTGGGATCACGCGGATCGAGGTACCTCGCTGGAAAGTCGGGTCAAGTCGTCGGCACGGCCGGATTCCGGCGAGATGCAAAACAGCGACAAAAGTTTAGAAACCCTATGTACAGACAAAGACCAACCAGGGGGAAAAAGGAAGGAGGAAGATGAAGGGAAGCTTACTGGGATTGCAAAGGTTACGACAGCGACGGGGTCGACGGCGATGGGGCGCCGGCGAGGAAGCTGCAAGCGGCAGACTAGGCTGCGGGTGCTGGAGGAGGAAAGACGGTGAGGAGGGAGAGGAAATGTTCGGGTCTGGTGCGCGGGTGAAGAGGAGGTGGTCGGCGGTGGCGCAGGTGAAGACGACGAGGGTCAACGGCAGCGTTTCCGACCAACCAGAAAAGGTGCGGGGGTTGCTGTTGGGTCCCTGTTGCGGCGCCGGGCACACGGGAGAAGGAGGGGGGATGTCGAGGTCGGAAAGAGGGGCGAAGGGGAAGGTGCTGGCATCGTCGGCGATGAGTTGCGGCGGCGACGGCGAGCAGCGATGGGTGCAGGTGGCGCGGCTACGGCGTAGGTGCACGGGGACGTAGGGAGAGGAGGAAGGAGGGCTGTGGTTGAGACGAGGATGATGGTGGTGGTGGCGTCGGCGTTGGGCTGCGGCGGCGACGGGCACCGTGGCTGGGCTAGGGTTCGCGATGGGGTTCTCGTGATGAGGTTCTGGGGAAAAATATGATGGGAGGATACGTATATATATAGGGGAGAGAGAGAGAGGTAGAGAGAGAGGGCTATGGAAATTCGAGAGAGAGAGAGGAAGAGAGAGGGATTAAAGGAAGGGGACCCACGAGGTTTGAGCAAAGCCTCGTGATTGGCCAGGGCGTGGAAAAATTTAAAAGATTTAAAGAATTTAACAGTAAAGATATGTGTATAAACTAAATATTATATGGTTTAGAATATTTTGTTGATTTGTGATTTTGGCGCTAAATGAAACATTTCCAAATCGCGCCCGGGTTGGGTCCAAAAATTCGAAATTCAAATAATAGGATTTTAAGCGGGTTCCAAATTTTAAAATGAAATGTTTTATGATTAAAAAGTATGCCCCCAAGTCGGACACCTGTACGCGCGCGTAGTCGTCCAAACTCGCCCGTTTCACCGAACGGGATGAGAACTCGACGCACGGACGCTACCACGCTGCTAGGGGTGACGAGTAGGCCAAGATAGATATTTTTAATTTTGTTTTAGGTGCTAAAATTTGTTATATGCAAAAATGACTTAGCCAGTTAAAATTTTGCAGTAAGACCCAGACAAGCAAGATAAATGAAATGGGTAATATCTAACACTCAACCAGTAACAGAAATAGTAGTATTGGGCTCGGGTGTTACACACTTACAGGCTCAGTAGGGTGTCTGGATGAGTTCGCTCATCGACGTCCCTTTTGGTCAATACCTGGTAGCCCGTTACGTATTGGCTTATACCTCTGACGTGCTAGTGGTTAAATTCACAACCAAGGTGTTGACGGGTCTTTAGAGTCCCCCACATTCAGTTGCTCAAGTTTTCGGGCGAAACGCTGTAGAGGCCATATGGAGATATGGCAGGGTTCGATCGGATACATGCGGTATTGCACGGATCAGGATCGGACGGATATTACTAGCCGGCTTTGGTTTAAGCCAGATCCTAGTATAGTACAGTGTAGATTTTGTCTCATTGCATTTGTATTTCGGTCAGAATACAAATGCGGGTGTGTATACACAGTATCGGGGTTTTCCTGTAATTTATTACGGGACCAGTTTTCTGGAGTTGCCAGTTTGCTTTCCGTTTCGGCCATTTTCATTTGTATCTTTCAATGGCCGAAGTTTGGTGGAGGAGGGCTTATTTGCAATTGTGCAAATAAGCAATTGTGGAGGGGGTCTTTGCATATTATTGTATCATGATACTTGCACCATCATTGCTTGACTTTCTTTAGTCATCATGTTTTGACTTGATTTATCCATCATGGCTTGACTTTTGTATCATCATGGTTTTGATGATGGTTGTTTTGGAGTGTGGATTTGTTTGTAATCATTTCCCTTCATGATTATCTTTATTCCCTTGCATTATGAGTGTGGTTCTTTTATCCATTCACCTCACTCTCTCATTCTCACTCCCACCTTAAGCCATGGCCGGCCAAGCCTTTGATGGCTGTCCAAAATTCTAGAGGTGGGGTTTTTGCTCTTTTGCTCTTGCATAAATCCCACAAGTTCCATCTCTATTAGCTTGTATCATCCCTCCACCAATGGCAACCTCCATGAACCCTATGAGACATGATTCTACACCACATTCTACAGCAAATCTTGGGCACGTCGACTCGCCAGCTTCGTGCCCGAGTTGCCTCGGTATAGAGGCGGGAGCCCGTAAAAGAAGCAGGCGACGTGGTGCCCTTCCAGCGAGGAGGTGGAGACCGGACATTCCGCGGGAGATCAGGACGACGACGAGAAGACCGGAGGACACGGATCACTCGGTATATCTCTCTTCCCATCTTGTAGTTAGCTAGGACTAGTTAATGGCCCGATCCGGGTTTTTAGTGCGCGGTGGTGCCGGTTCAAGAAAATTTAAAGTTAACCATTGCTTCCGCATTTGGCCTCGGGATGGAGGCCGGGACGCCGCTATGCACTTACAATAAGTTGATATTGTTCCAATCCTGGAGAAACATTCGGAAGCAGTTTTAGAACATAAGTGGATGTTCTAGGGATATGATAACAACAGCCTCTTTTAGGAGACATTTATCATTCCAGGCTTCCAAGGTGACCTGGATGACAGAGTGGCTGTCAGAGTTATAGTTTTCCCTCTGACGAGGGGCAGTATTTTGGACAGGTGGTCCAAGCTGATATTGAGGGAGGCATGGCGCAGGATACTGATTGGTTTCAGTTGACGATACAGTCTAAGAAGTTTGGATTTGGAGTTCATTTATGAACTAGGTCCCATCAGATATCCAGACATATTCTAAGACAGCTATTGCTCATTTCGGGAGATGGCTTTCTCCATGAACTTGAGATAAAGAGAGACATAGAAAGAAACATCAGGGCGGATCCACTCACTGAGGCTATTCCTCGAACGCTATAGTTTCATAAACGGGATTTGTGAGACTGATTAGTAGAGGAGTTGGGTATTCGGTATCACACGGGCTGTGAGTATACGACATCGCAATAATTAGCCTTGAGTGCAAGTGGGAGATTATTGGATATAGTGCCCTCAGAGTCAATTATTGGATCACAGGCACATGATTGCAATGATTGAGGGAGGACCTATACCGGTAGGACAGTCTTACTCAAGATGATAGTATGCTATCTGGTTTATCTCTATCATCGTGTACAGCTTTAGGTGACCTTACAGGTCGCTATTACACGTTGATAGAGCCCTTAAGATGCTTGTTTAACTACCAGCAGTATGATGGCGATCATATACGTGGGAGCTGGGGTCTATAAGCACATCCTTAAAGTGGTCCCTAGTCGTGGGAGTTTCGAGACTGGGTATCGATACTCCATTAGTAGAATAGTGTATACAGTCGAGACCCCGACGAGGGGCGGTGGCCGGTCTCATAAGCCATTGGTGTCAGTTGGATCACCTAAGATGTATACAGGTACTCATTGGGTTATGAGTACACCGGACAGGACTCACCGGGAACATGCTAGTTGGTATTATACCTGACGTCGGATAGCAGTTCCCTGGTGACATGTGTACAAGTTAGTTCATCAACCTGAGATCGTCATTTGTCTCGTGTGAGTTCCCACTGTGCTTTGATTACTACCCCACCACGGCTCAAAGGAGTCGTGCAAACAGGTTTTAGTTGGGTACAGTCCCGAGCCACATGGAGGCAGTGAGCGGATCGGCGGGGGTTTCGTCTCTCCCGGTATTGGGGGTGAGGTCGCGCTGTGTCTAGGAGAGCCATTACAAGAAGTCATTGGCCAAGGCAGGAGATTTACTGGTAGGTATTCCAGTAGTATCTCAGGGTGTTCTGGGCTATACTCCGACACGACTTGTACCGCTTTTGGGGGTCTGACTTTTACCAACCTCCTAGGCCCGCCATGCGATACTCATAGACGAACGGACCGGACTGTACGGATATTGTCACTGACAGGCTCAGTAGGGTGTCAGGATGAGTTCGCTCATCGACCTCCCTTTTGGTCAATACCTGGTAGCCCGTTACGTACGGCTAATACCTCTGACGTGCTAGTGGTTAATCCACAGCCAAAGTATTGACGAGTATTTAGAGTCCCCCACAGACAGTTTCTCATGTTTCGGGCGAAACGTTGTAGAGGCCGTATGATATATGGCAGGGTCCGATCATATACGTGCAGTAGTGCACAGATCATGATCGGGCGGATCATACTAGTGGGTTTTGGTTTAAGCCGGATCCTAGTATTAGAATTGTTGGATTACTTTAGTCTCATCGCATTCGCATTCAGTCGGAATGCAGATGCAGGTATGTATATACAGGTGAGGGGTATCCTTGTGATCCGTCACAAGTTTACTTTAGATGTTGCCGTATCTTTTTATTGTTGCAAACATTTGGATTAATTTTTGTTAATGGAAATTATGAGCACAAAATCATGATTAAGATCATTAATTATGACAAATGCACAAGTGATGACTCGTGGTCTCTTTTCTTGTGCATGTGTCACATTATTTGATAGATTTGTGATGATATGATAAGAAGAGAGAGAGGGGGGCTGCCATATAGAAGTTTTTGTCTTGTATTTTTTAAGCAAGAGCTCTCTCTCATTTTATCATTCCATCACAAAAGGAAAAAGAAAGCTTCTTCTTCTTCCTCCTCTAGCTCAAAATCTCCATTAATGGCAACACCTTCAACCTCCATCCATCTCATGGATGCAAGAGACAAAGTGATCACAAACATTCTCTACATCACCTTGGACACGTCGGCTAGCACACTTCGTGCCCGAGTTGCTTCGGATGAAGCGGGAGCCCGTAAAAATAATCGATGATGTGGTGCCCTTTCCGACGAGGAGATCGAGACCGGAGATGCCGTGAGGAGCTTGGGATGGTGGCCAAACACCGAAGGACACGGATCGATCGGTATTGCCTTTCTATCCCTTCTTTAGATAGCTAGTTGTAGGTTAATGGTTCGATCCGAGTTTTATGCATACGATAATGCCGGTTTAAAGTTTTGAAAAATTTTCGTTTCCGCATTTTGGCTTCGGAAAGACGGCCAGGGCACTACCTTAGACTTACAACAAGTGTGCCGCAAATCTGTTAAAATATTGTGTTAGCTGTGTAGTATGTGATTTATTGAAAAATCAAATTATTGAGACATATCTTACCGACTGAGTATGGTGAACTCAGTATCGTATTCATCCACTGATTTGGTCCACATCGACCCCTGTTGTAAGTGGATGAACTGCTGTTCCATGTTGAATCTGGCGGTCTCAGGGAAGTACTTCGCATCAAACATATCGCGAAAGGTCCTCCATTCGATAGGCTGAGTGAGATGACTTTCTTCCGCCTTCCACCAGACCCGTGCATTATCCGTGAGCTGCAGTTTCTCAACTCGAACCCAAGCTATCTCTGGCACTTGTGCTGCTGCCAGGTCATCTTCAACGCTTTGAGCCCATTCCTCTACTTCTAGAGGGCTCTCTTTTCCTGAGAATTGTTTGGGGTGTAAAGCTTGGAATTGCTTTGCCACTGGGGCTTCCGCTTCTGGTCGGTTCATTAGAATAGCAGTCTGCTGCTGCTGTCCTTCCTGGAGGCTGCGGATTGCCTCAAGTAGAACCGTCTGCTCGTTGATCGGAGCAGTAACGGCAGGTATGAGTGGTAGTGGTGGGGGAGTGTTGTTGACATTCGTGCTGGTGTTGTTTGGGGAGTCCATAACCTTGAAAGAAAAATTTAGGTTAGGACAGATGCAAAGTATATGAAATGATAAGATTCAAGAAATATGAATTGTAAAGAATGTTTTCAGTTGCTGGTTCTTGTGTTATATTGCTTAGGTTGTCCATACAGTGCTGACCTGCATGGGCCACCAACAAAACCTGTCATGCCCTGCTTCCCACCATACGGGCAGAGGACGCGACGAGGCCGCTGCGTATTTACTCAGAAGTAAACACGCTAAGCGTATCTAAGCAATATAAAATGTAATGTACACAAGAGAAAAGATGTAAATGAACAACAACTTTATTTATTAAACATTCTTTTTATAATACAACCGAAAGGTAAATACATGGAATGGAAGCAATGCCTAAACAGTGGCATAACAGAAATGAAAATACTGAAATGAAATGTACAAGCAACTAGAGCACCGGGTATGTTCCCTGATAAAAATCAGGAAATACCTCAATGAGATATCACGTGCTCACACGTGGACAAGGGTCACATGTTGACACGTGATAGTTTCCTATGAACTCCACTTTATAGAATTAAAATTCTAAATCAAACGAAAATGTAACAAAACATCTAAGGAAATACCTCAATGAGGTATCACGTGCTCACACGTGACCAAGGGTCACGTGTTGATACGTGATAATTTCCTAAGATCTCTACTTTATAGAATTAAAATTCTGAATCAAACAAAAGTGTAAACAAAACGGTTAAGGAAAGACCCCAATGGGGGATCACGTGCTCACACGTGACCAAGGGTCACGTGCTGACACGTGATGATCCTTTAGCTCTGTTAAAAGGCAGGATAAAATTCTGAATAAAAGAGAGTCACGTGCCCACACGTGACAAGTCCCTCAGCTCTTTAATTAATAGAATTAAATTCTATTTCAATGGTCAAACATTGGGATCACGTGTCAACACGTGATGGGCTTTAAAATCCTTATAAGTTAATAGAATTAAATTCTAATTAAGGGAAATCAAAGACCTTAACTGGGAAAGTATTTCTTTAAATCTTTCCGAACAAACAAAAAAGGATTATGCTCTGTAAAGTGGAGCACCGCTGGATTAAAAATTCAATGGTGATTAAAAATCACTAATTTATAGAAAGATTTTATACAAGGAAAGATTTCCCTAAAATTCACCAAGAATAACAAACAGAATATCTTTTGGATTAAAAATCCAATGGTGAATAAAATTCACTGAGATCATGTTAGTTACAAAAACAAACAAAATGTTTGAATGAAAGATTTACTAAACAAATTGATTCTTTTCTTTCTCCTATAAATAGGAGCCAAGAAGAGGAAGAAAGAAAAAAGAAGAAGAATTTTGGGAGATCTTGAAATTTTCTGAAGGAAAATAGCAGAGAGAAAAGAAAGGAGAATTCAATTCTCAAGAAAAAAAACCCTAGATGAGAAAGGGGAAAGGGATCAAAGCTCCATAAAACAAAAAAGAGAATTTAATTCTTAATCTAAGAGTTTAACTCTTCTGCAAAATAACTTAGTTCTTCCTCTGGTTGAAGATCTGCAGAAGCAAATCTCCGCATAAGTTGAGAATTTAATTCTCATCGGGGAGATTCTGCCATGCAGATCGAAAACTTAGAGGGAGAATTGAGTTTAGAGAATTTAATTCTCCCAAAAATAAAACTAGGGTTTAACCCTATATGAGAATTTAATTCTCCCAAATTCACAGGAATTTAATTCTTCCAAGATAAAACTAGGGTTTAACCCTATATGAGAATTTAATTCTCCCAATTTCATAGGAATTTAATTCCTCCAAATAAAATTTGGATTCAACCCTGCATGAGAATTCAATTCTCTCAAATTCATAGGAATTTAATTCCTCCAAGACAGAACTAGGGTTTAACCCTATATAAGAATTTAATTCTTCCACATGCGTAGGAATTTAATTCCTTTAAAAACTAAATTAAGGTTTAACCTTACAAAGAATTTAATTCTTAAAAATAAAGAGACTTGAAAGATCTCCATGCATGCAAAGAACTAGATCACGTATCCCCATATGACCCCTAAAAAATCCCCCAAAAATAAGAAGGAAAAAGCTTTGAGACAATGCCTCACGTGCTCCACGTGACCCTCATAATATAGGGAACAAAAGCAAAGGCAGTATTGGCTTTGGGCGCTCTCACGTATTACCATGTGACCCCTAATAAATGCTTTAATAATCAATGCACAAATATCCATCACGTGCCAACACATGATGGACAGAAGATTAAAAGTATTTAAACACTTATTTGCAGAACAAAGTAAAGGAGATCTGGCCCCACCTTTGGGTGCCCTCACGTGTCCCCATATGACCCCTTCCTCTCTAGTGTTTAACACTAATTTGAGCGTTTTATTTTCAGTGTTTAACATTGTTGTCTTCTAGTGTTTAACACCTTTTTTTAAGCCAATCTTAGCCAAATTGGCTAAGTTTCTAGAGGCAAAAAACCTCTCCTCTAACTAAACCTCAAAGTTGAGTAAAACTCAGAACTACAATGTTTAATACTCATTCAAAGATAAAAATGTTATCAGAGACCTCAAACTCTTGTTTAGCATTGCTAAATGATGGGGGGCTGAACCCAGACAAATGTCTAATGGTCCAAAAAAGGGCCAATATTTCAAACTTAATTGGACTTAACCCAAGTTGGCCGTAAGTCCTCAATTCGGATTTAACTGAGCCAATGTGCTCATAATCTAATTAATTGATCTTAGTTCCAAATTGGACTACAGATCCCCAATCAATTTTGGTTCAAGGGTACATCTCTTCACTCCTTTGATATTTGTCGTTGTAATCCTTCAACGTCTTCAGAGAGGTGACGGGTCCTGACAACCACACATTTCACAGACTATGATGTCCTTAATCTGGACTGTGGGTTCCTTAAACTCATGGACTATAATGTCCTTAACCTTGACTGTGAGGTCTTTAAACTCACGGACTATAATGTCCTTAACCTCGACTGTGATGTCTTTAAACTAACAATCGACCGTGATGTCTTTAAACTAACAATCGATCGTGATGTCTTTAAACTAATATTGGATTGTGGGGTCCTTAAACTCACGGACTATGATGTCCTTAACCTTGACTGTGAGGTCTTTAAACTCACGGACTATGATGTCCTTAACCTTGACTGTAAGGTCTTTAAACTCACGGACTATAATGTCCTTAACCTTGACCGTGATGTCTTTAAACTAACAATGGACTACCATGTCCTTAAACTGGTAATCGACCGCAATGTCCCTAAACTAAACAATAGAGTTCAAATGCTCTTTTGTTGGATCTAAATGATCCTGTTAAGTTGATCTTAGTCTAAAATTAGACTAACTCATCCTTAACAAACGTTTAAGTTGATCTTAGTCTCAAATGAGACTAACGTATCCTTAAACCCAACCCCCAAACCCAAATCTAAGAAGATACGGATTTGGACTAATCCATGCCCTGCGGGTGACAACATAAATTAGTCTCCGTATACAATCCACGGGCAACCAAAAACAAAACAAACACACACGACACGAAGTGACCATCTGGAGAAGGAGAAAGTTGTTACCGCGATGCGGTAGCGTAATTAACTGCAAGGGCTTGCGTCTGCAAGGAAGAGTGTCCCCACAATCAAAAACCCCTCAAACGAGGGGGAATCTGACGAAGTTTGCTACATCGGCCGCATCCGTTTAAACCGTCGATACATAGTGCCATAAATCAACTTGGCATCTTCGGAGAGGTGGACGGATAGCACCAATTAGCATCTGCCCCGAAATTCAGGCAAGACGGACCTATGCGGTCGCGTCTTTCCGTGTTTCGGAGGGGAACAGATTCTGGCATACCCGGTGGGACCTTTTCCTCTTTCTACTCCACACTTCATGTGTCGTGTTCGCGAACAAATCGCGGTTTGATATGGATGCCCTTGGGTTTGAGGTACTAAGATTTGGTTTCTTGCTTGGCGCAGAAAATGAAATAATCAATGGCGTCTAATTGCGAGAAGTGTTCCAGTTGCAACTGCAACTCGCGTTCCGCCTCATCTGGAGGCATAGCTTACGGGCTTCAAGCGGCCTCCATGTTCACGATGCCGGTGGACCAAGTAACTCAGGCCACCATTAGGCTGTTCTTTGGGACTATGATCCTACCCATGAGCTTCAAATGCCCCGATGTTGCCGCAAGAAGCCCCAAAGAAGTCGGTCTTCGATCGACTTACCACTACTGCGACCCCTTCTCAACGGGTCGTCCAGCTCCGGTGCCTCAGTCTTCACCAGATTAGTCCCAAAAGTTCATGTGGGTCCATGATGAAGCCTGCAATTCCAGAAAAGGTTATTCCGAAGAGGATAGCCATCCCTGCTCCCGAAGTCGTCAAGGCGGCTTCTCCTGCCAAAGGGTCAGTCTTCACAAGACTGACAGCTCCGGCTCCCGCTCCAATCGAAGTCCTCAAAGCTACTTCCCCCGCCCGGAGGTCTGTCTTTGACAGGTTAGACACTGCTGCTCGACGGACGTTGGTCTTCAAGAGGCTGGTACTAGCAGCGCCCCACCAGAACAGGGGGCATGACGAAGTCACCCCTCAAGCTAAAACAATCCCCACGGCTCGACACGCTCGACGTTGCCACTGGCGCTGGGTAAGGAAAGCTGGGGGCAACTCCCCCTCTGGGCTAACTCCACCAGCCCCAACGGTGGAAGTCAATGCTGCTGTTCCAACCAGGAACAGCTTTAAATTGCTGAACAAGGTGCGCAGAAACTCTCTCCTACCGCCGTACTGAAAAGATCTGCTCCACCCGTAGAGAATGCGCCGAAGGTGAAGCCGGAGCAGCCCCCTCAGCGGCTATCCTCCAAAATCTACAAAATCTGGCGACAGGTCCAAGAGTCGGTAATTGATCAAGATTACCCTCGCCGACAGAAAAAGGTGAAGGTTCAATAGGAAGAGAAACGTCCTGTTAAGCCACAAAGGATGACAACTACCTGGGTGCCCGCTGCAACGGCCCCCTCAACGTCAACTGCTCAAAAGAGAAGGAGGCCAGAGAAGCCCATGTGACTACGACAGACCGACAAAGACGCTAAGCCCAAACGTCCCAAGTCTGGGGGCATAATGGTGCATACTGTTTACATGGATTCCGGAAAAGAGGAAAGCCGCGCTTCGACGGGTCACCGACCGCTCACCCAATCCGTGACAAAAGCCCAGGAACAGCAACAGAAACTTCAGGAAATGCTAACGCAAATGGCCACACTTACCGGGCCAAAAGAATGCCCGGAGGCGTCATCAGAGCAGCGTCATGAGCAAGAAACCGATGCTGACTTCCTCCGCAGAGTCCTCGAAAAGAAGGACAAGAAGCAGCAGAACAAGCGGCTAATATAAAACGAATGGTGTTTCTCTTCCAAGACATGGTCGGGGATGATGTTACAACCAGAACCTCCGGCTGAAGACCCTTCTATCATTATTGAAGACGACAGAGGGGAGACATCGAACCCTCCTCCGGCTCTCTCAGCAGCCAAAGAGGAAACCATCTCCAAGGCGCCTCTGGATGACTATATTGCTCAGCAAATACGAGCTCACCAGGCAAATGAAGCGACCGGCCAAGTTGTTAAAACTGGGCGACCGTATCCAGGCTGGTATGACCAAATAAAGTACCCCGCCGGAATACACGATCCCCAAATTCCATGTGTACAAAGGGACAGGCAATCCCCACCAATATGTCGCTCAGTTCAGGGCTCTTTGCGGCAACACTGGGGGTGATGATAAACTTCTCCTTCGCCGGTTCGTCGGCAGCTTGTCAGAGACGGCATTCGAATGGTATTCCTAAAATTCCAAACGACTTTGTCAAGATATTTGCGGAAATGGAGCTATTATTCAAGCAAAGATTTGCAAGCGCTAGCGAGCGCACCCCAATCACAGCATTGATTAACACCAGGGTAAAGCTAGGAGAGACGTGGGTTTCAATATGCAATACGATGGCAGAATCTGTGGTCGAAATGCGAACAGCGCATCGAAGAAGCGCCGGCGTGGTGCGGCATGTTCATGGGCACTCTGGACCCTCATGCAACCATTTCTCCAATTCATGATGTTCTTTAAGCCGACCACGTTCTAAGCCTTGATCGACAAGCTGGCCCAGATGGACCAGATGGGTCATAGACCGTCTCCTCCGAAGCCGGAGGCCAGCGGAACGAAAAGGGTAAAGGGAAGGTGACATTCGTTGCGAATACTCAACAGCAGCCCAGTGCCCTAAAACTAACGGATCAACTGGAAGAGAGACGGTGATACTATAATGAGTAAATGAAGCGTCCTTATTCGTTCCCCTGGGACAAAACGAAGAGACTGTTCGAACTGGCGGTGCGCAGCAGGCTCATCAATCTGCCAAATCCTAAGCGACCACTGCAATCCGGCGAGACTAATAATCCCAATTATTGCCACTTACCACCAAATGGTAAGCCATCCGATTGAAGATTGCTTCGTATTTAAGGGATGGATCGAGACCAATACCAACAAGGCATGTTTGCGCTGTCTGAGAAGTGGAAAGTAAGCCTACCACAACCGCACACTCCTAAGAAGACGGACACACCGGGGGGCATCGTGCTCTTTTGTTGAAGAAGCTCCATGGGAGGTCGCTCTTTCAGCCAAAACTAAAAGAATGCTGAACGATCTCCAATCATGTCCGGCGATCAGGTGGAAGAATCCGCTGGAACCTGAGATTATCAAGGGAATGCTGAAACCGCGCCCTACTCCAAAAATTGGTGGTGATATTCAAAACACTCACACCCAGCCATCAAAGTCTTCGAAGAAGAAAAAGAAGACCGAAAATCCCGTGAAGCCTGGTGACAAGCGCATGGACCTGCAAAAGCAGATTGACATGCTGGAAGAGTATAACCAGAAGGCGCGGACTCCAATCACACTCCAAGAATTTCTCAGTCACGTCCTTGAAGACGAAGATGATGGAGAAGACTCGTCGGATGAATCTGAAGATTACATAGCAAGTTGCCATGTGATCTCTCACTCATCGATAAACGATGAAGAAGTTCCTTACACGGAGAAACTGGGGGCAGCTCCTGAGCCGGAACTTCTAGGGCCATCAGACGAAATGATTGATGCGTTCCTAAATGAAGCGCTTCTTAAAAGCAAAGCTGCTCGAGAGCGTGAGATGGCCATATTTGAAAAAGCCAAGCGCCGGCGACTGGACAAAAGGGTTGAGACGCTCCCGCCAAATCAGAGTACATCCGCCGCGAATAAAAGCAGGTTCAAGACGAGAAAGAGGTTCGCCAAAGCCATATCAATGGGAATGAAGCTACCACCCTCCGAAGGAAACATTCTTAGCGAAGCAGAAATGTATCCTAGCTACTGCTTATATCATCGAAAGATTGCGCACCCCACCGAAGAGTGCAACGCCTTTAAAAGATGGTGGCAGGGATATGTCGCTCACCGGCAACATTTTAAGCGGGTGAAACGCAAAACTCGTCGGGAGAGGAGAAGTACGACCGAGGGGCTTAGAAGAACTACCGGCAGCTGTCACATGGTCGATGCCGGAGGATCGCAAGTTCTCACCTTCGGGAGCGACTCTGACGAAGAAATGACTCTTGGCCCTCTCTTCAAAGAATCCACCTCGGAAAAAGAGGAAGAACCGAAGACCTGTAAAAATATTCAGCTGCGCAATCGTACGCTGCCCGGAAAGAATCTCGGACCCATGAATAGAAAAGATAAGGGAAAAGAAAAAGTCCCTGAGAATATCACCTTAGATGACCAAGCCGTCGAAGAGCTGACAGCCAAGGACCCGCCGAAGAAGAGTAAGGTGGACTACAACATTCTGGCACACTTGAGCAAGCTACCCTCGCAGCTCAGCATTCTCGACGCCCTTATGCTATCCAAAAAAGCGAAAGATTCATTGATCAAGGCGCTAGAAGAGCCAGGGCAATTCCAAGCTTTCCTCACCGAAGAAAAGATGAAGGACGGGCTGGAAGAGGTGCACACAGCCGATATCACCTTCAGCGATGAAGATCTCCTCCTTGGGACGTGCGAGCACAACCGCCCCCTTTATGTCTCCGGATACTGTCATAATATCAAGATAGAAAAAATCCTGGTCGACAATTGGTCTTCCGTCAATCTCCTCAATGTGAGAGTGTTGAAAGAAATTTGCATAAGCGTTCAGCACCTCGCTCGTGATAAAATCACCATCTCCGGTTTTGACTCCCAGTCATCACGGACTCTCGGGTCTGTGATACTGACGCTGCGCTTCGGGCTACTTGTCACGGATATTAAATTTCACGTCATTGACACCAAGACATGATACAATGCTTTGCTCGGCAGGCCCTGGTTACACGAGTACAACATTATCCCTTCTACACAACATCAGTGTATGAAGTATTTTAAGGATGGTCTCGAGTACACTGTGACGAGGGAGCTGAACCCATTCTCCGTAAACGAAGTACGAAAGTACGAAGATGCAAAATACTTCTTACCAGATTTCGAGGACACGGAAAAATGTCACAAACAGAAGAACAAAGCCATCACTACTATTCCGGTCTTCGGGAGTGATACCGAGGAGGAAGAATAGATAGTTTATTCAGGGTCACCCCAATACAACAAGCCGGGACCGTCCATCCCTATGTTGATCTTCGGCGGCGACTCGGAAGATGAGGTCAATGCTGTATTCTCTGCTCGGCCGTCGATATAAATCTCCGCCGACAAAGATCAGAGTTTGAAAATTACCATGGTTCCACAAGAACATTACAAAGATCTCGATGCACTTGAAGCTTATAGTGTGCAAGAACTGCAGATATTTTACGTCCCTCCCAGACGAAAAGGTCAAGAGGCGATCCTATTCTACCGATCTGGGGAAACCAAAGTTGAGAAGGAAATCTGCCACGGCACCGATTCTACGCTCGACAGGCTACAGCCCATCCATCTGCCTAGATACTACACGGAAAGCTTGAAAAGGCTATTGAAGCGCAAGGGGTACCCCTCAGACAAACTACTCGACAAGCTCGATTCTACAATAGGATTTGGGACATCCCCGGAACTCAGCGAAAGTTTCCAAACGGGAGAATGGAAACGGTCGGGCTTGGATATGTTCAATCCAAAAAACGAGAACGAGTCCATGGCAGCTACGTCATACATGACTTCGATGAACAAGGAGACATTCTGTTAGAAAACGCTGACCTTGAAATAAAACGAGATCCTAACATCAAAATGCCGAGTCCGTCGTTTTAAGAACGAATGGACAAGCTCATAAGGGAAGCGGGTCGAAAGGTCCGGAATGACCATAACCGTAAGATGGCCATTTACGAAAAAGCCAGGACGCAGCGCCTCCTTCAACAGGCCGCGGAGAATGACAATGCTCTTCCTTATCAACTGGTCATACAAAGGGCCCGACACAGAGGCAAAAATAAATCAAAGAGAAGGAAAGGCGTTCGACAACGACAAAGCGGGACCAAGAAGCCATACGATCCGAAATCGAGCAATCCGGATTCGTCTCTTATAAAGAAGATGGGTCGAGCATACTCTTTTCCCCAGGACAAAACACGGAAGATACTTGATCTTGCCATAAAACATCAAATGATTACACTTCTGGAGTCCAAACACCCCGAGCAAGCCAACAAGGTCTCTCACCCAGTCTATTGCTCTTATCACCGAGCAATAGGACATCCTCTCGAAGACTGCTTCACCTTCAAGAACTGGGTCGAAGACCAATATCAACAGGGCAGGTTCGCTCTATCCAGCAGTTGGAAAATAACCCTGCTGCAGAAGCATGAACCGAAGACCACGAGAGCAGAACCAGATCAACATCGATTTTGGAAGCGAACTCGTACTTGTCATATGATAACGCTGTCAGAAGAAGAGCCCGAGAATATGGATGACCTCCCCTGGTGCTTCGAAAACAATGATGACGAGGTGATCTCAGAGTTTCCACCGGCGCCGAAAGAGCTGGAAGATGGAATACATATACTGCAGATAACCTCAAGAAAATTGATTTGGGGACGGCAAGTGACCCGCGACCGACATTCATCGGTGAGCTGCTATCTGAAGAAAGGGTGGCTACACTAAAGGACGTGCTTACGCAGCATAAAGATTGCTTCGTATAGAACTATTCTGAGATGCCAGGACTAGATCCAGAGATTGCTGTCCACGAATTGGCAATATCCCCGGATGCCAAGCCAATCAAACAAGCACCAAGGAGAATGCGGCTCGAGCTTGAGATGAGCATCAATGCCGAGGTCAAGAAACTAATCGACTCCGGTTTTATCCAAGAGGTTCAATATCCTGATTGGATCGCCAACATCGTCCCAGTGATGAAGAAAAATGGGACGGTGCGCATATGCGTGGACTTTCGGGATCTCAATAAAGCCTGCCCAAAGGATGACTTTCCAGTATCGGTCACCGAGCTGATGATAGATAACACGTCCACTCACGAAGTCTTCTCCTTCATGGACGGATCGTCAGGATACAATCAGATAAAGATGCATCCCGAAGACCAGAAGCACACCGCTCTCCGGACCCCTTTGGGTATATTCTGCTACAAGGTGATACTTTTCGGTCTAAAGAACGCCGGTGCCACCTATCAGAGGGCCATAACGAAGATTTTTGACGACCTCATACATGAAATCGTCGAGTGTTATATCGACGACCTCGTAGTTAAAAGAAAATCATACGAGGAACATTTAGAGCATCTGAAGATCGTATTTCAACGCCTTCGACAATACAATTTGAAGATGAACCCTCTCAAATGCGCGTTCAGAGTTTCCTCGGGCAAATTCCTAGGATTCATTGTCCGACACCGAGATATCGAGATAGATCCGTCAAAGATCAAGGCGATTATGGAAATGCCCCTGCCGAGGACTCTCAAGCAATTGCGGTCTCTCCAAGGGAAGCTCGCGTATATCCGGCAATTTATAGCCAATCTCTCAGGCAAGTGTCGTCCTTACAGTCACCTGATGAAGAAGGGAACCCCTTTCGTCTGGGATCGCAAATGCCAAAATGCACTGGACGAAATCAAGCAATACCTGCAGAATCCTCCAGTACTGGCCGCTCCCGTTAAAGAAAAATCTCTTATTCTATACACAACCGCCCTTGAAGGTTCCTTAGGCGCATTATAGACCGAAACATCCTTAAACTAACAACGGACCGAAACGTCCTTAAACTAACCACGGACCGAAACGTCCTTAAACTAACAACGGACCACTATGTCCTAAAACTAGCCGTTGACCGAGACGTCGATAAACTACTGTAGATTGTAGCACCCCAAGGCTGACACAAAAAAAAGAAGAATAAAAGAATTAAAAAAAGAGAAAGAAAAAGAAAGAAAAACGGTATGTCCATAAGCGAAATGGGCACGGATGAAAACCCGAAAGGGCTCCATGAGTAAAAACAGCAGGGCTACCGGCGAGTCTTGTGAAAACCCGAAAGGGTGCAATCTCGTTAAAAAGACACTTGCAAGGTCCTCTCGACCCTGTAAGGAGAAACCACCCGCGTGAGATCCTTACGACTCATAAGGGAGAAACACACTTAGGAATCCTTACGATCCCTAAGGAGAAAACACACTTACAAGATCCTCACAACTCGTAAGGAGAACCTTCTTATGAGACCCTCACGGCTCATAAGATTCAAAAGTTTTAAGCTACATGGATCTGAACCTGCTCTTAAGCGGACACCACAACCTCCAGTTTTGCCCTACAAGCGGCTCAATGCTGACCCTTGTATACAATCCACGGGCGCGTATAAACATTTCCCTAACAAAGTCCCATCCGTGACTAGGGATATGTCTACATGGTGAACAACCCTTGTAAGTCCTCTTGACTTATAAGGAGAAAGCACTCTTGTAAGATCCTTACGACTTATAAGAGACTATACACTTAGGAGTCCTCACGATTCTTAAGGTGAAAATGCACTTACGAGATCCTCACGACTTGTAGGGAGAAATACCTTTATGAGACCCTTACGGCTCATGAAGTCAAAAGCCTTAGTCGACAGGATCTTAACCCTGTTTGCTAAGCCACCTTTGTTCGACATTGACAGAGGCAAATGATGATTCGCTCCTGGCAATATCCTAGTTGTAGCGGTGCTGATGCTGAAATCGGTGTCTAATTCTAAACTTGCAGCAAAAATCCAGCAAGCCACACATGCATACGAAATAGCGGAAATGATGGGGCAACTTGCAACAAAATCAGCAAGTAAAAATATATGCAAGCAAAATAGCCGAAATGATTGGGCACCGCGAAAAATAGCCAAAATGATTGGACAATCGCGACCTTCGCGATATAAAAGCTGAAATAATAGAGCACCGCGGAAAGAAATAAAAAAAAATGAAAATTATGCCCTACAGGTGATATCACATCAATCCCTGTGTACAATCCAGAGGCACAAACAAAGAGGGAATCACACCTTTCCTCCCCAGGCTTCATCAGAAGAAGAAGCTAAATCTCGACGGTTCACAGATAGCCTGGAGATCATCTCAATATTCATCTCATTACAACAGACACAACATCAAGCAAAATGGAACAGCGGCAACTCCCAGTTCCATGACTCGGCGGTGCACAGATGATCGAGACTCAAACCCCGACTTCGTGAAACGCGGATAAAGTCAACCCTTCCAGGTCAGGTGGAACACGGCAATGACCCCGTGTGAAGCATCCAGAGTGGAGCCTGGTCCTCGCAGAATACGGCAATGACCCCGTGGGAAGTATCCAGAGCAAATTCCTGGTTACGTGGAACGCGGATTATGTCAATCTTGACCCCGTGGGAAACGTCCAGAGCAGATCCTGGTCCTCGCAGAGCATGGCAATGACCCCGTGTGAAGCATCCAGAGCGGAGCTTGGTCCTTGCAGAACACGGCAATGACCCCGTGGGAAGCATCCAGAGCAAATTCCTGGTCACATGGAATGCGGATAATGTCAATCCTGACCCCATGGGAAACGTTCAGAGCGAAGCCTGGTCCTCGCAGAACATGGCAATAACCCAGTGGGAAGCATCCAGAGCAAATTCCTGGTCATGTGGAACGCGGATAATATCAATCCTGACCCCATGGAAAACGTCCAGAGCAGAGCCTGGTCCTCGCAGAACACGGCAATGACCCCGTGGGAAGCATCCAGAGCAAATTCCTGGTTATATGGAATACGGCTTATGTCAATCCTGACCCCGTGGGAAACGTCCAGAGAGGATCCTGGTCGTCGCAGAGCACGGCAATGACCCCGTGTGAAGCATCCAGAGCGGAGCCTGGTCCTCGCAGAACACGGCAATGACCCCGTAGGAAGCATCCAGAGCAAATTCCTGGTCACGTGGAACGCTGATAATGTCAATCCTGACCCCGTGGGAAACGTCCAGAGCGGAGCTTGGTCCTCGCAGAACATGGCAATGACCCTGTGGGAAGCATCCAGAGCAAATTCCTGGTCACGTGGAACGCGGATAATGTCAATCCTAACCCCGTGGGAAACATCCAGAGCGGATCCTGGTCCTCGCAGAGCAAGGCAATGACCCCGTGTGAAGCATCCAGAGCGGAGCCTAGTCCTCGCAGAACACAGCTATGACCCCGTGGGAAGCATCCAGAGCAACTCCTGATTCCGTGAAATGCGGATGATGGTAACCTCACCCATCACTTGCGGATCCTCACGACTCGTAAGGGAGCAAACTCTCTTGTGAGATCCTTACGACTTTCAAGAGAAAACACACTTAGGAATCCTCACGATTCTTAAGGAGAAATTACACCTACGGGATCCTCTCGACCTGCGGGGAGAAAATTCTTTATGAGACCCTCACGGCTCATAAAGTTGAAAAGTCTTAGGAGGCAGATCTTAACCTTGAATCCTAAGCCATCCTTGTCCTGCAAAGAAATCGAAGTAGACTATCTGCAGAATACACTTGCTAAAAGGGACACGCCATCATAAAAAAAATATCTTTTATTCATGAACCAAAATGATTACAAAGTACAATTCATGAAAGAACAAAAAAATATACTCTCATTCAAGAGTATGTACAAAAAAAGAATTAAAAAAATGTGTATATACAATTCTTCAAGTCGGCGGGCGATTTAGTAGATTGGCCAGTTCATCCCTTTTTCGTTGAGCCTCGCTGTTCAGTTGATAAAACTACACATTTGTTATTACATTTTCCTACTATTTCCATATTAAAAAGGGTCTTTATTATAATCTATCATACATATGAGAGTTTATGTGTAAAAATACTATTTTCCATGTGTTGATATATTATAATTAGAATTTGGTAGGAAATTGTATGCAAATAATAACATTGACCAAATCCTAGTGGAACAAAGTCTACTAAATATTATTTAAGTTGTTGTGCAGAATTTTTCCAAGTTGTGCAGAATTTTTCAAGACTAAAATCAAGGAAATCAAGTTGTTAAAGAAAACTTGCCTAATTAAGAAAGCAAAACTTGGAGACCATGTCTGGCAGCAACCTCGAGAAGATTTCCATGATACAAAGGTTCCAAGAATCGCTAAATGTCACAAGGACAGAGCCCCTGAATTTTGATGAAGGGCCGAGATCATATGGCCGTGGATCCGCGGCCATACCCCCCTTGGGCCGTGGATCCGCAGCAAGATTGAGGAGTTAGATGTTACTATTTTTGTGGGAGAATCTCTACTACTTGCTTCCAAATTATGAAGCTAAATTTTTGGCTTTTGGACTATAAATAAAGACCGAGAGCCTCTGGAAAAAGTATCAAGCTGACGAGATCACGAAGTCCAAGACGGCTCACGCATCGAGGCTGATCATCAACTGTTCATCTACCTCCTTGGAAGAGATCGAGAAGCAAACTAGTCTTTGTAATCATTTTCTAAAGAATCAAAGTGTAATGAATATTGTTGATTAATAAAGGTAGCTTTCTTTTTCTTATTCTATTTCTTCGTAGTTTAATTATGCAATTTCTCTCCATCTCTTTTTCTCCCAACATGCGCGAGTAATTCTCCGCTTGTTAGGGTTCGTAATATTAGGACAGGCTAATGGATGATGAAAATATCTAAACCCTTTTTAAGTCCTATAAAGTTTATAAACTTTATCAAAAGAATCATTAACATCCTAATCGGGCACGCTAACAATTCTATGTTAGTTCCGACCGCGATTAGAGATTAGATTAATGATTGTTTTGGTAAAAGCTAGATATGAACGGAGTTCCGTGTCGAGATAAGGGTTAAGAGTGGGATTCCTTTTCCCTCCAGAAACCCTAATCTACACGCATCACCGTCGTTCTAGTTTTAAATCTATTAAAGGATAAAAAGGGTAATTTTTAATTAATCGTCCATAACTATTAAATCCTAACGAACCCTACAAGCCCCCTTATTATATTAACTACACCCCTAAAATAATCTAGATCTATATTTTTGGATTCTTGCTTAACGTAGATCTAGAAACCATTCTTCAAAATTCTTTATCCCTCCTCTCTTTCTCAACACATCTAAAGTAAGATTAAAAGGTTCAACGTTTCCCTGAGGACGACCCGTACTCACCTCGGTCTAGCTACACGCGACACCGTTCTGATTGCAGTTAACTACTACAAACACAATCTTTCGCAACTATCAAATGGCGCCGTTGCCGGGGATACGTGCGTAATTTTTTTTCTTCTTACTATTTGTGTTGAATTCTTACTTGATCCATATCATAATTAACACAAAACTGTAAATTGCATATTTAACGACTTGTGCGTGAATTTTGCAAGGAGATCTGGAGTCACAGAACTAAGGAAAACAGAAGACAGAGACATTCTTAGAGATCCAGAGGAGTACAGAAGGGCACAGAAAAAATTTCACCAACAGATCCTTCTCTCCTGCGGCGGAACCGCGGCTAAGGAGGGCATCTGCTGCGGAAGCGCGGTGCAATTGGGGGATCTAGGGTTCACACTTCTCTGGTATCTTTCTCAACTCCTTCTCTCTCCTCTCAAATCCAATAAAATCTATTTTCTGCAGGATTCTTTGCAAAATAGCGCCGCTCAAAAATCTTTTTGCAAAAGTTTTGTGATTGGTTTTGTTTTGCATATTTTAATACGGACTTTAAAGGGCAAAGACCAAATCAAGATTAGGTGGGGATTTCATCACCCTTCTTAAGCCCCACAAATCACAAACCGAGCATCTGCATCAACCCTTCATTAATTTAAAAAATATCTAGACCAGACTCTAAGGCTGTCATGCTCATTAAGGACAGAGGAAGGTCGTGGGTAATCTATCGCTTATCCGCATTACTTTTGTAGTGTCTAGGCAAGTGTGTCAAAACTTAGTGGTTATTAATTAGGCCCACTACTGTGGTTCCTTCCCACTTACCTGGCACTTACCTGGCTACAAGGGTAGTACAGAGGCGGTAGAGGATTGATCCTGCGGCTTGTCCTTTGGAAGTCTAGGAGCAGTCTAAAGACTAGACCTAGGTGACCTTAGTTTTAGGGTTGCTTGTGCATTTTAGAGTGATTTGTCTTGAGTCCCACTTTTTTAAAAACAAACCAATTTTAAATCACACACACGCTGCCACTTGCACTAAACCCGCTTAGTGCATGCTCGGCTGGACACAGGATCCTAGTGCCCGTCTTGTCCGCGTTCCTGCTATCGGCTCCGAAGTCGGTACTTCTTCATCCTCTTTTTCCCCACCACACACCACGACCGAGATGGACGGCACTCCATCAGAATATAACACCACGCTGCCACCGCCCGTAGGTGCGCAGAATCCACCGCGCATCTCTCTCCAAGAGAGATGCTATCCTATCCGTGGTCCTCTTCCCACTTGTCTATCTCTTACACCACCTAACGGGGATAATTTCGAAATTAAACCCCACTACATCAACCTGCTGCCCAAATTTCACGGGCTTGAGTCGGAAGACGCGTACGTTTTCATCACCAAATTCGAAAATGTATGCGCAATGATGGGTACTTCACAATTGACTGTGGATGCTATGCGCTTGCGTCTTCTCCCATTCACACTGTGCGACTTAGCAGAAAAATGGCTTTATAATAATGCCGCACACTCTATCACTAATTGGGATGAATTCGTCATAGCATTTCTTAAGAAGTTTTACCCAAACCATAAGACTGCCCATATTAGGAGCGAGATCAACCAGTTCACCCAGCTTCCCAATGAACCATTTTGGAAGTGCTTTAAACGTTTCAAGGATCTGCTTGTCCAATGTCCTCATTATGGAATACAAAGATGGGATTTATGTCGAATTATATATGAGGGCATTAATCCAGCGACAAAGCAGATGCTTGAAACAATGTGTCAATGCAATTTCATGTCTAAAGATGATGGTGAAGGATGGAAATATCTGGAAGATCTCGCTGAAAACACTTTGCAGTGGGAAAGCATAAGACCACCTTCATCTAGGGGAGGTATTCACCAGCTCGATATTTCCATCGCAGTGAAAGCCGAAATGGCAGGGATGCAGAAGAAACTCGATGCTATTGAGAAAAAACTTTCATCAGTCTCCCTAAATCAGGTCACGCTTCCTAAGACCGTCTGTGGTTGCTGTTCGGATCCTTCACACTTAACGGAAGAATGTCCTATGAATGCATCGTTTCAAATTAATGCTGCTTTTCAGCAGCGACCTAGAAACGATCCTTATTCTTCCACGTACAATCAAGGATGGAGGAATCATCCTAATTTTGCTTAGAACCAAAATCAACCCCAAAATCAAAATCAGTTCCAAAGCAATTATCAAAGACCTCCTCCACAGCAACCACAACCACAGAATCAGCCCCCCTTTCAGTCACAAAATTTCCAAAATCCGGCCAACACTTCTACACCACAAGCGGTCGGTACTGACAACTCTTCACTCGCACAAACTTTGGATATGTTCATGAAACATTCCATGCAATTGTCGGCTGAGATGAAGTCTTCTATTGATACCATACAAAAAGACTCCGCCTCCCATGGCGAGAGTATTAAATCAATAGAAAACCAACTTGCACAGTTGAACGCCGCAATGAGTGCGAGAGAGAAAGAGAAACTCCCATCTCAACCCATACCTAATCCTGGCCACTCACAAAGTTATAATGTGAGTGTCGTTACTACGTTGAGATCGGGAAAAGTGCTGAATAACCGAGTGGGTGAGCAATGTGATGATAGTGACACCAATGATACCCCGGCTTCTTCTTCTTCCCCTAATTCGTCTAGTCTCCCACCTTCACCCGAGCCTATTCTCCGTTTTCCCCAAGGCTCAAGCCCTTCGCCCATTTCCTCAAATCTACCTAAAACGATCCCCACTCCAATTCTGGGATCCATTCCATCCCCACAAACTTCTCCAATGTTGGACCAAACCCTTATTGATAAAGCACCTTATCCAAACAGGTTAAGGAGCAACAGACCAAGTCCACAAATGGAGAAGATTGTGGAAATTTTTAAGCAAGTTAACATAAACATTCCTCTCCTAGATGCTATTCAACAAGTTCCGTCATATGCGAAAATCCTAAAGGACTTGTGCACTAGGAAGAGAAAAGTTCAAGTACCTAAAAAAGTTTTCCTTGCGAGTAATGTGAGTACTGCTTTTACACAACAACTACCCAAGAAACGAAAGGACCCCGAAAGTCCTTTCGTTTAGGGGTAAAAATATCAATCATGCTCTACTCGATTTAGATGCTAGTGTTAACTTGCTTCCGTATTCTGTTTATGAGCAATTAGGGATCGGAGAGTTAAAACCTGCGCATTACACTCTTCAGATGGCCGATCGATCTATCACCCAACCTAGGGGTGAGCTAGAGGATGTGTTAATCAAAGTCGGGGAATTTATATTCCCTGTGGACTTTATCGTTATAGATACACAAGCTGTAGCAAACCCACGCAATCAAATCCCGGTGATACTCGGTCGACCCTTTTTGGCCACTTCCAACGCAGTAATCAATTATAGAAACGGCTCTATGACCTTATCCTTTGAAAAGAAGTCAATTGAGCTTAATATTTACAGGTTGGGAAGTGAACCCTCCGAACCCTATGCTCATGTGTGTTCTGTCGAATTAATGGATGTCGACAGCAGCGAATTTGATCAAACCCAACCATGTACTCTTCCACCGAGTTGTCCGGGTCAACATCTAACGCTGACAAGGAACTTTTTATAGAGTCTGACGATCACCCCATTTTTTCTGATGACATTATTCTTCGAGGTATCGATGAAAGCTTTGAGGAAATTTTCGCTGATGAACTCGCATTTTTACAAGACACGGGTGTTGAGATGAATCAACTCCAAGATAAAGAAATTGAACCTCCACCCCTTCTTCTGGACAATCATGATAATGTGAGTAATCCATCATTACTATCACTGTGTCGTCTCTCCAAATTGAGACACAGTCATTTTCCATTACACCTCTTATCACCTCCCCACTTCTTCACGTCGAAAGGTGACACGTTCTTCCACCAACCTTGGTGCTTCATCGATATTATTTTTGAATGGTTGGTATTGACCTTCGGTCTTTGCAAAGCTTGGCATTGACCAATAACCTTGACCCCCTCGTGTGATTTTAAAAGATTAAAAATTGTTTAACTCAAGTTTGGGGGGGTATATTTTGGCTATTGAAAAGAAATGATTTTTATAAATTTGTGAGCCTAAAATAAGTTTGGGGGAGGATTTTCACTTTCTTACCCCCATTAATAATTTCCTCCCAAGCTTACAGGATTTTCGAGATTTAGCGGATGGCAACAGTGAGGACACTGTTGAAAACAAGTTTGGGGGACGTTTGTGCTTATTTTCGCATCATTTGCATCATACTTTGCATAAGCACAAAACATTTTCTAAAATCTATAAAAATTTAAAAAATTTCATAAAAATATTTTGTATATAAATAAGATAATAAAAGATTAGATAGTGAAAAATTACATCCAAAAGATTGGAAAAATTTAAGAAAACCAAGAAAATTAGAAGTTTTCTTATACGAACTAGTAATAAGTAGTTATGAGCCGTTGTCCCAAGGGTTAGTAAGATGAATGAAGTCACTAATCTGAGGATAAAAATAAGTCTGAAAAATAGTTCCTGTTCTGGAAGCCAAACATTTTGAACGATGATACCCTGTTATTCGCACTTACACACGTCTTGAAGCTCGGGATAGTAGAGGATACCTTGAAATGCTCTTGTCTAAAAGCCGATGTATGAAGGAAATAAAAAAAATGAATAAAATATAAAAATAGTGAAAAGAAAAAAATGGATACTGGTTTTGTTATCGCCAAGGCAGCAATAAAAAAATATAGCGAGGGTGCCTCTTCACCTAGTGCCCTAAGGCCAACTGGTCTGGAAGTCACTGCTAAGCCTTAGGTGGTACAAGACAAGGAAAAAACACCAAATAAGCAAACACATGAGTAATCGGTCGGTTAGTACCTCAAGAATATTAACGGTCGCATGAAAGTGTGTGAACAAATTCAGCTAAATATTCATTAATTAAAAAGTACTGAGGCGGAAGGACAAGAGTATGATAGCTTGAATTGAATTCTCCGAGTGTAGGGATGTATATTACACACACGTTGGGTTATATGATCGATGTTTGGATGAAAGGTAGGAATGAAGAATAAAGACGATGTTTTATTGAGGGATGATGTGATTTCTAACATTTTTTCATGACTATTAAGATAGGGCTCATAACAACGGAAAAGCTAGTGTAGTTGGAAACTCTTGTTTTCAAAGTCTTTCTTTTATGGTTCTTATCTTTATATGTAAATTTCACCATCTCTCTTTTATTATAGGATTTTGTAGGTGTAATCCGCTGAAAACCCTCAGGAGACAACACTCCTCCTACTAGGGACACCTAGAGGTTTAACGGCTTGTTGCACGTGCTCAGTGCAATCGTGTTTGCCTACGAAAGTGTGCTTAGTTTTTCTCCTTTCTTTTTCTCCTTCTCTTGAATAAACTAGTTTGCTCGGGACGATCAAAGATAAGTTTGGGGGTATTTGTTCAGTTGATAAAACTGCACATTTGTTATTACATTTTTCCTACTATTTCCATATTAAAAAAGGTCTTTATTATAATCTATCATACATATGAGGGTTTATGTGTAAAAATACTATTTTCCATGTGTTGATATATTATAATTAGAATTTGGTAGGAAATTGTATGCAAATAATATCATTGACCAAATCCTAGTGGAACAAAGTCTACTAAATATTATTTAAGTTGTTGTGCAGAATTTTTCCAAGTTGTGCAGAATTTTTCAAGACTAAAATCAAGGAAATCAAGTTGTTAAAGAAAACTTGCCTAATTAAGAAAGCAAAACTTGGAGACCAAATCTGGCAGCAACCTCGAGAAGATTTCCATGATACAAAGGTTCCAAGGATCGCCAAATGTTACAAAGACAGAGCCCCTGAATTTTGATGAAGGGCCGAGATCATATGGCCGCGGATCCGCGGCCATACCCCCCTTGGGCCGCGGATCCGCGGCAAGATTGGGGAGTTAGATGTTGCTATTTTTGTGGGAGAATCTCTACTACTTGCTTCCAAATTAGGAAGCTAAATTTCTGGCTTTAGGACTATAAATAAAGACCGAGAGCCTCTTGGAAAAAGTATCAAGCCGACGAGATCACGAAGTCCAAGACGGCTCACGCATCCAGGCTGATCATCAACTGTTCATCTACCTCCTTGGGAAAGATCGAGAAGCAAACTAGTCTTTGTAATCATTTTCTAAGGAATCAAAGTGTAATGAATATTGTTGATTAATAAAGGTAGCTTTCTTTTTCTTATTCTATTTCTTCATAGTTTAATTATGCAATTTCTCTCCATCTCTTTTTCTCCCAACATGCGCGAGTAATTCTCCGCTTGTTAGGGTTCGTAGGATTAGGGTAGGCTAATGGATGATGAAAATATCTAAACCCTTTTTAAGTCCTATAAAGTTTATAAACTTTATCAAAAGAATCATTAACATCCTAATCGGGCACGCTAACAATTCTATGTTAGTTCCGACCGCAATTAGAGATTAGATTAATAATTATTTTGGTAAAGGCTAGATATGAACGGAGTTCCGTGTCGAGATAAGGGTTAAGAGTGGGATTCCTTTTCCCTCCAGAAACCCTAATCTACACGCATCACCGCCGTTCTAGTTTTAAATCTATTAAAGGATAAAAATGGTAACTTTTAATTAATCGTCCATAACTACTAAATCCTAACGAACCCTACAAGCCCCCTTATTATATTAACTACACCCATAAAATAATCTGGATCTATATTTTTGCATTCTTGCTTAACGTAGATCTAGAAATCATTCTTCAAAATTCTTTATCCCTCCTCTCTTTCTCAACACATCTAAAGTAAGATTAAAAGGTTCAACGTTTCCCTGAGCACGACCCGTACTCACCTCGGTCTAGCTACACGCGACACCGTTCCGATTGCGGTTAACTACTACAAACACTTTTTCACATCAATCACTCGCCTTCATGATTCAGTATCGTCAAAAGACGGGCCTCCGCTTGAGCCTGTTGGGCCTGGTACGAGGCAAGCCGGCCTTCAAGCTCTTTTTCAGTGGATTTATGGGCTTCGACCATTTCACGAGTAAACACAGCGGCCTTATCAATGGCTGCCACCTCCTTGATAGCCTCTTGAAGTATTCGCCAAAGTTCATACGCTTTAGTGGCCTTGGCCGTGAGGTTGGCTTGAAGCTCCCTCAGTGCTTTGGAAGCCAGCTCCCTCTCTAAAAACTTGCGGCCGAGCCTTTTCTCATATGATATCGTGTTCGCGGCACAACGCTTGATCAGCCCCTGTAAGCTCGCCTTCGCGGCCACAACCTCCGAAGGAAGCCGTGTACTTTCGAGGACATGCAAGCAAGCCTCCACCTGCCGACAAAACTCAACCCAGACTTGCACCAATATTTCACTATGGTAGGTGGCAAGAAAGGTAAGGGAGCCATTAACTTCAGCGGCAAACGCTTCGGCCGTGATCAGACTGCCAGCGCGAAGGTCCTCAATTAAGGATGACAGGGAGGCGAGGCTTAACTTTGCCATCCGTTCCGAGGCACGCAGAGCATAGGGTCCGGGTAGTATAGCGATGCGAGACTCCAGCGCGGTAAGAACTGGCAGAGCTGTTCAGATTTATAAACAGTCAGCGAAACTTGTAAGCAAAGAAAAAATAGAACGACGTTGAGATTTTACTTACCCACGGTTATGCAAGAGGGATCTGAAGGCTCCCCAGGCCCGTCAAGAACCTCAACCTCGTCGTCGGCCTCCAGAACTGTAAAAGACATCGGTGTCATTTTATGAAATAGTGATAATTCTATGGAAAGAGGGTAAACAACACTAACCTTGCCCGGAAGAGAGGACGATGCGCTGAGAAGATATCGCCTGCGGAGCAGCCATCTCCAACAGGCGCTGAAAGGACTGCCTGGGAGACAGATCAGCAATAGATGCCGTCAATCCGCGCAATTCTGAAAAGACAGAAGGGTTCAGACAATAGAAAGATTATTAATGTAAAATATAGAAGGCTACCTTCGACGCTCCTCCCATTCTGAGCTGGAGGGATAGCAGCTTCAGCGGCCTCCTCCGTGACCTCAGGCACATCATCGGGGACGCGGACTAGTGTAGCGGCTTCCGAACGAGGAGCAGCGGCTGCTACTGCAGGCTCCAACGAAAAGACGGTATCCTCGACTACCTGTACCCTAGTCTCCGGGTCGCCCTCAGGAAGATCCATTGGAGCGGCGACTGACAAAGATGCCTCCCCCGAGGGAGCAAGCGCCTCGGGAGCGGGAACCACCGAGGGAGACTCTATCGCAAGAGCAACGGTTGCATCGACCCCCTCCACACTGATTGGTGTTTCACTGGGGATATCAGCAAAATCTATAGTCAAAGCACGACTCAGAGCCTCCGCCGCCGCCGAAGTCCCTGCAAGGTTTGTATGAGGATAAGGATACATATATATATGTATGCAAGCAATACAAAATATTACAAAGAGATACATGAACATACCGATGCGCAAGGGAGCTTCTAATATGGCTTGTTCAAGCCGACGCTCCTTCCTGAGGAGATGTGCTCGCCGAGGTCCGAGGGTAGACTCGTGGCCACCGGTCCACAGTGAAAGCGCGTCCTCAGCGTCGGCCGAAATAGCCTGTTTAAGGGCCCTTTCGCCCCATTCTTCCAAAGGGCCTATAAATCGCCGCCGTATCCACGGAGGGTCTTCGTAAAAGATGACGGCAGGGTAGGGCTTCTTCGGAATTCTTACGTTCTCGGATTCATCTTGCGAACGTCTTATAGCCTCAGCCAATTGTGCGGCTTCCTCGGCAGATGAACTCGGGAAAAGTAGGCCACCATCCGATTCTTGCATAGCTAGCAGTTCATCCTGAAGAATAGGCTCGGACTCTATTAAAGAGTCGAGCAGATTGGTGGCCGTCTTCCTCCGCCTCTTGGACCCAGAACTAGCCGCCAAAGACGATCGTTTCCTCCCCTGTGGAGCTTTGGTACGGCGCTGACCCACTTCATCTTCAATGTCCTCGCTTGGTGGTGCTACCGAGGACGACACGGCCATTGTCGATGCCGCAGACGATGATACTGCTACCGGCGCCCTATTAGCCCTTGATTGAGCCTGAGTACACAGTGGCATACCAGCGGCGGAACTCCCGTGGCTTGAATCGGAATGGGAGCGCTGTATCCAAGAAGCACCTTCTTCTCCTCAGCAATGATTGGACTGACCCGGTGAAGGTACCAGCCCGTGAAAGACCCCACACATCAAGGAATATGATCAGCTTCAAGGATCATGAAGCAAGAACCAGTGTTCAGCCGCATAAAGTGATGAGCAACGTCACGAACAGCTTCAGGTGATGGGCTAAGCGCCACTGTAAATGCCTCGAAGGGGACGCCCTAATCATATCCAAGTTGCCGGGCAAAGCGGTGTGGGTTGTACCGCATAAAGAGGACCGCACCGTTCTGACGGAATACCAGATAACCTGGTCTGATCGCGTACAGGTGCATGGCTTCCCTAGGCTTCAGAGAAGGTACCCCCTCTTTCGACAAGTCGTGGAACTGTTGAATCGGTACTGAGGGAGCAGATAGGGCTCGATTGATGAATACCATTCCGCCCGTATTAGCATAGGGAGCGATCAGCACACGAATAGCCCCAAACTGAGTCGGGTCAGGAGCAGAAGCGTCCACCAGCCGCATCAGTCACGGAAAAGTGTAGGCGTCATAAAATTTGGGTCTTTGGTGCACAGCAAAGGCCCCTAACACGTGCATCTTAATCCAGGACGTGAAGTAATGAAGAGAGAAATTTACCACATCTACACCTGGAGTTGAGGTATTAACCGCGGTGCCTAACCCATGATATAGATGCGCTAGCCCTGGAATGCCCACAGCTAGTCGTGTTCCCTCAGTAATGCGATGAGCAGGGTAAATAACCGAGGCTCTCATGAAACGGCGATGCATGGGAATGACGAACCAGCTAAGCCAAACGTTGATAAAGCCCACAAAGAAAGTCTCCTCATCCATACCAGGAGCTGCAATCGACTCGAAAGATACCGCCGACATGATGGGAATGTAATACTGCGGCAAGTCCTCTTCTTTAGTCGGCTGCCTAACCAAACCCAAAGGGGTCGTTAATGTTCGCAAACTTCGGAGCTGTCTTTGATAGGACATCTTCGCGAAGGAAGCAAGCGATAAAGCTTTTAAAAGTGACGCTCTGCTCCTCTGACTCTGTGAACAGTTTGTCAAAAATACTTAGGGTCTTGATCACACTTGGGCGCTTGTGGCGGACGGCGTTCTCGGTAGACAGGCCGTCAAGCATTGCAGGCTCGGTTTCGAAGACATACTCATCGGGAGGCAGCAATTCTTCATAAAGTGTCCCCCTGACCGGCAGCCCTGAGATCTCGTGAAATTCTTCCAAAGAAATTGAAACTTCGCAGTCCCCTAGAAGGAAGGTGTTGGTGGGAAGATTCCATTGGTTCAAGAAGGCCTTAACCCACCAGACATAGGGAGATTGGTAGTGGAAAATGGATGCATATATCGCCTGATAGAGTCCAACCCTCTGCAGCCGCGCATGATGGGCAGACAGGATATAACGAGCCCAGAGAAGGTAGCCCGTGGGGTGTCGAGGGGTAAGCCCTATCTCGTAAATCTGTCCCCATGGATGGACTTCGCATTGGCAAATGCGGCACCCTAAAATATCTATAGCCGACACTGGATGGTTCGAAATACCGGTTGTTGAAGGCTTAAGCCGTCCCATAGGGGTCCAATTCGGCATGTCCACGGCAAGGGCAGTCCGTGGAGGGTCCATCGGCAGGAATGGATAGGTAGGCTCCGTCGGTATCTCGCAAAGAAAACTGCGGCGACCGCGGATGATGTGACCGTACCAGGTCCACCATAAAAGTAAATTGGTGCGATTCGGGTCATGAGCCTTGATCATCGCCATCACTTCCTCGTCAGACGGTGACTGAGGAAAAGCAGCCTCCGAGCGAGTGAAAGGGAAGTATGGAACAGAAGTCATTGTGCCTGAAATAAAAGAAGGGGAAACTGTTAAGCGAAGCCAACACGTGTGTGTGTGTGTGTGTGTGTGTGTATAAAGACGGTGGAAGAAAGCGACAAAGGACTTATTTTATGGAACCATTGGTTACAAACGCATGGGTCTTACAAAATCAAGATGGCGGCTTACTAATGATGAGGCATAGAAATCACTATGAGAACAAAAGGAAGATTCTCAATAAATGAATAGTGGATTTTCAAATGACCCTACACGTTTCCCAAAAAGAAATCCATCTTGGACTCTGCAAAAATCAAGCAGAGCAAGAGAATTAAATTCTCAGAAAACCCTACTGCAAATCTTTTCTTTTGTTGCAAAGAAACAACTCAGGGCAAGAAAATCCCAAAAAGTTCTCTGGGAATAACTAAGTTCTTCAGAGGAATTAAATTCCTTTCGAACAAGGGAATTAAATTCCCAGAAATATTTTTTTCAGAGCCAAAGCTCTTTGAGATGGAATTAAATTCCAGAGAAAAGACAAGCATCACCATCGAGCTCTGAAGATCAGAGAAACCCTAAAAGGTTTATTGTTTAAAGATTGAATGGTTTTCTTTTTAAAGAACTTAAAAAAATGGGTTCTTATTAAAGGGAAAAACCCTTGGTATGGATTTAAAATCCAACGAAGATTTCTGCAAAAGTGCTTCAGCCGTTCAAGATCATTACCTGAGAAAAGGGAATCTTTTAACAGAGTTAAACTCTGGAAATTTTCAAGAAAAAGAACTAAGCTATGAGAAAAGAGAATTAAATTCTCAAAGGGAAAAAGTAAGCAAGGAAGAAGATGAGCAAAGTGGGGGCGCTTCTGAAAGGACGCTGGCATTTATAAGATGTGATGGGAAACGCTTCATCTCCCCTATTTCCTAGACAGATCCAACGGTCACAAAGGTGACAGCGTTGCACTCACGTGCAGACACGTGAGAACAACGCTGTGGGGGCATTTGTTCCCTGATAAAAATCAGGAAATACCTCAATGAGGTATCACGTGCTCACACGTGGCCAAGGGTCACGTGTTGACACGTGATAGTTTCCTATGAACTCCACTTTATAGAATTAAAATTTTAAATCAAACGAAAATTTAACAAAACAGCTAAGGAAATACCTCAATGAGGTATCACGTGCTCATACGTGACCAAGGGTCACGTGCTCATACATGACCAAGGGTCACGTGTTGACACGTGATAATTTCCTAAGATCTCTACTTTATAGAATTAAAATTCTGAATCAAACAAAAGTGTAAACAAAACGGCTAAGGAAAGACCTCCAATGGGGGACCACGTGCTCACACGTGACCAAGGGTCATGTGCTGACACGTGATGATCCTTCACCTCTATTAAAAAGCAGGATAAAATTCTGAATAAAAGAGAGTCACATGCCAACACGTGACAGGTCCCTCAGCTCTTTAATTAATCGAATTAAATTCTATTTCAATGGTCAAACGTTAGGATCACGTGTCAACACGTGATGGGCTTTAAAAGCCTTATAAGTTAATAGAATTAAATTCTAATTAGGGAAAATCGAAGACCTTAAGTAGGAAAGTATTTGTTTCCTCAATCAGAGCAAAGCTCTGTTTGAATTTCAAAATTCAAAAGGTGAAGCAACGCGTCAGATTCCTTGCGCTGCGCGCAGCGCGCCACGTGTCAAAAGCAGACACGCCGGCGTAAGGAGCGCTGCGCCCAAGGCAACACACTCCCAATCAGAGCAAGGCTCTGTTTTAAAAATTCAAATTTTAAAGGAAGCAACGCTTCAGATAACTTGCGCTCTGCGCTATGCGCCACGTGTCAAACAGTGGTGCGCTAGCGCAGTTGCGCTGCGCTCTGCGCTACGCGACACGTGTCAGTGCAGGTGCGCTAGCGCAGTTGCGCCACGTGTCAAACAGTGGTGCGCTAGCGCAGTTGCGCTGCGCTCTGCGCTGCGCGACACGTGTCAGTGCAGGTGCGCTCTACGCTGCGCGACACGTGTCAAGCGCAGGTGCGCTGTGCACTGCGCTGCGCGATACGTGTCAAGCACAGGTACGCTTGCGCCTACTGCGCTGGCACTAAAACTTAAATAATAAATTATTTAATTAATCAGAATTAAAATTCTAGAAAGATCTTTCCAATCTTATTAAAATAAGATTGTCTTCTGTAAAATAGAGGCCTTAGGATCAAAGATCCAACGGTGGGGAAATATCCCCAGATCAATCAGAGAAAGATATCTGTAACTAACTCAACAAACTAATTGGCCCTATATAAAGGCCCCCAGACTCCAAGTCACAGATACAGACATAGGAAAAAGGGAAAACTCTGAAAAATTTGAAAGGCAATCCTTTGAGGAAAGAAGATCATCTTCTTCAAGGTAAAGAATTAAATTCTTGGAAGAACAGAGATGAAAACACCTCACAAAGAGAAGAATCTCTTCTAAAAAGATCAAAGATCTAAGAACAAGATCAAGATTTTCAAAAGAAAAAAGAAAAAAGATCAAGAAGATCTAAAAGATTAAAAAAAAGAAGTAATTTACTTCAGCCCTAGATCTTTTGATCTATATAAAGGCACAGTCTTTTGATGAACCATTGGTTCTTGAATCTTGAGGTAGAACCTCTTTTGAGAGAACAAACAATTTGTTCTTTGATCTAAATTTGATCAAGATGCGCTCTGCGCTATTGGACAGTGCCTTACACTTTTGAAATGCGCCCTTGCGCTTATTGGATTGGCGCACTGCGCCAGAGCACGCCACGTATCAACCACAGAACAATCTGCGCTTTGAGCTCCTAAAAACAGAGCACCGTGCTCTTGGCGTGGCACACTGCACCAGAGCGCGCCACGTGTCAGCAGCGCACTGCGCTAACAGACTTGCGCTCACCAGAGCGTGACACGTGTCACCTCCACATGCGCTAGCCTCTTGCGCTCTTTAATTGGCGCAAAGCGTTTGACAAGCCACGTGGCGCATTGTCAGACCACTAAAATGTTGAGCATTATTTAAAAAGGGCAGAGCCCAAATAAAGGCTAACAGACCAAATATAAATGCTATGCATTTAATTACAAAGCTCAATGCTATGCATTATTAAAAGGGCCAAGCCCAAATAAAAGCTCAACAGCCAGAACAATAAAATGTTCAACTCATATTGAGCCCATATGCTCATAAACCTTCAAACAGACTTTAGTCCCAAATTGGACTATAGATCTCCCAACAAACATTGGTTCAAGGGTACATCTCTGAACTCCTCTGATATTTGTTGTTGTAATCCTTCAACGTCTTCAGAGAGGTAACGGGTCCCGACAGCCATACATTCCATGGACAACAATGGACCACCATGTCCCTAAACTGGCAATCGACCGCAATGTCTCTAAACTAAATAATAGAGTCCAAATGCTCTCTTGTTGGATCTAAACGATCTGTTAAGTTGATCTTAGTCTGGAAATTAGACTAACGTATCCTTAACTAATGTTTAAGTTGATCTCAGTCTCAAATGAGACTAACGTATCCTTAAACCAAAACCCCAAACCCAAATCTAAGAAAATACGGATTTGGACTAATCCACGTCCTACGGGCGACCACATAAATTAGTCTCCGTATATAATCCACGGGCAACCACAAACAAAACAAACACTCACAACACGAAGTGACCATCTGGAGAAGGAGAAAGTTGTTACCGCGATGCGGTAGCGTAATTAACTGCAGGGGCTTGCGCCTGCAGGGAAGAGCGTCCCCACAATCAAAAACCCCTCAGACGAGGGGGAATCTGACGAAGTCTGCTACATCGGCCGCATCCGTTTAAACCAACGATACACGGTGCCATAAATCAACTTGGCATCTTCGGAGAGGTGGACGGATAGCACCAATTAGCATCTGTCCCGAATTTCAGGCAAGACGTCTGTCGCGTCTTCGTCGCGTCCTTCGGAGGGGAACAGATTCTAGCATGCCTGGTAGGACCTCTTCCTCTTTCCACTCCACACTTCGTGTGTCGTGTTCGCGAACGAATCGCGGTTTGCTATGGTTGCCTGTGGATTTGAGGTACTTAGATTTGGTGTCTTGCTCCGTGCAGAAAATAGAAGATCAATGGTTTCAAACTGCACTACCTGCAATTGCAACTCTCACTCCGTCCTTGCTGAAGAAGTGACTTATGGGCCTCGAGCGGCCTCCATCTTCGCTATGCCGGTGGAATAGGTGACTCAGGCCACCACTGGACTATTCTTCGGGACTATGCTACCACCGATGAGCTTCAATGCTCCAGTGCCCATACCAGAAGCTCCTAAGAAGTCGGTCTTCGATCGACTTACAGCCGCTGCGCCCCTCTCAACGGGTCGCCCAACACCAGTGCCTCAGTCTTCTCCAGATTGGGCCAGAGCTCCTGCGGGCCCACAATGAAGCTTGCGGTCCCAGAGAAGGTTATTCCGAAAAGAGTAACCAACCCTGCTCCTGAAGTCGTCAAGGCGGCTTCTCCTGCCAATGGGTCGGTCTTTACAAGACTGACTGTCCCAACTCCCGCTCCTGCTACTCAAAGGACATCAGTCTTCAACAGGCTGACGCCAGCAGCACCCCCTCACCTGGACAGGGGGCAAGACAAAGCATCCCCATCACCGAACCAACTCCATCAGCTCGACATGCTCGACATCGCCACTGGCGCCGAGTGAGGAAAGCCGGAGACAACTCCCCTTCTGGGCTAGCTCCATCAGCCCCGACGGCGGAAATTAATGCTGCTGTTCTAACTGGGAACAGCTTCGAGCTGTTGAATAAGGTGCGCAGGAATTCTCCTATCACCGAACTGAAAAGATCTCCTCCATCGGTGGAGAATGTTACAGAAAAGAAGCCGGAGCAGCCTCCTCAGCGGCTATCCTCCAAAATTTATAAAGTCTAGCGACAGGTCCAGGAATCGGTGATTGACCAGGACTACTCTCGCCGGCCAAAGAAGCTTAAAGCTCAACAAGAAAAGAGCCATCTCGTAGTAACACAGAAGATGTCATCCTTCTGGGTGCCCACTGCAATGGCTCCCTCAACGTCAACCACTCAAAAGAAAAGGAGGCCACAGAAAGCCCCTACGATTACGGCAGGTCTCAAAGAAGCTGAGCCCAAACGCCCCAAGTTTGGGGGCATAATGGTGCATACTGTTTACATGGCTTCCGGAAAAAAGGAAAGACGCACTTTGACGGGTCACCGACCGCTCACCCGATCTGTGACAAAAGCCCAGGAGCAGCTACAGAAGCTTCAAGAAATGCTAACGCAAATGGCCGCACTCACCGGACCAAAAGAAAGCCCGGAGGCATCATCAGAGCAGCGTCACGAACAAGAAACTGATGCTAACTTCCTACGCAGAGTCCTCGAAAAGAAGGACAGAGAAGCAGCAGAACAAGCGGCTAATATAAAACAAATGGCGCTTCTCTTCTAAGACATGGTAGGGATGATGCTACAGCCGGACCCTCCAGCTGAAGACCCTCCGATCATTGTTGAAGACGATAGAGGGGAGACATCTAATTCTCCTCCTGCTCTTTCAGCAGCCAAAGAGGAAACCATTTCTAAAGCCGCTCTGGATGACTACATTGCTCAGCAAATACGAGCTCACCAGGCAAATGAAGCGGCTGGCCAAATTGTCAAGACCGGCCGACCCTATCCAGGCTGGTATGACCAAATAAGCTACCCGCTGGGATATACGATCCCTAAGTTCCATGTATATAAAGGGACGGGGAATCCACATCAGCATGTCGCTCAATTCAGGTGTAACAACTCCAATTTTGTATACCAAAAATTTGCTTTAAATATAGTATATACTTGGAGTATTGATGTTGCTGGAAACAATTTAAGTATCTATTTCTTTACAATAATTACAAGAAGGAGCTTGTAGCTCATTGGTAATACCTTGCATTGCTGAACCAAGCCACCAGAGTTCGAATCCCATACCCCACATAATTTTTATATCTTTTTGTTTTAATTTTTTTTAGAAGTCAAACGGTCAAACAGCCATAACTCACGATTTATTACGAATCAAGAAAATTAAAGTATGCCAAAATTCCCCCCCGACCGAGCCCGTCCCAACGAGACCCGACTCGGCCGCGACTCGGCCGAATCGGCCGGCGACTCGGCCGAGCTAGTCGGCCGGCGCCGCTGGCCGGACTCGGCCGGTCGGCCGAGTCGTCAACACGAAAAAAATTCGTGTTGACCTGGTCTATTCAACTGCATACTCTAAATTTTTTTTACTGTTACCCAATTCTCAATAAATCCCTTTTAAGACCAAATTTAATGAAATTTTAATGATTTTTATATTTATTTTTAATATTTTGTAACCCTAACCCTAACCCTAGCCTAGCCCTATATAAAGACCCCTATACTCTACCTTTTCCCTTCACAACTCTAAATCCACTCTCCCAAATTCTCGAGAACTCGGTACGAAGAGCGAGAAGCGAAGCGCTGCCGAAATCGACGACGGATTCCGGCGACCGGATCAGGACCTTCGCGACGTTTTCAACGAATCGGCAACCACCACGACCTCTAGCTTCCTTAGCTTGTCCAAACCGTAAGTCCCAACCCCTCTATCTCTCTTTTCTATAAGTATAAAAATACGACTTTTTGGAACCCGACGGAAATCGGACAAACCGATTTCCGATTCGGTTTTTCTATAAATTTCCACTTGTCACCTAATACATAATATCTACCCATATTCATGTTGACTATTAATCACCCATAAACCAATTTAATCAAACTTTTTCACATGAAATGATAAGTTCTTTGCAAAACCGTACTCTTTTCATAAAAATACCATGAAGTTCATTTTTCTTAGTTTAATCAATTACCTCACTCCTAAATATGTTTATCTTGATCACAAAACTTGTAGAACTCAATTTGAATGAAATTTCACACATAAAATGATAACGTTTTCGAATACCGTATTCTTGCGCTATAATACCTTTAAGTTTAACATAGCATGTTTTCCCTTTAAACTGCACCAAAACTTAATATAAGTCACGGGGTAATGACCTACCCCTACACACACTCAATATAACCCTAATTGATAAATATCAAAAATACAGAATACGAAATTACAGGACTTTTCACTAAAATACCCTAATCTTTATAACCTTTATTGAAAACTTTAAGTTGTAAACATTTCTAAGTAAAATTTTTTAATAAAATGAAAGCACGATTGGTCATGGACATCGATCATTTATCTAAACTGACTTTGTGGTGTCTAGGCTAGGCAAGTGAGCTTGGGTAACTTTAAAAGGCCCGTCTCACGATTCGTGAGCGGATCCCTCCCTCCTCACTTGTACTTACCTGGCCACAATTGGCGGTGAAGAGACGATTTGAGGCTTCTAATGACTTATCGTTTAGACCTTAGAAATAGGATAGTTGGCTTAGCAAACCCTAACAACTAAAATACGGAAAACTATACTCTTTTGCAAATAAATACCTTATATTTATAAAACCGTTTTCCTAAATGAAAAGTATTGTTAAACCTAAGCAAAGTGCCGCTACAACCCACTTTTGGGGAACTTGTTAGGGATAGTACGGTTCATCGTGCACCCGCAGGCTAGTAGTGCGAGATTCAGACCTCCGCAAGGAGCATTCGGTCTCGAAAGGTTTTAAATACAATATTAAGGGAAAATGAGATTTTTTCTAAATAAAATATTTATATTAAATTATTCATGTATTAATATATATATATTTATCATTTAAACACCTATTTTATCATAATATAAAGTTTCCACTTCTTCCTAAAAAAAATTCCAAGATTAAAAGTTACGTTAAAATACCATGAATTTCAAATAAAACAATTAATACTTTTATTAGGATATATTCACTAGAATAACACAAATAAAATACACATTCATTATAACAATAAAGACGATTATTAAATACTTGAGGTGTATTTTGAAAACTATACAAAAGTGCTTTTTACAGAAAACCCCCTCAAGTTTTACAAATTACAAAAAAGCCCCTAGCTAATATTGAACTTCAAATTATCTTTCTTTTAGTCTGACTCGGGTTAGAGTCTGACTATTCCTGACTCGAATACAATTCAAGTCAATCTATATTCTTTAATATTCCAACACAATTTTGAATACATGAAACCCTGAATCCAGTTAACAATATATTCCTTTTGACTGAATCAAACCATGGATATTCATCCATTACCTGATATTCCATTTACCTGATTATACAGTTACAACATGTTTACTGATATTATGGTTTTGGTCAGTCACTCAACTTACATATTCCAATACTACAATACTGTTAAAACACTACGGGGTTTAAGGGATAGATTGGTACGGAAGGTGTTAAAGGTGGCACGAGGTGGTCAGATTAAGACACCTAACCTGAATCCTGTTGCTGTTGTACCGTGGCATAACGGTTCCTTGTACTTTTCTTTTGCCCTGATCTCTAGCATATAGAGATCCCCCTCGTATACACTGGCATTCTTCTGTACCAAGCTACAAACAACAGCGTTACACAATGTTCCATAATATATAACAATATAATACTTTAGAAAATACTGTTACTCTGTCATTCTCATTCTTCTTATTCTTTGGGACTTACCGAGCGACCTGTTCGCTGATGACATTCTATTTCTTTCTTCTTTGAATGTCGTCAGGTGCGTTGGACCAAGCTGAGATCGAGCCCACCGGTGAAGATTTGGAGCAGTTCCAAGAAGACCCAGAGCTCTAGATAATTGTCCCTTGTTCTTTTCAGTATTTTTCATTTCTGTTATGCCACTGTTTAGGCATTGCTTTTTCATTCCAGTTGTATTTTCATTTCATGTATTGTACAAAGAATGTTATTAATAAAAGTTGCTGTTATTTCAATATCATTTGTCTCTTGTGATTATTGTATATTGCTTAGCTACGCTTAGCGTATGTACTTCTGAGTACATACGTAGCGGACCTCGTCGCGTCCACTTCGCCGTACACTGGGAAGCGGGGCGTGACAGGTTTTGTTGGTGGCCCATGCAGGTCAGAGCTGTATGAATCCCTGTCATGCAGTTCTAGTCTGCGTGAACAACCTAAGCAATATAACACAAGAACCAGCAACTAAAACATTCTTTACAATTCATACTCCTTGAATCTTGCAAATCTCTATTCCTTGAATCTTATCATTTCATGTATTGAATCTGTCCTAACCCAAATTTTTCTTCAAGGTCATGGATTCCCCAAACAACACCAGCACTAACGTTAACAACACCCCTCCAGCACTACCTCTCACACCAGTTGTTCCGGCACCACCCACTGAGCAAACAATGCTATTTGATGCGATCCGCAGTCTTCTCGAGGGACAGCAACAACTATTGAGCCGTCCTGATAACGATGCACCAGGAGTAAAGCAATTCAGGGCTTTGCACCCAAAGCAGTTCTCTGGTAAAGGAAGCCCTCTTGAAGCGGAAGAATGGGAACAAAGCATCGAAGACGATCTAGCCGCAGCTCAAGTGCCAGACCACGCTTGGGTCCGTGTAGCGAAACTACAGCTCACGGACAACGCTCGCAATTGGTGGAAGGCGGAAGAAACCCGTTTGGCACAGCCGATTGAATGGAAGACATTTCGCGAGAAGTTTGACGCGAAATATTTCACTGTGACTGCCAGGTTCGCTATGGAGCAGCAGTTTATTCATCTACAGCAAGGGTCAATGTGGGAGAAATCGGTAGATGAATACGATGCTGAGTTTACTATGTTGAGCCGGTAAGATATGTCACAATAGTTCAATTCTTTAAAATATCATATATCACACAGCTAACACAATCTTTAAACAGATTCGCGGCACACCTGATACCGACGGACGAGATCAGAGCCCGTCGTTTTCAGTAAGGTTTGGACACAGAGATTAAGGCCGCTCTAGCGACAGGAAAGTTTTTGACTCATGAGGAAGCCCTGAAAGCTGCCCGCAGTTATGAGGCAGTCATAAAAGAGAGGGGCAGACCTCAGTCAGTAGGAGTCAAACACCCTGCCAACCAGATGGCAGGTGGAGCCACGTCCAGACCATCTTTCGTGCCGAGGCGACCCGGAGTACCAACTCATCGTCCTAGCCCAGCCTTTTGCACTTACTGCAAGAGAACTGGACATATGATGAAGGACTGCCGTCGAGCCAACCGCCTCTGCTTAATCTGCGGTTCAGCCACTCATGATATTGGATCTTGTCCCCAAAGGCAAAACTCAGTTGCTGCACCTAGGCCAGCAAATACTTATCAGCAGCGACCAGCTCTTCCGGCACCTGCTCCCAGACTTGCACTGCCTGCACCACCTAGGGGACCACAAGCTGCACCACATCCTCGACAGTTCCATCAAGCTCAAAGGAACGTTCATAGGAATGCTCCTCAGGCCAGGAGAAATGCTCCTCAGGCCAGGAGGATTGTGCCGAAGCGCCAGGCTTTCATGATGTCTGTGGAAGAAGCTGAGGCCACTGGCCAAGTCATTACTGGTAAACTTTCTTTCTCAAAACTCATCTTTTAGTCTTGTTTACCTACACACTTTCCCTATACCTAAAACCTATCCCATATACCTTAGGTACAATCCTAGTAGCTTCACTACCTGCACTTGCACTGTTTGATACTGGAGCATCCCACTGCTTTATGTCGCAACGGTTTGTCCGAACCCATGCGATTCCCGTCTCACCGCTTGTATCCAGCTGGAACGTTAGTTCTGGGAATGGTGTTCTAAAGGCAACTATGGGATACAGCATGTGTCTAGTAATCGTCTGCAGTCGAGAGTTTTACGCTGACTTCAAAGTACTGGACATACCAAACTTCGATGTGGTTCTAGGAATGGACTGGCTTGGAACTTTTTATGCTACCATCGACTGTCGTCAAAGGAGGGTAGTATTTGAGATTCCCGATCATCCGGACTTCTATTTCAAGAGTGGAGATCGTACCCTGGAGCCAAGTACTTACACAGCGAAGCCAAGGGAAGCAGTAGTTGCAGCAGCTCAGGCAGAGGAAGAATCAAGACCGGAGGTAGTTCGAGAGTTCGACGATGTATTCCCTGACGATATATCAGGTTTGCCTCCCGATCGAGCTCTTGAATTCAGTATTGACTTAGTACCAGGAGCACAACCAGTGATCAAAGCACCGTATAGACTAAGTCCGGAAGGATTGAAGGAAGTTCGAACACAGTTAGACGAATTACTGGCGAAAGGATGGATTCGTCCCAGCACTTCAAGTTGGGGAGCACCTGTACTATTGGTGAAGAAGAAGGAAGGTTCATACAGAATGTGCATCGACTATAGGGCCTTGAACGAAGTTACTATAAAGAACAAGTATCCACTCCCGCGCATCGACGATTTGTTCGATCAGCTAAGTGGATCTTGTGTTTTCTCTAAACTAGATCTTCGTTCAGGTTATCATCAAGTGAAGGTCAAGGAGGCTGATATTCACAAAACAGCTTTCAGAACTCGCTATGGACATTACGAATTTCTAGTAATGCCATTTGGAGTGACCAATGCACCAGCAATCTTCATGAACCTTATGAACCAAGTCTTCCGGGAGTATTTAGACAGGTTCGTTGTCATTTTCATCGACGACATCCTGGTATATTCAAAGAACCGGAAAGAGCATGCGGAGCACTTACGAATTGTCCTAGAAACTCTTCGTCAACATCAGCTTTATGCCAAGTACAGTAAGTGCGAGTTTTGGCTAAAACAAGTTGGTTTTCTTGGACACATCGTATCAGGAGAAGGGATTTCTTTGGATCCAGCAAAAGTTTCAGCAGTCAGCGAATGGCCTACACCAAAATCAGTGAAGGATATTCGGAGTTTCTTGGGCTTAGCTGGATATTACAGAAGATTCATTGAAGGCTTTTCGAAGATAGCAACACCCCTGACCAAGCTCACACGAAAAGATGAAGAATTTGTGTGGTCAGAAGCATGCGAGGAAGCTTTCGTAGAACTCAAGCCAAGACTAACTTCTGCACCTATTCTCGTCATACCGGATCAGTCTGGAGGATTCGAAGTGCATTGTGATGCATCCGGTAAGGGATTAGGATGTGTTCTACAACAGCATGGTAATGTTGTGGCTTATGCTTCAAGACAACTGAAGACTCATGAGCGCAATTATCCGACGCATGATCTGGAGTTGGCAGCCGTTATTTTTGCTCTCAAGATTTGGCGCCACTACTTACTTGGTGAACGAGTGAACATCTACACAGATCATAAAAGTCTGAAGTATGTGTTTACTCAGAAAGAGTTGAATATGCGGCAGAGAAGATGGTTAGAACTTATGGCGGACTTTGACATCAACTTGCAATATCATCCAGGAAAGGTGAACGTAGTACCTGATGCTCTTAGTCGCCAACCATTAGCAATGAATCTCACCGCTCAGTGGAAGCTTCAGCAAAACCTACATCAGATGGAGATCGAACTAGTCATGCCAGGTAATGTTTCAAATTTGATGAATCTGCAAGTTCAATCAAATATTGTCAATCAGATCAAAGCAGCTCAAGCCAGCGATGCTAAGTTGCAAAAGATCAGAGAACAAGTGGAGAATGGACTCAGAACAGATTTCATCATCCATGAAGACGGATCTTTGAGATACGGCAGCAGATTGTGTGTACCAAAGGGTCCTGTTCGGGAAGAGTTAATGAAAGAAGCCCATAGCTCTCCCTATTCAGTACATCCTGGAGGTACCAAAATGTACAAAGATCTACGTCAGAATTATTGGTGGCATGGAATGAAGCGTGAAGTAGCCAGAAGCGTCGCAAAATACTTAGTGTGTCAGCAAGTAAAGGCTGAACATCACAGGACAGCTGGATTACTTCAACCGTTACCAATCCCAGAATGGAAGTGGCAGCATATCACGATGGACTTTGTAACTACTCTTCCTCGCAGCACAAAGGGTAACGATGCGATTTGGGTCATTGTGGATCGACTCACAAAGTCGGCTCACTTCATCCCATTTCGAGTTGGCTAATCAACGGAGACACTAGCGAAGAAGTACATGGAGGAAATTGTGAGACTTCATGGAGTACCGGTCTGCATTGTCTCCGATCGTGACACCAGGTTCCGATCGCAATTTTGGCAAAGTCTGCAAGCTAGCTTGGGAACAAGTCTGAACTTCAGCATGGCTTATCATCCACAAACAGATGGTCAGTCGGAACGAACTATTCAGATCTTAGAGGATATGCTCAGAGCATGTATGCTCGACTTCAAAGGATCGTGGGAAGATCACCTGCATCTTGTGGAGTTTGCGTACAACAACAGCTACCAGGCAAGCATAGGAATGGCACCTTTTGCAGCATTGTATGGAAGGAAGTGTCGATCACCATTAAGTTGGGACGACATCGGAGATAGAGAACTCCTTGGACCAGAGATGATAGTAGCAACCGTCGATGTGGTTCGTACTATCAGGGAAAGAATGCGCATAGCCCAAGATAGACAGAAACACTGGGCTGATGCGAAGAGACGACACTTGGAGTTCCAGCCAGGAGATCATGTATTTCTGAAAATCTCTCCGAACCGCGGAGTGATCAGATTTGGAGGACGGGGAAAGTTGAGTCCAAGATACATTGGACCGTTCGATATACTCGAACGAGTCGGTGAAGTGGCATATCGTTTAGCGCTTCCACCCTCATTGGAAGGAGTGCATAACGTGTTCCATATATCCTAACTCAGAAGGTATGTGAGTGACCCCAGCCATGTACTAGATCATTCCGAGCTCACGATACAGCCTGAATTGTCTTGTGAGCAACAACCTGTGGAGATCCTGGACAGGAAAGTGAAGACACTTCGGAACAAAGAAGTTAATTTGGTCCGGGTAATGTGGAGGAAAGACACTCCAGGAGAATCCACGTGGGAAAGGGAAGATGAGATGCGTGCAAGATATCCGCACCTTTTTGTAATCTAGTCCTTAAATAAAAGTTGTAAGTTTCGAGGACGAAATTTTTGTAAGGAGGGTAGATTGTAACAACTCCAATTTTGTATACCAAAAATTTTCTTTAAATATAGTGTATACTTGGAGTATTGATGTTGCTGGAAACAATTTAAGTATCTATTTCTTTACAATAATTACAAGAAGGAGTTTGTAGCTCATTGGTAATACCTTGCATTGCTGAACCAAGCCACCAGAGTTCGAATCCCATACCCCACATAATTTTTATATATTTTTGTTTTAATTTTTTTTAGAAGTCAAACGGTCAAACAGCCATAACTCACGATTTATTGCGAATCAAGAAAATTAAAGTATGCCAAAATTCCCCCCAGACCGAGCCCGTCCCAACGAGACCTGACTCGGCCGCGACTCGGCCGAATCGGCCGGCGCCGCTGGCCGGACTCGGCCGGTCGGCCGAGTCGTCAACACGAAAAAAATTCGTGTTGACCTGGTCTAATCAACTGCATACTCTAAATTTTTTTTACTCTTACCCAATTCTCAATAAATCCTTTTTAAGACCAAATTTAATGAAATTTTAATGATTTTTATATTTATTTTTAATATTTTGTAACCCTAACCCTAACCCTAGCCTAGTCCTATATAAAGACCCCTATACTCTACCTTTTCCCTTCACAACTCTAAGTCTACTCTCCCAAATTCTCGAGAACTCGGTACGAAGAGCGAGAAGCGAAGCGCTGCCGAAATCGACGACGGATTCCGGCGACCGGATCAGGACCTTCGCGACGTTTTCAACGAATCGGCAACCACCACGACCTCTAGCTTCCTTAGCTTGTCCAAACCGTAAGTCCCAACCCCTCTATCTCTCTTTTCTATAAGTATAAAAATACGACTTTTTGGAACCCGACGGAAATCGGACAAACCGATTTCCGATTCGGTTTTTCTATAAATTTCCACTTATCACCTAATACATAATATCTATCCATATTCATGTTGACTATTAATCACCCATAAACCAATTTAATCAAACTTTTTCACATGAAATGATAAGTTCTTTGCAAAACCGTACTCTTTTCATAAAAATACCATGAAGTTCATTTTTCTTAGTTTAATCAATTACCTCACTCCTAAATATATTTATCTTGATCACAAAAACTTGTAGAACTCAATTTGAATGAAATTTCACATATAAAATGATAACGTTTTCGAATACCGTATTCTTGCGCTATAATACCTTTAAGTTTAACATAGCATGTTTTCCCTTTAAACTTCACCAAAACTTAATATAAGTCACGGGGTAATGACCTACCCCTACACACACTCAATATAACCCTAATTGATAAATATCAAAAATACAGAATACGAAATTACAGGACTTTTCACTAAAATACCCTAATCTTTATAACCTTTATTGAAAACTTTAAGTTGTAAACATTTCTAAGTAAAATATTTTAATAAAATGAAAGCACGATTGGTCATGGATATCGATCGTTTATCTAAACTGACTTTGTGGTGTCTAGGCTAGGCAAGTGAGCTTGGGTAACTTTAAAAGGCCCGTCTCACGATTCGTGAGCGGATCCCTCCCTCCTCACTTGTACTTACCTGGCCACAATTGGCGGTGAAGAGGCGATTTGAGGCTTCTAATGATTTATCGTTTAGACCTTAGAAATAGGCTAGTTGGCTTAGGAAACCCTAACAACTAAAATACGGAAAACTATACTCTTTTGCAAATAAATACCTTATATTTATAAAACCGTTTTCCTAAATGAAAAGTATTGTTAAACCTAAGCAAAGCGCCGCTACAACCCACTTTTGGGGAACCTGTTAGGGATAGTACGGTTCATCGTGCACCCGCAGGCTAGTAGTGCGAGATTCAGACCTCCGCAAGGAGCATTCGGTCTCGAAAGGTTTTAAATACAATATTAAGGGAAAATGAGATTTTTTCTAAATAAAATATTTATATTAAATTATTCATGTATTAATATATATATATTTATCATTTAAACACCTATTTTATCATAATATAAAGTTTCCACTTCTTCCTAAAAAAAATTCCAAGATTAAAAGTTACGTTAAAATACCATGAATTTCAAATAAAACAATTAATACTTTTATTAGGATATATTCACTAGAATAACACAAATAAAATACACATTCATTATAACAATAAAGACGATTATTAAATACTTGAGGTGTATTTTGAAAACTATACAAAAGTACTTTTTACAGAAAACCCCCTCAAGTTTTACAAATTACAAAAAAGCCCCTAGCTAATATTGAACTTCAAATTATCTTTCTTTTAGTCTGACTCGGGTTAGAGTCTGACTATTCCTGACTCGAATACAATTCAAGTCAATCTATATTCTTTAATATTCCAACACAATTTTGAATACATGAAACCCTGAATCAAGTTAACAATATATTCCTTTTGACTGAATCAAACCATGGATATTCATCCATTATCCTGATATTCCATTTACTTAATTATACAGTTACAACATATTTACTGATATCATGGTTTTGGTCAGTCACTCAACTTACATATTCCAATACTACAATACTGTTAAAACACTACGGGGTTTAAGGGGTAGATTGGTACGGAAGGTGTTAAAAGTGGCACGAGGTGGTCAGATTAAGACACCTAACCTGAATCCTGTTGCTGTTGTACCGTGGCATAACGGTTCCTTGTACTTTCCTTTTGCCCTGATCTCTAGCATATAGAGATCCCCCTCGTATACACTGGCATCCTTCTGTACCAAGCTACAAACAACAGCGTTACACAATGTTCCATAATATTCAACAATATAATACTTTAGAAAATACTGTTACTCTGTCATTCTCATTCTTCTTATTCTTTGGGACTTACCGAGCGACCTGTTCGCTGACGACATTCTATTTCTTTCTTCTTTGAATGTCGTCAGGTGCGTTGAACCAAGCTGAGATCGAGCCTACCGGTGAAGATTTGGAGCAGTTCCAAGAAGACCCAGAGCTCTAGATAATTGTACCTTGTTCTTTCCAGTATTTTTCATTTCTGTTATGCCACTGTTTAGGCATTGCTTTTTCATTCCAGTTGTATTTTCATTTCATGCATTGTACAAAGAATGTTATTACTAAAAGTTGCTGTTATTTCAATATCATTTGTCTCTTGTGATTATTGTATATTGCTTAGCTACGCTTAGCGTATGTACTTCTGAGTACATACGTAGCGGACCTCGTCGCGTTCACTTCGCCGTACACTGGGAAGCGGGGCGTGACATCAGGGCTCTTTGCGGCAGCACCGGGGGCGATGATAAACTGTTGCTTCGCCAATTCGTCGGTAGCTTAACGGAAACGGCCTTCGAATGGTATTCGGAGCTACCTAACGACTCTGTCAAAACATTTGCGGAGATGGAACTGCTGTTTACACAAAGATTTGCAAGCGCCAGCGAGCGCACCCCGATCACCGCATTGATCAATGCCAGGGTAAGGCCAGGTGAAACGTTGGTTCAATACGCAATGCGGTGGCGAAACTTATGGTCGAAGTGTGAACAACGCATCGAAGAAGCACCTGCGGTAGGCATGTTCATAGGCACTCTTGATCCGCAAGTGACCATCTCGCAATTCATAATGTTCTTCAAGCCAACTACTCTCCAGGCCTTGATTGACAAGTCGGCCCAAATGGATCAGATGGGTCATAGACCATCTCTTTCAAAGACGGATCCTCGGAATGAAAAGGGGAAAGGAAAAGCAACTTTCGTCGCTAATACTCAACAACAGCCGAGCAACTTAAAGCCGGTTGTCCGTCAAAACAATATGCGTCCACGCCCATCCCTTGAGGAAAGACTAGGACGTCCTTACTCATTTCCTCAGGATAAAACGAGAAGACTGTTCGAACTGGCAGTGCGCAACAGACTCATCAATATGCCGAGTCCAAAACCTCCGTTGCTGCCAGGCGATCTCAACAATCCTAATTACTGCCCTTACCATCAAGCAGTAAGCCATCCAATCGAAGATTGCTTCATTTTCAAAGGCTGGATTGAAGACCAATACCAACAAGGCAAGTTCGCATTATCCGAAAACTGGAAGGTGAACCCGCCACAACCTCATGCCCCTAAAAAGTGGACATGCCGGGGGCATCGTGCTCTTTTATAGAAAAAGCTCCATGGGAGGTCGCTCTTTCAGCCAAGACGAAAGGAATGCTGAAGGATCTCCAAACGTGCCCGGCAATCAGGTAGAAAAATTCACTGGAACCCAAGGTCGTCGAGGGAATGCTGAAACCGCGCCCAACTACAAAATCCGGTGGTGATGGTCAAAGCTCTCGCACACAGCCATCAAAGTCTTCGAAGAAAAAGGAGAAGACCCAAAAGCTCGCTAAGTTAGATGACAAGCGCACGGATCTGCAAAAACATATTGAAGCACTGGAAGAATATAATAAGAAGGCGCGAACCCTAGTCACACTCCGAGAATTCCTCAGCCACGTCTTTGAGGACAGAGATGATGAAAAAAACTCGTCGGATGAACCTGAAGATTATGTGGCAAGCTGCCATGTGATCTCTCACTCATCGATAGACGATAAAGAAGCTCCTTGCACCGAGAGACGGGGGGCAGGTCCTGAACCAGAACTTCTATGGCCGTTAGACGAAATGATCGATGCCTTCCTGAGTGAAATTCATCTAAAAAGTAAAGCCGATCGGGAGCGTGAGATGGCCATATTTGAAAAGGCCAAACGCCGGCGACTGGACAAAATGGTCGAAACACTCCCACCAGATCAAAGTACATCCGCCGCAAATGAAAGCAGGATCAAGAAAAGGAAACGATTTGCCAAAGCCATATCGATGAGGATGAGGCTGCCCCCTTTCAGAGAAAATTCTCCTGGTGGTATACATCTTGATGAAGCGGACGTACATCCTAACTTCTGCTTATATCATCAGAAGATCGCACATCCTACTGAAGACTGCAACTCCTTTAAGTGTTGGTGGCAAGGGTATGTCGCTCACAGGCAACACTTCAATAGAACAAAGCGTGAAGCTTGTAGACAGCAGAAAAATGCAACAGATGAGCGTAAAAGAATTGCCGGCAATTGTCATAGGGTTGATCCCGAGGGACCGCGAGTTCTCACCTTCGGGAGAAACTCCGACGAAAAAGTAGCCCTCGGCCCTCTCTTCAAGGAATCCATCTCTAAAACGAAAGAATTGAGGAGTTGTGAGAATATTCAGCCGTGCAATCGCACACTATCCGGAAAGAATCTCGGACCCGCAAACAAGGGATCGAACAAAAAGGATAAAGAGAAGGGAAAAGCGGCCTTCATTGCCAACGCTCAACAATAATCGAGTGACACTAGACCGGTTGTTCACCAAAGCAACAAGCGGCAACCCCTCTATAAAAAGTTAAAACGTCCTTACTCATTTCCCCGGGATGAAATAAGGAGGCTGTTCGAACTAGCAGTGCGCAACAGGTTTATCACTTTACCGGAGCCGAAACACCAGCTACAACTGAATGATGCCAACAATCCTAATTACTGCCTTTACCACCAAGTATTGGGCCATCCGATCGAAAACTGCTACGTCTTGAAAAACTGGGTTGAAGACCAATACCAACAGGGTAAGTTCACGCTGTCCGAAAACTGGAAGGTGAGCCCGCCACAACCGCATGCTCCGAGAAAGATGGATATGCCGGGGGCATCATGCTCATTCATAGGGAAAGCCCTATGGACCGAAAAGTCCGTAAACTAGAAATTCGCCTCAAATACGGCAATGGCGGACCGCAATGTCCTAAAACTTGCAAATGACCGAAACGTCGTTAAACCACTCCCAACCCGCGGCATTTTCGGGCTAACGTAGTAAAAAAAACGGTACGTCCATAAGCAAAATGGGCACGGATGAAAACCCGAAAGGGCTCCGTGAGTAAAAACAGCAGGGCTACCGGCGAGTGTTTGTGAAAACCCGAAAGGGCACAGTCTCGTTAAAAAAAACGGTATGTCCATAAGCAAAATGGGTACGGATGAAAACCCGAAAGAGCTCCGTGAGTAAAAACAGCAGGGCTACCGGCGAGTGTCTGTGAAAACCCGAAAAGGCGCAACCTCGTTAAGAGACACTTGCAAGGTCCTCTCGACTTTGTAAGGAGAAACCGCCTGTGTGAGATCCTTGCGACTCACAAGAGAGCAACACACTTAGGGATCCCCACGATCCTTAGGGAGAAATTACACTTGCGAGATCCTCACGACTCGTAAGGAGAACCTCTTATGGGACCCTCATGGCTCATAAGATTCGAAAGTCTTAAGCTACAGGGATCTAAACCTGTTCTTAAGCAGCCCCCACAACCTCCGATACTGCCCTACAAGCGGCTCAATACTGACTCTTGTATACAATCCATGGGCACGAATGAACATTTCCCTAACAGAGTCCCACCAGCGACTAGGGATATGCTCACACGGTGAGCAAACACTTGTAGGTCCTCTCGACTTGCAAGGAGAAAACTTTCTTGTAAGATCCTTATGACTTACAAGAAGCCATACACTTAGGAGTCCCTACGATTCCTAGGGAGAAAACACACCTACGAGATCCTCACGACTTGTAGGGAGAAATATCTTTGTGAGACCCTTACGGCTCATGAAGTCAAAAGCCTTAGTCGACAGGATCCTAACCCTGTTCGCTAAGCCACCTTTGCTCGATATCGACAGAGGCAAATGATGATTCTCTCCTGGCAATATCCCAGTTGTAGCGGTACTGATGCCGGAATCGGTGTCTAATCCCAAGCTTGCGGCAAAAAGCTAGCAAGCCACACATGCATATGAAATAGCCGAAATGATGGGGCAACTTGCAACAAAATCAGCGAGTAAAAAAAATGTATGCATGCGAAATAGCCGAAATGATTGGGCAACTCGCAATAAAAAGCAGCGAGTAAAAATAAAACAAATAGCCGAAATGATTGGACACCACGAAAAATAGCCGAAATGATTGGGCAATAGCGACCTTCACGATATAAAAAGCTGAAATGATAGAGCGTCGCGGAAAGAAAAATAATAATAAAAAAATGATGAAAATGAAATTTATACCCTACTGGTGAGATTACGTCGATCCCTGTATACAATCCAGGGGCAAAAACAAAGAGAGAACCATACATTCCCAACAGGCTCCATCAGAAAGTGAAGCCAAATCTCGACGGTTCATAGACAGCCTAGAGACAATCTCGACATTTGTTGCAATATTGCAGACACAATGTCAACAAACGAAGCGAAGGAAGATCCCTAACATCAGGGGCTCGACGTCAACATCGACAACTTAGAGATCAATACCGGCGTTCTTCGTCTCTCTAACCAGATGCAGACATGACATCAACAACCGACCTCAGAGTCGCAACGAAACGGAGCTGCGGCATAGTCCCTAGTTCCAAATCTTAATGGCAATATGTACAGCCTAAGAATCAGCAACGGCGTTCCTTCACAGTCCAGCAGGATGCAGATGCAACGTCAACGAAAGACCCCATGGTCGAAACAAAGAGGAGTGACGGCAAAATCCTGGCTCCACCTCAGCATTCGTCTCGTTACAGCAGACGCAATGTCAACAAAGGCGTTCCTTCGTAGTCCAGCAGGATGTAGATGCAACGTCAACGAAAGACCCCATGGTCAAGCAATGCGGAGTGACGGCAAAATCCTAGCTCCACCTCAGCATTCGTCTCGTTACAGCAGACGTAATGTCAACAATGGCGTTCCTTCGCAGTCCAGCAGGATGTAGATGCAACGTCAACGAAAGGCCCCATGGTCAGCAAAGCGGAGTGACGACAAAATCCTAGCTCCACCTCAGCATTCGTCTCGTTACAGCAGACGCAATGTCAACAGCAGCGTTCCTTCGCAGTCTAGCAGGATGCAGACGCAACGTCAACAAGAGACCTCACGGTCAAAACAAAATGAAGCGAAGGCCAAATTCCTAGCTTCAGGGTCTTGACGGTAACTCATATAAAACCTGAAAGACTACCGGAGATCATCCCACACTAGCGCGGAGTGGTCACCACCTCGACGTTCGTCTCGATACAGCAGACGAGATGTCACCCCAGCGTTCTTCCTCCAACAAGATCCGGACACGCCAAAGCAAACAAAGCAAAGGCCAAATTTCTAGCTTCAGGGACTTGACGGTAACTCATATAAAACCTGAAAGACTATCGGAGATCATCCCACACTAGCGCGGAGTGGTCACCACCTCGACGTTCGTCTCGATACAGCAGACGAAATGTCACCCCAGCGTTCTTCCTCCAGCAGGGTTCAGACGCGATAATCAAACAACGAAGCCACGGCAAAATCTCTAGTTCCAAACCTCGACGGTTCACCAATAACCTAGAGACAACTGCGACACTCGTCTCGATACAGCAGACGCAATGCCGCCAAACGAAGCAAAGGCCAAATTCCTAGCTTCAGGGTCTTGATGGTAACTCATATAAAACCTGAAAGACAATCGGAGATCATCCCATATGGAGTGGTCATCACCTCGATGTTCGTCTCAATACAGCAAACGAGATGTCACCACTGCGTCCTTCCTCCAACAGGATCCGGGCACGCCAAAGCAAACAAAGCAAAGGCCAAATTCCTAGCTTCAGGGTCTTGACGGTAACTCATATAAAACCTAAAAGACTACCGGAGATCATCTCACATGGAGTGGTCATCACCTCGACGTTCGTCTCGATACAGCAGACGAGATATCACCACAGCATTCTTTCTCCAACAAGATGCAGACGCGACAACAACAACGGAGCCACGACAAAATCTCTAGTTCCAAACCTCGACGGTTCACCAATAACCTAGAGACAACCGCGACATTCGTCTCGATACAGCGGATGCAATGCCAGCAAACGAAGCAAAGGCCAAATTCCTAGTTTCAGGATCTTAACGGCAACTTATATAAAACCTGAAAGACTATCGGAGATCATCACACACCAGCGCGGAGTGGTTATGACTCATCGGGGCTCTCCAAAATGAGCCTAACCTCAAGTAAAAAGCGGCATGGCAAAATTCCTAACGCTTGCTCTTCCGACGGTCAAACTGCCTAGGAGGATTGCTTGAAGACATCTTGTCCAGCCCCCGAAGGGATCAGAGACACGACAGTCGCAAGGCTACTCGAACAGCAAGATTGCCTATCGAGGAATACATCAGCCAACGCGACGGTACGACGGGCTAAACCCTAGTACCACGGACCCTAACGGACTTCTGTCGTAAAGAGCAGAGGTTAACTGTGACGTTAGGACATTTTTGCTGGAAATTCTCGATTAGTCTTGACTCGTAGGGAAAAGCCTTAGGTAATAGGGACAAGTACCTGTTTCCTAAGCACTGGGGCCCTGCAAGTCAGTCGAAGATGGACTCTTGCATACTATTCACGGGTCACACTCTCCGAAGTCGAACATCGACAAAGAGGGAAATAACCACTTACAAGTCCTCTCAACTTGTAGGCGGGAAAAATTCTCTTGTGAGATCCTTACGACTCTCAAGAGAAAACACACACTTAGGAGTCCTCACGACTCCTAGGGAGAAAATACACTTACGGGATCCTCTCGACTCGTAGGGAGAAAAGTCTTTATGAGACCCTCACGGCTCATAAAGTTGAAAAGTCTTAGGTTGCAGATCCTAACCCTGTCTAATAAGCCATCACTGCCCTATAAAGAGGTCAAGATGGACTATCTACGAGCCACACTCCCCGAAGTCAAACATCGACAAGGAAGGAAACAATCACTTATAAGTCCTCTCGACTTGTAAGGGAGAAAATTCTCTTGTTAGATCCTTACGACTCTCCAGGGAAAACGCACTTAGAAGTCCTCACGACCCCTAAGGAGAAAATACACCTGTGGGATCCTCTCGACTCGTAGGGAGAAAAGTCTTCTTGAGACCCTTACGGCTCACGAAGATGAAAAAAGTCTTAGGTTACAAGAACCTTAAACTTGTCTCCTAAGCCATCAATTCTATGGCCATGCATTACTCTGCACTACTTCACCCACGTATATACTTACATGGGCAAAGTAGTGGGGGGCATTTGTTCCCGCCAAAAATTTCTGCGCAAAAGAGTCCAAGGTATCAAATGGCAGCGATATGCTTAAGGAAATGCGAACCAGTATCTTCCTGCCTGTATTCTGATAAAATCCCGAAGGAGGAACTGTTAAATTCTGATGGTATCGGAAGCATCTCGAAAAACCCTTCGATTTGATATATTATAGGCTTCATAATTCATCCGGGATCAAAAGTTATGAGCAAATATGCTATGCACTGTTCTCTGATTAAAAATCAAGAAATACCTCAACGAGATGTCACGTGCTCACACGTGACTAAGGGTCACGTGTTGACACTTGATCTATTTACAGAATTAAAAATTCTAAGTAAAACGAGTGGTTGAAGAAAGTCCCCAAAGGGGGGCCACGTGCTCACACGTGACCAGAGGTCACGTGTTGACACGTGATGACCCTTCAGCCCAATCAAAGTACAGAATTAAAACTCTGAAAGAGGAGCGGTCACGTGCCAACACGTGATAGGCTTTGAAAGCTTCATAAAAATAAAATTCTAAATTTCTCTAAAATCTTTCCAAATGGGAAATGATTAAGGAGAACCGTTGGATTAAAAATCCAGGGGTGATTAAATATCACCAATTTATGGAAAAATCTTAAATAAGGAAAGATTTCCCTAAATCCCACCAGAAATAACAAACAAAATATCTTTGGAGTGAAAATCCAACGGTGAATAAAATTCACTTAATAATCTAAAGGCTCATATTAATTATGAAAACAAACAAGATCTTTCAAAGAAAGATTTGCTAAACAAATTGATTCTTTTCCTCCTCCTATAAATAAGAGCCAAGAGAAGAGAAGAAAAAAAGAGAGAGAATTTTAGAGAGAAAACTTTGGAGAGAACTTTGGCATCTTGAAAATTCAGAGAGAAAAGAAAGGGGAATTTAATTCTCAACAAGAAAAAACCCTAGGTGAGAAAAGAAAGGGGATCAAAATTTCAAACAGAGAATTTAATTCTCAAAGATCTAAGAGTTCAACTCTTTTGAAAAGAACTTAGTTCTTCCTCTGGTTGAGAATCTGCAGAAGCACATCTCCCCATAATTGATAATTTAATTCTCATCGGGTTGAGATCCTGCCATGCAGATCCAAAACTTAGAGGAGAATTGAGTTTAGAGAATTTAATTCTCCCAAAACAAAATTAGGGTTTAACCCTACATGAGAATTTAATTCTCCCAAATTTACAGGAATTTAATTCCTTTATGATGAAATTAGGGTTTAAACCCTATCTGAGAATTTAATTCTCTCAAAATTATAGGAATTTAATTTCTTCAAGATGGACAAAACTAGGGTTTAACCCTAATTGAGAATTTAATTCTCTCAGATTAATAGGAATTTAATTCCTCCAAAATCATAATTAGGGTTCAACCCTACAGAGAATTTAATTCTTAAAGATAACAGAGAACTCAAAAGATCTCCATCACGTGTCCCCACGTGACCCCTGAAAAGATCCCCAGAAATGAGAAGGAAAGAGCTCAGAGGCAACGCCTCACGTGCTCCACGTGACCTACAAAACACAGAAAGAAAAAGCAAAGGAAATATAAGGCCTTGGGCGCTCTCATGTGTTCCCACGTGACCCCTTGGCGGATGCTTTAACAGCCCGAGCATAAATCCTCATCACGTGCCAACACGTGATACTCCAAAATAAAAATGTAAAAGTGTTTAACACTTAATTACAGAACGAAGAAAAGGGATCTGGTTCCACCTTTGGGCGCCCTCACGTGTCCCCACGTGACCCCTTGTTTCTTTAATGTTTAACACTAATTCGAGAACTTTATTCTTAGTGTTTAACCACTAACTTGAGAACCCCATTTCTAGTGTTTAACACTGTTGCTTTTTAGTGTTTAACACTAATTTGAGGGATATATTTCCAGTGTTTAACACTGTTTTTCCCTAGTGTTTAACACTAATTTTTTTAACCAAATTGGTTAATCTTTCAGAGGCAAAAGCCTCCCACTCGAAATTGAGCAAACTTCAGAGCTATAATGTTCAATGCTCACTCAAAGACAAAATGTTGCCAAAGCCCTCAAACTCTTGTTTAGCATCGCTAAATAATATGGGCTGAAACCCAGACAAATGTCTAATGGTCCAACCAAAGGGCCAATATTTCAAACTTAAGTGGACTTAGCCCAAATTGGCCATAAGTCCTCAATTCAGACTCAACTGAACCAATGTGCTCATAACCTAATTAATTAATCTTAGTTTCCAAATTGGGCTACAGATCACTTAATCCACATTGGTTCAAGGGTACATCTCTAAACTCCTCTGATATTTGTCGTTGTAATCTTTCAACGTCTTCAGAGAGGTGATGGGTCCCGACAGCCATATATTCCACGGACTATGATGGACCACCATGTTCTTAAACTAGCAATCGACCGAAATGTCCATAAACTAAACAATAGAGTCTAAATGCTCTTTTGTTGGATCTAAATGATCCTGTTAAGTTGATCTTAGTCTGGAAATTAGACTAACGTATTCTTAGCAAACGTTTAAGTTGATCTTAGTTCAAAATAAGACTAACGTATCCTTAAACCAAAACCCCAAACCCAAATCTAAGAAAATACGGATTTGGACTAATCCACATCCTACGGGCGACAATATAAATTAGTCTCCATATACAATCCACGGGCAACCACAAAAAAAAACAAACACCCACGACACGAAATGACCATCTGGAGAAGGAGAAAGTTGTTACCGCGATGCGGTAGCGTAATTAACTGCAGGGGCTTGCGCCTACAGGGAAGAGCATCCCCTCAATCAAAAACCCCTCAAACGAGGGGGAATCTGATGAAGTCTGCTACATCGGCCGCATCCGTTTAAACCTTCGATACATGTTGCCATAAATCAACTTGGCATCTTCGGAGAGGTGGACGGATAACACCAATTAGTATCTGTCCCGAATTTCAGGCAAGAAGAGCCTACGCGGTCACGTCTCCGTGATTCGGAGGGGAAAAATATTTCTTTAAATCTTTCCAAACAAACAAAAAAGGATTATGCTCTGTAAAATGGAGCACCGTTGGATTAAAAATCCAATAGTGATTAAAATTCATCAATTTATGGAAAGATTTTATACAAAGAAAGATTTCCCTAAAATTCACCAAGAATAACAAACAGAATATCTTTTGGATTAAAAATCCAATGGTGAATAAAATTCACTGAGATCATGTTAGTTACAAAAACAAACAAAATCTTTGAATGAAAGATTTACTAAACAAATTGATTCTTTTCTTTCTCCTATAAATAGGAGCCAAGAAGAGGAAGAAAGAAAAAAGAAGAAGAATTTTGGGAGATCTTGAAATTTTCTGAAGGAAAATAGCAGAGAGAAAAGAAAGGAGAATTCAATTATCAAGAAAAGAACCCCTAGGTGAGAAAGAGGAAAGGGATCAAAGCTCCATAAAACAAAAAAGAGAATTTAATTCTCAATCTAAGAGTTTAACTCTTCTGCAAAAGAACTTAGTTCTTCCTCTGGTTGAAGATCTGCAGAAGAAAATCTCCCTACAAGTTGAGAATTTAATTCTCATCGGGAAGATTCTGCCATGCAGATCCAAAATTTAGAAGGAGAATTAAGTTTAGAGAATTTAATTCTCCCAAAAATAAAACTAGGGTTTAACCCTATGAGAATTTAATTCTCCCAAATTCACAGGAATTTAATTCTTCCAAGATAAAACTAGGGTTTAACCCTATATGAGAATTTAATTCTCCCAATTTCATAGGAATTTAATTCCTCCAAATAAAATTAGGGTTCAACCCTGCATGAGAATTCAATTCTCCCAAATTCATAGGAATTTAATTCCTTCAAGACAGAACTAGGGTTTAACCCTATATAAGAATTTAATTCTTCCACATGCATAGGAATTTTATTCCTTTAAAAACTAAATTTGGGTTTAACCCTACAAAGAATTTAATTCTTAAAAATAAAGAGACTTGAAAGATCTCCATGCATGCAAAGAACTAGATCACGTGTCCCCACGTGACCCCTAAACAGATCCCCCAAAAATAAGAAGGAAAAAGCTTTGAGGCAATACCTCACATGCCCCACGTGACCCTCATAATATAGGGAACAAAAGCAAAGGCAGTATTGGCTTTGGGCGCTCTCACGTGTTACCATGTGACCTCTAATAAATGCTTTAATAATCAATGCACAAATATCCATCACGTGCCAACACGTGATGGCCACAAGATTAAAAGTGTTTAAACACTTATTTGCAGAACAAAGTAAAGGAGATCTGGCCCCATCTTTGGGTGCCCTCACGTGTCCTCACGTGACCCCTTCCTCTCTAGTGTTTAACACTAATTTGAGCGTTTTATTTCCAGTGTTTAACACTGTTGTTCTCTAGTGTTTAACACCTTTTTTAAGCCAATCTTAGCCAAATTGGCTAAGTTTCCAGAGGCAAAAAACCTCTCCTCTAACTAAACCTCAAAGTTGAGTAAAACTCAGAACTACAATGTTTAATGCTCAGTCAAAGACAAAAATGTTATCAGAGACCCCAAACTCTTGTTTAGCATTGCTAAATGATGGGGGGCTGAACCCAGACATATGTCTAATGGTCCAATAAAGGGACAATATTTCAAACTTAATTGGACTTAACCCAAGTTGGCCGTAAGTCCTCAATTCGGATTTAACTGAGCCAATGTGCTTATAATCTAATTAATTGATCTTAGTTCCAAATTGGATTACAGATCCCCAATCAACTTTGGTTCAAGGGTACATCTCTTCACTCCTTTGATATTTGTCGTTGTAATCCTTCAACGTCTTCAGAGAGGTGATGGGTCCTGACAACCACACATTTCACGGACTATGATATCCTTAATCTGGACTGTGGGATCCTTAAACTCATGGACTATGATGTCCTTAACCTTGACTGTGAGGTCTTTAAACTCACGGACTATGATGTCCTTAACCTCGACCGTGATGTCTTTAAACTAACAATCGACCGTGATGTCTTTAAACTAACATTGGACTGTGGAGCCCTTAAACTCACGGACTATGATGTCCTTAACCTTGACTGTGAGGTCTTTAAACTCACGGACTATGATGTCCTTAACCTTGACTGTGAGGTCTTTAAACTCACGGACTATGATGTCCTTAACCTTGATCGTGATGTCTTTAAACTAACAATGGACCACCATGTCCTTAAACTGGTAATCGACCGCAATATCCCTAAACTAAACAATAGAGTTCAAATGCTCTTTTGTTGGATCTAAATGATCCTGTTAAGTTGATCTTAGTCTAAAATTAGACTAACGTATCCTTAACAAACGTTTAAGTTGATCTTAGTCTCAAATGAGACTAACGTATTCTTAAACCCAACCCCCAACCCTAAATCTAAGAAGATACGGATTTGGACTAATCCACGCCCTACGGGCGACAACATAAATTAGTCTGCATATACAATCCACGGGCAACCAAAACCAAAACAAACACACACGACACAAAGTGACCATCTGAAGAAGGAGAAAGTTGTTACCGCGATGCGGTAGTGTAATTAACTGCAGGGGCTTGCGCCTGCAGGGAAGAGCGTCCCCACAATCAAAAACCCCTCAAACGAGGGGGAATCTGACGAAGTCTGCTATATCGTCCGCATTCGTTTAAACCTTCGATACATGGTGCCATAAATCAACTTGGTATCTTCGGAGAGGTGGATGGATAGTACCAATTAGCATCTGCCCCGAAATTCAGGCAAGACGGACCTACGCGATCGCGTCTTTCCGTGTTTCGGAGGGGAACAGGGTCGAAGGCTAGCTGATCCATGTCCTCGCTGGTGGGATCGATCTCCTGAAGGCCCAAATCACCTGAAGACATTCCAAATAAAAGAAGGAGAATGTCGTCAGCGAACAAATCGCTCAGTAAGTCCCGTAAATAGACAAGAATGGAATAGACAGAATATAGGGTATATTATTATAATGTTGTATATAGTGTTAACGCTGTTGTTTGTAACTTGGTACAGAAGAATGCCGGTGTATACGAGAGGAGTCCCACTATTCCGGAGACTAAGGTATACGGAGCACAAGGAACCATTCAGCCACGGTACAACGGCAATAGATATTCAGGTTAGGTGTATTATGGTTACAGTCTCATGCCACTTCTAACACCTTCCGTACCAATCTACCCCTTATAAACCCCTCGATGTCTTGATTGTATTATTTGAATTGTATTGGCTTGATTTATATAGATGGATGAATTTCCGGAACCATGATATCAGTAAATGGATGTAACTGGAGAATCATGTAAATGGATGTATATCCATAGTTCGGTTCGGTCAATATAGAGTGAATAGGTTGAACAGATTGAATATATGGATTCATATTGAATTGTAGTTTTGTAATTTCATACTTGAATCATATTCAAGTCAGATTGATTATATTGAGACTTAGTCTGAGTCAGACAATTAGAAAAGAAATTGAATTATGAATTAGGTTTTGGTGTTATCGGTAACTGCTGCACATGGACGGCAGGATTTGTGTCTTTTTCAAAGACAATTACCGTGTTGATAACACCGTTTGTTAAGTTGTCTACCTTAAATAGGCAAGCACCCATATCTCCGGCTTCTTGAGGCTCAAGATCCGGTCCCGCTTAAACCTATGTTTACTAGGGTTCTTATTGTGATTTACTATAACTTGAGGGGTTTTATGTAAAAATAGTTTTGTTATACTTTCAAAATATATCTCAAGTATTTAATTATCGTTTTTAGAGTTTTCATAGATATTTCTTTTATTCAATGTGAAATTTCTAGTGAATATGACCTAGTTTTAAAGTATAATGTATTTATTTGAAATATTGAAATTGTATGGTATTTCTTATAAATGGGATGTTTTTCTTGAATTTTGGAAATGTGGAATATTATAAATATTAAAAATAGATATTTTGATTTTAATTATATATATATATTTATTGTCACGCCTCGCTTCCCAGAGTACGCTAAGATGGGTACGTGACATAGCCAGCCATGCTACCTGTGGATAGGAAAAATCCTTCCACAGTCACATTACGGCTGTAGAGATATCAAGAACAGAAAAGTAACTAACTATCTAGTACATATCCATAAGCCAGAGTAAAAGAGTCAAGAAATAACAATATGCGGAAGCCAAAAGATACAATAAATGAAACACCTGGAAGTGAAACTACATACCGACAGGAACTTCACCGCTCGTCTAACAGCGGCAGTACTCCTGGTCAGTCTGCAACAAGGTAGAAGAATCTGGGCCATGCAAAACCCAGATGTCAGCGCGTCATGTCATCAAGCAATAAAAATAAGCAGGGTAGCAGGCAATGCAAGTATAAACATGAATGAAAAGCAGGTGTAACAGTAATATAAATCAGGACAGTGAAGGGTAGTGTGCAGTGAGTAAACTAAACTGTTCTATTGGGTTTTCTACTCTAAATTCTTTGAAATCAATTTGATGAATCATCGATATAACTCAATAGTATCCCGTGCATACCCGGGACCACGGTCAAGATTCTCGGGCTGAATCCGAGACATACCGCTAGGCACTAAAACAGGAAATATGTACAGATGAATGATGTCAGCAGCATCATCTCAAGGCTGGCCTAGCCTCTAAAACTGATTAGTATAAGCGAGTAACTGTCGAGTTACAAGTCAGGATTTCATCATTGATTTCCCCATACTCCCAAGTTATATATGTCAAGTCAGGTATTCAGTAATCAAGAACTAATGCCAACACAGGATCAGGTAAGAGCAGGTTTGTCTGGATAGACAACAGGAACGGCCCGTGAGGACTACATATCAGGTTTGTTGGCATTAGACACAAGATCACATAACGGGTCAATCCATGGTACAACAGGTCAAGTCAAGTAGTGTACGGTACCATGTCGGGTCAATCGATATGTGTGTAGCAAGTCAGGCCAGGGTGTAAAAGATAACATGTAGATGCTCAACATCGACTAGTATAATCATGGTTATGAATACACAATCATGGCATTATCAGAACAATAAACAAGCACAGTACATGATAGTAACAGGTGCAGATTAAACTACTTAGTTGTACGGTCATCAGTTTGGTTTAAGTAATAGTTTTAACATTTCAAGAATGCAGTGTTACACATGTGGATAATAAAATCATATAAATATGCATTAAAACAATTTATAGGTGCAACTGAATGTGAATAAGGCTAAATGTATGCAATCGGTCATCCGATAGGGTAAAACTACAACAAGGGTAATGTGGCTATAAACAATTGTAATTATGTGATCTAAAATATAAATGGGGTTACGTTTATAGTTCCCAAACTAAATAGGGTGCAATTTATAAAACATGGGTATCAATATTACAGTGTTATATATTCAAGCGATCTATGGGTACAATGATATATATATTCTAAATGAAATGGATGCAGACGGTGTCCAAAGTTATAAAACTATCGCATGGTGACATGGGATGTACCACTAAGCAATACGTGATGGAAATACTGGTATGGATACAGTATGACGGAATCTAACATGCAACAATCTAGGTTTCCATGTTCTAGATATTAAAATAATACAAACGGATGCAAACGGAACACCAAAATGTTATAAAATGATGCATGGGGTACTATAATTAAACTGTAGGTATTATATATATTAGAATAGGTATAAAATGATTTAAATAGCATGTAGCAAGATTAACTTGCCTTGATCGGATCACGATACGGTAAACGGAACGTTACGCGTTGGCGGAAAAGTTGCGACGCGCACACGGTACACGGAATGAGTCCGAACAACGCACGATGGAAACATACGGGTCAGGTATCCTCGCTGGGTCGTCGGGATCGTCGACGGCACGACCGGATTCCGTCGATCTATAAAACAGTGAACAAGAATTTAAAAGAACAACAAAGAAAGAGAAGAGAGGAGAAAGGAAGAGGGAAAAGGCGAAGGAGAAGGGATTGCTCACTGAGTGATGCGCAGGGGTCAGGGAGACGAGGTGTTGGCGCTATCGGGGTCGCCGGAGGTGAGTTGCCGGCGAGGGTGCAGGGTGCAAGTTAGGGTTCTGGTGTGCGGGGTTTTAGGAAAGAAGAAGAGAAGTGAGGGAGGAGAAGAGAATGAAGAGGAAGATGATAGAGATGGGGAGAGAAGGAGGTGTAGAGATGGCTACGGTGATCGTCGGCGATGTACTGAGGTGAGGCAGGCGGGTTTCTTAGGTTGCAGTGGGTGCTCGGGAGATTGAAGGAGAGGGCTCGGGAAGGCGAAGTAAGAAGAAGAAGGTGGAGAGGACAAGCGGAGGAGATGAGAAAATGATGAGGGAGGTCGTCGGTGTGAGAATACGATGGTGAGGAGGTGATGGTTGTGTGCAGGGTTAACGGTTGCGGGCGAGGTGTTGAGGCGAGAGAGAGATAAGGGAGATGAGGACGAGGAGGAGAGGAATGAAGGCGAGGGGCGGAGGTGATGTCGGGGAGAAGGAAGCGGAGAAGGTGGCTAGGCTAGGTTGAGTTCGTCGTGGGTTTTCTCGCGCCGAGCTCCGGTTTAAGAGAATTGAGGGAGAAGGAGGAGGGAGGTGACAGTAGCAGTAGGGGGTGATGCGACTCCGTTCACCGCGAGAGGAGAGAGGGAGAGGTCGCAAGAGGAGAGAGATAGAGAGAGAGGAGAGAGAAATTTGGAGCGTTGTGGAGGAGAGAGGAAGAGAGAAGAGAGAGAGAAAGGAAAAGGAGGAACAGCGCGCGCGAGAGAGAGAGAGAGCTCGTGGGGCCCAGGCGTACGCAGAGGAGAAAACCTGATTGGCCGCAGAAGGAATTCGTTTTGGGAAAACATTTACAAAAGATTTTAATATTCTTAAAGAATCATTCTAGGCTGAGGAAGGAAGAGAGAGATGGGGCCCAGAGAAAAGAAGGAAGGCTTCTGATTGGCTCGATAGGGAAAGACTAAAAATTTAGAAAGATTTTACAACCCAAAAGATTTCTCAGCCCCAGTTTAAAACAGTAAAATCTAAGCAGTAAATAGAAATAAAATAATTAGTTTGAATTTAGGCGGACAATAAAATATATCAGAATCGCGCCCGGGTCGGGTCCAAGATTTTGGATTTGAAATACGGAAATTATTAGCAAGCTCCAAAAATTAAAATGAAAGATTTTGTAATGAAAAAGCATACCCCCAAGACGGACGCACGCACGTGCGCATAGCCATCCAACCGCGTCCGTTTCAATGAACAGGACGAGAACAAGATGCGTGGATGCTACCACGAGATTTGGGGTATCAAGCAGGCCATGAAATGAAATTTTAATTTATTTTCTGTGACTTAAAAGTTATATGATAAAACATGCGATGTCAGATGAAATGCCAATATGCAGTTTATACTAGATGCACGTGTCAATGCAACGAGTCAAGGTAAGCTATAAATATAAATCAAACAAGTTCAAGCAAGCAGGTCGGATCGAATGCAATGTAAAAAAATGTAACTACCATTCGGACCCAAACACGATAAATCAAGAAGAGATCATGGATAAGTAAATATGGAAACTGGATTTGGTATAAATGAACTCGTTTGTTAATTTATTTATTAAAAATATAAGTTTTATTTATAATAGAAATCATATTTTCTAAAAAAAATTATATTAAAAATCTTTCGAGATCGTATGCTCCTTGTGGAGATCTGCATCTCACTCTACTAGATCTGAGGATGTGCGATAATCTGCACCATTCTGAACGGGTTCCCTAAAATGAGTTGTAGAGGCGCAATTACAAAGATTTGTTAAAATACACTTCTTGTAGAAAAAGATTTTAATAGTTGAAGCTAATTATATGTAAAGTCATATTTTTCCAATCTATATTCCCAAATTCCATCATGCTATATTAGATATGTGTATTGTGAGAAGTTAGGTCATTACCTCGTGAGTTTTCTAAGGTAATACGGTTTAAAAAGTTTAAGTATGTCGAAATGAAACATGAAGGTATTTTAATATAAAAGTGAAATAAAACTTGCTACGGTTATTATTTTAATGTCAAACTTGTTCTATTGCCTTTGTTAATATTTAATGTTCATGACATAAGAGTTTGGTATTATTGTGTTTAAGAAAAATAGAACTTTTTAAGGAAAAACCGAATCGGAAGTCGGATTAACTCCGCTTCCGTTGGGTTTTAGTTTTGAATGTTTTTAGAATAGAGAAAAAAAGGAGAAGTAGGAACTTACTGGATGATTGGCTAGAGGAGAGAAAGAGAAAGTGGTGGGAGTTGCCGGTCCGTCGTTTCGTCGTCGGAAACTCCTTGAGCTGTCGTCGTAAGTTTGTCGGAATTTCGCCCCTTGCTAACTCCACTTGCACACAAAAGGATCTTGAAATTTTCTTGAGAGTTTGGGCAGAAATTTATGAGTGAGGAGGGATGATTTGAGAGTGGTATTTATAGGAAAAATTAGTGTTAAGGATAGTGAATGAGGGTATTAAAAATTTGTAATAAAATGGATTAAATGTTAGTTTTATTATGCTCTGTAAATATGCAGGGAAAACAAATAATACTAGAGTTATGGGGGAGTCCAAGAGTCGCCAGAGTTAAAGAAAATTGGGGTTTGGTCCAAGTTGAACCGGAGGCGCCGGCTCGAGTCATGAGTTAGGGGTTCGTATTGGGGCCACGTGTCAGGATCGGTTGGTATACTGCAGTGCACTCGTTTATTTTATGTGTGACGTTTCAGTTTACGTGTTGTGCTCGTGTAGACTCTTAGGTTTCTAAAAGATTAAAAGAAATTTAAATAAAAGATATTGTGGCTGATGGGATTTGAACTCTGGTACTTTGGTTCAACAGTGCAAGGCCTTACCAGTGAACAAGCTCTTTCTTACTGTTCAAAAGTAAATCAAATTCTTATAGTACTCACAGGAATTGTAAATACCCCAAGTATATATTAATTTTTAATCAAATTTATGTACACAAGAATTGGAGTTGTTACAATGGCTTTCCATGCCAATTTAGAACCCGTACTTACTAATTTAAAAATCCGACTCATAACGGTCATTTTGTATTGTATTGAAGAAAGGATGTCATTTTGGAAAATAAAACTAATACGGAAACAATTAAAACATGAGGAAATTCTTTAGCATAAAAATAAAATTTGTCCATTCTTTAAACATGTATATAATGTATAAATTTGAAATAAAACTTGTTTAATTTTAGGGAAAACGGGTCTAACTCCCTTGTTCAGAAAAATAATAGGTTTAGGTCCTTATAGTACATTTAGTATTCTTTAAACCAATACTGTCCTTTTAGGTAAACTACTATATTTACCTTTTAAAATACCGTAGTTATCTTTTAAAGTACATTTATGTTATAAAATTCTACATTTGTGTTAAAATATTAAGTTTGATATGAAAACTACTACATTTATTTTTTAAAATACTATAGTTATCTTTCAAAATACCGCATTTATATTATATATAAAATACTACATTTGTATTAAAATACTACATTTGATATGAAACTGTTACATTTTTTAGTAAAATTACTATATCTATTACATTTAACCTATTTCAATATAAATATAGTATTTTAGAAGATATATGCAGCACTTTAAAAGATAAATGTAGGAGTTTACCTGAAATTTCAGTACATGATAGCAGAATATTTATTTATCCTAAAGTGGGATTGTTGACATTAAAAAAAAAAGTAAATGAACCTGGAGCTAAACCTAATGCTTTTAAGGAATAGAGAGCTAATTCTATTGCTTTTATAAGATAGGAAATTAGATCCGTTTTCCCCTTGGTTGGCACATCTCCAAAAGTTTCTCCACGGTGGAAACCTGCCGGCTTTTAGGAATGAGAGTTTGACGTCAACCAAACCTCCATCAACACCCCACTCAAAAACTCATTTCATGTGGGGCCCACTCCACATACATGCCTACGTGTCGTCTTCTCATTGGCCAGATCTGCTGTTTGAGGAAAGCATGTTACCATCGCGGCCGCTGGATTATTTTAACTTAAAAAAAATCGACGGAGAGAAATAGAGAAGAGAGAGAGAGCAGCGTTTCTTTTTGTTTTGTTGTTTTGATGCAGATTTGAAATGAGCTCTTTATAATTGTAGTGTTGTTCTTGTTTCGGGTTGTTTTGAAGTGCCCAAAGCTGCTCCCTCTTGATCTGGTGAGTTCTTTCATCGATCTTTGAATCAGTTCAACAGTGAATTTTTTGTAATGTTTTGTGTGTTTCTCATCGAATTGCCGGTTGCTTAATTTCCAAGAGTGGGAATTTTTTTTAGAAAGGAAGTAAATCTTGTGTCAAAACGACAAATCATTTATCTCCAAAATTAGTTTGCTTTTGTATAGATCTTTGTTACATATGGGAGACATCAGAGATCAGATACTTTGAAGCTTGTAAGTTGTTTTATATTTTCCTTAATTGTCCTTCAATTTTTTAGTTGACTATTTTAATCGAGATAGTGAAGGATTAAAAAGGGTTTTGTGATCGTTGAAAGCTATATAAGGAGGAGTTGGTTTTTAGCTTTGCAAATTAGGAAGAAACTATGGGGGGACATCCTTTTAACTCACCATATAAAATCCCATGCGAAAAAACAAGGAATGGAAGAAGAGGGAGGATGATTATCCATCGAAAGGAAGTAATTTTTATCACCATATTGATGGTGGTTATCTAATGGCATAGGGTTAAGATTGTGGAGAGATTTCTTTTATAGATGCAGATCGGTACATGTAGTAAATCGCTTACTACATGTGATATGCGTTTGGCGGGTATGATATGATGTTGAACATGTATACGAACACAGCATTACGTAACTATGCATGATTGGGATCTTAGCTGAATCGATAATTCATTCATGTTCTTCATTTATTGCCACATATTGTAACTACATTCGTGTCTTGTTTCTAAGTGAAACCAATATTGAAATCGACAATTTGCATTGTGATTCATGATGCAATATTACTTCATTGTATTTCTTGATTATATATTATTGTAGAAATATTTTTCCAGGACAATGTTCTTTTAAGAATTATCTATAATTCACATATTTCTGTTCTCCAAAATAGAATTTAAGTTATACCTAAACTCCTCATATTCCGTTCGTGTGAACAGATGAATTATTGCATACCCATATGGGCTATGATTTTAGAAACCAGTTCTGAATAATATACTTTATCTTTCCAGTTTTCCTCTTTAACCGAGTGGATGATATAGGAACAGTTAGGCTTGTGGATTGAAATTGACTTTTGAACATGATTTTTTTTATATCCAGGATCTGCTACAACTGTAATAGATAATATATTTGATTGACTTATTGAACTGCTTTTTTTCCCCAAAGATTTTACTAAAAGCCTAAAACTACAAGATGCACAAAAGAGTTAGGTTTTTAAAATGTGACTGACTTGTGAGCTGCTTTCTGATTTCAAGGTACGCTGAAACAATCAGCATCAGGTAGTCTGTTCATTAATTTGTTGCTTTAAAATGAATTTGTAGTTTTTATTACTAATAAAAACTAGCCGGTAGTAAGCTTCCTAAATTAGTGGAATCGGGGCAAAATTATTGCGTTTGACATTTTTTATCAAGATAGTAAGATATTTTAGTCACAGATGATTCATTCAATTATTTGATTTCTCATCTTATTTCTTCTGCACTGATCATTGTTCTTCTTTACTAACTACCTCCATTTGTATCAGGAAAACTAGCTGCTGTTTCTATGGGAGCTAATTTGCGGTGATTTCAACAAGTTAAAGAAGGGAACAAGCATATAAAGATATGGCTCCAGCAAGCAAGGCAGATAAAAAGGCAGCATTAGATGCTGCCTCTTGGTTGTTCAATATTGTGACGTCTGTTGGAATCATCATGGTTAATAAATCCCTCATGGCTAGTCATGGATTCAGTTTTGGTAAAATTATCCGACTCTTTATTCTCAATATTCTGCAACTATTTTTTAGTTTATTTGGTCTTTCATTGTTACAAAACAGTTAGCATAGTGTTATCTATTGAGATTCTTCTGAAACATACAAATCCTTTTGTTGCCAGTTGTCTGAGTTAATAGTAGCATTTGGGTTGAAACTCTTATTGTGAAGTAGTTCAGCATGAAATTTGCTGTTTAATGGTTTTCATATTTCAAAACAATGACAGAATGAATGAATCTTGTTGTTCTGCAAACAACACCCTGCTTGCTCTTAAAGTTATATAATTGTAACATGTTAATTTTGCTGATATTTTAATTCCTAATAATTATGAAGGTTTAAAATATCGATCTTGGTATTGTTATCAGATGGTCATTTTTGGGATCATAATCGGTCGTTTTGGCCGCATTAACCCCTTTGGATTGGTAAATTGTGTTTACTTTTATCATTCGACTAACAACAACAACAACTGAGCCTTTTATCCCAAGCATATGGGGTAGGCTACATGAACCAACATGAGAATCACGCCGGGTCCAGCACATGAATCCTCCGCCTCCACTCACTCCTATCGAACAATATTTTTTCATTGAGTCCTTTGGCAACCATATCGTTTCGTATCACCTCCATCCATGTTTTCTTCGGTCTTCCTTTTGCCCTTTTACCATTGCCCATATCGAGAGTATCTATTCGTCGAAGCAGTCCTTCCATAGGTCTGCGTCGCACATGACCAAATCATCTTAGCCGGTTTTCCCGCATCTTCTCCTCCACAGGTGCTACACCAACTTTTGCACGAATATCCTTATTTCGCACCTTATCTTTTCTAGTGTTACCGTACATCCAACGAAGCATGCGCATCTCCGCTATGTGCATCTTTTGTGTATGATGCTTCTTAGGAGCCCAGCATTCTGTACCATATAATAAGGCAGGCCGAATAGCGCTCTGATAAAACTTCCCTTTCAATTTTAACGGAAAGTTACGATTACACAAAATCCCTGTTGCACTTCTCCATTTTAACCAACCAGCTTGGATCCTTTGATTAACATCACTATCGATCTTCCCATTCTTTTGAATGATGGAACCTAGATATCTAAACTGGTCGCTCGGTGATCTCTTGCCCTTCCAATATTATACTAATATGGTTTTGACTTCTCTGGTTACTAAATTTGCAATGCATATATGTTGTCTTGGATCTGCTCAATCTGAATCCCCGAAATTCCAATGTTTGCCTTCATAATTCCAATTTGGCATTAACCCTTGCTTTCGTCTCATTTACTAGAACAGTATCATCAGCGAATAGCATACACTAAGGTATCTCATCTTGGATAGTTCTAGTAAGCTCATCCATCATGATGGTAAACGGGAATGGACTTAATGCAGATCCTTGATATAAATCAATTGTAATCGGAAAATCACTCGTTAAGCCGCCGTAAGTTATGACATTTGCCACTACTCTATCGTACATAGCCTTGATTATATCCATATACTTGACGTGGACCCACTTCTTCATCATTGTCTCCCATAATACCTCTTTAGGTATCTTGTCATACGCTTTTTTTAAATCAATAAATATCATATGCAAATCTCTTCTCCTCTCTCGAAAACGCTCGACAAGTTGACGAAGCAAATGAATAGCCTCTGTCGTCAGTCGTCTAGGCATGAACCCAAACTGGTTCTCTGTTATCTTAATATCCTTCTTTAGCCTGTGTTCAACCACTCTCTCCCAAAGTTTCATGGTGTGACACATAAGTTTTATTCCACGGTAGTTTGAGAAACTTTGAATGTCATCTTTGTTCTTGTAGATATGTACAAGAATACTTTTTTCCATTCATTTGATATCTTTTTTGTCTGCCAAATCTTATTATACAGATCTGTCAGCCATTTAACGCCTATTTCTCCTAAGTATCTCCAAATCTCGATAGGAATCCCGTCAGGACCAACCGTTTTTCTTAAACTCATTCTGTTCAAACCTTCTTTAACCCCAGGTAGTCTTATTTTACGCATGAAATCACGGTTTATATCTTGAGATTGAATGACAAGTCCATCCAAATTCTTAGTAAAGCTCTTATTGAACAATTTGTCAAAATAATCTTCCCATCTTTCCTTGATATCCTCATCTCGAACTAAAACCTTCTGATTTTCATTTTTGACACACTTCACCGCACATAAGTCTCTAGTCTTCCTTTCTCGCATCCGAGCAATCCGGTATATATCATTTTCAGGCTCTTTAGTGTCTAATTTCTCGTACACCTCCTTGTAGACCTTAGATTTAGCTTCCCGAATAGCTTTTTTAACTTCCTTTTTAGCCATTTTATACTTCTCAAATCTCTCCGCATCTCTACTTTTCTTCAAATCTTTATAAGAATCCCTTTTAATTTTTATAGCAGTCTTTACTTCTTCATTCCACCATGATGTGTTCTTAGATGGTGGAGCACCACCTCTCGACTCACTAAGTAGATCTCTAGCTACCTTCTTGATACAACTAGCCATTTGGTTCCATATTCTGTCTGAATCATCTTCCGACTGCCAATCCGCTTCTTGGACTACACGATCTATAAAAGTCTTTTGGTTACCTTCTTTCAATCGCCACCATTTAATTATAGGCTCTACCTTACGTCTAATCTTCCTAGGTCCTCTTCTAAATCGAAAATCTAGAACTAAAAGTTTATGTTGAGTGGTTACACTCTCACCTGGCACTACCTTATAGTCGATACAACAACCTCTATCTATTCTTCTCGTCAGAAAAAAGTCTATTTGACTAGTACTTGATCCGCTCCTAAAAGTGATAAGATGGGACTCACTTTTTCTAAACCAGGTGTTTGCTAAGATCAAGTCATAAGATAAGGCAAAATCTAGAATCGAGTCACCTATTTCATTCCTTTGTCCAAAACCAAAACCTTCATGGATAGTATCAAATCCACTACGACTAGTACATACATGTCCATTAAGATCACCACCAATAAATAACTTCTCTCCACTAAGTATACTTTGCATCATCTTGTCTAAATCCTCCTAGAATAGACGCTTACTAGCGTCATCAAGACCTATCTGTGGTGTATAAGCATTAATAATATTAAGGATCTCTCCACCTAGAATAAGCTTAACCAGTAAAATTCTATCACCTTTTCTCCTAATCTTAACTACATCCTCAAGCAACCGTCTATCTATGATTATGCCTACCCTATTACGATTTTTATCTCTACCTGTATACCAAAGCTTATAATCTCAAGGCTCTATGACTCTATTCTTTTCACCTACCCACTTAGTTTCTTGCAAACACATAATACCAACTCTCCTAATCATCACCTCTACTGATTCTATTAGTCTACTCGTAACGGAACCTATGTTCCAGGAAGCTAGACGGATCCTATGAAACTCTTGCTTATTTGTCACTACACTCGGGGTCCGATGTAGCGCGCCGTTTCTGGACGACGACCCTTTCTTATTTGTCACTACACCCGGGGTCCGATGTAGCGTGACGTTTCTGGATGACGACCCTTGCTTATTTGTCACTACACCTGGGGTTCGATGTAACCGTTGCATACTCTACACCCGGGATCCAATGTAGCGCGTCGCTGAGTAGGGGACGCCCCAACGATATTCTTATTATGGTTCATGTAATAAAATATGACAAAGTTTTACGTTGGCTGTCACAAACCTACCACAACCCTCACCCTTTCTCATCCGGACTTGGGACCGGCAACCGTGGGTTTTATCATTCGACTAAACAAAGTATAAAATTTGTATAAATAAATATCAAAGCATATCGTTCAGTGATTAATTAAATGCATGTTAAAGGTAACTAGAAGCTTTGCGTCATATTTTTAGATAATAATGATATCTAGGCACTATATATATATATATATATATATATATATATATATATATATATAGGAGAGCGTTCTATTGCAAACCGGTCCGCGTTTTTAAAAAACGGGAACTCTTGATCCACGACATATTTTAACGACCCGCTCCGTTCAAGTTAATCATCCTACCCTCAAATGTATGTATATGAAAAATCAAAGGATATGAAGATCTCTAACCTATGCATCGATGGGTGCAAAAATGAACGTTTTTCGATTATGCAATATAAACTACATCCGATGCATAGGTTAGAGGTCTTCTAATTCTTTGATTTTCGCACATAGATTTGAGGGTGTGGTGATCAACTTGAACGGATCGGATCGTTAAAATATATCGTAGATCGAGAGTTCCCGTTTTTAAAAAACGCTGACCGGTTTGCAATAGAGCGCACCCCTCCACACACACAATAGTTTAAAACTCGTATAAACATAAAAGGGATAGAGCTAACTAGAATTTATTTCAACATCTTTCTATTAAATAACTATCTAATTTGTAATTTACTCATGTCATGAGATCAATCAATTTTTATATAAAAAATTCGAATATGTCATGTTAGTGCTTCAATTTACAAACCTTTCTCGAAACTATCTTGGGATTGATATCCCGAAGGAATTTTTTGGATGGGAATTCGCTTCCCCTTGTTGTACATCAGAATGTGATTATTGGAATTTTTCCACTTTTTTTGGTTTTTAGGCTTTTAGCTGCTGCCGGATATCTGCATTTTCCAACCATTTCTAATTGTTGCTTTAGGGCCTATCCCCAGTCATTGCTGCTTCATAAATTATTTCGACGCCATGTCTCTACAAGGAAATCACACCCCTAGTAGACATATGGGCTGTACCAACGGGCACCCCCATGGGTACAACTATCGGTACCCACGGGACACTCCATGGGTACAAGGTTAATAGTCCATTGGTAGAAACTGCATAGGCAAAAGTTCTACCTGACTCCCATGGGTACATATACATTTTGTACCCTCGAGGGGCCCATGGGTACAAGTCACTACAGAGCCTGGCTTTTGATCGCATAAATGTCCAACAGAGGTCCATGATTAATAGCATTTACATTATTTTTTTGGATTTTTCAATTGTTTTCCTGCCTTGCTATAATATAAAAATCAAGAATAATAATTTTCATAAACAGAGTATTTAATTACCATAAACTTATCACAAGATCATAATTCAACAACAACAACTGAGCCTTTTATCCTAAGCATATGGGGTAAGCTACATGAACCAACATGAGAATCACGCCGGGTCCAGCACATGAATCCTCCGCCTCCACTCACTCCAATCGAACAATATACTTTCATTGAGGCCTTCGGCAACCATATTGTTTCGTATCACCTCCATCCATGTTTTCTTCGGTTTCCATTTTGCCATTGCCCATACCGAGAGTATCTATTCGTCGAACCGATACTTTCATAAGTCTGCGTCGCACATGACCAAACTATCTTAGCCGGTTTTCCCGCATCTTCTCCTCCACAGGTGCTACACCAACTTTTGCACGAATATCCTCATTTTGCACCTTATCTTTTCTAGTGTTACCGCACATCCAACGAAGCATGCGCATCTCCGCTATGTGCATCTTCTGTGTATGATGCTTCTTAGGAGCCCAGCATTCTGTACCATATAATAAGACAGGCCGAATAGCGCTCCGATAAAACTTGCTTTTCAATTTTAACGAAAAGTTACGAGCACACAAAATCCCTGTTGCACTCCTCCATTTCAACCAACCAGTTTGGATCCTTTGATTAATATCACTATCGATCTCCCCATTCTTTTGGATGATGGAACCTAGATATCTAAACTGATCGCTCGGTGATATCTCTTGCCCTTCCAATGTTATACCAGTATGGTTTTGACTTCTCTGTTTACTAAATTTGCAATGCATATATGCTGTCTTAGATCTACTCAATCTCAACCCCCGAGATTCCAATATTTGCCTTCATAATTCCAATTTGGCATTAACCCCTGCTTTCGTCTCATTTACTAGAACAATATCATCAGCGAATAGCATACACTAAGGTATCTCATCTTGGATAGTTCTAGTAAGCTCATCCATCACGATGGTAAACAGGAATGGATTTAATGTAGATCCTTGATGTAAACCAATTGTAATCGGAAAATCACTCGTTAGGCCGCCGCAAGTTCTAACATTTGCCACTACTCCATCGTACATATCCTTGATTATGTCAATATACTTGACGGGGACCCCTTTCTTCATCATTGTCCCCCAAATACCTCTCTAGGTACCTTGTGGTATGCTTTCTCTAAATCAATAAATATCATATGCAAATCTCTTCTACGCTCTCGAAAACGCTCGACAAGTTGACGAAGCAAATGAATAGTCTCTGTCGTCGATCGTCCAGGCATAAACCCAAACTGGTTCTCTGTTATCTTAATATCCTTCCTTAACCTATGTTCAATTATTCTCTCCCAAAGTTTTATGGTGTGACACATAAGTTTTATTCCACGGTAGTTTGAGCAATTTTGAATGTCATCCTTGTTCTTGTAGATAGGTACAAAGATATTTTTCCTCCATTCATTTAGCATCTTTTTTGTCTGCCAAATCTTATTAAACAGATCTGTCAGCTATTTAACGCCTATTTCTCCTAAGCATCTCCAAATCTCGATAGGAATTCCGTCAGGACCAACCGCTTTTCTTAAACTCATTCTGTTCAAATTTTCTTTAACCTCAGGTAGTCTTATTTTACGTATGAAATCACGGTTTATATCTTGAGATTGAATGACAAGTACATCCAAATTCTTAGTAAGGCTCTCATTGAACAATTTGTCAAAATATTTTTTCCATCTTTCCTTGATATCCTCATTTCGAACTAAAACCTTCTGATTTTCATTTTTGACATACTTCACCACACATAAGTCTCTGATCTTCCTTTCCCGTATCCTAGCAATCCGGTATATATTATTTTCAGCCTCTTTAGTGTCTAATTTCTCGTACACTTTCTTGTAGACCTTAGATTTAGCTTCCCGAACAGCTTTCTTAACTTCCTTTTTAGCCATTTTATACTTCTCAAATCTCTCTATATATCTACTTTTCTTCAAATCTTTATAAGAATTCCTTTTAATTTTAATAGCAGCCTTTACTTCTTCATTCCACCATGATGTGTCCTTAGATGGCGGAGCACCAACTTTCGACTCACCAAGTAAATTTCTATCTACCCTCTTGATACAACTAGCCATTTTGTTCCATGTTCTGTCTGAATCATCTTCCGACGACCAATCCGCTTCTTGGACTACATGATCTATAAAATCCTTTTGGTTACCTTCTTTCAATCGCCACCATTTAATTCTAGGCTCTACCGCACATCCACTGCACTCAAAGATCATAATTCATACCACACAAAATTCACAATATCGAAAATTATCATAGCATCATTTCAATAAAACGTAAACAATCGTATCGTTTTTTACATGATTAAATTGTATCAATATTTCAAAATCTCCGAGTACAAGTACTATTGGCATCCTTCACAACTTTCTCTTTATCTGTACCTGAAGCCCTCGCTCATATCCTCCGTAATGTCCAAACTTTTCCTACACAAATAACAACAATTATGGTTGCATGGTCTTGCATGAAATTTAACACTAAATCTATCTAATCTCTTGTGTAAAATAATATAAGCAATTTATGTATTGAAACCTTTACACATTTAAGATCTGGCATGGATATAATCAACTACTTAGTCTCTAAATTTATTTCGGCAAGCATGATGAAGCTCTTAGTGTTATTGGAAACTCATAAATCGATTTAGTCTTGTAGTATAGTTAGTTTAAGTTCACATGAATTGCATATGCTAAGGCAACATTAAAAAAAAGATGATGGGTATGACCGTAAGCCTAGGCTTCTTCTTACCTTATATGATCATGGAAATGGGAAAACAAAAAACAATATAAACATAGGCTAAGGTGATCCTTAAATATACCCCCTTATAAATGGAGACTTCATCATTTCCTTGCTTCTGTTGCTTTCAACATCTTTTACTTCTGCTGCTGCTTCTCTGGTCCACAAAATCCAGAAATTCTCTTGTATTGGAATAGGGGAGGAAAAAAAAGATTTAACATTTATAACAATACTGACATTCTCAATTGCTAGGCTTATTTCTAAGGGAATGCAAGGGAAATTGGTATCATACATGTGCTGTATCTATTATAACGACACCAATTTTTTTAAGGCCGATATGGTATTCGTCTTAAGACAAAGTACAAACAAAATGCTGTAGAACGTCAAAACTTTCAAGAGTGGACTAGGATCATTTGACAATATTCACAAAGTTGTCTCTAATTGATAAAGTAAAAAATAAAAATAAAAAAATCGAATTTTAATCTCGTTCTAGATATAATGATAGAACAGTGAAAATCAATACCCTAATATCTTGTTTTTAGCATGTTACACTATCTAGAAGGCTTTCAATAAACATGGAACTTACTTTTATTGTTAAAATTGATTAGAAATTCGGAGGTCGAGATCAAGAGCCAAAAAAGCCCAAGTGTGAGTATGTGCAGTGCACGTAGTGGGATTTAAATTAATCACTAATTTAAATTCCAAGTTTATCTCTAATTAAGGATATCTCTATCTTAGATATATATTGATTAATTAATCTACAAGGTTTTATCCATTCTTATCTCTAAGGCTATATTAGTTATATGCTAAAGGAATCAATCAGAGGCTATAAAAGAAGGTGGCGGCCAATGAATAGAGGTCTGCGGCTTCAAGAAAAAAATCCACAGAAAGAAACAATTGAAGTCTGCGGGCTAACAGAGACCTTTAGATTTAATTAAAAGGCTGTGGCATTCATTAAAATCCAAGGGTTTTTTTAATGGGTGCAGCTATTTGACTGGAGCTGAAAAGAGATTGAGAGATTTGTAGAGATAGAGATTTTATTGTATTTGGACGGTGATCGGAGGGCGTTCTCGTATAATGCTTTATTAATAGTGAAAGAATTCGTCATCGGGTAATCTTGTGTGTTGTTTGGTGTGCTTCTGATAATTTGTATTGTTTTGGTAGATTGTCCGATAATTTTTTTTCAAGTTTGTTTGCACGCGATCCTGATAGATTATTTTTCCGCTGCGACTCTTGGTGTGTTTTATGATTCTTTAGAGAATCACGGATATAGAAAATTCACAACATTTATCACTAACTGACATGAATCATAAGAATGTATAATAATTTATCCATTCTATGGGAGGAAAAAGTATATTTCCACCAAAATGCTTAAAAATAAAAGTTTCAGGATAACATACGTTGCACATTCCTCATCGACAAACCCCACAACGCAAGTGCTTGGAGTTGTTGGTAGCGTTCTAATGCATGTTCTTTGTGGAACCTGAAATAATGATGGGAATGCATTACAATGGATCTTGTTCAGTATCTATACTCTTCAAGTTTATGTCATCTAAGCAGTAATAAGAACATTACACAAAGGGGTTTATTATTAGCAACCCTGCAAAGATAAAGCCATGCGTTTAGTAAAATTGGTTTTGTATAGTTAAGCATGCATGCATGCACACTCGATCACAGAATATTCACCACTTACAGAAGAATGCTAGTAAGGTTAGAATATCACTTGAACCTGCTTCCTTAAAGCAAAAATTATATATATAATTTCTATCATCTAATGCTTGAAAGTTGATATCTTGTTCCGGTTTTTAAAACACACATGATATATGCATAGCCACATAAGCGGCATATGAGAACAGTTTCCTTAAATTGCAATCCTAGTTAAATGAACATAAACATAGGACTGGTTGCAAGCAACTTGATTTTTTAGTTTCTATAACAATGCCTTCTCTTGCTTAGAGTTGCCTCAGCCAAGATATTTTTGCTAACTCATGGAGGAAGTCATAGCTCATTTTAAAATCTTGGTCATCTCTTTTAGGTTGCTTCTCAACTTTCAGTCATGCTCAATAGCCAACCCTAATCTTGTCATCTTCCTCTCCAAATACCACACTATATCCATAAACCCTATTTGGTAGATATATTATGGACACATGGACTTGCAGTAAAGAACATCAAGTAACCTATTTGTGAAGATATAAGGTAATAAGAAATTTTGATGCTAGTGAAGAAATAATCTTTAAAAACCATGTCTGATCCTCGACACGCCACATGGTATTCTTATAGGATTGGACATAGACCAATTAAAATCAAATGAAAGAATTGTTCTTGATTTTGCACTGATATATATAATAGTAAAGATAATGAGATATTAAACAACTCAAATTGATCATTACGTACCTGTATGGATATTAGTCAGGATAATAGTCAGATTCCTGAGATTTGACAATTCCAAATTCATCATTCGCCCTCGGTCCTGTGCAAGTGAGCACCCTTACCTAGCGAAAAATGATTGTTCAATTATGTGTTATTTCTTATGAATTGCACATTATCCGTAGCAGTAAACGCCTTGATCACCAACAAAAGTCTCTTGGTTGACCTCACTCCCTTTGTAGCTAATAGCCGCTGCATCCCCTGAGGAGGTGTAAGATGTTGCATCATATAGGCTCCCTTCCCTTGGACCAAACTATGAGATAAATTGTGAAGTGGTTTCTAACTTAATCTTACCATATTGGCCTCGCTACCTTTTGAAGGAGGCTCAAGTTTTATGTTTTTTGTTGACTCTGATCTATAGATGGATTTAACACAATGGTTAAGGATACAACTTATGTGAGTTACTACTCTCTTATTGAAGAGAGATTCACACGAACATATATTTAATGTATCCAATTAAAGTACAGTGAACCTTTCATAAACCCTAAATCCGTCGAAAATCAGAAGGCATAAAAAACTTATAGGTTGTATACTCCTTTTGCTCATCAATTTAGTGAAAAATGTCATGTTACAGAAAAAATTCCGGTACTTGACAACTATCCAATTAAAAGTAAATAGCATTAGAAAAAAAGTTTGTGTTTCTGATCTAGGTCATAAAGATTAAAAGAACTTCATTGGTGAAAAGAATCAAGAGGAAAATACTTTATAGGCTTAATTCATAAATGAGTTCTACATGCAAATATATATAGGGTCATAGACCATCTCTCGTATCTCAATTGATTTAACAACTCATAACCAATATCTAACAACCCATAACTGATATCTAAACTAATTATATTCACAACGCTCCGCCGCAAGTTGGAGTGTAAATGTCAATCACGCCAAACTTGGATAGAAAACGAGTGAAAACGGTCGAGGAAGAGTTTTGGTGAGAATATTTGCTAGTTGAGTCTAAGAGGAAACATATTGGAGTGCAACTACCTTATCTGTCATCTTGTCATGAATGAAGTGACAATCTATTTCGATATACTTGGTCCGTCCATGAAAAACTGGATTCTCAGCAATGTGGATCACGACTTTATTATCACATAAAAGTAAAGTCGGAAGAGAAGAAAAAACCTCATGATCTGTCAGAAGGTATGTAAGCCATACTAACTTAGCAACTGTTGCATCATATATCTATACTCAGCTTCGGCAGAAGAACGGGCCACTTCATTTTTCTTCTTGCTTCTCTACATAACCAAGTTTCCATCCAAGAATACACAATAGGCACCGGTGGAACTACAATCATTAATAGATCCAGCAAATTCAGCATCCGCAAAGGCTGTAAGCGACAACGTAGATGATTGTCTGCTTTAAGGTGAAAGGTCAGGATTCTGTATATACTAATCCACTGTACTAACGGCAAAGGCAATATCAGGACGAGTGACAGTGAGGTAAATAGGTTTTCCAACTAGACGTCGATATCGTCAAGTAGTGGACGATCCGAGAGAAAGCTTGATCGAGAAATTCATAGGAGTGTTTGCTGGTCTACATTCCAGAAATTCTGTTTCGGATAGAAGATCAAGTGCATACTTACGTTGAGAAAGTTGCAATCTATCATAGTTCCGTGATACTTCAATTCTAAGGAAATATTTAAGTGGCTCAAGGTCGTTGGTATGGAAGTGTAAAACCAAATGTTCTTTCACTTTGGAGATGCCAACAGAATCATCTCTAGTAATGATAATATTATCAACATATACTAGCATAATTATCATGCCCTGAGGATGATTATGTGTAAAGGAAGTGTTGGCACGACTGCGTTTGAAGCCAATCTGTTGGAGAACTGTGCTACACTTTTCAAACCAGGCACGCGGTGACTGTTTCAAGCCGTATAACAATTTATATAGAAGACAAACAATAGACTCCCTCGGTCGCTCAAAGTCAGGAGGTTGCTGCATATAAATAGTCTTTGAAAGATCTCTATTAAGAAAGACATTCTTCACATCAAGCTGATGACGTGGCAATACCTTAGAAATAGCCAAGGATATAAGAATACGAACCGAAGTCAATTGGCAACTGGCAAAAAAGTCTCAACATAATCCAAACCATGCTGCTGAGTAAAACCTTTGGCCACTAATCGAGTTTTGAGACGGTCAATCGTTCTATCGAGATTATGCTTGACAGCAAAGATTCATCTACAGCCAACAACCTTTTTATGTGAAGGCGGATGTACTAATTTCCAAGTTTAATTAAAATACAGTACGACAATCTTCTCTAACATAGCTGCATGCTAACCTAAGTTCTGAAGAGCTTCCTGAATAGAGAAAGGAAAAGTGATGGCAGATAAGGGAGAAACAAACTGACAAGAAGATGGTGTCAGTCTATGATAGGAAACAAAATTAGAAATCGGATATGCAGTAGTACATGAACACTTACCTTACGTAAGGCAATAGAAAGAGAAATATCTTCTTCCGAAGATAGCGGAAATGGAGAATAAGGAACAGAGGAATGTATAGGAGTACTTGCTGAAGAATCGCAAGAAGAAATAGCAGTGGGAGAGGGTGAGACAACTTTGTTACGACGGTGATACACCTGTGGAAAAGTGGTTATAGGCTTAAAAACAAGTCATACATGTTGAACATATGAATCAAGCTCTGAGGAATGGAGGTGATGAACTCGATAGTATGAGTGGGGTCTTTAACGGTTGGTGGAAAATAGGCTTGATCTTCTATGGTCACATCACATGAAATACAAACTTTAGATGAGGCAGGGTTAAAGCAAATATACCCTTTCTGGGATCGTGAGTAACCTATAAATACCATACGGGTAGCTTGAGGATCTAGCTTGTCTATTTGAAGACCTAGCATATGAGGATATCATAGACAACCAAACACTTTAGGAGAAACAGGAAAAGGGATTCCATGCGGAAACAAAATAGAGAAAGAGGATTGGTTGCTTAGGACTGGAGAAGGCATGCGATTGATATAAAAACAGGCAGGTAAGACCGGAAAATTCCACAATCATTTAAGAACATGTGGCGTGCCTCACTTCCAAAAAAGAGAAACGAGAGCGACAAACCCGCGACGTATTCATCTCCAGAATCACTTTTTCTCGACATGAATACGCTAAGCGTTTATACAAGCAGTTTAGGAAATTATAATTCAAGAATTTTAAGTTTATAAAATATCCAACAATATTTATAACAGTCTCAAAACAATAACTAAACACAAATTCAAAAATTCAAAGAACTAGGAATGGAAGATAGTCTTGAACAAAAAACCGTTTACTTAAAAGGAAAACTAGAGTTCGGCCTGATTTGAAAGATATTGACTGTTTTAAGTTGGTACGACCTCGTGCCTAGCATTGTCGCCTACCCCAGTATCGTCCGACGACATTCTCAAGAAAAGAAAATAAGAAAACAAAGCAAGAAAATATGAATGCCGTTCGGTAAGTCCCCATTTTATAAAAACAGTATTTGAAAGTCAAGTTATGCGAAAACATAAGAGTATAGAGTTGATCATCTTTGATCTGTTTCAAACATAAATTTGAGGATCTTATAGGTGTATTATCATGACTATATGATTATTCAATAAATCAATAGTTAGAATTATTAAGTATGTGCTTAGCATTGATTTAATAATTTAGAAATTAAATTTGAACATTGAATTCCATGAGAATATTTTATTAAATGTTAAGTGGGTATTTGTATTATAGAGTAAGTGTTTTTAAGCGGTAAATCACAGTAAACGGCAATATTATCACAATCTATGTTTTTTTCTAGACATTGTTGTAAATGCATAAGTACATATTCTGTTACTATTATTTAGTATTAACAAATACATGCAATTAATGCTGGGCATGAGAAATAATGTTAATTAATGAAATATAGTATAAATAATACCAGACATGATAATAACTGTGAACGATAAATGATAGTGTGCATGTCAAATAAATAACATGTGTTAATCGGTGCAAGATAACTAGAGTATCATGATATTCGATATTTCAGCGCTATTTACTATAAGAATAAGTATAAGTAAAAGTATAAATATAAGTATAACCATAAGCATAAGCATAGGTACAAGTATAAATATAAACATGAGTATAAACATAAGCATAAGCATAAGTATAAATATAAGCTCGATTGTGAGAGTTTTATTGTGTAACCAGGATATTCCGTAATATCACGTAACAACATCAGCACGAGATTCACGAGATTATATATATATGTAATGCAATGTACCGTTTTTCTTTGGTACCACGAGGAACAAGATATGATCCTCCGTTACATATAAATACCCTATTTTCGAGCTACCCAATTCCCATGTATATATATCCAATAATCAATATACATGTCATGTTCACGAGATTCAAGGTATTCATTATTTTCACAAGATTCAAGTGGTTCATATCAGGTTCATGTCAAGTTAATATAATCTTAATGCTAGTTCCGCATGAGCATTCACAGACCCAAGGCTATCGTACATGGGTAAGGAAACACGGGCATAAGAAAGTAATGAGATTCCTGATTTGCCGTTGAGTGTGAGTATTAACTATCAGGAGTATTCACAGACCCAAAACTATCATTCAGGGGCAATAAAATACGAGCCTGCTCATGTAATGAGACTCCAACCACCGCAAGAGTATTCACAGACTCATTCAGGGGCCAGGAAACACGGGCTCATTCATGAGTTGGTCATGAGACTCCTAAAAACTTATGTCAAGTCCTAGATATAATACTAAGTCTATATATATTTTACAAAGTGAGTCGGTTAAATAGTGATCAGGGCATATTACAGGTATTGTAGTATAAAGATGTTAATTTATCATGAGTGTAGTTTCATAGTATCGTATTAAATAAAATTATAATATAATAATATTAACTTGTACATTCAAATAATCAATAAACTGATAACATATAGCATACAAATATATATAATAGGTTGGAACCTCTTTGATAATTTATCGGCAAATATAGTTCTTCATTACTGGCTTGGGGCAGTAATATAAATACTTAAAGCTGCAACTCTAATCTACAAATATGCTAGACCATACTAGTAAACTTATTATTAATAACATTTCTTGTCAAAATGGTTATGCTTCTTAGTATAATTACATAGCAAGTTAGTCATCATCACTAAGATTAGTAATTATTTAAAACTGAAAGTGTATGTACATTTAGCAGTAATGTTATGATGCATATAGAAGTTTAAAATTTTGTTATTAACAATGAAGTTATGTATGGTAGTAATATGGAATAACAAAATTCTATACAGGGTAAACAATATTTGTATTAATTTATATAAGTAATATATTAATAATGTTAGTTTGCAGTAACATTCAATATAAGATTAGAGCAATGTGTGCAATAGTGATGTTGCAGTAGCTAGTAGGTTTGAGTTTTATAAAAAAATATTAATAAGAATTAAGCGATCTAGTTTGTATGATATGAATATACAGTGGATATAATAAGTATAAAAGTATAAACGTATGGTATTTCGAGAGTTTTCATTCAAAAATAAGAGAAGAAAGGAAGGAACTTACAAAGTTGAGGAAAAGAGAGGGGATAAAGATTTTGTACATGGCGGCGGCGGCGGCGATCAAGTAGGGTGTGCTCGACAAGGGCTTGGTTTGGTGCAACTGATGGTAGTTGCAGTCGCGAGGAAGTCAACGCCGTGAGGAAAAGAAGACGGTGACGACTGCTGCTGCGGCACGGAGCATAAGGCGACGATGGCAGCGACTGGATCGACGGCTAGAGGACTGGGTTAGAGAGGGTGCTGCTCGGTCTTAGGTGCGCTTGGATGAAGGGGATGGCATCGCGGCCGAAAAAGGAGAAGATGGTGACGGTAATGTTTGGCTGGGGTTTCGGCCATGAGAAGGGTGCTCGGGTAGGTGTTGTTTCAGCCGGAACAAGGAGAGGAAGGAGGAGATGATGGCCGCATTTTGCGAAGAGGAGGGAGAAAATATGCAATGGGTCGGCCAAAGCTAGGGCTTGGGTTATGGTTTAGATCAAGAAAAAAGAAAGGGAAGAAAAGGAATATGGGGTTAACTGTTTGGAGTTAGGGTTTTGTTTTATGGGTAATGGGTTTCGAGTTGAAGGAAACAGGAAGGAGATGAAAAGAAGAAGAATAGGTTTAAATAGCATCATATAAATTTTGCATATAAGCCCCTTCAATTGTTTCCTCACAAAACTTCCCTAAATAAATTTGTTTAAAAGATTTAAAAAGATTTTCATATATCTTATCATATCTCTTAAAATATTTTAAATAGGCTGTTATAAATAGATTTATTTGAATATAAAGTAGAATCAAACATAAAGTATATTTATTTAGGCTACATACAAAAATATGAATATTAAATATAAGCAAAGCGTAGATAAAATAATAGTTGCAGATTTATCATTCAAATAGTTTTTTTATTTAGCAATGATATGATTGCTAGAATATTAACAATTAGTTTGTAAAATATACTATAATAAGTCGTAGCAGAGAAAAAATAGTTAGTTAAGTATACTTATCATGATAATATGTAAATTTGTATAATATAATATTTAGTTATGATCTCGTGTAATAGTTGGTATAAAAAATAAAAACATAAATATAATAATAAAATAATAAAACTATTGCAAATATAGGCATAACATAATAGTTGTAATAATTTAAATAAAAAACATACATACATACATATATATATATATATACTGTATAAATTGGAGAGGATAGAATTTGAACTCAAGACTAGTGGGATGGCTATGCATTGTCTCAACCAATAAGATACAAGTAATGATCATGTATAGATTTTGAAAAGAAAATATACATATGGATGTTTAAAGAAAAATAATTTTTTTATTGAAAGAAAGGAAATACAAAAGAGAAAGATATATGGATTTTGTGGTCGTTACAACATGCATATGCAAAACAAGAGAACGAGCTACCTCAAGCGAATATTGGTTCTTCCGTTCAGCAATCCCATTTTGTTGATAAGTATAAGAACATGAAGTTTGATGCAATATACCCTGAGTCTGCAAAATGCATTAAACTCTGTACTAATATACTGCTTAGTATTATTTGAACGAGGAACTTTTACTGGAACACTAAATTGATTAGAAATCTCATGCATGAGGATTTTAAAGATAGACAAAAGTTTAGACCTATTACGCAGAAGATACAACCAAGTCATACGTGAATGATCATCGATAAAAGTCATAAAATATCTATTAACCAAACGCACTAGGAATTTTAAACGGATCCCAAATATCAGAGTGAACTAACGCAAAGGGCAAATCGTGTATTTTATTAACCGGAGGAAAAGATGAGCGATAATATTTACCAAGAATACGTGATTCACAACTGAACTCTGATAATTCAAGAAAAGGTAGCATATTACGTAAAGAAGAAAGAAGGATGACCAAGTTGCCGATTCCACTGGATAGTGGAAACAGCTGCGGACGTACTCGGAAGATAATCAACGTAGTACAGTCCATTCTGTTCATGCCCTCATCAATCTGCTGCTTCATTAGAAAATTATGTATCACAAAGTGAGATGGATAAAAAGTTACGGAGCAGTTAGAATCATTTGTAAGTTGACGAATAGAAAGCAAGTTTCATTTTAAAGATGGCACAATTAAAGCATTTTCAGATGTAAAGATGAAATGATAAATCAGCAGAACCAGAAACATGTGATATTACCATTGGCCATGAAAATTAACTTGTAAGAACTAGAAGCAAGCTCAGACGGTTTATCACGAGACATGTGATATGAGGCGCCGGAATCAGCGACCCATGAATTAGAATGAGAAAGGAACGATATATTTGATGGAGTAGAAAGGTTGGCAGGAATTACAGATGAGAGGAGACGACGCAACTGTCCCCACTCAGCACTGGATAAAGGTAAATTGCCGGCAGAAGAGGAACATCGGGCAATAGCAACTGTTGTGGATGTCTGGCGAGGTGTACGAGTATCATCAGGATAGCCATGCTTCTTCCAATACCAGTCTACACATTAATTAGTGTCACCGCAATAAGAGCAATAAAGCCAGCACAATTATGACTATGAGTACGGAGACCATGAGCACAAATAGTAATAGGGGAACAATCACGAGCAGTAATTGAAACCGAAGCATAATCCAGGAAGAATGGGGCATAGGTAAATCCCGAGAGAGCGAGAATAAGCCAGACGATCAACAAAATCAACAAGATCCTGGCGAAGGTGGCGGTTCACAATTCACTCTTAAATACCGAATCCACACAATTTCATATAAAAAAATAGCTAGAACTTTAATTATGAAAAAATACCTTCACGTTTACTGTAGCAGGCGATTAAAGAGCCCCAAATCACGCGCCAAAAACTACAAGAAGCCTCAACTCCGACTTAAAAACAGCAAATCTCCAAGAATGTCCTAGTCCAAGCCTTATCAGCAAAAGAATCTCCAAATCAGCAATAAAACACATAATAAATTCCTAAATCAGCAACAAAGAACCAAAAGGGAGTCGAAGACCAAATTGATCGAGGAAGTCGACACCAAATCGAAGAACAGTGAGTCGAAGGACCAAATTGATCATCAAAATCGAAGATATCATGTTAAGAGTTGAGTATATAAAGTTTCCTATCATGGAGGAGTACTGGAGGGGTCGTGGAGAGCTTCGATGGCGCTGGAGAATTTGTCTACGGCTTCGATGGTGGCTGCAAAGGGGTCTGGTGGCTGTCGAGGAGGTCGGCAAGGGTTCTTCGATGGTTGTCGAGGGTGCAGGGAGTCGTCGAACGGTGGGAGAGATCGAGGGTGGCTGGAGGTGGGTCTAAGCCATCCATGGTGGTCTGGTGGATGTCGAGGGCTACTGGAGGGCTTCGAGGGGGTCGATGGTGCTGGAAGGTAGGTTCGATGGTGCTGGGGATGACCAGAAAAGGGTTGGAGGATGGATGCAAGGGGGCTGGAGGGGAGATCTGGTATCGAAGGGGAGATCGAGGGGGCTAGGGTCGGTGGCTACTGGTGAAGAAAATTAGGTTTTTTTCTTAGTTCTTTTCAGAAAAATTGACGCTCTGATACCATGAAAAGAATCAAGAGGAAAATATTTTATTGGCTTAATTCATAAATGAGTTCTACATGCAAATATATATAGGGTTATAGACCATCTCTTATATTTCGACTGATCTAACAACTCATAACTAATATCTAGCAATCCATAACTAATATCTAAACTAATTTTGTTCATAACAATTGGCATGAGAATTAATAGAACTTCAAAATTTTCAATAAATGGCTAAATTTGCTTACTTCTCCAGTAGAGTCTTGCACAGAAGATTGCACGGATACGGACATGATACGATGCGACACAGCGACACAGCAAAATCCCAAAATATAAGATACGGGGACACGGGGATGTATATAGATAATATAATTATAAGATATATAATATAATATCATTGTAACAACAAATTCAATAAAAACCTTAGTATTTCAACATTTTTTTTTATTGTATTTATCAAATCTCAGCAAAAAACTTAGTTATTTTAGCACAACTTTAGCAAAAATTTGATTTTAGCATTTTTTACCTGTATTTAACATATTTCAGCAATAACTATATAATTTTAGTGCTCCTAACCGTACATAACATAATTTTAGAAAAATCATATAGTTTCAATATTTTCCAAACAAATTAACAAAATTACCTTATATATCTCACATATAAATTATATTAAGCAGCAAAATTGAGTAAAATAAAAAGAAATATCAAGAAAGTTATAATAATATTAAGATTTTCTGCTTTAATGAAAAAAATAGTTTTTTGTGTCATGGTTTTACTAAAATGTGTCCGACACATGTCCGAATCCAAAACCGTCTTATTTTGAAGTGGGATACGGAAAATATGTGTCGGACACGTGTCGTGCAAGTGTCGGGCATGAATCCGTGTCTAACACATTTCCGACACGGATACAGTAACTAAAGAGACATGTCCGTACAACCTAGCTTGCACAGTTTGGTGGAGTCCCTTGTACAACAACACCAAAGAAGAAATACCCTTGCTGGAAAAAATAACAAAGAAATCTAGGTGAGATTTTTAGAAAAGATTAGGGTTGGGGTTAGAGAAGGGAAGGAAATGATTCACTTTTGTGAAATCGACTGGATTCGAACCTTTTTGATGAGAGGACTTGAGCTTAGATTTAAGATGGATTTGATTTTGAAATTAAAAAGAGAAGTTTAGATCAAAGAAAAAGAGACGTCTGAGTTCGAATGCCGAGACGGTCGATGATGGAGCTTGGCATGGGCAATCGGCGATAGCAGAGCTCGAGACTTGAGGCGATCAGCAGTAGCGAAGCTCGAAGATTGAGGCGATCGCTGAGGCTCGAGGCGATTGGCGATGGCAAAGCTCGAGGCAATCGGCAATGTTAGAGCTCAAGGCTAGAGGCGATCGACGATGGAGCTTGATGCTCGAGGATATCGGTGATGGCGAAACTTGAGGCGTGAGGCAATCGGCAATGGAGGTTGAGCTATGGTTTTCTAGGCGTGAGGCGATCGGCGATGGAGGTCGAACTGGGGTTTTCTAGGCGCGAGGAACAAAAGATAGAAGTGAGAGAAGCCTCGGGATTTTTGAGAAAGAGGAAAGGAACATGGATAAGTTATCAAATGAATAAACTTTTAACTGTATTAAAATTAGAAATTTTGGTTGTACCTATAGGCCTAGCACACGTTATAAGGATATGATCCATAGGTACAACCCATAATCATTGTACCAATTGGCCGGCCTATGCGTACAACTTAGTGGGTACTGTCCACGTTTTTAGTAGTGCACCTCTCTTACTTACATTGTAGCTAATGCAGCAACAATGACTAGAGATAGGACTAAATGAATATGGATGAATGCATTAACAAAAGATGGTATTTGTTAATTTGATCGAGATGACACTCAATAGAACCAAAAAGAAACAATTTAATAAAGGTTTTATTGTTATTGATGCTTTTATGATTTTTAAAAGTCTGAAGCGTTATGAGGATTAGGGATCCAGAAATGCATAACTTGCTAGTGTAAGGGAGGATCCAGAAATCATTTTTTTTGTATCTAACTAGCTAATTTGTGTCGGGTTTATTATATTATTTTGGGAGCCTTGAGAAGAAGGAAAATGGGAGAGCTATTAGAAGGTTGTCTTCCTTCACATGCATGCAAGAAAACTAAGTAGGTCTCAGAAAAGCCCATGTCGATATCAGAAATTTAGCTTAAAATATTCTTGGGTGTCTGTGTTCATATTCCTCTTTTAAACGATCCATATACTATTTTGTTTCACAAAGTCATCCACATCAGCTGTCAAATTTTTTATTTTAGCTTTGGCTCGTGCCATTGTGAGTTACCTTCATCTGTGGTTGTGTAATGGTTTATTCACTTGTCTCCCACACCGAAAAGAATTTAGATGTTTCTATTTTATCTTCTGTCTTGTCTCCGAGTATAGATATTATAGGTTTTGGGTATATAACAAAATGTGAAATTCGAAAGGTTGCACTTATTAATGGAATTTTCTTTTGGTCAGGAGGTTATTGATATATTATGAGAATACTAAGGCATAATTAAATACTTAAATTCACAGAATCTTGCACAGCTTGCAACATCCCTTGCTATAATTTTATCATTAAAAGGTACTGGGACTTGTATCAAAATTAGGAGCTGGAGAGGTTTAGGCTCTTGCTACCAAAGCGGTCAAATCGTGATTGGAATCGTATATCGTTTATCTATTGTATCGTATATCGTATCGAATTGTATCTCATTAGATACGATGGCAACTTATATCAAAACCAAGCAATTAAACATATAGCTATGTATTTCATAACCGTATGATTAAATGAGCAATATAGAACAATATATTGAAAAATATATTGTTTAGTATACTCGCAGTCACAGTTGCACAACACAATAAATATTTACATGTGCAAGCACAATACATATTAATCACCAAAAATCATGTGAACAATCATAATTAATAAGATAATTATGCTAAATGTTACTATATAGTCTAAGAGCATGTTTGGATAGTTAGGATTAAAATCCGTAGGATTTAATTTGGGATTAGAATATTCCAGAATGCACTTGCATTCCTTTTGGGTGAAAATGTAGGGCTTTTCAACTTGAATGAGTGTTTGGATAGTTTGAGATAAGGATATTCATTTTTTATTTTTTCCTTAAAATGGCCAGAAATTCCTGTACATGGCAGCTCATTCCTTAACAACTCAATTTATCTAGTACAAAAGCTGTCAAATTTACAAATATATTATTTATTTCAAGTTCAAGTGAAGATCAGATGCAACTTTATATATACTAAATTGATGCAACTCAAAATTGAGATCTAACCGGTGAGATCTCGCGGAGAACCACAGCCGGCAATGAGCTTCGAGTGGCCAGCAAAGAGCGAGGGGCAAAGCGGGCCCGTGATCTTGCTCCCTTTTGCCCAAAGCCTCACGAGATTTTGCAATAAATTGAGATCAAAGAGATCCACAACAAGAAATTGGTGATCATTTTTGCATCGCATGCCTCAATTGATTTTGATTAATTGGAGATGATTTTCGCATCGATTTGGAGGCTTTTGGTCTCTGGAGTTTGTTTGCTAAATAAATGTGAAATGAAAAGAGGGGAAAAGAAAGAGTGAAATTAAAGCTTTCAGTTATGATGCCAGCGGAGATTGGGGCTGCAACATTATAGGAGAGAAGGAATCAAGAGAGAAAAAAGCCATGGATTTTATTGCATTTTTAGGGGTTTTTGGGGTAAAAAGAGCATAGAGATTTTGAGAGAAAGGAAAAAAAGAGGGGAGAGAGTAAAAGTTGGGGGGGGGATTGACTATGACTAAATTTTTTTATCCACTGGATAGGGTCAAAGTAGAGGGTTTTTCCCTTGAATCAAAAATAAAAAAACCCATCCAAACAGCTCCTTTTGCAGGTTTGGGCCAATCCGGCGGAAAAATGGCATCTGGGCTTTTTTTCCATAAGATAGGTACTATCTAAATAAGGCCTAAATATAAACCACATACATCAACATTAACATAAGCTTTATAATAGTAACATTTGCTAATCAATTTCACAAACAATAAAGCATAAGGTTCAATTTTCTAACTAAGTTCACAGATAATAAACCACAAGTAAAAAAAAATCAAAAAGTAATAAAAGATAACAACAAATCATCAATAATCCCCAATCGATCCATCGCTATTATCATCTTCAAGGAGAATGTCTTCATCTTCCCCATCTTCAAGGCGAGGCGAGGAGTCTCCTCGAGCGAGTAGGCGAGGTGGAGAGGCAAGAAGCGCACCGAGGAATTTGGGAGCGGCTTGAAAATTTAGGGTTTTTTAGAGAGAAATTGGGTGTGTTTGGATCTTTAAACCCAAATAATTCATACCCAACCCCTTAAACTGAATCGCATCATATCGTGAATCATATGGATTGTATCGAATCATACGATTCGATGAGTAAAACGATATATCTACACGATATGTATCGAAAATGCTATGAATCGCACGATTCATATCGTGAATCGTACGATTTTAACAACAATTCTTGCTGCTATGAGGGGCATTGCTGACAGAGGCCCTGACGGTCAATAGCATAACAAATGATTACATGGTCAAATGTGAAAGGGGCCCATAGGTGAAAAGAGGGTTGATAAGACCATCACCGACTGTAGTTTGATGATGATGGCTTTCTCTTCTACTTGGAAGTGCATGTTGATATTTCCTTAACATGCAATGATTGAAGAAGACAATGACACTTTGCAAGGATTGTACCATTTGATTTGGGAACTATTTATAAGATATATCAGACTACCTAGCTTACCTGACCTTTTGGTTCTATAACATCACAATTAATTTTCCTTCTCCTAGATGAGTTTGTGGAATTTTGGTTCAAAGTGAATTTAAATTCTTGTGGACGTGTGGTAATTTACTCTTCTTCTACATATTGGTGACAACAATAGTCTGGCATGGTTATGTGTTATTCGCATGTATATCACCAATAGTCTGGCATGGTTATGTGTTATTCGCATGTAACCTGTATGTGTATTGTTGTTTATGACCAGGGACTGGAAATGTTGCAAATGCCTAATAATTCTTTAGATTAGTGTTATGTAGTTAAATTTTATTTTGTTGTTGCAGTTCCTTCTTACCATGGATATGTTTGGTAATTTGTAGAAACGACGGTTAAAGCTATCAACTTTATTAAATATATGCATGTGCTCATTCTTTAAATTTTGTTTGATGATTAGAAAAGAACCATCAAATGTGGAAAATATTTTGTTATAGTTGATATGACATATATTTGTCTTTGCCGGTACTGATGCAATTTTCTATGATAATTTTCTGCAGCCACAACTCTTACCGGGCTGCATTTTGCCACCACCACTATTATGGCTTTGGTACTTCGCTGGCTCGGATACATTCAGGCCTCCCATTTACCACTCTCTGACCTTATTAAATTTGTAATTTTTGCAAATCTATCAATTGTCGGGATGAATGTTAGTTTAATGTGGAACTCGGTTGGATTCTATCAGGTTGGTTGGTTGCTAGCATCAACATTTTTCCATTGGCCATTTCAACATGCAATCAGTCTATAGACTGATATTTCTATCCTATACTATTTTTCAGATTGCAAAATTGTGTATGATCCCAGTATCATGTTTTCTAGAAGTTTTGTTTGATAAAATCCATTACTCTCGGGACACAAAGCTCAGCATAATGGTGGTTCTCGCAGGCGTTGCAGTTTGTACAGTTAGTGACGTGAGTGTAAATACTCGAGGGCTGATAGCAGCTGTTATAGCAGTCTGGAGCACTGCATTACAACAATACGTAAGTCTTATGAGTAAATATTATAAATGGCCCGGGTATTGAAATTTGATGTTTAAACTGAAATTTCAATTTTAAGACTTGTTGTGCAGCTGCATTACTTCAGATAAATGGAGTAGGTTTGCTTTAGGAGATGCAAAGGCCCAAACCATTTGAAACATCAAACCTTTCACATTTTGTGTTTTTTTTGGCACTCGCCCGTAAGCCCTAACCTATGCACACAACACACCCACGCACACATCACACACAAGCGTACACAACATGCTCAAGCACACACACATCCAGGGGACCCACGAATTTGCCCCGAAAGAGTTAATCTGTGGCCACTTCCCCTCCCAGGATTCCTGGGTTCGAACCCGGCACTCTCCCCAAGAGGGGAAGTGCCCATGCCAACTGAGCTTTAGCTCATCGGTTTCCCATTTTGTGTTCATTAGCTCAACTCTCACCTTTTATATTTTGTTTCCCCTCTTCACTATTTGGCCCAAACTTGTCTGATCTCGGTACACTTTGGAACATACCTCAGTTAACAAAGAAAATGACCCTTAGTAAAGGTGTATGAAGAAAAGTTCTCATGCAGCCAATCTCAAAATTTGGTATAGAGTATTAGTTGTTGTTTCTTCAGAATCTATTAGCTTGCAATGATCTATGCAATTTTTGTGTAACCATCCTTTCTCTTTTTTTATCCTTGTAAAAATTTATGTATCAGAGATGGTTATGTGCACATTTATTGCAAAGATCTGCATTATTTATAGGGTAAATTACATAAAGCACCATTGAAGTCCATTGAACTTCAAAGCTTCGTAAAATGCTTTGAATCTGTATTAATACCATCCAAAATTTGCATTAAACATCACTCATTGGTGGTATTTGTTTTTGTTTAGAGTTCAATGATGTTTTGTCAAAACTGTGAAAGTTTGATGGTGTTTAATATACTCCATCCTTACCTAACATGGTCTAATTTGGGTTTTTGGGTTGTTCAGTAAATTGTTACTTGAGATCATTATTATTATATTTTACATATCATTATTTTCCTAATCAGGGTCTTGTTTTCTATTATTATTTTTTGTTACCTCGTGATTTGTTTAGAACATGATCCCATATTCTTTTTAAGGTATAATCTTACCGTACAGATTTTTTTCCGTTCTTGCAGTATGTTCACTTTCTTCAGCGAAAATATTCGCTCGGATCATTCAACCTCCTTGGTCATACTGCTCCCGTACAGGCAGCATCATTGCTGATACTAGGGCCTTTTGTTGATTACTGGTTGACAAACAGAAGAGTAGATGCCTTCGACTATAATGTAACTGTGGTGGTGAGTATGGACAATAGCTTTCAATTTTAATTTCTCGTTTTACTAAACTCTTATCTATTCTCTTTACTCGTGTGTGCACACACATGATTAATGTGTGCACCCTTGGTAGTAATTGCCAAGTTCGATTCTCTGCAACTCTCATGGCCCCTTCCTCCTGAAAGCCCCTGCAGAAAAAAAGATTAAAATATAAATATAAATAAAAAACAAACAGTTGAATAACTATATATACTGGAACTAAATAGAAGAGAACAAAAATGTCTTTAGGTCCTTATGTTCTTATGCAGAGTGAGCTGGTCTTTGCCTCTCTTTTTTAAGGCACTAGTCTCTGGTACAATGTCTTTATTTTTGCGATTATTAGAATAACTTTATACACTATTTTACTCTTAGAAAAACAATAAAAAAATGGAAAAGCAAATAACTGTATAAGAATACTATTGAAAGAGGAAAAAAATGTTTTGAGGTCCCTAAGCTGTTATGCTGGAATGAGTATGTCTATGGCTCTATTCATAAAATTACAAGTCTCTGGTACATGTTTTTTAATTCTCTGCGGTCTTATTATTTATATTTTACTCTTGTCTACAGTCCGTTGTCAATTTCAGTGTATGTGTAGTAAGAATCAATGAACTTAAAGTCAAATTTAGTAGACTATACAGTTAATATAAATGTAATTGCACTACACAGCAAAAAGTCTGATCAAATTTCTTCAAATTGTAGTATGTTATGTGGGTGCCTTGAATTTAGCAACCTCTTTAAGATTATGTGAGTATTATTGATATCGCGTGAATGGTTATTTGCGACGATGAATGACGAATGGTTATTTTCCTTGAATTTAGCATCATGGACCGTTCTTGCAAGTTTTTGTAATCTTTATATCTTTTGTCTTTAGACAAGAATATGGAATTACGGAGGGAGAAGGCAACCACATTTTTATGAGATTTGGGGGGATATGAGGTCTAGGTTGATAGATATTCCACCCATCACTGTCGTCACAATTTCTAATATATTAGATTTTCTCCTTCGCCTGTGGATGTCGGCATAACCTAAATCATGTTAAATCTGTGTCTTCTATTTGATCTACTTGATATCAATGTTGTTACTGTGTGGTTTTGCTATAATATAGTCAAATGACTTACATTCGAGTTTATTATTATTATTATTTTCTGCAAACTCGAGTGCTTAATAATAATATAGTCAAATGACATTCAAGTTTATTATTATTTTTTTTCTGCATATTCGAGTGCTTAATTATTGTCCCTTTGTGCACATTTTGCTTTATTATTATTAATTTTATTCACCTTATGTGCTTTAAAGAGTCCTTCTATTTTCTGCAGTATTTCCTCATAATGTCGTGCACCATCGCCGTCGGAACCAACCTTAGCCAATTCATCTGCATCGGCAGATTCACAGCCGTATCTTTTCAAGTTATCGGTCACATGAAGACAATCCTTGTACTTGTTCTAGGTTTCTTTTTGTTCGGAAAGGAGGGTCTCAATCTTCACGTGATTCTTGGAATGTTCTTGGCAGTGATAGGAATGGTTTGGTATGGAAATGCATCATCAAAACCTGGAGGCAAAGAGCGACGGAATTATTCCACGCTTAGTGATAAATCTCATAAGCCTGGGGTTTTGACAGAATCAGGCGAAATTGATGATAAGGTCTAGTTTAGATCGATTTTATAGTGTTACTATTTTTATATTTGATTTTTGGGGAATGATTGCATTTGGAAGTGAGAAATTCCCCCCACGGAGATGCACTTCTTTTCTGTAACGTCCATAGTAGTAATTATTACGACAGAATTTCAAATTTTACGAAGATATACAGTCTGATTTTGTTCAGCGGTGCTGCTTTTGTTCTTTGATTTTGACTTGTTGTGTACTCATTTTATGTTTTCTTGATGATTTGGTGATTAGGGGGAATTAAACTGGGTTTTTTCCCCTTATGTTTTTTGTTTTTCCATTCTCAACTTAGTTGGAATTTTGTAAAATTGTTGCCTCCTGTTGACAAAATTTATAAAGAAGAAATTTTGTATGAGAGAATTTATGAAGAAGAAATTTTGTATTGGATATTTTATAAACTTACATTCAACTTTACAATGTATATATACACATTCAACTTTACAATGTATATATACACGATAATACTTGCCTAAATAAAAAAGGAAAAAGATTAATACATTATGTTTGATTATCAAAAGGGAAAAAATAATTACAAAGGATTATGATTTTCGAATCTTGCATGATAAATTTAGCTAATACCCCACCTCCCTTCCCTCTCTCCAAGCTGGTGCATGCAGATTTATAATGCCCAACTTGGATTTTAGAAAAATGAATTGATCCTTCCCAAGAGCTTTTGTAAAATCATTGGCTAGTTGAAGCGATTAACAATTTTTTGAGGTCGAATCAAGCCATTTTGTAATTTTTCACGGACAACATGACAATCATTATCTACCACGCCTTACTTTCCAAAATAAATAATAAAATAGTGAGGACGTGACCAGACCCGCGACGTATCTATACCAACAAGAAACATAGCTTCCCGATATAAATACACTAAGCGTTTGTATAAGCTGTAAAGGGAAATTATAGTACAGGAATTTAAAGTTTATAAAGTATCCAACAATATTTATTTACAACTTCAACAAAAAAAAGTCTAAATAAGAACATAACAGTCTCATGTTTCGAAACAGAAGGGATACGGAAATATGAAAGAAACAACCAGGTAAAGTTCTGCCTGGGTGGAGAAATGATCGAAGTTCTTCTCAGTTGGTACCATCTTATACCTAGCCTCGTCTGCTGCCCTATTGTCGTCTAATGACATTCCCCAGAAAAAAATAGAAAACAGAAATATCGTCAGCGAACTAAAGTTCGGTAAGTCCCCATTTTATAAAAAAAAAACAGTATTTGAAACAAAACACGGTATACATAATACTAGGTATGAGAACAACTGTGAACAGTAAACGGTAATATGCATGTCAAATAAGTAACATGCATTAATCAATGCAAGGTAAGTAGAGTATCACGATATTCGATATTTCAGTATTATTAATTATAAGTATAAGCTCGATTTGTGGGAGTTTTATTATGTAAGTAGGATATTCCATAATTCCAACGGAACAACAGCAACTCGAGATTCACAAGATTCAAGATTTATATAATGTACCGTATTCTCCGGTACCACGAGAAACAAGTATGATCCCCGTTATATTAAGTAAATGTATTAAAGATATTATTTAAAGTCAAAGGATAATTTATATTGTTTATTAGTATTAATTTATTCAGAATCAAGGTAAAAGAATAAAAGTATCACATGCTCAGTAATATTAATTATTAAAGTAAGGTTAAGTTAGGACAGCATTATATAATACAATTTTATACTAAGATAGTGTATATACTAAGAATGGTTCATAGTGATGTAATTGAGAAATATGAATATAATATGATACCAAATTAGTTTATAAAAATATATATTATTATCAGAATAATTAAGTAGTAAGTTGCTGTGTGTGAATAATGTGTTCATTTATTTACAATATAAAATAATCTACTGTTACAAAATTTGACTTGATAATACATGTTAGCAAGAATAAATTATAATTAGATAGCAGTAACAGATTTTTAATAATATAATAATCAAAAGTTATACAATATAGATTGTGGTTAATATACCGTATTTTAGTACAATAACTAATTTGCACTAGAAGTTTTAGTATCACATAGTATAAATATAACTAATTTGCACTAGAACTTTTAGTATCACATCGTATAAATATAACATATTATATTCATATTATTAACTTCAATTATTTTTAAAATAGCCATTTTATCATCTTTGCTAATAATATTAATACCTAGGCCATTCATGTCAATGATAGTTTTCCAATAATTTTCATCTTTGTTGATATTACAACATTTATTGGAACATTTAGTGGAGCAACCTGGCTCATCACTATTAGAAGAAGAGTTGGAATATGATATTTCAGATTCATATGATTCAGATGAGTTAATCATAATCTTATATAAAAAAATTCTTAACTCTTCATCTTCGAACCCATTGATCTTTCTTTTTGTATAACATTTGTTGGCGAAATGACCAATCTTTCCACACTTATAACCATAGTCACATAATTCGCGAATTATTCGCCGAATTCGCGAATAATTCGTGAATTTTTTATCAGCCGACTTAATCGCCGAGTTAATCGGCGGATCGAATAACTCGCGAATTATTCCCGAATTATGTGGAAAAAACAGCGAATAATTCAAAAAACAGCAAATAACTCACAAAATCAAAACCTTGCGTCTCATATATTAATTTCTTGCTCGAAATCCTTCCCAAATATTTCCCGAACACTTACCGAATCTTTCCCGAATACCTGCCGATTTTTTCCGAATAGTTCTCCGAATCCGAATTTTCGACCTCGCCGAATTATACTCGAACGACGAATTTGTGACTATGCTTATAACAAGTAGCAGAAGTTTTTGATTTAGACTTTTCATTTTGCCTTTTATAAATAGGCTTTTTTTCAAATTTTTTCTCAGTATCCCTTTCAGGGTTTCTTGGAGGATGATACATTCTCTTTTATAAAATTGATTGGAAAGAGATTCCTTTCTCTTTTTTTTCTTTTTCTAGGAGTATCCATAGCAAATTGATTGCAAAACTCGTCTAGTTCTTTTCTGCCAGTCAACTTCTGATCCTTTAATTGATTTTTTAATTTTATATAATTACATAAAGTCAATCCTTCTTGTGCACAGGTGTTTATTAAACGACCATACGTATACATGTTATAGGGTATAACCCCATCATGCTGATTTCGTAAATTTTTACGAATCTTTTCAGCAAATAAATTGGTAAGCCGTCTATAAATTTGGCCTTCCAGTGCGAATTATTCGCATCATCGAATTGCATAACGCTGCTGAGAAAAGTATCTGTATACCATCTGAAGTGAGTTAAAGTTGGGCATCTCAGATTTTGTAATAAAGTTTTGACTTTCTCAGCTTGATTATGTAAGTCGATGTCGCGCACCTCGCAGGTTCGCGGGGAGGCGGAATATGCAAAAAACGATTTTTACGGGCTTTGCAACACCGACTTGAACCCATGATCAACCATAAACCCTAGCTAGCACAACTACTATGAGATTTAACTACTCGGAAGAAAGTTATATCTCCTAGTATCAAGTCCTTCGATTCGTGTACTTCTCCTCATCTTCTTGAGCTCCTTGAAGAGTGTACATATCACGCTTGATCGTCGGACTCCTCGCGTCAAAGATGATCCACCCGAGAGTGTGTACTTTGAGCTCCTACCTCTAAACCGATGTAACTAGGGTATCTAGTTCGCTAAACTAGATAGCCTAGAGGATGTAGAAAGTGATGATGGATTGATTTGTCTCAAAATACCCTAGGTTTCTCAACACATGAGACTTTTAGGGTTTGAGGAAGAAGAAGAAAGCTTGAGGAGAGAGAGAGTGTTGAAGATAATAATGGAATGAAGATGGCTAAGTCTTGTGATGAATGAATCATACAATAATTCACAAATGAAAATATTAAGCATGCTTCAATAGTCACAAGATGAGTCATCCTCATGAGTCACCAAGTAGCCATACTTCATTTAATGAAAATCCACACCCCATACCGCCACCTCATTAACCATTTAATATAAATGGTTATACAAGAAATGAGGTGTCTTCTTCTAGAAGCATTCTTGAGTAAATTACAAGAATACCCCTCACCGAATATACATACCCGTATCCGTATTCAGAAAAATACGAATATAAAGAGACGAAAATAATCTAAGAATATAATACTAGGATCTGGCTTAAATCAAAGCCCACTAGTATTATCCGCCCGAATCATGATCCGTGCACAAGTACACGTATATGATCGAACCCTGCTATAAAACCGTACGGCCTCTATATCGTTTCGCCCGAAGCAGGGAAACTCTCTGTGTGGGACTCTAAAGACTCTACAGTACACTGACAGTGGTTTAACCACAAGTACGTCAGCGGTACTAGCTGCACGTAATGGCTACCCATGTATCTGTCGATAAGAAGGACGATGAGCAAACTCATCCGAATTCCTACTGAGCCTATCTGTGACAATCTTCGTACAGTCCGGTATGCTCGTCTAAGAGTATCGCATATCGGGTTTAGGGGGCGGTAACTGTCAGACCCCTAATAGCGCAATACGTCGTGCAAGAGCAGAGCCCAAAACACCCTGAGAAACTACTGGAGTACCTACCAGTAAATCTCGCTTACCCTGGCCAGAGACTTTGTATAATGGCTTTCCGAACACAGCGCAATATTAACCCCCAATACCGGGAGAGACGAATCCTATCTAACCGCTACTGTCTCCAAGTGCTTCGGGACTGCACCCAACTACTACCTGTTTGCACGACTCCTTTGAGTCGTGGTAGGGTAGTGATCTAAGTACAGTGGGAACACACTCGAGGCGAAGTAGCGATGTCAAGTCAACGGACTAAGCTGTACTCATGTCATCTGGAAACCGCCACCTGACGATAGGTATAGTACCAACCAGCAGTTCCCCACGAGTCCTGTCCAGTGTACTCATAACCTAAAAAGTACCTGCATACTATCTCCAGTACGACGTACTAATGGCTGTGGGACAGACCATCTCCCCTGCTGAGATGAGAAGCGTTTACACTAGTCTACTCTAGAGTATCGATGTCCCGTCTCGATAATCCTATGACTAAGGACCTGTATAAGGATGTGCTTATAGACTATCCAGCCCCCACTAGCGTGACTGCCATCACAACGCTGGTAGTCAAGCAAAGATCCTAAGGGCTCTACCAATATGTATAAGCGATATGCTAAAAGAAACATATGCACATATTGAGGTAGAATCAAACCAAGTAGCATACTACCATATTGAGCAAGACTGTTAATATATCTGTGTATATCCCAAGCTTCTAAAATATAATATACAAATCAGTATGATACAATAATGGCCTCTAGGGCATATAACACTAACAATCTCCCACTTGCACTAAGGCCATGTATTGGCATATCGCAGACCTATCATCTCGAATAGTCTCTCGAATTGCATCTGAGGGATGGCTTTTATAAGTGGATCTGCAGTGTTGTTATCTGTATCTACTCTCCGCACCTCGATCTCCCGGCGATCAACGATCTCCCTGATCAGGTAGTACCGCCTCAAGATGTGTCTGGATTTCTGATGGGACCTTGGTTCCTTCGCTAAAGCTATAGCGTCGTTATTGTCATAATACAGCGGTATTGGATCAACAATAGACGGAACCATTTGAAGTTCTGTTACGAACTCCTTCATCTAGACTGCTTCTTTCGCGGCGTCACATGCAGCGATATACTCCGCTTCCATCGTTGAGTCAGCAACGGTGTCCTGCTTGGATCTCTTCCAACAGACCGTCTCTCTATTAAGGGTAAAGACATAACCCGACATGGACTTGAAGTCATCCTTGTCACTCTGAAAGCTGGAGTTAGCAAAGGCCTCGATCTGGAGGTCTTTTTCCGCCGTACACTAAGAACATCTCTTTAGTCCTTCTCAGGTACTTGAGAATGTTCTTCACCGCTATCCAGTGCTTCTCCCCTGAGTTTGACTGATACCTGCTTACAACGCTCAGTGCATAAGCTATATCTGGTCTGGTACACAATATCGCATACATTATAGAGCCTACCGCAGAAGTGTAGGGTATAATAGAGATGCGATCTCTTTTCAAATCAGTCTTAGGAGACATCCTTTTGGAGAGGGTGATTCTGTGACAAGCCGGTAAATTACCGTGCTTTGAATCTTCCATACCGAATCTTTTCAGTATGGTGTCGATGTACCTTGACTGTGAAAGTCCCAACATCCGTTTAGATCTATCACGATAGATCTGGATCCCCAGAATGTAGGAGGCATTACCCAGGTCTTTCATGGAAAACCATTATGACAAGAATTCTTTGACTGGTTGTAGCATAAGAATGTCATTTCCTATCAAGAGAATGTCATCCACGTATAAGACGAGGAATACCACAGTTCTCGCTACAATCTTACTATAAATGCATGGTTCATCTGGATTTTTGATAAAGTTGAATTTTTTGACTGTCTTATCAAAACAGATGTTCCAACTCCGCGATACCTGCTTTAGTCCATAAATGGACTTAAGCAACTTGCACACTTTTCCGCTGCTCCCACTCTAAATGAAACCCTCTGGCTGATCCATATAGACGCACTCTTCCAAATTTCCATTCAGAAAAGCGGTTTTTACATCCATCTGCCAAATTTCATAATCGTGGAATGCAGCAATGGCAAGAAAGATCCAAATGGATTTGAGCATAGCCGCTAGAGAAAAAGTTTCATCATAGTCCAAACCAGGTCTTTAATGAAAACCTTTTACAATAAGTCTAGCCTTATAGGTTTCAACCTGTCCATCTACACCAATCTTCTTTCTGAAGATCCATTTGCAACCTGTGGGTTTTACCCCTTCTGGAGCAATGTCCAAAGTCCATACTTTGTTGGTGTACATGGACTCCATTTTGGTCCGCATTGCATCCAGCAATTTTACCGAATCTCTGCTCTGAATGGCTTGCTGGAAGCTAGTTGGTTCATCATCGTCGATAATGCAATCCTCTCTATCCCCATCTATGAGAAAACCGTAGTATCTCTCGGGCGGATGAGACTGCCTACTAGTCCTGCGGAGTAGCGTGGGGATGTCCGGTTCTTTTGAAACTTCTGGTTCCGCCATGCTTTCAGTAATAGCTTGTGGTTCTGGAATTTCTTCCAGTTTTATTGCGCTCCCACTAATCTCTTTTTCTAAAAATTGATTTTCCAAAAAGTGGGCATGACGAGAAACAAAAACCTTTTGTTCCTCTGCGTAATTAGAAAAGATACCCCCTGGAGTTCTTTGGGTATCCCACAAACTTACACAGTACTGAGCGTGCCTCGAGCTTGTCCGCATGCTGCTTTTTTACAAAAGCTGGACATCCCCATATCTTCAGATGGTTAAAATAGGGTTTCTTCCCACTCTACATCTGATATGGTGTGCTAGGCACAGTCTTGGTAGGAAGCTTGTTCAAAAGATATACAACTGATTCTAGTGCATAACCCCAGAAGGATCGCGGCAACTCAGCGTTACTTATCATGGAATGTACCATATCCAATAGAGTTCTGTTCCGCCTTTCCGATACACCGTTGTGTTGAGGTGTGTATGGAGGAGTAAACTGAAAGAGAATTCCATTCTCTTTTAAGTAACCCAGGAACTCGGCACTTAAGTATTCACCACCTCGATCAGAGCTAAGTGTCTTGATACTTTTACCTGTTTGTTTTTCCACTTCATTCTTATATTCTCGGAATTTCTCAAAGGCCTTGGATTTATGTTTCATCAAGAATACATGTCCATACCTAGAGAAATCATCCGTAAAATTAATGAAATAGGAATAATCACTTCTTGCATGTGTAGACATTGGACTACACACGTCGCTGTATATGAGTCCCAAGAGCTCGCTCGCTCTTACTCCGTATCTAGTGAACGGAGTCTTTGTCATCTTTCCTTTGAGACATGATTGACAAGTTGCATAGGACTGATATTCGAACGGATCCAAATATCCCTCTTTATGTAACTTCGTCAACCGTGTTTCATTGATGTGACCCAGTCTACAATACCATAAGAAAGCCTGATTTAATTCTGGAGACTTTCTTTTAAGTGTGTTTTAGACGTTGAAAACCTAAGCTTGATTTAATACGTATATACCGTTATCTAGTGTACTTGACCCAATCAATACTTGATTTAGGTGGATGCGGACCACATTGCTTACAAATGTAAAATCATAATCTTATTTAGAAAGTAAAGATGCAGAAATGATATTACAAGCTAGACTAGGTACACACAAACAGTTACGTAAAATCAAAATCTGCCCACTTGTCAATCCTAGGTGATATTCCCCTACGGATACAGCGTCCACGCTCATTCCGTTAGTAACCCTGAGAGTCATATCACCTGCCTTGATAACTCTACGGTTTCTCAGAGCCTGTAATGAATTACAGATATGAGATCCTGATCTGGTATCTAGTACCCAGGAAGTAGAGTTAATTGACAAATGGTTTTCAATCATAAACACACCCGAAGCCGAAGCCACAACGTGCTTCGAATCCTGGTTTCTGGCTTTCCAAGCCCTTCAGTCCTTCTGCCAATGCCATTTCCCATGACAATAGAAAAATTCCTGCTTCCCTACTGTTACCCCCGAAACTTTTGCCCTGCCCTTTCCCTCTACCTTACTGACACCACCTATTGGCTTGGTGGAGGCTTTCTTCTTCTCTTCCTTGGCTTTCATCTTAGATCTAGAAGAGGAAGATTGCTCAATGAGCAGAGCGGGTGTCTCCCTGGATTCCTTCAGGGTGCCCTCTGAGCTCCTCAACATGTTGAGGAGTTCTGGAAGTGAAACTTCCTTCCCTTGAATGTTGAAATTCAAGATAAACTGAACATAGAAGGAGGGGAGCGACTGTAGAATCAAGTCAATACATAACTCGTTCTCCAATGTGGTCCCCAGGTCCGTGAGCTCCTCAATGCAGCTGATCATCTTAAGGACGTGGTCCCCTACAGATGACCCGATAGCCAACCTCGACTGAATTAATTCCTTCGAGATCTCATATCTTGCGATACAAGATTGCTCTCCATATAAATATTTGGTATGGAGGAAGATGAAAGCTAAGTCCATCTTCTTGTGCTGCCTCTGGTGTTCATAATCCATTGAGGCTAACACGAGGCACTTAGCTCTCGCACTGTCTTTTTCCCATGTCTTACGGATATCAACATCCGCGACAGTGGAATCTGGACCTGGAATGGCGGGGGCTTTGGTAGTAAGAAGGTAGCCCAGCTTGTCATAGGTAATGGTCATCTGGACATTCCTTAGCCAATCATAATAGTTTGGCCCAGTCAATTTATTATCTAGCAGTAACCTAAGGCCAGTCATTTTTGTCGTTGTAGTCAAGAGAGAGAAGGAGGAAACACTCAGCATGATGCTCTTGCAAGTTTAGATTGGTTATTAGTTTATCTAAACATGATGGCTTCCACTGTATCTCGAATCCTTCCTCAAACCATAAAAGAAGAATTAGTCAGGATTAATCTCACTCTTACAATACTTGCTTAACTTTTTGGCCAGGCTGGTGTTGGTAATTCGAGGGAGGTTTTCCAATGCTTTTGTGAAGTTTCTTAATTACATAACCTCTTTTTCCTGGAGGCGTAGCCCCGCTAACACCGTTCTAGACACCTACTTGGTTTCTAGCATTGATTGTTTAGTGAAAAAATCTCCCAAGGAGTAGCGGATACTCACAGTAGGATCGGGATCCAAATATCATCGTGTGACAATCTTGAAGGAATCCTACCAAAATCATCACACTTCAAATGGTATGCAACACTAGCAAGTTTCAATTTCCTTAGAAACTTCCGATGTGGATTTTTGCCCCAAGCTATTATGACCTTGAAGAAGGCCAACATATCATAAGTCGCAAGTCAAGTTTTACCTGTCATTGTCCAGGTTAATTCGAACCCACCCATACATACCCTTGATGAAGGCCAAAATAGTAGTACGACTGTCCCAAACCAACGCATCTATCTATACTACAAATGAATACCCAGCAGCTACCAATCACTATGCCTTGGCATAGATCAAAATACATAGCTTGAATACTACTGAATACCCATCTGAAATGACGGAGGGTTACAAATGGTTTTGGCAAAACCGTGAACGTAATGAACTTGATTTAGTCGAAGGAACCATGATAGCTTTTAAAGGAGTGGTTTAAGCTCCGCTTTTAAAAGTTGCGTTTTGAAAAAACTGAGTGGTTTTTGAAACTGTTCCAACGATTCAGCTTTGGTTTGTTTTCTTTGCATTAATCAATTAATGTTGTCCCATCATTTAATCCTATCATTGCAGAAAAAAACGAAAATACAACATACGCTTATACCATCCGCATTCGCCACGGGGTCCCGTCATTCACCGTTAGTTACTTAACTAACGGCAGAGCGGGGGCTGGACTAGAGCGGGTGCAAAACATAAGCAACGTCTACTATATATCATATATATATATATATATCCATTCGTATCACGCAATAATAGGCATTCCAGATCACAGATGAACATATTGGATATACTAGGAATTCCGAGTTTCGTTTAAGCCTATAACGAAAGACGGATTCTACGGTCGTGATGAATAGCCAAACCCCACCCTAGACCCTTACGAGTGCGGAAAACTACCCGCCAAATTCCCGAAGTGAAGCAACCTCCCTTAATAAAATGAGTAGGTCACTCGGCACTTCAAGAACCCGGTAGTTTGTGCACCCCACCTTGGGTCTATCTTAGGAGCAAAAAACAGTAAATGAAATAATACAACGGTGGCTACAAGCTCAACTCGGATGTGCCTCGCAAAATAATATTATATCACTTTACAAATTTATATCGAATGAAAGAAAGAAAACTCTCTTCTCATATTCCCCGGCTATTCATTCACGACGATCTAATATTCCATATACACAAACCAACATCACAGATATGTGCAACCCCCAACTAATCGACGTATAGTAATCAGCGGAAGTTTATAAACACATATATCCATCACAAAGCTTGTAAAGTAACCCACGATGTTATAAAATCCGCGCACAATTAGCGAACGAAACTAATTTTTCAAGACCATGAAAAACGGTTCCCTAAAATCACTAAAAAAATTGTTTTAAGCCAATCCGGGAGTCGAAACGAAATCGAAACCCGTCCGAACCTTCACGGAGGCAAGGGGAAAAAAAATTAAGTATTGATCCGAGGGCCTCGGGAGGGTACCCACCCCCGGGGGCGACTACAAGGTGGTCCCCAAGGGAAGGCAAACCCGAGAGCACCCATTTGGGGTGCTCTGGGGTCACCGCCCCCCAAGGCCACCTTGTGGTGGTCTTGGGGGGTAGGCCCGGCCTTGGGTCCCCCCAAGGTATCCCCGGGGTGCCCATTCTCCATCCCGCAGCTTCTCGGTTCAAACCGTGAGCCCACAGGGTATGTAAACAACTTAAAACAACTTTTTCAGTACTGTTTTTGTCGGCAGTCCGTGCGCGACAAAAACTGTGGATTTTAAACGTCGCTACAAACTATCTAAGGCTTATGGAGAGGCTCTGATACCACTGTAAGTCGATGTCACGCATCCCGCGGGTTCTTGGTGAGGCGGAATATGCAAAAAACGATTTTTACGGGCTTCACGACACCGACTTGAACCCAGGATCGACCATAAACCCTAGCTAGCACAACTACTATATGGTTTAACTACTCGGAAGAAAGTTATACCTCCCAGTATCAAGTCCTTTAGTTCTTGTACTCCTCCTATTCTTGAGCTTCTTGAAGAGTGTACGGATCGCGCTTGATTGTCGAACTCTCGCGTCAAAGATGATCCACCCGAGAGTGTGTATTTTGAGTTCCTACCTTAAACCGAGGTAACTAGAGTACGTAGTTCACTAAACTAGATAGCCTAGAGGATGTAGAGAGTGATGATGGATTGATTTGTCTTAAAATACCCTAAGTTTCTCAACACATGAGACTTTTAGGGTTTGAGGAGGAAGAAGAAAGCTTGAGGAGAGAGAGAGTGTTGAAGATAATAATGGAATGAAGATGGCTAAGTCTTGTGATGAATGAATCATACAATAATTCACAAATGAAAATATCAGGCATGCTTCAATAGTCACAAGATGAGCCACCTTCATGAGTCACCAAGTAGCTATACTTCATTTAATGAAAATCCACACCCCATACCACCACCTCATTAACCATTTAATCTAAATGGTTATACAAGAAATGAGGTGTCTTCTTCTAATAGCACTCTTGAGTAAATTATAAGAATACCACTCACCGTATATATATACCCCTATCCGTATTCCGAAAAATACAAATACAAAGAGACGAAAATGTAGGGTGTTTTTCGTCACCCCATTGAGATGGGAATACGCGCGCGCTTGTCAGGCGTACTACAGATTCCCCCTGCCTAGGGTAAGCCGGGGTTTAATAATTATGGGGATCCGAATCTCCGACAGCCGCGGACTAAGCTGCCGTTAATTACCCCCCGCCTTTGGGGCGAGGGAACCTCCGATTAACGGGTTAAACTGGTCATGCGAACTCAATGTGCAGTGCACGTGTGTTTTGTTTTGGAGTGGGGTTTGAATATATTGGGAGCCACGCAGAGTTTTTACGGGGGTCCCGCTACCCGGATAGCGGGCTGGGGGTCAAAGGGGCTAGCAGCCCCTTTGCGAGGTGCGGGGCAGCGCCCCGTTAGAAATTTTTTCTAACAGAGACAGTGTCGTGGAGTATGTGTATGTGTACATATGTATACATATGTATATATATACATGTATATATAAATAAAGGGGAAAAATACATCCAAAGGATGCATGGGGCAGCACCTTAGGCGCTGTGCGCTCAGGCGCTAGAGTGCCACGTGTCAGCACGTGGGCACTCTGCGCTTGAGCGCAAGCGCGCCACGTGTCGGCACGGGGGCGACTTGCGCTCGAGCGCTTGCGCTTGAGCGCAAGCGCGCCACGTGTCGGCACCGGGGCGACTTGCGCTCGAGCGCTGCGCGCTGGAGCGCAGGCGCGCCACGTGTCGGCATGCGGGCGCTCTGCGCTTGAGCGCCGGCGAGAAAAAGAGGCTTTTAGCCTAAAAAAATTTCTCAGAAGAGAAATCAAAGAGGAGTTGAACTCCTGAGTGTGTGTGTTTGTTTTTTTTTGGGGGGGGGGTTTAGTGAACGGTGTTCTTCTTCTTCCTCCTCTGTTAGCTGGATCTTGAAGATTAAGAGATATGGAATTTTTAAAAATCTCTTCTTTTTGAGATCTAATGGAAGATCTGAGTTCCCCTTTATGGGTTTTGTGGTGAAAAACTAATTTGTTTTATAAAACGAAGAGTAAAACTCTTGATTTAATTCAATAGAAAAAGAAGGTTTTGGAACCTTGAAGAGGGAGGAAAGTTCTCAGATCTGAAAAAATTTTGAGAGAGAGAAAAGTTGTGAGATATTTTTATTATCTTTGCCTTTATAGGCTATACACTTTACACATAGCCCCTTGGGCTTCACAAAATGGCATTTTGCCTATCCCATGGCTCATGAGCCATTTCATTTTGCACATAAGCCATGGGCTTTACAAAAATTTGGCTTTATGCCTATTTTTCTTACATTTATCCATAAAATAAAATAAAATAAAAGAAATGCAACAAAAATATTTATTACAAAATTTTTATCTCGGCATGGGAGGAGGCCGACCGCTTCATGTTCGGGCTCGATCCGGGCATGGGCCCACTGGATCTGGGCTTGAGCCCACTTGGCTTGGGGTTGACTTTGATTTTTACTTGATCAACCGGGGTGTAAATTTTTACCCCAACAAATTGCCCCCCATCAATAAATGCACACCACATATGTGGGTCGTGTGCATGAAATTGATGGATCTTCTTTCTCGTGGAGGCGACTTGATTCGGTTCCCACCTTTTGGGAAGCTGGCACTGCCCTTTTTACGACATGGACGGTCGATGCGGCCCTTTTTGCGACTTGGACGGTCGGTTCTGCCCTTTTTGCGACTTGGACGGTCGGTGCTGCCCTTTTAGCGACGTGGACGGTCGGTGCTGCCCTTTTAGCGACGTGGACGGTCGATTCTGCCATTTTTGCGACTTGGACGGTCTATGCTGCCCTTTTAGCGACGTGGACGGTCGATGCTGCCCTTTTTGCGACTTGGACGGTCGGTTCTGCCCCTTTTACGACTTGGACGGCGGTTCTGCCCTTTTTGCGACTTGGACGGTCGGTTCTGCCCATTTTGCGACTTGGATGGTCGGTGCTGCCCTTTTAGCGACGTGGACGGTCGGTGCTGCCCTTTTAGCGACGTGGACGGTCGGTGTTGCCCTTTTTGCGACGTGGACGGTCGGTGCTGCCCTTTTAGCGACGCGGACGGTCGGTTCTGCCATTTTTGCGACTTGGACGGTTGATGCTGCCCTTTTAGCGACGTGGACGGTCGATGCTGCCCTTTTTGCGACTTGGACGGTCGGTTCTGCCCCTTTTACGACTTGGACGGTCGGTCCTGCCCTTTTTGCGACTTGGACGGTCGGTTCTGCCCTTTTTGCGACTTGGACGGTCGGTGCTGCCCTTTTAGCGACGTGGACGGTCGGTTCTGCTATTTTGCGACTTGGACGGTCGATGCTGCCCTTTTAGCGGCGTGGACGGTCGATGCTGCCCTTTTTGCGACTTGGACGGTCGGTTCTGCCCCTTTTACGACTTGGACGGTCGGTCCTGCCCTTTTTGCGACTTGGACGGTCGGTTCTGCCCTTTTTGCGACTTGGACGGTTGGTGCTGCCCTTTTAGCGACGTGGACGGTCGGTTCTGCCCTTTTTGTGATGTGGACGGTCGATGCTGCCCTTTTTGCGACTTGGACGGTCGGTTCTGCCCCTTTTACGACTTGGACGGTCGGTCCTTCCCTTTTTACGACTTGGACGGTCGGTTCTGCCCTTTTTGCGACTTGGACGGTCGGTGCTGCCCTTTTAGCGACGTGGACGGTCGGTTCTTGATTTGACTTGCTCTGCTTCTTGCAGTGTCAGGGGTAGACTTGACTTGCTCCGCTTCTTGCGGTGTCGAGATTGGATTCTGACTTGCTCCGCTTTCTGCGGTGTCGGAGTGGAAGTTGACTTGTTGATTTTGATTTGGGTTGACATCAGCATCGCTATACTGGAATATGGTATCAGGAGCGAATCATCATCTGTCATTGAGAGGATTTTGGGATTTTGGTTTTTGTTTGGCATCTGCATTGCTGCACTGGAATAATGCCAGGAGCAACTCATCATTTGCCCCGGGAGGATTTTGGAATTGGTTTTTTTTTATTATTATTTTTTATTTTTTTGGTGGGACTTTGAATGTGGTCTCACCGGTAGGACTTGGGAGAGGTTGGGATTGTTTTACGCCCGTGGATTGTATACGGTTTTGCAGGATGTATGATCCAGACCGTAGGGCCGGAAAAATTTCGGGACTTTGTCGGCGTCTGCATCGCTGCACTGGAATATGGTACCAGGAGCGACTCATCATTCGCCGTTGGGGTATGGGATTTGGAATTTGGTTAGCGTCTGCATCGCTGCACTGGAATATGGTACCAGGAGCGACTCATCATTCGCCATTTGGGGATTGGGGAGCGATGGCTTAGGAGACAGGTTTAGATCCCTATCGCCTAAGGCTTTTCAATTTTATGGGCCGTGAGGGTCCCATAAAAGCATTTTCTCCCTACGAGTCGTAAGGATCCCGCAGGTGTATTTTCTCCTTAGGAGTCGTGAGGACTCCTAAGTGTGTTTTTCCTTTATGAGTCGTAAGGATCCCACAAAGGTTTGTTCCCCTCATATATCGTGAGGACATATGAGTGGGTCTTTTCAATGGAGCATCATTCCCAAAGATGAGACCGGCCGCGTAACTGGTGATTACGGTGGGGCATGGGTATGATGAGAATTATTTGAGCCCGTGGATTGTATACGATGGTCAACTTGGGGACCCACCGTAGGGCCGGGAGAATTTTAAGAAATCGGATTTTGGTTGGCGTCTGCATCGCTGCACTGGAATGTGGTACCAGGAGCGACTCATCATTCGCCGTTTGGGGACTTGGAATTTGGATCTTGTTTGGCATCAGCATTGCTGCACTGGAATAATGCCAGGAGCGACTCATCATTTGCCTTGGGAGGACTTGAGATTTGGGTTTTTGGTCGGCATCAGCACCGCTAACATTGAAGCGAAATGCCAGGAGCGACTCATCATTTGCCGTTGCCCGTTGGGGAACGATGGCTTAGGAGACAGGTTTGGGTCCCTATCACCTAAGGCTTTTCAATTTTATGGGCCGCGAGGGTCCCATAAAAGCATTTTCTCCCTACGAGTCGTAATGATCTCGCAGGTGTATGTTCTCCTTAGGAATCGTGAGGATTCCTAAGTGTGTTGCTCCTTTGTGAGTCGTAAGGATCTCACGCAGGGGTTTTCTCCTCACAAGGTCGAGAGAACTTTGCGAGTGTATTCATCTCTTTTCATGAGTTTGCGCCCTTTCGATTTTTCACAAACTCGCCGGTAGTCCTGCTGTTTTTACTCACGGAGCCCTTTCGGGTTTTCATCCGTGCCCGTTTTGCTTGTGGACATACCGTTTATTTTATTTATTATTTTTTTTCTTTTCTTTTCTTTTCTTTTTTTTTCTTTTTCTCTCTTTTTTTTGCCGCTGGTGGGACTTTAAAAGTAGTCTCACCAGCAGGATTTGGGAGAGATAGGGGTCATTTACGCCCGTGGATTGTATACGGTTTTGCAGGATGTATGATCCAGACCGTAGGGCTGATGTGCTCAATTCGCCTGCGACTTGGAGCATTCACGTATAGTATTTCTTGAGATGTCGGCCATTGATGGGTGGCATGGGCCTTTCTCCCTCGGCACTTATTAGTTGGTAGGATCCTCCGTCGAACACTTTCTCGATGACGTATGGTCCTTCCCAGTTTGGCTTGAATTTTCCCTTGGCATGTCGATTGGGGATGATCGGTCTTTTGAGAACCAACACCAATTCACTTTTCTTGAAAGCGCGGGGACGGGTTATCTTGTCATAGGCCCGTGACATTTGGGCTCGGTATAGCTCCAGATTTTGCTGTACCGCGAGCCTCTTTTCTTCGAGGGCATCGAGCTCTTCAAGTCGAAGGAGCACGTTTTCCTCCTCCGTCAACTCATGCTGAATGGCCATTCTTAAGCTTGGAACTTCGACTTCGAGGGGGAGGACCGCCTCCACTCCGAAGAGCAAGGAGTATGGAGTGGACTGTGTTGGAGTACGGTGCGTGGTACGATATGCCCATAACGCCCCGTGAAGTTTGAGATTCCAGTCTCTCTTGTTGGCTGAAGCATTTTTCCTCAGGAGCTTGCATAGAGTCTTATTGAAGGCTTCGGCTAGCCCATTGGCTCTTGGATTATAGATGGAGGAATATCTCCAATCTATCTTCTGCTGAGTAGCGAACCTTGAGACATTGAAGCTCTTGAAAGAAGGCCCGTTGTCAGAAATGATTCTTCTTGGTGTACCGAAGCGGTATAGAATATTATGTTGGAAGAATGTCAGAATATCTTTTGTCTTGACTTCTTTTAGCGGGACAGCTTCTGCCCATCTAGAGAAGTAGTCTGTCGCGGCCAGTATGAACCGGTGGCCTTTAGATGACGGAGGATCAATTGGGCCAACAATGTCGGTGCCCCAAACTTCGAAGGGCCACGACGCCACCATAGGATGCAATGGGTTGGGATGCTTGTGAATGAAATCACCATGGATTTGGCAGATATGACATTTCTTTGCGTGCTCTCCGCAATCCCGTATCATGGTGGGCCAATAATACCCAAGCCGTTTAATTTGAAGTCGCATCTTGGGGCCCGATTGGTGGGCACCGCAAACGCCCGAGTGAACATCTTTCATGACCTTTTGGGCTTCGGCCAATGACAGACACCTGAGCCAGAGTTGGTCATATGACCTGCGGTATAACGTGTCATTTACAAACACGTATCGGAGAGCTCTTTTCTTCAGCTGGATCCTCGCAGATTTTTCTTCTGGCAGCTTGTCGTATCGGAGGTACTCGATGAAGGGTTCTCTCCAATCGGATTCGTCTTGGATGATCGAAGCTTCTTCGGCAGGACTGCTCTTCTATTCCGCGCTTTCCTCTTCTCGTAGAGAGACTGGGGGTAGAATTTGTCGGCTCCTGACTGTGATCAGAATTTCGTCCATGTCAGGATCGGCCAGCTCCTTGGCTAAGCGAGCGAGTATGTCAGCCTTTCCTTTCAACGCTCTAGGGACTCTCATTAGTTCAATGTGAGTGAACCGTTTCATGAGTTCCACCACTCGGCCTCTGTACCGAGCTAACTCGGGTTTGTATATTTTATAATCACCTCTTACTTGGTTGACGACGAGCTGGGAGTCACCGTAAACTCGTAGCCAGCGGATTTTCATTTCTATGGCGAGCTCCAAACCAGCTATCAGAGCTTCATACTCAGCTTCATTGTTTGTCCGAGGCTCGGTGAGAGCGAAAGAACGCCGTAGGGTTCCTATTGATGGCGTGGTGAACACCAATCCTATCCCCGCTTTTACCTTCGGGACGCTTGATCTGCCGGAGCTCCTTATTGATGAGGCCCCATCGAAGTAGAGCTCCCAATATGGCTCATCTTCCTCGAGGTGCAGCACTTGTTCGTCGGGTAACTCACAATTTAGCGGCGATCCTTCTGGTATGGGATGAGCAGCGAGAAAGTCTGCAAGAGCTTGCCCTTTTACTGCTTTCTGAGGAGTATAAACTATGTCAAACTCAAGTAGCATAACAGCCCATCTTGCCATTCTGCCGGCTAGGCTCGCTCTGGTCATCAAGTGTTTGAGCGGGTCGACCTTGGAGATCAGCATAACCCGATGAGCAAGAAGATAGTGTCTCAGCTTCTTCACAGCAAATATTAGAGCCAGGCATTGCTTCTCGATTGGGGAATAGTTGTGTTCCGCCCCGACTAGAGTTCGACTGAGGTAGTAGAGGGCATGTTCCTTCCCTTCCTCGTTATTCTGGGTAAGGAGCGCACCGAGTGACTCATCTAGCGCGGCAGTGTAGAGAATCAACGGTTTATTTGGAATGGGAGCGGCCAGCACTGGAGGGTGCAACAAGTACTGTTTGATGCTTTCGAACGCTGCTTGACATTCGGCATCCCAAATAAAAGGAGCTCCTTTCTTCATGAGCTTTGAGAAGGGCCTACATCTCCCCGATAAATTTGAGATAAACCTCCGTATATAAGCAAGCTTGCCTTGAAAAGATCTTAGCTGCGTCAGACTCTTCGGAGGGGCATCTCCATGATGGCCTTTATCTTTGATGGGTCAACTTCGATCCCTCGATGTCGAACTATGAAGCCCAGGAATTTTCCCGATGACACGCCAAAAGCGCATTTCAGAGGATTCATCTTCAGGTCAAATTCCCTCAGTCTGGTGAGAACGGTCCTAAGATCCTGGATATGATCGGTCTTGGTTTCAGTCATAACGACCAGATCATCAACATAACATTCGACGACTTTATGAATTAGGTCATCGAAGATATTGGTCATTGCCCTTTGATATGTAGCACCTGCGTTCTTCAGTCCGAACGGCATCACCTTGTAGCAATATATTCCGATCGGAGTTCGAAATGCTGTGTGCTTCTCATCCTCAGGCGACATCTTGATCTGATTATATCCAGACGAGCCATCCATAAAGGTGAACAACTCGTAATTTGAGGTGTCATCGACCATCATTTCCATGACCGGTAGCGGAAAGTCGTCCTTTGGACATGCCTTGTTGAGGTCCCTGAAATCGACACAAACTCGGATCTGCCCATTTTTCTTCTTCACTGGGACTATGCATGCGATCCAGTCCGCATATTTCTCTTCCCTGATGAAGCCGGCATCGATGAGTTTCTTGGTTTCCTCGATGACCTTTTCTTCCAACTCTCTTCTCATTCTTCGAGGAGCTTGTTTGACTGGCTTAGCATCGGGAGATATAGCCAACTTATGTACGGCCACTTCAGGGGAAAGGCCAGGCATTTCTTTGTATTTCCACGTGAAGCAGTCGACGAACTCATGCAGCAGGGCAATTATCTGCGCTTTCATTTCCTCTGACAAGAGCGAGCTGATGTAGGTCGGCCTTGGATTATCGGGCATTCCTAAGTCAATCTCGGTTAGCTCGTCAAAGGTTGCTTGTCCGCCATCTTCGAGCTCTTGAGGGGCTTCTTCTGGCTCGGCTATCTCGTCGTCATCATTTGATCTTTCATTGGCCTCACCAACATGGATCATGTAGCACGCTTTGGAATCAGGTTGAATGTAGCCTATGCCCCGTCTATCTAGAATTCGTCCATCGATGAGTGCTCGGACCTGGGGCGGATACCATAGCCCTTCGTAAAACTTTGCTTCGGACTCCGTTTGATATAACCGGCATTCGCACTTCTTAAAGTATTCCCGCATCTCGGGCGCATAGTATCTGGGATTGAGGACGGCTCTTATGCCTCTCTCATAGGGAAGGCACGTGACAGAAAGATCGTCCGGATGCACAACGGAGTTTGACCTGTAAAACAGGATGCCCTTCTGTCCATTTTTCCTCCCGGGCACGTAGAAAGTTTTCAGCTGGTCCACGGTAGAGACTGACAATGCGTCGAGCTCTTTGCACATCCGTTCCGGCACCCTTGTGATGGCCAGGGACCCTTCTGCGACTTCGAAGGTCTCTCATAGTTTCGCTTGCTGCATGGGGGGCCAATCTGCACAGCTGTTGCACAGCAGGTCCTCTTCTTCTGACTCTTCAGTGTCACTGCCAAGATGAGGGCGGACTTTGCTACTAGATGGGCCTTCAGCATCAGATTCGTCCGTATCGCTACCGAAATGAGGGCGAGTTTTACGGAAAGACGGACTTCCAGCGTCGGACTCATCAGTGTCACTACCGAAATGCGGGCGTACTTGGACGTTTTTGCTTTTGAAAGTGACAGCCGGCTCAGATTTGCCTTTGAGTCTTGGGGCCGCTTTATCTTCAGTCAGTTGTGGCTTAGCATTTTGGTGGTTCATAAAGTACCGAGAATCTTCATATCGGACTTCATGCACATCGAACGGCTGGATGTCTCCGTCTATGCGTCTTTCTTCGCCATTTTTAGTATACTTCATTCATTGATGGAGAGTTGACGGAATGATGCCGTAATCGTGGAGCCACGGCCGCCCTAAGAGAATCTTATAAGACGTGTCGGCATCGATCACGTATATCTTAGCTTCGGTCTGCAGATCTCCGAATTTGATTGGCAGAGCTATGGACCCCAGAACTTGCTGGCAATTTTGGTTGAAGCCTTGAATGACAATCCTCTCCCTTGACAGGTGTCGGACGTCCATTGACAAACTCTTCAGCGTCCGCAGGTTCATGATGTTCACTGAAGATCCCGGATCAATCAATATGCGATTAATCCGATCTCCATCGCTGTACCCGGTCACGTAAAGCGGCCGATTATGCTCAGCCGTTCCCAGTAGCAAGTCTTCATTCTTAAATGTGACTGCGGCGGCATGCAAAGCGTGCTGGGATTCTTTCATACTAATTTCCGCAAAGTGAGCCTGATATTGCTCGGGGTTTTGTAGAGCGTGAATGAGAACATCTCTAAGCTCCTTAGATAGGACCAAGGCGTCGTAGATGCTCAGGAGAGACGGAAGCTTCCGGAGATGTGCCAAGACATTATAGTCCACCGAGGAAGGACCTATGTTTTCATCAGCCAGTTCTCTGCCATCTTCTTCATTAGCGACTTGTTTTTCCTTCCCTTTTGGGGCGTTGCCCTGATTTTGCGGTAGAGCCCTGCCGCTTCTGAGCTGGATTTGATTGGCCTTTGTGGTGAGCTCCTCGTCCTCTTCGGGAAAACAGAGCTCATCCTCGGAGTCGCTGCCAAGATGGATGGCGTAGCAGGTCACTACTGGGATCTTTTCATTGGAGTCTTCTTCTAACTCCTCCAGAATTTCAGCCGCTTGTACAGGGAAGAACTCCTTCAATTGAATCAATGTTCTTTCCTTTTGTTCATATTCTTCGAGGGAATCGATATATTTTTGAATGGTTGATCTCCCTGCAGACTCTTTTTCGCGCCGAGCTGCACTTTTCTTCTTCTTGAGCTTCTTGGATTTTGAGCCTGAGCTGGACTGGTAGGCTTCTTCTGCCCTTCCCATTCCGTCCTGGGTTCTTTCCGAAGTAGCTTTATCATCTTCTTCGTCTTATTAGATATGTGCGTACTCCACGGAGGCCGCGATGAGTCCGTTTCATTTCTCAGGGCAGCGGGTTCGGCTGTCTGCTCCCAGAAGGCTTCAGTTTCTGTCTGTATAAAATTGGTGATTGCAACTTGATTGTTCACCAACACACTTTTGGACAGCTCGATCTCTCCAGCCTTGTACTGCTTCTCGACCCAGTCTTTGAAGATATAGCAATCCTCGATCGCATGGCTCACTACTCGGTGGTACGGGCAATACAGAGGATTGTCGGTCATTTTTGCTTCTTGGGGTCTTTTCGACTCCGGCAATTGTAGGCCATTGTTCAAGGCATCTTTAAATATCTTACGGACCTTGTCCCTTCTGAAAGAGTAAACCTTGTTCTTCTTCTCCTCTAGGGAAGGCCCATCTCCTCCCAGCAATTGCTTTCGAGACCGGTTGGTTTTGGATTCGCCCGCCCTTCGCTTTTCTTCATTGTCGGACGCATTGAAGACATTGGTACTGCTGGAACTCCCGCTTCTACGGCTGTCGTCCCGCTTGCTTTTCCAAGTTTTGTCTCTCTGAGAGTCCGGCGGGGACTCTTGCTTCGAGCGTTCCAGCATTTGGACTTTCTTAGTTAGCTCTTGAAACGTCTTGAGGCCTGCTGTACACAAGAATGGGACCATCCAATTGCTAAGGTTCCCAATGAGAAGGCTGACGGACTGGTCCTGCTCCAGCGGCGGTTCGCACTTGACCGTGAGATTACGCCATCGGGCAATAAAGTCGGTGTTGCTTTCATTCTTCCCCGGCTTGGTCCTCACAAGGTCGGCAATGGAGATTTTATCACTGACACTCATGAACCTTTGCCGAAACAGGGACTCCATTTGGGCAAAGGTAATGACGGACCCGTCCGGTATACTCGCATACCAGTCGAAGGCGACGCCGGTCAGGCTGTTGATAAACTGACGAAGAAGGAGCGCGTCATTGCCCCCTGTATTTCCGCACGATACTTTGAAGTGGGCGACGTGCTGATTTGCATTCCCCGTTCCATCAAATCTTCCGAACTTAGGAATAACGTAGCCGCTTGGGAACTCAATCAGATCGTACTGCGCGGGATATGGCCGCCCACTACTGCCGATTTCTTTCTGAGCTTCAGCTTCGGCCACCAATGTTTTAACCTTGCTGGTGACCAAATCCATTATCCGATCCTGTGTTAGCGGGATAGTGTTATCTGGGGCCAAGGCGTCCCCAGAAGCGGAATGTGGCCGGCTTTCATGCGGCTCGACCAGTCTTGGTCCCAAAGGAACATGCATTGGCTGCCTCGGATTGTCATCACCCGGCTGATTAGTAGCGGCTTATGCTTGATTGGGAGGCGCTCGAGCAATTTGAGCCGTAAGCTGCATCACCACGTTCGTTAAGTCGTCAATCTTCGAATAGAGCTTGGCCATCTCTTTATCTTTGCTCCTGAGCTGTTTTCGAAGCTCTTGAAGCAGCTCTTGCTCCGCAGTCCTGGGGCGGAAAGTCGGCTCTTCCTCGCTGTCCGAGCTTGACTCTGCGTGGACCGAGGGGTCTTTCTGCCTATCATCCTCATCGAGAGGGTTTTCTTCATCCAGCTGGGGCGGCTGTTCTTGGGCAGCGGCAACCACATTCAGGCTAGATTGGGCTTGGGATGTGGTGGCCCCATCCTTGCTTTTGCTGCGAAGGTTGTCGCTGGGGCGCCCACACGCCATATAGACCGTATGGATGATATATCCGGCCGTCTTTCTATCATTGGCAGCTGATTTCACGGATCGCTGTCTTGACCCCCTTGTTTCGGTAGCTGGTAGTCGATTGAAGGCGGCTGGCCTAATCAGGTTCTTGAATGGTGCTGGCGCTTCTTTTCTGGGTTTGCCCCACTGCTTTCGTGCGGCACAGAGTTCTTGATAGACTCTTGAAGAGACAGTGTCATACTTCTTCTGTTGGGACCGGGACATGTCTCTTTGTGGCACTGTTCGGACCGCTGTCTTCTTGATTCTGGCGGTCATGGCATTTTTCTGAACCCACTTCAGAGGCTCGAAGGAATTGCTGATTCTTACGTCTGACTCAGCCGTCGTCGCGGGGCAACCCTGCACTTGGAACTTCACATGATTCCATTTGGCCGAAGCCTTGGTCCTCTTGTTGGCTCGATACCTGAGCCGCTTCTGCCTTAACTTTTCTGTTCTAAGCACCTGCCAGACTTCGGCTCTTTGGGAAGACGCCGCAGACCGGGCGATGGAGGGCCTTGGAGATACGCTCGATTATGCATTTGTTGGAGTCATCGCCTGAGCTCGTCCGCAACATTTGATTTTGCTCTTTGTACCGAAGTTCTTGCACCCCGCTGGAGCACCAGAGAATCGTTCAGATATCGTCTTAAGTTTCGGTTGTGGTGCCTTGGCGACCACGACATTCGGCCTCTTACCCCTTGAGACCGGCTTGGCCACCTGTTCCGCCGAGATCTCCGCTAGATGAGCGCTTCCGGCAGGGTAGATGATGACGGAGCCAAACTGGCGGGGCGGTTCCTCCCACTGTCGACTGAGGCTCGTGGGGAGAACCACACGAGCGTTGATCTTGACCATGTACGGAATCAGGGTCACGTTGGAAGCTGAATTCGTCTGGGGAGACATTGTCGTCGAAGGTTGATTGCTGCATGGAAAAAAGAACATCATTTCAGTATAGGAAATCGATATGTATATTGATTGAGTTCGCATGAACGTTTAACCCGAAATATGGGAGGAGAGATTGGTCCCACCGGGCGTGCCAAAATCTGTAGGGTGTTTTTCGTCACCCCATTGAGATGGGAATACGCACGCGCTTGTCAGGTGTACTACAGATTCCCCCTGCCTAGGGTAAGCCGGGGTTTAATGATTATGGGGATCCGAATCTCCGACAGCCGCGGACTAAGCTGCCGTTAATTACCCCCCGCCTTTGGGGCGAGGGAACCTCCGATTAACGGGTTAAACTGGTCATGCGAACTCAATGTGCAGTGTACGTGTGTTTTGTTTTGGAGGGGGGTTTGAATATATCGGGAGCCACGCAGAGTTTTTACGGGGGTCCCGCTACCCGGATAGCGGGCTGGGGGTCAAGAGGGCTAGCAGCCCCTTTGCGGGGTGCGGGGCAGCGCCCCGTTAGAAATTTTTTTCTAACAGGGACAGTGTCGTGGAGTATGTGTATGTGTACATATGTATACTTATGTATATATATACATGTATATATAAATAAAGGGGAAAAATACATCCAAAGGATACGTGGGGCAGCACCTTGGGCGCTATGCGCTCAGGCGCTAGAGTGCCACGTGTCAGCACGTGGGCGCTCTGCGCTTGAGCGCTGGGCGCTTGAGCGCTGGGCGCTTGAGCGCAAGTGCGCCACATGTCGGCAAGGGGGCGACTTGCGCTCGAGCGCTTGCGCTTGAGCGCAAGCGCGCCACATGTCGGCATGGGGGCGACTTGCGCTCGAGCGCTTGCGATGAGCGCTAACGCGCCACGTGTCGGCACCGGGGCGACTTGCGCTCGAGCGCTTGCGCTGGAGCGCAAGCGCGCCACGTGTTGGCACCGGGGCGACTTGCGCTCGAGCGCTGAGCGCTGGAGCGCAGGCGCACCACGTGTCGGCACGCGGGCGCTCTGCGCTTGAGCGCCGGCGAGAAAAAGAGGCTTTTAGCCTAAAAAATTTCTCAGAAGAGAAATCAAAGAGGAGTTGAACTCCTGAGTGTGTGTGTGTGTGTTTTTTTTTTTGGGTTTAGTGAACGATGTTCTTCTTCTTCCTCCTCTGTTAGCTGGATCTTGAAGATCAAGAGATATGGGATTTTTAAAAATCTCTTCTTTTTGAGATCTAATGGAAGATCTGAGTTCCCCTTTATGGGTTTTGTGGTGAAAAACTAATTTGTTCTATAAAAAGAAGAGTAAAACTCTTGATTTAATTCAAGAGAAAAAGAAGGTTTTAGAACCTTGAAGAGGGAGGAAAGTTCTCAGATCTGAAAAAATTTTGAGAGAGAGAAAAGTTGTGAGATATTTTCATTATCTTTGCCTTTATAGGCTATACACTTTACACATAGCCCCTTGGGCTTCACAAAATGGCATTTTGCCTATCCCATGGCTCATGAGCCATTTCATTTTGCACATAAGCCATGAGCTTTACAAAAATTTGGCTTTATGCCTATTTTTCTTACATTTATCCATAAAATAAAATAAAAGAAATGCAACAAAATTATTTATTACAAAATTTTTATCTCGGCATGGGAGGAGGCCGACCGCTTCATGTTCGGGCTCGACCTGGGCATGGGCCCACTGGATCTGGGCTTGGGCCCACTTGGCTTGGGGTTGACTTTGATTTTGACTTGATCAACCGGGGTGTAAATTTTTACCCCAACAGAAAATAATCCAAAATATAATACTAGGATCTGGCTTAAACCAAAGCCCACTAGTATTATCCGTCCGAATCATGATCCATGCACAAGTACATGTATATGATCGAACCCTGCCATAAAACCATACGAGCTCTATATCGTTTCACCCGAAGCAGAGAAGCCCTCTGTGTGGGACTCTAAAGACTTGACAGTACGCTGGCATTGGGTTTAACCACAAGCACGTCAGCGGTACTAGCTGCACGTAATGGCTACCCAAATATCTGTCGATAAGAAGGCCAATGAGAAAACTCATCTGAACTCCTACTAAGCCTATCTGTGACAATCTCCATACAGTCCTGTCTGTTCGTCTAAGAGTATCGCATATCGGGCCTAGGGGGCGGTAACCGTCAAACCCCTATTAGCGCAATAAGTCGTGCCGAAGCAGAGCCCAAAACACCATGAGAAACTACTGGAGTACCTACCAGTAAATCTCGCTTGCCCTGAACAGGGACTTTGTGTAATGGCTTTCCGAACACAGCGCTATATCAACCCCCAATACCGGGAGAGACAAATCCTATCTAACCGCTACTGCCTCCAAGTGCTTCGGGACTGCACCCAACTACTACCTATTTGCACGACTCCTTTGAGCCATGGTAGGATAGTAATCTAAGTACAGTAGGAACACACTCGAGGCGAAGTAGCGATGTCAAGTCAACGGACTAAGCTGTACTCATGTCACATGGGAACTGCTACCTGACGATAGGTATAGTACCAAACAGCAGTTCCCCACGAGTCCTGTCCAGTGTACCCATAACCTAATGAGCACCTGTATACTATCTCCAGTACGATGTACTAATGGTTGTGGGACAGACCATCTCCCCTGCCGGGATGAGAAGCGTATACACTAGTCTACTCTGAAGTATCGATGCCCCGTGTCGATAATCCTACGACTAGAGATTTGTATAAGGATGTGCTTATAGACTATCCAGCCCCCACTAGTGTGACTGCCATCACAACGCTGGTAGTCAAGTAAAGATCCTAAGGGCTCTACCAATATGTATAAGCGATATGCTAAAAGAAACACATACACATATTAAGGTAGAATCAAACCAAGTAGCATACTACCATATTGAGCAAGACTGTTAATATATCTGTGTACATCCCAAGCTTCCAAAATGTAATATACAAACCAGTATGATACAATAATGGCCTCTAAGGCATATAACACTAACATATTACTTACATCTCGTGTAAAATGATCGAGAATTGTAAGTATCAAAGTATAAACTGTGTCAGAAACTTGATTATTATTTTCAAGTTTAACTGCGCTAAAGATCTCAACCTTTTGAGCGGGTATAAGACAATTATCCTACCATCCCTTTAAGATGCCTGTGAAACTACATGAAATAAATCTGATTACATCAGCATCGGTATTACCCTGTTGTTTAGTAATCGTGGCATACATCATCATTTGATGCAGGGTATCATGGATTTGCTTATCTGCTAATCCATCAATGTTCCATTCATAAATGGCTTTTCCTGACAAAAAATTTGTTATAACTGCTTCATTTTCTTCATAAAGAACATCCAAAGGAGTAGGTCTTTTATAATAATGTTTATCAAAAACTCTCTTTGGATATTTGATAACATTAATATTATCTTCGTTAAAAGCATTGTAAATATCGAAAGTATTAATCTAAGGTTTGGAAATATTACTCTGAACATCACAATCATCTTATGATATTTCAGATGGTTCACCCTCAAGAGTATTAAGTCTAGCATTACTAAACTTATTTTCTAAAGCAGTTATAATATCTGAAGATATGTTTTTATCTTTAGATAATTTAAACCCTAGAATATCAGCAGATGGTTTAATGAGGACATAGCCAGTATTGCTAGCTGGCTTAACTATAGTAGGGGTCTCTATTATGGCAAGCGCATATAGTTTATTAATTAGGCTTTCCAGAGTAGATTCTATCCTAGTTATTTGCTGACTTATAACTTGAATATAAATATTCGTAAAATTATTTTGCTTAAAAACCTTTTGAAGTTCTTTAAGCGTGGTCTCCATTCTTTCATCGACCAAAGGCTATATAAAAACTGTTGCCTCTAAATTAGAGGTAGATACGCCAGACGACCTAAGAGGTTCAACTGGAGGATATATAGTTCTAATAGTCTTACCACTAGTAGTAGACCATTGTTTATAATGTTCTTCAAAAATATTAATCTTGTTATCTTGCTCCTTAAGAAAATATTCTAAAAACCAATTAAAAAATATATAAGACATTGGTTTTCTTCAAGATATTTATAAAACCGGTCTTTATAAAAATATTGTTGCTTCTTACAAAAGGATTTAGCAAACCTGTTCCTAAAGGCAGTGTGCTTTTTTTTAAAATTCCTTATTAAGGAATATTCTGAGTGAACTATTGGGTGTAAAATCCATAAAAACCTATATGTGAAAGCTCATCTCAAATGAGATAGGAGAGGTTTTATCATCCTTCTCATAAATAGGATGAGAGATATTCATCCCAGAAATATTAATATCTCTAACTTCTCTATCAGTCTTATAAGAAGAGTTAGGTCTAGAAAAAGATCTTCTACCATTATAAATGGAAGAAGTGGTGCTAGTCATATTAGGATTACCGGATATTCTTGTAATAATATCCGAGCGAAATTTAATTTCAATACTTCCATCGTCCGTTTGTATAATCTGATCGACTTTAGTATCAATGATTGGTTCAGGCAGAACCGCAGAGGTCAAAACCCATGATTCAGAGAAATCTATTTCTTCCCATTTTATAACTCTGTTTTGCGGCGATACCAGAAGACAATAAATTTGTCTCAATTAAAGTGGTTTTACCACTTTCGGTTTTAGCCTTAACCTTTGGTGCCATGGTCGTTAAGACTTTAAAATGGATTCTGTAGACTATAGAGATAGTCTCTGATCCTTTCATAAAATTGTAACCATGTGTGTTTAAATTTAAAGTAACTGCCTCAAAAATATTATGGTCAGTTAAAGACGAGGTTAAATTAGGGTAAATATCAAAGTAGACTGGTCCATAACACAGACTAGTCTGCATAATTCCCATAAGGGAAGGTATCCAATCGAGATATCTCACATCTCTAAGGGAAGTTAGAATGGAAGCATTTAAACCTTATAAGGTAAGAGGCTTAAAATCCATTTGAATAAGTTCTATGTGAAGATACTTGAAATGCTTTTCAAATCTAAACACATCCTTTTCAGAAAGGAGTTGAATAGTTAGTTCTATGCTATCCACAAAAAGAGTTTTTTCCATACTCTTAATCGAAAGTCTGGACAAGAAATCAAAAGTCCTGATATTATAAATATCCTTAGGGGGGACACTAGGAATAGTCCACCGGTTTAGTTGTTCCTCATCTAAGGAAAATTCTATCAAATTAGAGTTTTTAACATGTTTGCTCGTATTATGAGCTAACTTAGTAGCTATAGCAGAGAATGTTGAAGAAGACATAACGTTTTCTACCTAGAGTTTGAATAAAACACTTTATAAGAGATGAAACTTTTCTACTACATGCACGATTTAAAGATATTCAGTTGAGTTATACTAAAAAATTATTAAACTAGGTTTTTACCCATACGGCTGTTAACGTTTTACGGGTTACCATATGAACGCCAATCACCGGCTAAAATAGGCTTTCCTACGCGCCTTCAGTGTCGTTCCATGAGTAACTACCTAATAAAATAATCCATAAGTAAATATTTATTTTCTTATCCCTTTTGGTCTTCAGAAGAAAAGCTTACCCTATGAAGAGTTACACTCTTCAATCCCGCTAATGTCCTTTCCGAAGGGTGTTGCAGGAGCTATAATTAGCTACATCCAACCTCGAGGTTATAAGAGAATAAATCTCCAAAGAGCACCTAGGCTTTACATGGCTTAGAAAAATTTCATAACTAATAAACTGTATACTCATAACTCTGGAAAGAAAATTAAATTAGCCAATCATGGTTTTGAAACCATAAATTAGTATAAGAAATTATATACTCATAACTCTAGAAAGAAAATTAAATTAGTATAAGAAATTATATACTCATAAATCAAAAGTCTCGATATTATAAATATCCTTAGGGGGAACACTAGGAATAGTCCACCGGTTTAGTTGTTCCTTATCTGAGGGAAACTCTATCAAATTAGAGTTTTTAACATATTTGCTCTTATTACGAACTAACTTAGTAGCTATAGCAGTTGTTGATTAGTATAAGGAAGCAAGAACTTACTTAACTAATAAACTATATACATTAATTAGTATAAGAAATTAATATAAGGAAGCGAGAACTTGCTTGAATGTTATCTTTGATGCGCGCGCTTTATATAAAACAAGCCTTTTATTACAAACTTAAAATTTTACAAACTTCGAATTACAAGGGTTCAAGAGGAAGAAAGAAATAGAAAGAAACAAACTTAAACTTCGATGTTTACAAGAGAGGCGAGCCTCCTTATTTATAGCAAGAGTGGAATCTTTTTCTCTTAGTGGAACAGTAAGCTGTCCTTTATCCTCTCGTAGTGGGAGGGTGAGCTGTACCCGATATCTTTTATCAAAGATTACCTTTATTAAAGGGAGAGTTGATATGAAACTTTGTTTTTGTCCACTGATATATGAAGTGTGAGTCCCACCACCAAAACTGTGTGCTGGAAACCCATGTGCTGGTTTGGTGCAGTAGCTTTTGTTTGGTGAGCGATTTTTTCCTTCTCCGGGCCTAAGGGTTAATATTTTATTATTCCCCGAGCCTAAGGGTTATTATTTTATTATTCCCATTCCTTTATTTTCTTGGCCCAATGGTGAGCCCATTAATTCATCCCGCAACTGATCTGCTGTTTTCAAATCCTCATCTGGGTCTTGGGTTTGGCCTGCTAAGACGTCAATGTTGTCAATATTTTTCATTTCCACTGATCTGGTGGATTTTACTGATGTCAGAGAAATTGTGTCTGAATTATCAAATGTCTGTTCAAATTGTCTTTTCATATGTTCAAGATATTTCTTCATCAGTTCTTCTTCAGAGATATTAGAATACTTTCTCTGGAACGAAGTTTTTAACTTTTGTAAAGGATTTTATGTGGAAAGTTCTTCATTAATTCTTTTATCAAGAATATTGTTATTATTTTTTATTGTTGCCTTGATCTCGGCATTTTTTTGTTCTTCTTTGATTCCTGTCCATCATTTTATCAGAAACCTCCTTGATAGAACTGGGATATTACTCTCATTAAACTCCGCTGTCAGGATCTATCTTAAAATGTAAGGGATTTCATTCTCAATAAAATAGTATAACGTATTTTCCCCTTCTTTTATAGAGGTGTTTTCTATATTATGAAATCTTGGATGAGATTCCATCCATGGGATAAATAGATTAAAAATTTGTTCGGGTAAATTTTTTAACTCTGCACCAATTTGGTGCCACCACTAGATAAACTAGTTCGGAATTCCTGATTTTATAATATCATCTTTTATCATGATAAACAAAGAATGCTTTCTTCCCGGGTTTTCGTAGTAAAGAAATTTTTTGAATGCTTGGATATAATTCCAGTAGTTGCATTCGTATCCCATATCTCTGATTTTGAAAGCTCTGGCTCTATTGGGATGCATAGCCCATTCTTGGGGTTTATAAACCCTTTTGATAATGGCTTTAGAGAAATTTATAATATCTCCTCTTTCTTTCTCATTTAGGTAATAATGCTTGATTTCTATTGAACTGGAAACTGTTAGCAGAGGTTTGTAGACTTGCCGGGTTTTTCCTGTCTGAGAAGCATACGAGCTGGTCTCGATATATTTTTCTTTTAGAGACCATGGATGATGCATTTGGGGAATATCGTCCCCTTCTAAACAAATAATTGTTTTTGAGGTGTTTTTCTGAAAGTAGTCATCTTCAGGTCCACCTTCAACAGCTCTTTTGAATGACAGAGGTTTTCCAGAATTATTTTCTGAATTAGAGGATTCTTCGAGGCTAATATAGTTTGTTGGGTGTTATTAACACTTCTTTTCACCGTTTTATTAGGCGTTCTCCAGTCTGTTTGGGCGTATGACGCCTCTGATTCGATTTCGTATCTTATTGGTTTTAGTTTTTACATTTTTAGCCAATTTGCATAAGGAGGGTTGGAGGAATTATTATCGCTTCTCCTTCCACGGCCCTTGTCTGGGCCTTGGCCCCTCGACGGACTCTGCATGAGAGTCCTGCAAGAATTCCCTGGCCAAGAAATCATGAAGACAATTGTTAGTGTCTTTAATATATTCAATATCAAAATCAAAAATTGCTAACTCAGCCTGTCATCTACCAAAAATTTGCTTTGATGCCAAATTCTTAACATCTTTCTGTATAACAGTTTTAACAGCATTGCAATCAATTCTAATCAGGAAGACAACTTCTAGTGCAAATTGGTTATATAAAAAATAGCCATTTTATCATCTTTGCTAATAACATTAATGCCTAGGCCATTCATATCAATAATAACTTTCCAATAATTTTCATCTTTGTTGATATCACAACATTTATTGGAACAGTTAGTGGAGCAACCTGGCTCATCACTATTAGAAGAAAAGGAGAAATCACCTATACGAGAGAATGTTTATAGACTCTCTGAAGTTTTCAAAAGACAACAACAAAGAGAGGAAAAGCTAATAACTCTTTCGGTTTTACAAAAGGAGGTTAATAATCTCAAAATTGAAATTAAAGAGTCAAAAACTCAAAATAGAGATATTTTATCTAGACTATCTTCTTTTGAGAGTAAAACTTTCATAAAATGTGATTCTTCATCTAAAACGTCTGATGAAGAAAGATGTATATTTGAATATGAAGAAACTTTGAAAAATATTTCGGACCAATTCCTTCAGACCATTGATTTAGCATTAAATCAGAAATGGTACATAAGAGTCATTTTAATCGTTAATAATGATTTGGTTATACCAATTTAATTGCTCTTGTAGATAGTGGTGCAGATTTAAACTGTATCAACGAAGGAATTATTCATATCAAGTACTGCAAGAGAACTACTCAAATTTTAAGTACAACAGATAATAGTACTCTGACTACACCATATAAGGTGTCAAACATTAAAATATGTAATGAAGATATTTGTCTTCCTACTCCATTAATTATAGTCAAGGAGATTTATTCTCTTATAACCTCGAGGTTAGATGTAGCTAATTATAGCTCCTGCAACACCCTTCGGATAGGTTATTAGCGGGATTGAAGAGTGTAGCCATTCATAGGGTAAGCTTTTCTTCTGAAGACCAAAAAGGATAAGAGAATAAATATTTACTTTTGGATTATTTTATTAGGTAGTTACTCATGGCACGACACTGAAGTCGCGTAGGAAAGTCCATTTTATCAGAAACCTCCTTGATAGAACTGGGATATTATCCTCATTAAACTCCGCCGTCAGGGTCTACCTTAAAATGTAAGAGATTTCATTCTCAATAAAATAGTATAACATATTTTCCTCTTCTTTTATAGAGGTGTCTTCTATATTATGGAACCTTGGATGAGATTCTATCCATGGGATAAATAGATTAAAAATTTGTTTGGGTAAATTTTTTAACTCTGCACCAATTTGGTTCCACCACTGGATAAACCGGTTCGGAATTCCTGATTTTATAATATCAGCTTTTATCATGATAAACCAAGAATGCTTTCTTCCTTGGTTTTCGTAGTAAAGAAATTTTTTGAATGCTTGGATATAATCCCAGTAGTTGCATTCGTAAGGCATATCTCCGATTTTGAAAGCTCCGACTCTATTGGGATGCAGAGCCCATTCTTAGGGTTTATAAACCCTTTTGATGATGGCTTGCAGAGCCCATTCTTGGGGTTTATAAACCCTTTTGATGATGGCTTTAGAGAAATTTATAATATCTCCTCCTTCTTTCCATTTGGGTAATAATATTTGATTTCTATTGAACTAGAAACCGTTAGCAGAGCTTCGTAGACTTGCCGGGTTTTTCCCGTCTGAGAAGCATACGAGCTGGTCTCGATATATTTTTCTTTTAAAGACCATGGATCATGCATTGGGGAATATCGTCCCCTTCTAAACAAATAATTTTTTCTGAAAGTAATCATCTTCAGGTCCACCTCCAACCACTCTTTTGAATGACGGAGCTTTTCCAGAATTATTTTCTGAACTGGAGGATTCTTCGAGGCTAATATAGCTCTGTTAAGTGTTATTAACACTTCTTTTCACCGTTTTATTAGGCGTTCTACAGTCTGTTTGGGCCTATGATGCTTCTGATTCGATTCGAATCTTATTGGCTTTAGCTTTTGCATTTTCAGCCAATTTGCATAAAGGGGGTTGGAGGAATTATTATTCCTTCTCCTTCTACGGCCTCTATCTGGGCCTTGGCCCCTCGACGGACTCTGCATGAGAGCCCTGCAAGAATTCCCTGGTCAAGAAATCCGGAAGACAATTGTTAGTGCCTTTAATATATTCTATATCAAAATCAAAACTTGCTAACTCAGCCTGCCATCTAGCAAAAAATTTCTTTGAAGCCAAATTCTTAACATCTTTCTGTATAACAGTTTTAGCTGCACTGCAATCAATTCTAAGTAGGAATTTCTGATTTAACAAATCATCTTGAAATTTATATATACATTTAATGATAGAAAAAAATTCTTTTTTGATAGTTGAATAATTCAACTGAGCTGGATTCCATTTTCCAGAAGTAAATCTAATAAGTATTTTCTTGTTATTACTGGAATCTACTTACTTTAGAATACCTCCGTATCCAATATTAGAGGCATCGGTCTCCACAATGTTTTGCCAGTTAGGATTAGCAATATGAAGACAAGATAGGTTTTTAACCATTTGTTTGGTTTTCTGTACAGCTTTTGTATGATCTTCCTCTCCATAGAGCTGTACAGCATTTTATATTAACAATGCCGATGAGCAAGAGAGAGGAATTTCTTGTCTTGTGATCAATTATAAGCCCCTCAATAAAATTCTTAAATGGATACGATATCCTCTCCCTAATAAAAGGGATTTGCTAAATAGAATTAGCAAGGCTAAGATCTTTTTAAAATTTGATCTTAAATCAGGATATTGGTAAATTCAGATTAATGAATCTGATAAATATAAAACAGCCTTTACCGTTCCTTTTGGGCATTTCGAATGGAATGTTATGCCGTTCGGTTTAAAAAATACGCCTTCAGAGTTTCAAAATATTATGAACTCTATATTTAACCCTTATACAGAATTTATACTTTCTTATATTGATGATATTTTAATATATTCTGATACTATAGATCAGCATTTTAAACATCTTAATATTTTTAAACATCTTATTATAAAACACGGGTTAGTTATATCTGCCCCAAAAATAAGACTTTTTCAAACTGTTATAAGGTTTTTGGGCCATAACATTGATATTGGTACCATTATACCTATTAATTTCTTATATCTAAGGTTAAGGCTAAAACCGAAAGTGGTAAAACCACTTTAATTGAGACAAATTTATTGTCTTCTAGTATCGCTACCAACAGAGTTATAAAATGGGAAGAAATAGATTTTCCTGAATCATGGGTTTTGACCACTACGGTTTCGCCTGAACTAATCATTGATACTGAAGTCAATCGGATTATACAGACGGACGATGGAAGTATTGAAATTAAATTTGGCTCGGATATTATTACAAGAATATCCGGTAATCCTAATATGGTTATTACCACTTCTTCCATTTATAATGGTAGAAGATCTTTTTCTATACCTAACTTCTCTTATAAGACTGAAAGAGAAGTTAGATGTATTAATATTTCTAAGATGAATATCTCTCATCCTAGTTATGAGAATGATGATAAAGCCTCTCCTACTCATATGAGATAAGCTTTCACATATAAGTTTTTATTGATCTTACACCCAATAGTTCACTCAGAACATTCCTTAATAAGGAATTTATGAAAAAAAGCACACTGCCTGTAAGAACCGGTTTGCTAAATCCTTTTCTAAGGAGCAACAATATTTTTATAAATACCAGTTTTATAAATATCTTGAAGAAAACCTATGTCTTATATATTTTGTTAATTGGTTTTTAGAATACTTTCTTAAAGAATAAGATAACAAGATTAATATTTTTGAAGAACATTATAAACAATAGTCTACTACTAGGGGTAAGACTATTAGATTCATATATTCTCCAGCTGAACCTCTTAGGTTGTCTGGCATATCTACCTCTAATTTAAAAGCAACAGCTTTTATAAAACCTTTAGTCGATGAAAGAATGGAGACTACGTTTAAAGAACTTTAAAAGGTTTTTAAGCAAAATAATTTTACGAATATTTATATCCAAGTTATTGGTCAGCAATTAACTAGGATAGAATCTACTCTGGAAAGCCTAATTAATAAACTACAGGCGCTTGCCATAATAGAGACCGCTACTATAGTAAAACCAGCTAGTAATACTAGCTATGTCCCTATTAAGCCATCTGTTGATATTCTAGGGTTTAAATTATCTAAAGATAAAAACATATCTTTAGATATTAAAACAGTTTTAGAAAATAAGTTTAGTAATGCTAGACTTAATACCCTTGAGGGTGAATCTTCTGAAATATCAGAAAATGATTGTGATGTTGAGAGTAATATCTCCGAACCTCAGATTAATACTTCCGAGATTTGCAATGCTTTTAAAGAATATAATATTAATGTTATCAAATATTCAAAGAGAGTTCTTGATAAGCATTATTATAAAAGACCTACTCTTTTGGATGTTCTTTATGAAGAAAATAAAGCAGTTATAACAAATTCTTTTTCAGGAAAAGCCATTTATGAATGGAATATTGATGGATTAGCAGATAAGCAAATCCATGATGCCCTGCATCGAATGATGATGTATGCCACGGTTACTAAACATCAGGGTAATACCGATGCTGGTGTAGCCAGATTTATTTCAGATGGTTTCACAAGTATCTTAAGGGGATGGTAGGATAATTGTCTTATACCCGCTCAAAAAGTTGAGATATTTAGCGTAGTTAAACTTGAAAATAATAACCAAGTTTCCGACGCAGTGTATATTTTGATACTTACAATTCTTGATTATTTTACAGGAGATGTAAGTAATTAAGCTGAGAAAGTCAGAATTTTATTACAAAATCTGAGATGCCCAACTTTAACTCACTTCAGATGGTATAAAGATACTTTCCTCAGCAGAGCTATGCAACTCGAAGATGCGAATAATTCACACTGGAAGGCCAAATTTATAGACGACTTATCTAATTTATTTGCTGAAAAGGTTCGTAAAAATTTACGAAATCAGTATGATGGGGTTATACCCTATAACATGTACACGTATGGTCGTTTAATAAAGACGTGTACAAGAAGGATTGATTTTATGTAATGATATAAAATTAAAAAATCAATTAAAGGATCAGAAGTTGACTGGCAGAAAAGAATTAGGTGAGTTTTGCAGTCAATTTGCTATGAATACTCCTAGAGAAGAAAAGAAAAAGAGAAAGAAATCTCTTTCCAATCCTTTTTATAAAAGGAAGAGAAGATATCATCCTCCAAGAAACCCTAAAAGGGATAGAGAGAAAAAATTTGAAAAAAGGCTTATTTATAAATGGCAAAATGAAAAGTCTAGATCAAAAACTTCTGCCACTTGTTATAGGTGTAGTAAGGTTGGTCATTTCGCTAACAAATGCTATACAAAAAGAAAGATCAATGAGATCGAAGATGAAAAGTTAAGAAAATCTTTATATAACATTATGATTAACTCATCTGAATCAGATGAATCTGAAATATCAGATTCCACCTCTTCTTCTAATAGTGATGAGCCAGGTTGCTCCACTAAATGTTCCAATAAATGTTGTAATATCAACAAAAATGAAAATTATTGGAAAGCTATTATTGATATGAATGGTCTAGGCATTAATGTTATAAGCAAAGATGATAAAATGGCTATTCTAAAAATAATAGAAGATAATAATATTCAACCAGAGTTAAAATCTAAGTTGGTTAAAGTTCTTCTAAAAGAAAAAAAAGGAGAAATCTCCTATACCAGAAAATGTTTATAGACTCTCTGAAGTTTTCAAAAGACTACAATAAAGAGAGGAAAAGCCAGTAACTCTTTCAACTTTACAAAAGGAGATTAATAACCTCAAAATTGAAATTAAAGAGTTAAAACTCAATATATAGATATCTTATATAGACTCTCTTCCATTGAGAGTAAAACCTTCATAAAAGGTGATTCTTCATCTAAAACGTCTGATGAAGAAATAAGTATATTTGAATCTGAAGAAACTTTGAAAAATATTTCGGACCAATTCCTTCAGACCATTGATTTAGTATTAAATTATAAATGGTACATAAGGGTCACTTTAATCGTTAATAACGATTTGGTTATACCCAATTTAATTGCTCTTATAGATAGTGGTGCAGATTTAAACTGTATCAAAGAAGGAATTATTCATATCAAGTACTGCGAGAGAACTACTCCAATTTTGAGTACAGCGGATAATAGTACTCTGACTACACCATATAAGGTGTCAAACGTTAATATATGTAATGAAGATATTTGTCTTCTTTCTCCTTTTATTATAGTTAAGAAGATAACACAACATATTATACTAGGGACACCGTTCCTCAGTAAAATAATTGTTCCCCTCCGAACGGCGGAGACGACGTGAGGACGTCTAGCCTGAGATTCGGGGCAGATGCTATATAGTTTTATCCGTCTATCTCTCCGAAGATGCCAAGTTGATTTATGACACCGTGTATCGGAAGTTTAGACGGATGCGGCCGATGTAGCAGACTTCGTCAGATTCCCCCTCGCTAGAGAGATTTTTTGATTGTGGGGACGCTCTTCCCAGCAGGCGCAAGCCCCTGCAGTTAATTACGCTACCGCATCGCGGTAGCCACTTTCTCCTTCTCCAGAATTTCACTTCGTGTCGTGTGTGTTTGTTTTGTTTGTGGTTGCCCGTGGATTGTATACAGAGACTGAGTAATGCCGTCGCCCGTAGGACGTGGATTAGTCCAAATCCGTATTTACTTAGATTTGGGTTTGGTGTTTTAGTTTAAGGATACGTTAGCCGCATTGAGGCTAAGATTAACTTAAACGTTCGTTAAGGATACGTTAGTCTGATTTGAGACTAAGATCGACTTAACGGAAAGAGCATTTAGGGGCTCTATTGTTCCAGTTTAAGGACGTAGTGGTCCGTTTAATATATATGGCCAGCGGGACCCGTCACCTCTCCGACGACGTTGAAGGATTACAACGACATGTGTCAGAGGAGTTCATAGATGTACCCTTGAACCGAAGCTGATTTGGAGTCTTATGGTCCATTTGAATGTTTAAGGATACGTTAGCCAGGTTTGGGGCTAAGATCAACTTAAACGGGATCGTTTAGATCCGGCAAAGGAGCATTTGGAGGCTCCATTGTTCCAGTTTAGGGACGTAGTGGTCCATCATTAGTTTAAGGATGTTTCGGTCCAACATTAGTTTAAGGACGTTTCGGTCCATATTGATGTGTGGTCGTCGGGACCCGTCACCTCTCTGACGTCGTTGAGGGATTACAATGATAGGTGTCAGAGGAGTTCAAAGATGTACCCTTGAACCGGATGTAAATTGATTTAGGAGAGCACACTTGCTCAGTCAATTTAATTTGAGGACTTACGGCTATGATTGGGCTAAGTCCAGTTGAGAATATTCAACATTTTTTTATCTTTGGCCTATTAGGCCTGTGCTAGGGCTTTGCCCCTGTTTAATAATGCACTGCATTTTATTTTGGCCTGCTAGGCCTTTCTGATTTGGGCTCTGTCCCTTTATAAATGATGCAGAGCATCTGTTTGGACTCTGCCATTCTTTAAAATAATGCATTGCATTTAATTTGGCCTGTTAGGCCTTTTGCGCTAATTAATGAGCGCAAGCGCATGTGGAGGTGACACGTGGCGCTCTCTGGTGGCTTGCGCCAACCCAAGAGCGCAACAGTACAGATTTACAAGTGCAAGGCACTGTTTTAATATCTTGATCCAATTTTGGATTCAAGAAAAGAATCTTTTTAAGATTCCAGAACCAGTGGTTCATCAAAAGGCAATGCCTTTGTGTAGATCAAATGATCTAATAAATAAGTATATTACTTCTTATTTTATTCTTATTATTTGATCTTTTCTTTTTATTTTAAGATCTTGATCTTGTTCTTAGATCATTGATCTTTTCAGAAAAAATTCTTCTTTTCAAAAGTTTACCTTCTTTTCTTTCTGATTTCTTCTCAAACTTTCTTTTTAGGAGTTCTCTGAATTCTTTCCCTGTTTCTCTGTCAATGTTCTCTCTTCTTCTCTTTTTTTTTATTTTAGAAAGAAGGATCATTGGTCGTTGGGACCCACCACCTCTCCGACGACACTGAGAGATTACAGTGCCATATATCGAAGGTGTGGAGGGATGTACCCTTTGAACCATGTTTCAATCATTAAGGGGGAAGAACAGGATGGAGCTTAAGCTTCTCGCTGCTGAAAAAGGCTTCTTTGCGTTCGCGCACGTGCGTCGCACGTGTTGGGCGCACGTGCGTCGCACGTGTTGGGCGCTCATATTCGCACGTGTTGGGCGCTCATATTTGCGCGTAGCGCACATGCACATTATGAGGAGAAGCAGAGCTTCTATATATGGAGAACAAGCTCCTTTTAATATTATTAAATGTTCTTATGTGGTGCGCATGTGCGTTGCACGTGGTGCGCGCGTGGCGGGCACACGTGCGTTGCACGTAGTGCACATGCGCATTATAAGGAGAAGCAGAGCTTCTATATATGGAGAACAAGCTCCTTTTAATATTATTAAATGTTCTCATGTGGTGCGCACGTGCGTTGCACGTGGTGCGCGCGTGGCGCACATACGCATTATGAGGAGAAGCAGAGCTTCTATATATGGAGAACAAGCTCTTTTTAATATTATTAAATGTTCTCATGTGGTGCGCATATGCATTGCACGTGGCGCGCGCGTGGCGGGCACACATGCGTTGCACATGGTGCGCGCGTGGCGAGCATACGTACGTTGCACGTAGCGCACATGCGCATTATGAGGAGAAGCAGAGCTTCTATATATGGAGAACAAGCTCCTTTTAATATTATTAAATGTTCTCATGTGGTGCGCACGTGCGTTGCATGTGGTGCCGCATGGCGGGCACACGTGCGTTGCACGTAGCGCACATGGCGCTTACGCATATGCGCATTATGGAGGAGCATGCTCCTATCTTGGAGAACAAAGCTCCTTTGGAGAACTAAGCTCCTTTGAGTATTGAATCCTTTGAGGATTTAACTCTACCTTTCTAAGAGGTATCCTCTCTTATTTATATGGGAGTGGTAGAGAAGCCATCTCTCCTTTTCCCGATGTGGGACTAAAAAATGCATTCCCCATGTAGTAGAGCATTACTTTAGATTACACGTGCATAACACATTTGCTCATAACTTTTGATCTCGGATGAATTATGAGGCCCATAATATATCAAATCGAAGGTCTTTTTGAGATGCTTTCAATATCATCAGAATTTAGTTGTTTTTCGTTCCGGGGTTTGTCAAAATACAATTCGGAAAGTACTGGTTCGTATCTTCTTCCTTAGATCACATGTGCATAGACATTTGCTCATGACTTTTGATCCCGGATGAATTATGAGGCCCATAATATATCAAATCGAAGGTCTTTTTAAGATGCTTTCAATACCATTAGAATTTAGCTGTTTCTCATTCCGGAGTTTGTCAAAATAAAGCTCGGAAAATACTGGTTCGCATCTTCTTTCTTAGATCACATGTGCAGAACACATTTGCTCATAACTTTTGATCCCGGATGAATTATGAGGCACATAATATATCAAATCGAAGGTTTTTTCGAGATTCTTTCAATACCATCATAATTTAATAGTTACTCATTGGGTAGTTTATCAAAATACAGGCCGGAAGATACTGGTTCGCATTTTCTTAAGCGTATCGCTGCCATTTGATACCTTGGACTCTTTTGCGCAGAAATTTTTGGCTGGATCAAATGCCCCCCACTACTTTGCCCACGTAAGTATATATGTGGGTGAAGTAGTGCAGAGTAATGCATAGCATATGACCAGTTTCGGGTTGGTATATAACTTTCAGAATCTTGATCTGAGAAGATAACGAGCGGACACAAGCGTCGTCATTTATCATTGACTCAAATCTCGACTCTTAAAAGATATAGTTCCAAACTCTCAATTCCATAAGCCGCACCCTTCTATTTCTTTATGTTTTACTCTGGTGTGAAGTAGTTTATCTGCTCATGAGTAACTTCTCCATTTCAGTGGCATGTAGCTTTAGCAAGTGTGGCTCGTAGATGGTCCATCTTAACCTCTTGGTAGGGCAGGAATGGCTTAGAAGACAGGGGTAGGATCTGCCACCTAAGACTTTTCAACTTTATGAGCCGTGAGGGTCTCATAAAGACTTTTCTCCCTACGGATCGAGAGGATCTCATAGGTGTATTTTCTCCTTAGTAATCGTGAGGATTCCTAAGTGCGTTTTCTCTTATAAGTCGTAACGATCTTATAAGAGAATTTTCTCCCTTACAAGTCGAGAGGACTCGTAAGTGGTTGGTGAGTTGACTTGTTTCCGAGTCGAAGTATTGCTCCGATGGGGAGGTCGTTGGCTGATTTGTTTCCGCGACGGAGGTCATTGGCTGACTTGTTTCTGAGATGGAGGTTCTTGGCCGTGAGTACTCAACGGGCAGCATGGCTCGAGCAAAGCACTTCTCATTTCCACCATTTGGAACAAGAAGCAGCTTTAAGGCTGAAGGAGCGTCAGGAGTCTTCAAGCGAAACTGCTCGCCTACGTGCTGAAGTTGAGGCGAACGCTGCCGAGGTGAAGGCTGTCTTCGAGGGCCTTCTGGAGCGTATCTCGCATGAGCTAAACTTGAAGCGAAAGCTTGATGTTGCCGAGCATGACACTCCAGGCCGTGAAGCCGATCATCAGGCCGTTAAGGAGCAGCTTGCATCTGTCTTGCAGCAGCGGGCTTAAGTAGAGGCAGAACTGGCGGTGGTAGCCGATCGGGAAAAGGCATGGAAGGAAGTGTGCGAACAACTGATAAGCTACTTAAGACGCTTCCTTCCCAGTAGCTGCCTTTGTATCAATGTATTTGTAAAATTTTCCTTTTAAATAATATGTATCCATTCTTTATTCTTTTGTACGATTCATCTTGTATTTGATTGAAGTCAATGAATAAAGATACACATTTTCTTTTGCAATGTCTTGTATGCTCTTTTGCTTTCTGCCTTCTCTTATTATCAGCATGTTGTCTATGATAAACATAATTGGCAGATAACTTAGATTTTTCCAAGAGATAGCGATGGCTTAGGCCGCAGGTTCATATCTGCTGCCTAAGACTTTTCAACTCTATGAGCCGTGAGGGTCTCATAAAGACTTTTCTCCCTACGGATCGAGAGGATCTCATAGGTGGATTTTCTCCTTAGGAATCGTGATGATTCCTAAGTGTGTTTTCTCTTACAAGTCGTAAGGATCCTATAAGAGAATTTTTCCCTCTTACGAGTCAAGAGGACCCGTAAGAGGTTGTTTCCCTCCTTGTCGAAACTCGACTTTGGAGAGTGAGACCCGTGAATAGTATGCAAGAGACCGTTTTAAACCGACTTGCAGGGTCCCATTGTTCAGGAAATAAGTTTTTTACTCCCTGCTGCCTGAGGCTTCATCTTGCAAGTTGAGACGAATCGGGAATTTCCCGCGGAGACACTGGTTTCTCTGTGAGCCGATGCGAATCCGGAGGTTCTCATCAAGGACGCTAGTTTCCCTGAATTGAAGTATTTGCCAAGGATTATTTGTTTCCCTGGTGTTGAAACGAATCGAGAATTTCCCGCGGAGACACTGGTTTCTCTGCGAGTCAACGCGAATCAGGAGGCTTTCATCAAGGACGCTAGTTTCCCTGAATTGAAGTATTTGCCAAGGATTATTTGTTTCCCTGGTGTTGAAACGAATCGAGAATTTCCCGCGGAGACACCGGTTTCTCTGCGAGTCGACGCGAATCAGGAGGCTCTCATCAAGGGCGCTAGTTTCCCTGAATTGAGGTATTTGCCAAGGATTATTTGTTTCCCTGGTGTTGAAACGAATCGAGAATTTCCCGCGGAGACACTGGTTTCTCTGCGAGTCGACGCGAATCAGGAGGCTCTCATCAAGGACGCTTGTTTCCCTGAATTGAGGTATTTGCCAAGGATTATTTGTTTCCCTGGTGTTAAAACGGATCGAGAATTTCCCACGTAGACACTGGTTGCTCTGCGAGTCGACGCGAATCAGGATGCTCTTATCAAGGACGCTGGTTTCCCTGAATTGAGGTATTTGCCAAGGATTATTTGTTTCCCTGGTGTTGAGACGGATCGAGAATTTCCCGCGGAGACACTGGTTTCTCTGCGAGTCGACACGAATCAGGAGGCTCTCATCAAGGACGCTTGTTTCCTTGAATTGAGGTATTTGCCAAGGATTATTTGTTTCCCTGGTGTTGAAACGGATCGAGAATTTCCCACGGAGACACTGGTTGCTCTGCGAGTCGACGCGAATCAGGAGGCTCTTATCAAGGACGCCGGTTTCCCTGAATTGAGGTATTTGCCAAGGATTATTTGTTTCCCTGGTGTTGAGACGGATCGAGGATTTCCCGCGGAGACACTGGTTTCTCTGCGAGTCGACGCGAATCAGGAGGCTCTCATCAAGGACGCTTGTTTCCTTGAATTGAGGTATTTGCCAAGGATTATTTGTTTCCCTGGTGTTGAAACGGATCGAGAATTTCCCACGGAGACACTGGTTGCTCTGCGAGTCGACACGAATCAAGAGTCTCTTATCAAGGACGCTGGTTTCCCTGAATTGAGGTATTTGCCAAGGATTATTTGTTTCCCTGGTGTTGAAACGAATCGAGAATTTCCCGCGGAGATACTGGTTTCTCTGCGAGTCGACGCGAATCAGGAGGCTCTCATTAAGGATGCTAGTTTCCCTGAGTTGAGGTATTTGCCAAGGATTATTTGTTTCCCTAGTGTTGAAACGGATCGAGAATTTCCTACGGAGACACTGGTTTCTCTGCGAGTCGACGCGAATCAGGAGGCTCTCATCAAGGACGCTCGTTTCCCTGAATTGAGGTATTTGCCAAGGATTGTTTGTTTCCTTGGTGTTGAAACGAATCGAGAATTTCCTACAGAGACACTGGTTTCTCTGCGAGTCAACGCGAATCAGGAGGCTCTCATCAAGGATGCTGGTTTCCCTGAGTTGAGGTATTTTACCGAAGACACTGGCTTCTTCGGGGTTGGGATGAACCGTCGAGATTTGGCTTCGTTTTCTGGCGGAGCTTGTTGGGAAAGTATGGTTCCCTCTTTGTTTGGGCCCTTGGATTGTATATAGGGATCGATGTGATCTCAACTGTAGGGCCAAAGTTTTATCATTTCTCTCTTTTTTTTGTTTTATTTCCGCGATGCTCTATCATTTCAGCTTTTATATCGCGAAGGTCGCGATTGCCCAATCATTTCGGCTATTTTTCGCGGTGCCCAATCATTTCGGCTGTTTATTTCATTTTTACTCGCTGCTTTTTATTGCGAGTTGCCCAATCATTTCGGCTATTTTATGTGCATACGTTTTTACTCGCTGCTTTTTATTGCAAGTTGCCCCATCATTTCGGCTATTTCGTATGCATGTGCGGCCTACTGGCTTTTCGCCGTAAACCTGAAATTAAACACCGATTTCGGCATCATCACCGCTACAACTGGGATATTGCCAGGAGCGAATCATCATCTGCCTCTGTCGATGTCGAACAAGGGTGGCTTAGCGAGCAGGGTTAAGGTCCTGTCGACTAAGGCTTTTGACTTCATGAGCCGTAAGGGTCTCACAAAGGTATTTCTCCCTACAAGTCGTGAGGATCTTGTAGGTGTATTTTCTCCTTAGGAATCGTGAGGATTCCTAAGTGTTTGTTCCTCTGTAAGTCGTAAGGATCCTACAGGAGGGTTTTCTCCTCATAAATCGAGAGGATTTACAAGGGTTGTTCACCATGCGAACATATCCCCCAGTCTCGGATGGGACTTAGTTAGGGAAATGTTTATTCACGCCCTTGGATTGTATACAAGAGCCAGTATTGGATCACTTGTAGGGCAATATCGAAAGTTGTGGGGGTTGCTTAAGCACAGGTTTAGGTCTCTGTAACTTAAGACTTTCAAATCTTATGAGCCGTGAGGGTCTCATAAGAGAGCTCTCCTTACGAGTCGTGAGGATCTCGCAAGTGTATTTTCTCCTTAGGAATCGTGGGGATCCCTAAGTGTGTTGCTCCTCTGTGAGTCGTAAGGATCTCACGCGGGTGATTTCTCCTTACAAGGTCGAGAGGACCTTGTAAGTGTCCTTTAACGAGGTTGCGCCCTTTCGGGTTTTCACAAACACTCGTCGGTAGTCCTGCTGTTTTTACTCACGGAGCCCTTTCGGGTTTTCATCCATGCCCATTTTACTTATGGACGTACCGTTTCTTTTTTATTCTTTTTATTCTTTTTTTTTACGAGGTCGCACCCTTTCAGGTTTTCACGAACACTCGCCGGTAGCCCTGCTGTTTTTACTAACGGAGCCCTTTCGGGTTTTCATCCGTGCCCTTTTTGCTTATGGACATACCGTTTTTATTTATTGTATTTTTCTTCTTTTTTTTTATCTCGTCAGCCTACGGATGCTGCGGTATTAGTTTAAGGACGTTTCGGTCCGCTATTAGTTTAAGGACGTTTCGGTCCGTCATTGAGAAGGCTGGATGCTGCTTATAAAGCTTGAGCTTAGGAAGATAGCGAGCAGACACAGTCGTCGTCATCTATCATTGACCTAAGCTGTGGCTCATTCAGCGTAGTATTTCTTTAGGAAGCGACCGTTTATTGGCCTGAAAGGCCTTTCACCGTGCATGTCCATGAGTAGATAGGCCCCACCTTGGTAGACCTTATCTATGATGTACGGGCCTTCATAGTTTGGCTCGAATTTTCCCCGCTTGGCGCGATTGGGGATCATAGGCCTTTTGACTACTAGCACAAGTTCGCCTTGGCGGAATGTCCTCGGTCGGGTCAATCTTTCATATGAGCGCGTCATCTTTTCTTTATAAGCTTCCAGATTTTGTTGCGCTATGAGCCGGGTCTCATCGAGGGCATCAAGCTCCTCAAGCCGAAGGTGAGCATTTTCCTCGTCTGTCAGCTCGTAGTGGACTGCCACTCGTAGAGAGGGTGACTCTATCTTAAGGGGGAGTACTGCTTCTGTACCGAATACCAACGCATATGGTGTTGCGTTCGTGGCCGTCTTGAACGTAGTCCGATATGCCCAAAGAGTTTCTTGCAGTCTCTCATGCCAGTCCTTCTTATTTCGGGACACCGTTTTCTTCATGATCTTTGTCAAGGTCTTGTTGAAGGCCTCTACTAGACCGTTAGCTCGCGGATTATAAACTGAGAAATATCTCCAGTCTATATTATGCTGTTGTGCGAAGCGACTGATTTTATGGCTTCTATAAGCTGGTCCGTTATCGGAGATGATCCGTCGCGGAGTTCCAAACCGATATATGACGTGCGTCTTGAAGAAGTGGATGATATTCTCCGTCTCCACTTCCCTCAACGGTATTGCCTCTGCCCATTTAGAGAAGTAGTCAGTCGTCGCCAGGATGAAACGATGTCCCCTGGACGATGCTGGTTCGATGGGGCCGACTATATCAGTTCCCCACATTTCGAATGGCCAACTAGCCACCGCTGGATGGAGTGGATTTGGATGCTGGTGGATGAAGTCCCCATGAATTTGGCATGAGTGGCATTGCTTCGCATATTCGAGGCAGCCCTGAATCATCGTGGGCCAGTAGTAGCCCATCCGTTTGATCTTCAACTTCATCTTTGGGCCTGCTTGGTGAGAACCACAGATTCCGTCATGAACTTCCTGGACGACTCTTTTCGCTTCGTCGGGTCCCAGACATCTCAACCACAAAGAATTAAATGACCTCTTGTACAGAGTATCATTGACGAAGGCGAAAGACAGAGCTCGTTTCATAAGCTGATGTTTCGAGGACGCATCTTCGGGCGCTCGACGGTATTTGAAGTAGTCTATAAAGACTTCTCTCCAATCCTCAGCCTTTTCCTGGTCTTTTATTTGCATAACCATTCGTTCAGTCGCTTCCTTCTCTTCGGATGATTCCGGAGATATTTCTGCTGGGGCAAGCACCCGATGGCTTTGTACCACGATCTTACGTCATCGAGGCTCTCATCGGCCAGTTCCTTGGCGAGCTTGGCCAACGCGTCCGCTTTGCTGTTTTCCGCGCGCGGTATGTTCTCCAAAGTATAGGAAGGAATTTAGGTCAACAGTTGCTGCACCTTTTCGCCGTACTTCACCAACTCTGGTTTGCACGTTTGGCAGTCGCCGTTTACTTGACTAACGACTAGTTGGGAGTCTCCATATATGAAGAGGTTTTCAATTCCCATGTCGATGGCGATCTCGAGGCCTGCTATCAAAGCTTCATATTCGGCTTCATTGTTTGTCGTCGGCTCTGTTAGGGAGAAAGCAAAATGCATTATCCCTCCCTGTGGAGTTACAAAGATGAGTCCTACCCCCGATTTGATTATAGGGATACTTTGTTTGCGCTTCTTTACGGAAGATGCTTCATCGAAATAAAGCTCCCATCGGGTATCATCACCGTCGATCGCATCAAACGCATGTTCGTCTGGAAGATCGCAATTCAGAGGAGAATCGGCGGGTATCGGATGCTCAGCGAGGAAGTCGGCAATGGCCTGGCCTTTTACTGCCTTGAGAGGCTGATAGGTTATCGAGAACTCCATCAAGAGCAGGGCCCATTTAGCGAGTCGTCCCGTTAATATGGCCTTTGACATTAAATATTTAAGAGGGTCCACCTTCGAAATGAGACGGACCTCATGCGCCAACGCATAGTGCCTGAGCTTTGTTATCGCGAAGATTAACGCCAGGCAGTGTTTTTCGATGGGGGAGTAGTTGCTTTTGGCCCCCAGTAGAACTCGACTTAAGTCGTAGAGTGCTCTTTCTTTCCCTAGATCGTTCTCTTGTGCCCATAGTGCGCCTAAGGAACTTTCGAGGATGGTTGTATAAAGAATGAAGGGCTTTCCCTTGACCGGAGCAGCCAGCACTGACGGGTTCTGCAGGTATTGCTTGATCTCGTCTAGCGCGCTTTGGCATTTTTGGTCCCAGACGAACGGGGTTCCCTTCTTCATCAGGTGGCTGTAAGGACGGCACTTGCCTGAAAGGTTGGCTATAAATCGCCATATATATGCGAGCTTCCCTTGGAGAGACCGCAACTGTTTGAGAGTCCTTGGCGGAGGCATTTCCATGATTGTCTTGATCTTTGACAGATCTATCTCGATACCCCGGTGTCGGACGATGAATACCAGGAATTTGCCCGAGGAAACTCCGAATGCGCACTTGAGAGGGTTCATCTTCAAGTTGTATTGCCGAATGCGTTGAAATACGGTCTTCAGATGCTCGAGATGTTCCTCGTACGATTTGCTTTTAACCACGAGATCGTCGATATAGCATTCGACGATTTCGTGTATGAGGTCATCGAAGATCTTTGTCATGGCCCTTTGATAGGTGGTACCGGCGTTCTTTAGACCGAAGGGCATCACCTTATAACAGAATATTCCCAAAGGAGTCCGAAAAGCGGTGTGCCTCTGGTCTTCGGGGGGCATCTTTATCTGATTATACCCTGATGAGCCGTCCATGAAGGAGAAAACCTCATGAGTGGATGTATTGTCTATCATCAGTTCTGTGACTGGCACTGGAAAATCGTCCTTCGGGCAGGCTTTATTGAGATCCCGGAAGTCCACGCATATGCGCACTGTCCCATTTTTCTTCATTACCGGGACGATGTTGGCGATCCATTCAGGATATTGAACCTCCTGGATAAAGCCAGAGTCGATCAGCTTCTTGACCTCGGCGTTGATACTCATCTCAAGCTCGAGCCGCATTCTTCTTGGTGCTTGTTTGACCGGCTTGGCGTCCGGGGATATCGCTAATTTATGCACAGCAATTTCTGGATCTAGTCCCGGCATTTCGGAATAGTTCCATGCGAAGCAATGTTTGTGCTGCATAAGCAGGTCTTTTAAAGCAGCCACCCTTTCTTCAGATAGCAGCTCACTGACGAACGTCGGCCGTGGGTCACTTGCCGTGGGCACCCAAGTAGCTATCGCCTTTTGTGGATTGATAGGACGGTCCTCTTCCCGCTGAACTTTCACCTTTTTCTGTCGGCGGGGATAATCTTGATCAATTACCGAGTCTTGGACTTGACGCCAGACCTTGTAGATTTTAGAGGACAGCCGTTGAGGGGGCTTTTCCGGCTTCACCTTTGTAGCGCTCTCCATAGGTGGAGGAGATCTTTTCAGCACAGCGGTCGGAGAGTTCTTGTGGACCTTCCTAAGTGGTTCAAAGCTGTTTCCAGTTGGAACAGCAACATCAATTTCCGCCGTTGGAGTCGGCGGAGTCAGTCCAGAAGGAGAGTTGCCCCCGGTCTTCCTTACTTGGCGCCAGTGGTATATCCCTGGTAGGAGGGGTATTGTCTCCTGAGGGTTTTCAGCGGATTACACCCACAAAATCGTATAATAAAAGAGAGATGGTGAAAGTTATATAAAGATAAGAACTATAAAAGAAAGAACTTGAAAATAAGAGTTCTCAACTCTACCAGCTTTTCAGTTGCTATGAGCCCTATCTTAATAGTCATGAAAAGATGTTAGAAATCACATCATTCCTCAATAAAACATCGCCTTTAGTTTTCATTCGTACCTTTCTTCCAAACATTGATCATATACCCCTACGTGTGTGAACTGGACATCCCTACACTCAGAGAATTCAATTCAAGCAATCATACTCTTGTCCGTCTACCTCAGTACTTTTTAATAGATATTTAGATGGAATTTGCTCACACATTCTTCATGCGACCGTTAATACTTCTTGAGGTACTAACCGATCGATTACTCATGTGCTTGCTAATTAGGTGTTTTTCCTCGTCTTGCAACACCTAAGGCTTAGCAATGGCTCCCAAACCAGTTGGTCTAAGGCACTAGGTGATAAAGCACCCTCGCTATATTTTTTTTATTGCTTCCTCGGTGATAACAAAACCAGTGTTCATTTTTCTTTTCACCATTTTATCTTTTATTCTCCACTTTTATTTTCTTCATACTTTGGCTTCTAGACAAGAGCATTTCAAGGTATCTTCTACTATCCCGAGTTTCAAGATGTGTGTAAGTGCGTATAGTAGGGTATCAACGTTCAAATGTTTGGCTTCCAGAATAGGAACTATTTTTCAGGCTTATTTTTATCCTCAGATTAGTAATTTCCTTCATCTTACTAACCCTTGGGATAACAGCTCATAACTACTTATTACTAGTTTCATTTAAGAAAACATCTAACTTTCTTGTTTCTCTTAAACTATTCCTATCTTTTAAATATAATTTTTCACTTTCTACTCTTTTATTATCACAATTTTTTTTGTGTGCTTATATATAGTATAATGCAAAGTAGGACGTAAATAAGCACAGGAGCGCTGAAAAACGACTTCTTGGGAGCTTCTTGTGATGGTACAGGAGCGCTGAAGCTCGTTGGCGGGAGCATGGTCCCGAAGAATTGCCCAGTGGTGGCTTGAGTTACCTGCTCCACTGGCATAGTGAAAAGGGAGGCCACTTGGGGCCCGTGGGTTACTCCTCCAGACGGGACAGAACGAGAGTTGCTGTTGCAGTTAGTGCAGTTTGAAGCTATTGATTTCTTGAATTGCTTGAATATTCTGCCCCCTACGTCGACCTTAGTTTTTGGCATGTGCCAGTTGTTTGAGGACCGATTCCGTCGGCAAGGCTGCTGCCTGGGGAGCCTGCCTGTGGACGACAGACATCCTCTGGGCTTCCTCCATCGGCGTTGAGGCACTGAGGGTGGGAGGTGGGAGCATCGACCCAAAAAGAAGCCTGTTGATTTCTTGAAGAGCCGGATTGCAGAGATTTGAGGCTGTAAGTGACCCATACTTGACTCCGCTGAATATGACAGAGCCTGAGTTGCTAGGGTTGGAGTAAATGCCATTCTTTATAGAGATGAAATGCCGGCTTCAATATCCACTCCGCTAAGGGCAACCAAAAACATACACACCGCGATTATTTGATCGCGGGAAAAACACGACACACGAAGTGTGGAGTGGAAAGAGGAAAAGGTCCCACCGGGCGTGCCAGAATCTGTTCCCTTCCGAACGGCGGCGACGGCGTGAGGACGTCTAGCCTAAGATTCGGGGCAGATGCTATATGGTTTTATCCGTCTACCTCTCGAAGATACCAAGTTGATTTATGACACTGTGTATCGGAGGTTTAGACGGATGCGGCCGATGTAGCAGACTTCGTCAGATTCCCCCTCGCTAGAGAGGTTTTTTGATTGTAGGGACGCTCTTCCTTGCAGGCGCAAGCCCCTGCAGTTAATTACGCTACCGCATCGCGGTAGCCACTTTCTCCTTCTCCAGAATTTCACTTCGTGTCGTGTGTGTTTGTTTTGTTTGTGGTTGCCCGTGGATTGTATATGGAGACTGAGTAATGCCGTCGCCCGTAGGACGTGGATTAGTCCAAATCCGTATTTACTTAGATTTGGGTTTGGTGTTTTAGTTTAAGGATACGTTAGCCGCATTGAGGCTAAGATCAACTTAAACGTTCGTTAAGGATACGTTAGTCTGATTTGAAACTAAGATCGACTTAACGGAAAGAGCATTTAGAGGCTCTATTGTTCCAGTTTAAGGACGTAGTGGTCCGTTTAATATATATGGCCAGCGGGACCCGTCACCTCTCCGACGACGTTGAAGGATTACAACGACATGTGTCAGAGGAGTTCAGAGATGTACCCTTGAACCGAAGTTGATTTGGAGTTTTATGGTCCATTTGAATGTTTAAGGATACGTTAGCCAGGTTTGGGGCTAAGATCAACTTAAACGGGATCGTTTAGATCCGGCAAAGGAGCATTTGGAGGCTCCATTATTCCAGTTTAGGGACGTAGTGGTCCATCATTAGTTTAAGGACGTTTCGGTCTAACATTAGTTTAAGGACGTTTTGGTCCATATTGATGTGTGGTCGTCGGGACCCGTCACCTCTCTGACGTCGTTGAGGGATTACAACGATAGGTGTCAGAGGAGTTCAAAGATGTACCCTTGAACCGGATGTAAATTGATTTAGGAGAGCAGTCTTGCTCAGTCAATTTAATTTGAAAACTTACGGCCTTGATTGGGCTAAGTCCAGTTGAGAATATTCAACGTTTTTTTATCTTTGGCCTATTAGGCCTGTGCTAGGGCTTTGCCCCTGTTTAATAATGCACTGCATTTTATTTTGGCCTGCTAGGCCTTTCTGATTTGGGCTCTGTCCCTTTATAAATGATGCAGAGCATCTGTTTGGACTCTGCCATTCTTTAAAATAATGCATTGCATTTAATTTGGCCTGTTAGGCCTTTTGCGCTAATTAATGAGCGCAAGCGCATGTGGAGGTGACACGTGGCGCTCTCTGGTGGCTTGCGCCAACCCAAGAGCGCAACAGTACAGATTTACAAGTGCAAGACACTGTTTTAATATCTTGATCCAATTTTGGATTCAAGAAAAGAATCTTTTTAAGATTCCAGAACCAGTGGTTCATCAAAAGGCAATGCCTTTGTGTAGATCCAATGATCTAATAAAGAAGTATATTACTTCTTATTTTATTCTTATTATTTGATCTTTTCTTTTTATTTTAAGATCTTGATCTTGTTCTTAGATCATTGATCTTTTCAGAAGAAATTCTTCTTTTCAAAAGTTTACCTTCTTTTCTTTCTGATTTCTTCTCAAACTTTCTTTTTAGGAGTTCTCTGAATTCTTTCCCTATTTCTCTGTCAATGTTCTCTCTTCTTCTCTTTTTTTTTATTTTAGAAAGAAGGATCATTGGTCGTTGGGACCCACCACCTCTCCGACGACACTGAGAGATTACAGTGCCATATATCGAAGGTGTGGAGGGATATACCCTTTGAACCATGACTCAATCATTAGGGGGGAAGAACAGGCTGGAGCTTAAGCTTCTCGCTGCTGAAAAAGGCTTCTTTGCGTTCGCGCACGTGCGTCGCACGTGTTGGGCGCACGTGCGTCGCACGTGTTGGGCGCTCATATTTGCACGTAGCGCACATGCGCATTATGAGGAGAAGCAGAGCTTCTATATATGGAGAACAAGCTCCTTTTAATATTATTAAATGTTCTCATGTGGTGCGCATGTGCGTTGCACGTGGTGCGCGTGGCGGGCACACGTGCGTTGCACGTAGCGCACATGCGCATCATGAGAAGAAGCAAAGCTTCTATATTTGGAGAACAAGCTCCTTTTAATATTATTAAATGTTCTCATGTGGTGCGCACGTGCGTTGCACGTGGCGCACATGCGCATTATAAGGAGAAGCAGAGCTTCTATATATGGAGAACAAGCTCTTTTTAATATTATTAAATGTTCTCATGTGGTTGGCACATGCGTTGCACGTGGCGCGCGCGTGGCGGGCACACGTGCGTTGCACGTGGCGCGCGCGTGGCGAGCACACGTGCGTTGCACGTAGCGCATCATGAGAAGAAGCAGAGCTTCTATATATGGAGAACAAGCTCCTTTTAATATTATTAAATGTTCTTATGTTGTGCGCACGTGCGTTGCACGTGGTGCCGCATGGCGGACACACATGCGTTGCACGTAGCGCACATGGCGCTTGCACCTATGCGCATTATGGAGGAGCATGCTCCTATCTTGGAGAACTAAGCACCTTTGGAGAACTAAGCTCCTTTGAGTATTGAATCCTTTGAGAATTTAACTCTACCTTTCTAAGAGGTATCCTCTCTTATTTATATGGGAGTGGTAGAGAAGCCATCTCTCCTTTTCCCGATGTGGGACTAAAAAATGCATTCACCATGTAGTAGAGCATTACTTTAGATTACACGTGCATAACACATTTGCTCATAACTTTTGATCTCGGATGAATTATGAGGCCCATAATATATCAAATCGAAGGTCTTTTCGAGATACTTTCAACATCATCAGAATTTAGCTGTTTTTCGTTCTGGAGTTTCTCAAAATACAGCTCGGAAAATACTGGTTTGCATCTTCATCCTTAGATCACATGTGCATAGACATTTGCTCATAACTTTTGATCCCGGATGAGTTATGAGGCACATAATATATCAAATCGAAGGTCTTTTTAAGATGCTTTCAATACCATTAGAATTTAGTTGTTTCTCATTCTGGAGTTTGTCAAAATAAAGCTCGGAAAATACTGGTTCGCATCTTCTTTCTTAGATCACATGTGCATAACACATTTGCTCATAACTTTTGATCCCGGATTAATTATGAGGCCCATAATATATCAAATCGAAGGTTTTTTCGAGATGCTTTCAATAACATCATAATTTAACAGTTCCTCATTGGGGAGTTTCTCAAAATGCAGGCCGGAAGATACTGGTTCGCATTTTCCTAAGCGTATCGCTGCCATTTGATACCTTGGACTCTTTTGCGCAGAAATTTTTGGCGGGAACAATAATGCCTATTGAAAAAATAAATTCTCAAAGTATTTATACCAATTATAAGGGAAAAAGCGTTATTTTTCAGTTTATAACTGATCCTATGGTGAAAATCCTTAATGAGGTAAAAGATATTTACCAAAAAGAAAAACTACTAAATTTTATCAAGGAAGAAATATTTTCGATACAGATAAATAAACGGTTGAGTTCTATTCCATTCAAGGTATGAATTGAAAACCTTGAAAAGGAGTTTATAACTCAAACTTGTAGTGATCTTCCCAATGCATTTTCGGACAGGAAACAACATATTATTTTTCTTCCATATATAGAAGAGTTCGATGAGGATAATATTCCTATTAAGGCAAGACTATACCAAATGAATCAAGAATATCTTGAACTTTGTAAAAGGGAGATTAAGAGTCATCTAGACAAAAAAACTTATAAGAAAATCTTCCTCTCCATAGAGCTGTACATCATTTTATGTTAACAATACTGCTGAGCAAGAAAGAGGAATTCTTATCAATTATAAGCCCCTCAATAAAGAGCTTAAATGGATACGATATTCTCTCCCTAATAAAAGGGATTTGCTAAATAAAATTAGCAAGGCTAAGATCTTTTCAAAATTTGATCTTAAATCAGAGTATTGGCAAATTCAGATTAATGAATCTGATAAATATAAAATAGACTTTACCGTTCCTTTTGGGCATTTCGAATGGAACGTTATGCCGTCCGGCTTAAAAAATGCGCCTTCAGACTTTCAAAATTTTATGAACTCTATATTTAACCCTTATGCAGAATTTATACTTTCTTATATTGATAATGTTTTAATATATTCTGATACTATAGATCAACATTTTAAATATCTTAATATTTTTAAACATCTTATTATAAAAAACGGGTTAGTTATATCTGCCCCAAAAATAAGACTTTTTCAAACTGTTATAAGGTTTTTGAGCCATAACATTGATAATGGTATCATTATACCTATTAAAAGAAGTATTGAATTTGCTTCCAAATTTTCGGATAATATCCTAGACATAAAGTAACTACAAAGGTTTTTAGGTGCTTTAAATTATGTGGCAGATTATTATAAAAATCTGGCCCTTGATGCAGCCATTTTATATAATAGGCTCAAGAAAAACCCTTCTCTATGGATAGCTGATCATACAAAAACTGTACAGAAAATCAAACAGATAGTTAAAAACCTACATTGTCTTCATATTGCCAACCCTAACAGGCAAAATATTGTGGAGTCTGATGCCTCTAATATTAGATACGGAGGTATCTTAAAGCAAGTAGATTCTAATAATAATAAGGAAATACTTATTAGATTTACTTCTAGAAAATGGAATCCAGCTCAGCTGAATTATTTAATCATCAAGAAAGAAATTCTTTCTATCATTAAATGTATATATAAATTTCAAGATGATTTGTTAAATAAGAAATTCCTACTTAGAATTGATTGCAGTGCTGCTAAAACTGTTATACAGAAAGATTTTAAGAATTTGGCATCAAAGAAAATTTTTGCTAGATGGCAAGCCGAGTTAGTAATTTTTTATCTTGATATTGAATATATTAAAGGCACTAACAATTGTCTTCCTGATTTCTTCACCAGGGAATTCTTGCAGGACTCTCATGCAGAGTCCGTCGAAAGGCCAAGGCCCGAGCAGGGGCCGTGGAAGGAGAAGGAATAATAATTCCTCCAACTCCCCTTATGCAAATTGACTGAAAATGCAAAAGCCAAAACTAATAAGATTTGAAATCGAATCAAAGACGTCATACGCCCAAATAGACTGGAGAACGCCTAATAAAACGGCAAAAAGAGGTGTTAATAACACTCAACTGAACTATATTAGCCTCGAAGAATCCTCCAGTTCAGAAAATAATTCTGAAAAAGCTCCGTCATTCGAAAGAGCTGTTGAAGGTGGACCTGAAGATGATTACTTTCAAAAAAACACCTTAGAAACAATTATTTGTTTAGAAGGGGATGATATTCCCCAAATGCATGATTCATGGTCTCTAAAAGAAAAATATATCAAGACCAGCTCGTATGCTTCTCAGACGGGAAAAACCCGGCAAGTCTACGAAGCTCTGCTAACGGTTTCCAGTTCAATAGAAATCAAGCATTATTACCCAAATGAAAGAAAAGAGAGGAGATATTATAAATTTATCTTAAGCCATTATCAAAAGGGTTTATAAACCCCAAGAATGGGCTCTGCATCCCAATAGAGCCAGAGCTTTCAAAATCGGAGATATGCATTACGAATGCAACTACTGGGATTATATACAAGCATTCAAAAAATTTCTTTATTACGAAAACCCAGGAAGAAAGCATTCTTGGTTTATCATGATAAAACCTGATATTATAAAATCAGGAATTCCGAACTGGTTTATCCAGGGGTGGCACCAAATTGATGCAGAGTTAAAAAATTTACCCGAACAAATTTTTAATCTATTTATCCCATGGATGGATCCCATCCAAGATTCCATAATATGGAAGACATCTCTATAAAAAAAGGGGAAAGTATGTTATAATACTTTATTGAGAATGAATTCCCTTACATTTTAAGGTGGACCTGACGGCGGAGTTTAATGAGGGTAATATCCCGGTTCCATCAAGAAGGTTTCTGATAAAATAGTGGACAGGAATCAAAGAAGAACAAAAATTGTCGAGATCAAGGCAACCATAAAAAATAATAAAATTATTCTTGATAAAAGAATTAATGAAGAATTGTCCACAGAAAATCCTTTACAGAAATTAAAATCTTCATTTCAGAAAAAGTATCCTAATATCTCTGAAGAAGAACTGATGAAGAAATGTCTTAAACACATGAAAAGACAATTTGAACAAACATTTGATAATTCAGACATAATTTCTCTGACATCGGTAAAATCCACCAGATCAGTGGAAATGAAAGATATTGACAACATTAACGTCTTAGTAAGCCAAGCCCAAGACCCAGATGAGGACTTGAAAACAGCAGATCAGCTGTGGGACGAATTAATGGGCTCACCATTAGGCCAAGAAAATAAAGAAAAGAGAATAATAAAATAATAACCCTTAGGCCCAAAGAAGGAAAAAATCCCTCACCAAACAAAAGCGACTGCACCAAACTAGCACATGGTTTTCCAGCACACGGTTTTGGTGGTGGGACCCATACTTCTTATATCAGTGGACAAAAAAAAAGTTGCATATAAACTCTCCCTTTAATAAAGGTAATCTTTGGTAAAAGATGTCGCGCAGGGACAGCTCACCCTCCCACTACAAGAGGATAAGGGACAGCTCACCGTTACACTAAGAGAAAAAGATTCCTCTCTTGCTATAAATAAGGAGGCTCGTCTCTCTTGTAAGCATCAAAGTTTAAGTCCGTTTCTTTCTATTTCTTTCTTTCTCTTGAACCCTTGTAATTCCAAGTTTGTAAAATTTTAAGTTTGTAATAAAAGACTTGTTTGATATAAGGCGCGCGCATCAAAGATAACAGTCAAGTAAGTTCTTGCTTCCTTATATTAATTTCCTATTTTTGTAATTCTGAGTATAAATATAACTAATTTGCACTAGAAGTTTTAATATCAGATGGTATAAATATAACTAATTTGCATAGTAGAAATATTATACACATAGTAAGATTAGTTACAGTTTTAATAATAATCAGGTGCAAGTCAGTAATACATATAGTAAGTTGCAAACATATTCGATAAAAAAAATAGAAATTAACTTAAAATAAACTATTGATGAACTACACAATAGATAATCATAATAACAGTTTCATATACATATATAAAGTTCAACAGAGAGCTGTAAATAATATAGAATTAGTATCTTAAATTAATATAATATAAAACATTTTAGAACATAGATTTGGTATGATAAAATGTAATCGTTGGAGCAATATGAAGCAAAATAAATATAAACAAAGTATGTATTGTAAGTGAACATAGCAGCTAAAAAGTTATGTGAAGAGGAGGAACAACTAGAGCAGCAAATAAGAGGGGACTTACAAATGAAAGGACGATCTAAGATCGTTCATTGACAGACGAAAGATGTCTCGATTAGATCAAGGCCAGGGGTTGAGTTTCCGGCTCCTTTCGTTCGATTCTTTCGTCGTCGAGCTTCAAATCGGAGAGGACAGAGGAGAAGATTTTTTTTTTGAGTCACGGTGTTTTTTTTTTTGTTTTTACGGCAGAATAAAAGAAATAAATATTTATTAGAGAAGTAGGAAAATATTTTTGGATTAATCTTAACAAAAAAATAATAACAGTAGAATAAAAATCTTGTCCGTTAAGATAATTAATTATTTTAAGGAAAAATAAGTTAATAAAGTTATTTAAAGAAAAATATGGTATTCTATAAGATAATTAATTATTTTAATAACAGTAGAATTGTAACGACCTTGCATTTTCTGTACAAAATTTTCTTTTAGAAGTACAGAAAGGAATTTCTTAGCCTGAGTATAAGTTAAAAGTTATTCTTATTTAAAAACAGCAAGAAAGTACTTATAACTCATTGGTAAAGCCTTACACTATTGTGACATAGCTCCTATGTTCAAATCATATTAGCCACATATTATTTTTAATGATTTTTTTAAAAACATTTTGGAAGCCCAAAAGTTTACACGTGCAATACACGTAAAAATGAAAAGTCACTGAAAACAAACATGTGGAAAATTGTATTAACAGCGACCCCGACACGTGGCAAGAATCCTACACCCCATCTCAACCAAACGACCGGCGAGATGAGCATAAGGGCCGGCGCCGCCGGGCCCAACCGTCAGGAATGCTCTAATATTTTGAACTCTGGTCATTTGGCCTACCTCCACTACTCCTCTTCTGTTTGTTTTTCCTGAAATTAAACAGAGAATTAAAAATGAGCATTAATCCAAATTTAAATGCATTTTTAATTCCTTTCTTCAATCCTCAAAACCCTAATTTCTTCTATAAATACCACATCACATCCTAGCCCTCTTCATTCTGAAATCCATCATCAAAAATTTTCAAATTTTTCCAAGTTAAAGAAGTGTACAAGTGGAGTTAGCCCAAAGTCACTTTCCGGCGGCAATTCGGGACAATTCCGGCGACACCGCGACTCCACGAAGTTTCCATCTTGTTACCATACCTCCTCTCTCTCTTTTCAAACCGTAAGTCCCCTCTCTTCTATTCTTTTCACATCTCAAAACTATCTCTTTTTAAATGAGGTCGGTAAGTGGAGTTACCCGACTTTTAAATTCTATTCTCTTTAAAATAACAATTTTTCTTAGGAAACAATTATTCAAATTATTATATCTTGCTTGTTAAACATTAACTAAAATCTTAGAAACCAATTTCACTATAAAACTTCATGTAAAACAATTTCTATTACACTTTTACGGTTAAATACCACAAACTTTATATTCGGTATCTTTTATCATATTTGTTTGTATTATCTTTAGAAAAATCTCACGAGATAATGACCTATCTCTCACAACACACATTTTGACATAGCACTATTGTTTGAAAACAATATATTTTTTTGGACAAATACGAATTTACATTTAAAATACCATAAACTATTAAAAAGCGTATTCTGTAAATTGTTTTAAATTAAATTCCTTACGATTACATCTCTACAACCCACTTTTGGGGAATCCAATTTGGTTGGTGCAGGTTATCGCACATCCATCGGATTAGTAGAAGATGCAGACCTTCTCACGGAGTATACAATCTCGATGGAATTTTTAAGAAAACGTGACTTTCTATTTAATGAATAAATTCTATTTTTAATAATTATATATATATATATATAAATATTATCAAAATATCTATTTTATATTTATATAAATTTCATGTTTTCTAAACACAAGAATCACAAATTTCATGAAAATACCATCAAGAATCCAAATAAGTCATATTTACACAAAAATACCATATATTTTTCAAGCTAGGTATTTATTCACTAGAATACCTTACTTTTAAAATTTACATCCATGAAAACCATAAATACGATAAATAAATACTTGAGCATTATTTTGAAATTATATTAAAACTATTTTTCATAAAACCTTCTCAAGTTATATTAATTTACATTAAGGACCCTGGTAAATATAGGTTTAAGCGGGACCAATTCTCTTGAGCCTCAGAGAGCCGGAGAAAGTGGGTGCTTGCCTATTTAAGTTAGAAAACTAAAACGGGATCATCAATGGTAATTGGTTTGGAAAAAGTCACAAATCATGCCGTCCATGTGCAGCAGTTACCGATAACTCCAAAACCTAATTCATAAATCCAATTCTGATTAAGTGTCTGACTTAGACAGAGTCTCAATCTAATCTGAATACCATCCATACATGAATACAATTCAAATATAACTCCAATACAAAATGAATCCATATATATTAGAACTTGAACATGAATACCAGAATACTATCAAATATCAACATGACTCGACTGGACCGAACCATGGATATATATAAACTTGACTATATGACTATCCGTTTATATCCTTATCTGTTTACATGAACAATTTATACCATGGTTTCGGCAAGTCTCATACAATAAATCAATACAATATGCATTACGAGATTTTAAGGGGTACACTGGTACGGAATGTGTTAAAAGTGGCACAATGATGGTCACTATAATACGCCTAACCTGAACATCCGTTGCAGTTGTCCCGTGGGTTTTGACGGGGCCTTGTACTCCATATACCTTAGTCCATGAAGCAAGTTGGACTCCTATCGTATACACTGGCACATTCTGTACCAAGGTACAAACAACTACGTTAACATAACAAACATAACCATATATACTTTACCTGTCCTATTCTCTGTCTAATCTTTTTTATCTTTTGGGGCTTACCGAGCGATTGTTCGCTAACGATATTCCTTTTTCTCTTATTTCTTTGGAATGTTGTCAGGAGGACCCGACTCTCAAGAGATCGAGCCTAACCAGGACGATTTAGAGCAGTTAATTGAGGACCCAGAGCTCTAATTCACTTGTATATACATTTTACTTTCAGTTCATGCCATTGTTTAGGCATTGCTTTCCAGTATTATATTTACTTTCTAGTGTATTGTAAAGAATATTTAATCAATAAAAATTTGTTGTTGAGTTATATGTTTTGTCATTTCTTGTGTACATTTATTATATTGCTTATTTACGCTTAATGTATTTACTTCTGAGTAAATACACCGCGGGCCTCGTCGCGTCTCCTTACCCGTACTCTGGGAAGCAGGCCGTGACAAGAATAAATAAGGGTAAATAAACAATTTAAAAAATATCATATCATATATCTTGTTTATGGAATTTAAATTTAGCATACGGGATTTGTATGGCTCGCACGTGAAGCCAAAAATGGGAAAAAATAAAAAGAAATAAACAAAATAAAGTATTGAAAATACAAAGGCTCGAACTTGTAACCCACGGAATAACAATACAATATGATAATCATGTTGGGGTCGAAAATTGCACCCCGGTTGACCAAGTCAAAGTCAAGATCAACTCCAAGCCAGGTGGGCCCAAGCCCAGATCAGGCGGGCTCATGCCCGAGTCGAGCCCGAAAGCGTCCGGCCTCCCTTATGCAAATAAAAAATCATGTAATAAATAATTTTTGATGTAATTTTTTTATGCATGAATGTAAGCAAAATGGGCATAAAGCCAAATTTTTGTAAAGCCCATGGCTTATGTGCAAAAGAAATGAGCACATGAGGCATGGGATGGGCAAAATGCCATTTTGTAAAGCCCAAGGGGCTATATGTAAATGTGTAAGCCTATATAAGGCAACATGATGATGAATAAAACACACTTTTATTCCACTCAAAAAAAGTTAGGGTTCTTGTGCCTCCTTCTCCTTCCTCAAGGTTTTAAAACCTTTTTCCCCTTTTCAATTAAATCAAGAGTTTTACTCTTTCTTTTCCAAAAATAAATAGTTTTCCACCACATAACCCATAAAGGGAAGCTCAGATCTTCCATACAATCTCCGAAAGGGAAGATTTTTAAATCTCATCCCCCTTCATCCAAGATCCGGCCAACAGAGGGGAAAAAGAAGAAGACCCATCTCCAAAAATCCCATTTTGGGGAAGATCCAGGGCTCAAGGGAGAAGCCCCTTTCATCAACTCCAAAAATATCTTAGGAGTTCAACTCCATAAGTCAAATCGGGAGCACAGCTCCCAGTGCAGCGACCAAGTCCCTTTCCTGCTGACGCCTAGCACCCGTGTGCTAAGCACTAAGCACGTGGGGCACCGGCATCCAGCGTCCGCGTGCCATGCACGTAGGGCGTCGGCGTCCAGCGCCCACGTGCCAAGCACGTGTACGTGCTACACACGTGAGGTGCTGGCCTACACACACTCCACGGCACTGTCCCTGGGGTAAGTGAGCTGTAGGTTCTAACCACCGTAAAACTCTGCGGGGCCCCCGATATATCCAAAACCCTTTCAAAACACGTACGTGCACTGCACATTGAGTTCGCATATCTTGTTTAACCCGTCAATCAGAGATTCCTTCGCCCCAAAGGCGAAAGGTAATTAACGGCAGCTTAGTCCGCGGCTGCCGGAGATTCGGATCCCCACAATCAATAAACCCCAGCCTACCATAGGCAGCGGGAATCTGTAGTACGCCTGACAAGCGCGCACATCTCAATGGGGTGACGAAAAACACCCTACAGATTCTGGCACGCCCGGTGGGACAAATCTCTCCTCCCATATTTCGGGTTAAACGTTCATGCGAACTCAATAAATATACATATCGCTTGCCTATACTGAAATCATGCTTCTATTTGCAGGTTAGCGACTTTCGACTGCAATCTTCGAACGCAACAAAATGTCTCCAAGGACAATCTCAGCTCTCGACACAACTCCCATCTCCCGACATAACTCCCATCTCCTACATGATGAAGATGGATGCCAGGACGTTCCTCCCGGCCAGTCTCGGGCGACAATGGGAGGAGCCGCCACTACCATTTGGCTCTATTCTGTTCATGCCAGCTAGCGCCATCTTAGCTTCTCAAGCTCCAGAAACAGACAGACCAGCCTCGAAAGGCAGAAGGCTAAATGTGGTAATCTCGAGGGCACCACTACCTAAACGCAAGTCGGTGTTTGAACGACTTTCTTTGGCCCAGCTAGGGGCAAGGCCATCAACACCAACAAAGCAACAAGGCATCTTGGGTAAGCACCAGCGGCGCCCCTGACAACTGCTCAATCGAATATTTTCTCTAAGCTCCCCGTTAGTCGACTCACGATGGCTTCCCGGATGACGGATGCCCGCCAAGCCCTCAAAATCGAGAAGTTAAGACAGAAAAGGCTCAGATACAGAGCCAACAAATGAGCCAGGGCTTCTGCTGATTTGAACATCGTAGGGTTCCAAGAACGAGGTTACCCAGCAACGACAGCTGAAACGGCTGTAAATCTCGCTAACTCTTTTGAACCGCTGAAATTGGTTCAGAAGAATGCCATGACCACGAGGATCAAGAAAGTTGCGATACGGACAACGCCGCCTAAAAACCCAGCCGGGCCAACCGTTTTCAGTCGCATGTCCTTTCCAGAAGACGAAAAATCAGCCGCCAAAGATAAAGAGATGGCTGGATATGTGGTCCACACTGTCTACATGCTGGGCACGTGCAGCAAGAGCAAGGATGTGGCCTCTACATCTCAAATCCAATCTGGCATGAATGTGGCTGCCACTTTCCAAGACCAGCCTCCTGTGGAAGGTAATGAAAACCCTTCCAGTGAGGCTGATAAGCAGAAAGATCTCTCGGTTCATGAGGAGTCGGGCTTGGAAAGTGAAGATGAGCCAATCTTCTGTCCTAAGAATGCAGAGCAGCAACTTCTCAAAGAGCTCCGAAAAGAGCTCAGAAGGAAAGACAAAGAGATGGCCAAGCTCTACTCAAAAATTGACGACTGGACGAATGTCGTGATGCAGCTCACGGCCTAAGTTGCCTCTCAGCCGCCTAATCAAGCGCAGGGCTCTGCTCATGAACCGGGAAACGGTGTCCCGAGACAGCCGATGCCTATTCCCTTAAATCCAAAGGTGGGCGGACCGCATGAAAGTCAGTCACATCCTATCTCGGGAAATGTCTTGGCTACCGATGACAGTAGCCTGCTAACTCAAGATCGAATCATGGATTTGGTTGCCAACAAAGTTAAAATATTGGTAGCCGAAACCGAAGCGCAAAAAGATATCAGCAGTAGCGGGAGACCATATCCTGCTCAGTATGATCTGGTTGAATTTCCTAGCGGCTATGTCATCCCCAAATTCAGAAGATTTGATGGGACGGGAAATGCAAATCAGCACATCGCCCACTTCAAAGCCTCATGCGGGAATACTGGGGGCAATGATGCGTTTCTCCTCTGCCAGTTCGTTAATAGCTTAATCGATGTATCTTTCGACTGGTACGCGAGCATATCGGATGGCTTCATTACTACTTTCGTCCAAATGGAATGTCTGTTCTGACAAAGGTTCATGAGTGTCAGTGATAAGATCACCATTGCCGATCTTGTAAGGACCAAGCCAAAGAACGACGAAAATAGCACGGATTTTATAACCTGCTGGCGCAATCTCTCCGTTAAATGTGAACCGCCGATAGAGCAGGACCAATCTGTCAGCCTCCTTGTCGGAAATCTCAACAATTGGATGGCCCCATTTCTATGCACCGCGGGTCTCAAAATATTCCAAGAGCCGACCAGGAAAGTTCAGATGTTAGAGCACTCAAAGCAGGAATCCTCATCTGATTCTCAAAATAACAATAATTCCTGGAGAAACCGTAAGGACGATAATCGCAAAGGAGGAAATTCCGACGATTCTGAATCTTTCAACACCTCGGCTAACCGAAATAAGCAAGGGATGAGCAGGCCTAATGCTAACCGGCCTCAGAAGCCAGTGTTCGGAGAGGGAGGAGAAGCTCCACTGAAAGAGAAGCTAGATAAGTTTTATTCCTTCAGAAGGGACAAAGTCCGTAAAATATTCAAAGATGCCCTAAGAAACGGTCTACAATTGCCAGAATCAAAAAGACCGCAAGAAGAGAATATGACCGATGACCCTAAATACTGCCACTATCACAGAGTGATAGGTCATGCTATTGAGGACTGCTTTATCTTCAAAGATTGGGTCGAAAAGCAATACAAGGCAGGAGAGATAGAACCGTCTAAAGGCGTGTTAACAAACAGTGAAGCTGCGACCGCCAATTTCATACAAACGGAGACCGAAGTCTTTCGGAAACCTGATTCTCTCAGACATCTGCCTTTCTCTGAAAACAGTTGACCACCATGTCGTTAAACTGGGAACAGCTGACCACCACGTCGTTAAATTGGGAACAATCGACCTCTAAGTCGTTAAACTGGGAATGTAAAAATGTGTAAATAAAACAAAAACAAAAATAAAAATATTAAAAAGCCAAAATGATGGGGCAAGTCGCAATAAAAATCAGCGAGTAAAAATAAAGATGGAAATAAAGCCGAAATGATGGGGCAACCATGAATAAATAGCCGAAATGATAGGGCAATCGGGACATTCGCGATAAGAAAAGCTGAAATAATAGAGCAATCGCTGTAAAAAAAAAAGACGGCGAATGATGAGTCGCTCCTGGTACCATATTCCAGTGCAGCGATGCAGACGCCAACCATATTCCAAATCCTATACCCCAACGGTTAATGATGAGTCGCTCCTGGTACCATATTCCAGTGAAGCGATGCAGACGTCAACCAAAATCCAATTTCCCAAAATTCTTCCAGCCCTATGGTTGGTCCCCAAGTTGACTACCGTATACAATCCACGGGCTCAAATAATTCTCATCATACCCATGCCCCACCGCAATCACCAGTCCAGCGGCCGGTCTCCGCCCTTGGAATTATGCTCCATCTGGAAAGACCCACTCGTGTGTCCTCACGATGCATGAGGAGAACAAAACTTGCAAGGTCCTTACGACTCGTAAGAAAACGCCTTCGTGGGATCCTTACGACTCATAAAGGAAAAACACACTTTGGGGTCCTCAGGACTCCTAAAGAGAAAATGCACCTACGGGATCCTTATGACTCGTAGGGAGAAAATGCCTTTATGGGATCCTTACAGCCTATAAAATTGAAAAGCCTTAGGTGATAGGGACCTAAACCTGTCTCCTAAGCCATCGCTCCCCAACAGGCAAAGGCAAATGATGAATTGCTCCTGACACCTGTGCTTCAGTGTTAGCAACGCTGATGCCTACCTTAACCCCAAAATTCTAAACTCCAATGCAATAGACCCCTAAGTCTTTAAACTGGGAACAGATGACCTCTAAGTCGTTAAACTTGAAACAGATGACCTCTAAGTCGTTAAACTGGGCACAATAGACCTCTAAGTCCTTAAACTGGGAACAGATGACCTCTATGTCGTTAAACTGGAAACAGATGACCTCTAAGTCATTAAACTGGGCACAATAGACCTCTATGTCGTTAAACTGGAAACAGATGACCTCTAAGTCGTTAAACTGGGCACAATAGACCTCTAAGTCTTTAAACTGGGAACAGATGACCTCTATGTCGTTAAACTGGAAACAGATGACCTCTAAGTCATTAAACTGGGCATAATAGACCCCTAAGTCTTTAAACTGGAAACAGATGACCTCTAAGTCGTTAAACTGGAAACAGATGACCCCTAAGTCGTTAAACTGGGAACGAGGGAAATATCCTCATGGAAAATGATGATTCGCATCTGGTACCATATTCCAGTATAGCGATGCTGATGTCAACCCAAATCACCTCAAATCAGCAAATCAAATCCAGCGCCGACCGTCCAAGTTGCAAAAAGGGCAGCAACGACCTCCCTGTCGGAATTATGCTCCGCCTCGGAATCGGGTCAACTGTGACCTCCCCGTCGGAATTATGCTCCATCGCGGAATCAAGTCAACCAACCAGCTCTGCGTCGGAATCATGCTTCATCTCAGAGTGTACCCCGTGTCGAAATCATGCTTCGCCTCGGTGTATCTGCCTTTCCTGTTGGAATTATGCTTCTGCTTGGAATCAACCAGTGACCTCCCCGTTAGAATTATGCTCCGTCGCGGGATCAAGTCAACCTGTAAGCTCTGCGTCGGAATCATGCTTCGTCTCAGAGTGTACCCTGTGTCGAAATCATGCTTTACTTCTGTGTATCTGCCTTCTCTTTCGGAATTATGCTTCGACTCGGAATCAACCAGCGACACTTCGTGCCGTCGACCGTCCATGTCGTAAAAAGGGCAGTGCCGGCTTCCCACAAAGCGGGAACCAAATCACTCCGGGCCAGGGAAACGTCTACCACGGACACTCCGTCTCGGAGACGCGTCAAGCATCGACCATCCATGTCGTAAAAAGGGAAGTGCAGGCTTCCTACAAAGCGGGGATCAAATCACTCCGGGTCAGAGAAACGTCTACCACGGACACTCCGTCTTAGAGACGCGTCAAGCGTCGACCGTCCATGTCGTAAAAAAAGCAGTGCATGCTTCCTACAAAGCGGGAACCAAATCACTCCATGCCGAGGAAACGTCTACTACGGACACTCCGTTTCGTAGACGCGTCAAGCGTCGACCGTCCATGTCGTAAAAAAGGCAGTGCATCCCAAAAAGTGAGAACCAAAGCAAGTCGCCTCCACGCGAAAGAAGATCCATTAATTTCATGCACACGACCCACATATGTGGTGTGCATTTATTGATGGGAGGCACTTTGTTGGGGTCGAAAATTGCACTCCGGTTGACCAAGTCAAAGTCAAGGTCAACCTCAAGCCAGGTAGGCCCAAGCTCAGATCAAGTGGGCTCATGCCCGAATCGAGCCCGAACATGAAGCGGCCGGCCTCCCCTATGCAAATAAAAAATCATGTAATAAATAATTTTTGATATAATTTTTTTATGCATGAATGTAAGCAAAATGGGCATAAAGCCAAATTTTTGTAAAGCGCATAGCTTATGTGCAAAAGAAATGAGCACATGAGGCATGGGATGAGCAAAATGCCATTTTGTAAAGCCCAAGGGGCTATATGTAAATGTGTAAGCCTATATAAGACAACATGATGATGAATAAAGCATACACTTTTATTCCACTCAAAAAAAGTTAGCGTTCTTGTGTCTCCTTCTCCTTCCTCAAGGTTCTAAATCTTTCCTCCATTTTTCAATTAAATCAAGAGTTTTACTCTTCCTTTTCCAAAAATAAATAGTTTTCCACCATAAAACCCGCAAAGGGAAGCTCAGATCTTCCATCCAATCTCCGAAAGGGGAGATTTTTAAATCTCATCTCCCACCCTTTCATCCAAGATCCGGCCAACAGAGGGGAAGAAGAAGGAGACCCATCTCCAAAAATCCCACTTTGGGGAAGATCCAGGACTCAAGGGAGAACCCCTTTCATCAGCTCCAAAAATATCTTAGGAGTTCAACTCCATAAGTCAAATCGGGAGCACAGCTCCCAGTGCAAGGACCAAGTCCCTTCCTGCTAACGTCTAGCGCCCGCGTGCCAAGCACGTGGGGAGTCGACACCCAGAGCCCGCGTGCCATGCACGTGGGGCGCCGGCGCCCAGTGCCCGTATGCCATGCACGTGGCGCCCGCGTGCCAAGCACGAGGGGCGCTAGCGCCCGTGTACCAAGCACGTGAGGCGCCAGCGCACAGCGCCTGCATGCTACGCACGTGAGGCGCTGGCCCCCACGCGTCCTTCGGACGCTTTTCCCCTTCTTATATATATGTGTACACACACACACACACTCCACAACACTGTCTCTGTTAGAAAAAATTTCTAATGGGGCGCTGCCCCGCACCCCGCAAGAGGGCTGCTAGCCTCCGTAACCCCCAGCCCGTTATCCGGGTAGCGGGACCCCCGTAAAATTCTGCGGGGCCCCTGATATATCCAAAACCCCTTCAAAACACGTACGCACACTGCACATTGAGTTCGCATGGCTTGTTTGACCCGTCAATCGAAAGTTCCTTCGCCCCAAAAGCGAGAAGTAATTAACGGCAGCTTAGTCCGCGGCTGCCGGAGATTTGGATCCTCACAATCAATAAACCCCAACCTACCCTAGGCAGGAGGAATCTGTAGTACGCCTGACAAGCTCGCACGTATTCCCATCTCAATGGGGTGACGAAAAACACCCTACAAATCAGAAAGTACAAGAATTCAACATGTGTATAAATAGAAAGAAAATTAATTTATACACACTTGATTCATTGAAAAGGGTTTTATTAAAGAAAAAAATACAAGGAAAATATAAGGATTTTACAGTCGTTACATTTTACCCTTCTTTAAAAAATTCATTCTCGAAATTCAGAAAGATTGTGTCACTACTGAACAAGATAGAGATAATGTGGTCGCTTGTCGCCTTTGTACTCTATCAGTCAAGTAAGAAAGGATAGGATGAACTAGATGGACATGAGATACTTTCGAACCGAAAGTTCCAAAGCCGGGACAAGGACTACTAAGATAGATCATTGTAGGGTGTTTTTCGTCACCCCATTGAGATGGGAATATGCGCGCGCTTGTCAAGCGAATTACAGATTCCCCCTGTCTAGGGTAGGCTAGGGTTTATTGATTATGGGGATCCGAATCTCCGGCAGCCGCGGACTAAGCTGCCGTTAATTACCCCTCGCCTTTGGGGTGAGAGAACCTCCGATTGACGGATCAAACAGGTCATGCGAACTCTATGTGCAGTGTTGTGTTTTGAAGGGGTTTTGGATATATCGGGGGCCCCGCAGAGTTTTTACGGGGGCCCCGCTACCCGAATAGCGGGCTGGAGGTCAAGGGGGCTAGCAGTCCCCTTGCGGGGTGCGGGTTAGAAATTTTTTCTAACAGGGGATGTGATTTTAGTGTGGAGTAGATGCAAAATGAGGGGGAAAAGGCGTCCAAAGGACGCGTGAGCGCCAGTGCTTAGGCGCTTGGGTTAGCGCTAGGCGCTGGCGCTAGCGCTTTGGATGCTCGGAGTGTCGCTGGTTTGACTTGTACCCGGCACGGAGTGTCGCTGATCGACTTGTCCCCGGCACGAAGTGTCGCTCATGTTCGACTTGTCCCCGGCACGGAGTGTCGCTGATGTTCGACTTGTCCCCGGCACGGAGTGTCGCTGATCAACTTGTCCCCAGCACGGAGTGTCGCTGATGATCGACTTGTCCCCGGCATGGAGTGTCGCTGATCGACTTGTCCCCGGTACAGAGTGTCGCTGATGTTCGACTTGTCCTCGGCACGGAGTGTCGCTGATGTTCGACTTGTCCCCGGCACGGAGTGTCGCTGATCGACTTGTCCCCGGCGCGGAGTGTTGTTGGTTGTTCGACTTGTCCCCGGCATGGAGTTTCGCTGATTGACTTGTCCCCGGCACGGAGTGTCGCTGATGTTCGACTTGTCCCCGGCACGGAGTGTCGCTGATCGACTTGTCCCCGATGCGGAGTGTTGTTGGTTGTTCGACTTGTCCCCGGCACGGAGTGTCGCTGATGTTCGACTTGTCCCCGGCACGGAGTGTCGCTGATGTTCGACTTGTCCCCGGCACGAAGTGTCTCTGATGTTCGACTTGTCCCCAGCACGGAGTGTTGCTGATCGACTTGTCCCCGGCACGGAGTGTCGCTGATCGACTTTTCCCCGGCACGGAGTGTCGCGGTTCGACTTGTCCCCGGTATGGAGTGTCGCTGATCGACTTGCCCCCGACATGGAGTGTCGCTGATCAACTTGTCCCCGACACGGAGTGTCGCTGATGTTCGACTTGTCCCCGGCACGGAGTGTCACTGATCGACTTGTCCCCGGCACGGAGTGTCGCGGTTCGACTTGTCCCCGGCATGGAGTGTTGCTGTTCGACTTGTCCCCAGCACGGAGTGTCGCTGATCGACTTGCCCCTGGCACGGAGTGTCGCTGATCGACTTGTCCCCGCCACGGAGTGTTGCTGGTTGACTTGATCCCGAGACGGAGCATAATTCCAACAGGGAAGGTAGATATCCCGAGGCGAAGCATGATTTCGACAATGGGTAAATCCTGGGACGGAGCATGATTCCACCGCAGAGATTGTTGGTTTGATTTGATTTGGGTTGACATCAGTATCGCTACACTGGAATATGTTACCAGGAGCGAATCATCATTTGCCTTTGAGAGGATTTAGGGATTTGGTTTTTGTTTGGTATCGGCATCGCTACACTAGAATATGGTACCAGGAGCAACTCATCATTTGCCTTTCTCTGTTGGGAAGCGATGGCTTAGGAGACAGGTTTAGATCCCTATCACCTAAGACTTTTCAATTTTATGGGCCGTAAGGGTCCTATAAAAGCATTTTCTCTCTACGGGTCGTAAGGATCCCGTTGGTGTATTTTCTCCTAAGGAGTCATGGGGACTCCCAAATGTGTTGCTCCTTTGTGAGTCATAAGGATCTCATGCGGGAATTTTCTCCTCACAAAGTCGAGTGGACTTTGCGAGTGCATTTCATCTCTTTTTCACGAGTTTGCACCCTTTCGGGTTTCCACAAACTCGCCTGCAGTCCTGCTATTTTTACTCATGAAGCTTTTTCGGGTTTTCATCCGTGCCCATTTTGCTTGTGGACATACCCCTTTTTTTCTTTTTTTTAATCTTCACCACCGGTGGGACTTTGAATGTAGTCTCGCCGGTAAGACTTGGGAGAGATTGGGATCGTTTTACGCCCGTGGATTGTATACGGTTTTGCAGAATGTATGATCCAGACCGTAGGGCCCGGAAAATTTTTGGGACTTTGTTGGCGTATGCATCGCTGCACTGGAATATGGTACCAGGAGCGACTCATCATTCGCCGTTGGGGTATGGGATTTGGAATTTGGTTGGCGTCTGCATCGCTGCACTGGAATATGGTACCAGGAGCGACTCATCATTCGCCACTTGGGGATCTGGATTTTGGTTGGCGTCTGCATCGCTGCACTGGAATATGGTACCAGGAGCGACTCATCATTCGCCATTGCCTATTGGGAAGCGATTGCTTAGGAGACAGGTTTAGATCCCTATCACCTAAGGTTTTTCAATTTTATGGGCCGTAAGGGTTCCATAAAAGCATTTTCTCCCTACAAGTCGTAAGGATCCCGTAGGTGTACTTTCTCCTTAGAAGTCGTGGGGACTCCCAAGTGTGTTTTTCCTTTGTGAGTCGTAAGGATCTCACGAAGGTGTTTTCTCACGAGCCGTAAGGATTTCACAAGTTTTATTCTCCTCATGCATCATGAGGACACATGAGTGGATTTCCCTCGTTCCAAGTTTAATGACTTGGGGGTCATCTGTTTCCAGTTTAATGACTTAGAGGTCATATGTTCCCAGTTTAAAGACTTAGGGGTCTATTGTGCCCAGTTTAACGACTTAGCGGTCATCTGTTCCCAGTTTAAAGACTTAGGGGTCTATCGGATCGGAAGCTTGGAATTTTGGGGTAAGGGTCGGCATCAGCATTGCTAACACTGAAGCACATATGCCAGGAGCAATTCATCATTTGCCTTTCCCTGTTGGGGAGCGATGGCTTAGGAGACAGGTTTAGATCCCTATCACCTAAGGCTTTTCAATTTTATGGGCCGTAAAGGTCCCATAAAAACATTTTCTCCCTACGAGTCGAAAGGATCTCGTAGGTGTACTTTCTCCTTAGGAGTCGTGGGGACTTCTAAGTGTGTTTTTCCTTTGTGAGTCGTAAGGATCCTACGAAGGTTTGTTCTCTTCATGTATTGTGAGGACCCATGAGTGGGTCTTCCCAAATAGAGCATAATTCTGAGGGCGGAGACCAGCCGCGTAACTGGTGGTTGTGGTGGGGCTTGGGTATGATGAGAATTATTTGAGCCCGTGAATTGTATACGGTGGTCAACTTGGGGACCAACCATAGGGCCGGGAGAATTTTGGAAATTTGAATTTTTGTTGGCGTCTGCATCGCTGCACTGGAATATGGTACCATGAGCGACTCATCATTCGCTATTTGAGAATTTGGATTTTGGTTAGCGTCTATATCGCTGCACTGGAATATGGTACCAGGAGCGACTCATCATTCGCCGTTGGGACATTCAGAGCTTTGAAATTTTGATTGGCGTCTATATCGCTGCACTGGAATATGGTACCAGGAGCGACTCATCATTCGCCGTTGGGGTATGGGATTTGGAATTTGGTTAGCGTCTGCATCGCTGCACTGGAATATGGTATCAGGAGCGACTCATCATTCGCCACTTGGGGCATAGGGTTTGGAATTTAGTTGGCGTCTGCATTGCTGCACTGGAATATGGTACCAGGAGCGACTCATCATTCGCCGTTGGGGTATGAGATTTGGAATTTAGTTGGCGTCTGCATCGCTGCACTGGAATATAGTACCAGGAGCGACTCATCATTCGCCATTTTTTTTACCGCGGTTGCTCTATCATTTCAGCTTTTCTTATCGCGAAGGTCGCGATTGCCCTATCATTTCGGCTATTTATTCGCGGTTGCCCCATCATTTCGGCTTTATTTTCATTTTTATTTTTACTCGCTGATTTTTATTGCGAGTTGCCCCATCATTTCGGCTTTTTATTTATATATATATATATACATACATACATATATATATATATATATATATATTTACACATTTTTACATCCCCAGTTTAACGACTTAGAGGTCGACTGTTCCCAGTTTAATGACGTGGTGGTCAGCGGTTCCTAGTTTAAAGACTTAGAAGTCTATCATTCCCAGTTTAACAACGTGGTGGTCAGCTTGCTTATCCCAGCTCCTTGAACTTTGATCTTGGTGGAGTTGTGTTGATGACCGTAGCTCTGTAGCTTGTCGGTACATCTGACGACTGTGGGGCTTTCCCAAGTTTGTATTGGTTCTCCACCCAATCTTTGAAAATATAGCAGTCTTTGATGGTATGACTCACCATCCTATGATATGGGCAGTATATGGGATTGCCGGTCATATTCATTTCATGTGGCCTCTTTGGAACAGGCAGTTGCAGACCGTTGTTCAAGGCGTCCGCGAATATTTTGCGGACTTCATCCCTCCTGAAGGAGTATACCTTCTTCTTTCTCTTCGATGGAGTGGATGCCTTTACTGATGCTGGTCCTTGAGGCTGATCAGTCTTTGGTTCGCCCTTTTTAGATAATGGCATATGTCTGAGAGAATCAGGTTCCCGAAGGGCTCCGGTCTCCATTTGTATGAAATCGGCGGTCGTAGCTTGACTGTTTGCTAACGCGCCTTTAGACAGTTCTATCTCTCCCATCTTGTATTGCCTTTTAACCCAATCTTTAAAGACAAAGCAGTCCTCAATGGCATGACTTATCACTCTGTGATAGGGGCAATATTTTGGGTCGTCGGTCATATTCGCTTCTTGCGGTCTCTTTGATTCTGGCAGTTGTAGACCGTTTCTTAGGGCGTCCTTGAATATCTTGTGGACTTTGTCCCTTTTGAAGAAATAGAATTTTTCCAGTTTCTCTTTCAGAGGTGAATCCTCTTCGGTGTATGTATCGGAGGGACTGGAGGCTGATTGCGGCCGTTTTTCGCGAAGGCGCTCCGCTCTTAGGTTGAAGGGGGTATCGGTTGGCTTCCTCCGAGTATCAATCCCTGGCTCACGAACCAAAATTTGATTCTGCTGTAATTTCAATTGGGCGACTTGGGTGGCAAGATCTGCCACGACATTTACCAATTCGTCCACCTTAGACTGTACCTTAGCTAACTTCTCGTTCCTGTCTTGAAGCTGCCTCTGAAGCCATCGGAATAATGCTTGTTCTGTAGTTCCGGTTATGGCAACTGGGTCATCCTTATTGCCTGAGCACAATTCCGCAGGAACCCCGGGCTCTTTTGGCTTATCGGCCTGAGCGAGCTCTTCATCATTTAGACCGAGTCGACGTTGGGTAGAGTCCACCATATCATCACCATAGCTGTGAAGCATGGGAGGGTTCGTTTCTTCATGTCCGACCATGTAGACAGTGTAGACCACATATCCAGTCGTATCTTTATCTTTGGCGGGGTATCCCCGTTCTTGGAGCCTCATGTAGCTCAGTCTAGTATGAGCCCTAGCCCTTTTGTTAGCTCTGTATCTGAGCCTTTTCTGCCTTAGCTTCTTGATTTTGAAGGCTGTTAGTTATGTATATGCCCTAGAGGCCATTATTGTACATATGATGTATATTATAGTGGATGCCTGGATATATATAGAGAGGACTTTCTGGCTCGACATGATAGTATACTATTTGGTTTCACTTTATCTTAACATGTTGACTTATATTAGTTTACTGTCTTACTCTCACATGTTGATAAAGCCCATAGGATATGTACTCGACTACTGGGACTATGATGAGATCATACTAGTGGGGCCAGGGTAGTCAACGAGTACATCCTATAACTGTTCCTAGTCAAGCGTGTGTCGAGACAGGGCATCGATACACCAGAGTAGACCAGCGTATACGCATCTTGACCCATATGATGGGCGATGGATGATCCCATATCCATCGGTGTTTGACATCAAAGATGGTGTACCGGTGCTCAATGGAGACTGGGTACACTGGACGGACTCACCGAGAACTCCCAGATGGTATTATACCTCACGTCAGATGGCAGTTCTCTGGTGACACTGGTACAGGGTAGTCTGTAGACCCGAGATCGTCATAGAGTCTTGTGTGATTCCCACTGTGCTTTGATTTCCACCTTACCACGTCCAAGAGGGCATGCAAAATGGTGGCTTTTGGGTACAGTCCCGAATCACATGGAGGCAATGAGCGATAGGAGGGGATTCGTCTTTCCCGGTATAGGGAGTTGATGTTGTGCTGTGTTCGATTGGCTATAACTGGAAGTCCCTGGCCAGGGCTGATATAGAGTATTACTGGTAAGTGTTATCAGTAGGTTCTCGACCTGTTATGAGCCTCACATCGACACTACTTATCGGTTACTGAGGTCTGACGTATACCACCCCTAGACTAGATATGCAACATATCAGACGAAAAGACCGGACTGTACGGGAGTGTTACTGATTGGATTCACAAGAGAATGTACAGGCTTACTTGTTGATCTTCTGATCGTTCAATACCTGGATGGCTGTTACATTTAGCTGACCGCTTGCAGCTTGTGGGTGTTTGATATGATCATTACCTACTGCCGGCGTATTGACGATTCTTTAGAGTCCTACACAGAGGTTTCTTGACTCAGGCAAAATGGAGTAGGAGCACATATGTGATATGTGCGGGACCGAGAATAATACGATATGAGATACCGTATTTTATTCTCGCGATATTTGATATCAGCCGGGTCATCGGATCAAGTGTTGATTCGATGAATCGGTACATGTTATATTAGTCTGTTATATGCGATATAGCCGGATTGTCGGATCAAGTGTTGATTCGATAATTTAATGTATAATTATATATGTGATATATCACATTACATTATCTAATATTGGCTCGCTTTATTGATTCATTTTCTCACCGGATAATACATTGATATATATGCGATATATGTTAATTGTATTATTTTCTTTTGTTACAAAAATATATTATATATGTGATATATAATATTGTAACAAGTTATGATTACAAATGCAACATGATTAGTGGAGATTAAACATGGTTAGGGTTTGATTTGGGTTAGTATTTTCTTGAAGTTTCTAGAAGCTTTTGTTTTGTTTTAAGCTAAGATATTATGTGTTGATATTTGTGGAGATATTATTTAACCCAACCCAAACACTTAACCCTAGTCTATTCTTTACATGAGTTAATACTTGATATTATTAACTCAAGGTTCATTTGTAACCATGATAACAATTCATTATTCATCACAAAAGAATTCATCTTCTTCTTCCTCCTTGCAAAGCTTTCTAGCTTTTGGTTTTGTGATGAATTAGTGTGAGATTAAGAAAATAAAAGAGAGCTAAAATCCTACTTCATCATCCTCATCTATTCTAGCCACTTAAATTAGGGTGTTCACTTGTCTAATACTTGATTAGAGAAGTGAGAGCTTGAGTTAAAGGAACATCAAGGTAGATCATTTTCGAAAAGGAAGACTTCAAGCAAGTATGGATCGTTCGGCTTGTGGAGCCTCTCTTGAGTCCGGGAGATCATGGATTGCGGCGAAGGGACTACTACTCGGAGCTTATGAAGCGAAGGAGCGGACTACAAAGGTTGTAATCCCTCTCTCTTAGTTGTAAAGATATTTACTTGCATGTTTAACCCTAATAATCTAGCATAGATCCTTGCTTTGGGTTGTTCAACACTTCTAAAATTTAAATCGGGCATGGTTGATACCTTGTAGAACCTTGTGACAGTGCCTAGTAACCCTACAGTGGTATCAGAGCCTAGCTAGAGCATTAGGCGACGTGTATACGAAGTTAAAAGTCCGATCGAACCCCGAAACATCGTATTTTGACCCCTCACTGGAAATTTTTTTAAAATATGATTTTTTCTGCATTAAAAATACTCAGAAAATTCAGCAGGTGATTTTATGGATTACTGTGAAAAATGGGTCACTGTAACCCTAAAGGCGCCGTGGAACCGCGGCCTTAACATGCTTCTGGCGGCGGTTCCGCGGCCGTACTTGGGTGTCAGTGATTGTTTTTTCTAGGGTTTATCTGTAGCTATTACTACATGCTTCTGGGAATTTTTAATCTTACTCAAGTGTTGAGTTTTCTGGAGATCTTTTGTATTCGTTGATTCGATCGGAAAGTTTAACTTCGTTTTGTTTTCCGGATAATTTGGAACGTGTTAAAATGTTCGAACGGATATCAATAACTCATTTTTTCCCGGCACGAAAAACTTTCAAGTGTTGAATTTTTCTTGAGTTTAAAACTTTCGGAAAAATATGCAAGCATATCTGTGGACTCTCTAGAAGAACGTAACCTTAACTCGATTATGTGACCGTCAAAACTTCCACTGAACCCAAGGGTTTGTGGTAGTTTGGCGTTGCCACATGTGAGGCGTTGGTTTGACCATTCTACGGCTGGTTCACTGGGGCTGTGGCATGTTCTAAGATTTTTGAACTCCGCTCAAGTGTTGAGCTATTTGGAAATATTGGGTATTTGATTATTCGATCGGAAAGTTTAACATTGTCTATTTATCTGGAATGTGATACAATATGTGGAATTCATATAGTTAGGCATGAAATGCGAAGTATGTGATATTTCGGATTTATGATGTCTAAAGTGATTGTGGATTCCAAATGTTGTAGTTTTATATTTTCTTTTCTGTGACCGTAAGCGTAGTATGTGGTGTATCGCCGGCTTCGTTGCTATACATCAACGACAATGGGGATACGCATACTTGCTTACGTTGATGATATGAGATATTATGTGTTGCTGTGATATATTATATTGGATCGTCGTGTTCTGAATAGCCGGGGTTTTATGTGAGATGAGGGTTTTTATTTTCATTTATGTAAAATTCATTTGTATGTAATATTCTTTTATTGGGCACTTCCGGGATGAGGATGATGTCACCACTGTATATTATTTACTTTTCCGCATTAGGTAGACCCAAGGAGGGGAGCACAAGTAACCGGGTTCTAGGGTCCAGTGGGAGGCCATCTCGAGGAGTCGAGACCGGGTCTCCTAACCCTAGAATTGGCAGTGTTGCTTGCCGCTCTCGTAGGGGTCTAGGGATGTGGGTTAGGCTATTCATCGCGACTGTGGAATCCGTGTTTTATACAGGCTCGATGTAAAATACGGACGTCCTAGTATATCCAATATTTCATATGTTATCTTCTGCTGCAATGTTCTGTGATGAGATCATATTACTTCCTGAGACGAATGCTTATACTATATATATATGTTGATATATAAATATTACAACTTTCGTTTCTTCTGTGATGCTTAAGAAGCATAACTGATGGGATTTATTAATGAGATTAATAAAAGAAAAGAAATCTAAAAGATGTTGTAGAATCAAAACTTTATAAAAATGGTAGCTACAGTCTTGCATTGCACAGCGGTATATATGATATACCCTGCACCTTATTCGATGAGGAAAGAGCCGAGATCCCTTCACCGGGAGTGACCTCTTTAGCAAAACTGGCAGATGCTACAAACTCGCGGTTTAGTTTTTGACAGTTTCGATAGTTCTTGCTTTGCACAGCGGTATATATGATATACCCTGCACCTTATTCGATGAGGAAAGAGCCGAGATCCCTTCACCAGGAGTGACCTCTTTAGCGAAACTAGAAAATCCTCAAAAACACTCATTTTCAAAATCACTTGTTTCTAAAACGATATCAAGTTCATTACGCCGACATTTCAGATAGGTAATACTTAGTATTCGTGTTGCGTTTGTTGGCTTTCGTCAAGGCATAGTGTGCGGTAGCTAACTATTGCTTATCTATAGCATATGATGTGATTGGGTTAGGGTAGTCGTACGCCTTTGTTGGCTTTCGTCAAGGGACGTATGGCTGGGTTTAATTCAATCAAGAAATGTACGGGTTGAACTTGACTAGCGGACTATGGTTTGTTGGCATTCGTCAAGGTCACAGCACGTTAGGGGCAAAAGCATTATCAGGAATTTCAAGTGTTGAAATTTGCAATGAAATTGCATACCTTCTATGAGATAGATGGATCCTGATACCCACTGCGAGTAAAAGTTACTCCTGGGAGAATTTTACACAGGACAATTAACCGATCAAGTAGGTGACTAGAAAGGCGTTTACGGGGTTAAGCCTCTGGGAAAATGAGGTTTATTTTAATTAGGTCCGTGCGAAAGCACGGGGAACCTCCCTCAAAGTACCAACACTGATCTGGCTGAAAGATTGGCGAACTTGTAAGGTGTAATTAATCCCGGCTAGTCTTTTCTTTTAGGGTTTGAAGGAAGATTTGATAAAAACAGTGGGAGACATCCTGATTAGATAAGATAATAACCAATCTAATCTTGCAAGAGCATATGCTAAAGTGTTTCCTTCTCTCTCTCTCTCCAGGTAGCGACCATGTCAGGCCTTAATCAAGATAATAATATGGATGTATTGACTGAACCCGCTTATTATACTGAGCAGGGGAACGTTGGTCCCGTTCTTTCTTATAAGTGTTATAAGACTGAACAGGGAATAGGAGAATATCTGGATTCTCACACCGCCCAAATGAAGAACAAGCATGTTGATGCATCTTCTTCGAGTGTGTTTGTTATCGAGAACTGTTTCTCAGTTCACTCTACGTCCTGGGTATTAGATACCGGATCGGGATCCCACATATGTAATTTGTTACGTGGGCTACGTAAAGGTAGAGAACTGGGAAAGGGTGATCATTCCGTAACAGTTGGGAATGGTACGAATATTGCAGCCAAAGCAGTTGGCGAATATCCCTTAGTATTACCAAGTAGTAATACATTGATTCTGAACGAGTGCTATTATATACCGAACATGATGTGCAACATTATATCAGTTTCTTTATTAAGTAAAGAAGGATATAATTTTGTAATACAGGATAATTTTATGAACATCTTCCTAGATCAAAAGTTGATTGGATCAGGCTCGTTACATAATGGCATATACGTTCTCAATCAAACTACAGTCTTTAATATACAAAACACACACAAGAGAAAGAGTTCAGAAATGAATGAATCCTACTTATGGCATTGTAGGCTTGGTCATATCAATGCGACACGGCTAGCTAAATTACATCAGGATGGATATTTGAATCCGTTTGAATTATCATCTTATGAAATTTTCCATTCATGTCTCAAAGGCAAAATGACCAAAACTCCGTTTAGTGGACACGGAGAAAGAGTTGAGGAACTCTTAGGACTGGTACATAGTGATGTATGTGGTCCCATGTCTACACATGCCAGGAACGGTTCTTCCTACTTCATTACATTCACTGACGATCTCTCAAGATACGGACATGTGTTCCTGATGAAACACAAGTCTGAAGCCTTTAAGAAATTCAGAGAATATAAGCACGAAATAGAGAACCAAACGGACAAAAGTATTAAAATCCTTCGATTTGATCGAGGAGGAGAATACTTAAGTAATAAGTTCCTAGACTATCTAAAAGAGAATGGGATTCTCTCTCAGCTTACTCCTCCCTATACACCACAGCACAACGGTGTATCGGAGCGGAGAAATCACACCCTATTAGATATGGTGCGCTCTATGATGAGCAATGCTGAGTTACCTATTTCCTTCTGGGGGTATGCGCTTGAGACAGCCATACACCTATTGAATATGGTTCCTACCAAATCAGTGCCTACCACTTCATATGAGATATGGAAAGGGAAGAGACCATCTCTTAAGTATGTTAAGATATGGGGTTGTCCGGCCTATGTCAAAAGGCTAAATCCGGACAAACTCGAGGCAAGGTCTGTCCTATGCAAGTTTGTAGGATATCCCAGGAATTCACAAGGGTATATCTTCTACCACACTGAAGAACAAAAGGTATTTGTTTCTCGGCACGCCACCTTTTTAGAAAAGGAATTTCTTGCAAAAGAGATTAGTGGCTCTGAGGTAGAACTGGAAGAAGTTCCAGCAACACAAACCATGACAGAAGATTTAGTGGAACCAAAGGATTCAGTAGTACCCAACGAACCTCAGCCTCTCCGCCGATCTAGTAGGGTTTCTCATCCACCTGAGAGATACTACGGTTTTCTCGTTGATGGTGGAAGCGAGGATTGCATCATGGAAGATGATGACCGGACTAGTTTCGAGCAGGCCATCACGAGTGGTGACTCTGTGAAATGGCTGGATGCAATGCGATCTGAGATGGAATCCATGTACACCAACAAAGTATGGACTTTGGAAGTTGCTCCTGAAAGGGTAAAACCCATTGGGAGCAAGTGGATCTTTAAGGAGAAACTTGGTGTAGATGGAAAAGTTGAGACTTACAAAGCTAGACTTGTTGCAAAGGGTTTTCGTCAACGACCAGGTGTGGATTATGACGAAACCTTTTCTCCAGTGGCTATGCTTAAGTCCATCCGGATCTTACTTGCCATTGCTGCATACCATGACTACGAAATCTGGCAGATGGATGTTAAGACCGCCTTTCTAAATGGTGATTTAGAAGAGTGCGTGTACATGACTCAGCCAGAGGGCTTCGTAGATAGTGGGAGCAGCGGAAAGGTGTGCAAGATGCTTAAATCCATTTATGGGTTAAAACAAGCATCGCGGAGTTGGAACGTATGCTTTGATGTTGTAGTAAAAAAGTTTGACTTCATCAAAAACGTAGATAAACCTTGTATATATAAAAAGGTTGCAGAAAATAAGGTTGTCTTCCTCGTATTGTACGTCGATGACATACTCTTGATAGGAAATGATGTTCCTATGCTGCAATCGGTCAAGCTCTTCTTATCACAAAGATTCTCAATGAAAGATCTAGGTGATGCCTCCTGCATATTGGGAATTATGATCTATAGAGATAGATCTAAACGGATACTGGGATTGTCCCAATCCAGGTACATTGACACCATACTAAAGAGATTTAGTATGGAAGAATCCAAGCATGGGAACCTACCCACGATCTCTGGACTCACTCTCTCCAAAGAGATGTCTCCCAAGACTGATTTGGAGAGAGCTCGCATGCAAGGGATACCCTATGCTTCGGCAGTAGGCTCTATCATGTATGCGATGCTATATACCAGACCCGTTGTAGCATACTCACTAAGTATAGTGAGTAGGTATCAAGCAGATCCTAGAGAGAGTCACTGGATAGCTGTGAAGAACATTCTCAAGTACTTGAGAAGAACTAAGGAGATGTTCTTGGTGTATGGTAACGGAGAACTCCAGGTGGAGTCCTTTACCGATTCAAGCTTCCAAAGTGATAAGGACGACTCTAAGTCGCACTCGGGATTTGTCTTTACCCTCAATGGAGGGGCGGTGTGTTGGAAGAGTTCCAAATAGGAAACCGTTGCAGACTCGACGATGGAGGCTGAATACATCGCTGCCAACGATGCTGCAAAAGAGGCTGTCTGGATGAAGAAGTTCATTATTGAACTTGGTGTGGTTCCATCCATTGAGTATCCAATACATTTGTATTGTGATAACAATGGAGCTGTGGCTTTGGCCAAGGAACCCAGGTCCCATCAGAAGTCCAGACATATTCTGAGGCAGTATCACCTGATCCGGGAGATAGTTGATCGCCGGGAGATCGAGATCAGGAGAGTTGATACGAAAGACAACACTGCGGATCCACTTACGAAGGCCATACCCCAGATTCAATTTGAGAGATTATTCGGGATGTTAGGTATGAGATACTACAACAGCCGGCCTTAGTGCAAGTGGGAGATTGTTAGTTATGTATATGCCGTAGAGGCCATTATTGTACATATGATGTATATTATAGTGGATGCTTGGATATATATAGAGAGGACTTTCTTGCACGACATGATAGTATGCTATTTGGTTTCACTTTATCTTAACATGTTGACTTATATTAGTTTACTGTCTTACTATCACATGTTGATAAAGCCCTTAGGATATGTACTCGACTACTAGGACTATGATGAGATCATACTAGTGGGGCCAGGGTAGTCAATGAGTACATCCTATAACTGTTCCTAGTCAAGGGTGTGTCGAGACAGGGCATCGATACACCAGAGTAGACTAGCGTATACGCATCTTGACCCATATGATGGGCGATGGATGATCCCATATCCATCGGTGTTTGACATCAAAGATGGTGTACGGGTGCTCAGTGGAGACTGGGTACACTAGACGGACTCGCCGAGAACTCCCAGATGGTATTATACCTCACGTCAGATGGCAGTTCTCTGGTGACACTGGTACAGGGTAGTCTGTAGACCCGAGATCGTCATAGAGTCTTGTGTGATTCCCACTGTGCTTTGATTTCCACCTTACCACGTCCAAGAGGGCGTGCAAAACGGTGGATTTTGGGTACAGTCCCGAATCACATGGAGGCAATGAGCGATAGGAGGGGATTCGTCTCTCCCGGTATAGGGAGTTGATGTTGTGCTGTGTTCGATTGGCTATAACTGGAAGTCCCTGGCCAAGGGTGATATAGAGTACTACTGGTAAGTGTTATCAGTAGGTTCTCGACCTGTTATGAGCCTCACATCGACACGACTTATCGATTACTGGGGTCTGACGTATACCACCTCTAGACTAGATATGCAACATATCAGACGAAGAGACCGGACTGTATGGGAGTGTTACTGATTGGATTCACAAGAGAATGTATAGGCTTGCTTGTTGATCTTCTGATCGCTCAATAGCTAGGTGGCTGTTAAGTTTAGCTGACCGCTTGCAGCTTGTGGGTGTTTGATATGATCATCACCTACTGCCGGCGTATTGACGATTCTTTAGAGTCTTACACAGAGGTTTCTTGACTCAGGCAAAATGGAGTAGGATCACATATGTGATATGTGCGGGACCGAGAATAATATGATAGGAGATACCGTATTCTATTCTCGCGATATTTGATATCAGCCGGGTCATCGGATCAAGTGTTGATTCGATGAATCGGTACATGTTATATTAGTCGGTTATATGCGATATAGCCGGATTGTCGGATCAAGTGTTGATTCGATAATTTAATGTATAATTATATATGTGATATATTACATTACATTATCTAATATTGGCTCGCTTTATTGATTCATTTTCTCACCGGATAATACATTGATATATATACGATATATGTTAATTGTATTATTTTCTTTTGTTACAAAAATATATTATATATGTGATATATAATATTGTAACAAGTTATGATTACAAATGCAACATGATTAGTGGAGATTAAATATGGTTAGGGTTTGATTTGGGTTAGTATTTTCTTGAAGCTTCTAGAAGCTTTTGTTTTGTTTTAAGTTAAGATATTATGTGTTGATATTTGTGGAGATATTATTTAACCCAACCCAAACACTTAACCCTAGTCTATTCTCTACATGAGTTAATACTTGATATTATTAACTCAAGGTTCATTTGTAACCATGATAACAATTCATTATTCATCACAAAAGAATTCATCTTCTTCTTCCTCCTTGCAAAGCTTTCTAGCTTTTGGTTTTGTGATGAATTAGTGTGAGATTAAGAATATAAAAGAGAGCTAAAATCCTACTTCATCATTCTCATCTATTCTATCCACTTAGATTAGGGTGTTCACTTGTCTAATACTTGATTAGAGAAGTGAGAGCTTGAGTTAAAGGAACATCAAGGTAGATCATCTTCGAAAAGGAAGACTTCAAGCAAGCATGGATCGTTCGGCTTGTGGAGCCTCTCTTGAGTCCGCGAGATCATGGATTGCGGCGAAGGGACTACTACTCGGAGCTTATGAAGCGAAGGAGCGGACTACAAAGCTTGTAATCCCTCTCTCTTACTTGTAAAGATGTTTACTTGCATGTTTAACCCTAATAATCTAGCATAGATCCTTGCTTTGGGTTGTTCGGCACTTCTAAAATTTAAATCGGGCATGGTTGATGCCTTATAGAACCTTGTGACAGTGTCTAGTAACCCTACAAAGGCTTGGCGGGCATCCGTTTTCTGGAAAGCCACCGTGAGTCGATTGATAGGGAGCTTAAAGAAGATACCCGATCGAGCAGTTGTCGAGGGTACCACTGGAGCTTGCCCGAGATGCCCCATTGCTTCATTGACGTTGATGGCCTTGCCCCCAGCTGGAGCGATGGAGAGTCATTCGGAAACGGATTTGTGCTTGGGCTGAGGTGCCCTCGCGATCATGACATTCGGTCTTTTCCCTTTTGAGACCGGTTTGTCTGTTACCGGAGCTTGAGGAGTGTTCTCCGCCGAAAGACGCGACCGGGACGTTGGGACGTCCGGCCTGAACTTCAAGGGCAAATTCTATTTGGTGCTATTCGTCCACCTCTCCGAAGATGCCAAGTTGATTATGGCACCATGTATCGGAGGTTTAAACGGATGCGGCCGATATAGCAGACTTCGTCAGATTCCCCCTTGTTGAGGGGTTTTTGATTGTGGGGACGCTCTTCCCTGCAGGCGCAAGCCCCTGCAGTTAATTACGCTACCGCATCGCGGTAACCACTTTCTCCATCTCCAGATGGTCACTTCGTGTCGTGTGTGTTTGTTTTGTTTTTGGTTGCCCGTGGATTGTATACGGAGACTAATTTATGTTGTCGCCCATAGGGCGTGGATTAGTCCAAATCCGTATTTCTTAGATTTGGGTTTGGGGATTGGGTTTAAGGATACGTTAGTCTCATTTGAGACTAAGATCAACTTAAACGTATGTTAAGGACACGTTAGTCTAATTTCAGACTAAGATCAATTTAACGGGATCGTTTAGATCCGACAAAAGAGTATTTGGGCTCTATTGTTTAGTTTAAGGACATTACGGTCCAATGTTAGTTTAAGGACATCTCGGTCCAGTTTAAAGACATCATAGTCTGTAATGGTTAAAGACATCATAGTCCATGGGCTTAAGGACCCCACAGTCTTTAGTTTAAAGACGTCATAGTCTATAAAGTTTAAGGACATCATAGTCCATGAGTTTAAGGACCCCACAGTTCATGGAATGATTGGTTATCGGGACCCGTCACCTCTCTGAAGACGTTGAAGGATTGCGACAAATATCAAAGGATTGAAGAGATGTACCCTTGAACCAATGTTGATTAGGAAATCTGTAGTCCAATTTGGGACTAAGATCAATTAATTAGATTATGAGCACATGGGCTCAGTTAAACTGAATTGAGGACTTATGGCCAATTTGGGTTAAGTCCAATTAGGTTTAAAATGTTGGACCTTTGTTTGGACTGTTGAACATTTGTCTGGGCTCAGCACCCCCATTATTTAGCAATGCTAAGCATGGGTCTGGTTTCTGACCATATTTTGTCTTTTATTGAGTGCTAAGCACTCATATACCATATGAGATGATCAATCTTGGAAGACAAGGGTGTACTTTGAGGTTCAGTCAAAAGGGGGGTCTTGCCTCTGGAAGACTTAGCCAATTTAGGCTAAGACTGGTTCAAATATAGTGTTAAACACTAGAATACATTCGGCGATCACGTGTTCCCACGTGTCACATTTAAAATAGTGTTAAACACTAGGGACGAGGTGCTCAAAAATAGTGTTAAACACTAATTTTGAAGCGCTCACGTGGGATCACGTGAGGCGCTTGAGAATTGGGCTAAACTTTATTTATTTTACTCTCAGAATATGCAGGTAAGTGTTAAACACTTAATTTCCATGATTATCACGTGCGGACATATGATGGTGCCCACAGTCTGTTCTGCTCTTCTTATTTTGAATAGTCTGTTCAAGGGTCACGTGTGAGCACGTGACCTGATCTTGTTCGTTCTTTTTTTATCTCTGAGGGGAAAGGTCACGTGTTGACATGTGATCATACTGGGTACTTGATGCTTTTACGTGCATGGAGAGTTTTAAGTCCCTTATTTAAGAATTAAATTCTTTTGTAGGATTAAACCCTAATTTTATTTAGAGCAATTAAATTCCTATGTATTTGGAAGAATTAAATTTTTTAAACTCGATTTTCCCACTAAGTTTTGGATCTGCATGGCAGAATCTCCCCGATGAGAATTAAATTATCAACTTATGGGGACATCTGCTTCTGCAGATCTTCAACCATGAAGAAAAACCAAGTTCTTATTTTAAGGGTTAAACCCTATCTTTGTTGGAGAAATTAAATTCCTAAGTATTTGGAAGAATTAAATTCTTTAAACTCAATTCTCTCTCTAAGTTTTGGATCTGCATGGCAGAATCTCCCCGATGAGAATTAAATTCTCAAGTTATGGGGAGATCTGCTTCTGCAGATTTTCAACCAAAGGAAGAACTAAGTTCTTATTCAGAAGAGTTAAACTCTTAGTTTGAGAATTAAATTCTCTTTTTGTTTTGTGGGAGCTTATAGAATGATCTCTTTCCATTTCTTACCTAGGATTTCTTTCTTTTTCTGAAGAACTCTTTTTTCTCTCTGGAGAATTAAATTCTCTTCTTTTTTCTCTCTGTTATTGTCTCCCCTTCTTTTTCTCTTCTTGGCTCCTATTTATAGGATAAAGAAAAGAATCAGTTTTTTTAGTCAATCTTTCATTGAAAGATTTTGATTGATTTTGTAACCAACATGATCTTTTAGATCACTCGGTGAATTTTATTCACCATTGGATTTTAATCCAAAAGATATTTTATATGTTATTCCTGGGAAATTTTAGGGAAATATCTCCTTGTATAGAATCTTTTTATAGATTGGTGATTTTTAATCACCATTGGATTTTTAATCCAACGGTGCTCCACTTTACAGAGCGCCGTCTTTTTGTTTGGAAAGATCTAGAGAAATATTAGGGTTTTTATTTCCCTTAATTAGAATTTAATTCTATTAGTTCAGAAGGTTTAGGAGCCTATCACGTGTTGGCACGTGACCCCACTGACTGACCATTTAATTAGAATTTAATTCTATTAGTTCAGAGATCTTTAGTAACCCATCACGTGTTGGCACGTGCCTCCTGTCTTGTGTGGAAACGTGATGCCCCATTTAGGGTTTTCTTTTCTTTAACTCATAGAATTTTTAAGACCCCATCATGTGGTGGCATGTGACCCATGGATTAAGCATTTAACCAGAATTTAATTCTGTTATTTTAAAGAACTCAGGAACTTATCACGTGTCAGTACGTGACCCTTGGTCACGTGTGAACACGTGATGCCCCATAGGGTTTTTTCTTGCTGTTTTATTATACTTCAGTGGGCTTAAAGGCTCATCACATGCGGGCATGTGACCCCATTCGATTAGGATTCTCTTCTTACCATTTCAGAGCCCTCAGAAAGTGATTGATGTGATTTATGTGCATGCTTGCGCTTTTAAAAGATAAATCAAAGAATATTACAGCAATCAAGAACGGTGTCGCTTGGTAGCTCGCCGGTTAAGTACGGGTCGGTCCACAGGGATTTTATGTATTTTCTAGTTGTTCTAACGAGTTAATTCCAATTGTGGTAGGATTGATTTTCACTAAAAACTGAAATGAGTTTGATTAGGATTAAAATCTTGCTAGGGTTAGGTTTAGGTTAAGTTTGGAAAGTCAATATGTTTCACCGCTTTCTATGCCCTAATTAAGAACTATTAAGGTGTTAAGGTAATAATTAACAAAGGGGATTAGCACGATCGGGAAGAAATTAGGTTTCTTCCTCTAGGTCCTTGTCCGTCCTTTCTTAACTCTTACCCTAACCTCCATGGAAAACATACACAACCGGTCTTTAACTACGGTATCACCGCTACCTTGTGGGATAGGGTGCCGTAGTGAGCGGTGTGTGTATGTATGCATAGAGTCCTATTTAAAATGTATAACGGGCAAGAAAGGGGTGAGAGATTTTCATCTCTCAAACCTTCCCCAAACCTAACCCTAACAAGTGAGGAACTACTCACTCATTAGGGAATTGATGAAAGATTTCATTTTTATGATTTTAATTCAATAACCTAATTAACTAAACTACGGTAGATAAATAAAATTGCTATCTAATTAACTAGGGCAGATAAATAAAATTTATATTAGGGCAGAAAAGAAATTAAACTAAGGTATAGAAAAGAAAAACTTACTTTTTATTTGATGCACTCTTCAAACATTTACAGCGAATAAAAATTCTGAAATTAGGAATTAAAAAGAGGCATGCTTCAAAAAGAGCTATAGGGTTCCTATTTATAGATTATAGAAACCCTAGGGTTTACATCTGATCCCTATCTACATTTACAAAACTATCCCGAGAAGCCTGGTCAACACACCGCCACCCACTGACAATTTGCACCGACATGTGCACAGTACGGCCGCGGAACCGCGGCCATATGCCCTGTTTGGCCACGGTTCCGCGGCCATATGGTGGAGTCTTTGGCTCTGTTTCTCAGGTATATTTCACGTTGCTTTTTCCTTGACTTTTCTTCACTTGGTTATTCAGAATGTCTTCTAGTTTCTTCCAGATTTCCACAGTGCATAATATTGTGGACTTTTACCGTTTGCTTCATGTTGAAATCTTGAATCTTGTGATGCCTTTGTGCAATCGAACTGTTTGTTAATCTTCGTTTGTTCCTCAAACTGTAGGCGGCATGATAAAGATTCTTCTGTTTGTTGGTCGTAGTCTCACTTTTATAGCGTCTTTTCATCATTTTCACTGTTTTGTTCCGAGAACCTGTAACCTGCAACTATGTAGCAGACATGGATCAAAAGCACCTATTTATTTGTAAAATAAATAAGAATGGGGAATATAATAATGCAAAATTATGATATGAACAAATACCCCCAAACTTATCTTTTGCTCGTCCCGAGCAAAACTAATTTTATTCTCGAAAAAAAAATAACCTCACTTTCACAGGGAAACGCGATTGCACTGAGCTCGTTCAATAAGCCGTTAAACCTCTAGGTGTCCCTAGTAGGAGGAGTGTTGTCTCCTGAGGGTTTTCAGCGGATACTACCCACAAAATCCTATCAATTTGGCCTATTGACTTTTATTTTTCAATTCGGTTTTCTAGCAAGAAATTCTATTATCTTCAACTCAGAAATTATCAACCTATATTTTTCACGCCTCCTTATCTTTTAACTTAAGATTGTATATGTTCTGTAAACTTATTTAGCTTTCAGCATCTTTTGAATTTTCTTTCTAAGGTTCCATCTCAACTTAGGAATTTTTATCATCTCTACTGAAAGTATAAGCCCTATCTTTCATTCCTATCCCCAATCATATATTCCTACATGTGTGTATGCATCACCCTTACACTTGGAAATTCAATTCAAGCTCTTATACTCTTATCCATCGTCCAAAGTACTTTTAGTTGGTGAATTTTTAGATGAAATTGCTCACACATTTTTCATGCGACCGTTAATATTTCTTGAGGTACTAACGACCGATTACAAAATGTGTTTGCACATTAAGGCATAATTCCTCGTACCTAAGACTTTAGCAGTGACTCCCAATCTAGTTGGTCTAAGGCACTAGTTGATAAAGCACCCTCGCTATATATTTTTTTATTTTACGCGGCCTTAAGTAATTACAAAACCAGTGTTCATTTTTTTTTATATCTCTTTATTCACACTTATAATTTTATTTTCTTTCATACTAAGGATTTTAGAAAAAAGCATTTCAAGGTCTTCTCTACTATTCCAAGTTTCAAGATTCGTGTTTGTGCAAGTTGTAGGGTATATATTTTCAGAATTTAGACTTAACCTTAGGGATTATTTTTCAGACTTACACTTTAATAAAAATTTCAATACTTCCTTTATTTTGACTTAGTCAAAGAAGTGAACTAAAAATTTTCTTATTTCTAAGTAAACTACAAAGACATATATTTTCTACCGTTAAATTTTAAGAAAGTTTATTTTTAGGGTTTTTAATCTACTAAGTTTAGGATCTAGTTTTTCCTAGCTAGTTAACCGTCTTGTCGAACTTAAGTCAATTATGGCAAAAATTGAATTTTTCAAATTTTATAATTTTTTAAAATTTTAAAATTTTTATGGGTTTTAAAATAAGTATGTAAATGCAAAAATATACATATGAATGCGAAGGAAGAAAGCTTACCGAGCACAACCCCAAACTTAAACTTGACGGTGTCCTCACTGTCATGCCACACCAAGAGAGTCAAAAAATTGTCGGCACTCCCCTTTTTTTTATTTTATTAAAACTGGAAATTTACAAAAATACCAAATTTTTTATTTTTTTTATTTTTTTATGTTATTCTCGAAAGCCAAATTATACCCTCCCCAAACTTGAGTTAAATAATTTTAAGCTTTTAAAGAGGGGGTTCAAAGTTATTGGTCAATACCAAACTTTGCAAAGACCAAAAGTCAACACCAACCATTTGAAGAATTTATCAATGTAAAGTATTGGTCGGTGGAAGAACATGTTATATAGAGCCAAGAAGAAGTGGGGAAGAGATAAGTGGTGTGGACAGGGTTTGCGTGAACGTGAATGTGAGGAGATAAGAGGTAATGATAAATAAAAACGAGAATGTGAATGATCAGAAATGAGTGGAATATTGGCATTCTCGTATTTTATGAGAAGAAAAGGTGGTGGTTCAACTTCTATAGGTGGAAGTTGATTAACCACAAAATCCTCGAGATGTCTCTGTGGATCCCTTACTGGCTTGGCATCATCCATCATATGTATATGATATTCAACTATGAGGGGACTAATCCCCTTGATGTCCGCCATAGTCTAGCCAAAAGCTTGCCGATTATTTTGTAAGACCATTAAAAGGGCTTTCTCTTGCTCGAGGGCTAGAGAGGCCGAGATGATAACAGAAAGGGTCTCATTCTCACCTAAGTAAGCGTATGTAAAGTGAGACAACAATAGCTTAAGTTCGAGTTTTGGAGGCAAAACAATTGAAGCTAAAATTGGTGAAACTGTCTCGAACTTGAAGGATTCCAACAATGGTTCGAAGTGAGTGTAAGCAACCGAGTCGGATGGTTCAACTAACTCATCTGAAAATTCAAAAGACTCAAACTCGGATGGTGAGTCTTCAAAATCATCCGAAAAAGTGAAACACCCGTAATCGTTATCGGTTGTAAAAGCTGTGTCAGATTCAAGGAGGAACACACTAGCGGCGTCAAAACTGCTGTGATTGAACAGAAATTTTTCGAGCTCACAGTCCTCCTGCGTGATCTCTTGGATCGAGCAAACATCAAGTATATTAGCATTAGGCTCGGAGGGCAGACTTCCTATCTTGTAAATGTTGAACTCACTTGACATCTTCCCGAAGGATAGAGTCATATAGCCGTTACGATAGTTGATTACAGCATTGGAAGTGGCCAAAAATGCTCGACCGAGGATTACCGGAATTTGGTTCCATGGGTTAGCCACAGGCTGTGTGTCCATAACAATGAAATAAACGGGGAAAATGAAATCCCCTACCTTAATCAACACATCCTCTAACTCACTCTTAGGATGGGTAATAGATCGATCGGCCATTTGGAGAGTACAATGAGTGGGTTTCAACTCTCCAACGCCTAATTGCTCATAAACGGAATAGGGAAGCAAGTTAACACTGGAACCAAGATCTAAAAGTGCGCGATTTATGTTCTTATCCCCAATTGTTATTGAAATTGTAGGACAGCCAGGGTCCTTTCGTTTTTGGGGCAAAGGTGAAGGTTGGGTAATAGCATTGCTCACGGCACTAGCTACAAATACTTTCTTGGGTACCTGTGACTTCCTCTTCTTGGTGCATAAGTCCTTCAAGATTTTAGCGTAAGAAGGGACTTGTTGGATTGCATCCAAGAAAGGAATATTAAAGTTAACTTGCTTAAATAACTCCACAATCTTCTCCATTTGTGGAGTTGGTTTATTGGATCTCAATCTATGTGGAAATGGAACATTTTGAAAATTCGTTGAGTTCAATGTTTGTGGAGTAGATTGCGGAGTTGGAACGGATCCCAGTGTTGGTGTGTTCGTGAAGTGAGATATGGTTCCGTTCGAATTAGTAGATGTAGAGCCTTGTGAAGAAAGAAGAATAGGCTCTGAAGAAGAAGAAAATGAAGAAGAAGAAGAAGAAGAAGCAGCATCGGCAGGGGTGTCATCACTAATACCCACATTATTGTGCAACACTCTTCCAGATCTCAACGTGGTCACAACATTTACATTATGATTTTGTTGTTCATAAGCAACATGTGCGTTGTGTGTGTGACCGGGATTTAGCAATGGTTAAGACGGAAGCTTTCCCTTTTTTCGCTCGCTTAACGCGGCATTTAATTGTGCAATTTGGGCCTCAATTGATTTGATGCTTTGATCATGTGAAGCACTGTTTTGCACCAATGACTGAATGGAAGTCTCCAACCTTCCTGCGGATTGTGTAGATTGTTTTAAAAACACTTCTAGACTTCTTTCTAGCGAGTAAAACTTATCGTTATTCGGCTGAACAAAATTGTTTTGAGGATAAGAATTGTTAGGTACAAAATTGTTCATTTGGTTTGGGTAAGGTTGGGGTTGGAAAGGTTGCTGATATTAAGTTTGTTGAGGGCCTTGTTGTTATGGAGGAGGCCTTTGAAAGTTGTTGTTGTCTTGGAATTGTTGTTGATTTTGATTCCAAGCAAAATTTGGGTGGCTCCTCCAACCAGGATTATAAGTCGAAGATTATGGATCATTTCTTTGTCTTTGTTGAAAGGCAGCATTGACTTGATCTTGTCCTTGAACAGGTGGATTGTAAGGACACTCTTTGGTTAGATGGGACGGATCCGAACAACAAGCGCAAACTGTGTGTGTGTGGGGGGGGGGGGGGGGTAAAGCAGGGGCAGGAGAAGGCGATGAGAATTTGCTCTCAATTGCTTCAAGTTTTTTCGTGAGTGCAGCCATTTCGGCCTTCATTGCAATCGACATATCAAGTTGATGTATGCCTGCCCTAGACTGACCTGATGAAGTAGATGAAGTAGTCTTAGTACTTTCCCACTGAAGTGTTTGTTCAGCAAGATCGTCGAGAAACTGCCAAGCTTCCTCGCTAGATTTTGGAAGAAAGTGACCTTGACAAATGGTTTCCAACAACTGCTTAGTTGCTGGGTTCAGTCCTTCGTATAAAGTTTGGCAAAGCTGCCAATTCTCGATACCGTGGTGAGGGCACTGAACAAGTAGGTTTTTAAATCTTTCAAAACACTTCCAAAAAGGTTCGGAAGGAAACTGAGAAAATTGAATAGTTTCGTTGCGAATTCTTGCGGTCTTGTGGTGTGGATAAAACTTTTTTAGAAAAGCCTTAACAAACTCTTCCCAATTTTTTATCGAGTGTGGTGTTGTTCTATATAACCATTTTTCGGCTAGGTCACATAAAGTGAATGGAATGACACGTAGCCTTATAGCATCATCAGAAAGTTGTGTGGTCTTTATCATTGCGCAAACATTCTGGAATTTGTTAATGAATATGTAGGCATCTTTGGATTCCAGCCCGTGAAATTTGGGCAACATGTTGATGAAGTGGGGTTTAATCTCAAAGTTATCCCCATTAGCCGGTGGAAGTGAAAGACAAGTGGGAAGTGCGGTGTGGATAGGTAAGAAAAGATCCTGGAGCGCGATTCGTTGGGGCGCTTCGATAAGAGGGTGTGGTGGGTTATTCGCACCAAGTGGAGGTGGAATCAGTCCCGCAGGTAAGGGGTTGTTAGGATTGAATCTCGACATCTCCTTAGAAGATGATGAATATGAAGGTGAAGGTAAAGAGGTGGATGGAATTTCGACTTCGGAGTCGGAAGCGTCGTCAGTCGGCACTAACGAGACACGGACTAAACGGGCACTAGTGTCCCTAGTCCAACTGGACATACACTAAAGAGGTGTAGTGTAGTCAAAAGGTAAAAACAGAAGGTGGGGGTAAGAAAACGTCAATGGAAGAAAGTGGATGCAAGTGGGGTGCAATGGATTACTTAGCGACAAGTGGCAAGTTTTTGTAAAAATTTTCTTTTTTGTGTTTTTTTAATATAAGGAGCTTTTTGCAAAAAGATTTTTAATAAGAAACTTAGACACACGTTCAAGCAATCACAATATGCACAATCAAGCCTAGATCTAGGGTCTCCTAGATCAACTAGACTGCTCCTAACTGTTCTAAAGGGCAAATTGTGAGATCCTCAAATCGCCTCTTCACCGCCAATTGTGGCCAGGTAAGCACAAGTAAAGAAAGGAGGGATCCGCTCACGAATCACTGTGAGACGGGCCTTTTAAAATTACCTTTCCTACTTGTCTAGCCTAGACACCATAAAGTCAGGTTTAAATAAACGACCGATGCCTACAATTATTCCTTTGTCCTAATGAGCACGACAGTCCTTACAGGCTGAGTCTAATCTTTTTTAATTAACTCAAAGGTTAATGCAAAATGCTTTTTGTGATTTTTGGGGTCCTAGGAAGGGTAATGAAATCCCCACCCAATCTGGATTGGTGTTATAACCCCTTAAAGTCAATTTAAGAATGCAAAGCAGTAAAACACACAAAACAATTGCCAAATTTTTTTTTCTTTTATTGCGGCGCAAAGAATCCTGCACAAGATCAAGTTATTGGAGAAGGGAGAGAAATTTTTGTGCAAAGAACCCTGGAGGAAAATTTTTCAGAGGAGATCAGGGGGTTACAGAGAAGAAAAGAATGCTTACAGAGACTTTTTCAGATGATGACGTCACCACCCCGCCGCGGTTCCGCGTCAAAAGCATCCAAGCGCGGCGGTTCCGCGGTTTAACAGTCGGTTCAGGCCTTCAAACTTTTTTTGTTTCTCTGTTGTGGTTCTCCTCTGTTTGTTCAGATCTGCTATTTGCTGTTTTGCTCTCTGGATTTTTCCAGATCTGAATTTGTTCGTCTCTTCGATCCTGCACAATTCAAACGAAAACCCTTCAAAAAATAACAAGATGATAAATTTTTATATTTTTTTTTTCAGTTTTTATGATATTTTTAATTTTTTTTAATTAACCCGAAATTACAAAAAGAAAATAACTACGCCATCCCCGGCAACGGCGCCATTTGATTGATGTGATTTATGTGCGTGCTTGCGCTTTTAAAAGATAAATCAAAGAATGTTACCGCAATCAAGAACGGTGTCGCTTGGTAGCTCGCCGGTTGAGTACGGGTCGGTCCACTGGGATTTTGTGTATTTTCTAGTTGTTCTAACGAGTTAATTCCAATTGTGGTAGGATTGATTTTCACTAAAATCTGAAATGAGTTTGATTAGGATTAAAATCTTGCTAGGGTTAGGTTTAGGTTAAGTTTGGAAAGTCAATATGTTTCGCCGCTTTCTATACCCTAATTAAGAACTATTTAGGTATTAAGGTAATAATTAAAAAAAGGGATTAGCACGATCGGGAAGAAATTAGGTTTCTTCTTTTAGGTCATTATCCGTCCTTTCTTAACTCTTACCCTAACCTCCATGGAAAACATACACAACCGGTCTTTAACTACGGTATCACCGCTACCTCGTTGGATAGGGTGCCGTAGTGAGCGGTGTGTGTATGTATGCATAGAATCCTAAAATGTATAACGGGCAAGAAAGGGGTGAGAGATTTTCATCCCTCAAATCTTCCCCAAACCTAACCCTAATAAGTGAGGAACTACTCACTCATTAGAGAATTGATGAAAGATTTCATTTTTATGATTTTAATTCAATAACCTAATTAACTAAACTACGGCAGATAAATAAAATTGCTATCTAATTAACTAGGACAGATAAATAAAATTTATACTAGGGCAGAAAAGAAATTAAACTAAGGCATAGAAAAGAAAAACTTACTTTTTATTTGATGCACTCTTCAAACATTTACAGCGAATAAAAATTCTGAAATTAGGAATTAAAAAGAGGCATGCTTCAAAAAGAGCTGTAGGGTTCCTATTTATAGATTATAGAAACCCTAGAGTTTACATCTGATCCCTATCTACATTTACAAAACTATCTTGAGAAGCCTGGTCAACGCACTGCCACCCACCGACAATTTGCACCGACACGTGCACAGTACGGCCGCGGAACCGCGGCCATATGCCCTATTTGGCCGCGGTTCCGCGACCATATTGTGGAGTCTTTGGCTCTGTTTCTCAGGTATATTTCATATTGCTTTTTCCTTGACTTATCTTCACTTGGTTCTTCAAAATGCCTTCTAGTTTCTTCCAGATTTCCACAGTGCATAATGTTGTGGACTTTTACAGTTTGCTTCATGTTGAAGTCTTGAATTTTGTGCTGCCTTTGTGCAATCGAACTGTTTGCTGATCTTCGTTTGTTCCTCAAACTGTAGGCGGCATGATAAAGATTCTTCTGTTTGTTGGTCGTAGTCTCACTTTTATAGCGTCTTTGTTTCCCCCAATCAGAGCAAAGCTCTGTTTGAATTTCAAAAATTCAAAAAAATTGAAGTAACGCTTCAAATCCCGTGCGCTGCGCGCAACGCGCCACGTGTCAGAAGTTGATACGTCAGCGCAGCGCCCAAGGCAGCGCGCCCAATCAGAGCAAGGCTCTATTTAAACAAAAATTAAAGGAAGTAACGCTTCAGTTGTCAGCGCCGCGCGACACGTGTCAGCGCAGTTGCGCGAGCGCTGCGCCGCGCGACACGTGTCAGCGCAGTTGCGCGAGCGCTGCGCCGCGCGACACGTGTCAGCGCAGTTGCGCTGCGCTGTGCGCCGTGCGACACGTGTCAGCGCAGTTGCATCTGCGCCAAACAGAATTAAAATTCCAGTAAGATCTTTCTGTTCTTGTTAAAACAAGAAGATTGTCTTCTGTAAAACAGAAGCCCTTGGATCAAAGATCCAACGGTGGGGAAAATTCCCCAAATCACTCAGAGAATGATCTCTTTAACAAATTTAACAAATTAATGGGCACTATATAAAGGCCCCTAGACCCCAATTCAAAAATCATCAACATCGAGATCATCATCAACAACACAGAGAATAGAGAGAAAACAAAAAAAACTACGAAACAGAGAGAACTCTGAAGAATTGTGAGAAGAACTCAAGAAAAGAAAAAAGGTAAAAACCTTTATAATAAAAAAGAATTTCTTCTGAATAGATCATTGATCTAAGAATAAGATCAGTGATCTTCAATATAAAAAAAATATAATAATAACAGTGCCTTGCACTTTTTTATGAACCATTGGTTCTGGAATCTTAAAGATTCTTCTCTTAAATCCAAAATTGGATTAAGTTATTAAAACAGTGCCCTGCACTTGCAAAACTGCACTGTTGCGCTCCTGGGTTGGCGCAAGCCACCAGGGAACGCCACGTGTCAGCTCCAAGACCACTTGCGCTGTGCGCTTTTAAGATAGAGCATTGCTCTTTAAAGTTGGCGCAACTCACCAGAGCGCGTCACGTGTCAGTAGCGCAACAGCGCAGCGCACTGCGCTATTGCGCTTGCGCTCACCAGAGTATGACACGTGTCACCACGACAAGCGCTTGCGCTCAATAATTGGCGCAAAGCGCCTGACAAATCACTGTCAAGTAATTAATGCACTGCATTTACAGAAGGGCCAAGCCCAATTAAAAAGGGCCTAACAGGCCTAATAAAATGCAATGCATTATTTTAAAAAGGGCAGAGCCCAAACAAAAATAGATGTTGTGCATCATTTAAAAGGGACAGAGCCCAAATCAAAAAGGCTTAGCAGGCCAAAAGAAAATGCAGTGCATTATTAAACAGGGGCAAAGCCCTAGCACAGGCCTAATAGGCCAAAGATAAAAACGTTGAATATTCTCAACTGGACTTAGCCCAATCATGGCCGTAAGTCCTCAAATTAAATTGACTGAGCAAGACTGGTCTCCTAAATCAATTTACATCCGGTTCAAGGGTACATCCCTGAACTCCTCCGACCCCTATCGTTGTAATCCTTCAACGACGTCAGAGAGGTGACGAGTCCCGACAACCACACATCGATACGGACTGCGGGATCCTTAAACTCGTGGACCGAAACGTCCTTAAACTAATATTCATCCCAAAATAGGAACGTTGGACCAAAATGGTCTTAAACTAATGTTCGTCCCCAAATGGGAATGATGGACCACCATGTCCCTAAACTGGAATATGGACCACTATGTCCCTAAAGTGGAACAATAGAGCCAATTGCTCTCTTATCGGATCCAAACGATCACGTTAAGTCGATCTTAGTCTGGAGATTAGACTAACGTATCCTTAACAAAAGTTTAAGTTGATCTTAGCCTTAAATAGGGCTAACGTATCCTTAAACAAAAACCTCAAACCCAAATCTAAGTAAATACGGATTTGGACTAATCCACATCCTACGGGCGACGGCATAACTTAGTCTCCGTATACAATCCACGGGCATCCATAAACAAAACAAACACGCACGAACACGCACGACACGAAGTGAAATTTCTGGAGAAAGTGAAAGTTGTTACCGCGATGCGGTAGCGCAATTAACTGCAGGGGCTTGCGCCTGCAGGGAAGAGCGTCCCCACAATCAAAAACCCCTCAAACGAGGGGGAATCTGACGAAGTCTGCTACATCGGCCGCATCCGTCTAAACCTCCGATACACGGTGCCATAAATCAATTTGGTATCTTCGGAGAGGTGGACGGATAAAACCAAATAGCATCTGCCCTGAATCTCAGGCAAGACGTCTTCACACCGTCGCCGTATTTCGGAGGGGAACAGATTCTGGCACGCCCGGTGGGACCTTTTCCTCTTTCCACTCCACACTTCATGTGTCGTATTTTTCCCGCGATCAAATAATCGCGGTGTGTGTGTTTTTGGTTGCCCTTAGGAGAGTGGATATTGAAGCCGGCATTTCGTCTCTATGAAGAATGGCATTTGCTCCCACCCTAGCAACTCAGGCTCTGTCATATCCGGCGGAATCAAGTATGGGTCACTTGCAGCCTTAAATCTCTGCAATCTGACTCTTCAAGAAATCAACGGGCTTCTTTTTTTTGGTCGATGCTCCCACCTTCCACCCTCGGTGCCTCAACGCCGATAGAGGAAGCCCTGAGGATGTCTGTCGTCCACAGGTAGGCCCCCTAAGCAGCAGCTTTGCCGACGGAATCGGTCCTCAAACAACTGGCACATGCCAAAGACCAAGGTCGACGCAGGGGGCAGAATATTCAAGCTCTTCAAGAAATCAATGGCTTCAAACTGCACTAACTGCAGCAGCAACTCTCACTCTGTCTCATCTGGAGGAGTAACCTACGGGCCCCAAGCGGCCTCCCTTTTCATTATGCCAGTGGAGCAGGTAACTCAAACCACCACTGGGCTGTTCTTCGGGACCATACTCCCGCCAACGAGCTTCAGCACTCCTGTACCATCGCAAGAAGCTTCCAAGAAGTCGTTTTTCAGCGCTCCTGTGCTTATTTATGCCTTACTTTGCATTATACTATATATAAGCACACACAAAAAAATTGTGATAATAAAAGAGTAGGAAGTGAAAAATTATATTTAAAAGATAGGAATAGTTTAATAAAAACAAGAAAGTTAGATATTTTCTTAAATGAAACTAGTAATAAGTAGTTATGAGCTGTTGTCCCAAGGGTTAGTAAGATGAAGGAAAATACTAATCTGAGGATAAAAATAAGCCTGAAAAATAGTTCCTATTTTGGAAGCCAAACATTTGAACGTTGATACCCTACTATACGCACTTACACACATCTTGAAACTCGGGATAGTAGAAGATACCTTGAAATGCTCTTGTCTAAAAGCCAAAGTATGAATAAAATAAAAGTGGAGAATAAAATATAAAATGGTGAAAAGAAAAATGAACACTGGTTTTGTTATCATCGAAGCAGCAATAAAAAAATATAGCGAGGGTGTTTTATCACCTAGTGACTTAGACCGACTGGTTTGGGAGCCACTGCTAAGCCTTAGGTGCAGCAAGACGAGGAAAAACACCTAATTAGCAAGCACATGAGTAATCGATCGGTTAGTACCTCAAGAAGTATTAACGGTCGCATGAAGAATGTGTGAGAAAATTCCATCTAAATATCTATTGTACTAAGGTAGATGGACAAGAGTATGATTGCTTGAATTGAATTCTCTGAGTGTAGGGATGTCCAGTTCACACACGTAGGGGTATATGATCAATGTTTGGAAGAAAGATAGGAATGAAAGCTAAAGGCGATGTTTTATGGACGGATAATGTGATTTCTAACATTTTTTCATGACCATTAAGATAGGGCTCATAGCAACTGAAAAGCTGGTATAGTTGAAAACTCTTATTTTCAAGTTCTTTCTTTTATAGTTCTTATCTTTATATAACTTTCACCATCTCTCTTTTATTATAAGATTTTGTGGGTGTAATCCACTAAGAACCCTCAGGAGACAACACTCTCCCTACTAGAGATATGCCACTAGCGCCGAGTAAGGAAGGCTGGGGGCAACTCTCCTTACTCCAACGGCGGAAATTGATGCTGCTGTTCCAGCTGGGAACAACTTTGAACCACTTAGGAAGGTCCGCAAGAACTCTCCGACCGCTGTGCTGAAAAGATCTCCTCCACCTATGGAGAGCGCTACAAGGGTGAAGCCAGAACAACCCCCTCAATGGCTGTCCTCTAAAATCTACAAGGTCTGGCGTCAAGTCCAAAACTCGGTAATTGATCGAGATTATCCCCGCCGACAGAAAAATGTGAAAGTTCAGCGGAAAGACGACCGTCCTATCAAGCCACAAAAGGCGATAGCTACTTGGGTGCCCACTGCAACGGCCCCCTCAACTTCGACCGCTCACAAGAGGAGGAGGCCAGAGAAAATCCCTGGGTCTGCGACGAGCTGCAAGACTACTGAACCCAAACACCCCAAGTCTGGGGGCATGATGGTACATACCGTCTATATGGCATCCAGAAAAGAGGATAGCCATGTCTTCACAGGTCATAGACCGCTTACGCGATCAGTGACTAAGGCTCAGGAGCAACAACAACAAAAGCTCCAAGAAATGCTGACAGCCATGGCCGCACTTACGGGACCGAAAGCAAGCCCGGAGACATCCTCGGAGCAGCACCGTAAGCAGGAAACAAATGCTGGCAACCACGGTGGGATGACTAAATAAGGTACCCGCCGGGATATATGATCCCCAAATTCCACGTATATAAGGGGACGGGAAATCGTGGTATAAAGCCGTCGGGTTCTTGCTCCAGCAGAAATATCTCCGAAATCATCCGAGGAAAAGGAAGCGACTGAGCAGACGACCCTGCAAATAAAATACCGGGAAAAGGCCGAGGATTAGAGAGAAGTCTTTATAGACTACTTCAAATACTGTCGAACACCCGAAGATGCGTCCTCAAGACATCAGCTTATGAAACGAGCTCTGTCTTTCGCCTTCGTCAATGATACCCTGTACAAGAGGTCGTTTGATTCTCTGTGGTTGAGATGCCTGGGACCTGACGAAGCGAAAAGAGTCGTTCAGGAAGTTCACGATGGACTCTGCGGTTCTCACTAAGCAGGCCCGAAGATGAAGTTGAAGATAAAACAGATGGGTTATTACTGGCCCACGATGATTCAGGACTGTCTCGAATATGCGAAGCAATGCCACTCATGCCAAATCCATGGGGACTTCATCCGTCAGCATCCAAATCCACTACATCCAACGGTGGCTAGCTGGCCATTCGAAATGTGGGGAACTGACATATTCGGCCCTATCGAACCAGCCTCGTCCAGAGGACATCGTTTCATCTTGGCGATGACTGATTACTTCTCCAAATGGTCAGAAGCAGTACCGCTGAGAGAAGTGAAGATGGAGAATATCCTCCATTTCTTCAAGACGCACGTCATTTTCCGGTTTGGAACTCCACGACGGATCATCTCCGATAACGGGCCAGCCTATAGAAGCCACAAGATCAGTCGCTTCGCGCAGCAGCATAATATAGACTGGAGATATTTCTCAGTTTATAATTCTCGAGCTAACGGTCTAGCTGAAGCCTTCAACAAGACTTTGACAAAGATCATGAAGAAGACGGTGTCCCGGAATAAGAAGGACTGGCACGAGAGACTGCAAGAGGCTCTCTGGGCGTATCGAACTACGTTCAAGACGGCCACGAACACAACGCCGTACGCGTTGGTATTCGGTACAGAAGCAGTACTCTCCCTCGAGATAGAGCTACCTTCTCTACGAGTGGCAGTCCACTACGAGCTGACGGACGAAGAAAATGCTCACCTTCGGCTTGAGGAGCTTGATGCCCTTGATGAAATACGGCTCATAGCGTAACAAAATCTGGAGGCTTATAAAGAAAAGATGACGCGCTCATATGAAAGATTGACCCGGCCGAGGACATTCCGCCAAGGCGAACTCGTGCTAGTGGTCAAAAGACCTATGATCCCCAATCACGCCAAGCGGAGAAAATTCGAGCCGAACTATGAAGGCCCGTACATAATAGACAAGGTCTACCAGGGTGGAGCCTATCTACTCATGGATATGCACTGTGAAAGACCTTTCAAGCCAATAAACGGTCGCTTCCTGAAGAAATACTACGCTTGATGAGCCACAACCTAGGTCAATGACAGATGACGACGACTATGTCCGCTCGTTATCTTCCTAAGCTCAAGCTTTGTAAGTAGTAGCCGGCCTTCTCCTGACGGACCGAAACGTCCTTAAACTAATGACGGACCGAAACGTCTTTAAAACTACTACCGCGGCATCCGCAGGCTGACGTGATAAAAAAATAAAAAATAAAAATAAAAATAAAAATAAAAAACGGTATGTCCATAAGCAAAATGGGCACGGATGAAAACCCGAAAGGGCTCCGTGAGTAAAAACAGCAGGGCTACCGGCGAGTGTTCGTGAAAACCCGAAAGGGCGCGACCTCGTAAAAAAAAGAGAATAAAAAGAATTAAAAAAAAGGTATGTCCATAAGCAAAAAGGGCACGGATGAAAACCCGAAAGGGCTCCGTGAGTAAAAACAGCAGGACTACCGGCGAGTGTTTGTGAAAACCCGAAAGGGCACAACATCGTTAAAAGACACTTACAGGGTCCTCTCGACCTTGTAAGGAGAAACCACCCGCGTGGGATCCTTACGACTCACAAGGGAGCAACACACTTAGGAATCCCCACGATTCCTAAGGAGAAAATACACTTACGAGATCCTCACGACTCGTAAGGAGAACTCTCTTATGGGACCCTCACGGCTCGTAAGATTTGAAAGTCTTAAGTTACAGAGACCTAAACCTGTGCTTAAGCAACCCCCACAACTTCCGATATTGCCCTACAAGTGGCTCAATACTGACCCTTGTATACAATCCACGGGCGCGAATAAACATTTCCCTAACGAAGTCCCACCTCTGATTAGGGATATGTTCGCATGATGAACAACCCTTGTAAGTCCTCTCGACTTATAAGGAGAAAAACCCTCTTGTAGGATCCTTACGACTTACAGAGGAACATACACTTAGGAATCCTCACGATTCCTAAGAAGAAAATACACCTACAAGATCCTCACGACTTGTAGGGAGAAATACCTTTGTGAGACCCTTACGGCTCATGAAGTCAAAGCCTTAGTCGACAGGACCTTAACCCTGTTCGCTAAGCCACCTTTGTTCTACATCGACAGAGGCAAATGATGATTCGCTCCTGGCAATATTCCAGTTGTAGCGATGTTGATGCTGAGATTGGTGCCAGATTCCAAATTCCACACCCACGATAAAAAATCAGCGAGCCATACATGCATACGAAATAGCCGAAATGATGGAGCAACTTGCAATAAAAATCAGCAAGTAAAAATGTATGCATGCAAAATAGCCGAAATGATTGGGCAACTCGCAATAAAAAGCAGCGAGTGAAAATAAAATAAATAGCCGAAATGATTGGGCAATCGCGACCTTCGCGATATAAAAGCTGAAATGATAGAGCATCGCGGAAATAAAACAATAAAAAAAAATATATGAAACGTTTTGCCCTACAGGTGAGATCACATCGATCCCTATATACAATCCAAGGGCACAAACAAAGAGGGAACCACACCTTCCAAACAGGCTCCGCCAGGAAGCAAAACCAAATCTCGACGGTTCGCCAACGGCCTAGAGACAACCACGACATCTGTCTTGATGCAGCAGACGCAGTGCCATCAAACGAAGCGAAGATCAAATTCCTAGCTTCACGGTTCTGACGGTAACTTACATAAAACCTGAAAGACCACCAAAAATCCTTCGACTCAGGGAAACCAATGTCCTTGACGAGAACATCCTGACTCGCGTCGGTCCGTAGAGAAACCAGTGTCTCCGCAGGAATACTCCGATTCGTTTCAACTCCGAAGAAACCAGTGTCTTCGGCAAAATATTTTGACTCAGGGAAACCAGTGTCCTTGACGAGAACATCCTGATTCGCGTCGACCTGCAGAGAAACCAGTGTCTCCGCAGGAATACTCCGATTCGTTTCAACCCGAAGAAATCAATGTCTTCAGCAAAATCCTTCGACTCAGGGAAACCAGTGTCCTTGACGAGAACATCCTGATTCGCGTCGACCCGCAGAGAAACTAGCGTCTTTGCAGGAATACATCGATTCGTTTCAACCCCAGGGAAACCAGTGTCCCTGGCAAATACCTCAATTCAGGAAAACTAGCGTCCTTGATGAGAGCCTCCTGATTCGCGTCGGCCCGCAGAGAAACCAGTGTTTCCGCAGGAATACTCCGATTCGTTTCAACCCCGAAGAAACCAGTGTCTTCGGCAAAATATTTCGACTCAGGGAAACCAGTGTCCTTGACGAGAACATCCTGATTCGCGTCGACCCGCAAAGAAACCAGTGTCTCCGCAGGAATACTCCGATTCGTTTCAACCCCGAAGAAACCAGTGTCTTCGGCAAAATCCTTCGACTCAGGGAAACCAGTGTCCTTGACGAGAACATCCTGATTTGCGTCGACCCGCAGAGAAACTAGCGTCTTTGCAGGAATACATCGATTCGTTTCAACCCCAGGGAAACCAGTGTCCCTGGCAAATACCTCAATTCAGGGAAACTAGCGTCCTTGATGAGAGCCTCTTGATTCGCGTCGGCCCTCAGAGAAACCAGTGTCTCCGCAGGAATACTCTGATTCGTTTCAACCCCGAAGAAACCAGTGTCTTCGGCAAAATCCTTCGACTCAGGGAAACTAGCGTCCTTGACGAGAACACCTCGATTCGCGTCCACCCGCAGAGAAACTAGCGTCTTTGCAGGAACACCTCGACTCGTTTCAACCCCAGGGAAACCAGTGTCCTTGGCAAACTCCTCAACTCAGGGAAACTAGCGTCCTTGATGAGAGCCTCCTGATTCACGTCGGCCTGCAGAGAAACCAGTGTCTCCGCAGGAATACCTCGACTCGCTTCAACTCAGGAAAATCAGTGTCCTTAATGAGAGCTGCTCGATTCGTCTCGACTCGTGAGAAAATTAGTGTCTTCGCGAGGACTTCCCGATTCGTCTCGACTTGCAAGATAAAGCCTTAGGCAGCAGGGATTAAAAAACTTTTTTCCTAAGCACTGGGACCCTGCAAGTCGGTCTAAAACGGTCTCTTGCATACTATTCACGGGTCTCACTCTCCAAAGTCGAATCTCGACAAGAAGGAAAACAACCGCTTACGGGTCCTCTCGACTCGTAAGAGGGAAAATTCTCTTATAAGATCCTTACGACTTATAAGAGAAAACGCACTTAGGAATCCTCACGATTCCTAAGGAGAAAATCCACCTACGAGATTCTCTCGATCCGTAGGGAGAAAAGTCTCTATGAGACCCTCATGGCTCATAGAGTTGAAAAGTCTTAGGCAGCAGATCTGAACCTGCAGCCTAAGCCATCGCTATTCCTTAAAGAAACCAAGATGCTTACTCTATTATCTGTCAACCATGTTTATCAAGACAGCATGCCGATAATAAGAGAAAGGAGAAAGCAAAGAAATAGTACAAAACATTGCAAAGAAGAAATGTGTATCTTTATTTATTAATTCAATCAAGTACAAGGCGAATCATACAAAACAATAAAGAATGGATACATCTTATTCGAAAAAGAAAATTTTTACAAGTATATTAATACAAGGGCAACTACTGGGAAGGAAGCGTCATAAATAGCCCTATCAGTTGTTCGCGCACTTCCTTCCATGCCTTTTCCTGATCGGCCACCACTGCCAGTTCCGCCTCCACTTGAGCTCGCCGCTGCAAGAAGGATGCAAGTTGCTCCCCGACGGCCTGCTGAGCTGCTTCGCGGCCTTGGGCGTCACGCTCGGCGGCATCAAGCTTTCGCTTCAAGTTTAGCCCGTTAGAGATACGCTCTAGAAGGCCCTCGAAGATAGCCTTCACCTGGGCAGCGTTCGCCGCAACCTCAGCGCGCAAGAGAGCCGTCTCGTTTGAGGACTCTTGGCATTCTCTCAGCTTTAAAGCCACTTCTTGTTCCAAGTGACGGAAGTAAGAAGCGCTTTGCTCAATCCACGCTGCTCTTTGATTGCTTGCGGCTAAGGTTTCGGGAGCAGGGCGCATAAACTCCGATTGATGCAGGCGGACCTCGATTTCCCTGCAGTGATTAACCCAAAGCTCAACGACGCCTCCATCGTGAAAATTCGCAAGCGCCGCCAACATCAAGTTAACCTCCACAGCGAAATCTGCGGCAGATGGGAGAGCGTCTGCGTCAAGCTCTTCGATGCATCCGCTCAACATGCCCAAACTCATCACGGCACCCTTTGAAGATGGATGTTTCAAGAAGGGGCCTGCCGGCATTAGGATGCGAGACTCAAGAAGGACCGGGATCGGAACGATGGCTGGAAAAACAAAATACGATTAGATGGCGGTTCAAGAAATAAAAAAAAAGTCATTGATGCGATGGTTTACTATACCAGCTGCAGCAGGTGGCAAGGCCGGAAGGGCCGGTGGCGCGACCGATCTTTCATCCCCCCCTTCGATTTGAAGCACTGCAATCAGGATGAGGGAAAGTTAGAAATAATTCCATTACTGAAAAAAGAAATACATCAGTTGGAAACTACACTCACCAGCGCCACTGGAGGAAGAAGCGAGTTCAGATGGGAAGGAGAAGTGCGGGTGCAACACCTGATAGAGATGATCGAAAAGCACTCCTGAAAAGACGCAATAGTACGACATTAGTACATAAATTATGCGGTTGAAAGATAAAACTAATGGGTTGCAAATCCATACCTTCCAACATCTGCGATGGTACAAAGGAAGGCTGAGAGGTGACCACCGCCAAGGTAGTAGTTGACGGCGCTCCCTCGAGCAATGGAGCATCAGCACTGGCCGCACCTGCGTTAAAAACAAAGATAAACTTGTCAGAAAGGATTGCAAGATAAAGAAAAAAGGGCAGTAACCCGAAATTTACCTGATGAGCCGCCAGCCGAGACGGAGGCGTCTCCCTCCTCCATCGACATAAGTCCACCTCCCGTGGCCTCATCACCAGACTCTACGGGGGCCGTCGTCGTGCTCGCAAGTCCAGGAGACGGTGGAGGACCGTAGGCGGGGAGAGCAATGATCGGAGCATTGCCAGACTCTTGAGAAAGAGCGGCCGGCTCGTCCTCAGGAATCATGCCCGCCTCACCCGCTACTCCCTCGGGATCGGCGGTCGCCATTGTCTCATCCGCCGTCACCATGGGGTCGCCGGTCTCAGGCGCCTCGTCCGCCGCTGCCCTAGGCTCAGTTATAGCGGTCGTCTCATTTGCCGCCACCTCAGGCTCGGCATCAACGACCTTCTCTGGTGCAGCTCCCTCAGCCCCCAGCTCAGGCTCAGCAACCCCGGCGACGTTGCCCACCGTCGGCTCGGGTTCGGCCGGTGCCTCTTCCTCTGTCCCCTAGGTTCGACGGTCTCCGCCTCCCCTTCGGTTGGACTTGGCTCTGCAGGACAAGATATATAAGAACCGACAAGTTTACAATTCTTACAAACAAATCTTGAAAAATACATTACCTGAGGTAGACTTATCATTTACCCCGCGAGCTGCACGTGCCACCTGTCTGCGAGCTGTGGACAAGGCGACCGGGGGATCCTCCGAGGGAGTATCAACATGAGGAACGGTGCTTGGGCCAGCTCCCACGGCCAAAGCAGCCCTGCGTGCCTTCGCCTCGCGCCTTAGCCGCTTTCTCTCCTCCTGAGCCGTTGAAACAGACCTCTTCAAAGCCTCCTTCATTAAGACGTCCTCATCTGTGAACAGGGATGCCTCCAAATCCTTCAAGGCATCCATCGTCGACTTGTCGAGTTGAGGCTCTCGCTGCAGCCCCGAGGAGACCGGGACTTCAGTAGTTGGTCTAGGAAGAGTCTCTGTGTCGCTTTGGGGGACCGGCATTGTAGTTCCTGTGACGAGAAAAAGAAAGGGTTAGATCGACCATAACAAAAGAAGAATAAAAGACTTAATGAATCGAAATGTACCGAGGCCTAGGGATGCTCTGAGTCGTTCTTCCTCTTGAAAAGTTTTGAGGGAAGCAGCGATGGCTTCTTCAGTGGTTATGCCTGTTTGAAGAAAAGAAAGGAAAAGCATTAGTCAAAGACAATAATAAAAGTACGATGCAATAAAAAAATGCGACTAATAATTACCCGATTGTGCAAGCTTAGCTAACCATGCGTCGCGCCTCGCCAATCGCTCTGAAGCTGCGATGGCGGCCGCCAGATCAGTGTCATCTGGCGGCATGACCAGTCCTTTATTGGTCCCATACTCGCCCAAGCCCTCGCTATAGGGAGCATGAGGTTCCTGACCGAATACAACGTCAGCTGAGAAAAGCGACTTCTTTTTCCTCTTCTGCCCGCCAGCCTTGGGTGCACCCAAGATCAACTTGCGCTTTGCAGGCACCTTAGGGCGGCGGGTCTCGATATCCGCACCTACGCCGGACTCCGGCAATACCACGTTTACCGTCTCTACTGGAGCACGGGGCGCTGGTGGCGCATCCACAGTATCACGGAGCGGCAATCCACGCGGAGGGCTCGGCACGCGCAGTGGCACAACTCCGGCATCTTTTAGCGGAGGAATGACCGGGGTCCTTGGCTTCAAGGGAGCCTTGCGATTGCCGCCGGGAGGCGCACCCTTGCGATCAACCAGCATGCGCCTCTCCATATGGATAACTGGGCCCATTGCATGCGCGTACCAAGCCACGTACGCGTTGAGAACATTGGGAACGCAGTTTGGCTCGCTGATGAAGAAATAGAAGCCCGTGTTAAGTCGCATGAAATAGTTCATCGCACTCCTTATCCCCTCTCGGCTGGCCGCGGGCTCTTCCAAGAACGCTTCTATCGGGATCCCCTGGTGATAGCTTGATTGCTGAGCGAACCGGTGAGGGTTATACCTCATGAAGAGCGCTGTCTCATTTTGCCTAAACACCAGGTAGCCCGGCCGAATGGAATAGAGGTGGAGGATCTCCCGAGCTTTCAATATGGAGGCCCCGTCCTTAAAATCATCGCGCAGCGGCACTACCGACTTGGTGGTCTCTGAGCCTATAGTTATGACTTTATCCAGAAAAGAAACCTTCACTCCGACCAGGTTGGGACGAAGGAGCAGCCCCCTAGCCTCCCGCGGAGATGCAACCACGATCGAGGCACCGACCAGCCGCATGACTCTTGGGAGTCTGCACTTCTAAAAAAACGGAGGGATCTTATGGGCACCGAACACCCCGTGCACATGCATCTCTATCCAAGAGGTGAAGTAGTGCATCGGGAAGTTAGCAGGCTGCACCCCAGGCTCATTAGCGTCCGCCGCTACGCTGAGTCCATTATAAAGGTGAGCCAGTCCGGCGATTCCTACTGTTAACAGCAGACCAGCCACCGTCTGATGCGCTAGGTAGAAAACAGATGGCCGCATGTGGTGCGGGTGCATGGGGAGCGCAAAGCTACACAGCCACAATCCGAGGAACCCTACAAAAAAGGTCTCCTCATCCATGCCTGGGACAACGATTTCTGACAAAGGCATGACGGCGGCGCCGGGGAGATAAAAGTCCTTGTGATCATCCTCCGATGTGGGTCGGCGGTCCAAGCCGAAGCCAAAAGGGTCATCAAGCTGGGCGAACTTCTCGCTCCGCTCCGATAGGAACTCTGGTCGAATGAAGCGGGCGATAAAATCTGCGAAACTGACTCCCCGGACGCCCGATTCCAGATAGAGCCCTTCATAGATCTCCAGCACCTTCACCAAGCCCGGAAACTGGTGCTGAATAGCGTTCTCCGGCGTCAGATCAAACACCAGCGGCTTGGTAGCAAAGACGTATTCGTCAGGAGGAAGCATCTCCTCGTAATGCTCCCCCCTCATCGGCAAACCCAAGATTTCAGCAAACTCCTTCAAGGAGATAGAGACTTCCCCGTCCGTCATCAGGAAGATGTGGGTGGGGATATTCCATTGCTCGATGAAAGCCTTAATCCACCACGTTGGAGGAGAGGGATACTCAAAGAGCGAAACGTAGATGGCCGAATACAAACCAATCTTCATCAGATGAGTCCTCTTCGCTGATAAGATATACCGGGCCCACTGAAAATACCCGGCGGGCGGTCGCAGGATCAATCCAATGTTATAGGCCTGTCCCCAAGGGTGTGCTTCACCCTGACAGATTCGCCTCCCCAAAATGTCTATTGCCGGCGGTGGCTGCACGGGAACAGCACCAATTGCAGGCTGGAGGAAGTCATCCAAATTCCAATTTTTGACCTCCACGGCATACTTCACCGGGGGTTCATCCGCATATGGGACCGAAAATATGGGCTCAGACGGCGTAGCGGAACCGAAGCTTCGGCGACCCTGAATGATCTCGTTATACCACCTACCCCACAGGTGAAGGTTCTTGTGCTCAGGGTCATGAGCCTTGATGAGAGTGAGCACCTCTCGGTCCACTGGTGCCTGGGGAAATCCTTCCTCCGAGCGAACAAACGGGAATGATAAGTCAGCAGGCATGTTTCCTGTAGAGGGACAAAAGTTAGCCGTCAGTGTTGTAATTCCAACGCTTGACATAATAAAATTTATACTACATTGCAATGCAGTGGGTAGGGGACCAAATGGGGACCCACAAAATCTGGATGACAGTGCTTCATTTAATAAGACAACCCCATCATTGGATGAGACTGTCAATTAATAAAGAGATCCCCAAGAGAATATTCTCATTGATGGGAAATCCTTAGAGACAAGAAGAAAAACTCCTCTTTCAGAGTAAAGCTCTGTCACAGAGTGACATTTGTCAAACTCTGGTCTCAAGGGAATAAAATTTCCTAAAGAGAGCCTAGCTCTGTAATAATGATAGAAAGATCCATCAAAAGAAAAAATTTAACTCTTGAAAGAATTAAAAACTTTGGGATTTTAAAGATCCATGAAAACTCTTAGGAGTTCTTCATTTTCAGATCAAGAAAGATCTACATTTGATCCAAGAGCAAAGCTCTGTTCATGGGTTAAAACCCATGAAACAAGATCTCTGTAGATCTATGAACTCTTGAGAGCAAGGCTCTGTTGGTGAAACCCCAAAGGGATTTTTTTTCTTTAGATCAAAGATCTATAAGAGCAAGACTCTGTTAATTTAATTTAATTTAAATTTTACCTAAGTTGTTCTAAAAATCTGAACTCTGGAGTTCTTGGAAAGAAACGAGAGCAAGGCTCTAAAATTCTTAAACAAGAGCAAGGCTCTGAAAATTCAAGTTCTTGAAAAATGGTAAAACATTTTCTAAGGACCAAGGGTCATATTTATAGGCGCATGCGCCCCTTCAACTCACCCGTTGATCCAATGGCCAAGATCTTGCCACCGCTGCACTTACGTGCGCGCTACGCGAGCGCAACGGTGGAGGGCATTTGTTTCCCCCAATCAGAGCAAAGCTCTGTTTGAATTTCAAAAATTCAAAAAAATTGAAACAACGCTTCAAATCCCGTGCGCTGCGCGCAACGCGCCACGTGTCAGAAGTTGATACGTCAGCGCAGCGCCCAAGGCAGTGCGCCCAATCAGAGCAAGGCTCTATTTAAAACAAAAATTAAAGGAAGCAACGCTTCAGTCGCGCAAGCGCTGCGCTGCGCTGCGCGACACGTGTCAGCGTAGTTGCGCAAGTGTTGCGCTGCGCGACACGTGTCAGCGCAGTTGAGCAAGCGCAGTTGCGCGAGCGCTGCGCGCCGCGCGACACGTGTCAGCGCAGTTGCGCTGCGCTGTGCGCCGCGCGACACGTGTCAAGCGCTGGTGCATCTGCTCCAAACAGAATTAAAATTCCAGTAAGATCTTTCTGTTCTTGTTAAAACAAGAAAATTGTCTTCTGTAAAACAGAAGCCCTTGGATCAAAGATCCAACGGTGGGGAAAATTCCCCAAATCACTCAGAGAATGATCTCTTTAACAAATTTAACAAATTAATGGGCACTATATAAAGACCCCTAGACCCCAATTCAAAAATCATCAACATCGAGATCATCATCAACAACACAGAGAATAGAGAGAAAACAAAAAAAAACTCAGAAATAGAGAGAACTGTGAGAAGAACTCAAGAAAAGAAAAAAGGTAAAAAGCTTTATAATAAAGAAGAATTTCTTCTGAATAGATCATTGATGTAAGAACAAGATCAGTGATCTTCAATAAAAAAAATGTATAATAATAACAGTGCCTTGCACTTTTTTATGAACCATTGGTTCTGGAATCTTAAAAATTCTTCTCTTAAATCCAAAATTGGATTAAGTTATTAAAACAGTGCCCTGCACTTGCAAAACTGCACTGTTGCGCTCCTGGGTTGGCGCAAGCCACCAGGGAGCGCCACGTGTCAGCTCCAAGACCACTTGCGCTGTGCACTTTTAAAATAGAGTATTGCTCTTTAAAGTTGGTGCAACTCACCAGAGCGCGCCACGTGTCAGTAGCGCAACAGCGCAGCGCACTGCGCTATTGCGCTTGCGCTCACCAGAGTATGACACGTGTCACCACGACAAGCGCTTGCGCTCAATAATTGACGCAAAGCGCCTGACAAACCACTGTCAAGTAATTAATGCACTGCATTATTTACAGAAGGGCCAAGCCCAATTAAAAAGGGCCTAACAGGCCTAATAAAATGCAATGCATTATTTTAAAAAGGGCAGAGCCCAAACAAAAACAGATGCTGTGCATCATTTAAAAGGGACAGAGCCCAAATCAAAAAGGCTTAGCAGGCCAAAAGAAAATGCAGTGCATTATTAAACAGGGACAAAGCCCTAGCACAGGCCTAATAGGCCAAAAATAAAAACGTTGAATATTCTCAACTGGACTTAGCCCAATCATGGCCGTAAGTCCTCAAATTAAATTGACTGAGCAAAACTGCTCTCCTAAATCAATTTACATCCGGTTCAAGGGTACATCTCTGAACTCCTCCGACCCCTATCGTTGTAATCCTTCAACGACGTCAGAGAGGTGACGAGTCCCGACAACCACACATCGATACGGACTGCGGGGTCCTTAAACTCGTGGACCGAAACGTCCTTAAACTAATATTCGTCCCAAAATGGGAACGTTGGACCGAAATGTCCTTAAACTAATGTTCGTCCCCAAACGGGAATGATGGACCACCATATCCCTAAACTGGAATATGGACCACTATGTCCCTAAAGTGGAACAATAGAGCCAATTGCTCTCTTATCGGATCCAAACGATCCCGTTAAGTCGATCTTAGTCTGGAGATTAGACTAACGTATCCTTAACAAAAGTTTAAGTTGATCTTAGCCTTAAATAGGGCTAACGTATCCTTAAAAAAAACCCAAACCCAAATCTAAGTAAATACGGATTTGGACTAATCCACGTTCTACGGGCGACGGCATAACTTAGTCTCCGTATACAATCCACAGGCATCCATAAACAAAACAAACACACACGACACGAAGTGAAATTTCTGGAGAAGGAGAAAGTTGTTACCGCGATGCGGTAGCGTAATTAACTGCAGGGGCTAGCGCCTGCAGGGAAGAGCGTCCCCACAATCAAAACCCCTCAAGCGAGGGGGAATCTAACGAAGTCTGCTATATCGGCCGCATCCGTCTAAACCTCCGATACACGGTGCCATAAAACAACTTGATATCTTCGGAGAGGTGGACGGATAAAACCAAATAGTATCTGCCCTGAATCTCAGGCAAGACGTCTTCACGTCATCGCCGTCTTTCGGAGGGGAACAGTCTTTCATCATTTTCATTGTTTTATTCCGATAACCTGTAACTTGCAACTATGTAGCAGACATGGATCAAAAGCACCTATTTATTTGTAAAATGGATAAGAATGGGGAATATAATAATGCAAAATTATGATATGAACAGGAAGCCATCATGTGTCGGCACGTGAGCCCCGATCATGTATGCGCACGTGATGCCCCATTGGGGGTTTTCCTTGTATTTTATGAAAGAACAAATGCCCCCACAGCGTTGTTCTCACGTGTTTGCACGTGAGTGCAACGCTGTCACTTTTGTGGCTGTTGAATCTGCCTAGGAAACAGGGAAGATGAACCGTTTCCCATCATGTCCTATAAATGCTGGGGTCTCTTCAGCAGTGCCTCCACTCCTTCATCTTCTTTCTTCCTTATTCTTACCTTGAGAATTTAATTCTCTTTCTCAGAGCTTGGTTCTCTGTTCCAAAAAATTTCAGAGTTTAACTCTGTCAACAAAAGATTTCCTTTTTCAGGTAAGGATCGTGAACGGCAGAGGAACTTCTTGTAGAAATTTTCTTTGGATTTTAAATCCACACCAAGGGTTTTTTCCTTTAACAAAAGCCCATCTTTCCAAGTTCTTTAAGAATGTCCAATCTTTAAATAATAAACCCCTTTCACTAGGGTTTCTCTAATCTTAAGGGATTGATGATGATACTTGTCTTCCCTATGGAATTTAATTCCATTTCAAAGAGCATAGCTCTGAAAATTTTCCTGGGAATGTAATTTCTCTGTTCAAAAGGAATTTAATTCCTCTAAAGAACTTAGTTCTTAAAAGAAGACTTCTTGGGGTTTTTCATCCTGAGTTGTTCTTGCAGAGATCCTTCTCGATTTGCGCAGAGTTTTTGCAATGGGTTTTCTCCTTAGGGGAATGTGTAGAGTTGTTTGAATTTATTGAGAATCTTTCTTTTGTTCTCATGATGATTGCTCAGCCTCATTATTAGTGAGCCGCCATATTGATTTTGTGGGGCCCATGTGTTTTGTAACCAATGGTCCCATAAAATAAGTTGTTTGTCATTTTCTTCCATCGTCTTCTTATACACACACACACACACACACGTGTGGGCTTCACTAACAGTTTCCCCTTCCTTTGTTTCAAGAACAATGGCTTCTCTTCCATATTTTCCCTTTACTCGCTCAGAGGCGGCTTTTCCTCGATCACCGTCGGATGAAGAAGTGATGGTAATGATCAGGGCTCATGACCCGGATTGCACCAACTTACTTTTGTGGGGGACCTGGTACGGGCATATCATCCGCGGTCGTCGAAACTTTCTTTGTGAGGTGCCAACAGAACCTCTCCGCCCATTCTTGCCGATGGACCGTCTACTGACTGCTTTTGCTGTAGAGGTGGCAGATTGGACTCCTACAGGCCGGCTCGAGCCGTCGACAATTGGGATACCAAACCAACCTGTGCCGGCCATAGATATCTTGGGGCGTCGTATTTGCCAAGGCAAAACCCATCCCTGGGGACAAGTTTACAAGATAGGGCTTACCCCTCGCTATCCCATGGGCTATCTTCTCTGGGCTCGTTACATCCTGTCCGCCCATCGTGCGCGACTGCAGAAGGTCGGGCTTTACCAGGCGGTGTACGCGTCTCTCTTCCATTATCAGTCTCCTCACGTATGGTGGGTTAAAGCTTTCCTTAATCAATGGAATTTTCACACCAACACTTTCTTGTTAGGGGACCGCGAAGTTTCGATTTCTTTGGAAGAGTTTCGTGAGATCTCGGGTTTACCGATCAGGGGAGCGCCTTACGAAGAATTGTTGCCCTCTGACGAGTATGTTTTCGAGACAGTGCCCGCTACGCTTGACGGCTTGTCGACCGAAAATGCCGTCCGCCACAAGTACTCAAGTATAATCAAGACCCTGGGTATTTTGAGAAGCTGTTCATGGAGTCAGAAGAGCAGTACGTCACTTTTAAAAGCTTTATCGCCTACTTCCTTCATGGAGACGTTCTATCAAAGACGGCTCTGAAGTTCGCGAATATCAACGCCCCCTTCGGGTTTGGTTTGAATAGGCTACCAGCTAGAGAAGAGGATTTGCCCAAGTTCTACACTCCAGTCTTGTCGGCTGTACCTTTCGAGTCGATCGCATCTCCAGGCATGGATGAAGAAACTTTCTTCATTGGGTTTATCAGTGTTTGGCTCAGTTGGTTTGTCGTTCCAACGCACCGTCGATTTATGAGAGCCTCGGTCATTTACCCTGCTCATCGTGTTGCCGAAAGGATGCGACTAGCCGTGGGCATTGCAGGGCTATCGCATCTGTACCATAGGCTAAGCACTGCAGCCAATACCTCAACCCCAGGCGTGGACGTAGTGAGTTTCTCTCTTCATTATTTTACGTCATAAATTGAGATGCATGTGCTAGGGGCATTTGCTGCGCACCAGAGACCCGGCTTTTATGATGCTTATACATTTCCACCGCTCATAAGGTTGGTGGACGCTTCTGCTCCTGACCCAACTCAATTAGGGGCTCTTCTTGTGCTGCTCAATCCGTATGTTAACGAAGGCAGAATGGTATTTAATGATCGAATCCTTTCTGCTCCCTCGGGACTTGTTCAACAGCTTTTTGACTTGTCGAAAGAGGGAGAACCCTCCTTGAAGCCCAAGGAAGCCATACACTTGTATTCGATCAGACCCGGTTATCTGGTGTTCCGTCGAAACAATGCGGCTCTTTTCATGCGGTACAATCCACACCATTTTGCCCGGCAATTGGGTTATGACCAGGGTGTTCCTTTTGAAGCATTCATGGTGGAGCCTAGCTCTTCTTTGGAAGCTGTTCGTGACGCCACCCACCATTTCATGAGGCTGAACAACGGTTCTCATTTCATGATCCCCGAGGCCAACTACATTCCGAGGTGCGTGGGGGCTTTCACGGGTTGGTATCGCCACCGGGTTAGTCCAATCATTGCTGAGGAGAGGAGGATACTTTTTGGGCTTAGGGCTCCCGCCCCGCTCCAAGCTACGGGAATCCTGCCGCGGCCGCGGGTAATGGTTCGCCCTCCCTTGAGGGGGACTAGCGCCTTACTTATTCCTGAGGCGGTGGACGCGAACCCGACTCCTCCTACTGTCAGGCTGCTGACGCGCACTAGAGCTCAAGCGAGGGCTTCAGATAAGGCGCCGGTAACAGTTTCATCGGCTGCGGCGTCAGCGATGGCAATGTCATCATCGGTAGCACCACCAAGAGAGGATACTGAAGGCGAAGTGGGTCAACGTCGCACCAAAGCCCCGAGGGAAAAGAAGCGATCATCTTCTGGTGTTAGCTCTGGGTCAAAGAGGCGAAAGAAGACAATCACCAATCTGCTCAACTTTTTAGTGGAATTCGAGCCTATCTTTCAAGATGAACCAATAGCTATGCAAGAGCCGGATGATGGTCTTCTTTTTCCAGGTTCATCTGCCGAGGAAGCCGCACAATTGGATGAGGCTATACGACGCTCTCAGGATGAGACTGAAAATGTGAAGGTCCCGAAGAGGCCTTATCCTGCTGTCATCTTCTACAAAAATCCTCCATCGATACGGCGGATATTTATAGGTCCTTTGGAAGAGGGAGGCGAGATAGCCCTTAAGCAGTCTATCTCGGCTGATGCCGAAGATGCGCTGTCATTGTAGACTGGGGGCCACGAGTCTACCCTCGAACCCCGGCGAGCACAAATTCTTGAGAAGGAACGTCGGCTTGAAAAAGCCATACTAGAAGCTCCTTGGCTCATTGGTATACTTATAGATCTTTTTGTAGTATTTTGCACTGCTTATATATATATATATATATATATATATATATATATATATATATCTTCGTGAAAACTTTGTAGGGACTTCGGTAATGGCAGAGAATCTGAGTTCGAGTCGCGCCTTAACTATGGACTCTGTAAATATCCCCAATGAGACACCAGTAAGTGTGAAGGGGGTCGATACAGCTGTTCTTCCTGCTGCAGAGCTTCCATTGGTGGCTTCCGTTCTCCCGGTGCTTTCTTTCCCGGAAGAGGCATCTTCATTAGCCGCAGATTCAATGGATCTTTCTGGTGACGATCCGGAGACTGTGGGACAGGTAGTCGAGGCCACCGTCCTTTCATTGGAGCCTGTAGCAGTGGTCACTGCTCCTCAATTGGAAGCTGTTATACCGGCCCGTGTCCCCGATGATGTGCCTGAAGGTATGGAGGAGGCTACCCATGCTGCTATCCCTCCAGTTCAGAGCGGGAGGAGTATCGAAAGTATTCTTCTATCTTTTGCTTTAATGATCTCTTCATTATCTGAACCTTTCTGTCTTTTCAGAACTACGAGGATTGGCAGCGTCCATCGTGGACCTGTCCCCCAGGAAGTCTTTTCAGCGTTTGCTAGAGATAGCCGCTCCGCAGGCAATATCACCTCAACGCATCGTCCTCTCTTCCGGACAAGGTTAGTGTTATTTGCCTTCTTCTCATAGCATTATTATTATTTCATATAACGATACTGATGTCTTCTGTAGTTCGTGAAGCCGATGACGAAGTTGAGATTCTTGACGGGCCTGGGGATCTTTTGGACCCTTCTTGCACGACTGTGGGTAAGTAAAGTTTCGACGTTGTTCCATCTGCTCTTTGCTTGCAAGTTTTGCTGATTGTTTTATAAATCTTAGCAGCCTTACCAGTTCTTACCACGCTGGAATCTCGCATCGTCATGCCTCCCAGCCCTTATGCCCTACGTGCCTCTGAACGGATGGCAAAACTAAGCCTTCACTCTTTGTCAGCTCTGATCGAAGACCTTCGTGCTGGTAGCTTGATCACGGCCGAAGAATTTGCCGCCGAAGCCAACAGTTCTCTTCCTTTTCTTGCTGCTTACCATAGTGAAACATTGGTGCAAGTCTGGGTTGAGTTTTGTCATCGGGTGGAGGCTTGTTTGCATAGTCTTGAATGTACGCGCCTTCCTTCAGAGGTTGTGGCTGCAAAGGCGAGCTTGCGGGGGTTGATTGAACGGTGCGCCACAAATATGCTATCATGCGAGAAGAGGCTCAACCGAAAGTTTTCAGAGAGGGGACTGGCTTCCAAAGCGCTGGGTGAACTTCAAGCTGAACTTACAGCCAAGACCACTCGTGCGTATAAACTTTGGCGAGTGCTTCAAGAAGCTATCAGGGAGGTGGTAGCTGTTGATAAAGCCGTCGTTTTCACTCGCGAGATGGTCGAAGCCCATAAAGTCACCGAACAGGAGCTGGAAAGTCGGCTTGCCTCGTACCAGGCCCAACAGTCTCAAGCGGAGGCTCGTCTTATTGCGATAACAAATTGTGAAGCCGAGGCCTAGCGGAAAAAGGATGAACTGACGAATCTGTTACATCGTCCGCCGGCTTGAAGAACTGTATATTTTTCTTTTTATTCTTCTTTTGTACATACTCCTGAATGAGAGTATTTTTTGATTCTTTCATAAATTGTACTTTTTATTCATTTTGATTCATGAATAAATGACATATTTTGCTTCATGGTGGTGTGTCCCTTTTAGTAAATGCATTTTGTGGATAATCTATTTTGATCTCCTTGTAGGACAGCGATGGCTTAGGAGTCAGGTTCAGATCTGCCACCCAAGGCTTTCCAACTTTATGAGCCGTGAGGGTCTCATAAAGGTATTTCTCCTTATGAGTCGTGAAGATCTCGTAAGTGTTTTTTTAGGAATCGTGAGGATTCCTAAGTGCGTTTTCTCTTGAGAGTTGTAAGAATCTCACAAGAGAGTTTTTCTTTCTTACAAGTCGAGAGGACTCGTAAGTGATTGTTTCCTTTCTTGTCGGAGAGTGTGGCCCGTAGAAAATCTACCTTGACCTCTCTGCGAGGCAACGATGTCTTGGAAGACAGGGTTAAGATCTGCCACCTAATACTTTTCAACTTTATGAGTCGTGAGGGTCTCATAAAGAATTTTCTCTCTACAGGTCGAGAGGATCCCGTAGGTGTATTTTCTCCTTAGGAATCGTGAGGATTCCTAAGTGCGTTTTCTCTTGAGAGTCGTAAGGATCTCACAAGAGAATTTTCTCCTTACAAGTCGAGAGGACCCGTAAGTGATTGATGAGTTGACTTGCTTCCGAATCAAAGAATTGTTTTGACGGGAAAGTCGAGGGTTGACTTTATCCGCATTTCATGGAGTCAGGGGTTGACTTTATCCGCATTTCAGGGAGTCAGGAATTGACTTTATCCGCATTTCACGGAGTCAGGGGTTGACTTTATCCGCATTTCACGGAGTCAGGGGTTGATTTTATCCGCATTTCACGGAGTCAGGGGTTGATTTTATCCGCATTTCATAGAGTCAGGGTTTGACTTTATCCGCATTTCACGGTGTCAGGGGTTGCTCTGGACGTTTCCCACAGGGTCAGGATTGACTTTAGCCGTGTTCTACGGGGCCAGGAGGTGCTCTGAACGTTTCCCACAGGGTCAGGATTGACATTAGCCGTGTTCTACGGGACCAGGAGGTGCTCTGGGCGTTTCCCACGGGGTCAGAATTGACATTAGCTGTGTTCTACGGGACTAGGATTTGCTCTGGGCGTTTCCCATGGGGTCAGGATTGACATTAGCCGTGTTCTACGGGACCAGAATGTGCTCTGGGCGTTTCCCATGGGGTTAGGATTGACATTAGACGTGTTTTACGGGACCAGGAGGTGCTCTGTCGGTTATCTGTGAACCGTCGAGGTTTGGAACAGGGACTTTGCCATGGCTCCAAGGTTGATTGCCGTGTCTGAATCCTGCTGGAATGAGGAGAAACGTTGTTAGTGATCTCTAGGCTGTCTGTGAACTGTCGAGATTTGGAACAGGGACTTTGCCATGGCTCCAAGGTTGATTGTCGCGTCTGAATCCTGCTGGAATGAGGAGAAACGCTGTTGTGGGTCTCCAGGCTGTAGATGTGGCCGTTGAGACTTGGCTTTCTTTCTGATGGAGCCTGGTAGGAAGGTATGGTTCCCTTTTTGTTTGTGCCCCTAGATTGTATACAGAGATCGATGTGATCTCACCTGTAGGGCAAAAAAAATTCATTTTATATATTTTTCTTTCCACGATGTTCTATCATTTCAGCTTTTATATCGCGAAAGTCGCAATTGCCCAATCATTTCGGCTATTTTTCGCGGTGCCCAATCATTTCGGCTATTTGTTTTATTTACTCGCTGCTTTTTATTGCGAGTTGTCCAACCATTTCAGCTATTTCGTATGCATATATTTTTACTTGCTGATTTTGTTGCAAGTTGCCCTATCATTTCGGCTATTTCATATGCATTTGTGGCTCGCTGACTTTTCACTGCGAGTTTGGGATTTGATACCGATTTAGGCATCAGCATCGCTACAACCGGGATATTTCCAGGAGCGAATCATCATTTGCTTTCATCGATGTCGAACAAAGGTGGCTTAGCAAACAGGGTTAGGATTCTGTCGACTAAGGCTTTTTGACTTTACGAGCTGTAAGGGTCTCATAAAGGTATTTCTCCCTACGAGTCGTGAGGATCTCGTAGGTGCGTTTTCTCCTTAAGAATCGTGAGGAGTCTTAAGCGTATGGCCTCTTATAAGTCGTAAGGATCTTATAAGAATGTTTTCTCCTTATAAGTCGAGAGGACTTACAAGGGTCGTCCACTGTGTGAACATATCCCTAGTCACTAGTGGGACTTTGTTAGGGAAATTTTTATTCATGCCCGTGGATTGTATGCAAGGGTCAATACTGAACCACTTGTAGGGCAGCATTGGAGGTTGTGATGGCTTAAGAACAGGTTTAGATCCCTGTAACTTAAGGCTTTTGAACCTTATGAGCCGTGAGGGTCTCATAAGAGGGTTCTCCTTACGAGTCGTGAGAATCTCGCAAGTGTAATTTCTCCTTAGGAATCATGGGGATCCCTAAGTGTGTTGCTCCCTTGTGAGTCGTAAGGATCTCATGCAGGTGGTTTCTCCTCACAAGGTCGAGAGGACCTTGCAAGTGTCTTTTAATGAGATTGCGCCCTTTTGGGTTTTCACAAAACTCGCCGGTAGCCCTGCTGTTTTTACTCACGGAGCCCTTTCGGGTTTTCATCCGTGCTCATCTCGCTTACGAACATACCGTTTTCTTTCTTCTTCTTTTTTTATTTATTTATTTTTTACTATTTTTTTGTGTCAGCCTTGGGATGCTGCAGTCCGTAGTAGTTTATAGACGTCTCGGTCAATAGCCAGTTTTAGGATATAGTGGTTCATCGTTAGTTTAAGGACGTTTCGGTCCGTTGTTAGTTTTAGGAAATTTCGGTCCGTCGTTAGTTTTAGGACATTTCGGTCCGTAGCCGGCTACTATTTATAGCGAGCGGACATAGGCGTCGTCTTCTATCGTTAACCTAGGCCGTGACTCGTCAGGTGTAGTATTTTTTCAGGAATCGGCCGTTTATTGGCCTGAAAGGTCTTTCGCCATGCATGTCCATAAGTAGATAGGCTCCACCCTGGTAAACTTTGTCTATGATATACGGGCCTTCATAGTTCGGCTCGAATTTCCCCGTTTGGCATGATTGAGGATCATAGGTCTTTTGACCATTAGCACGAGTTCGCCTTGGCGGAATGTTCTCGGCCTAATCAATCTCTCGTATGAGCGCGTCATCTTTGCTTTATAAGCCTCCAGGTTTTGTTGCGCCATGAGCCGAGTTTCGTCGAGAGCATCAAGCTCCTCAAGCCGAAGGTGAGCATTTTCTTTGTCTGTTAGCTCGTAGTGAACCATCACTCGTAGAGAGGGTAACTCTATCTCGAGAGGGAGTACTGCTTCTGTGCCGAATACCAATGCATACAGCGTTGTGTTTGTGGCCATTTTGAACGTAGTTCGATATGCCCAGAGAGCTTCATGCAGTCTCTCGTGCCAGTCCTTCTTATTTCGAGACACCGTCTTTTTCACGATCTTCGTCAAGGTCTTGTTGAAAGCCTCAGCTAGACCATTAGCTCGGGGATTATAGACCGAAGAGTATCTCCAGTCTATGTTATGCTGTTGTGCGAAGCGGCTGATCTTATGGGTTCTATAGGTTGGCCCGTTATCGGAGATAATCCGTCACGAAGTGCCGAACCGATAAATGACGTGTGTCTTGAAGAAATGGAGGATATTCTCCGTCTTCACTTCTCTTAGTGGTACTGCTTCTGCCCACTTGGAGAAGTAATCGGTTGTTGCCAGTATGAACCGATGTCCTCTGGACGATGCTGGTTCGATGGGGCCGATTATGTCAGTTCCCCACATTTCGAACGGCCAGCTAGCCATCGTTGGATGTAGTGGATTTGGATGCAGGTGGATAAAATCCCCGTGAATTTGGCACGAGTGGCACTGCTTCGCGTATTCTAAGCAGTCTTAGATCATCGTGGGCCAATAGTAGCCCACCCTTTTGATCTTTAGTTTCATCTTCGGCCCGGCTTGGTGAGAACCGCAGAGTCCGTCGTGAGTTTCTTGGACGAATCTCCTTGCCTCTTCAGGTCCCAAGCATCTTAGCCACAAAGAATCAAATGATCTCTTATACAGAGTATCATTGACGAAGGCAAAAGATAGAGCTGGTTTCATGAGCTGATGTCTTGAGGATGCATCTTCAGGTGTTCGTCGGGATTTGAAGTAGTCTATAAAGACTTCTCTCCAATCCTTAGCATTTTCCTGGTCCTTTACTTGTAAGGTTGCTTGCTCTGTCGTTCCCTTTTCTTCGGACGACTCTGAAGATATTTCTGCCGGTGCAAGAACCCGACGGCTTTGCACAACGATCCTCATGTCATCGAGATTCTCGTCGGCTAGTTCTTTAGCGAGCTTGGCTAATGCATCCACCTTGCTATTTTTCGCGCGCGGTATGCTTTCCAGGGCATAGGCAAGGATTTGAGTCAGCAATTGTTGTACCCTTTCACTGTACTTTACCAACTCAGGCTTGCATGTTTGATAGTCGCCATTTACTTGACCAACGGCCAGCTGGGAGTCTCCGTATATGAGGAGGTTTTCGATTCCCATGTCGACAGCGATCTCAAGACCTGCTATCAAAGCTTCATATTCGGTTTCATTGTTTGTCCTCGGCTCTGTTAAGGAGAAGGCAAAGCACATTATCCCTCCTTGTGGAGTCACGAAGATGAGGCCCACCCCGGATTTAATTATGGGGGTGCTTTGTTTGCGCTTCTTCATGGAAGATGCTCCATCGAAATTGAGTTCCCACCGGGTATCATTCTCTCTTCTCTCCCTGCCGATCGTGTCAAACGCGTGCTCGTCGGGCAATTTGCGGTTCAAAGGAGAATCGGCGGGTATCAGATGCTCAGCAAGAAAGTCGGCAATGGCCTGGCCTTTCACTGCCTTGAGAGGACGATAAGTTATCGAGAACTCCATCAAGAGCAGGGCCCATTTAGCGAGCCGTCCCGTTAATATAGCCTTTGACATCAAATATTTGGGAGGATTCACCTTTGATATGAGATGGACCTCATGTGCCAACGCATAGTGTCTGAGCTTCATTATCGCGAAGATCAACGCCAGGCAGTGTTTTTCAATGGGGGGTAATTGTTTTCTGCCCCTAGGAGAACTCGACTCAAATAGTAGAGGGCTCTCTCCTTCCCTTGGTCGTTCTTCTGTGTCCACAGCGCGCCTAAAGAACTTTCGAGAGCTGTTGTGTACAGGATAAGAGATTTTCCTTTAACGGGAGCGGCCAATACTGGCGAATTCTGCAGGTATTGCTTGATTTCGTCCAGTGCGCTTTGGCATTTGCGATCCCAGACGAACGGGGTTCCCTTCTTCATTAGGTAACTGTAAGGAGGCACTTGCCGGAGAGATTGGCTATAAATCGCCGGATATACGCGAGCTTTCCTTGGAGAGACCGCAGTTGCTTGAGAGTCCTTGGCGGAGGCATTTCCATGATCGCCTTGATCTTCGACGGGTCTATCTTGATGCCTCGGTGTCAGATGACGAATCCTAGGAACTTGCTTGAGAAAACTCCGAATGCGCATTTGAGAGGGTTCATCTTCAAGTTGTATTTCCGAAGGCGCTGAATCACGATCTTCAGATGCTCTAAATGTTCCTCGTATGATTTGCTTTTAACTACGAGATCGTCAATATAGCATTCGACGATTACATGTATGAGGTCATCGAAAATCTTCGTCATGGCCCTCTGATAGGTGGCACCGACGTTCTTTAGACCGAAAGGCATCACCTTGTAGCAGAATATGCCCAAAGGGGTCCGGAAAGCGGTATGCTTCTGGTCCTCGGGATGCATCTTTATCTGATTGTATCCTGATGAGACGTCCATGAAGGAGAAAACTTCATGAGTGGACGTATTATCTATCATCAGCTCAGTGACCGGTACTGGAAAGTCGTCCTTTGGGCAAGCTTTGTTGAGATCCCGAAAGTCCACACATATGTGCACCGTCCCATTTTTCTTCATTACTGGAACAATATTGGCGATCCAGTCAGGATACTGAATCTCTTGGATGAAGCCGGAGTTGATTAGCTTCTTGGCTTCGGCATTGATTCTCATCTCAAGCTCGAGCCGCATTCTTCTCGGTGCTTGTTTGATCGGCTTGACGTCCGGAGATATCGCTAATTTGTGCACAGCAATCTCTGGATCTAGTCCCGGCATCTCGGAATAGTTCCATGCGAAGCAGTCTTTATACTGCATGAGCATGTCTTTAAGCGTAGCCTCCTTTTCTTCAGACAATAGTTCACTGACGAACATCGGCCGTGGGTCATTTGCCGTTCCCAAGTCGATTTTTCTGAGGTCATCTGCAGTAGTATGTATCCTATCTTCCATCTCTTTTGGCGCCGGTGGAAGTTCTGAGATTAACTCATCTTCATTGTTTTCGAAGCACCAAGAGAGGTCATCCATATTCTCGGGTTCTTCTTCTGACAGCGTTATCGCGTGACAGGTATGAAATCGTTTCCAAGACCGATGTTGATCTGGTTCTACTCTCATCGCATAAGTGGCTTTTGATTCATACTTCTGTGGCGGACTTACCCTCCAACTGTCGGATAGAGCGAATCTGCCGAGTTGATACTGGTCTTCAACCCAGTTCTTGAAGGTGAAGCAGTTTTCGAGAGGATGTCCTATTGCTTGGTAATAGGAGTAATAGTCTGGGTGAGAGACCTTGTCTGCTTGCTCGGGGAGCTTGGACTCCGGGAGTGTCATCATCTGATGTTTTATGACAAGATCGAATATCTTCTTTGTCTTGTCTTGGGGAAAAGAATATGCTCGACCCATCTTCTTTATAAGAGACGAATCCCGGCTGCTCAATTCTCGATCGCATGGTTTCTTGGACCCGCTTGGTCATTGTCGGACATTTTTCCCGTTCTTTGGTTTATTTTTGCCTCTGCGCCGGGTCTTTTGTATGACGGGCCGGCGACGAAGAGCATTGTCATTCTCTGCGGCCTGCTGAAGGAGGCGCTGCGTCCTGGCTTTCTTGTAAATGGACATTTCGCGGCTATGGTCATCCCGGACCTTTTGACTCGCTTCCCTTATTAGCTTGTCCATCTGTTCTTCAAACGACGGACTTGGTATTTTCATGGCGGGACCTCATTTTGGTTCAGGGTTAGCTTCTTTTAACAGAACATCTCCTTCTTCATCGAAGTCATGTATAACGTAGCAGTTATGGAATCGTTCCCTTTTCTTGGATTGAACATATCCAAGCCCGATCGTTTCCATTCTCCCGTTGGGCAATTTTCGCTGAGTTCCGGGGACGTCCCAGATCCTATTGTAGAACTGAGCTTGTCGAGCAGTCTGTTTGAAGGGTACGCCTTAGCGCCTCAACAGTCTTTTTAATCCTTTTGTGTAGTATCTGGGCAGACGGATGGGCTGGAGCTTGTCAAGTGTAGAATCGGCACCATGCCAAATTTCTTTCTCCAGTTTGGTTTCCGCGGATCGATAAAAGAGGATCGCATTTTCATCATTTCGCCTGGGAAGGACGTAGAATGTCTGCAGTTCTTGCACACTATAGGTACCAAGCGCGTTGAGCTCTTTGTAATGTTCTCGCGGAATCATGGTGATTTGCAAACTTCGATCATCGCCAGCGAAGGCTTGTATCGATGGTCGTATAGAAAATATGGCATTGACCTCATCTTCTGAGTCGCTGCCAAAGACCAGAATAGGGGTGGACGGTCCCGGCTTGTTGCTTTGGAGTGGCCCTGAATAAACTATTTCTTCTTCCTCCTCAGTATCACTCCCGAAGACCGGAATAGTGGTGATAGCTTTGTTCTTCGGTTTGTGACATCTTTCCGTGTCTTCGAAATCTGGTAAGAAGTATTTGAATTTTCGTACTTTCGGACTTCATTCACGGAGAATGGGTTCAACTCTCCTGTCACGGTATACTCGAGACCATTCTTGAAATACTTCATACACTGATGTTGTATAGAAGGGATGATGTTGTACTCGTGTAATTAAGGCCTGCCAAGCAAAGCATTGTAACATGTCTTAGCGTCAATGACGTGAAATTTGATGTCCGTGATGAGCAGCCCAAAGCGTAATATCAGTATTACAGACCCGAGCATCCGTGATGACTGGGAGTCAAACCCGAAGATGGTGATTTTATCATGAGCGAGGTGCTGAACGCTCATGCGGATTTCCTTCAACACTCTTACATTGAGGAGATTGACGGAGGACCCATTGTCAACCAGGATCTTACCTATCTTAATATCATGACAGTATCCAGATACATAAAGGGGACAGTTATGCTCGCACGTCCCGAGGAGGAGATCTTCATCGCTGAAGGTGATATCGGCTGTGTGCACTTCTTCCAGCTCGTCCTTCATCTTTTCTTCGGCAAGGAAAGCTCGGAACTGCTCGGGCTCTTGTAGTGCCTTGATCAAAGAATCTCTCGCCTCTTTGGATAGCAGAAGGGCGTCGAGAATGCTTAGCTGTGAGGGTATCTTCCTCAGGTGTGCCAGAACGTTGTAATCCACCTTGTTTTTCTTGGACGGATCCTTGGCTGTCAGCTCTTCGACGGCTTGGTCATCGAGGGTGATATCCTCAGGGACCTTTTCTTTTCCCTTATCCTTTTTGGTCTACCCCTTGTTTACGGGTCCGAGATTCTTTTCAGGTAATGTGCGATTGCGCAGCTGAATGTTCTCGCAGCTCTTCGGTTCTTCCTCTTTTCCTGAGGTGGAATCTTTGAAGAGAGGGCCAAGTGCCATTTTTTCTTCAGAATCACTCCCGAAGGTGAGAACTTGTGATCCCCTGCTATCAACCATGTGACAGTTGCCGGCAGCTCTTCCACGTTCGTCTGTCGCATTTTTCCGCTGTCGACGAGCTTCACGTTTCATCCTCTTGAAGTGCTGCCTGTGAGCGACATACCCTTGCCACCAATTTTTAAAGGCGTTGTATTCTTCAGTAGGGTGCGCAATCCTTCGATAATATAAACAGTAATTAGAATGCACATCCTCTTCATTAGGGTGTATTTCATCAGAAGTGTTTCCTTCGGAGGGTGGCAGCTTCATTCCCATTGATATGGCTTTGGCGAACCTTTTCTTCGTTTTAAGCCTGCTCTTTTCTGTCGTGGGCCTGCCTCGGTCTGGTTGGGGCGCTTCAACCCTTTCATCCAGTCGCCGACGTTTGGCTTTTCCAAATATGGCCATTTCGCGCTCTCGATCAACCTTGCTTTTCAGAAGAGTTTCGTTCAGGAATGCATCAATTATCTCGTCTGACGGTCCTAGGAGCTCCGATTCGGGATCTGCCCTCAGTTTCTTTGCATCATGAGCTTCTTCACCATTTATTAACGAGTGAGAGATCACATGGCAGCTTGCCACATAATCCTCAGGTTCATCCGACGAGTCTTCTCCATTATCATCATCTCCGCCCTCAAGGACGTGGCTGAGAAATTCTTAGAGTGTGACTGGGATCTGCGCCTTCTGGTTATATTCTTCCAGCGCGTCAATATGTTTTTGCAGGTCCGTGCGCTTGTCATCAGGCTTCACGGGCTTTTTGGTCTTTTTCTTCTTCTTCGAAGACTTTGACGGCTGGGTGTGGGCGCTATGACTATCACCACCAATTTTTGGCGTCGGGTGTGGCTTCAACATTCCCTTGATGACTTCGGATTCCAGCGGACTTTTCCATTTGATCGCAGGGCATGTTTGGAGATCCTTCAGCATTCTTTTTGTTTTGGCTGAAAGAGCAACCTCCCATGGAGCTTCTTCGACAAAAGAGCACGATGCCCCCGGTGTGTCCCCTTTTTAAGAGCGTGCGATTGAGGCGGGCTTACTTTCCAATTCTCGGACAGGGCAAATTTGCCCTGTTGGTATTGATTTTCAATCCAACCTTTAAAAACGAAGCAATCTTCAATTGGATGGCCTGTCGCTTGGTGATAGGGGCAATAATTGGGATTATTAGCCTCACCGGGTTGCAATGGGCGTTTTGGATTCGGTAAATTGATGAGCCTGTTGCACACCGCTAGTTCAAACAATCTCCTCGTTTTATCCCGGGGAAACGAATAAGGGCGTTTCATTTTCTCATTAAAGAATCGTCGTTTCTCGTCTTGGCGATCAGTTAGTTTCGGACCAGTGGGCTGATGTTGAGCATTGGCGACGAAGGTCGCTTTCCCTTTCCCTTTTCATTCTGAGATTCTAGCTTCGAAAGAGATGGTCTATGACCCATCTGATCCATTTGGGCTAGCTTATCAATCAAGACCTGAAAAGTAGTTGGCTTGAAAAACATCATGAATTGAGATATGGTCGCCTGAGGGTCTAGAGTACCCACGAACATGCCTACCGCAGGAGCCTCTTCGATGTGCTGCTCGCACTTCGACCACAAATTCCGCCACTGTATCGCATACTGCACCCATGTCTCTCCAGGCTTCACCCTGGCATTGATCAATGTCGTGATTGGGGTGCATTCGCTAGCGCTTGCGAAACGCTGGGTGAATAGCAACTCTAACTCTGCAAATTTCTTGACAGAGTCATTTGGGAGTTCGGAATACCACTCGAATGCTGTCTCCGACAAGCTGCCAACGAATTGGCGAAGCAATAGCTTATCGTCACCTCCGGTGTTGCCGCATAAGGCTCTGAATTGAGCGACGTGCTGATGCGGATTTCCCGTCCCCTTATATACGTGGAATTTGGGGATCATGTATCCCAGCGGGTACTTTATTTAGTCGTACCAACCCGGATAGGGTCGTCCAGTTTTAACAATTTGCCCAGCCACTTCACTCGCCTGATGAACTCGTATCTGCTGAGCGATGTAATCATCCAGGGCGGCTTTTGAGATGGTCTCCTCCTTGGCTGCTGACAGAGCCGGCAGAGGATTTGATGTCTCTCCTCTATCATCTTCAATTATTACTTGAGGGTCTTCGGCTGGAGGGTCCGGCTGGATCATCATGCCTACCATATCTTGGAATAGAAGGGCCATTTGTTTTATATTGGCCGCTTATTCCGCGGCCTCTTTGTCCTTCTTCTCAAGCATTCTCCGAAGGAATTCAGCATCAGTTTCCTGCTCACGGCGCTGCTCCGAGGATGTCTCCGAGCTTGCTTTCGGTCCCGTAAGTGCGGCCATAGCTGTTAGCATTTCTTAGAGCTTTTGTTGTTGTTGCTCCTGAGCCTTAGTCACTGATCGCATAAGCGGTCGATGACCTGTGGAGATACGACTATCCTCTTTTCCGGATGCCATATAGATGGTGTGCACCACCATGCCCCCGGACTTGGGGTGTTTAGATTCAGTGTCTTTGCGATTTGCCAAAGACGCGGGGATCTTCTCCGGCCTCCTTCTTTTGTGGACGGTCGAAGCTGAGCGGGCACCCAAACAGATGACACCTGTTGTGGCTTGACAGGATGGTCCTCTTCTCATCGAACTTTCATCTTTTTCTGTCGGCGGGGGTAGTCTTGATCAATCACGGAGTCTTGGACCTGTCGCCAGACCTTGTAAATTTTAGAGGACAGCCGCTGAGGAGGCTGTTCAAGCTTCTCCTTTATGGTATTCTCCATAGGTGGAGGAGATCTTTTCAGCACAGCAATGGGAGAATTCCTGCGCACCATGTTAAGTAGTTCAAAACTGTTCCCAGTTGGAACAACAACATCAACTTCCACCATTGGAGCTGGCGGAGTCAGTCCAGAAGGAGAATTTCCCCCAGCTTTCCTCACCCAGCGCCAGTGGCGATGTCGAGCATGTCGTGCGCCCGGGATCACCTCTGCTGTTGGATCAACTTTTCCATGCCCCCTGTTCTGATGAGAGTCTGCTGTTGGCGCCAGCCTGTCAAAGATAGATGCTCGCTGGGAGGGAATGGCCAATCTTTAAAAGGCCGATTTTTGTGCAGGGGAAAAGGCCTTGGTTACTTCGCCCGGAGTGAAAGCTGAAATGGCCAGTCTTGTGAAGACCGATCCCTTAGCCGGAGAAGCCGCCTTGGTGACTTCAGGAGTAGGGATGGCTATCCGCTTCGAGATAACGCCTTCTGGTATTACGGGCTTCTTCGCGAGCCCATCTGAGCTTCGTCCCAGTCTGCTGAAAACTGAGGCGCTTGGTTTGGGCAAACCGTTAAGAGGTGCCGCAGTAGTGGTAAGCCGATCAAAGACCGACTTCTTCTGAGCTTCTTGCAATGGTACAGGGGCATTGAAGCTCATCGGTGGGAGCATGATCCCGAAGAATAACCCGGTGGTGTCCTGAGTTACCTTCTCCACTGGCATCTTGAACAGGAAGGCCGCTCGGGGCCCGTAGGTTACTCCTCCAGATGAGGCGAAACGGGAGTTGCAGTTGCAGCTGGAGCAGTTAGAGGCCATTGATGTTCTTTTTTCTGCATGGGAGAAAAACCAAATCTTAGTACCTCGAACCCAAGGGCAACCATATCAAACCGCGATTCATTCGCGAACACAACACACGAAGTGTGGAGTGGAAAGAAGAAAAGGTCCCACCGGGCGTGCCAGAATCTGTTCTCCGCCGAAAAATGTGACCGGGACGTTGGGACGTCTGGCCTGAACTTCGAGGGCAAATGCAATTTTGTGCTATCCGTCCACCTCTCCGAAGATGCCAAGTTGATTTATGGCACCATGTATCGGAGATTTAAACGGATGCGGCCGATGTAGCAGACTTCGTCAGATTCCCCCTCGTTGAGGGGTTTTTGATTGTGGGGACGCTCTTCCCTGCAGGCGCAAGCCCTTGCAGTTAATTACGCTACCGCATCGCGGTAACCACTTTCTCCTTCTCCGGATAGTCACTTCGTGTCGTGTGTGTTTGTTTTGTTTTTGGTTGCCCGTGGATTGTATACGGAGACTAATTTATGTTGTCGTCCGTAGGGCGTGGATTAGTCCAAATCCGTATTTTCTTAGATTTGGGTTTGGGGGTTGAGTTTAAGAATACGTTAGTCTCATTTGAGACTAAGATCAACTTAAACGTATGTTAAGGACACGTTAGTCTAATTTCAGACTAAGATCAACTTAACGGGATCGTTTAGATCCGACAAAAGAGCATTTGGGCTCTATTGTTTAGTTTAAGGACATTACGGTCCAATGTTAGTTTAAGGACATCTCGGTCCAGTTTAAAGACATCATAGTCTGTAAAGGTTAAGGACATCATAGTCCATGGGCTTAATGACCACACAGTCCATAGTTTAAAGACGTCATAGTCTATAAAGTTTAAGGACATCATAGTCCATGAGTTTAAGGACCCCACAGTCCATGGAATGATTGGTTATCGGGACCCGTCTCCTCTTTGAAGACGTTGAAGGATTACAACGACATATATCAAAGGAGTGAAGAGATGTACCCTTGAACCAATGTTGATTAGGAAATCTGTAGTCCAATTTAGGACTAAGATCAATTAATTAGATTATGAGCACATGGGCTCAGTTAAATCTAAATTGAGGACTTATGGCCAACTTGGGTTAAGTCCAATTAGGTTTAAAATGTTGGACCTTTGTTTGGACTGTTGAACATTTGTCTGGGCTCAGCCCCCCATTATTTAGCAATGCTAAGCATGGGTCTGGTTTCTGACCATATTTTGTCCTTTATTGAGTGCTGAGCACTCATATGCCATATGAGATGATCAATCTTGGAAGACAAGGGTGTACTTTGAGGTTCAATCAAAAGGGGGTCTTGGCTCTGGAAGACTTAGCCAATTTGAGCTAAGACTGGTTCAAATATAATGTGAAACACTAGAATACATTCGTCGATCACGTGTTCCCACGTGACACATTTAAAATAGTGTTAAACACTAGGGACGAGGCGCTCAAAAATAGTGTTGAACACTAAAATTGAAGCGCTCACGTGGGATCACGTGAGGCGCCTGAGAATTGGGCTAAACTTTCTTTATTTTACTCTCAGAATATGCAGGTAAGTGTTAAACACTTAATTTCCATGTTATCACGTGCGGACATATGATGGTGCCCACAGTCTGTTCTGCTCTTCTTATTTTGAAGAGTCTGTTCAAGGGTCACGTGTGAGCACGTGGCCTGATCTTGTTCATTCTTTTTTTATCTCTGAGGGGAATAGTCACGTGTTGACATGTGATCATACTGGGTACTTGATGCTTTTACGTGCATAGAGAGTTTTAAGTCCCTTATTTAAGAATTAAATTCTTTTGTAGGGTTAAACCCTAGTTTTATTTAGAGAAATTAAATTCCTATGTATTTGGAAGAATTAAATTCTTTAAACTCGATTCTCCCTCTAAGTTTTGGATCTGCATGGCAGAATCTCCCGGATGAGAATTAAATTCTCAACTTATGGGGAGATCTGCTTCTGCAGATCTTCAATCATGAAGAAAAACTAAGTTCTTATTTTAAGGGTTAAACCCTATCTTTGTTGGAGAATTAAATTCCTAAATATTTGGAAGAATTAAATTCTTTAAACTCAATTCTCTCTCTAAGTTTTGGATCTGTATGACAGAATCTTCCCGATGAGAATTACATTCTCAACTTATGGGGAGATTTGCTACTGCAGATCTTCAACCATAGGAATAACTAAGTTCTTATTCAGAAAAGTTAAACTCTTAGTTTAAGAATTAAATTCTCTTTTTTTTTTTGTGGGAGCTTATAAAATGATCTCTTTTCCTTTCTTACCTAGGGTTTCTTTCTTTTTCTGAAGAAATCTTCTTTCTCTCTGGAGAATTAAATTCTCTTCTTTTTTCTCTCCGTTGATGTCTCCCCTTATTTTTCTCTTCTTGGCTCCTATTTATAGAAGAAAAAAAAGAATCAGTTTGTTTAGTCAATCTTTCATTGAAAAATTTTGATTGATTTTGTAACCAACATGATCTTTTAGATCACTCGGTGAATTTTATTCACCATTGGATTTTAATCCAAAAGATATTTTATCTGTTATTCCTTGCAAATTTCAGGGAAATATCTTCTTGTATAGAATCTTTCTATAGATTAGTAATTTTTAATCACCATTGGATTTTTAATCCAACGGTGCTCCACTTTACAGAGCGCCATCTTTTTGTTTGGAAAGATCTAGGGAAATATTATGGTTTTTGATTTCCCTTAATTAGAATTTAATTCTATTAGTTCAGAAGGTTTATGAGCATATCACGTGTTGGCACGTGACCCCACTGATTGACCATTTAATTAGAATTTAATTCTATTAGTTTAGAGATCTTTAGGAACCCATCACGTGTTGGTCCGTGACCCCCTGTCATGTGTGGGCACGTGATGCCCCATTTTGGGTTTTCTTTCCTTTAACTCAGAGAATTTTTAAGCCCCCATCACGTGGTGGCACGTGACCCACTGATTAAGTATTTAACCAGAATTTAATTCTATTATTTTAAAGAACTCAGGAACTTATCACGTGTCAGTACGTGACCTTTGGTCACGTATGAACACGTGATGCCCCATTGGGTTTTTTCTTGCTGTTTTATTATACTTCAGTGGGCTTAAAGGCTCATCACGTGCGGGCACGTGACCCCATTCGATTAGGATTCAATTCTTACCATTTCAGAGCCCTCAGGAAGCCATCACGTGTCGGTACGTGACCCCCGATCACGTGTGCGCACGTGATGCCCCATTGGGTTTTTCCTTGTATTTTATGAGGGAACAAGGAGCTAGAACGACGTTAGCTGACACGAACATAATAGAGACAAATGGTAGCGGCGGCTCCTCCCATTGTCGCCCGAGACTGGCCGGAAGGACCGTCCTGGAGTTTATCTTCATCGTGTAGGAGACGGGAGCCGTGTTCATCTTTGGAGACATTGTTGAAAATTGATTGCTTGGAAAACCTGCATGAAAGAGCATTATTTTAGTATAAACATAGATTTGTATATTGATTAAGTTCGCATGAATGTTTAACTTGAAATATGGGAGGAGCGATTGGTCCCACCGAGCATGCCAGAATCTGTAGGGTGTTTTTCGTCACCCCATTGAGATGGGAATACGCGCGCGCTTGTCAAGCGCATTGCAGATTCCCCCTGCCTAAGGTGGGCTGGGGTTTATTGATTGTGGGGATCCAAATCTCCGGCAGCTGCGGACTAAGCTGTCGTTGATTACCCCTCGCCTTTGGGGCGAGAGAACCTCTGATTGACGGGTCAAATAGGTCATGCGAACTCAATGCGCAGTGTTGTGTTTTGAAGGGGTTTTGGATATATCGGGGGCCCCGCAGAGTTTTTACGGGAGCCCCGCTACCCGAATAGCAGGCTGGGGGTCAAGGGCGCTAGCAACCCCCTTGCGGGGTGCAGGGCAGCACCCCGTTAGAAATTTTTTCTAACAGGGGAGGTGTTTTTAGTGTGGAGTACATGTAAAATGAGGGGGGAAAGGCCTCCAAAGGACGCGTGAGCGCCAGTGCTTAGGCGCTTGGGTTAGCGCTAGGCGCTTTGGGCGCTGGCGCTAGCGCTTTGAGCGCTCGAGCGCTCACGTGCCTGGCACGTGTGCGCTAGCGCTTTGAGCGCTCGAGCGCTCACGTGCCTGGCACGTGTGCCCTAGCGCTTTGAGCGCTCGAGCGCTCACGTGGGCGCTCGGGCGCTAGCGCCTCACGTGCCCGGCATGTGAGAACTCGGGCGCGAGCTCTTTGGACGCTCGGGCGCCAGCGCCTCACGTGCCCGGCACGTGGGTGCTCGGGCGCTAGCGCTTTGGGCGCTAGCGAAAGGAGAGGGGTTTTACCCCAAAAATAGGAGTTAAACTCCAAAAAGAGGATTTTGAGTGGAGGTAAACTTCTGAAGGTTTAGATTAGGAGTTAAACTCCTTTGAGGATTTGGGTCTTGGAGTTGAACTCCCTAAAAATCTTCAGAGGTTCTCCTCTCTTGAGTCTTGGAGCTTCTCTTGACTGGAATTTTGTCCAAAGTTGGATTTTTGGAGATGGGTCTCCTTCTTCATTCTCTTGATCGGCTGGATCTTAGAGAAAAGGGGGTGGGACTTAAAAGTCTCCCCTTTTTGAGATCTAATGGAAGATCTGAGCTCCCCTTTGTGTGTTTTGTGGTGAAAAACTATTTAGTTTTTGAAAAGGGAGAGTAAAACTCTTGATTTAATTCAAAAGAAAGGAGAAGGTTTAAAAGCTTGAGGAAGGAGAAGAAGGAGGCATAAAACCTAACCTTTTTGAGAGGAATGAAAAGTGAATATTTTATTCATCATCATGTTGCCTTATATAGGCTTACACATTTACACATAGCCCCTTGGGTTTTACAAAATGACATTTTGCTCATCTCATGTCTCATATGATATTTCTTTTTTGCACATAAGCCATGGGCTTTACAAAAATTAGGTTTTATGCCCATTCATGCACAAAAAAAATTACATTAAAATTATTTATTACATGATTTTTATGTTGGCATGGGGGAGGCCGGCCGCTTCATGTTCGGGCTCAACTCGGGTATGGACCCACTTGACCTTGGCTTGGGCCCACTTAGCTTGGGGTTGACTTTGACTTTGACTTGGTCAACCGAGGTGCAATTTTCGACCCCAACTATCATGAATTGTTCAAGAACGTATATAAGAGATATATTTAAGAGTCATAAGCAAGAAGGACCAATAGGTACTCAAGAAATCCAGATGGAATCAAGAAGGTTATAAGCAAAGATCACGACAAAGATGAAGGGTTCGAACTTCCATTTTTTTTGTCGAGAGTTGATCGTCCGGGAAGATAAGAAAGGACTCAAAACGGATTCAAGAGAGAAAATTTAAAAGAACACAATAAATGGTAGGGTCCATGTTGAGTCATGATCGTCAGGAGAATAAGGAAGGATTCAAGGGACTATGATTCAAGAGTGATATCATAGTAGGGTCCTTGCACTGTTATAACATACTCCTTATAGGAATTTTGAGGACGTGTTTTTTTTTAAGAAGTTAGATTGTAACGACTATGCCCGTTTGGAAATAAATAAAATTTTGTTTGAATTTAATCATGTTATTTCTGTTTCTTAAATAATAAAAGAGAATTTTTAATTTTTGAAAAGATAAAATTGATTTGCTAGTATTTTAAAAGAGAAAAGAAGAAATTTTTTTAAATAGAATTATGATTTTAAATTTTATTAGATTTTGATAATGGGGATTTTTGAAAAGATAATCTTTAGAAAATGATTTTCAATATAAAAAAAATTAATATTATTTCAAAGGAAAAGATTTTGTTTATCTTTAATTTAAAATATCTTTTGTTAGAGAAAATAATTTCTAAAATATTTTTTGGTATTTTTAAAAGACAAGAAAAGATGTAATATATATATATCGTCCCGCTTCCCAAAATAAATAAAATAAATAATAAAATAGCGAGAACGTAATGAGACCCGCGGCGTATCTGTATCAAGAAGCATATCTTCCCGATAAAGATACGTTAAGCGTCTGTACATGCAGTAGTTATATCATAAGAATTTATAACAATATTTATTAACTAAGATAATCAAGGTTCACAACAAAATAACCAGTTTCAAGCGATACAAAAGAAAGAGGTTTCAAGCACGAGGCATGTACAAGATACATGTCGTAAAATGATCAATAACAAAATGAGAGAATAATATATCGGAAATGGCTCGAAGTGTGAAAAGTCGTAGGTTGATACATCCTCTTCACCGGGGACTGCTTCGTCCCCCTATAAAATAGATTCTGATGAATATTTCCAGAAAACAAAAAATAAGAAAACATACAAAATGCCCATCAGCGAATTAACGCTCGGTAAATCTCCCAAAAATATAATAAAGATAATGAAAATATGATATTAATATAAAACAAAATCAACTTGGTAATAGCAAGGAAAAATAATGTAAGCTCATGTAAAAAGATATTAACGTATATATTTTTTAAACCATATTTTATCTTGTACGAATCAAAACAAGAATAGGGCATGCAACATCGTGAATATTTCGTTCATCATGTTAAAACATCATATGAGGATTCTAGAGGTGGCCCACATGAATTCAAGATGTGGCCTCCGCCCTCATAACGTGATACTTGTTCCACATGGTACTTAGTTCTACATACAATAGAATTTACCGTCTTTTCAATATATACGATTTTATTCCTTTTCCAACCCTCCCATTACTCCATATCAAAAACGGTTTACTGCATGAAGCATGTATTTTCTATAAACAAGAGTTAACCAGTAACATGAATCAAGTATCAATCACTTATAAAGTAGTAATCATGTATCAAATATCTCATGCGAAAAGTAAACCAACAAAACTTGTAAAAAATCTCATAAAACATGAATAAATACTTAGGAAAACTATATAATGAAAATATGCAATAGTCACATAATTTCAGTAAGAAAATATGATTAAAGCTTCTGGAAAATATAAATATACGGATAAAGGAAACTTACAAAAGTGTGCAAATCGATATAACAATCAATTTGCCAAAGTCCTAACTCATAGATTGAGACCCCGATCGACATGAAATTCCTACAGCGCCTCAAGAAAGACCTTTTGTTATGACGAAAAATTATAAGAGTGGGAGAGGGGAAAAGATTTATTTATACGATTAGGGATTAGGGTTTTGAGATATAAGGCTAGGATTAAAAAAAAAAAATAGATCTAATGGTTTAAAAAGAGCTTTTCATAAAAATAGGTTTGTTTTTTTTAAAAAATATCTTTAATTAAAATGAAATCTAATTAAACTCTTAAAAATACTTAATAAATAATCTTATCTTTTCAAAAACTTTTTAATAAATCTCTTAATTTTTTCTTGTCATTTAAAAATACCAAAAATGATTTTAGAAATTATTTTCTCTAACAAAAGATATTTTAAATTAAAGATATGATAAAGAACACAAAGAAATTTGAGAGGAAAATCATATATTGAATGGAAAGCATTTAGGCCATTAAATAGCCATTTACATCAAAAACAGAAAATACTACAAATAAGGGATCTTCCAACTAATGAAGACCTATTCTAAAGCAAGGAGTCCTAAATAAAATGGGATTTTATTTAACTAATTCCTAACAATTCCTCCCTTAATGGGATTTTATTTGACTAATTCCTAACAATTCCTCCCTTAAACTAAATTCTTGAATACTGAAAGAAATTAGTTTATGTTGTTTCTTGCACAAACTCCAAGCATTGCACGCAGCTTCACAAAGACATCATCCTTGAGTGGTTTTGTCATCACATCAGCAATCTGTTCCGAAGTATTGCAATGAATCAGTTCTATTACTCCTTCCCGTGCGAGCTCTCGAAGAAAATGAAAACGAACATCAATATGCTTGCTTCGTCCGTGCATAACTGGATTTCTTGAAAGCTTGATTGCAGAACTACTGTCACATTGAATAGCTATTGACTCTTGCTTTTCTTGATCAAGTGTCATTTGCAACCTCTTTAACCAAATAGCTTGACAGGAACATGATGCTGCTGCTATGAATTCTGCTTCCGTGGTTGACAAACTTACAATTGGTTGTTTCTTGGAACACCATGATACAGCTCCAGCTGCAAAAAGGAAGACATTTCCAGTTGTACTTTTTCTATCATCAAGATCACCCGCATAATCACTATCAGTATATGCCTTGAGTTTATCACTTCCTCCCTTCTTGTAGAAAATTCCAAACTCAGTTGTTTCTCGTAAATACCTTAACACCCTCTTTGCTAGTTGTAAATGGAGCTGAGTAGGTCTCTCCATATACCTGCTTAAAACACTAACAGCAAACATCATATCGGGACGAGTTGAAGTAAGATACATGAGACAGCCCACAATTTGCATGTAGTAAGTTTTATCCACCTTGGTCCCTTCTTCATCCTTGCAAAGCTTGAAACCAGGAACAATTGGACTTCGAACTGAATTGCTTTCGTTCATCCCAAAACGTTTCAACGTCTCCTCTGCATACTTCTTTTGACAAATAAAGATTCCACTAGATTTCTGCAAGACTTCAAGACCCAAAAAATACTTCATTTTTCCGAGATCCGTCATATCAAACTCAAGCTTCATCGAGTTCTTAAACTCAGTAAACATCAGCTCATCGTTCCCTGTAAAGAGAAGATCATCAACATATAAACTTACAATGAGCATGCTGCCCTCTTTGTTCCGCTTAATAAAAAGCGTATGCTCATAATCACATTTTTTAAAGCCTTCCTTCAGAAAATATGCTTCGATACGACTGTACCAAGCACGAGGAGCCTGTTTGAGCCCATAAAGAGCTTTCTTTAACCTGTACACTTTCTCTTCTTTCCCTTTTTGAATGTAACCACAAGGCTGCTCAACAAAAACATCTTCAATTAATTCTCCATGTAAGAAAGCAGACTTTACATCTAATTGATATATAGCCCACCCCTTTTGTGCCGCCAAAGCAATCACCAAACGTACAGTCTCCATGCGAGCTACCGGAGCAAATACTTCTGTGTAATCAACACCATACCGCTGAGCATACCCCTTTACTACTAGCCTTGCTTTATACTTGTCAACTTCCCCCTTCTCATTAAGTTTAGTCTTATAAACCCACTTTACTCCAACTGTTTTAGCTCCTTTGGGTCGATCAATTAATTCCCATGTGCCATTTTTCTCAATTGCTTCAATCTCTGCATCCATGGCATTACGCCATCTTTCACTCTTCACAGCTTCTTCAAAATTAAGTGGATCTGCACCAGTGGTGTACAACGCAAAGAATGCTGTGTAAAGCGCAGCCTCTTCATCGGACAAACCATCACCGGTTACATAATCTTTTAACCAAGCTGGTTGCTTCCTACTCCTCCCTTCGACATGACCTGGTGAAGCTTCTTGATTAGTGACAATCGACTCCTCAATCGACTCCTCCGGTTGTGCAGCGGCAACATCATCTTCTTCTACTGCATATTCTTCATTGACAGCCCTTTCATTATTTTCCCATTCTAGCTCGCACATAACAGCTGACTCATGCTTCTTGTCCCATTCCCATTCTTCATCCTCGGCAAAAACCACATCTCTGCTTATTACAATCCTTTGTGAGATAGGATCATAAAGCCTATATGCCTTTGACTCTTCGCTGATTCCGAGTAGAACACACCTCAAGCTTTTCTCATCTAGCTTGGATCTCAATTTATCAGGTACATGAGCATATGAGACACAACCAAAGATTCTGAAATGTTGGACTGTTGGCTTGATTCCGCTCCAGGCTTCTTCAGGTGTTTTGTCCTTCACAGCTAGTGTTGGACTGCGATTTAAAACATGCACAGCCCAATTTACTGCTTCTGGCCAGAAAGTTTTGGGTACTTTCTTTTCAGATAGCATACTACGGACAAGATTCATGATGGTTCGATTCTTCCGCTCTGCAACGCCGTTTTGTTGCGGTGTATATGCAGCTGTCAATTGTCTTTGCAATCCATGTGCATTGCAAAACTCGTTGAATTCTCTAGATGTAAATTCTCCACCACGATCCGTACGCAACCCTTTAAGAGATGTACCTGTTGCTTTCTCAACATGTATCTTGAAACTCTTAAAGACAGCAAAGGCCTCTGATTTTTCTGCCAAAAAATAAACCCATGTCTTGCGGCTGTAATCATCAATGAAAGTAATTAGATACCTTTTCTTGCTGTTTGAGGCTGGCTTAATTGGTCCGCAAATGTCAGCATGAACAAGCTGCAAAATTTGTGATGCTCTCCAGGAACTCTTCATTGGAAACGAGTCTCGATGTTGTTTCCCAACAAGACAATTTTTGCACAGCTTTGAGGGTGGCTTAAGCAATGGTAAACCTTCCACCATTTGTTTTTGCTGCAGTATTTGTAAGCCTTTGAAGCTTAAGTGCCCAAACCTGCAATGCCAGAGTTGCGCCACATCTTCTGTAACCGTGTTAAAGCAAGTGGGTGCTGCAGGCAAAGTGATGGCATGCAAGATAAACATTCGATTTGCAGACATATTTAATTTCATAATCAAACCTTTGTCAGGATGATATATTTTGCACTGCCCTTGTTGAAACAAAATGCTTAGACCCTTCTCTTGCAACTGTCCCAAGCTTAACAAGTTGTTCTTTAGTTCTGGAACATAAAAAACTCCTGAGATAATGCTGACAACTCCATTGATTTGAAGTCGAATGTTGCCTTTCCCATGAACCACCATGTTTGAATTATTTCCCAACTTCACTGAATCAGAGAATTGTTCATCAAACTCGGAAAAATATTCTCTTTTTCCACACATGTGATTACTGCACCCAGAGTCCAAAAACCACATGTCTGTTGTTTTTTGCTCCTTTTCTTCAACATAAGCCATCAACAGCATGTGTTCTTCACTCTCTACTTCACTTTCTGCAAAATTTGCAACTCTACTCTTACATTCCCATTGATAATGCCCAAGCCTGTGACAAGCATAACATTCCACCGTTGCCTTGTCAAAACTCTGTCTGCCTCTTCCACGGCCTCTACCTCCAGAGTTCCCACGTCCTCGTCCTCGTCCAGAATATTGGCTCCCATGTGTCACCTTCAGTGCATGTTCTTCCTGTACAGTATTACTCATGCGTTGCTCATGCACAAGTAAACTGCTTTGCAATTCGTCAATGGAAAGTACACTCGTATCCTTGGATTCTTCAATAGAACACACAACATAATTAAACTTTGGAATCATTGACCTCAGAATCTTTTCCACAACAGCAACTTCTTTCAAATCTTCACCATTTGCTTTCATCTTGTTAGTAATGACAAGAATACGAGCAAAGTACTCGTCCACAGATTCTCCTTCTTTCATGTGAGCCATTTCAAACTCCTTTCGCAATGCCTGTAGGTGAGCACGCTTTACTCGTGTTGTTCCTTGATATTTCTGCTTCATAGAATCCCAGATACTCTTTGATGTGTCTTTGTTAACGATTGTTTCCAGAATAGTACGATCTAAAGCCTGAAACAGATAGTTCTTAGCTTTGAGATCCTTCAATTTCTGCTCTTCATAGTTTTTCCTTTGCACCTCAGATGCACCTTCTGCTGCTGCAGAAACTCCATTCTCCACCACATCCCAGTATTCCTTTGATCGGAGAAAATTTTCCATAAGCATCCCCCAATGACTGTAGTGACCATCGAACCTCGGCACTGCTGGTTGAACAAAAGCACCTTCTGTAGTCATTGCCTCTGCTTAAATCCTTAGAAGACTGCTGCTTCTACAAAGCCTCTTGACCTGGCTCTGATACCAAATGATAAAGAACACAAAGAAATTTGAGAGGAAAATCATATATTGAATGGAAAGCATTTAGGCCATTAAATAGCCATTTACATCAAAAACAGAAAATACTACAAATAAGGGATCTTCCAACTAATGAAGACCTATTCTAAAGCAAGGAGTCCCAAATAAAATGGGATTTTATTTAACTAATTCCTAACAATTCCTCCCTTAATGGGATTTTATTTGACTAATTCCTAACAAGATAAACAAAATATTTTCCTTTAAAATACTAATAATTTTTTTTATCTTGAAAATCCTTTTCTAAAAGTTCTCTTTTCAAAAATCCCCATTATCAAAATCAAATGAAATTTAAAATCATAATTCTATTTTAAAAAATATATAATCCTTCTCTTCTCTTTTTAAATACTAGCAAATTAATTTTATCTTTTCAAAAATTAAAAATTCTTTTTTATTATTTAAGAAACAGAAATAACATGATTAATTTCCCATTCCTTAGCCGTAAAGATGTCAAACAAAATTTTATTTATTTCAAAACGGGCACGGTCTATACGATCTCTATGTGCTTTGTTCGTTTATGAAACACCGGATTTTCTGCAATATGAGTAGACGCTTGATTATCACATTATAATGGAACATGAGAATTTAGAGAAAGTCTGAGGTCACGAAGTAAATTGGATAACCAAGTGACTTCGCAAATTGCAGTGCCCATAGCTCGATACTTAGCTTCTGCAGATAAACAGGAAACGGTAGTTTGCTTTTTGGTTTTTTAAGAAATAAGACTAGAGCCTAAGAATATGCAATAACTAGTTGTTGAATGTTGTCATTGGACAACTTACCCAATCTGAATCGCAGTATGCATGAAGTGTAGAAACCAAGGCAGAGGATAAAAGAACTCCTTGACCAATTGTAGCTTTAATATATCGAAGTAATCGGAAAGCAGCATCAAATGAGGCTTGCGAGGTTGATGCATGAATTGACTAAGAATGTTGACTGTGTAGACGATGTCAGGATGAGTAATTGTAAGATAAATGAGACGCCCTAAAAGTCAACGAAAAGTTGAAGGATCATCAAGAATTGTGCCATCATAGTTTGTCAACTTAAGATTTTGTCCAATCGCAAAATCACTTGGCTTGGTTACAGTAAGTCTGGAGTCTTTAAGGATACAAATAGCATTTTTTTGTTGACAAAGATATATGCCTTTTGGAAAGCGAGCAATTTCAATGACCAAAAAATACTTAAGAGCCCCAAGATCTTTGATGTGGAACTGTTGGCGTAGCATATTTTTGACTTTCTAAATTTGATGGCTATTAGTTCCTGTAACAATAATATCATCAATATAGACAAGAATGAAGGTTGATGCGCCATTTTGATACATGTAAAATAATGAATGGTCAACTTGAGACTGCTGGAAACCAAAACTAAAAAGACATGAAGAGAATTTTGCAAACTAATTTCGAGATGCTTGTTTGAGACTATAAAGGAACTTGTGAAGTTCACATACGAGATTCTCTCCCTTTTTGCCATATGTAGGTGGAAGCGACATACAAACTTCTTCATGCAAATCCCCATGTAAGAAAGCATTATGGACGTCGAGTTGATGCAATGGCTAATTTTTAATTGCAGCAATAGCAAGAAGAACTTGAACAGTGACTAACTTTGCGACGAGTGCAAAAGTATCTTGATAATCAGTCCTTTCGATTTGATTATAGCCTTTAACAATGAGACGTGCCTTTTACCTTTCAATTGTTCCATCAAAATGTCGCTTTATTTTGTACACTCATCAAGCGCCTATTGGTTTCTTTTCTAGGGGAAGGGCAATAATAGACCATGTTTGATTTTTTGTAAGTGCGTCCATCTCAGCTTTCATTGCTTGTCTCCATTCTGGAAATTTGACAGCTTGAGAAAAATTGGTTAGTTCATTAGCAGCAGATAAAGAAGAAAGAAAAACTTGATGATGAGAATCAAATTTTGAAGCAACAAAATTTGATAGAGTATATGAGATACCTGGACCATCAGACGGGAATAAGGTAGTCGTAATCTTCAAGATAAGTAGGAGTCTTATAAGTTCGAGTAGATCTTCTTAAAGGTGGATTTGGAGTAGAATTTGTTTCAATAAGTGATGGTTGATGATCATTTGAAGGAGAGGAAGACGATGATATTAAGGTTTCTTGAGTTGGATTTGGAGTAGAATTTGTTTTGGTAAGTGATGGTTGATGATCATTTGAATTTGAAGGAGAGATGGATGATGATATTAAGGTTTCTTGAGTTGGATAAAAAGACAAATTTGTTTAGATGGATGGTGATAAAGAATTAGTTGATGGTGATGGAGTTTCATTAACGAACATAGAAAATAAAAAAAATTGGTAGATGAGAAGTGCCATCTATATCAGAAACCGGTAATGGAAAAACATGTTTTGCAAGCTTAGTTGGAAAAACATGACAAGGAAAAATATTTTCGTGAAAAACAATCGTCACGAGATGTATAAACTTTGCAAGTATGGAGATCAAATATTTTGTAAGCTTTTTGACTTTAGGGATAGCCAATAAAAATTCCAGGAGATGCACGATGGTCAAATTTATGTGTGATTGATGTATTACGACCATAACATAAGTATCCAAAAACACGCAAATGATCATAACATGGAGGTTTATGAAAAAGTATTTCAAAAGGAGTTTTTCCATTTAGAATGGCGGTTGGAAGTAGGTTAATTAGATAAACGGCTGTCAAAATGCAATCGCCCCAAAACTTAAAAGGTAATATGTCTTGGAATTGTAGAGCCCTGGCAATATTTAAAAGGTGAAAGTGTTTGCACTCTACAATACCATTTTGTTGTGGTGTATGCACATAGCTAATTTAATGAATAACTCTAGATGACTGAAGAAAATTTGTAGTGGCGCCATTAAGAAATTCATTATCATTATCGGTTTGAATTTTGCAAATGTTAGAATTAAATTGTGTTTGAATCATGTTAAAAAAATTCAAATGTGATGATGATCTTCAAATTTGTTACTCGTAAGTAGATCCAAGTGCAACGAGAATAATAGTCTACAATAGTTAAGAAATATCGTGCTCTGGATAATGATGAAGTGTGATATGGACCCCATACATCAAAATGTACCAACTCAAAACAAGATTTAGTAGAAATTTTACTAGATTGAAATGGTAACCGAGTTTGTTTAAAGAGGGCATAAAGTATAAATTGATTGATTAGAAATTGATGGAATTTTAGAATCCAAATTTTGAAAATTTTGAAGATATAGATAAAGAAGGATGATCTAACCTCCAATACCATAGATCAAAAGGGGACTGTGCAACTAAACTAGAAGCACTAAGCGACTGTTGTCGAAGAAGAAAATAAAGTTCATTCTTCTCTTTACCTTTTTCAATCACACATTTCGTCTTTAGGTCCTGAAAAACACAAGAATCAGGAAAAAATTACGGAACAATTTAGAGATTTTATGAGTTTGCTACTAGAGAGCAAATTAAACTTGAAGTCCAGCACATGAAGAACGTCATGCAACAATATATTAGAATTGGGTTTAGCACTACCAATACTGGCAATGGATATTGTAGTGCCATTAGGCAATGTAATCGAAGAAGAAACAAATTTAAGATGTTTAGAAAGTAAATTTCTGATTTTGAGACCGGATGCTCCAGAATCAATTATTCAAGAAGTATTAGAGATTGTTGAAGAAAAACAATGCGTGTTATCTGAAAAATTTGCTGCTGAATGAACATTACCAGAAGAAACAAACGAATTGATCTTTTGAATTTGGTCGGTTGTAAATGTTGACTTAGAGCTTGCTTGGAAAGACAGAAAAGTTGTTGACGTTGCATCTGTAGCATTGAAGGATTGAAGTGGATTTGATGACGCAGATGACGGAAGCTTTTTTGTGTGCTCTGATACCATGAGAAAATTTATAAAGAGGAAATTTTGTATGAGAGAATTTATAAAAATTTTGTATAAGAGAATTTATAAAGAAGAAATTTTGTACTGAATATTTTATAAACTTTGCATTCAACTTTACAATGTATATATCTATGATAATACTTGCCTAGCAAGTAAATAAAAAAGGAAAATGATAAATACATTATGCTTGACTATCAAGTAATCATAAAAGAAAAAAATAATTACAAAGGATTATGATTTATCGTAATTAGCTCTAAATAAATTAAGTATAGTGCCATTTTATTTGCTAATTGCTAGGAGAGAAATATTTTAAATCTTGCATGATAAATTTAGCTAATACGGCCATATAAAATATTGTGACACACGTCACATCCAAGAAAATCCAGTGCCGTATATTTTGGACAACTGAACTCTGAAAAACTTAAAATAGACTTGAACTGTGAAAATTGCTCCAATTTGCCATGATGATGTCTCATGCAAATATACATGTTACCAATATACATGTTAGCAAGGGTCTCCACACAATGCACAGATATGAAGTATAAAGTTACAAAATATCGTATTAATTTAATTTTTTAAATTTTATATGATCAAGCTGTAATATCTCATATTTATAAACTTCATATGTGAAATATATGAAGGAAACTTATAAATATTTTGGCATTTGTCTTCGGTTTTTACAATATTTTTATTCCTATAGAATATGAAAACAAGGAAAAAAATTTAAAATCCCAAAAAAAAATTCCTTCGGTTTTTCAATATTTACTTGTAACACACAAGAATCATGAAACGTACAAAAATTTCTAACCTTTTGTTTTCTTCAGAATTTTAACATTTTGCATCCTACACAAATTTAGCGAAATTTGAAAAATCTCAAATTTTTTGTTTTTTTTTTATTTTCGAATATTTTGCTTGCTGTAGCACAAGAAAATTTTGAAAACTTAAATATGTAATGTTTTTTCGGTTTTTCAATATTTTCCATAATATAATACAAGAAAATCGTAAATATTTCAAAATTTTCAGTTTTCTTTCTATTTTCAGTATGGAAAAAGGTTCCTACACAACACTCATACAATTAGTAGGTTCCGCACTTAAATGCGCCCAACACGAAGTGTTTCAGTGTGTTAGTGCAGTATGTTATGTAAGAAAATTACATAGCTACTCTTTGCTCTTCCAATATTATGTATAGCACATGAAAAAATTTTGCTCTTCCAATATTATGTATAGCACATGAAAAATCTTAAATTTTTCTGTTTTCTTCGGTTTTTATTTGCATGTTATAGCGGATGGCAATCGTAAAATTTACAAAATTCCAAAAATTATTTGTTTTCTTTAAATTTACAATATTTTACATGCTACCACATGAAAATTGCGAAATTTTCAAAAATCTAAAAAAAAATTCAGTTTTCTTTTACATTTAGCAAATGAAAATGCTAATTTTTTTTAAATCCCAAAATTGTCTATTCCTTTCATATTTTCAAAACTTCGCAAGTTATAACATCCGAAAATCGCGAATTTTTAAAATATTCAAAATTTTCTGTTTTATAAAAATTTTAATCTTTTGGATGCTTGCACACGAAAATCGTAAATTTTTAAAAATCAATTTTTTTTTATGTTTTACTTGGATTTTAATATTTTACTTACCATAGCAAACAAAGAATGTGAACTTTTCATAAATATTAAAATTTTCTATTTTTCCTTTTAATATTTTGCTTCTTGCTCACCTATTGAGCTCATCTAATCATCTCTATTTTTGTTAAATTGTTGTATTTCAAAGAGTGCACGGTATGAAAGCAATCATCTCCTTGCACCTGTCATCTGTTTCATGTTTTTTCTTGTTAGCCTAAGTTTCCCTGAAACACGATGGATTTCACCGTTATCCCAGATGTATACTTTAAAAACTTAAAATAAAACCATGAACTTTCAACCTTTTCGGTTATACAACCGCATGCCGTTTTGGCAACAACCTTTTAATGTTTTTACATCTCTTTATACTTTTTCACAGAATATATATTCTTTCCTAATTTAGAAAAGCATAAGGATGTGTCATTTAGTGAACTTTAGCCTTACTGCAAGGCGATAAATTGTCATGATGCGTTATCCTTATCTGAAGCTTAAAGCCTTAAATAGTTATCTCAATATTTAGATTCTAAGTCCAATCTATATCTCAGGTGGTAAATGACTGATAATTTTTTTCTCAGGGAAAATCTTATCTTTTAGCGATGCCGCCGCAATGTTTACAGAGTAGTTTGATTTGTCCTGAATAATTATGGGATACTTTGGATGGTTTTAATGTAATAATAATAAGAACTACAAGCCTCTTTGTACTCCAAGATGCGGAATTATAGTTGAGTTTTCAATTTTGATCTAATTTTGCAGTTCTGGTTCCTGATCAAAACATCATAAAGATTCAAGGTTGCTGATGAAATGTATGGCCCTGGGTAATTTTTTTTTTTTTTTATAAAATTCACACAGAGGGACGGAGCCACGATTCTAACACTACGGGAGCGGCCCATAAGTACATGCAATTCCATCAATTTCCCTCTTTTAGCATACCGAAAAATAAAATAACTTTTTGTCCCCATAAAGGGAACTAGTTTAAATTTTTAGTTGATAAAAGAATAGCCGGCTAAGAGTTTTAAGTTGGAATCCAAATAGCTATTATTTTGACACACTTGAAAAGAACGCGAGCAACAAAGAACTTGATTAATCCATTTTAAAATATTTATATAATTATTTCCAAGAGATTATACTCACATAAGGATAAGCATAGAAAGAATTTTATATGAGACATATGATGGATACCTGATAGCTCACAAAAGACTTTACTAACAAAAGGATAGGTATATAAATGATTTCATATAATAAAATTTGGGTAGTTCTCTATTTTTTCTATTGAAAATTGAGTTTGGGAAATTCACAAAATATCCAGTTTTGTTCTCAAATGTAGTTTGGATTTTGGTATCAAAATAAGTTACAAAATGATATATTCATTAATTTCATATGAGACAAGAAAAGATAACGAGTCATTGAGTATCATAACCTAAATAAATTAGTTGTGAATTGTGACTAATAAGCTAGCCAAGTGTACATGCATGGACCACCTGACATATATAATGATCCCTTGCAAAATCACGGGCCTTTGGTTATAGTCTTCGTGGCAGTGGGATGTATAATTGGTTGTCCCGAGAATTATATATGGCGTGGGTCAGTGGAAGAACGGAATATTATGCGATAATGTTGGCGAGGGAGATGAGATTATAGGCGGGGTATATAATTTTACCAAGACAGGGAGACGCCCCATCTCTCTCTCTCTCTCTCTATATATATATAGACGCGTGCGCCCTATTTTCTTTACAAACTGCAGGGGATCATTGCTTAATATTTTTAACAGAGTTCATTGGTTATCTTAGTAAGGGAAATTAACAGAAATTTTTTTTTATAATCACAAACCAAAAAAAGAGAGATGGATCTCAATATGCTAGCAAGGAATATTTTAGGAGGAACAAGCTTGCATAAATTAAGATCAGATGAAAGAAAAAAATGGCATTTCGATTTGTTCAAGCAGTTACAGTTCTTGTTCAAAAAGTAATTATAACAGACATATTGTAGCTAATTAGTGGTTATAAATTTGTAAAACCATTCTGAACAAATGACTTGCTTACTTGGAAAAGCAGGTACTTCTTAAGCTCACCAAATATATATATGAGAATAATGGAGGGAAGGTGGCATAGGAGGGAATTTTCTTTTATGCCGTCGAAAAAATACCCTCCCTTATTTTTTTCGACACCTACCATCTTCATCGTTATCATCTAAGATGTGGGTACACCAAATTTCATGTGATTCTACATTCTTTTCACCGTTGATTTAGCAATGTAAAAAGTTCTATTGTCGATAAACCGTTAATTTTGAATCCACTAAATCAACGGTGAAAAGGTTATAGAAAAACATGAAATTTGGTGTACCAACATCTTAGATGATAACGATGAAGATGGTGGATGCCGATCGTCGGAAAAAATAAGGGAGGGCGTATTTTTTCGATACCATAGGAGGAAATTCCCTCCTATGACCTTTTTCCTCCATTATTCTATACACACACATTTGGTTAATGGAGGAAAGGTGCCAATTTCCTCCTATAGCGTTGGAAAAATGCACTCTTCATGATTTTTTCGACGGTCGGCATACATCATGTCCATCTTTATCATCTAAGATATGGATACACCAAATTTCATGTGATTATACCATTTTTATCACCGTTGATTTAGTTGGTGCCGTTGATTTAGTTGGTGCAAAATTAATCGTTTACGGACAATATAACATTTTACATTGCTAGTTCAACAGTGAAAAAGTGGTGGAATCACATGAAATTTGCTGTATGCACATCTTAGATGATAACGATGATAATGGATGCCGATCGTCGGAAAAAATGATGGGGGTTGTATTTTTTTTTCGATGCCATAGAAGGAAATCCTCTCCTATGGCCTCTTTTCTCCGTTATTCTCTCTCTCTTTCTCCCCCTCTCCCTCTCTCCCTATATATATATATATATATATATATATATTCTACCAAATTACCATGACTTCTTATATCTGATTCACCATATTACCATGACTCCTATCTTCCTCCTCGATGCCTTTGCAAACTCTTCGAATCGACATCGACCCAAACATCGCTGCAGCAGATTGGTAGAGTCCCTCCATGTAGGGTTCTCCAAATTCATCATCTATTGGCTTCGTCTAAGGAATTTCAATGGAATTTCAAAATCCCGTACAGCGGTTTTGCGTCTTAGCGAAAAACGATAAATTTTTTTAATTCATTAAAAATTATGTTTTTTTCGGTTTTACAATTTTTTGTATGCTACATACAGCACAAAAAAATCATGAATCTCTAAAAAGTCTCATAGTTTTCTGTTTTCTTCCATTTTTATTATTTTGCTTGCTATATTAAAGCATGAAAATAGCAATAATTTAAAATATCCCAAAATTTATTTTTTCTTCGGTTGTTCAATATTTTGCTTGCTGTAATAAACGCATCTCACAAAATTTTCAAAAATCTCAGAATAAATTCTATTTTCTTCACTTTTGTAGTGTTTTACATGATATAGAACATGAAAAGCGCAAAAAAATTAAAAATATTTTTTAAAATCCGATTTCTTTCTTTTTTCCATCATCATTTAGCATATTATATAGACAGGAAAATCATGAAATTTCCAAAATCTTGAAATTTTCTGTTTACTTCGATTTTACTTGCTAATACTTTTGGAGAAAATCTGGATATTAGAGACAAAAAAAAACTATGTGAAATAAAAGAAAAGATCGCCGGTGGCTACTAAAAACCTAATAGCACAAAATAATTCGATTTGATTGAACTACGACTCCGGGTAACTAGGAACCCTTGGCAACACACCTAATTTTATAAAATTTCTTTTTTTCCCCTTTCAAATTTTCAATATTTTGCATGTTGTAGCATACGAAAATCATGACATTTTTCAATTTTTTTTGTTTCTTTTGTTTTCAATATTTTACCTGTTATAATATATAAAAATCAGTAAACCTTCAATGACATCATGAAATTTTGTTTTCTTCAGTTTTTAATATTTTTTGTTTGTTATATATACATTACTAAAATCGCGAAATTTTTTAAAGTCACGTTATTTTCTGTTTTCTTTTTATATTCTATATTTTACATATTATAGCACAAGAAAATTGCAAAATTTTTGAAAAATCTTAAATTTTCTGCTTGCTTCAGCTTTTTCACTATTATGAATGCTACAGCATACGAATATACGAAATTATCTAAAAAACTCAAATTCTCTATTTCTTTTGAAATTTAAATATTTTACATGCATTACACATAAAAATTGAAAATTTTTCAAAAATGTCAAAATTATCCATTCGCTTTGGTTTTTCTATTGTTTTTTTTATTGTAATACCAAATAAAAATCGCGAAATTTGTAATTCTAATAGAAAAAAATCGATTTTTCAATATTTTGCATGCCATAGCATACAAAAGTTATGAAAGTTTTCAATATTTTGCCAATAAAAGAAAGTATTAAGAGGAAAATAAAAATAGATTTTAATGAAGGGAGCCGTTTAGAATTTTTCACCATATAAAATTAGTTGTATGAGATAGATAAGTGATAAATATTGAGAAGAGAGCCAATGAAAAAAATTTCATCATCTAAATATTGTAAGAAAATTGAATAGAGGCTTGTTGACCATTTTTGTATTAAAGCCCAAGCTAGATTAAGAAATATTCTGTTATATAGCTTTACATATGTTTTTTTTTTCTTTTTTAAAAATTATCCATGTTTTGGAGATCTAACCTCTCAAATTAGAGAGAAAATTAGTACTGAGATAAAACCAATTGGTGCTTTACATATATTATTGATAGAAAAGCATGGATAGATATTAGATAGACTAGCAAGGGCCCCGCTTGCCATGCGGGGGAGGCTTAAAGTTTATCATCTTGCTGTTTAAAACTTCCGTTATACTTATTTGATGAGAAAGAAACATAGAAAACCATTATAGAATTTTATGAAGAAATCTTGCCATTAATCTTTAGCTAGAGAAAAGGTGGCTTTTTGTTCCTGCAGAGAGAGAGCTTGGCATGAAATATGTTAGATCTGCTTCCATCTACTCAGAAAAAAAGTAAAAATCAAATTAAAAATGCTATTTTTCTCACCTGAAACTTACCTGGAAGAGCACTATGTGAGAAAAAGATGATTTTTAGTGCAAAACTCAATTTTTGCAAAGAGTTTGCAGAAGAGATCATGGATCTCAGAGATATTTTTGAGGAATATGGAAGCTTTCAGCTAAAAAAAAACTCGTTGGGCCTTGATATGAGGGGTCCCACCCCTGATGATTGTCCTGGACATCTGGTCCTATAATGACCTGGTTGTTTGCATAAGCTGCATCTGTCGTGCCTTTGCTGAGGATCGGTAGCTATTGTCATTCGATCTTGACACACCTTAGGTCTTCCAGGTCCTATGTTTTTGTCCGATGGTAATACCGTCGATATTTGTCTGTTTCCAGTATAATAGTGCCAATAGTGATTGTCTGGTATAGGACGGAATTTTGGATCATATGCGTCTTGATAACTGGAAACCTTATGGTAACATGAAGCAAATTGTAATGTGAATTATGCATACTGGTCGCAGCAGTCATTGCGTGGGCACACGGTAAATATTGTTGCTGGAAAATACCACATGTGAATGAAAAGAGCCCTTCATCTCTAAAATTTATGGTATATTGATTCTCATTGCTCTCCGTAACTTGAAATTCTATTGTCAAACCTTTCAGATCTGTAGTATTGTGATCTGCGCTCTCTTTTCCGAAATATATCTTCGTAATACGCGGTGAATAAAATCTCCGTCGCCAAAGATTTTTCCCTCTTTGCACAAAATAAGTATCCACTCTGAAAAAAGTTCGAACAATCAATCCTTGTATCGGTAAGCCTCTAACACCCTTAATGATCCCATTGAACCTTTCAGACATATTAGTGGTCATTAGTAGATACATACATCCATTATCATGTGCTTGTGTCCACATGCGTGCTGGATACTCATCTAACCACGTTTTCGCTACTTGACTCGTATCTCCAATTTTCGTCATGTATATGTCATGAACATTAGGGTCAGACGCTTCACCGGCTTTGTACATAAGTTTATTTAGATCTAAATTTTTTAATTTTCGATCAAAATTCTGTCTGAAGTGCCGCAAGCAAAACCTATGTGGTGTCGTCGGAAATACAGCTCTCATAACAGCTAGTATTCCAAGATGTCTAACAGATATGATACATAAATCTGTTTTATCAATAACAAATGTGATACTTTTGAGTTGACAAAAAAACCATGACCAAGATGATGTATTTTCACTCTCGACAATCGAAAATCCCAACAAAAATATACCGTTATTAGCATCAACACATGTAGCAATTAACATGCAATCTCTGTACTCATCATATATATACGTCCCATCTACGCACAATACCGGCCAACAGTATGTGAAACCAACCGCGCAAGGAGTAATACACCAGAAAATTCTTTGAAACCTGACACGGCCATAGACATCTGTTTCCGTGGTTTTTAATTGGTATACGGACCCCGGATTTGATACTTTCATGGCTTCCATAAAAAAACTAGCGAGTTGTATGAGTTTTCCCAATCCCCAAATATTTTGCATAAAACCTTTCTACGAGCAACTCATGCCTTCACATACGAAATCTGAATTTTATGCACTCCACTTACGTAGAGCCGTATCTCTCAAGGAGTTATCGCCACATCTGTATGGATAAATGGCATGATAAGTGAGCAAATGTATGATGAAGTGCAATTTATGTGATCTTTTAACATAATCGAATTGATACAAGTGTGTTCCTGGTTATATTTCGTGACTTTCCAAACTTTGGCTCTTTTGGAACATGCATGCAATATCCACGTACATTCAGGAGCTTTCGTACATATCACGATATAGTACGTCTTATTTGACTTTTCGGTTTTAAATGTAATATTTTTTCAATAGCCCACGACTTCAGTTTTCTCCTTTTTCTGGTAACATATCTCCAACAGCGATGCAATTTTCGCTTTCTACACTCGCTTCCAAATAAGGCACAGCATTTACTTTTGCCACAGCTAAATCTACCCAATTATCATCTTCCAACGGATCGAGACCGGGATCTTTTATTTCGACAAAATCATTATTCACAGCCATGCCATCAATCAATACCACTTCATTCAATCCAGCGGTATAGTCCACGCTATTCTCCCCTTGATGATCTTCATTTGCTTCATCATTATCATTTTCACTCATATCATTGTCACCCATTGTTCTCCGCCGGAAGACGCGACCGGAACGTTAGGACGTCCGGGCCTGAATTCCGAGGGCAGATGCTAATTGGTGCTATCCGTCCACCTTTCCGAAAATGCCAAGTTGATTTATAGTACCATGTATCGAAGGTTTAAACGGATGCGGCCGATGTAGCAGACTTCGTCAGATTCCCCCTCGTTGAGGGGTTTTTGATTGTGGGGACGCTTTTCCCTGCAGACGCAAGCCCCTGCAGTTAATTACGCTACCGCATCGCGGTAACCACTTTCTCCTTCTCCAGATGGTCACTTCGTATCGTGTGTGTTTGTTTTGTTTTTGGTTGGCCGTGGATTGTATACGGAAACTAATTTATGTTGTCGCCCGTAGGGCGTAGATTAGTCCAAATCCGTATTTTCTTAGATTTGGGTTTGGGGTTGGGTTTAAGGATACGTTAGTCTCATTTGAGACTGAGATCAACTTAAACGTATGTTAAGGATACGTTAGTATAATTTCAGACTAAGATCAACTTAACGGGATCGTTTAGATCCAACAGAAGAGCATTTGGGCTCTATTGTTTAGTTTAGGGACATTGCGGTCCAAGGTTAGTTTAAGGACATTACGGTCCAATGTTAGTTTAAGGACATCTCGGTCCAGTTTAAACACATCATAGTCTGTAAAGGTTAAGGACATCATTGTCCATAGGCTTAAGGACCCCACAGTCCGAGGTTAAGGACATCATAGTCCATAGGCTTAAGGACCCCACAGTCCATAGTTTAAAGACGTTATAGTCTATAAAGTTTAAGAACGTCATAGTCCATGAGTTTAAGGACCCTACAGTCCATAGTGTATTTGGTTATCGGGACCCGTCACCTCTTTGAAGACGTTGAAGGATTACAGCGATAAATATCAAAGGAGTGAATAGATGTGCCCTTGAACCAAAGTTGATTGGGAAATCTGTAGTCCAATTTGGGACTAAAATCAATTAATTAGATTATGAGCACATGAGCTCAGTTAAATCTGAATTGAGGACTTATGGCCAACTTGGGCTAAGTCCAATTAGGTTTAAAATGTTGGACCTTTGTTTGGGCTGTTGAACATTTGTCTGGGCTCAGCCCCCCATTATTTAGCAATGCTAAGCATGGGTCTGGGTTCTGACCATATTTTGTCTTTTATTGAGTGCTGAGCACTCATATACCATATGAGATGATCAATCTTGGAAGACAAGAATGTATTTGAGGCTCGGTCAAAAGGGGAGTCTTGCCTCTGAAAGACATAACCAATTTGGGCTAAGACTGCTTTGAATATAGTGTTAAACACTAGCACATTCGGCGATCACGTGTTTCCACATGACACATTTAAAATAGTGTTAAACACTAGGGACGAGGCGCTCAAAAATAGTGTTAAACACTAAAAGTGAAGCGCTCACGTGGGATCACGTGAGGCGCCTGAGAATTGGGCTAAACTTTCTTTATTTTATTCTCAGAATATGCAGGTAAGTGGTAAACACTTAATTTCCATGATTATCACGTGTGGACACGTGATGGTGCCCACAGTCTGTTCTGCTCTTTTTATTTTGAAGATTCTGTGCAAGGGTCACGTGTGAGCACGTGAGGCATCCTTTAGGTGGGCATTGCCCTTGGGTAGAATCCTCTTTTGTTTGATAATTGCAAGGGGTCACATGGGAACGCGTGAGACGCCCAAAATATGTCCTGACTTGGCTTTGTTCTTTTTATTTTGAGGAATTTATCAAAGGGTCACGTGGGAGCACGTGACCATATTGGGTACTTGATCTTTTTACGTGCATGAAAAGTCTAAGTCTCTCGTTTAAGAATTAAATTCTTTTGTAGGGTTAAACTCTAATTTTATTTAGAGGAATTAAATTCCTGTGTATTTGGAAGAATTAAATTCTTTAAACTCAATTCTCCCTCTAAGTTTTGGATCTGCATGGCAGAATCTTCCCGATGAGAATTAAATTCTCAACTTATGGAGAGATCTGCTTCTGCAGATCTTCAACCAAAGGAAGAACTAAGTTCTTATTCAGAAGAGTTAAACTTTTAGTTTGAGAATTAAATTCTCTTATAGGGATATGGGAGCTTATGGAATGATCTCTTTCTCTCTCTTACCAAGGGTTTCTTTCTTTTCTGAAAAAATCTTCTTTTCTCTCTGGAGAATTAATTTCTCTTCTTTTTTCTCTTTTTTTGTATCTCCTCTCTTCTTTCTTTTCTCTTCTTGGCTCCTATTTATAGGAGAAAGAAAAGAATCAGTTTGTTTAGTCAATCTTTCATTGAAAGATTTTGATTGATTTTGTAACCAACATGATCTTTTAGATCACTCAGTGAATTTTATTCACCGTTGGATTTTTAACCCAAAAGATATTTTGTTTGTTGTTCCTGGCATTTTTTTTTTAGGAAAATCTTTTCTTGTATAGAATCTTTATATAAATTGGTGATTTTTAATCACCATTGGATTTTTAATCCAACGGTGCTCCACTTTACAGAGTGCAATCTTTTTGTTTGGAAAGATCTAAGGAAATACTTTTCCAATTAAGGTTTTTGATTTCCTTTAATTAGAATTTAATTCTATTAGTTGAGAAGGTTTAAGAGCCTATCACGTGTTAGCATGTGACCCCACTGATCGACCATTTAATTAGAATTTAATTCTATTAGTTCAGAGATCTTTAGGAACCCATCACGTGTTGGCACGTGACCCCCTGTCACGTGTGGGAACGTGATGCCCCGTTTAGGGTTTTCTTTCCTTTAACTCAGAGAGTTTTAAGACCCTATCACGTGTTGGCACATGACCTAATGATTAAGCATTCAACCAGAATTTAATTCTATTATTTTAAAGAACTCGGGAACTTATTACGTGTCAGCACGTGACCCTTGGTCACGTGTGGGCACGTGATGCCCCATTGGGGTTGTTCCTTGTATTTATTATACTTCAGTGGGCTCAAAGGCCTATCACGTACGGGCACGTGACCCCATTTGATTAGGATCCAATTCTTATCATTTCAGAGCCCTTGGGAAGCCATCACCTGTCGGCACGTGACCCCTGATCACGTGTGCGCACGTGATGCCCCATTGGGGTTTTTTCTTGTATTTTATGAGGGAACACCCATATCATTGTCATCCATAGCAACATAAGGCTCGTGTGTAATATACGATGGTTGAGATCGGTATAATATGGATGGTTCGAGTTTAAAAGGCCGGAATTATGTGGACGGACATGCATGGAATGCGCTACTTGGATCATGTTGGAATGATGCGGAATGAAAAGATTGAAATGCAAAGGTATGGGAAAATCTGCATTTAGTATATAAAGTTTTGTTAAAATTTTCGTATTACAAAGAAAATAAACATAATCACCACTTGTTTCGGATTGATTTACCCTTGGAAAGTTGTAAATGGTAATTCTTGTTGTTCTTCAGGTGTGGATGCAACTGTAGCAGTCGCTTGGGAAAATCTGTATTTAAAATATATTAAATGTATTAACATTTTGGTATTACAAAAAAAAAGTAATTATAAAATATTTACCGTTGAGTTTGAAGATGTGAATAATCATGTGTATAGTCGTATCCACTGAGACTAAAAATATCAACGTTAACCATGGGACCGTATCCCATGGAATTATCTCCAGCATTACAATCAAAATAATTCGTTGGAGCGACATCTGATACTTCCAACTGTTTCTTCTCAATTAAAAGTTCAAAAGAATATTGGGTGTTTGCCAAAACGAAGTCTATCGTAAAAAATGTTGCATCGTCTATAATTTCAACCAATGCATTTCCACTAAACAGAACCCATATACAACTTAACTTAACCTCAATTTCCCGGGATCGTATTTCGTGATCTTAAACACTTTATTCTCAAGTTCTTTGTAAGTCGTTGATAAACATAATCGCATAATCCTTTCACACCCACCATATACTCGGGACCTTGTGCACTTATCACAATCTGGCCATCGTATTTCCATAGAACAAATAAACTTGAACTTGACATTATCTATATCAAATAATATCAACCCAACAATAAATATAAAATGTTAACAACTGAAGTAATGATTATATTCACTAAAAATTAAATAAACAGTATACGTTTTCAATCGGGAATTTTGACAGATAGATTTATAGGGATTGAGATATCGAGTTCCGTTGAAAGAGTGCAGATGGGAGCTTTAGATTTTTTAGGAGGTGTTGTTTACCGCCGAAAGACGCGACTGGGACGTCTGGCCTGAATTTTGGGGGTCAGATGCTATTTGGTTTTATCCATCTACCTCTCCGAAAATGCTAAGTTGATTTATGGCACCGTATATCGGAGGTTTGAACAGATGCGGCTGATGTAGCATACTTTGTCAGATTCCTCCATGTTTGCGAGGGGTTTTTTGATTGTGGGGACGCTCTTCCCTACAGGCGCAAGCCCCTGCAGTTAATTACGTTACCGCGTAGCGATAACCACTTTCTCCTGCTCCAGATGTGCACTTCATGTCGTGTGTGTTTGTTTTGTTTTAGGTTGCCCATGGATTGTATACGAAAACTAATTTATGTTGTCACCCGTAGGGCGGGGATTAGTCCAAATCCGTATTTTCTTAGATTTGGGTTTGGTTGATTTAAGGCCCGTTAACCTAGTTTGAGATTAAGATCAACTTAAATGTTTGTTAAGGATACGTTAGTCTAATTTTAGATTAAGATCTACTTAACAAGGTTTTTAGGATCATTTAGATTTAATGAAAGAGCATTTGGGCTCTATCGTTTTAGTTTAGGGACATTACGGTCTATTGGGTTTAAGGACGTCATAGTCCATGGAGTTTAAGGACATCATAGTCCGTAGAGTTTAGTTTAGGGACGTTGCGGTTCATTGGGTGTAAGGACATCATAGTCCATGGAGTTTAGTTTAGGAACATTGCGGTCTATGGAGTTTAAGGACATCATAGTCCATAGAGTTTGGCTCATCAATTTGAGGGTGCGCCAAGAGTTATTGGTTATTAGGACCCTCCACCTCTCTGAAGACGTTGAAGAATTACAACGACATGTATCAGAGACGTGGAAAGATGTACCCTTGAACCAACGTCCCGACTGAGGGAGGGATAGGATAAACATCATTTTAGATGCCATATGTTAGGAGCTCATTAGCTATCTTTGGAACTGAGATCAGTTTAGGGACCCTGAGTGTGAGGGGCTCGGTTGATTAATGACCAAAAAGGTCTTGGCCTCGGAAGACTTGGCTAATTTGGGTTAAGGTTGATTTCCCCTAGTTACCCCCACAGTGCTAAGCACTGAATCAGTGTTAAATACTAGACTTTGGAGGCGCTCACGTATGAACACGTGAGGGGCCCCGAAGTGGGCGTTGTTCCTTGAGTTTATTCCCTCTTTTATATAAAAAAGTGCTGAGCACTTGGCTCACGTGTGAGCACGTGAGGCCCCCGAGATGAGAACTGTTCTCTGGATTTTATTCCTCTTTTACTTATAAGTGCTAAGCACTTGGTTCATCAAACGGTCACGTGCGGACACGTGAGGCGTCCAAGATGGGAACTGTTCTTTGGATTTTATTCCTCTTTCACTTATAAGTGCTAAGCACTTGGTTCATTAAACGGTCACGTGTGGACACGTAAGGCGCCTTCAAAATATGGGCGCTGTTTTTGGAATTTTCCCCTTTTTTATATACAACTGTTCGGGGGTCATGTGGGAACACGTGAGACACCCTAAAATTGGAACTGTCTTTGGATTTATTCCTTTTTTCATGTAATTGTTGAGCACTCGCTTTAAAAGATCACGTGGGAGCACGTGATTCAGTCTCAGTCATTCTTTTTGTTCATCAGAGGTGCTCATGTGGGAACACGTGAGCTTTGTTATGTAGCGTTGAACGCTAATGAATCACCGGACTGTTCTTCTATGGTTCTGAGGAATCAAGTTCTCCTTTTGTTCTTTGCAGGGATTAAATTTTTTTTAAAGGGTTAAACCCTAGTTTCAGAGGAATTAAATTCCCATATGTTTTGTAAGAGTTAAACTCTTTTGGATTCAGTTCTTTCCCCTAGGTTTTGAATCTGCATGACAGAATTTCCCCGATGAGAATTAAATTCTCAACTTATGGGGAGATCTGCAGAAATTCTCAACTTGTGGGGAGATCTGCTTCTGCAGATGTTAACCAGAGGAAGAACTAAGTTCTTTGATAAGAGTTAAACTCTTGGTTTGAGAATTAAATTCTCTTTTTGTGGGAGCTCTTAGGAGGGGTTCCTCTTCTTTAGAGAATTAAATTCTCTCTCTATTTTTCTTCCCCTCTCCCTCTGTGTGTCCCTCTTCCTCTTCTTACTCTTATTTATATGAGAAGAAAAAGAATCAATTTGTTAAGAGAATCTCTCATTGAGAGATCATGATTGATTTCATGATCTTTTAGATCAATCGGTGAATTTTATTCACCGTTGGATTTTTAATCCAAAGACTCTCTGTTTAACAGAGAAGATTTTCTTGTTTGTTTAACAAGATTATGAAGATCTTATTAGTTTTAACAAGATTAGAATTTTATTCTATCATATCTTTTTAGTTAACAAGATCATAAATATATATAATTTAATCTATCGTATAGATATCTCGTTAGTTTTATAAGATTAGAATTTTATTCTAACATAGAATTCTAATCATATGAATATCTTGTTAATTTAGCAAGATTAGGAAAATATTTTCCTATGATAGAATTTTATTCTACCAGATGATCGCCGTTGGATCTTTGATCTAAAGGTCCTCTGTTTGACAAAGAAGATCTTTTTAGTTTGAGAAATATCAGGAAAATATTTTCCAAAATAGAATTTAATTCTAGAATTTGATAGGAGCATTTTAAATTGGGCCGCTCACATGCTTTGCATGTGAAAGGCAAGAGAACTCATGTGTTTTACACGTGAGGCTTGTTTGGCCATTGGTGATTTATGTTCAGCGCATATATACTTTGCATATGAGCGCTCACATGTTTTACACGTGAGGCCTGTTTGGCCCTTAATTTTTTATTCAGCGCTCATACGCTTTGCATATGAGCGCTCACGTGTTTACACATGAGGCCTGTTTGGCCATTAATTGTTTTATTTTTTAGCGCCTATATGCTTTGCATATGAGCGCCCACGTGTTTAACACGTGAGGCTAAATTTTGAAGACTCTCCCCCTTTTTTATAAGGGAACAAGTAGCTCTTGGCCGAAAATTTTAGCAGGAACAAATGCCCCCCCCCCCCCACTATTTTGCCCATGTATGTATGTACGTGGGTGAAGTGGTGTAAAGTTATGCATGACCATAGGATTGAGGGCTTAGGAGACAAGTTTATGGTCCTTGTAGCCTAAGACTTTTTCCATCTTCATAAGCCGTAAGGGTCTCAAGAAGGTTTTTCTTCCTACAAGTCGAGAGGATCCCGTAGATGTATTTTCTCCCTAGAAATCGTAAGGATTTCTAAGTGTTCATCGCTTCCATGAGTCGTAAGGATCTCACTCGTGTATTTTTCCTTACGAATTGTGAGGATCCGTAAATATCTTCTTTATTTCATCGGCGAATGTGGCTTTGGCAAATGTGGACTGTAGATGGTAGATAACGGTTCATCTTGAACTCCTTGTAGGATAGCGATGCTTAGGAAACAGGTTCAGGTCTGCTGCCCAAGATTTTTCAAGTTTATGAGCCGTGAGGGTCTCATAAAGACTTTTCTCCCTACGAGTCGAGAGGATCTCGTAGGTGTAATTTCTCCTTAGGGGTCGTGAGAACTCCTAAGTGCGTTTTCTCTTGAGAGTGGTAAGGATCTCTCAAGAGAATTTTCTTTATGCGCAGGGATACTAATTTCCCCACCGGTCGAGACGAATCGAGAGATTCTCGTAAAGACATTAATTTCCTTGCGGGTCGAAACGAATCGAGAGGTTCTCGCCAAGGACGTTGATTTCCCTGAATCGAGAGGTTTTGCCAAGGACACTGATTTCCCTGGGGTCGAGACAAATCGAGAGATTCCTGCAAAGACACTGATTTCCTTGCAAGTCGACGCGAATCGAAAGGTTCTCGCCAAGGACGCTGATTTCCCTGAATCGAGAGGTTTTTGCTAAGGACACTGATTTCCCTAGGGTCGAGACGAATCGAGAGATTCCTGCAAAGACACTGATTTCCTTGTAAGTCAACGTGAATCGAAAGGTTCTCGTCAAGGACACTGATTTCCCTGAATCGAGAGGTTTTTGCCAAGGACACTGATTTCCCTAGGGTTGAGACGAATCGAGAGATTCCTGCAAAGACACTGATTTCCTTACGGGTCGACGCGAATCAAGAGGATCTCGCCAAGAATGCCGATTTTCCCAAATCGAGAGGTTTTTCCAAGGATACTGATTTCCCTGTAGGTCGAGACGAATCGAGAGATTCCTGCAAAGACACTGATTTCTTTACGGGTCGACGCGAATCGAAAGGTTATCGCCAAGGACACTGATTTCCCTGAATCGAAAGGTTTTGCCAAGGACACTGATTTCCCTGGGGTCGAGACGAATCGAGAGATTCCTGTAAAGACACTGATTTCCTTGCGGGTCGAAACGAATCGAGAGGTTTTCATCAAGGATGCTAATTTCCCTGAATCGAGGGGTTTTTGCTAAGGACACTGATTTCTCTGGGGTCGAGACGAATCGAGAGATTCCTGCAAAGACACTGATTTCCTTGCGGGTCAAAACGAATCGAGAGGTTCTCGCCAAGGATGCTGATTTCCCTGAATCGAGAGGTTCGTGAGTTGACTCGATTCCGAGATGGAGCATTGATCCGGTGGGGAGGTCATTGGTTGACTTGTTTCCAAGACGGAACATTGATCCGGCGGGGAGGTCATTGGTTGACTTGTTTCCGAGACGGAGCATTGATCCGGGGGGAGGTCATTGGTTGACTTGTTTCCGAGACGGAGCGTTGTTCCGGTGGGGAGGTCATTGGCTGACTTGTTTCCGAGACGGGGCGTTGTTCCGGCGGGGAGGTCAGTGGGTGACTTGCTCCGCTTTCTGCGGTGTCGGGGTTGACTTGCTCCGCTTTCTGCGGTGTCGGGGTTTAACTTGCTCCACTTTTTGCGATGTCGGGGCCGATTGCTCCGCTTTCTGCAGTGTAAGGGTTGACTTGCTTCGCTTTCTGCGGTGTCGGGTTTTGACTTTCTCCGTTTTCTACAGTGTCGGGGCTGATTGCTCCGCTTTCTGCGATGTCGGGGTTGACTTGCTCCGCTTTCTGCGGTGTCGGGTTTTGAGTTCTTCCGCTTTCTGCGGTGTTGGGGTTGACTTGCTCCGCTTTCTGCGGTGTCGGATTTGACTTTAGGTTGTCTGTGAACTGTAGAGTCTTGGAACCGGAGACTTTGTCGTGGCTCCAATCGGTGATGTCGCGTCCATATCCTGCTGGAATGAGGAGGAACGCCGTTGTTGGTCTCCAGGCTGTAGATGTGGCCGTCGAGATTTGGAACCAGGGACTTTGCCATGTCTCCGCTTCGTTGCAACTCTGAGGTCGGTTGCTGACGCCATGTCTGCACCCGGTTGGAGTGAGAAGAAACGTCGTTGTTGATCTTTAGGCTGTATATGTGGTCGTCAAGATCTGACTTCCATTTAACGCAGCCCGGTGAGGAAATGTAGTTCCTTTTTCGCTTATGCCCGTGGATTGTATACAGGGGTCAGTATGGACTCACCTGTAGGGCAAAAGTTTCATTGTTTTTATTTTCTTCCGCGATACTTTATCATTTTAGCTTTTTATATCGCGAAAGTCATGATTGCCCAATCATTTCGGCTATTTTTCGCGGTGCCCAATCATTTCGGCTATTTTTCTTTTTACTCGCTGCTTTTTATTGCAAGTTGCCCAATCATTTCGGCTATATATATTTTTTGTATTTTCGGCTCGCTGATTTTGCTGCGAGTATGGAATCCCGAGGTCTGATACCAATCTTAGCATCAGCATCACTGCGACTGGAATATTGCCAGGAGCGAATCATCATTTGCCGTGAAAGGACTTGGAATTTGATACCGATTTAGGCATCAGCATCGCTACAACTGGAATATTGTCAGGAGCGAATTATCATTTGTCTTTGTCAATATCGAACAAAGGTGGCTTAGTAGACAGGGTTATGGACCTGACGGCTAAGGCTTTTGACTTCGTGAGCCGTAAGAGTCTCATGAAGGTATTTCTCCCTGCGAGTCGTGAGAATCTCATAGGTGTAATTTCTCCTTAGGGGTCATGAGGACTCCTAAGTGTGTTTTCTCTTGAGAGTCGTAAGGATCTCACAAGAGCATTTTCTCCTTGCAAGTCGAGAGAACCTACAAGTATTGTTCACCAAATAGGGGAATTTCACACCATTGGTGGAACTGGGTGAGCGGACGCTTATTTATGCCCGTGGATTATATACAAGGGTCAATATTGACCGCTTGTAGGGCAGTTTAGGGGATATGATGGCTTAAGAACAGGTTCAGGTTCCTGTATCTTAAGACTTTTGAATCCTGTGAGCCATGAAAGTCCAATAGGGGAATTCTCCTTACGAGTCGTAGGGATCTCGTAAGTGCATTTTCTCCATAGAAATCGTGGGGATTCCTATATGTGTTGCTCCTTCGTGAGTCGTAAGGATCTCACTCAGGTATTTTCTCCTCATAAGGTCGAGAGGACCTTATGAGTACTCATGACCGTTTTTTTTACGAGATTGCGCCCTTCGGGTTTTCACAAACTTGCCGGCAATCCTGTTGTTTTTACTCACGACGCCCTTTCGGATTTTCATCCGTGCCCATTCTTCTTGTGGACGTACCGTTTTTTTTTTGCCGCGTAAGGATGCTGCGGTTCATAGTAGTTTTAAGAACGTTTCAGTCCGTAACTAGTTTTAGGACATTGCGGTCCATTGTTAGTTTTAGGGACATTTCGGTCCGCAGCTAGTTTAAGGACATTACGGTCCCTCATTAGTTTAGGGACGTGTTTCGCCCAATCAGAGCAAAGCTCTGTTGAAATTCAAAATTCAAAATTTTGAAGCAAAGCTTCACATCTCGGGCGTAACGCGCCACATGTCAGGCGCTGATACGTCAGCACAGCGCCCAAGAAGGCGCGCCCAATCAGAGCAAAACTCTATTTTTATGAAGCAACGCTTCAGTTGCGCTGCGCGACACGTGTCAGCACAGATGCGCTAGCGCAGTTGCGCTGCGCAGTGCGCTGCGCGACACGTGTCACGCGCTGGGACATCTGCGCCAAACAGAATTAAATTTCCAAGAAATCTTTTCTGTTCTTGTTAAAACAAGAAGATTTTCTTCTGCAAAGCAGAAGCCCTTGGATCAAAGATCCAACGGTGGGGAAAATTCCCCAAACCACTCAGAGAAAGATCTCTTTAACAAATTTAACTAATTTATGGACACTATAAAAAGAACCCTAGGCCTCAATTAAAAGGCATCAACATCTTTCTAAAAAAAAAAGAGAAGAGAACTCTTGAGAAATCCTCAAGAACAACAAAAGGTAAAAAAAAAACCTTTAGGAAACAGAGAAAATTCTCTTATGGACAGATTATGGATCTAAGAACAAGATCAATAATTTTTAAATAAAAAGAAAAATAAGTAATAATAGTGCTTTGCACTTTTTTATGAACCTCTGGTTCTTGAAACAAAAAAAAGAAAAATTTATTTTCTTTGATCTAAATTAGATTAAGAAATCAAATAGTGCTCTGCACTCCTGTTCTTAAATCTAAAAGATTCTTAGTGCTTTGCACTTCCAAACTGCGCTGTTGCGCTCTTGAGAAAGCGCCATGTGTCAGCTATAAAACAACTTGCGCTCTTGAAATAGAGCTTTGCTCTCTGGAATTGGCGCAACTCACCAGAGCGCGCCACGTGTCAGCAGCGCAACAGCGCAGCGCATTAGCGCAGTGCACTGCGCTATTGCGCTTGCGCTCACCAGAGCGTGACACGTGTCACCACCATATGAGTTTGCGCTCATTACTTAGCGCAAAGTGCCTGACAAGCCACATGGGGCACTGTCAGAGTATTTAATGCTCTGCATTGTTAAAGAAAAGGGACAGAGCCCAATTAAAAGGCCTAACAGGCCTAATAAAAAATGCTATGCATTTCAAAAAAGGGGGGGCAAAGCCCAAACAAAAAAATAGATGCTCTGCATCATTTAGAAAAGGGCAAAGCCCGACCAAAACAAGAATAATGCAGTGCATTACTAAAAAGGGATAAAGCCCTAGCGCAGGCCAAAGACACAAACTGGACTTAGCCCAATTTTGGCCATAAGTTTTTAAATTAAATTGACTGAGCAAAATTGCTCTCTTAAATCAATTTACTACCGGTTCAAGGGTACATCTCCGAACTCCTCTGACACCTGTCGTTGTAATCCTTCAACGACGTCAGAGAGGTAACGGGTCCCGACGACCACGTATGAATATGGACTGCGGGGTCTTTAAACTCGTGGACCGAAACGTCCCTAAACTAATATTGGACCGGAACGTCCTTAAACTATTGTCGGACCGAAACGTCCCTAAACTAATATCGGACCGAAACGTTCCTAAACTGGAATATGGACCGAAACGTCCCTAAACTAATATCGGACCACTACGTTCCTAAACTAGAATATGGACCGAAACGTCCCTAAACTAATATCGGACCACTACGTCCCTAAACTGGAATATGGACCGAAACGTCCCTAAACTAATATCGGACCGAAACGTCCCTAAACTAACGGTGGACCACCACGTCCCTAATACTGGAATATGGACCACCACGTCCCTAAACTGGAACAATAGAGCCTCCTAATGCTCTTTTGCCGGATCTAAACGGTCCCGTTTAAGTTGATCTTAGCCCCAAATACGGCTAACGTATCCTTAAACACTCAAATGAACAATAAAATTCCAAATCGACCTTGGTTCAAGGGTACATCTCCGAACTCCTCTGACATCTGTCGTTGTAATCCTTCAACGACGTCAGAGAGGCGACGAGTCCCGACGGCCATATATTAAATGGATCACCCTGTAAAGTTGATCTTAGTCTCAAGCAGGACTAACGTATCCTTGACAAACGTTTAAGTTGATCTTACCCGCAACGCGACTAATGCATCCTTAAACTAAAAACACCAAACCCAAATCTAAGTAAATACGGATTTGGACCAGTCCACGTCCTACGGGCGACGGTATTACTCAGTCTCCGTATACAATCCACGGGCAACCACAAATAAAACAAATACACACGACACGAAGTGAAATTCTGGAGAAGGAGAAAGTTGTTACCGCAATGCGGTAGCGTAATTAACTGCAGGGGCTTGCGCCTGCAGGGAAGAGCGTCCCCACAATCAAAAAAACCCCTCAAGCGAGGGGGAATCTGACGAAGCCTGCTACATCGGCCGCATCCGTCTAAACCTCCGATACACGGTGCCATAAATCAACTTGGCATCTTCGGAGAGGTGGACGGATAAAACCAAATAGCTTCTGCCCCGAATCTCAGCGTCAGGACATCACGGTCCTGTGCGCCGTCCTTCTGAGGGGAACAGATTCTGGCACGCCCGGTGGGACCTCTTCCTCTTTCCACTCCACGCTTCGTGTGTCGTCTTCGCGAACCAATCGCGGTTTGTTAATGGTTGCCTTCGGACTTCAAGTTACTAAGATTTGGTCTTTTGCCTGGAGCAGAACTCAAGATTCAATGGCATTTAACTGCACCAACTGCTCGAAATGCCACTGCAACGGACGCTCCACCTTACCGGGAGGTGTAGCATATGGGCCCCAAGCGGCTTCCTTCCTCACTCTGCCGGTAGATCAGGTGACCCAAGCCACCACTGGTCTGTTCTTCGGGACCATGATCCCACCTACAAGCTTCTCTGAGCCCATACCTGCACCGGAAGTGAACAAGAAGTCGGTCTTCGACCGGCTCACTGCTACGACGACCCCTGTCAACGGGTCGCCCGCTACCAAACCGACAGCCTCCGTTTTCACCAGGCTAAATCTGAACTCTAAAATGGCTGTCCAAAGGAGGGCAACAGCTGCTGCTTCAGAAGTCGTCAAGGCGGCTTCCCCTGTCAAAGAGTCAGTCTTTTCAAGACTGACGATTCCTGCTCCTGCCCCTGCTTAAGGATCCGTCTTCGGCAGGTTGAATATCACCCCTCAGAAGACAACCTCAGTCTTTAAGAGGTTAACACCGGCGGCGCCTCATTCAGACAGGGGGCAAAAAGAAACTATCTCAATCTCTGAGCCAATCCCAACGGCTCGCCGTGCTCGACGTCGCCATTGGCAACGAGTGAGGAAGGCAGGGGGCAACTCTCCCTCAGGGCTAACTCCATCGGCTCCAGTGGTGGAAGTCAACGCTGCTGTCCCAACTGGGAACAGCTTTGAACTGCTGAGGAGGGTACGGAAAAACTCTCCAACCGCTACACTGAAGAGATCTCCTCCACCTGCGGAGAGAGTTTCAGAAACGAAGCAAGAACAGCCCCCTCAACGGCTATCCTCAAGAATTTATAAAGTTTGGCGGAGGGTTCAAGACTCCGTAATTGACCCAGGTCACTCTCGTCATCAGAAAAAGGCGAAGGTGGAAAAAGACAAGGACCGTCCCATTAAACAACGGGGGACAGCAGCCGCTAGGATGCCCACTTCAACGGTTCCTTCAACCTCAACGGCCCACAAAAGAAGAAGGCCGGAGAAAACTCCCGCGTCAGCGGCAAAAGTTAAAAATGGTGAACCTAAACGCCCCAAGTTAGGGGGCATAACAGTTCATACGGTTTATATGGCATCGGGAAAAGAAGATAGCCGCATATCAACAGGTCATAGACCGCACACGAGGTCAGTGACTAAGGCTCAGGAGCAGCAGCAGAAGCTCCACGAGATGATGAACGCTATGGCCGCACTTACAGGGCCAAAAGAAACCCCTGAAACGTCCTCGGACGAGCGTCAAGAACAAGAAACGGACGCTGAATTCCTTCGTCGTGTACTAGAGAAGAAGGATAAAGAGGCTGCGGAGCAGGCAGCCAACATAAAGAAGATGGCCCTCCTGTTCCAGGATATGGTGGGTATGATGATTCAACAAGATCCACCTGCTGAAGATCCCCCAATCATTCTTGAAGACGATAGGGGAGAGACGTCGAATCCTCCACCAGTTTTGTCCGCAGCTAAAGAGGATACAATCTCCAAGGCTGATTTGGATGAATACATCGCCCAGTAAATAAGGGTTCATCATGCAACCGAAATAGCCAGCCAGGTCGTGAAAACGGGGAGACCATATCCGAGTTGGTACGATCAAATCAAATACCCGCCAGGTTATACGATTCCCAAGTTCCATGTCTACAAGGGGACGGGCAATCCGCACCAGCATGTTGCCCAGTTCAGGGCACTTTGCGGCAATACCGGTGGAGATGACAAGCTTTTACTTCGCCAGTTTGTTGGAAGCTTATCGGATACGGCGTTCGAATGGTACTCTGAGCTCCCGAATGACTCTATTAAAACCTTCGCGGGGATGGAGCTGTTGTTTACTCAGCGTTTTGCAAGCGCTAGTGAACGTACCCCGATGACAGCACTGATTAACGCCAGGGTAAAACCCGACGAGACGTGGGTTCAGTACGCTATACGATGGCGGAACTTATGGTCAAAGTGTGAGCAGCGCATTGAAGAAGCTCCCGCGGTGGGTATGTTTGTGGGAACTCTCGATCCACAAGCAACCATCTCGCAGTTTATGATGTTTTTCAAGCCGACTACCTTCCAGGCTTTGATTGACAAACTAGCGTAAATGGATCAAATGGGCCATAAACCCCCTTTTCCAAAGCCAGACACCCGAAATGACAAATGAAAGGGAAAAGCGATCGTCGTCGCTAATGCTCAACAACAACTGAGCGACTCGAAGCCGGTTGCTCGTCAAAATAATACGCGACCGTACGTGCCCCTTGAGGATAGGATGGGACGTTCTTATTCCTTTCCCCGTGATAAAACGAGGAGGTTATTCGAGCTGGCGTTGCGCAACAGACTCATAAATTTGCCGGATCCAAAACGTCCGTTGCAACCAGGTGACGTCAACGAGCCCAACTACTGTCCTTATCATCGAGTACTAGGCCATCCGATCGAAGATTGCTACGTTTTCAAGAATTGGCTTGAAAACCAGTACCGACAGGGCAAGTTCGCGTTATCTGACAAATGGAAGGTGAATCCCCCGCAGCCCCACACCTCTAAGGGGACGAATACGCCGGGGGCAACATGCTCCGTCATTGAAGAAGCTCCTTGGGAGGTCGTATTATCAACCAAGACAAAGAGGATGCTAAATGATCTTCAGACATGTCCAGTGATCAAGTGGAAGAACCCGTTGGAACCGCAAGTCATTGAAGGGATGTTGAAGCCACGTCCAACTCCAAAAACCGATGGTGGCGGTTCAAGCACTTGCAGCCAGCCGTCAAAATCTTCGAAAAAGAAGAAAAAGAAATCTAAGAAGCCCGTGAAGCCTGGCGACAAGCGCACGGACTTACAAAAGCAAATTGATGCGCTGGATGAATACAACCAAAAGGCACGGACTCCCATTACGCTCCAAGAGTTCCTCAACCACGTCTTTCAAGAGGAAGGTGGGGGAGAAAGTTCGTCAGATGAAGCTGAAGAATACGTGGCGAGCTGTCATATGATTTCCCATTCGAACGATGAGGAGACCCCTTGTACTGAAACGCTGGGGGCAGATTCTGAACCAAAAGTTCTGGGGCCATCAGATGAAGTAATTAACGCATTCCTTAATGAAGCTCGGTTGAAAAGTAAAGCTGATCGGGAGCGCGAGGCGGTTATATTTGAAAGGGCCAAGCGCCAGCGACTTGATGAAGGAGCTGAGAGGATCCCGGTGGAGCTAAACACCTCCGCTACCGACAAAGGCCAATTCAAGATGAGAAAGAATTTTGCTAAGGCCATATCAATGGGCATGAAGCTGCCATCCTCCAAAGAAGAAATTACCGGTGAAGCGAAAACGCACCCTTCTTATTGCTTATATCATCAAAAGATTTCGCACCCCACTCAAGAGTGCAAAGCTTTCGATATATGGTGACAAGGATACGTTGCTCATCGACAACGCTTTAAGCGGGAGAAGCGTAAAACTCGTCGGGAGCAAAGAAATACGACCGAAGGGCTTAAAAGAACTGCTGGCGATTGTCGCGTGGTTAACACCGGTGGATCACAAGTGCCTACATTCGGGAGTGATTCTGATGAAGAACTAGAACTTGCCCCTTTCTTTAAAGAGTCCGCTTCGAGAACAGAAGAAGAACCAAAGGTTTGCGAAAATATCCGGCTACGTAATCGCACGCTGCCCGAAAAGAACCTCGGACCCTCGAACAGGAAAGATAAAGGGAAAGAAAAGGTCTCTGAAGATATCATCTTAGATGACCAAGTGGTGGAAGAGCTAGCTGCCAAAAACCCACCAAAGAAGAATAAGGTGGATTACAACGTCTTAGCACATCTGAGGAAGCTGCCCTCACAGCTCAGCATTCTTGACGCCCTTTTGCTATCAAAAGAGGCGAGAGATTCGTTGATTAAGACGCTCCAAGACCCGGAACAATTCCAAGCATGCCTGGCCGAGGAAAAGATGAAGGATGAATTAGAGGAAGTACACATGGCTGATGTTACTTTTGGCGATAAAGACCTTCTACTTGGGACTTGCGAACACAATCGCCCTCTCTATGTCTCGGGATACTGCCATGATATAAAGATAGGAAAAATCCTGATCGATAACGGGTCGTCTGTTAACCTACTCAACGTGCGGGTGTTGAAGGAAATCTGCATGAGCGTCCAGCACCTTGCTCGGGACAAGATCACCATCTCCGGGTTCGACTCCCAATCGTCAAAAACTCTTGGATCTGTGATACTGACGCTACGCTTCGGGCTACTCGTCACGGACATTAAGTTCCACGTCATAGACGCCAAGACATGCTACAACGCTTTGCTCGGCCGACCATAGTTACACGAATACAACATCATCCCTTCTACACAACATCAGTGTATGAAGTATTTTAAGGATGGTTTCGAGTATACCGTGACGGGAGAACTGAACCCGTTCTCTGTGAACGAGGTCCGCAAATACGAAGATGCCAAATACTTCTTGCCGGATTTCGAAGACACGGAGAAGTGTCACAAGCCGGAGAATAAAACTAATGCCGCCATCCCTGTCTTCGGCAGTGACACCGAGGAAGAAGAGGAGATAGTGTATTCGGGTCCGCCCCAACATAACAAGCCAGGACCGTCCACTCCTACATTGGTCTTTGGTAGTGATTCGGAGGATGAGGTCCATGTCGTATTCTCTGCTCGACCTTCAATACAAGCTTCCGCTGATGAAGAGCAAAGTCTGCAAGTCGCCATGGTGCCGCCCAAACATCATAAAGAACTGGACGCACTTAATATCTACAGTGTAGAAGAGCTGCGGACATTCTATATCCCTCCCAGGCGAGAAAACGAGAAAGCAATTCTGTTTTACCGCTCTGAAGAAACCAAGGTGAAAAAAGAAATCTGGCATGGCGCGGATCCTGCGCTCGACAGGCTTCAGCCTATCCGTCTTCCCAGATATTATACAGAGGGTTTGAAGAAGCTGCTGAAACGCCAGGGGATATCCTTCAAACAGACCGTTAGAGAGGCCAAATTCTATGACAGGGTCTGGAACGTTCCCGGGACTCAACGCAAACTGCCTAATGGGAGAATGGAAACGAGAGGGCTTGGATACATTCGGTCAAAGAAACGAGAGTTACTACCCGGCTGCTACGTCGTGTATGACCTTGATGAAGAAGCGGATGCTCAATGGGAGGACAATAATCCTAAGCCAGTGAAGGTTCCAGATGCAAAAGAGCCCAGTCCGTCGTTCGAGGAACAAATGGACAGACTTATAAAGAAAGCTGGTCAAAAAGTCCGAGATGATCACAACCGTGAGACGGCCATCTACGAGAAAGCCAAGACGCAACGCCTTCTCCAACAGGCTGTAAAGGATAAAAATGCCGCTCCTTGTCAACCTGTTATAAAGAAGGCTCAGCTCAAAAGCAGAAATAAGTCGAAAGGCCAAAAAGGCACTCAACAACAACAAAGCAGGGCTAAGAAGCCACGCAAACGGGAGTCGAGCGTTATTGATCTATCCCTTATGAAGAAAATGGGGCGAGCATACTCGTTTCCTCGGGACAAGACGAAGAAAATACTTGATCTCGCCCTGAAACATCAAATGCTTACATTGCCGGAGTCTAAACACCCTGAACAAGCAGGAGAAGCCTCACACCCGGACTATTGCTCTTACCATCGAGTAGTAGGTCATCCTCTTGAAGATTGCTTCACCTTCAAGAATTGGGTCGAAGATCAATATCAGCTTGGTAAATTCGCTCTGTCCAACAACTGGAGGGTAGCACCACCACAAAAGCACGAGCCTAAGGCCACGAAAGAAAAACCAGTTCCACATTGGGATTGGAAGCGAATTCGTACCTGTCACATGATAACAATACTACAAGAAGAATCCGAGAACATGGACAGCCTTCCCTGGTGCCACGAAAACAGCAATGATGAGGTGATCTCAGAATTTCCCCCAGCTCCGAAAGAACTGGAGGATGGAATACATACCACTGCAGATAACCTCAAGAAAATTGAGTTGGGGACGATAAACGATCCGCGACCGACATTCGTCAGCGAGCTGCTGTCTGAAGAAAAGGTGGCTGCGTTAAAGGACGTCCTTGTACAGCATAAAGATTGCTTCGCATGGAACTATTCCGAGATGCCAGGACTTGATCCAGAAGTTGTTGTACATAGACTGGCGATATCCCCGAGTGTCAAGCCAGTTAAACAAGCGCCGAGAAGAATGCGGCTTGAGCTCGAGATGAGCATCAACGCTGAAGTCAAAAAGCTAATAGACTCTGGTTTTATCCAGGAGGTTCAATACCCTGAATGGATTGCTAATATCGTCCCAGTGATGAAGAAAAATGGGACGGTGCGCATATGCGTGGACTTTCGGGATCTCAACAAAGCCTGCCCAAAGGATGATTTCCCAGTACCAGTCACCGAACTGATGATAGACAATACGTCCACGCATGAGATTTTCTCATTCATGGACGGCTCATCAGGATATAATAAAATAAAAATGCATCCTGAAGACCAGAAACATACGGCTTTCCGGACTCCTTTGGGAATATTCTGTTACAAGGTGATGCCCTTCGGTTTAAAGAACGCCGGTGCCACCTACCAAAGGGCCATGACGAAGATCTTCGATGACCTTATACACGAAATCGTCGAATGCTATATCGACGACCTCGTTGTTAAAAGCAAATCATATAAGGAATATCTCGAGCATCTGAAGACCGTATTTCAACGTCTTCGGCAATACAACTTGAAGATGAATCCGCTCAAGTGTGCATTCGGAGTTTCCTCAGGAAAATTCCTGGGATTCATTGTTCGACACCGAGGTATCGAAATAGATCCGTCCAAGATCAAGGCAATCATGGAAATGCCTCCGCCGAGGACTCTCAAACAGTTGCAGTCTCTCCAAGGGAAGCTCGCATACATACGACGATTTATAGCTAATCTTTCAGGCAAGTGCCGTCCCTATAGCCACCTGATGAAGAAGGGAACCCCATTCGTCTGGGACCAAAAATGCCAAAGCGCGCTAGACGAGATCAAGCAATACCTGCAGATCCCGCCAGTGTTGGCTGCTCCGATTAAGGGAAAGCCTCTAATTCTTTATACAACTGCTCTCGAAGGTTCTTTAGGCGCGTTATGGGCGCAGGAGAATGACCAGGGAAAAGAAAGAGCACTCTACTACTTAAGTCGAGTTCTGCTGGGGGCAGAACTCGACTACTCCCCCATTGAAAAACACTGCTTAGCGTTGATCTTCGCAATAACAAAGCTTAGACATTACGCATTAGCACATGAAGTCCATCTCATTTCAAAGGTGGACCCTCTCAAATACCTAATGTCAAAGGCCATATTGACGGGACGACTCGCTAAATGGGCCCTGCTCTTAATGGAGTTCTCGATAACGTACCGACCTCTCAAGGCAGTGAAAGGCCAGGCCATCGCCGACTTCCTTGCTGAGCACCCGATACCTGCCGATTCTCCCCTAAAGTGCGATTTGCCAGACAAACATGCGTTTGACGCAGTCGACAGTGGTGATACCCGCTGGGAGCTTTATTTCGATGGAGCATCTTCCATGAAAAAGCACAAACAAAGTACGCCAATGATCAAATCGGGAGTAGGCCTTATCTTCGTGACCCCACAAGGAGGAATAATGCGCTTCGCTTTCTCCTTAACAGAACCGAGAACGAATAATGAAGCTGAATATGAAGCTTTGATAGCAGGTCTCGAGATCGCCATTGACATGGGAATTGAAAGCCTCCTCATATATGGGGACTCCCAGCTAGTCGTCAGTCAAGTGAACGGCGATTACCAAACATGCAAACCGGAATTGGTAAAATACGGGGAAAAGGTGCAACAACTGCTGACCCAAATTCCCTCCTATACTTTGGAAAGTATACCACGCGCGGAAAATAGCAAAGCGGACGCGTTAGCTAAGCTCGCTAAAGAACTGGCTGACGAGAACCTCGATGAGGTTAGAATCATGGTACAAAGTCGTCGGGTGCTCGCCCCCGCAGAAATACCTCCGGGATCACCCGAAGAGAAGGGAGTGACTGAACAAGTGACCTTACAAATAAAAGACCATGAGAAGGTTGAGGATTGGAGGGAGGTCTTTATAGACTACTTCAAATCCCACCAAATGCCCGAAGATGCGTCCGCACGACACCAGCTCATGAAATGAGCTCTGTCTTTCGCCCTCGTCAATGATACTCTATACAAGAGGTCATTCGATTCTCTGTGGCTGAGGTGCTTAGGACCGGACGAAGCGGAAAGAGTCGTTCAAGAGGTTCATGACGGAATCTGCGGTTCTCACCAAGCAGGCCCAAAGATGAAGTTAAAGATCAAACGGATGGGCTACTACTGGCCCACGATGATTCAGGACTGCCTCGAATATGCGAAACAATGTCACTCATGCCAAATTCATGGGGACTTCATCCATCAGCATCCCAATCCACTACATCCAACAGTGGCTAGCTGGCCGTTCGAAATGTAGGGAACTGACATAGTCGGCCCCATCGAACCAGTATCGTCTAGGGGACATCGTTTCATCCTGGCGACGACTGACTACTTCTCCAAATGGGCAGAAGCAGTACCGTTGAGAGAAGTGAAGACGGAGAATATCCTCCATTTCTTCAAAACGCACGTCATATATCGGTTTGGAACTCCGAGGCGGATCATCTCCGATAACGGGCCAGCCTACCGAAGTCATAAAATCAGCCGCTTCGCACAGCAGCATAACATAGACTGGAGATATTCCTCAGTCTATAATCCACGAGCTAACGGTCTCGCCGAGGCCTTCAACAAGACCTTGACGAAAATTATAAAGAAAACAGTGTCCCGAAATAAGAAAGACTGGCATGAGAGACTGCAAGAAGCTCTTTGGGCGTATCGAACCACGTTCAAGACAGCCACAAACACAACGCCATACGCGTTGGTGTTCGGTACGGAAGCAGTACTCCCTCTCGAGATAGAGTTACCCTCTCTACGAGTAGCAGTCCACTACGAGCTGACGGACGAAGAAAATGCCCACCTTCGGCTTGAGGAGCTTGACGCCCTTGATGAAACTAGGCTCATAGCGCAACAAAATCTGGAAGCTTATAAAGTAAAGATGATGCGCTCATACGAAAGATTGACCCGACCGAGGACATTCCACCAAGGCGAACTCGTGCTAGTGGTCAAAAGGCCTATGATCCCCGATCGCGCCAAGCGGGGAAAATTCGAGCCAAACTATGAAGGCCCGTACATCATAGATAAAGTTTACCAGGGTGGGACCTATCTACTCATGGACATGCACGGTGAAAGGCCTTTCAGGCCGATAAACGGTCGCTTCCTGAAGAAATACTACGCTTAATGAGCCACAGCCTAGGTCAATGATAGATGACGACGACCATGTCCGCTCGCTATTTTCCTAAGCTCAAGTTTTATAAGCAGTAGCCAGCCTCTCAATGTCGGACCGACATGTCCTTAAACTAATAGCGGACCGAAATGTCCTTAAACTAATAGCAGACCGAAACGTCTTTAAACTACTACCGCAGCATCTTTAGGCTGACAAGATATAAAAAAAACATATAAAAAATAAAATTAAAAAAAAAACGGTATGTCCACAAGCAAAAAGGGCACGGATGAAAACCCGAAAGGGCTCCGTAAGTAAAAACAGCAGGGCTACCGGCGAGTGTTCGTGAAAACCCGAAAGGTCGCGACCTCGTAAAAAAAAGAGAGAAAAAAATATATAAAAATAAAAAGAATAAAAAAAAAGGTATGTCCATAAGCAAAATGGGCGCGGATGAAAACCCGAAAGGGCTCCGTGAGTAAAAACAGCAGGGCTACCGGCGAGTGTTTGCGAAAACCTGAAAGGGCGCAACCTCGTTAAAGGACACTTATAGGGTCCTCTCGACCTTGTAAGGAGAAACCACCCGCGTGAGATCCTTACGACTCACAAGGGAGCAACACACTTAGGGATCATCACGATCCCTAAGGAGAAAATACACTTGCGAGATCCTCACGACTCGTAAGGAGAACTCTCTTATGGGACCCTCACGGCTCATAAGAGTTGAAAGTCTTAAGTTACAGAGACCTAAACCTGTGCTTAAGCGACCCCCACAACTTCCGATATTGCCCTACAAGTGGCTCAATACTGACCCTTGTATACAATCCACGGGCGCGAATAAACATTTCCCTAACCAAGGTCCATCCGTGACTGGGGATATGTTCGCATAACCCTTGTAAATCCTCTCGATTTACAAAGAGAAAACCCTCCTGTAGGATCCTTACGACTTACAGAGGAACAAAACACTTAGGAACCCTCACGATTCCTAAGGAGAAAATACACCTATAAGATCCTCACGACTTGTAGGGAGAAATAGCTTTGTGAGACCCTTACGGCTCATAAAGTCAAAAGCCTTAGTCGACAGGACCCTAACCCTGGTCGCTAAGCCTCCTTTGTTCGACAATGACAGAGGCAAATGATGATTCGCTCCTGGCGATATCCCAGTTGTAGCGGTGCTGATGCCGAAATCGGTGTCCAATTTTAGGTTTACGGCAAAAAGCCGTTAGGCCGCACATGCATACGAAATAGCCGAAATGATGGGGCAACTTGCAATAAAAAAAAGCAGCAAGTAAAATGTATGCATGCGAAATAGCCGAAATGATGGGGCAACTCGCAATAAAAAGCAGCGAGTAAAGATAAAATAAATAGCCGAAATGATTGGGCACCGCGAAAAATAGCCGAAATGATTGGGCAATCGCGACCTTCGCGATATAAAAGCTGAAATGATAGAGCATCGCGGAAATAAAACAAAAAAAAATGACGATAAAACTTTGGCCCTACAGTTAAGATCACATCGATCCCTGTATACAATCCAAGGGCGTAAACAAAGAGGGAATCATACTTTCCCAACAGACTCCGTCAGACGACGAAGCCAAACCTCGACGGTTCGTTTCAACCAAAGAAGCCAGTGTGTTCAACAAACTCCTCGACTCACGGATACAAACACTCCTTGACGAGAGCCTTCTGATTCGCGTCGACCTGCAGAGCCACCAGTGCCTCCGTGGGAATCCTCGACTCGTTTCAAACCCCAAGGAAACAAATAATCCTTGGTGCTTGGGAAACAAATAATCCCTAGCAAACTCCTCGACTCACGGATACAAACACTTCTTGACGAGAGCCTCCTGATCCGCGTCGACTCGCAGAGCCACCAGTGCCTCCGTGGGAATCCTCGACTCGTTTCAAACCCCAAGGAAACAAATAATCCTTGGCGCTCGGGAAACAAATAATCCCAGCAAACTCCTCGACTCACGGATACAAACACTCCTTGACGAGAGCCTCCTGATCCGCGTCGACTTGCAGAGCCACCAGTGCCTCCGTGGGAATCCTCGACTCGTTTCAAACCCCAAGGAAACAAATAATCCTTGGCGCTTGGGAAACAAATAATCCCTAGCAAACTCCTCGACTCACGGATACAAACACTCCTTGACGAGAGCCTTCTGATTCGCGTCGACTCGCAGAGCCACCAGTGCCTCCGTGGGAATCCTCGACTCGTTTCAAACCCCAAGGAAACAAATAATCCTTGGCGCTTGGGAAACAAATAATCCCTAGCAAACTCCTCGACTCACGGATACAAACACTCCTTGACGAGAGCCTCCTGATCCGCGTCGACTCACAGAGCCACCAGTGTTTCCGTGGGAATCCTCGACTCGTTTCAAACCCCAAGGAAACAAATAATCCTTGGCGCTTGGGAAACAAATAATCCCTAGCAAACCTCTCGACTCACGGATACAAACACTCCGTGACGAGAGCCTCTTGACCCACGCAGAGCCACCACTGTCTTTGCGGAAGAATTCCCGGTTCGTCTCAACTTGCAAAATGAAGCCTCAGGCAGCATGGACTAAGAAAGCTTGCTCCCTGAACAATAGGGCCTTGCAAGTCAATCCAAAATGGTCTCTTGCATACTATTCATGGGTCTCACTCTCCGAAGTCGATTTTCCGACAAGGAGGGAAACAACCGCTTACGAATCCTCTCGACTCGTAAGAGGGAAAATTTTCTTATAGGATCCTTACGACTTATAAGAGAAAACCACACTTAGGAATCCCCACGATTCCTAGGGAGAAAACCCACCTACGAGATCCTCTCGATCCGTAGGGAGAAAAGTCTCTATGAGACCCTCACGGCTTATAGAGTTGAAAAGTCTTAGGCAGCAGATCTGAACCTGCGGCCTAAGCCATCACTATTTCCTAAGAGAGTCAGGATACTCGTTCTGATCATCCGTCAACCATGATTACTAAGGTGGCATGCTGATAATGAAAGAAAGAAAAGACGGAGAAAATGACACATTACAAAAAAAAAGGGTGTATCTTTTATTCATAAACTTGATTGGGTACAGGATACATTATGTCAAAGAATGAAAAAGTATATATATACATTCTTTTATCTACAATTACAAACGATACAAAGGGGGATAGTTACTGAGGAGGAAGTGTCTTTAGTAAATCCACAAGTTGCTCTCGCACTTCCTTCAGCGCCTCCTCCTGAGCGGCTGCCGCGGCCACCTCCGCTTCCACCCGGGCTCGCTGCTGCAAGAAAGATGAAAGTTGCTCCTCCGCCGCCTTCTGGGCTGCTTCCTGGCTGGGTGCAGCTCGCTCGACAACATCAAGGTGTTGCCTCAATGATAACCCTTCAGAAAGACATTGCAGAAGGCCCTCAAAGACAACCTTCAGCCGTGCGGCGTTGGCCTCCACCCGAGCATGCAGTTGGGCAGACTTGCTCGAAGTCTCACCTCGCTCCTTACGTCTTGAAATGACTTCTTGTTCGAAGTGATGGAAGTAAGGAGCACTCTGCTCAATCCACGCTGTTCTTTGATTACTGGCAGCCAAGGCCTCGGGAGCGGGACGCAGCGACTCCAACCGATGCAGGAGGGCCTCGATCTCCCTGCAATGGTTAACCCAAGATGCGACGATGCCCTCATCATGAAAGTTCATGAGTATTGCTAGCATCGGGTTAACCATCATAGCGAAGTCTGCGGCAGATGTAGGAGTTTCAACGTCGAGTTCCTCGACGTAGTCACTCAACATGCGCAGACTATTCGCGGCGCCTTTTGAAGACAGACTCCTCAGATAAGGACCCGCCGGCATTATGATGCGAGATTCGAAAGGCGCCGAGATCAGAACGACAGCTGAAAAGAAACAAGATGTGATCAGATAACAGTTCTGAAAATAAAGAAGGAAGACTTTATCAATGTGATAGTTCCTATACCAGTTGAGACAGGTGGCAAGGTCAGAAGGGCTGGTGGCGCAGCTGATCTCTTATCCCCTCCTTCAATCTGTAGCACTGCAGTTGAGATGAGAAAAAGAGGTTAGAGGTAATTCCATTAATAAAAAAAGAGGAAGGATGTCAACGGAAATCATACTCACCAACGCCACCAGAGGAAGAAGCAAGCTCGGATGGGAAAGAAAAGTGTGGGAGCAACATCTGATATACATGATCAAAAAGCACTCCTGGAAACACAACAGTGTGACTTTAGTACACAAATTATACGTCTAGAAGATAAGATTAATAAATCGTAAACACATACCTTCCAACATCTTCGAGGGTATAAGAGAGGGTTGAGAGGTGACCACCGCCAAAGCAGTCGTTGAGGGCGCTCCCTCGAGCAGTGGGGCATCGGCGCTGGCTGCACCTGCGTTACAAGAAAGGTGAACTTGTCAGAAAGGATTGTAAAATAAGAAAGACAGTAACCTAAGGTTTACCTGAGGAGCTCCCGGCCGAAACAGAAGCGACTCCCTCCTCTATCGACATAAGGCCAGCGCCCGTAGCCTCATCACCCGACTCGATGGGGACCGTCGTCGTGCTACCACGACCAGGAGACGGCAGGAGATCGTAAGCAGGGAGGGCAATGATTGGAGCGTTGCCGGATTCTTGGAAGGAAGCGACTGACTCTTCCCCGAGAGTCGTATCCATCTCACCCGCAACTACTTCGAGCTCCGCCGTCTCCATCGGCTCATCCACTGTCACCACGAGGTCGCCGGCCTCAAGCGCCTCGTCCATCACCACCCTCGGTTCAGTTATAATGATCATATCATCTGCCACCGCTTCAGGTTCGGCATCAATGACCTTCTCGGCTGCTGGCCCCTCGACCTCCACCTCAAGCTCCGAAGCCACAACGACGTTGCCCACCGTCGGCTTGAGTTCGGCAGGTACCGCCTCCTCTGTTTCTTTGGGATCAACGGTTTCCGCCTCCCCCTCGATCGGACTCGGCCCTGCAAGATAAGGGATATAAGGACCAATGACATTAAAAACCCTTATAACAAAAACTCTGAGAGAAATATTACCTGAAGCGGATTTACCGTTTGCGCTCCGAACTGCGCGCGCTACCTCTCTGCGGACAGTGGATAAGGCAACAGGAGCCTCTTCAGATGGAGTATCAGCACGAGGGGCGGTGCTGGGGCCCGCTCCCGCAGCCAAGGCAGCCCGACGCGCCTTCGCCTCATGCCTTTGCCGCTTCCTTTCCTCCCGTGCTGTCGCGATGGATCTTAGTGACGCCTCCTTCAAGGCATCGTCATCCTCGTTCAGGGATGCCTCCAGAGCCTTTAAGGCATCCTTCATCGGCTCTTCAAGACGAACCTCCTGCGGTGGCCCAGAGGAAGCGGGAACATCGGCAGCTGGTAAAACATCTGCGTCGCTTGGTGGGAACGGCATTGAGGTTTCTGCAATAAAAAGAGAAAGGTTAGATCGACCATAACACGAGGGAGATGGAGACTTGATGGATTAAAACTTACTAAGGCCCATAGACGCTCTAAGACGTTCCTCCTCCTGGAAAGTCTTCAAAGAAGCGGTGATGGCTTCTTCATCAGTGATGCCTGTCGAAAGGAAAGAAAGAAAAGCGTTAGTCAAAGGCAATGAAGAGGATATGTTGCAATAAAGAAAAGGCGACTAATAGTTACCTGATTGCGCAAGCTTGGCCAGCCACGCGTCACGCTTTGCCAACCACGCCGAAGTTTCGAGGGCGGCTTCCAAGTCTGTATCGTCCGGCGGCGGCATCACCAGTCCTTCGTTCGTCCCGTATTCGATCAGGCCCTCGGCATAGGGAGCATGGGGTTCCTGACCAAACACGACGTCCGCAGCGAAGAGCGACTTCTTTTTCTTTTGCCCTCCGACCCTAGGCTCACGAGGGATCGACTTCCGTTTAGCAGCCACTTTGGGACGACGGGTCCCGATGTCCGCACCCACGCCAGACTCCGGCGAGGGTACAACCACTGTCCCCGCCAGAGCACGGGGCGCTGCAGGTGCATCTGCGACATCAGGGAGCGACGAGTCACGTGGAGGGCTTCGCGCACGCGATGGTCCGGTTCTGACCTCTTTTAAAGGGGCAACTACTGGGGTCCTTGGTACCAAAGGAGCGTTGCGATCGGTACCTGGAGGCACACCCTTACGATCGACCAACAGTCGCCTTTCCTCCTTCATAACTGCTCCTGTTGCATGATTGTACCAGTCTTTGTACACATTGAGGAGTCTCGGAGCATAAGCCGGCGCATTGATAAAAAAATGAGAGCTCGTATTCAGGCGCATGAAATGGTGCAGTGCGTTCTCCATCCCTTCTTCAGTGGCAGTGGGTTCCAGCAAGAAGGCTTCCAAGGGGACCCCTTGATCGTAGCCCAGTTGTTGGGCAAAACGATGCGGGTTATACCTCATAAAAATTGCCACACCATTCTGCCTAAAGACTAAGAAATCCGGTCTAATGGAATATAAGTGAAGGGTCTCCCGAGCCGTCAAAACTGAGGCTCCATCTTTAAAGACATCTTGTAATGGCCGCGTCACAGTGGTAGACATCTTTCCAATGGTCAATACCTTATCGACAAAGGACATACCGGCTCCAACGGTGTGAGGGCGAAGGAGTAAGCCCCTGGCGTTCCGCGGTGATGGGGTTACAATTGATGCGCCGATCAGCTGTATAATGTGGGGAAAACCGCACTTGTCAAAGAACGAGGGCCTTTTATGCATGCCAAAGACACCCGCTGTGTGTAGCTCGAGCCACGATGCAAAGTAATGCATCGGGAAGACCACATGCAGTACCCCGGGCTCATTAGCATCCGCTGCTCGACTGAGGCCATGGTATAAGTGCGCCAAGCCAGCAATCCCAACAGCTACCTTTACCCCAATGACCATCCGATGGGCTGGGTAAAAGACAGAGGGTCGCATCCGATGAGAGTGCATTGGGATTGCAAACCAGCTCAACCACAATCCAAGAAATCCCAAGAAAAAGGCCTCCTCATCCATTCCAGGGGCCGCAATTTCTGCAAATGACATAGTAGGGAAGTCCGGAAGAAAAAAACCCTTTTGATCTATATCCTTCTCCGGTAGGTTGTCCACACCTAGACCGAAGGGGTCATCCAGGGTGGCGAACTTGGCAGCTTCCGATGAAATGACGCTTGGACGAAGGAAACGAGCAATGAAGTCCTCAAAGTTAACTCCCCGACCCCCATGTTCGACGAAGAGGGACTCATATATGTTCAACACTTTAATCAAGCTTGGAAATTGATGTTGAACGGCATTCTCTGGTGTGACCCCCCTTACCATCGGCCTAGCACCAAAGACGTACACATCTGTCGGGAGCAGCTCCTCATAATGTTCCCCCATCACTGGTAAGCCAGATACCTCCGCAAACTCCTCCAAGGAGATTGACACTTCCCGATCCATGGCAAGGAAAGTTTGGGTAGGAATATTCCATTGCTCCAAGAAAGCTTTGAACCACCAGGTGGGGAGCGTGGGATACTGGAAAAGAGAGACGTAGACCGCGGTGTACAGTCCTAATCTTATCAACTGCGACTTCTTCGTCGACAGGATGTACCGGGCCCACGGCAGATAGCCAATCGGGTGGCGGGAGATCAGACCAAGGTTATAAAATTGCCCCCAAGGTCGTGCTTCACCCTGACAGATACGGCGCCCTAGGATGTCCAAAACCATAGGACGCTGAACCGGTATCGCATCTATAGCGGGATGTAGAAAACCCTTCGATGTCCAATCCACCAACTCCACGGCATACTGCATCGAGGGTGGGGTAGCATAGTGAATCGCCGTGATGGGCTCAGACGGCACTGCGCATGTGAAGCTGCGTCGACCCATAATAATCCGGTTATACCAAGACCCCCAAAGGTGGAGTTTCTTGTACTCCGGGTCATATTCTCTAATCATGGTCAGGACTTCACGGTCCGAGGGTGCCTCAGGAAATCCCCCCTCCGAGCGGACGAACGGGAATGAAGTGTCTAGAGACATGATCGCTGCAAAAAGAACAATTTAGCCGTTAGTATTGTAATTCCAACGTTTGGCGTCTAAAAAAGAAAATGCATTAATCAAATCAAAATTAATTAATTACACCGCACCACGATGCAGTGAGTAGGAGACCAAAGAGGGACCCACAAAATCTAAATGACAATACGTCAGTTAATAAGACAATCTCATCATTGGATGAGATTGTCAGTTGGCCCCAGGAAAACATTCCCATTTTAAAAAAAAGAGGGGGAATAATCCCTAGAGACAAGGAGAAAATCTCCTCTTTCATAGCAAAGCTCTGTCACAGAATGACACTTGTCAAATTCTGGTCTCAAAGGAATAAAATTCCTTAAAAAGAGCACAGCTCTATGGTAATAATGGAAAGGTCCATCAGAAAATATCTACACCTAAAAGAATTAAAAAATTTGAAATCTTGGAAAATCCACGAAAAACTTGTGAAATTTTTTCATTTTATCAGATCTAAAAGATCCACAGATGATCTATGAGCAAAGCTCTGTTCATGGGTTAAAACCTATGAACAAGATCCCTGTAGATCTGCAAGTTTTTGAGAGCGAAGCTCTGTTTATAAAATCCCAATAGGGATCTCTTTAGATCAAAAGATCTGTAAGAGCAAACCTCTATTAGTTAATTAAAATATTTAATTTAAGATTAATTTTACCTAAAATTTTCTAACTTGGAAAATGATAGCAAAGCTCTAAAGTTCTGGAAACGAGAGCAAAGCTCTGGAGTTCTAAGCAAGAGCAAAGCTCTGGAAATCAAAATCTAGAAAATGGTGAGATTTTTCTAAGGGCCAGAGATCCTATTTATAAGGCGCTTGCGCCCCTTGAGCTCACCCCTTGATCCAACGATCAAGAGTTTGCCACCGCTGCACTCACGTGTGCGCCACGTGAGCGCAACGGTGGGGGGGCATTTGTTTCGCCCAATCAGAGCAAAGCTCTGTTGAAATTCAAAATTCAAAATTTTGAAGCAAAGCTTCACATCTCGGGCGCAACGCGCCACATGTCAGGCGCTGATACGTCAGCACAGCGCCCAAGAAGACGCGCCCAATCAGAGCAAAGCTCTATTTTTATGAAGCAGCGCTCCGCGCTGAGCGACACGTGTCGGCGCAGATGCGCTAGCGCAGTTGCGCAGCGCTCCGCGCTGCGCGACACGTGTCGGCGCAGATGCGCTAGCGCAGTTGCGCAGCGCTCCGCGCTGCGCGACACGTGTCAGCGCAGATGCGCCAAACAGAATTAAATTTCCAAGAAATCTTTTCTGTTCTTGTTAAAACAAGAAGATTTTCTTCTGCAAAGCAGAAGCCCTTGGATCAAAGATCCAACGGTGGGGAAAATTCCCCAAACCACTCAGAGAAAGATCTCTTTAACAAATTTAACTAATTTATGGGCACTATAAAAAGGACCCTAGGCCTCAATTAAAAGGCATCAATATCTTTCTAAAAAAAAAAAAGAGAAGAGAACTCTTGAGAATTCCTCAAGAACAACAAAAGGTAAAAAAAACCTTTAGGAAAAAGAGAAAATTCTCTTATGGACAGATTATGGATCTAAGAACAAGATCAATAATTTTTAAATAAAAAGAAAAATAAGTAATAATAGTGCTTTGCACTTTTTTATGAACCTCTGGTTCTTGAAACAAAAAAAGAAAAATTTATTTTCTTTGATCTAAATTAGATCAAGAAATCAAATAGTGCTCTGCACTCCTGTTCTTGAATCTAAAAGATTCTTAGTGCTTTGCACTTCCAAACTGCGCTGTTGCGCTCTTGAGAAAGCGCCATGTGTCAGCTATAAAACAACTTGCGCTCTTGAAATAGAGCTTTGCTCTCTGGAATTGGTGCAACTCACCAGAGCGCGCCACGTGTCAGCAGCGCAACAGCGCAGCGCATTAGCGCAGCGCACTGCGCTATTGCGTTTGCGCTCACCAGAGCGTGACACGTGTCACCACCATATGAGTTTGCGCTCATTACTTAGCGCAAAGCGCCTGACAAGCCACGTGGGGCACTGTCAGAGTATTTAATGCTCTGCATTGTTAAAGAAAAGGGACAGAGCCCAATTAAAAGGCCTAACGGGCCTAATAAAAGATGCTATGCATTTCAAAAAAGGGGGGGCAAAGCCCAAACAAAAAAATAGATGCTCTGCATCATTTAGAAAAGGGCAAAGCCTGACCAAAACAAGAATAATGCAGTGCATTACTAAAAAGGGATAAAGCCCTAGCGCAGGCCAAAGACACAAACTGGACTTAGCCCAATTTTGGCCATAAGTCCTTAAATTAAATTGACTGAGCAAAATTGCTCTCTTAAATCAATTTACTACCGGTTCAAGGGTACATCTCCGAACTCCTCTGACACCTGTCGTTGTAATCCTTCAACGACGTCAGAGAGGTGACGGGTCCCGACGACCACGTATGAATATGGACTGCGGGGTCTTTAAACTCGTGGACCGAAACGTCCCTAAACTAATATTGGACCGGAACGTCCTTAAACTAATGTTGGACCGAAACGTCCCTAAACTAATATCGGACCGAAACGTCCCTAAACTGGAATATGGACCGAAACGTCCCTAAACTAATATCGGACCACCACGTCCCTAAACTGGAATATGGACCGAAACGTCCCTAAACTAATATCGGACCGAAACGTCCCTAAACTAACGATGGACCACCACGTCCCTAAAACTGGAATATGGATCACCACGTCCCTAAACTGGAACAATAGAGCCTCCTAATGCTCTTTTGCTGGATCTAAACGGTCCCGTTTAAGTTGATCTTAGCCCCAAATATGGCTAACGTATCCTTAAACACTCAAATGAACGATAAAATTCTAAATCGACCTTGGTTCAAGGGTACATCTCCGAACTCCTCTGACATCTGTCGTTGTAATCCTTCAACGACGTCAGAGAGGCGACGAGTCCCGACGGCCATATATTAAATGGATCACCCTGTAAAGTTGATCTTAGTCTCAAACAGGAATAACGTATCCTTGACAAACGTTTAAGTTGATCTTAGCCGCAACGCGACTAATGCATCCTTAAACTAAAAACACCAAACCCAAATCTAAGTAAATATGGATTTGGACCAGTCCACGTCCTACGGGCGACGGTATTACTCAGTCTCCGTATACAATCCACAGGCAACCACAAATAAAACAAACACACACGACACGAAGTGAAATTCTGGAGAAGGAGAAAGTTGTTACCGCAATGCGGTAGCATAATTAACTGCAGGGGCTTGCGCCTGCAGGGAAGAGCGTCCCCACAATCAAAAAAACCCCTCAAGCGAGGGGGAATCTGACGAAGCCTGCTACATCGGCCGCATCCGTCTAAACCTCCGATACACGGTGCCATAAATCAACTTGGCATCTTCGGAGAGATGGACGGATAAAACCAAATAGCTTCTGCCCCGAATCTCAGCGTCAGGACATCGCGGTCCTGTGCGCTGTCCTTCGGAGGGGAACAGGACTTTTCGATCCGTTATTAGTTTAGGGATATTTTAGTCCGCAGCTAGTTTAAGGACATTACGGTCCCTCGTTAGTTTAGGGACGTTTCGGTCCATTGTTAGTTTAGGGACATTTCGGTCCGTTTTTAGTTTTCTGCGGCTAAGCTTTCCCGGATAGCACTTACAGAGTTTGGTACTCAGGAAGACAGCGAGAGGACACAAGCGTCGTCATCTATCATTAACCTGGGCTGTGACTCGTCAGGCGTAGTATTTCTTAAGGAATCGGGCGTTTATTGGCCGGAATGGTCTTTCGCCATGCATATCCATGAGCAAGTAAGCCCCACCTTGGTAGACCTTGTCTATGATGTATGGGCCGTCATAGTTTGGCTCGAATTTCCCCCGTTTGGCATGATTAGGGATCATACGTCTTTTGACAACCAGTACGTGTTTGCCTTGGCGGAATGTTCTCGGCCTAGTCAATTTTTCGTATAAGTGCGTCATCCTTACTTTGTAAGCTTCTAAGTTTTGCTGTGCCACGAAACAAGTTCATCGAGGGCGTCTAGCTCTTCAAGCCGAAGATGAGCATTTTCTTCGTCAGTTAGTTCATACCGAACCGCCACTTATAGAGAAGGTGGCTCTATCTCCAGGGGGAGTACCGCTTCTGTGCCGAATACCAACACGAATGGCGTTGTGTTCGTGGCCGTCTTGAACGTTATCCGATAAGCCCAGAGAGCTTCATGCAGTCTCTTGTGTCAGTCCTTTTTGTTTTTGGACACCGTCTTCTTTATGATCTTTGTCAAGGTTTTGTTGAAAGCCCCAGCTAGACCGTTAGCTCGGGGATTATAGACCGAAGAGTATCTCCAGTCTATGTTATGTTGTTGTGCGAAGCGACTGAGTTTGTGACTTCTGTAGGCCAGCCCGTTATTGGAGATAATCCGTCGTGGAGTACCAAACCGATAGATGACATATGTCTTGAAGAAATGGAGAATATTCTCCGATTTCACTTCTCTTAGCGGTACTGCTTCTGCCCACTTAGAGAAGTAATCAGTTGTCGCTAATATGAACCGATCTCCTCTGGATGACGCTGGTTCAATGGGCCCAATTATGTCGGTTCCCACATTTCGAATAGCCAGCTAGCCACTATTGGGTATAGCGAGTTTGGATGCTGGTGGATAAAGTCTCCATGAATTTGGTACGAGTGGCACTGTTTCACATATTCGAGGCAGCCCTGAATCATCGTGGGCCAATAGTAGCCCATCCTTTTGATCTTCAGCTTCATCTTCGGCCAGGCTTGATGAGAACCGAAGAGTCCGTCATGAGTTTCTTGGACAACTCTCCTTGCTTCTTCCGGCCCCAGGCATCTCAGCCATAGACAGTCGAATGATCTCTTATATAGAGTATCATTAACGAAGGCAAAACACAGAGCTCGTTTCATAAGCTGATGTCTTGAGGATGCATCTTCAGGTGTTCGACGAGATTTGAAGTAATCTATAAAGACCTCTCTCCAATCCATAGCTCTTTCTTGATCTTCAATTTGCAAGGTTGTTTCCTTGGTCGCTTCCTTTTCTTCAGACGACTCCGGAGATATTTCTGCTGGTGCAAGAACTCGACAGTTTTGTACAATGATCCTTACGTCATCGAGATTTTCGTCAGCCAGTTCTTTAGTGAGTTTGGCTAGTGCGCCCGCTTTGCTATTTTCTGTACGCGGTATGCTTTCTAGGGTGTAGGAAGGGATTTGAGTCGGCAATTGTTGCACTCTCTCGCCGTACTTTACCAACTCTGGTTTGTACGTTTGATAGTCGTTGTTTACTTGACTAACGACCAGCTGGGAGTCTCCGTATATGAGGAGGTTTTTGATTCCCATGTCGACAGCGATCTCAAGACCTGCTATCAAAGCCTCATATTCTGCTTTATTGTTTGTCTTTGGCTCTGTTAAGGAAAAGGCAAAGCATATTATCCCTCCTTGTGGAGTCACGAAGATGAGGCCTACCCCAGATTTGATTATGGGAGAGGTGTGCTTTCGCTTCTTCATGGAAGATGCCCCATCGAAGTAGAGTTCCCATTGAGTATCACTCCATCCCCTCTCCCCGTCGATCATGTCAAATATGTGCTCGTCTCGCAATTCGCCATTTAGAGGTGAATCGGCGGGTATCGGATGCTCAGCGAGGAAGTCAGCGATGGCCTGGCCTTTCACTGCCTTGAGAGGTCGGTATGTTATCGAGAATTCCATTAAGAGTAGGGCCCATTTAGCGAGCCATCCCGTTAGTATGGCTCTTGACATCAAATATTTAAGAGGGTCTACTTTTGATATGAGATGGACATCATGCGCCAAAGCATAATGTCGAAGCTTCGTTACCGTGAAGATTAACGCCAGGCAGCATTTTTCGATAGGGGAGTAGTTGTTTTCTGCCCACACGAGAACTCAACTCAAATAGTAAAGGGCTCTCTCTTTCCCTAGGTCGTTCTCTTGTGCCCATAACGCGCCTAAAGAACCTTCAAAGGCGGTTGTGTATATGATGAGGGGCTTTCCCTTGACCGGAACGGTCAGTACCGGCGGATTCTGCAGGTATTGCTTGATTTCGTCCAGTGCGCTTTAGCATCTACGATCCCAAACGAACGGAGTTCCCTTCTTCATCAGGTGACTGTAGGGAAGGCATTTTTCGGAGAGCTTGACTTTGGAGTTTGACACCTGTTTAGGCATCTGTATCGCTACAACTGGGATAATGCCAGGAGCGACTCATCATTTGCCTTGAAAGGACTCAAAATTTGATACCGATCTAGGCATCAGTATCGCTACAACTGTGATAGTGCCAGGAGCGAATCATCATTTGCCCCTGTCGATTTGGACTATAACACCTTGGAAATGCGGTTAGTGTTAATTAAGCGTTATCGCGGGATTTTCGTAAAAAGTTTACCAAATCGGGTTTCTCACATTTTATATCAATTAATTAATATTTTATTAATATTTGATACGGCTTGCACACACACGTGCATGTTAATGTGAGGGTTAGTTAGTGTTAATCTTGTTAAGTGACCAAGACACCTTAATTAATCCATGTCCTTATTAACCTTAAACCCTAGATATTTGTGTGAGATATTTCTTTGTGCTTTTGGAATGAAGGGAGGTGGCTAAGTGAGTCATGAGGGTAATTAATGCAAGCTTTAATGAAAAGAGGGAGAGAGTAAGAATAAGGCTTTGGTTCACCCTACACTCACCCCTCACCAATAATTCCCCTCACTCTCTCATTCTTCTCTCATTCTCAATTATTTCCTTATCTCTCAACTCCCAAACTGAACCCTCGCTACCCCATCACCAAATCCTTGCTAAGCTTCACAAAATCCCTTTTAAACACTTCACAAATCTTGGTTTAGCCACTAAGTTGCCTTGGAGCTTGGAAAGCTAGGATTTTTGAGAAAGAGTGGCTAGGTAATGATCTCTAACTGTTAATATAGAGTTTATATTGTTGTGTTGCCTTGTAGTTATGGTTTAGAATGCTAAAGGTAGCGTTTTGTGAAATATCGTAATTTTAGTGTCAAATCGGAGTCTCTGGGAATCTGCTGTTGTTCCAGCTTGTTGTTTTAGAAGTTCCATCACAGTGACCTAGCGTTAAGATATGGAACCCACCATAAAAACCTGAGACCACCCCTTCAATTCGAGGCCGCAAATTTAATGGTTCTGGCCGCAATTTGCGGCCAGAATGGGTACTGGGGTGTTGGTTTTGGGCGTAGGGTCTCTGGGGTTGTATGTAGTCTCGTGGAATTTGCAACTTTCACTAATTGTCTATCTAGCAAAATCCGGGATCACTTTGCTATAATCTAGTGTTTTGAATACGCTCGTTACGTTATCCGACATGGTTCGTGATCTTGTGTCGCTGTTGCACTTGGGTTGGTTTTAGGGTGTCGCCACACGCGTTAGCCATTAGACGAACACTTGTGAGTTGGATTGGAGTTGGTGCGTTGGTCAGACGTAGTGTGTACGTGATATTGATTGATTTCTGAGATTTGCACTTGCTATGTTTTGTGTTAATAGGATCGCAGGCGGAGACTTCGGACGCTGCGAAGAAAGAGAAGCAGGTGATTGGGTTTACCTAGCCCGCGATTGTCGGTGAGTAGATTTAACATCTATGGGGAAATCGCTTGTATGGCGTTAAGCGTAAGGGCTAGATATGATATGATATTAGCCGCATGTTTATATGCACATATAGAGATGGTGCATGAACTTCATTGCATATAGTCACTTGTTGTGCCTGAACCTGTATCCATTGTACACTGCACTATTATTGACAGTCCATGTTGCACGAGCACCAACTGTATGCTACACACACTGTCGGTAATTGCCATGATACGCACAACACAATATTCATATGATATACCTTGCTATTGGTTAGCGATATTGAGGCATTGATTCTTGTGTGATGGCGCATATAAAATGCAGCATACCTGTACACCTACATGCTTACACAGATACCTTGCTATAGCTATATGTTCAGCTTTATATGATATATATCATTGGTATGGGACGCTGTTATATATATATATATATATATATATATATATATATATATATATATAAAATATTGGATTTGGATAATTGGGAACCGCGTGATATATTTAATGACTTGATGCAATTAAATAGCAGATTTTCTCTTGATATGCTCATATTGTTGTTCTACGTTGCATATGTCATATTACATGGATTTACGCATTGAGATATATTTTTCATGCGATTTAGGGATTTCAAGTGTCGATGTTGGGCACTTATGTTCGGAGAGATATATGGATATTTTGAAACCGATACGTGGAACATGAGTGTCGAGATTGGACACTTAGGTTTCGAGGAACGTATGGATATTAGAAAACCGATACGTAGAACACGAGTGTCGATGTTGGACACTTAGGTTTCGAGGAACGTATGGATATGAGTATTTATGTGTCGATGCTGGACACTAGTTTTTATGATGTTTTCGGGTGTCGATATTTGACACTCAGGTTCCATGAGACTCACAGGTTATGAGGGCCGATCTGAGGGCCGATTTTGAGGAATTTGGGATTTAGATTGTCTTGATGGACACTGGTCCTGCCACAATGAGGATTCCGTGAGGATGACATGTTTTATCCCATACTCCGTATTTATTAGATATGCATTGCTTCATATATTAGTAGTACATGATAGAGTACCTTTCATGGCTGTTGCATATACATATTGTCATACTTATGCTATCAGATTACATGTGATAGATTATTGCTGTTAGTGCATACTTGCGATTTCAGTATGATGTTATTTACTATACACGAGTTGGCAACTCACCCCCGTTGTGCCGCAGTGTTTTGCAGGTCTGATCATCAGAGTAGTCTCGGCAGGGCGCCTTATTATCTCTGCTTTTGCAGATACCGCTACGGTTGGCTGTGGGGCCTTTTACTTTAAATGGGTTGCGGTTATCCGATGATGTACATTGTATATTTCTTGTATCTAGTACTCTCCATCTACCACCTTCATGTATTGACTTAGAGATGAGTTGTGAGGATCGATGTTGTATGTTCTTAGGACTCTGGTTGTCGTACTCGTGTGAGCCGGCCTTTTATATATGTGGATTATCGCATTTCTTCGCTACGGCGTCGTATATCTGTTGTGGTGGTTGTTTCTGCCGTTGGGCGAGATTTTCTCCCGTTTGGGGATGCTTTACTTTTATCTTATGTTTGTACCCGTTTCGGGGCTAACTTTTACAAAGGAGGTGCTGCCGAAATTTTCATAAAACCAAACTTGAGTTTAAAGTTTTGCATCGAGATTTTAAAAAGTGTTCTATCTTTTCCTTCTTGTAATGGTTTAGATTGCTGGGTTTTCGGTTTACTTAAATTGCATTACGTCTGTTGATGTTACGTAGTATAAGTACCGGTCATGTGCCTAATTTTGGATCGTGACAAAGTTGGTATCAGAGCGCTAGGTATTACCTTTCGGAGTGTAGCATGAACTTGGTATGATGGAGTAGGTAGCTTGAGCATAGAGACGCAGTGTGTGTATGTTCCGCGGCATACTTACGACACGGTGCTCCGCCTAAGTGACCTTAGGACTTATTGCTTGAAATTCCTTCCGTGATTATTTACATCCTTGTGATTCGATTTCTGTTTCCATTTCCAGCCTTTATGCCGCCGAAGACTACGAGGACACAGAGAGCGGCCGCGAGGGCCGAGCTTAGAGTTGACTCGTCTGAGATGAGAACTGACCAGCGCGGTACGCCCGTTGTGCAGGAGCAGATTGTTCCACCTTCGACAGACCATATGGCTATATCAGGGGCTGGTATGCAGGATTTGCGCCAGATGATGGGGTCGTTAGTTGAGGCCATTCGAGCGCAGGGGCAGGCGGTTGTTCCACCCGTTACAGGGACCGTGTTGGTGCCTGCTGTTCCGACAGTCGTACCTGCAGCTACGGAGGTGACCACCGTATCGTTATCGGAGTTCATGAGGCTGAGGCCTCCGGTTTTCACTGGCAACGATACAGTTGAGGATCCGCAGTCGTTTATCGATCGAATGGCGAAGATATGTCGTTCGCTGAGATGCTCCGACGCGAGGTGGGTGGAGTTCGCGAGCTTTCGTCTGAAGGATTTGGCCCAGAAATGGTGCGAGTTCTTAGAGAAGGGCAGAGCCGCAGGTCTTCCTCCTATGACCTGGACTGAGTTCATGACGGTGTTTCTTGCGCGTTTTCTTCCGCTGAGCGTCAGGGATGCTCGAGCGCGCAGTTTCGAGTCGTTACGCCAGACTCAGGGTATGACGGTGGCCGAGTATGATGTGTTGTTTACCGAGCAGTCTGTGTATGCTCCGTATTTGGTAGCTACGGAGGAGATGCGGGTTAAGAGGTTTGTTCGAGACCTGCTTACCCAGTTGTTCCTAGCTATCAGCATTCAGCGTTGTGACACGTATGCAGCAGCGGTGGACGCAGCCCTATTGGTTGAGGAGCGTCTTTCTGAGGCGTCGGTTGCTCAAAACCGAAAAGGGTTCGTACTGGTGAATCAACACAGAGACAGGCGTTTAGATGCCATGACAGTTCCCGTTCAAAAACTGGGGGTAGTGGAGGTTCGGGACGAGGTCGGCTTTTTAGCTTTATCCCCAGGAGAGTCAGCAGTTTTCATCTGGATGTTACCGGTGCGAGAGTTTGGGTCATCGGGTTCGAGATTGTATTGAGCTACGTGAGCGCGAGGCAGCAGTACCGCAGGTTACCTTACCACTTTCTCCACCGCGGAGGGCGTTGCCCTTTATGCCTGTTGTTGCTTCGCGTCAGACTCGTGTGCAGAGATGTCGGGGACGCGGTGGTGTTGTGCCGAGAGGGCGGGGTGGTAGAGGCAAAGGTCAGCCAGTCGCCGATAGAGGGCAAGCTCGGGTGTTTGCCTTGACTCATCAGGACGCGCAGGCGTCCAATGCAGTGGTTTCAGGTACTCTTTATGTATGTTCTTTTGAGGCTCATGTTTTGTTTGATCCGGGATATACGCATTCGTATGTTTCTACGCACTTCGTGCCGAGGTTGGGCCGAGAGTCGTGTTTGCTAGATCAGCCGCTTGTTGTAATTACACCTGTTGGCGATTCTTTTGTCGTGCGTTATGTGTTTCGGTCGTATGCCGTTCAGATTGGAGATAGAGATCCGTCCGTCGATTTGATCCTTCTGGATATGTTGGACTTCGACGTTCTCCTTGGCATGGACTGGTTGGCAGCTTGTTATGCGTCGGTGGACTGCCGTGAGAAGACGGTCAGTTTCATTTTTCCGGGCAAGTCTGTTCGGGTTGTGCAGGGGGACCTGTTCACACCATAATATTGCATTATTATATTCCCCATTCTTATTCTTTTTATAAATAAACGGGTGCTTTTGACGCATGTATGCTACATGTTACAGGTTACAGGTTCTTGGACAGAAAACAGTGAAAACGATCTAAAGATGATGAAAAAGTGGACTTTAACCAATGAACAGAAGATCTTGATCAAGCCTACATCAAAAATAAAATTCATAAAGTACAAGGCAACGCAAGGTCCAAGATTACAAGCGAACGGTTAAAAAGCCATTGCAAATTGTTCACTGGAAATCTGGAACCAACCTAAAAGCCCAAGTGGAAAAGGACATATGGAAACAGGAAGACCAAGTCAATAAGAGCTAGCCCAAGAAAAATGATATTCTAAAGACACTATTGGGCCGCGGAACCGCGGCCAAACAGGGCCTTGGGCCGCGGTTCCGCGGCCATACAGAGCAATTAAAAGCTAAACTTTTTACCATAATTTGTTGGCGGTGCTGACTAGTCAACCTAAGGGCTATTTTTGTAATTTCAGACATGCGAAACAAATGTAACCCTAGGGTTTCCTATTCTTTATAAATAGGAACTCTAATCATTGTAATTTTTATGCCTCCCTTTAATGAATAAAATTTAGAAATCTTTTGGAGAGCATCGGTGTTTCTTCTCCATTCAGAAATTCAGATCTGACAACCCTGCATGGATGATTGGAGGGATGCATCTGTAAGTGATTTAATTTCTTGCCTTAGTGTAGATTTAAATTCCTTGCCCTAGGTAGATTTAATTTCATGCCCTAGGAACTTGTTTAGGGTTTAGCTTTTGGGAAGGATTTTGAGAGATGAGATCTCTCATCCTTTTCTTACCCACCAAATATTTACAATAGGACTCCATGCATACATGCACATACCGCTCCCTACGGCACTCTATCCCTCGAGGTAGCGGTGATACCGTAGTATAAAGGCCCGGGTGTGATGTTTTCCATGGAGGTTAGGGTAAAGATCTCTAAAGGAAGGACAAGAACCTAGAGGAAAGAACACCTTCCCGAACGGATCTAATCCACTTTATTGATAATTACCATAACTCCTCATAGATCTTCATTCGGGTATTGAAAGCGGTGAGATTTAATTACATTTCCAAACCATCCCTAAACCTAGCCCTAGCAAGAGTAGATCTAGATAATTGCCCTAGGTTAATTAGATTTTTAGATTTAATAATCAACCGAACACCCTTCGGAATTAACTCGTAAGAACGAATCGGAAATTCACAAAATCCCTGTGGACCGACCCGTACTCACCGGCTAGCTTCATGCGACGCCGTTCTTGATTGCGGTTACAAATATTTTTGATCTATCTTTTTGAAAGCGCAAGCACGCTAAATCTCTACCAAATCAAATGGCGCCGTTGCCGGAGATGGCGTAGAAATTTCCTTTTCGCAATTTCGGGTTAATCTTAAAATTAAAAAATCATAAAAATCTGAAAAAATCAAAAAAATATAAAAATATATCATCTGTTATTTTTGGAAAGGGTACTTTGTTGTTTGAATCTTGCAGGATATACAATCGAGACGGTTTTGGAAATTTCCAGAAAGCGAAACAAGAAGAACCGCGAGGATCTGGAGGGGGGGAGAAAAAAAAAACTGCCGAACCGCCTGAAGCGCCGCGGAACCGCCTTTTGGCCGCGGAACCGCCGCGGTCTGGTTGATTCAGGGCCAGAAAAAGGGGCAGAAGCGCGGTAAAAAAAAAAAACAGTTCTGCCACTGCAAATTTCTGTGAGTTTTCTCTCTCCTCCTCTGCAAATCTTGATATATCTTCTGTAAATTTGCCTGCAGGATTTCTTTACGCTCAAAAATTTTTTTCCCTTCCAAATAACGATCTTGTGCAGGATTTTTGTGCCTTGCTTGAAATGAAATTAGACTGCAAGTAATATTTTGCTGTTGCATATCTTTTCTATAAAATATTTTGCTGTTGCATATCTTTTCTCTAAAATCTTTTTGCAACAAAATTTTTCCAAATAAAGAGAAAAAGAATGAAAATAAAAAGGACAAATATTTTATAGAAACTTGCAAAATTTTTAGCCGCAAATAAATCCTTGCACACAATAAACTTTCCTTCTTGTCACCCTTCTTCTTCTAACATGGGTACTCCACATAAAAAATCATTAGCCGAACTTTGGTATCCCGAACCTAATTTTGCGTCATATGTTAATTTGTTCGGTCAATTTGAAAACGATCCTTCCTTGCCAAAAATTTCGTTGAAAGATCAAATAGAGGCGTCTAGGAGAAACAGTTTGACTTGTCAACCCACTTTGTGTCAACCTAGTCAACCTTTACAACCTACATATGTTGATACCACTTCTTCAAGTCCTTCTGTCACTCCTAGGCCGATGTCCATTGCTGAGCATATTGCTCAATCTCGCAGTCGATCTTTCATCCCTCTCCACTCATCTAGTTTTAGGGATCCGCACGATTATTCACCTTCTTACCCATATGTTGACCCTACCCCTATCTTACCACCCACTTCCTACCAGTCATACCCGACCTTCCCACCTTCACTAGACACTGTTTCGACACAGCCATTAGGGAGTTTCACATATCCAACCAATTTTGAATCTTTTACTGAAACCCCCTCACCACCTAAGTCTAGTTTGGAAGAGTCGTTGGAGGCTTATATTGCTGCAACAAACAAAATGGTGAGAAATGTGGAAGCGTCCATGGCCACCCTTATGCAACCGAGTGAACCTGTAGCTAGTTTCCCACTAGCTCGAAATTTTTCAATGTATGAGGAGGCGGTTGGACAGAGTGAGAATGATAATGGCATGGATGAGTTGAATATTGAGGATAGTATCGAGAAGAGTCTTGAGGATAATATTGAGGTTGAATCATTTTTGTTTGATGTGTCTGATTTTCCAATTCATTCTCCTGAACCTTTGACTGTTATATCACCCTCCCTCCTTCTCATCGTTCCGACCCCGCTTGAAGACTGTGAGCTTGAAACCTTTTCCTTTAAATCTGACACAATTCTCACAGACGATAACACCCATGAGTGTTTCACTTTTTCGGACGATGTTGATGACTCACCGCCCGAGTTTGAGTCCTTTACATTTTCAGATGAGCCATCAGACTCGGTTGATTATAGTAGTTTCGAAGCATTAATGGAATCTTTCAAGTTCGAAACAGTTTACTACGGTGAGAAAGATACTATCCCTAATTCACTCCCTTTCGTCTTTACCCTTGTTCCGACCGAACAAATGACCGTTACGCTTTCATCTCCTATACCAAGTTCGGCGTACCCATGTTTTCTTGCGAATCTTGAGGGATTTGACCCCATTTCCCGACGGGTGGATAGGTTAGCGCAATCGCTTATAACACATCGGTCATCACATATTGCGCTAATTTATTCACTCGATTTACACCCTCAAGTTCGCGCGATTCTTCTTTCTCCTTTCCGCCCTTCTTCTCCCCCACCGAGACCATATTCTACCATTCTTCTTTCCACACGGTCTCGCGTGATTTTCATCTCTTTTCTTTCCATCCCATTCTTGCACCAACTCTACCATTACCATGATAAGATTTTTGAATGGTTGGTGCTAACATTTGGCTTGTGTAAGGCCAAGCTTAAGTTTGGGAGGAATCTTGTTGTATATATGTATATATCTTTTTGTTTTCTTTTTCTATCAAAAAAAAAATTTCAAAACAAATAAATAAATAAATAAATAAATAGGGGAGTGCCGACATTTTGACCCTCTTGGTTTAGTATGACAGTGAGGACACTGTCAAGTTCAAGTTTGGGGGTATGCTCGGTACGTCTTCTTCCTTCGCATTCATTTGTATATATTTTTGCATTTGCATATTTATTTGAAAACCCATAAAAATTTGAAAAATTTCAAAAATTATAAAAATTATTGTATTCAATATTGGCTAATTGACTTGAGTTTGACAAATAGGTTAACTGGCTAGGAACAACTAGATCTTAGACTTAGTGAATTAAAAACTCTAAAGATAACCTTCTTTAAAGTTTAACGGTAGAAAGTATATGCCTTGTAGTTTATTTAGAAATAGGCAAATTTTGGGTTCACTTCTTGGGCTAAGTCGAAACGAAGGAAAGATATTAAAGCTTTTATTAGAGTATAAGTTTGAAAAATAGTTCCTAACTTAAGTCTAGATTCTGAAAATGTATACCCTACAATTTGCACAATCACGCACCTTGAAACTTGGAATAGTAGAAGAGACCTTGAAATACTCTTGTCTAAAGTCCTTAGTACGAAGAAAATACAAGAAAAAAAAATGTGAATAAAGAATAAAAAATGGACACTGGTTTTTGTGATTACTTAAGGCTGTAAAAATAGAAAAATATTTAGCGAGGGTGCTTCATCACCTAGTGCCTTAGACCAACTGGTTTGGGAGTCACTGCTAAAAGCCTTGGGTGTTGCAAGACTAGGAATTACGCTTAAAAGAGCAAACACGTTTTGTAATCGGTCGTTGGTACCTCAAGAAGTATTAACGGTCACATGAAGGATGTGTAAGCGAAATTCAATTAAAAATTCACTAATAAGTGCTTTGGACAATGGACGAGAGTACGATTGCTTGATTTGAATTTCCAAGTGTAGAGGTGATCTATATACACACGTAGGGGTATGTGATTGGAATTTAGATAAGAGAGAGGAATGAAAGATAGAACTTGTATCTTTAATAGAGTGATAGAAATTCCTAAGTGGAGATGAAACCCTAGAAGGAAGACTTAAGAGATGCCGAAAGCTAAGTAGGTCTACATAACATATATGATCTTAAGTTAAATAATGAGGAAGCGTGAAGAATATGGGTGGATAATTTACAAGTAAAAGATAATAGAATTCCTTGTTAGAAAACCTAATTGGAGAACAAAAGTCAATGGGCCGAATTGATAGGATTTTGTGGGTGTAATCCGCTGAAAACCCTCAGGAGACAACACTCCTCCTACTAGGGACACCTAGAGGTTTAACGGCTTGTTGCACGTGCTCAGTGCAATCGCGTTTCCCTGCGAAAGTGCGGTTAGGATTTTAGTGAATAAAAATAAGTTTGCTCGAGTACGAGCAAAAGATAAGTTTGGGGGTATTTGTTCACACCATAATATTGCATTATTATATTCCCCATTCTTATTCTTTTTATAAATAAACGGGTGCTTTTGACGCATGTATGCTACATGTTACAGGTTACAGGTTCTTGGACAGAAAACAGTGAAAACGATCTAAAGATAATGAAAAAGTGGACTTTAACCAATGAACAGAAGATCTTGATCAAGCCTACATCAAAAATAAAATTCATAAAGTACAAGGCAACGCAAGGTCCAAGATTACAAGCGAACGGTTAAAAAGCCATTGCAAATTGTTCACTGGAAATCTGGAACCAACCTAAAAGCCCAAGTGGAAAAGGACATATGGAAACAGGAAGACCAAGTCAATAAGAGCTAGCCCAAGAAAAATGATATTCTAAAGACACTATTGGGCCGCGGAACCGCGGCCAAACAGGGCCTTGGGCCGCGGTTCCGCGGCCATACAGAGCAATTAAAAGCTAAACTTTTTACCATAATTTGTTGGCGGTGCTGACTAGTCAACCGAAGCGCTATTTTTGTAATTTCAGACATGCGAAACAAATGTAACCCTAGGGTTTCCTATTCTTTATAAATAGGAACTCTAATCATTGTAATTTTTATGCCTCCCTTTAATGAATAAAATTTAGAAATCTTTTGGAGAGCATCGGTGTTTCTTCTCCATTCAGAAATTCAGATCTGACAACCCTGCATGGATGATTGGAGGGATGCATCTGTAAGTGATTTAATTTCTTGCCTTAGTGTAGATTTAAATTCCTTGCCCTAGGTAGATTTAATTTCATGCCCTAGGAACTTGTTTAGGGTTTAGCTTTTGGGAAGGATTTTGAGAGATGAGATCTCTCATCCTTTTCTTACCCACCAAATATTTACAATAGGACTCCATGCATACATGCACATACCGCTCCCTACGGCACTCTATCCCTCGAGATAGCGGTGATACCGTAGTATAAAGGCCCGGGTGTGATGTTTTCCATGGAGGTTAGGGTAAGGATCTCTAAAGGAAGGACAAGAACCTAGAGGAAGGAACACCTTCCCGAACGGATCTAATCCACTTTATTGATAATTACCATAACTCCTCATAGATCTTCATTCGGGTATTGAAAGCGGTGAAATTTAATTACATTTCCAAACCATCCCTAAACCTAGCCCTAGCAAGAGTAGATCTAGATAATTGCCCTAGGTTAATTAGATTTTTAGATTTAATAATCAACCGAACACCCTTCGGAATTAACTCGTAAGAACGAATCGGAAATTCACAAAATCCCAGTGGACCGACCCGTACTCACCGGCTAGCTTCATGCGACGCCGTTCTTGATTGCGGTTACAAATATTTTTGATCTATCTTTTAGAAAGCGCAAGCACGCTAAATCTCTACCAAATCAGGACCGTGGTGCCGCCCCTCACAGTTTGATTTCTGCCCTTTGCACTAGTCGGCTTTTGAGAAGGGGATGTCGAGGGTTCTTGGCTTTCATTTGTTATACTGGGACCACAGTAGGGTCGTTGGACCAGGTTCCTATCGTGCGAGAGTTTCCCGACGTTTTTCCTGATGAGTTACCTGGGTTGCCGCCAGAGCGCGATATTGAGTTTTGCATTGATCTGATTCCTGGCGCGGGGCCTATTTCTATACCGCCTTACCGGATAGCTCCGGCAGAGCTTAGAGAGCTTAAAGATCAATTGCAAGAGTTGCTGGATAAGGGACTTGTGCGTCCGAGTGTTTCGCCTTGGGGAGCTCCTGTTCTGTTTGTCAAGAAGGACGGCAGTTTGAGGTTGTACATTAATTATCGTCAATTGAACCGAGTTACGGTGCGGAATAGGTATCATTTACCTCGCATTGACGATTTGTTTGATCAGCTCCAGGGCGCGAAACATTTTTCTAAGATTTATTTGCGTTCGAGTTGTCATCAGTTGCGGGTTCGGAATGATGACATTCCGAAGACTACTTTTCGTACACGCTACGGGCATTATAAGTTTCTGATGATGTCGTTCGGACTCACCAATGCCCCAGCAGCGTTCATGGATCTGATGAACCGGATTTTCAGGCCGTTTCTCGACTAGTTTATTATTGTGTTTATTGATGACATTCTGGTCTACTCTAGGAGTCGAAAGGAGTATGAGCAGCACTTGAGGATTGCTTTGCAGACATTGAAAGAGTACCAGCTGTATACTAAATTCTCAAAGTGCGCATTTTGGCTTGATATAGTTGACTTCCTGAGTCATGTGGTGACGGGAGATGGTATTCTTATGGACCCGAGGAAGATCGAGGCTGTACAGCTTTGGCCCAGACCTGTATCCGTGACAGAGGTCCGCAGCTTTTTGGGCTTAGCTGGTTATTACCGCCGCTTCATGCAAAAATTTTCGAGTATCGCTGCACCGCTGATCGGACTGACCCGAAAGGGGGTTCCTTTTCTTTGGACTGATGCGTGTGAGCAGAATTTTCAGCAGTTGAAGACTCGGTTGACGACGGCACCAGTTCTATCTCTGCCTTCTGGATCGGGTGGCTTTGTTGTTTACTGCGATGCGTCTCGAGTGGGGCTCGGTTGTGTTCTAATGCAGCATGGTAGAGTAATTGCATATGCTTCTATGCAGCTGAAGAAGCACGAGCAGAATTATCTCACTCACGATCTTGAGATGGCCGCGGTGGTCTTTGCGCTAAAGATCTGGAGACACTACTTGTACGGGGAGTCGTGTCAGATTTTCACGGACCACAAGAGCTTGAAGTACATCTTCCAGCAGCAGGATCTGAATCTGAGACAGCGCCGGTGGATGGAGCTTGTGAAGGATTATGATTGTAAGATCCTTTATCACCCGGGCAAGGCGAATGTGGTAGCTGACGCTTTGAGTCATAGGCCCGAAGGTAGCTTATCCCAGTTGAGCACAGTTCAGAGGCAGTCTTCTGCAGATTGGCAGACCTTGTGCGATAGTAGAGTACAGTTTGAGTTCACTTCCACTGGGGGACAGCTTGCTCATGTCCGCGCCCGTCCACTTCTACTTGATCGTATCCGTGAGGCGCAGCTCAATGATGCCCGTTTGTCTAAGATTCTTGAGCTGGTTCGGTAGGGTACAGATTCGGAGTTCTTGATCGATGACCAGGGTGTGCTACGTTGCGGGACTCGCTTGTGTGTACCAGATATTGATGGGTTGAGACGCGAGATCCTAAAGCAGGCACATCAGTCAGCCTTTAGCGTTCATCCAGGTTCCACCAAGATGTACCGTGACTTGAGAGACATTTACTGGTGGGAAGGGATGAAGCGTGATGTTTCGGACTTCGTGTCGAGGTGCCTGACTTGTCAGCAAGTCAAGGCTGAGCATCAGAGACCGGCAGGAGAGTTGCAGCCTTTACCCATTCCTGAGTGGAAATGGGAGCAGATTTCCATGGACTTTATTCTGGGTCTACCCAGGACCAGTCGGGGGTATGACTCCATTTGGATGATTTTTGACCGGTTGACTAAAGTGGCTCACTTCCTTCCAGTTAAGAGTACTTTCGGTTATGCTCAGTATGCTCAGTTGTATATAGATGAGATTGTGCGTTTGCACGGTGTTCCCACATGCATTGTATCCAACAGGGGAACCCAGTTTACTAGCCGTCTTTGGCAGAAGCTTCAGGAAGTTTTGGATACCCGGTTGAGTTTTAGCACCGCTTTTCATCCGCAGACCGATGGTCAGTCAGAGCCGACGATACAAACTCTAGAGGACATGCTTCGGGTGTGCGTGCTTGATTTTGGTGGCAGTTGGGATCATCACTTGCCGTTGATTGAGTTCTCCTACAACAACAGCTTTCACGAGACTATTCAGATGGCACCTTTCGAGGTTTTGTATGATAGGAAGTGTCGATCGCTAGTCTGTTGGACCGAACTCGGTGAGAGTAGGGTTTTGGGACCCCAGCTAGTTCAAGAGACTACGGAAAAGATCCAGCTGATTCAGGACAGGATGAGAGCGGCCAGTGCAGACAGAAGTCATATGCCGACCGTCGTCGTCGCAGACTTGAGTTCGCAGTGGGGGATCATGTATTCCTGCGGATTTCTCCGATGAAGGGCGTTATGAGATTTAGGAGGAAGGGGAAGCTCAGTCCCAGATTTGTAGGTCCTTTCAAGATCCTTGAGCGAGTTGGTACCGTTGCTTATCGTTTGGCACTCCCGCCCAGTTTTCCGGATGTTCACCCCGTGTTCCATGTGTCGATATTTCGTAGATACCTTTATGACCCTTCTCACATGATTCAGCACAAGACCGTTCAGTTTGAGCGCGATCTTTCGTTCACCGAGCAGCCGGTAGTCATATTGGATCGGCAGGTGAAGAAACTTCGATCAAAGGTCTTGCTATCTGTGAAGATTCTTTGGCGTAGCCCGACTAGTGAGGAGATCACTTGAGAGGCCGAGAGCGAGATGCGGAAGAAATTCCCTCATATTTTTGAAGGTACGCTTGTAAGAATTTTAATTCGGGGATGAATTTTCTTTAAAGGGGGAGATTGTAACACCTTGGAAATGCGGTTAGTGTTAATTAAGCGTTATCGCGGGATTTTCGTAAAAGGTTTACCAAATCGGGTTTCTCACATTTTATATCAATTAATTAATATTTTATTATTATTTGATATGGCTTGCACACACACGTGCATATTAATGTGAGGGTTAGTTAGTGTTAATCTTGTTAAGTGACCAAGACACCTTAATTAATCCATGTCCTAATTAACCTTAAACTCTAGATATTTGTGTGAGATGTTTCTTTGTGCTTTTGGAATGAAGGGAGGTGGCTAAGTGAGTCATGAGGGTAATTAATGCAAGCTTTAATGAGGAGAGGGAGAGAGTATGAATAAGGCTTTGGTTCACCCTACACTCACCCCTCACCAATAATTCCCCTCACCCTCTCATTCTTCTTTCATTCTCAATTATTTCCTTATCTCTCAACTCCCAAACTGGACCCTTACTACCCCATCACCAAATCCTTGCTAAACTTCACAAAATCCCTTTTAAACACTTCACAAATCTTGGTTTAGCCACTAAGTTGTCTTGGAGCTTGGAAAGCTTGGATTTTTGAGAAAGAGTGGCTAGGTAATGACCTCTAACTGTTAATATAGAGTTTATATTGTTGTGTTGCCTTGTAGTTATGGTTTAGAATGCTAAAGGTAGCGTTTTGTGAAATATCGTATTTTAGTGTCAAATTGGAGTCTCTGTGAATCTGCTGTTGTTCCAGCTTGTTGTTTTAGAAGTTCCCATCACAGTGACCTAGTGTTGAGGTATGGAACCCACCATAAAAACCTGAGACCACCCCTTCAATTCGAGGCCGCAAATTTAATGGTTCTGCCCGCAATTTGCGGCCAGAATGGGGGCAGGGGTGTTGGGTTTTGGGCGTAGGGTCTGTGGGGTTGTGTGTAGTCTCGTGGAACTTGCAACTTTCACTAATTGTCTGTGTAGCAAAATCTGGTATCACTTTGCTCTAATCTAGTGTTTTGAATACCCGTGTTACGTTATCCGACACGGTTCGTTATCCGACACGGTTCGTGATCTTGTGTATCTCCTGCACCTGGGTTGGTTTTGGGGTGTCGCCACACACGTTAAGCATTAGACGAACACTTGTAAGTTGGATTGGAGTTGGTACGTTGGTCAGACGTATTGTGTACGTGATATTGATCGATTTCTGATATTTGCACTTGCTATATTTTGTGTTAATAGGATCGCAGGCGGGAACTTCATACGCTACGAAGAAAGAGAAGCAGGTGATTGGGTTTACCTAGCCCACGATTGTCGGTGAGTAGATTTAACATCTACGGGGAAATCGCTCGTATGGCGTTAAGCGTCATGGCTAGATATGATATGATATTAGCCGCATGTTTATATGCACATATAGAGATGGTGCATGAACTTCATTGCATATAGTCACTTGTTGTGCCTGAACCTGTATCCATTGTACACTGCACTATTATTGACAATCCATGTTGCACGAGCACCAACTGTATGCTACACACACACTGTCAGTAATTGCCATGATACGCACAACACAATATTCATATGATATACCTTACTATTGGTTAGCGACATTGAGGCATTGATTCTTCTGCGATGGCGCATATGAAAAGTAGCATACCTGTACACCTACATGCTTACACAGATACATTGCTATAGCTATATGTTCAGCTTTATATGATATATATCAGTGGTATGAGGACGCTGTTATATATATATAATATTCGATTTGGATAATTAGGAACCACGTGATATATTTAATGACTTGATGCAATTAAATAGTGGATTTTCCCTTGATATGCTCATATTGTTGTTCTATGTTGCATATGACATATTACATGAATTTACGCATTGAGATATGTTCTTCATGCGATTTGGGGATTTCAAGTGTCGATATTGGGCACTTATGTTCCGAGAGAGATATGGATATTTTGAAACCGATACGTGGAACACGAGTGTCGAGGTTGGACACTTAGGTTTCGAGGAACGTATGGATATTAGAAAACCGATACGTGGAACACGAGTGTCGATGTTGGACACTTAGGTTTCAAGGAACGTATGGATATGAGTATTTATGTGTCGATGCTGGACACTGGTTTTCATGATGTTTTCGGGTGTCGATGTTTGACACTCAGGTTCCATGAGACTCACAGATTATGAGGGCCGATCTGAGGGCCGATTTTGAGGAATTTGGGATTTAGATTGTCTTGATGGACACTGGTCCTGCCACGATGAGGATTCCGTGAGGATGACATGTTTTATCATATACTCCGCATTTATTAGATATGCATTGCTTCATGTATTAGTAGTACCTGATAGAGTACCTTTCATGACTGTTGCATATACATATTGTCATACTTATGCTATCAGATTACATGTGATAGATTATCGCTGTTAGTGCATACTTGCGATTTCGGTATGATTTTATTTACTATTCACGAGTTGGCAACCCACCCCCGTTGTGCCGCAGTGTTTTGCAGGTCTGATCATCAGAGTAGTCTCGGCAGGGCGCCTTATTATCTCTACTTTTGCGGATACCACTACGGTTGGCTGTGAGGCCTTTTGCTTTAGGTGGGTTGCGGTTATCCGATGATGTACATTGTATATTTCTTGTATTTAGTACTCTCCATCTACCACCTTCATGTATTGACTTAGAGACGAGTAGTGAGGATCGATGTTGTATGTTCTTATGACTCTGGTAGTCGTGCTCGTGTGAGCCGGCCTTTTATATATGTGGATTATCGCATTTCTTCGCTACGGCGTCGTATATCTGTTGTGGTGGTTGTTTCCGTCGTTGGGCGAGATTTGCTCCCGTTTGGGGATGCTTTATTTTTATCTTATATTTGTACCCGTTTCGGGGCTAGTTTTTACAAAGGAGGTGCTGCTGAAATTTTCATGAAACCAAACTTAAGTTTAAAGTTTTGCATCGAGATTTTAAAAAGTATTCTATCATTTCCTTCTTGTAATGGTTTACATTGCTGGGTTTTCGGCTTACTTAAATTGCATTACGCCTGTTGACGTTACGTAGTATAAGTGCCGGTCATGTGCCTAATTTTGGGTCGTGACATAGATAAAGGTGGCTTAATAGACAGGTGTTCCCTGATTAAAAATCAGGAAAAAGCTTCACAAGAGGCATCACGTGCTCACACGTGACCAGTGGTCACGTGTTGGCACGTGATGGTTAAGCAGCGGCAGAGAATAGAGCGCAGAAGAAGAGAAGCCCATTCCAGGGGTCACGTGCTCACATGTGACCAGGGTTTACGTGGCCATACGTGACCGGCTTTAAAAGCCTTATTCGTTAACAGAATTAAATTCTGAGGAGAGATCATTCAAATCTTTCCAAAATGGAGAAGAATTATCTGAAACCGTTGGATCAAGAATCTGAAGGTGATTAAACATCACCAATTTATGGAAAAATCTTGGACATGGAAAGATTTCCCCCTAAATCTAACCGAAATAACAAAGAGATATCTTTGGATTTAAAATCCAACGGTGAATAAAATTCACCTAATAATCTAAAGGCCCAGATCAATGATGAAAATAAATCAAATCTCTCAATAAATAAATCGAATCTTTCAATGAGAGATTTACCAAACAGATTGATTTTTTTCCTTCTCCTATAAATAGCCAAAGGAGAGAGTTTTAGAGAGAGAGAGACATACAGAGAGAGAGATAGAGCCTTGGAATCTTGAAAATTCAGAAGGAAGAATTTGATTCTCTGCAAAAGAAAAACCCTAGGTAAGAAAAGAGAGGCTTCAAAAGAGAATTTAATTCTCAAAAGAGTTTAACTCTTATATAAAGAAAAGAACTTAGTTCTTTCCCTGGTTGAGAATCTGTAAAGTGCACATCTCCCCATGAATTGAGAATTTAATTCTCATTGGGTTGAGATCCTGCCATGCAGATCTAAAACATAGAGGAGGAAGTGAGTTTTGAGAATTTAATTCTCACAGAATTACAGGAATTTAATTTCTTTGAGATAAAATTAGGGTTTAACCCCATATTATAGGAATTTAATTCCTTCAGGGTGGACAGAACTAGGGTTTAACCCTAATTGAGAACTTAATTCTCTCAAACTCACAGGAATTTAATTCTCTTAAAAAAGAAATTAGGGTTTCACCCTATGCCAGAATCTAATTCTTTACATATATGGGGAATTTAATTCCTGCAGAAAAGAAATTATGGTTTAACCCTATCTAAGAATATAATTCTTTAGAAGAAAATAGGAATTTAATTCCTCTAAAAGTTTATTGCTAGGGTTTAACCCTATGAAGAATTTAATTCTTAAAAGATGAACAGATCTTTAAAACATGTAAAGAACCAAAGTCACGTGCTACCACGTGACCCCTGTAAAGATCCATAGAAAAAAACTTTGAGGCAACGCCTCACGTGCTACCACGTGACCCTTGTAAAGATCCACAGAAAAGAATTCTGAGGCAACGCCTCACGTGCCCCACGTGACCCCTGGAGGATACAAAGAAAAAGCAAACAGAAGCTATGCGCGCCCTCACGTGCTACCACGTGACCCCTTGTCAAAAGCTTTAACAGTTAAAAACCCACATTCCCATCACGTGACAGCACGTGATGCTCCAAGAGCAATTATAGGAAGTATTCAATACTTTTGGCAGAATAAAATAAGGGGAATCAGGACGCTCTCACGTGTCCATACGTGACCCCTCTCTCCTTAGTGTTTAACACTAAAAAAAACTTTGTTCCTAGTGTTTAACACTGATTTTCTTAGTGTTTAATACTAAAAAACTTTGTTCACGGTGTTTAACACTGATTTGATTTAGCGTTTAACACTAATTTGAAATCTCGGTTTCCAGTGTTTAACACTGATTTGCTTTAGTGTTTAATGCTAATTTGAAAGCCCTGTTGCTAGTGTTTAACATTGATTATCTTTTAGTGTCTAACACTAACTTGCTAATCTTATTCCCAGTGTTCAACACTGTTGGTCTTTAGTGTTTAACACTAGTTTTAGCCCAATTGGCTAAGTTTCTAGAGGCAAAGCCTCTCCTTCAATGAACCAACAGAGGGCCAATATTCTAAACATGATTGGACTTAGCCCAAGCTGGCCATAAGTCCTCAATTCAGACTTAACTGAGCTGATGGGCTCATAATATAATTAATTGATCTTGGTTCCAAATTGGACTACAGATCACTTAATCTACTTTGGTTCAAGGGTACATCTCTTCACTCCTTTGATACTTGTCGTTATAATTCCTCAACGTCTTCAAAGAGATGACGGGTCCCGACAACCACACATTGATACGGACTGTGGGGTCCTTAAACTCATGGACTATGATGTCCTTAACCTTGACCGGGATGTCTTAAAACTAACAACGGACTATGATGTCCTTAACCTTGACCGTGATGTCTTAAAACTAACGCTGGACTTTGGAGTCCTTAAATCCTCGGACTATGATGTCCTTAACCTTGACCGTGATGTCTTAAAACTAATGCCGGACTGTGGAGTCCTTAAAATTCACGGACTAAGATGTCCTTAACCTTGACCGTGATGTCCTTAACCTTGACCGGGATGTCTTAAAACTAACGGACTATGATGTCCTTAACCTTGACCGTGATGTCTTAAAACTAACGCCGGACTGTGGAGTTCTTAAATCCACGGACTATGATGTCCTTAACCTTGACCGCAATGTCTTAAAACTAACACTGGACCGCAATGTCCTTAAACTACCTATTGACCGCAATGTCACTAAACTAAACAACAGGGCCCCCCTTAATTGCTCTCTTGTTGGATCTAAACGATCCCGTTAAGTTGATCTTAGTCTAAAACTAGACTAACGTATCCTTAACAAACGTTTAAGTTGATCTTAGTCTCAAATGAGGCTAACGAATCCTTAAACCCAAACCCCCAAACCCAAATCTAAGATAATACGGATTTGGACTAGTTCACGCCCTACGGGCGACAACATAACTCAGTCTTCGTATACAATCCACGGGCAACCGAACACAAAACAAACACCCACGACACGAAGTGATCATCTGGAGAAGGAGAAAGTTGTTACCGCAATGCGGTAGCGTAATTAACTGCAGGGGCTTGCGCCTGCAGGGAAGAGCGTCCCCACAATCAAAAACCCCTCAAGCAAGGGGGAATCTGACGAAATCTGCTAAATCGGACGCATCCGTTTAAACCTTCGATACATGGTACCATAAATCAACTTGGCATCTTCGGAGAGGTAGATGGATAGCACCAAATAGCATCTGTCCCGAATTTCAGGCAAGACGTCTGTCGCGCCGTCTTTCGAAGGTGAACAGATTCTGGCACGCCCGGTGGGATCTTTTCCTCTTTTCACTCCACACTTCGTGTGTTGTGTTTTTCCCGCGATCAAATAATCGCGGTGTGTATGTTTTTGGTTGCCCTTAGGGGAGTGGATATTGAAGCCGGCATTTCGTCTCTATGAAGAATGGTATTTGCTCCCACCCTAACAACCCAGGCTCTGTCATATCCGGCGGAGTCAAGTATGGGTCACTTGCAGCCTCAAATCTCTGCAATCCGGTTCTTCAAGAAATCAACGGGCTTCTTTTCGGGTCGATGCTCCCACCTCCCACCCTCGGTGCCTCAACGCCGATGGAGGAAGCCCAGAGGATGTCTGTCGTCCACAGGCAGGCTCCCCAAGCAGCAGCCTTGCCGACGGAATCGGTCCTCAAACAACCGATACATGCCAAAGACCAAGGTCGACGCAGGGGGCAGAATATTCAAGCTCTTCAAGAAATCAATGGCTTCAAACTGCACTAACTGCAACAGCAACTCTCGCTCTGTCCCATCTGGAGGAGTAACCTACGGGCCCCAAGCGGCATCCCTTTTCACTATGCCAGTGGAGCAGGTAACTCAAACCACTACTGGGCTATTCTTCGGGACCATGCTCCCGCCAACGAGCTTCAGCGCTCCTGTACTATCGCAAGAAGCTCCCAAGAAGTCGTTTTTCAGCGCTCATGTGCTTATTTGCGCCCTACTTTATATTATACTATATATAAGCACACACAAAAAAATTGTGATAATAAAAGAGTAGAAAGTGAAAAATTATATTTAAAAGATAGGAATAGTTTAAGAAAAACAAGAAAGTTAGAAGTTTTCTTAAATGAAACTAGTAATAAGTGGTTATGAGCTGTTGTCCCAAGGGTTGGTGAGATGAAGGAAATTACTAATCTGAGGATAAAAATAAGCATGAAAAATAGTTCATATTCTGGAAGCCAAACATTTGAACGTTGATACCCTACTATACGCACTTACACACATCTTGAAACTCGGGATAGTAGAGGATACCTTGAAATGCTCTTGTCTAAAAGCCAAAGTATGAAGAAAATAAAAATGGAGAATAAAAGATAAAATGGTGAAAAGAAAAATGAACACTGGTTTTGTTATCACCGAGGCAGCAATAAAAAAATATAGCGAGGGTGCTTTATCACCTAGTGCCTTAGACCAACTGGTTTGGGAGCCACTGCTAAGCCTTAGGTGTTGCAAGACGAGAAAAACACCTAATTAGCAAGCACATGAATAATCGGTCGGTTAGTACCTCAAGAAGTATTAACGGTCGCATGAAGAATGTGTGAGCAAATTCCATCTAAATATCTATTAAAAAAGTACTAAGGTAGATGGACAAGAGTATGATTGCTTGAATTGAATTCTCTGAGTGTAGGGATGTCAAGTTCATACACGTAGGGGTATATGATCAATGTTTGGAAGAAAGGTAGGAATGAAAACTAAAGGCGATGTTTTATTGAGGGATAATGTGATTTCTAACATTTTTTCATGACCATTAAGATAGGGCTTATAGCAACTGAAAAGCTGGTATAGTTGAAAACTCTTATTTTCAAGTTCTTTCTTTTATAGTTCTTATCTTTATATAACTTTCACCATCTCTCTTTTATTATAGGATTTTGTGGGTGTAATCCGCTGAAAACTCTCAGGAGACAACACTCCTCATACTAGGGATATGCCACTGGCGCCGAGTAAGGAAAACTGGGGGCAACTCTCCTTCTAAACTGACTCCGCCAACTCCAACGGCGGAAATTGATGCTGCTGTTCCAACTGGGAACAGCTTTGAACCACTTAGGAAGGTCCGCAAGAACTCTCCGACCGCTGTGCTGAAAAGATCTCCTCCACCTATGGAGAGCGCTACAAAGGTGAAGCCGGAACAACCCCCTTAACGGCTGTCCTCTAAAATCTACAAAGTCTGGCGTCAAGTCTAAGACTCAGTAATTGATCAAGATTATCCCTGCCGACAGAAAAAGGTGAAAGTTCAGCAGGAAGAGGGCCGTCCTTACAGCCACCTGATGAAGAAGAGAACCCTTTTCGTCTGGGATCGCAAATGCCAAAGCGAGCTAGACGAAATCAAGCAATACCTGCAGAATCCGCCAGTACTGGCCGCTTCGGTCAAGGGAAAGCCTCTCATTCTGTATACAACAGCCCTTGAAGGTTCTTTAGGCGCATTATGGGCACAGAAGAACAACCAAGGGAAAGAACGAGCCCTCTACTATTTGAGCCAAGTTCTACTGGAGGCAGAAAGCAACTACTCCCCCATCGAAAAACACTGCCTAGCGTTGATCTTCGCGATAACAAAGCTCAGGCACTATGCGTTGGCGCATGAGGTCCGTCTCATTTCGAAGGTGGACCCCCTTAAATATTTAATGTCGAAGGCCATACTGACAGGTCGGCTCGCTAAATGGGCCCTGCTCGTGATGGAGTTCTCAATAACTTATCAACCTCTTAAGGCAGTGAAAGGCCAGGCCATCGCCGACTTCCTCGCTGAGCATCCGATACCAGCCGATTCCCCTCTGAATTGCGAACTGCCAGACGAACACGCGTTTGATGCGATCGACAGTAGTGGTAATCGGTGGGAACTTTATTTTGATGGAGCGTCTTCCGTGAAAAAGCGCAAACTAAGCACCCCTATAATCAAATCAGGGGTAGGCCTTATCTTCGTAACCCCACAAGGAGGGATAATGCGCTTCGTCTTCTCCTTGACAGAGCCGAGGACGAACAATGAAGTTGAATACGAAACTTTGATAGCAGGCCTCGAGATCGCCATCGACATGGGAATTGAAAACCTCCTCATATACGGAGACTCCCAACTGGTCGTTAGTCAAGTAAACGACGACTACCAGACGTGCAAGCCAGAGCTGGTGAAGTATGGCGAGAGAGTACAGCAACTGTTGACTCAAATTCCTTCCTACACTTTGGAAAACATACCGCGCGCAGAAAATAGCAAAGCGGATGCATTGGCTAAGCTCGCTAAACAATTGGCTGACGAGAACCTCGATGATGTGAGCATCGTGGTACAAAACCGTCGGGTGCTTGCCCCCGCAGAAATATCTTCGTCTTCAGAATCATCCGAAGAAAAGGGAATGACTGAGCAATGGCTATGCAGATAAAAGACCAGGAAAAGGCTGAGGATTGGAGAGAAGTCTTCATAGACTACTTCAAATCCCGTCGAACATCTGAAGATGCGTCCTCAAGACATCAGCTTATGAAACGAGCTCTGTCTTTCGCCTTCGTCAATGATACTCTGTACAAGAGGTCGTTTGATTCTCTGTGGTTGAGATGTCTGGGACCTGACGAAGCGAAAAGAGTCGTTCAGGAAGTTCACGACGGACTCTACGGTTCTCACCAAGCAGGCCCAAAGATGAAGTTGAAGATTAAACGGATGGGCTACTATTGGCCAACGATGATTCAGGACTACCTCGAATATGCAAAACAATGCCACTCATGCCAAATTCATGGGGACTTTATCCATCGGCACCCAAATCCTCTACATCCAACAGTGGCTAGCTGGCCATTCGAAATGTGGGGAACTAACATAGTCGGCCCCATCGAACCAGCATCGTCTAGAGGACATCGTTTCATTTTGGCGACGACTGACTACTTCTCTAAATGGACAGAAGCAATACCGCTGAGGGAAGTGAAGACGGAGAATATCCTCCATTTCTTCAAAACACACGTCATTTATCGGTTTGGAACTCCACGACGGATCATCTCCGATAACAGGCCAGCCTACAGAAGCCACAAGATCAGCCGCTTCGCGCAACAACACAACATAAACTGGAGATATTCCTCAGTTTATAATCCCCGAGCTAACGGTCTAGCTGAGGCTTTCAACAAGACCTTGACGAAGATCGTAAAGAAGACCCCGAAATAAGAAGGACTGGCACGAGAGATTACAAGAAGCTCTCTGGGCGTATCGAACTACGTTCAAGACGGCCACGAACACAACGCCGTACGCGTTGGTATTCGGTAGAGAAGCGGTACTCCCCCTCGAGATAGAGCTACCTTCTCTACGAGTGGCAGTCCACTACGAGCTGACGGACGAAGAAAATGCTCACCTTCGGCTTGAGGAGCTTGACACCCTTGATAAAACCCAGCTCATAGCGCAACAAAATCTGGAGGCTTATAAAGCAAAGATGACGCGCTCATATGAAAGATTGACCAGGCCGAGGACATTCCGCCAAGGCGAACTCGTGCTAGCGGTCAAAAGACCTATGATCCCCAATCGCGCCAAGCGGGGAAAATTCGAGCCGAACTATGAAGGCTCGTACATAATAGACAAGGTCTACTAGGGTGGAGCCTATCTACTCATGGATATGCACGGTGAAAGGCCTTTCAAACCAATAAACGGTCGCTTCCTGAAGAAATACTACGCTTAATGAGCCACAGTCTAGGTCAATGATAGATGACGACGACTATGTCCGCTCGCTATCTTCCTGAGCTCAAACTCTATAAGCGGTAGCTGGCCTTCTCCTGAACGGACCGAAACGTCCTTAAACTAACAACGGACCGAAACGTCCTTAAACTAACGGACCGAAACGTCCTTAAACTAACAACGGACCGAAATGTCCTTAAACTAACAGCGGACCGAAATGTCCTTAAACTAACAACGGACCGAAACGTCCTTAAACTAACAATGGACCACTATGTCCTTAAACTAGCCGTTGACCGAGATGTCAATAAACTACGGTGGATTGCAGCATCTCAAAGCCGATACAAAAAAAATATAAAAAAATAATAATCATAAAAATAAAAACGGTATGTCCATAAGCGAAATGGGCACGGATGAAAACCCGAAAGGGCTCCGTGAGTAAAAACAGCAGGACTACCGGCGAGTGTTTGTGAAAACCCGAAAGGGCGCAATCTCGTTAAAGGACACTTGCAGGGTCCTCACGACCTTGTAAGGAGAAACCACCCGCGTGAGATCCTTACGACTCACAAGGGAGCAACACACTTAGGAGTCCTCACGATTCCTAAGGAGATATTACACTTGCGAGATCCTCACGACTCGTAAGGAGAACTCTCTTATGGGACCCTCACGGCTCATAAGATTTGAAAGTCTTAAGTTACAGAAACCTGAACCTGTTCTTGAGCAAACCCCCCACAACCTTCGATATTGCCCTACAAGTGGCTCAATACTGACCTTTGTATACAATCCACGGATGCGAATAAACACTTCCCTAACCAAGTCCCATCCCTGACTAGGGATATGTTCATATAGTAAACAACCCTTGTAAGTCCTCTCGACTTATAAGGAGAAAACCCTTTTGTAAGATCCTTACGACTTACAAGAGAACATGCACTTAGGAATCCTCACGATTCCCAAGGAGAAAACACACCTACAAGATCCTCACGACTTGTAGGGAGAAATACCTTTGTGAGACCCTTACGGCCCATGAAGTCAAAAGCCTTAGTCGACAGGACCCTTAACCCTGTTTACTAAGCCACCTTTGTTCAACGTCGACAAAGGTAATTGATGATTCGCTCCTGGCAACATCCCAGTTGTAGCGGTGCTGATGCCGAAATCGGTGTATAAATCCAGGCTTGCAGCGAAAAGCCAGCAAGCCACACATGCATACGAAACAGCCGAAATAATGGGGCAACTTGCGACAAAATCAGCAAGTAAAAATGTATGCATGAAGAATAGCCGAAATGATTGGACAACTTGCAATAAAAAGCAGCGAGTAAAAAATAAATAAATAGCCGAAATGATTGGGCACCGCGAAAAACTAGCCGAAATGATAGGGCGATCGCGACCTTCGCAATATAAAAGCTGAAATGATAGAGCATCGCGGAAAAAGAGATAACTAAAAATTAAATTTATGCCCTACAGGTGATGTTACATCAATCCCTGTATACAATCCAAGGGCGCAAACAAAGAAGGGATCATACTCCTCCCCCCCCAGGTTTCATCATAAGAGGAAACCAGATCTTGACAGGCCACAAATAATCTAAAGATCGTCTCAACATTCGTCTCATTGCGGCAAATACGACCTCGAGCAAAGCGGAACAGCGGCAACTCCCAGTTCCATGACTCGGCGGTGTACAGATCACCGAAAGTCAAATCCCAACTCCGTGAAATGTGGATATAATCGGCAAAATTCCTGGCCACGTCAAACGCGGATAACGTCACTCTTTGACCCCGTGGAAAACGTCCAGAGCGGAGCTTAGTCCTCGCTAAGCACGGCAGTGAACCCGTGTGAAGCATTTAGTGCAAAATTCCTGGTCACGTGGAACACGGATAACGTCACTCTTTGACCCCGTGGAAAACGTCCAGAGCGGAGCCTGGTCCTCGTCGAACACGGCAGTGAACCCGTGGGAAGCATCCAGAGCAAAACTCCTGGTCACGTGAAACGCGGATAACGTCACTCTTTGACCCTGTGGAAAACGTCCAGAGCGGATCCTGGTCCTCGCAGAGCACGGCAGTGAATCCGTGTGAAGCATCCAGAGCGGAGCCTAGTCCTTGCCGAACACGGCAGTGAACCCGTGTGAAGCATCTAGTGCAAAATTCCTGGTCACGTGGAACGCGAATAACGTCACTCTTTGACCCCGTGGAAAACGTTCAGAGCGGAGCCTAGTCCTCGCCAAGCACGGCAGTGAACCCGTGTGAAGCATCTAGCGCAAAATTCCTGGTCACGTGGAACGCAGATAACGTCACTCTTTGACCCCGTGGAAAACGTCCAGAGCGGATCCTGGTCCTCGCAGAGCACGGCAGTGAACCCGAGTGAAGCAACCAGAGCGGAGCCTAGTCCTTCCCGAACACGGCAGTGAACCCGTGTGAAGCATCTAGTGCAAAATTCCTGGTCACGTGGAACGCGGATAACGTCACTCTTTGACCCCGTGGAAAACGCCCAGAGCGGAGCCTGGTCCTCGCCGAACACGGCAGTGAACTCATGGGAAGCATCCAGAGCAAAATTCCTGGTCACGTGGAATGCGGATAACGTCACTCTTTGACCCCATGGAAAACGTCCAGAGCGGATCCTGGTCCTCGCAGAGCACGGCAGTGAACCCGTGTGAAGCATCCAGAGCGGAGCCTTGTCCTTGCCGAACACGGCAATGAACCCATGTGAAGCATCTAGTGCAAAATTCCTGGTCACGTGGAACGCGGATAACGTCACTTTTTGACCCCGTGGAAAACGTCCAGAGCGGAGCCTGGTCCTCGCCGAACACGGCAGTGAACCCGTGGGAAGCATCCAGAGCAAAATTCCTGGTCACGTGGAACGCGGATAACGTCACTCTTTGACCCCGTGGAAAACGTCAAGAGCGAATTCTGGTCCTCGCAGAGCATGGCAGTGAACCCGTGTGAAGCATCTAGAGCGGAGCCTAGTCCTTGCCGAACACGGCAGTGAACCCGTGTGAAGCATCTAGTGCAAAATTCCTGGTCACGTGGAATGCGGATAACGTCGCTCTTTGACCCCGTGGAAAACGTCCAGAGCGGAGCCTGGTCCTCGCCGAATACGGCAGTGAACCCATGGGAAGCATCCAGAGCAAAATTCCTGGTCACGTGGAACGCGGATAACGTCACTCTTTGACCCCGTGGAAAACGTCCAGAGCAGATCCTGGTCCTCGCAGAGCACGGCAGTGAACCAGTGTGAAGCATCCAGAGCGGAGCCTAGTCCTTACCGAACATGGCAGTGAACCCGTATGAAGCATCTAGTGCAAAATTCCTGGTCACGTGGAACGCGGATAACGTCACTCTTTGACCCCGCGGAAAACGTCCAGAGCGGAGCCTGGTCCTCGCCGAACACGGCAGTGAACCCGTGTGAAGCATCCAGAGCAAACATCGGACTGTGGAGTCCTTAAAATCCACGGACTATGATGTCCTTAACCTCGACTGTAATGTCTTAAAACTAACGATCAACCACCATGATTCTAGACTGATTTTACCTTGGTTCAAGGGTACATCTCTTCACTCCTTTGATATTTGTCGTTGTAATTCCTCAACGTCTTCAAAGAGGTGACGGGTCCCGGTAACCACACATTGGACTGTGGAGTCCTTAAATCCACGGACTATGATGTCCTTAACCTTGACCGTGATGTCTTAAAATTAACATTGGACTGTGGAGTCCTTAAACCCACGGACTATGATGTCCTTAACCTTGACCGTGATGTCTTAAAACTAACATTGGACTGTGGAGTCCTTAAACCCACGGACTATGATGTCCTTAACCTTGACCGGGATGTCTTAAAACTAACATTGGACTGTGGAGTCCTTAAATCCACGGACTATGATGTCCTTAACCTTGACCGGAATTTCTTAAAACTAACATTGGACGGTGGAGTCCTTAAATCCACGAACTATGATGTTCTTAACCTTGACCGGAATGTCTTAAAACTAACATTGGACTGTGGAGTTCTCAAACCCACGGACTATGAGGTCCTTAACCTTGACCGCAATGTCTTTAAACTACGATACCCTGGAAACCATCCCAATCCAACCCCTGACCCCGTGAAATACGGATAAGGGCGACCGCACCCAGCACTTGCGGGTCCTCACGACCTGTAAGGAAGAAAACTTTCTTGTGAGATCCTTACGACTCTCAAGGGAAAACCCGCTTAAGAATCCTCACGATTCTTAAGAAGAACTTACACCTACGGGATCCTTTCGACATGTGGGGAGAAAAACTCTTTATGAGACCCTCACGGCTCATAAAGTTGAAAAGTCTTAGGAGGCAGATCTTAACCCTGAATCCTAAGCCATCGTCGTCCCGCAAAGAGATCAAGATAGACTGCCCGCAGAATACATTCAATAAAAAGAGACACGCCATTGAGAAGAAATAATGTCTTTTATTCATGAACCAAAATGGATACAAAGTACAATTTATGAAAAAACAAAAAGAATATACTCTCATTCAGGAGTATGTACAAAAAGAAAAGGAAAAGATACAAGTCTTCAGGCCGGCGGGCGATTTAGCAATTTCACTAGCTCATCCTTTTTTTGCTGGGTCACGGCTTCGTGATTCAGTATCGCCAGAAGACGGTCTTCCGCCTGAGCCTACTAGGCTTGATACGAGGCAAGCCGGCCTTCGAGCTCTTTCTCGGTAGCCTTGTGAGCCTCAACCCTTTCACGAGTGAACACGGCAGCTTTATCGAGGGCCACTACCTCCTTGGTGGCCTCTTGAAGCACTCGCCAGAGTTCATACGCTTTGTTGACCTTGGCAGTAAGATTGGCTTGAAGCTCGTTCAGCGCCTTAGAAGCCAGCTCCCTCTCCGAGAATTTGCGGCCAAGCCTTTTCTCGCACGACACCATGTTTGCCGCGCACCGCTCAATCAAACCTCACAAGCCCGCTTTCGCGGCCACAGCCTCCGAGGAAAGACGGGTACACTCGAGCACTATATGAACAAGCCTCCATTCGACGGCGATACTCGATCTAGAACACGCACAAATCACCTGATATGGGAGGCAACAAGGAAAATCTCCGATGCATATCCTACCGAGCATGCATTTACAACTATATGAATATTCGAAAGGAAATGATACCCAAAGCTCTGATGTGCATGCAACATAACGATAGTGATTTCAATTAAAGAAAATTTCCATGGAGAAATATGAAGCTCATTTATGCAAGCAAAAACATACATACGAGTACCCAGCATACATGAAAATTCAACATAAAAGCATGCGAAAACTAATTTGAATATACTACGCTAGCGGGAAAAGGTCACCAAACAAAGGATCAGTAGCACAAGGGTTAACAAAACAAAGAACAAAATTCTCCATCTCTCTCTCTGCTTTCTCCAACACATCAAAGCGACGGTTCTCGCGAGGGGTCGCTCCCCACCGATTGGCCCCATGTTCGTCCGCAAAAGCAGACATAACGGCCTGCCGAGCTCTTATTTAGCTCAATAGATGGACTGAGCGATCTTTCAAAGCCTGAGTAATCAGGCATGCCTCGTGAAAACCCTCGAGCTTTTCTTCAGCCGCGTCAAGCATCGCCAGGGTCATCTTCGCCGGGTGAGGAGGGACGTCGGCAAGCACGGCAACAAGAATCATCCGGAGCCAGAGGGAGCCCATTGGGAGGGGGAACCCCCTACGGGTCAAGAGTTCATATGCCGCTGAGTCGCATTCGTCGTCGGTAAGGAGGGGATCCACCAATCGTGCGGCAAAGCGAGGGATCATCTCCTCGATAGGCACTTCCCATGGCTGTCGACAAGCATGAGGGCGGTTGCAGGCCATGGTACTCAGTTGTTTCTCAAGACAAATCACACCAGGTGAGAATAGATTTCTCTGTGAAGAAAAAATAGGCTATGGCCTCAAGACTATAAAGAGGAGCATTAAATGCTACGCGCGGAGAACATTGCGTGATGGAACTATTTCCAAGGCCCAAAAAGGGGAAGGCATTGGAAATCAAGGAAAGGGAACTATTTCCAAGGTTCCTTTTCTGCGTCTAATGCCATACACAGAAAATGCGGCATGAAAAATTAAATAGCCCCATAAAAGGGCCCCACGTGTGGAGCACGTGAGCACCATGCTTGGTGTGTACTGGAAAGTGAAATAGTGTCCTGCATGCTAAACACAGCAGCAGCAACAATAGCAAAAATGACAAAATCCCACAAAAGGGCATGCAAACACAGAAGGATACGATAAAACTTATCACTCAGACTTTCAAAGTTTATACAAAATAAAAAGAAACGATTACAACGGCAAGACCTCAGACGTGGGGCATGGATTGAGAAACTCGAACATAACTTTGTACAAGATCTTCCAGGCATTTCGAACCATCCTAGTGTGTTTTCTCTCGCGATCACAAGCGTCAGGGTTCTCACGAATGTCCTCCACCCTCCGATAGGCAACAAGTATGGCTGACTGCTGAAAAGCCTGGTGCAAAAGGTCAATGAGGTTGTCTCGCTTCCTCTTCGAGATTAGGCTCATCAGGTACACCGAATGTACCTTATCCTCGGCGGCGGTCAATGCCCTGAGCGACACGCCGGTGCAAAAGAGAGGGAGCGCCTCCCAGATCGCCAGCACGATGAGCCTCAGAAGAGAAGAGCGGCGAGGGAGTAGCCGACCATTGTACTCGTCGAAGCGGCTCATGATCTCAGCACATTGAGCGTTGGTGAACTCCTGGTTCTGGCTGCGGCCCAGTACACGAATATTCCCGTAAGAAATGATCTCATCAAGATCATACAAATGGGCATCCATGATACCTGAAATAACGATCATGGAAATTCATTACAAACTTCTTCCTCTCGGTTGAGAAAGAGAACTCAGGGCAAGGAAAACCCAAGAAGTCCCCTGAGAAGAACTGAGTTCTACATAGGAATTAAATTCAAAGAGTGGAATTAAATTCCCAGTAACACTTTCCAGACTAAAAGTTTTTTTTGGGACGGAATTAAATTCCATGGTGGAGACAACCACCACCATCCTCTCCCTAAAGATTAGAGAAAACCTAAGAGATCTACTGTTTGAAGATTAAATAGCTTTCTGTTTGAAGAAAAATGGGTTCTTGTTAAAAAGGGTAAGAACCCTTGCTATGGATGTAAAATCCAGGGAGAAATGAAAGGGTTCCTCGATCGTTCAAAGATCATTACCTGAAGAAAAAGGAATCCTTCAACAGAGTTAAACTCTGGAAAATGTTTGGGACAGAGAACTAAGCTCTGAAAAAGAGAATTAAATTCTCAAAAGAAGAAGATGAGCAAAGTGGAGGCTCTTCTGAAAGGACATGGGCATTTATAGGATGGGATGGAAAACATTTCATCTACCCTACTCCCAAGACAGATCCGACGGTCACAAAAGTGACAGCGTTGCACTCACGTGCAGACACGTGAGAACAACGCTATGGGGGCATTTGTTCCCTGATTAAAAATCAAGAAAAAGCTTCAGAAGAGGCATCACGTGCTCACACGTGACCAGTGGTCACGTGTTGGCACGTGATGGTTAAGCAGCGGCAGAGAACAGAGCGCAGAAGAAGAGAAGCCCATTCCAGGGGTCACGTGCTCACACGTGACCGGCTTTAAAAGCCTTATTCGTTAACAGAATTAAATTTTGAGGAGAGATCATTCAAAACTTTCCAAAATGGAGAAGAATTATCTGAAACCGTTGGATCAAGAATCTGAAGGTGATTAAACATCACCAATTTATGGAAAAATCTTGGACATGGAAAGATTTCCCCCTAAATCTAACCGAAATAACAAAGAGATATCTTTAGATTTAAAATCCAACGGTGAATAAAATTCACCTAATAATCTAAAGGCCCGGATCAATGATGAAAATAAATCAAATCTCTCAATAAATAAATCGAATCTTTCAATGAGAGATTTACCAAACAGATTGATTCTTTTCCTTCTCCTATAAATAGCCAAAGGAGAGCGTTTTAGAGAGAGAGACATACAGAGAGAGAGATATAGAGCCTTGGAATCTTGAAAATTCAGAAGGAAGAATTTGATCCTCTGCAAAAGAAAAACCCTAGATAAGAAAAGAGAGGCTTCAAAAGAGAATTTAATTCTCAAAAGAGTTTATCTCTTATATAAAGAAAAGAACTTAGTTCTTTCTCTGGTTGAGGATCTGCAAAGTGCACATCTCCCCATGAATTGAGAATTTAATTCTCATTGGGTTGAGATCCTGCCATGCAGATCTAAAACATAGAGGAGGAATTGAGTTTTGAGAATTTAATTCTCACAGAATTACAGGAATTTAATTCCTTTGAGATAAAATTAGGGTTTAACCCCATATTATAGGAATTTAATTCCTTCGGAGTGGACAGAACTAGGGTTTAATTGAGAACTTAATTCTCTCAAACTCACAGAAATTTAATTCCCTTAAAAAAGAAATTAGGGTTTCACCCTATGCCAGAATTTAATTCTTTACATATATGGGGAATTTAATTCCTGCAGAAAAGAAATTAGGGTTTAACCCTATCTAAGAATATAATTCTTTAGAAGAAAATAGGAATTTAATTCCTCTAAAAGTTTATTGCTAGGGTTTAACCCTATGAAGAATTTAATTCTTAAAAGATGAACAGATCTTTAAAACATGCAAAGAACCAAAGTCACGTGCTACCACGTGACCCGTGTAAAGATCCATAGAAAAAAACTTTGAGGCAACGCCTCACGTGCTGCCACGTGACCCTTGTAAAGATCCACAGAAAAGAACTCTGAGGTAACGCCTCACGTGCCCCACGTGACCCCTCGAGGATACAAAGAAAAAGCAAACAGAAGCTATGGGCGCCCTCACGTGCTACCACGTAACCCCTTGTCAAAAGCTTTAACAGTTAAAAACCCACATTCCCATCACGTGACAGCACGTGATGCTCCAAGAGCAATTATAGGAAGTATTCAATACTTTTGGCAGAATAAAATAAGGGGAATCAGGACGCTCTCACGTGTCCACACGTGACCCCTCTCTCCTTAGTGTTTAACACTAAAAAAAACTTTGTTCTCAGTGTTTAACACTGATTTTCTTAGTGTTTAATACTAAAAAACTTTGTTCCCAGCCCTGTTGCTAGTGTTTAACATTGATTATCTTTTAGTGTCTAACACTAACTTACTAATCTTATTCCCAGTGTTCAACACTGTTGGTCTTTAGTGTTTAACACTAGTTTTAGCCCAATTGGCTAAGTTTCTATAGGCAAACCCTCTCCTTCAATGAACCAACAGAGGGCCAATATTCTAAACATGATTGGACTTAGCCCAAGCTGGCCATAAGTCCTCAATTCAGACTTAACTGAGCTGATGGGCTCATAATATAATTAATTGATCTTGGTTCCAAATTGGACTACAGATCACTTAATCTACTTTGGTTCAAGGGTACATCTCTTCACTCCTTTGATACTTGTCGTTATAATTCCTCAACGTCTTCAAAGAGGTGACGGGTCCCGACAACCACACATTGATACGGACTGTGGGGTCCTTAAACTCATGGACTATGATGTCCTTAACCTTGACCGGGATGTCTTAAAACTAACAACGGACTATGATGTCCTTAACTTTGACCGTGATGTCTTAAAACTAACGCTGGACTGTGGAGTCCTTAATTCCTCGGACTATGATGTCCTTAACCTTGACCGTGATGTCTTAAAACTAATGCCGGACTGTGGAGTCCTTAAAATCCACAGACTATGATGTCCTTAACCTTGACCGGGATGTCTTAAAACTAACAACGGACTATGATGTCCTTAACCTTGACCGTGATGTCTTAAAACTAACGTCGGACTGTGGAGTCCTTAAATCCACGGTCTATGATGTCATTAACCTTGACCGCAACGTCTTAAAACTAACACTGGACCGCAATGTCCTTAAACTATTTATTGACCGCAATGCCACTAAACTAAACAACAGGGCCCTCCTTAATTGCTCTCTTGTTGGATCTAAACGATCCCGTTAAGTTGATCTTAGTCTAAAACTAGACTAACGTATCCTTAACAAACGTTTAAGTTGATCTTAGTCTCAAATGAGGCTAACGAATCCTTAAACCCAAACCCCCAAATCCAAATCTAAGATAATACGGATTTGGACTAGTCCACGCCCTACGGGCGACAACATAACTCAGTCTTCGTATACAATCCACGGGCAACCGAACACAAAACAAACACCCACGACATGAAGTGATCATCTGGAGAAGGAGAAAATTGTTACCGCAATGCGGTAGCGTAATTAACTGCAAGGGCTTGCGCCTGCAGGGAAGAGCGTCCCCACAATCAAAAACCCCTCAAGCGAAGGGGAATCTGACGAAGTCTGCCAAATCGGACGCATCCGTTTAAACCTTCGATACATGGTGCCATAAATCAACTTGGCATCTTCGGAGAGGTAGACGGATAGCACCAATTAGCATCTGCCCCGAATTTTAGGCAAGACGTCTGTCGCGCCATCTTTCGGAGGGGAACAACAGGGTTAGGATCCTGTCGACTAAGACTTTTGACTTTACGAGCCGTAAGGGTCTCATAAAGGCATTTTTCCCTACGAGTCGTGAGAATCTCGTAGGTGTAATTTCTCCTTAGAAGTCGTGAGGATTTATAAGTGGTGTTTTCTCTTATAAGTCATAAGGATCTCATAAGAGTGTTTTCTCCTTATAAATCGAAAGGACCTACAAGTGTTATTCACCATATGGGGATATTTCTTGCCATTTGTAGAACTTGGCAAAGAAATATTTATTCGTGCATATAGATTGTATACAAGGGTCAATATGGACCGCGTATAGAGCAATTTAAGAGATATGACGGCTTAAGAACATGTCTAGATCTCTGTAACTTAAGGCTTTTGAATCCTATGAGCCGTGAGGATCTCACAGGGGAATTCTCCTCACGAGTCATGAGGATCTCGTAAGTGTATTTAACGAGGTTGCGCCCTTCCAGGTTTTCACAAACTCGCCGGTAGTCCTGCTATTTTTACTCACGGAGCCCTTTCGGGTTTTCATCCGTGCTCATTTTGCTTGTGGACATACCTTTTTTTAAGCGGGGTATTCCACTAGATTGTAGGACTTGTTTGCAGGCCCCTTAATATCCTTCATGTCCTTTGAGAAGAAAGGACCATTCTACATAGAGATTCTTCCGCCAGTGAAAAATATGCCTCCTGTGTATATCTCGGGGGGGAACAAGTACCCACGCCGTCGCTATTTTGGCGACAGGTTGCTTCAGAACCGCTTATTTTTGTTGAGCGTAGGCGACAAACGTCATCTTGCCTCCGCTTTTCACTCGTCATCATCGGATGAGAAAAAGTCTTGACCCATTTGATCCAATCGAGCCATTTTATACATGAGTTCTTGGAAGGTCGGGAACGCCCTTGAATTTGGGTCAGGTGTGGCTATGAGCATTCTCATGGCTGCAACTTCGTCGATTGGTTGCCGCATTTGACCAGAAATTTCGCCACCCGGGTAAGATATTGAACCCAAGTCTCATTCGGTCTAACCCTTTCGTTGACCAGCATCATCACGGTAGTATGTTCGTTCTCATTAGCGAATTCCTGACAGAAGAGCATATCTATTTCGTTAAAGCTCTTCACGAAATCATTTGGGAGTTCCGCATACCATACGAAGGCAATGCACGCCAGACAGCTGACGAACTGTCAGAAGAGAAGTATATCATTCTCTCCAGTGTTACCGCACATGGATTTAAATCGCGCGATGTGCTAGTGAGGATTCCCGGTTCCTTTGTATATGTGGAGTCGGAAGTATGTATTTTGGTGGGTACTGTATTTGACAGTAGCATGCCGGAAATGGTCGACCAGTTTTAATTGGCCTATTTGAGGCTTCACTGGCATAGTGAGTTTTAACTTGCTGAGCGATATATGTGTCCAGCTTTACTTTTGGAATCATTTCCTCTTCAGCCGTTGATGAGGTTTGCAGAGGATTTGAAATGTTATCCTTATCTTTAAGACCGACTACTGGCGGTTCATCTGCCAGTGGTTCTAATTGAACCATCATTCCAGCCATATCTGCCGCTTCTTCATCTTTCTTTTGAGAGCGTGATTTAGGAAATCAATATCCAACTCGTGCTATGTTCTTTCTCCAGGTGCGTGTTCGGGATTTACCTTAGACGATGGATTAGCGAGTGATGCCGCCTGAGCAAGCATCTCCTGCAGCTTTTCACGTTGCAGTTGAACTTTTGTCAGGGACCGAGTTTGAGGTCGGTGACTAGTAGAAGCTCGAACTTCGTCTTTGGAATTCAACATATAGATTATGTGAACCACCATGCCCCCAGGCTTGGGGTGTTTGGAGTTTTGGCCTTTGGAGTTTTCTTCGGGCACTTGAGCTTTATTGGGCCTCTCTTTTTTTTGTGAAAAGCCGCTTTCGTTTTGGGAGGAACCGCTGTATCAGGATCCGTCTTGGGATGAGTCCCCTTCACTTGCTTCCACACCTTATATATAAATGAGGAAAGTTGTCTCAGGAGTGAACTGGCTTCTGCTCTCGTGGGATCTCCATGGGCTACGGAGACTTCTTCAATATTGCGGTGGGAGAATTTTATCTGACCCTTCACAACAGTTTGAAGCTGTTCCCGATTGGAACAACAACATTCACCACTGGGGTTGAAACAGGACCATATGGAGAACTGCCCCCAGCTCATTTTGTATGATGTCGATATCGACGTTGACCGTTTCTTACGGCCGAGATTTGATTAGCTTCAAGATTTTGCCGCGCCTGCCCCCTGTTTCCTTTGAGAGCTTGAATATTCTGCCCCCTGCGTCGACTTTGGTCCTTGGCGGATGCCAGTTGTTTGAGAACTGATTCCGTCGGCAAAGCTGCAGCTTGGGGAACCAGCCTGTGGAAGACATACTTCCTTTGGACTTCCTCCATCGACGTTGAAGCACCGAGGGTAGGAGATGGGAGTATCGACCCAAAGAGAAGCCCCTTAATTTCTTGAAGAGCCGGATTGCAGAGATTTGAGGTTGCAAGTGGCTCATACTTGACTCCACCAGATATGACAGAGCCAGAGTTGCTAGGGTGGAAGCAAGCGACATTCTTCATAGAGACGAAACGCCGGCTTCAGTAGCCCATCACCCAAGGGCAACCACAAATATATATATCGCGATTATTTGATCGCGGAAAAACACGACACACGAAGTGTGGAGTGGAAAGAGGAAAAGATCCCACCGGGCGTGCCAGAATCTGTTTACCGCCGAAAAACGCAACCGGGACGTTGGGACGTCTGGCCTGAATTTTGGGGGGCAGATGCTATTTTGTTTTATCCATCCACCTCTCCGAAGATGCCAAGTTGATTTATGGTACCGTATATCGGAGGTTTGGACAGATGTGGCCGATGTAGCAGACTTCATTAGATTCCCTCTTGTTTGCGAGAGGTTTTTTGATTTTGGGGATGCTCTTCCCTACAGGCGCAAGCCCCTGCAGTTAATTACGTTATCGCGTAGCGATAACCACTTTCTCCTACTCCAGATGTTCACTTCATGTCGTGTGTGTTTGTTTTGTTTTAGGTTGCCCGTGGATTGTATACGGAAACTAATTTATGTTGTCGCCCGTAGGGCGGGGATTAGTCCAAATCCGTATTTTCTTAGATTTGGGTTTGGTAGATTTAAGGCTCGTTAACCTCATTTGAGATTAAGATCAACTTAAATGTTTGTTAAGGATACGTTAGTCTAATTTTAGACTAAGATCTACTTAACAAGGTTTTTAGGATCATTTAGATCCAATGAAAAAGCATTTGGGCTCTATCGTTTTAGTTTAGGGACATTACGGTCCATTGGGTTTAAGGACATCATAGTCCATGGAGTTTAAGGACATCATAGTCCGTAGAGTTTTGTTTAGGGATGTTGCGGTCCATTGGGTTTAAGGACATCATAGTCCATGGAGTTTAGTTTAGGGACAGTGCGGTCCATGGAGTTTAAGGACATCATAGTCCATAGAGTTTGGCTCATCAGTGTGAAGGTGCGCCAAGAGTTATTGGTTATTAGGACCCTCCACCTCTCTGAAGACGTTGAAGAATTACAACGACATGTATCAAAGGTGTGGAGAGATGTACCCTTGAACCAATGTCCCAACTGAAAGAGGGATAGGATGAACATCATTTTAGATGTTATCTGTTATGAGCTCATTAGCTATCTTTGGGACTGAGATCAGTTTGGGGGACCCTGAGTGTGAGGGGCTCGGTTGATTGGTAACCAAAAAGGTCTTGGCCTCGGGAGACTTGGCTAATTTGGGTTAAGATTGATTTCCCCTAGTTACCCCAGAGTGCTAAGCACTGAATCAGTGTTAAACACTAGACTTTAGAGGCGCTCATGTGTGAACACGTGAGGGGCCCCGAAGTGAGCGTTGTTCCTTGAGTTTATTCTCTATTTTATATATATAAGTGTTGAGCACTTGGCTCACGTGTGAGCACGTGAGGCGCCTGAGATGGGAACTGTTCTCGGATTTTATTCCTCTTTTACGTATAAGTGCTAAGCACTTGGTTCATCAAACGGTCACGTGCGGACACGTGAGGCGTCTGAGATGGGAACTGTTCTCTGGATTTTATTCCTCTTTCACTCATAAGTGCTAAGCACTTGGTTCATCAAACGGTCACGTGCGGACACGTGAGGCGCCTTTAAAATATGAGCGTTGTCTTTGGAATTTCCCCCTTTTTATATACAAACTATTCCGGGGTCACATGGGAACACGTGAGGTGCCCTAAAATTGAAACTGTCTTTGGGTTTATTCCTTTTCTCATGTAATTGTTGAGTGCTAAAAGGTCACGTGGGAGCACGTGATTCAGTCTTAGTCATTCTTTTTGTTCATCAGAGGTGCTCAACGTGGGAACACGTGAGCTTTGTTATGTAGCGTTGAACGCTAATGAATCACCGGTCTGTTCTTCTATGGTTCTGAGGAATCAAGTTCTCCTTTTGTTCTTTGCAGGGATTAAATTCTTTTTAAAGGGTTAAACCCTAGTTTCAGAGGAATAAAATTCCCATATGTTTTGTAAGAGTTAAACTCTTTTGGATTCAGTTCTTTCCCCTAGCTTTTGCATCTGCATGACAGAATCTCCCCGATGAGAATTAAATTCTCAAGTTATGGGGATATCTGCTTCTGCAGATCTTAACCAGAGGAAGAACTAAGTTCTTTGATAAGAGTTAAACTCTTGGTTTGAGAATTAAATTCTCTTTTTATGGGAGCTTTTGGGAGGGGTTCCTCTTCTTTAGAGAATTAAATTCTCTCTCTATTTTTCTTCTCCTCTCCCTCTGTATGTCCCTCCTCCTCTCCTTACTCCTATTTATATAAGAAGAAAAAGAATCAATTTGTTAAGAGAATCTCTCATTGAGAGATCATGATTGATTTCATGATCTTTTAGATCAATCGGTGAATTTTATTCACCGTTGGATTTTTAATCCAAAGACTCTCTGTTTAACAGAGAAGATTTCTTGTTTGTTTAACAAGATTATGAAGATCTTGTTAGTTTTAACAAGATTAGAATTTTATTTTATCATATCTTTTTAGTAACAAGATCAGAAATATATAGAATTTAATTCTATCATATAGATATCTCGTTAGTTTAGTAAGATTAGAATTTTATTCTAACATAGAATTCTGATCATATGAATATCTTGTTAATTTAGTAAGATTCGGAAAATATTTTTCTATGATAGAACTTTATTCTACCAGATGATCACCATTGGATTTTTTATCCAAAAGTCCTTTGTTTAACAGAAAAGATTTTTTTAGTTTGAGAAATATCAAGAAATATTTTCCAAAATAGAATTTAATTCTAATATTTGATAGGAGCGTTTTAAATTAGGGCGTTCACATGCTTTGCATGTGAGAGGCAAGAGAACTCATGTGTTTAACATATGACCCATGTTGTGGGTTTTAGCTTGTTTATGTTCAGCGCTCATATGCTTTGCATATTAGCGCTCACGTGTTTTACACGTGAGGCTTGTTTGACCATTGGTGATTTATATTCAGCGCTTATTTGCTTTGCATATAAGCGCTCACGTGTTTTACACGTGAGGCCTGTTTGGCCTTTAATTTTTTATTCAGCGCTCATACGCTTTGCATATGAGCGCTCACGTGTTTTACATGTGAGGCTTGTTTGGCTATTAATTGTTTTATTTTTTAGCGTCCATATGCTTTGTATATGAACGCCCACGTGTTTTAACACGTAAGGCCAAATTTTGAGGACTCTCTCCCCATTTTTCATAAGGAAACAAGTAGCTCTTGGCCGAAAATTTTGGCGGGAACAGGTGCAAATGCAAATTGGAGCAGAATGGGGAGAAAATGGGAGGAGGGCGGGATTTTGTAGGTATTTGGTCGTTGTTGGTCGAAAAAGGGGTCACGCTTGATTTCAGAAAAATGTGTTCACGGGTCTTAAGATAAAGAGTCGCGGGATTGCATTGGGTTCAAGAAAAGGATTGGGCAGAAAAAGGTCACGAGTCACGGGATTGCTTTGTTTTGAGAGAAAGGGGTCACGGGCTTGCCTTGGGTTAAGTAAAATTGGTCATGAGTCAAGGTGTAGCCAATTATTGGGCAGCCCATCAGTGAGGGAAATTATTGAAATTGGTTTTTAGCAGTTTTTTATTATGAGGAGGGCGTGTTCCAAGAACACATGCTCTCCTCTTTAAATGAGAGGACGGACGCTTGAAACCCACTATCCCTTTTAAAAGCCATCAATCCATCATGTATTGACAAATCCCCTGGCCCTCTCCTTTTTAAAGGAGATGTCGCATATTGATAAATCCCCTTTAAAAAGAGGCTCATCTCCTTTTTAAATGACTCCTTTTTAAAAGAGATTCCTTCTCCTCCAAAAAGGAAAGATCAAGGACGTGACAAATCCAGAGGTCCTCTCCTTTTTAAAGGAGATTGCGCGAGTTCTTGGAACACGCCCTCAATTAATTTAAACTCCATTTTTCGTCTTAAAAAAAACCCTTCTTCCCTCTGCTCTCCCTTATCACTTTTCTGTCCGAACTCCATTCTATACCCATCGATTTTTCCAATCTTTCAATTATTTGAGTTTGAAAAAAAATACAATAGAGAATCAACCATTCGACAAATCACTTCACGTAAATCAAAACGAGTATAGATTTTTCAGTATATTATACGGGGAGAAAACATTCGAAACTTATTAAATTTGTATCAAATATTGGCCCATATATTTTAATTCAAATAGTTGAAAATAATATGAATAAATCTTGTAGGATGGAGATGATCATACAGTCGTCGGTCATAGTTCTGACAATCGGTAAGTTACTGATTACAGTATTATCGAGCGGATTCGAAAAGCCGGTTTTTATGAAGTTTCATTACTGCGTCATATCCAACTTGACCACAGCCTCATTACCTCTCTTGTTGAGCGTTGGAGAATATAGACTCACACTTTTCATCTTAGATGGGGTGAGACCACTATCATACTCTAGAATATTGCCCCTTTGCTTGGTTTACGGGTGAATAAACTTGGAGTGGTTAGAGGTACAATTGTGGGTCCGGAAACCGAGCATCCATATTGGGATACGTATATTGAGTCTGTTCTCAGACAAGTATAATTCGTAGTTTCTTTAAATTAAAAGTTGTAATATATTACAGTGATATTAATTGACGATTAATTGTAAAATTCAGATACCATGAGGGTCTATTAAGGGGTATAAGATCAGTTTAAACTGGCTTAAACATACATTTACTAATATACCCCTGATGAAACTACTGATGATGTTTTGGATAGACATGCATGTGCCTACATTCTGTATATGATCAGTTCTTGGTTGATGCCGGACCAGTCGGCAATGCATGTTCATCCTTTATATCTTGGGTTTCTTAGGGACTTCGATGTGTGTGGCCAGTATGCTTGGGGAGCAGGAGTCCTGGTATATCTTTATAGGGAATTAAATAAGGCATGTGCTCTTACGAAGAATAAAATTTGTGGCTGCATTACATTACTTCAAGTACATAATAATTTTAAACTAAATATTTGAAAATTTATAATATTGGTTCTTTATGATATTATGACACTTTATATATAGATTTGGTCATAAGAGAACATGTGTATTGAAAGACAAGATCATATTTGTATTTCTGCCAAGAATGTCCCTGCAAAACCTCTCGGCTGTTGGTGGAGTGGCAAGAAATCATATAAGGCTCCTCGTCGTGTACTTAAGTATTATAGAGATGACTTGGATCGAATGGAAGCAACTCAGATAACCATTAATTAGGTAATTAAATTTGTTTGAAATTTTTAATTGACATTATTTTCAATTTTTGTACTGTATTATTTGCGCAGCTCACGTGGACGCCTTATAAAGTAGATCGTCTGCAAGAATTACCCGGCATTTGTATCGATGGAAAGACGGTTTGGTGGGCTCGATGTCTACTACTGTGCATTAATATCGTGGTCATGCACTTACCGGACAGGGTGTTGCGACAGTTTGGTAGATTGCAACATATTCCTAGATCGCCGTATGCGCCTATGACAATAAAGGGAGACATGCGAGGAGGAAAAGCGGAGAGTGATTGGAGAGAGTATCATCATCAATATTTGCTGAGATGAGAAGATATGCTTCGTAATATTTCCTTACAGCAAATAGGTAACCAAACACCCACCAGCGCTACAGAAATATATCTACAATGATATAAACACGTCACTGTAAGATATCTTTGTGCTCCTCCTGCCGACTTTCGGAACGTCCAGCAGTACGAGCCTAGAGACCACGTGGAACGAGAAATAGCAAGTTAAATTTTTTTTAATTAAATTAGTTTTTAATATCCAGCGGTACGAGTATATAATATATATTATTTTTTATGTAACAACAGGCTCGTGGGTTGCATCATATACAATCATTGATAAAAGATCCATATCCGACTAATGCTAGTCCGGATAGTCAGGCTTTTTTCTACCGTAGACTAATATATTGGTGGTATATTTGGTTCATATTATATGCTTCCACATTTGTCACCATTGCTAGAGCCGCAGTATGAGCCGGAACCAGAGCCGCAGCATCAGTGGTTCGGAGCACCATACAGTTAGCAGCAACCCTGGTATAGTCAGTAGTATCAACAACCGTCGGGAGATAATGAATAAGCGCAACAATCAGAGCAACGACGGTCTTGAGGGACAGGTTCTGTGCAACAACAGCAGTCTTGGGGGTCTGGTTTTGCACAACAACATCAGTCTTGGGGGGCGGGTTTTGCGCAACAACAACAGTCTTGGGGGACAAGTTTTACGCAGCCTTGGGGGGCAGGTTTTGTGCAACAACGGCAGCAGGAAACCGGGACAGGTTCTTCGCAACAGCCCAGTTGGGAAACAGATTTTGCATTTTACATACAGTTGTTGGAAGGCAGCACATATCCTGAACCTATCCCACATACAGGATTTGCGCAATAACAGCCTGTCCAAGACGAAGCTGAAGATGAAGCAGAAAAGCAAGCGGAAGAGCAGACACCACCGCCACATACACAGGACATGGGGGGTCGTCGAGTCAGCCCAAGAGGCATAGACTATGTCAAGCCTTCTCGGGTTGGGAAAGAGGAAGGGAAAGGGAAAGCGTTAATTGTATACTTTTAATTTGGATGTCAAAGACGTCCAATTCTCTTAATGGATTCATTTCCATTGTTTATAACAGAAGTTGAAACAATAAAAATGAATCGAGTAAGAGAATTGAACGAGTTTTGCTCAATTGCAACTGTAGTTGTATTCTTCGTATATTTTCTAATTTTTCCATGAGGAGACAGAACTTGAAACTCAAATTTGTTTGCTTTGCTTTCGTTACTGAAGTGCTCCTTATTCATATTTATAGTATGATCCAAGTATTGAATTCCTTCTATATAAACAGTAATAACCCTTATCGGTCGATCTTATCCCCGCGTCGGCAAACAGTAGGGTCTCTTATCTGTCAATCTTATCCAATATTTGCCCAATGGCGGGTTTTTGGAACCCGCTCTTTTTGTCATACACTGAAGGACGGGTTCTTGGAACCCGGTTTACTCGTATTCCGGGTACACATTAAATTATTTTTTTGAAAGATTTTTTTATTTAAAAATAATGGCATTTTAAATTTTAAATTTTTTGTTTTTAAAATTTTAATTTTTAAGTAGGACGGATTCTGAGACCCCGCCCCCTCCTTTTTAAAGGAGAGGGCAGGTTCTGCGGGTTCCCAGAACCCGCCCTCTCCTTTAAAAAGGAGAGAACCCGCCCTCTTTTGGGGGAGGGGGCGGGTTAACTCGCCCCCTCCCCATTGGATGGGGAAGGCAAGTTTCTAGAACCCGCCCTCCAATAAGGAGTAAAGGGTGGGTCCCTGATGGGGTGGGATGAGGGGGTCATTGGGTAGGGTGGGATGGGAGCAGGTCGGGTTCTGAGAACCCGTTCTCCACTTTTTAGTGATCATGACGGGTTCCAGGAACCCACCCGGTCTTGATGTCAGAACTGGGACACGTCTACGTGGTCCCAAACCGTCCTATTCTCATAATTATATTTTAAATTACCCTCTTTTACTAATTTTAATCCCTAAACACCCTATATTGAAACAAAAATCATAATTTAATGTGTACCGGGAATACGAGTAAATCGGGTCCCAAGAACTCGCCCTTCAGTGTATGGCAGAGAGAGCGGGTTCCAAAAGCCCGCTTTCGAGAAAATATTGGATAAGATTGAAAGATAAAGGATTCTACGGTTTACTGACGTGGGGATAAGATCAACCAATAAGAGCCATTACTGTTTATATAGAAGAAATCTATTGCTTGGATCATACTATAAATATGAATACGAAACACTTCAGTAACGAAAGCAAAACAAACAAATTTGAGTTTCAAGTTATTTCTCCTCATGGAAAAATTAGAGAAGATACGAAGAATACAACTGCAGTTGCAATTGAGCAAAACTCGTTCAATTCTCACTGGATTCATTTCCAATGCTTCAATTTCAGTTATAAACAGTGGAAATGAATTCATTAAGAGAATTGGACGTTTGTGACATCCAAATTAAAAGTATACAATTAACGATTTCCTTTTCCCTTCCCCTTTCTCAACCCGAGAAGGCTTGACATAAGCCTATGCCTCTTGGGCTGACTCGACGACCACCCGTGTTCTGTGTATGTAGCGGTGGTGTCTGCTCTTCTGCTTCATCTTCAGCTTCGTCTTGGACAAGCTATTGTTGCGCAAATCCTGTATGTGGGACAGGTTCCGGATAAGTGCTGCCTCTCAACAACTGTATGTAAGAGGCAAAATCCGTCTCCCAATTGGGTTGTTGCAAATAACTTGTCCCGGTTTTCTGCTGCTGCTGTTGCACAAAACCTGCCCCCTCCAAGGCTGCGTAAAACATGTCCCCCAAGACTGTTGTTGTTGCGCAAAACCCGCCCCTCAAGACTGCTGTTGTTGCGCAAAACATGTCACCCAAGACCGTCGTTGCTTCGATTGTTGCTTGTTCATTATCTCCCGACGGTTATCGATACCACTGACTATGCCAGGGTTGTTGCTGACCGTATGGTGCTCCGAACCACTGATACTACGGCATTGGTTCCGGCTCATGCTGCGGCTCTAGCGATGGTAACAAGTATGGAAGCATATGATATGAACTGAATATACCACCAATATATAAGTCTACGGTAGAAAATAAAGCCTGACTGTCTGGACCAACATCGGTCAGATATGGATCTTGTATCAATGATTGTATATGATACAACCCACGAGCTTGTCGTTACATAAAAAATAATATATAATTATAAACTCGTACCGCTGACTGTTAAAAACTAATTTAATTTAAAAAAAATTAACTTACTATTTCTCGTTCCACGTGGCCTCTAAGCTCGTACTACTAGGCGTTCGGAAAGTCGGTAGGAGGATCAGAAAGATATCTAACAATGACACGCTTATACCATTGTAGCTATGTTTCTGTAGCGCAGGTGGAAGTTTGGTAACCTATTTGCTGTAAGGTAATATTTCAAAACCTATCTTTCCATCTCAGCAAATATTGATAATGATACTCCCTCCAATCACGTTCCGCCTTTCCTCCTCGCATGTCTCCCTCTGTTGTCATAGGCGCAGGCGGCGGACCAGGAATATGTTGCGATCAACCAAACTGTCCCAACACCCAGACCGGTAAGTACATACCACGATATTAATGCACAGTAGTGGACATCGAGCCCGCTAAACCGGCTCTCCTTCGATATAGATACCGGATAATTCTTGCAGACGATCTACTGTACAAAGCGTTCACGTGAACTGCACAAATAACATAATACAAAAATTATAAATAATGTAAATTAAAATTTTCAAACAAATTTAATTACCTAATTAATGGTTACTTGAGTTGCCTTCATTCGATCCAACTCATCTCTATAATACTTAAGTACACGATGAGAAGCCTTATATGATTTCTTACCACTCCACCAACAGCCGAGAGGTTTTTCAGAGACATTCTCGGCAAAAATACGAATATGATCTGGTCTTCCAATATACATACGCTCTCATGACCAAATCTATATATAAAGCATCATAATATCAGAAAGAACCAATATTATAATTTTTCAAATATTTAGTTTAAAATTATTATGTACCTAAAGTAATGTAATGCAGCTATAAATTTTATTCTTTGTAGGAGCACATACCTTATCTAATTCCTTATAAAGATATGCCAGGACTCCTGCTCAACAATCATGCTGAACACACACATCGAAGTCCCGAAATAACCCAAGGTATAAAAGATGGACATGCGTTGCTGACTGGTCCGGCATCAACCAAGAATCGATCATATACAAAATGTAGGCCCGTGCATGTCTATCCAAAACATCATCAGTAGCTTCATCAGGGATATTAGTAAATATATCTTTGAGCCAGCTTAAACTAATTTTATACCCCTTAATAGACTCCCATGGTATCGGAATTTTACAATTAATCGTCAATTAATATCACTGCAATACACTTCAACTTTTAATTTAAAGAAACTACAAATTATGTCTGTCCGAGAGCAAACACAATATACGTATCCCAATATGGATGCTCGATTTCTGGACCCACAATTATACCTCCAACCAATCTAAGTCCATTCACCCGTAAACCAAACAAAAAGGCAATATCCAAGAATGTGATAGTGGACTCACCCTATCTAAAAATGAAAAGTGTGAGTCTATATTCTCCAACGCTCAATAAGAGAGATAATGAGGCTGTAGTCGAGTTGGATATGACACAGTAATGAAGTTTCATAAAAACCGGCTCTTCGAATCCGCTCGATAATACGGTAATCAGCAACTTACCATTTGTCAGAACTATGACTGACGACTGTAAGATTATCTCCACCCTGCAAGATTTATTCATATTATTTTCAACTATTTGAATTAAAATATATGGGGCAATATTTGAAACAAATTTAATAAGTTTCGAATCTTTCATTCCCGTGTAATATACTGAAAGATCTATACTCGTTTTGATTTACGATGAGTAATTTGTCGAATGATTGATCCTCCATTGTATTTTTTTTCAAACTCAAATAATTGAAAGATTGGGAAAATCGGTGGGTATAGAATGGAGTTCGGACAGAAAAGTGATAAAGGAGAGCAGAAGAAAGAATGGGGGTTTTAAAGAGAAAAAAGGGGATTTAAATTAATTGAGGGCGTGTTCCAAGAACCCGTCCTCGCCTTTTTAAAGGAGATGCAATCTCATTTAAAAAAAAGTGAGGGCCCATGGATTTGTCACGCCCTTGATCTCTCATTTTTAAAGGAGAGGGAATCTCCTTTAAAAAGAAGATGGGCCCATTTTAAAGGGGGTTTATCAGTACGTGATATCTCCTTTTTAAAGAAGATGGAATCTCCTTTAAAAATGAGAGGACCAGAGGATTTATCAATACGTGACAGATTGATGGCTTTTAAAAGAGATAGTGGGTTCCAAGAGCCCGCCCTCTCATTTAAAAAGAAGAGGACGGGTTCTTGAAATACGCGCTCCTCACAATAAAAGACTGCTAAAAACCAATTTCAATAATTTCTCTTATTGATGGGTTGCCCAATAATTGGCTACACCTTCACTCATGACCAATTTTACTTAACCCAAGGCAAGTCTGTGACCCTTTTCTCTCAAAACAAGGCAATCCCATGACTCGTGACCGCTTTCCATCCAATCCGTTCCTTTAACCCAAAGCAATCCCGTGACTCTTTATTTCAAGACCCGTGAACGCTTTTTCTGAAATCAAGTGTGATCCCTTTTTTGACCAACAACAACCAAATACCTACAAAAACCCGCCCTCATCCCCTTTGCTCCTCATTCTGCTTCAATTTGCATCTGCACCTCCTAAAAAATCTAAAGCTCTCATCTACATTCTTTCAACGGAACTCGATCTCTCTATCCCTGTAGATCTATCTATCAAAATTCCCGATTGACAAACGTATGTATATTTTATTTACTGGTTATTTAACTTTCAGTGAATATAATCATTACTTCAGTTGTTAACATTTTATATTTATTGTTGGGTTGATATTGTTTGATATAGATAATGTCAAGTTCAAATTTATTTGTTCTATGTAAATACGATGGCCAGATTGTGACAAGTGCACAAGATCCCGAGTATATGGCCGGATGTGCAAGGATTATGCGATTATGTTTATCAACGACTTACAAAAAACTCGACTATAAAGTGTTTAAAACCACAAAATACGATCCCTGTGAAATTAAGCTCAAGTTAAGCTGTATATGGCCTCTGTTTAGTGGAAATGCATTGGTTGAAATTATAGACGATGCAACATTTTCGATGATAGACTTCGGTTTAGCAAATATCCAGTATTCTTTTGAACTTTTAGTTAAGAAAGAACAGTTGGAAGCATCAGATGTTGCTCCAACGAATTATTTTGATGGTAATGCTGGAGATAGTTCCTGGGGATACGGTCGCATGGTTAACGATGATACGTTTAGTTCGGTGGATACAACTATACACATGATTATTCACACCTTCAAACTCAAGGATAAACATTTTATAATTATTTTTTTTGTAATACCAAAATACTAATACATTTAATATATTTTAAATACAGATTTTCCCAAGCGACTGCTGCAGTTACATGCACACCGGAAGAACAACAAGGATTACCATATACAACCTTCCAAGGGTAAATCAATCTGAAACAAGTGGTGATGATGTTTATTTTCTTTGTAATACGAAAAAGTTAACAAAATTTTATACACTAAATGCAGATTTTCCCATACTTCTGCATTTCAATTTTTTCCTTCCGCATCATTCCAACACGATCTAAATAGCGCATTCCAAGCATGTCCATCCACATCATTCTAGTCTTTTCAACCCGAACCATCCACATTATACCGATCTCAACCATCGTATATTGCACCAGAGCCTTATATTGCTATAAGTGACAATGATATGAGTGACAATGATATGGGTGAAAATGATAATGATGAAGCTAATGAAGATCATCAAGGAAAGGATAGCGTGGATTATACCGTTGGATTGAATGAAATGGCATTGATTGATGACATGGTTACGAATAATGATTTTGTCGAACTAGAAGATCCGGTCTCGATCCGTTGGAAGACGATAGTTGGATAGACTTAGCTGTGGCAAAAGTAAATGCTGAGCCTTATTTGGAAGCGAGTGTAGCAAGCGAAAATTGCGTCACTGTTGGAGATATATTTCAAGAAAAATGAGATCTTATTTGTAAACTGAAGTCGTGGGCTGTTGAAAAAAATGTTACATTTAAAATCGAATAGTCAAATAAGACGTACTATACCGTCATATGTACGAAATCTCCTGAATGTAAGTGGAGATTGCATGAATGTTGTTCCAAAAGAGCCAAAACTTGGAAAGTCACGAAATATAACCGGGAACACACTTGTATCAATTCGATTATGTTAAAAGATCACATGAATTGCACTTCATCATACATTTGCTCACTTATCATGCCACTTATCCGTACAGATGTGGCGATGACTCCTCAAGAGATACGACTCTACGTAAGTAGAGAGCATAAAATTCAGATTTCGTATGTGAAGGCATGGGATGCTCGTAGAAAGACTTTATGCAAGGTATTTGGGGATTGAAAAAACTCATGCAACTTGCTAATCTCTTTTATGGAAGCCATGAAAGCATCAAATCCGAGGTCCGTATACCAATTAAAAACCACAGAAACAAATGTCGAAGGGGGTGTTAGGTTTCAAAGAATTTTCTGGTGTTTTGCTCCTTGAGCGGCTGGTTTCATACACTGTTGGCCGATATTGTGCGTGAATATGACGTATCTATATGGTAAGTACAGAGGTTGCAAGTTAATTGCTACAGGTGTCGATGCTAATAGCGGCATATTTCCGTTGGGATTTTCTATTGTGGATAGTGAAAATACATCATCTTGGTCATGGTTTTTTCGTCAACTCAAAAGTATCCCATCTGTTATTGATAAAACAGATTTATGTATTATATCTGATAGACATCTTGGAATACTAGCTGTTATAAGAGCTGTATTTCCGACGACACCACACAGGTTTTGCTTGCGGCACTTCAGACAGAATTTTGATAGAAAATTTAAAAATTCAGATCTACATAAGCTTATGTACAAAACCGATGAAAGGTCTGATCCTAATGTTCATGACATGTACATGGCGAAAATTGGAGAGATGAGTCAAGCAGCGAAAGCATGGTTAGATGAATATCCAGCACGCATGTAGACACAAGCACATGATAATGGATATAGGTATCTACTAATTACCACTAATATGTCTGAAAGTTTCAACGAGGTTCTTAAGGGTGTTGGAGGCTTACCGATACAGAGATTGATTGTTCGAATATTTTTCAGAGTGAATACTTACTTTGTGCAAAGAAGGGAAAAATCTTTGGCGATGGAGACTCCAATCACCGCGTATTATGAAGATATATTTCGGAAAAGAGAGCGCAGATCACAATACTGCATATCTGAAAAGTTTGACACAGTGGGGTTTCAAGTTACGGGGAGCAATGAGAATCAAAATACCGTAAATTTTAGAGATGAATGGCTCTCTTCATGCATATGCGGTGTTTTCCAGCAACAACATTTACCATGTGCCCACGGAATTGTTGTTGCGACCCGCATGCATAATTCACATTACACTTTTGCTTCTCGTTACCATATGATTTCCAGTTATCAAGACGCATATGATCCAAAATTCCGCCATATACCAGACAATCGCTATTGGCACTATTATACTGAGAATGGACAAACACCGACGGTATTACCACCAGACAAAAACATAGAACCCAGAAGACTTAGGTGCGTCGAGATCGAATGACAATGGATGTTGATCCTCAGCACAGGCACGGCAGATGCAGCTTATACAAACAATCAGGTCATTGTAGGACCAGATGTCCAGAACAATCATCAGGGACGGGACCTTCAAGATTGTGAAAAAGAAGCAACGGAAGGAAAATCAATTATCATTTGTAAGGAAACCTATACAATTTTAATTTTAGTATGATCTTTTTTCATTATTCGTTAAAGGCTAATTTAATGTAGACTGCTGCAATATGTAAATTGAGTAGCGAATAATTATACTTGAATTTACTCGTTTTCAACTGAAATAGCTTCTGCAGCATACTGATTATCTGCTGCAGTGCTACAAATTTGTGCTACGACACATATATCAATTAAATGTTATATAATAATATTAAAGTAGGTGCTACACGGTCCGTGATATTGGATTGAATGCAGTTTTGAGAGGGGTAAAAGATCGTGTCCCTACATGGACCCGTTTCCTCTCTCGAGCTTCCACGGCATACTATATTGCCCTCTCCAACGAGTGTCGTGGGTTTAGATTGGTAATGGGATGGACTTCAGGTATTAAGAAATTACGTTAACAACCGCTTAGAAACTTTAAGTCATTCTACCCCATATCTTTCACCCTTTAGTAACCACTTAAAAATTTCATTGCAACTGCAGTTATATTCTTCGTATCTTCTCTAATTCTTTCATGAGGAGACAAAACTTGAAACTCAAACTTGTTTGTTTTGCTTTCGTTGCTAAAGTGTTTCCCATTCATACTTATAGTATAATCCAAGCATTGAATTTCTTCTATATAAACAGTAACCACCCTTATTGGTCGATCTTATCCCCATGTCAGTAAACAGTAGGGTCCCTTATCTGTCAATTTTATCCAATATTTGCTCGAGGGCGGGATTTTGGAACCCGCTCTCTTTGCCATACACTGAAAGGCGGGTTCTTAGAACCCGGTTTACTCGTATTCCGGATACACATTAAATTATTTTTTTGAAGGATTTTTTTTATTTAACATTAACGTTTTTTAAAATTTTAAATTTTTTTGTTTTTTAAATTTTAATTTTTTAAATAGAACGGGTTCTGAAAATCCACACCCACCATTTTAAAGAAGAGGACGGGCTCCCGGACCCGCCGCCCTCTCCTTTAAAAAAAGAGAGGGCCCTCTTTCTAGGAACCTGCTCTCTCTCCATTATATTTTAAATTACGCTATTTACTGATTTTAATCCATAAACACCATAGTTTGAAAGAAAAAAAAAACTCCTTAATTTAACAATGAGCCAATGTAAATTTAGGGATTTAAATCAGTATCTAGCATATAGAACTTGAATACATGAACAAACATTAGAACAAGAAGAAGAATGAAATAGATGTTATTCAAAAGGGGAAAAGGTTTGAAGAAATCCATACATAGCTTACCAATTTAGGTCATATCTGCAACATGCATTGGATATTCACAATGGAACCTAAACAACAACAAATATGGGAAAATTAAATGGATGATGAATAAATACATTAAAAGAAATATGTTAAAAGAAAGAAACTGGGAATGTATAATTATCAAATTAACTACCGGAACGAAAGCAAGCATATCTTCAAATTGATCTTCTAAGATCCAAGACTATGCAGAAAGAAGTTTATCAAAAGCATTTAAAAAAACAAAGAGTATAATTGAATTCCTTGAACAAAGGGAAAACACCAAAAGAGATTTCCAATTTTAACTGACCATACATCAAGATCTAATCGAGAATTTGCTGACCGTTAACAACGCAGGGAATAATCCAAAATACAGAAGAAACCGAGAAAAAAATGACCTTGAATTTTTACCGCAAAATTACGCAGAAGCAACATTCATTCATGGATATGCTGAAAAAACATGAAAAAAATTGAGAAGGTGAAAACAGAAATCAGATCTGTTCAAAGAGAAAACAATCACATACATGTCCCAAAGAGGCGTAAAAAATTCTCACCTTGATTTTAACTATCTTGAGCTCCAATTTAATTTTTCTTCCTCTCTTTCTAGAAACCTCTTATTGATCTTTAGGGCCTGTTTGGTTGTAGGATTACGAAACATGGGCAGTGGAATCTAAAAGTTTGAAAGAATTTCATTATTTTGTGTTTGGTCATGCGATTTAGATTTGTAGGATTCCTTTATTTTTTATGGAAGCCCGTCACAAACCAAGAATTCTTGAATCTTGAAAAGAGAATTTGCAAGGATTTGACACTATTCATTGTACTTTTAGATGGGATCCGGATACTTTATTTATTTAATAATCCTCTCATTATCTATCCCTCTCTAATATCCTCAAATCCAAATCCCACTTTCTATTCGCCAACCAAACAAACATTATAAAGATTTACAAATCTAATACTAGAAATTCAATACTGACCAAACAACAAATTACCAAATCCAGAAATTTTCAACCGCACTATTTTGAAATCCAAATTTCATAATCTTCAACCAAACAGCCCCTTACCATATTCCCCATCTTCAGTCAAAAATCCTTTGTTTGCCTCCCCTCACGTGTCCCCTGGAAATTAAAAATGGGAAATTTATACTCCATCCCTTTCTTTCTTTATGCTGGAAAGTCCTCTTTGAGCTAGAAGCTCGAATATGCTGGGAATATTCGTTGATATATGTAGGGCTTCTGTAAATATAATAATATTTGGTGGATTAGGAAATAACTCAAAGGTAAAGGGAAAACTTTTTTAACTGTGAGTACGAGCAGCTATAATATATATTTATAAAGAGACCAACGCAAACCCTGAACGCCGATTGCGGCAAAATGACATTCCATTATATTTACAGGCAGATACCTCCTGATATTATTTTCGCACTACAATTACAAGGCATCACAACATAAATTCATCGCAACAAAAATCATTTACTAGCAGGTTTCAGAATTGGAGAAAACACTGTAACCAACATTACAAATATACAACAAATAGAACTGCAAAAATAAAGGAAAATGGTTGAATCAGCTAATCTATCCCTAGAATCATCTTTCTAGTTTGCAGTTTTCTTCAAAGGCTATACAAGAGAGGAGAGAGAGATGCAAAAATATGGAATCGGTTGAAGACTAGGAATTTCACACCCTTTCTATTCTTCTTCTACTATTATTCCACGTCTTTTTCAGTCCTTTCAAGATTTTTCCAAACCAGATGATGTTCATGATAGCCAATGCTGAGGGTACCACGAAAACAAGGAGATAGCCATAAACGTGCATCTGCTTGATCTGCAACCAAACGAGAAAATAATTGTAATTTCGTTTCCACAAACAATAAAAAGGGGCTAAATAGCAGCAAACCGCTCTTAGTTCTTCCCAATAGCAGGAACCCACCTTAGGTTTACACACCTGCACTTACCCCAGTATTTCCAATGTGCCCCTCAAGTTATATCATTTTCTGCCGTTGTTTCATTCACTTATCATGAATAATATTTTTACCGAAGGGTAGGAATAAAAGATTATAGACATGGAAAAGGTTAAAGACCGATCAAAACAAGGGATGGTAGGGGCAAAGTGCAGGTTTATCGAACAGACAGTGGTATCATGCTAAATTGCTAAACGGGCAAAAGCGTGGAGGTTTCCTGCAATTTAGCCAAAAATGCTCATTTGGACATCAACATTAATCGTTTGGGTCAAAATCATACCTGTCCATAGTGACGATAGACATGATGAAACAAGTAGAAGAACAAAAGAATTCTCGCAACCTGCACAAAGAAATTAACAAAAGGAAAGAATGAGCTGCATGAAATTAAACATGAAACAAGCCAAAGAGAAAGAATGAGCTACATGAAATTAAACATGAAATAAGCCAAAGAGAATAAGTAATTTGTAAAAAGGCATTATCGAGAGTTGAAATTTTAACATCGAACTTTCCCATCGCACCAATATTCTTAGCAAACGTAACTATAGAAAGAGAACATGTCAAGAAGCCAAGAAGGTTATTTTGAATTTTCAACCCTCTGTCAACCTAATATCGATCTCTTTGTTGGTGTTAGTTCCTGAGCATGGGAGCTAAAAAAAGAAATGATACTTTCAAAAGAGGCAAACATGTTAGCTGCAGGTTAATCACCTTCTTTTGGCCACTCGTTTTAAGATTATGCCTTAATTTGAATGCTCATTCACATGGCTAAAGGATCACAAAGGGATGCAGAAAATTCTCAAGAACCGCCAAAAAATTTCGAGACAAGGCAAGGCATACATGTGAGACCGTGAGAGTATATGCTTGAAATGAACAATCTTAGCCTGTAGGCAGTAGGCATGCAGGTAGAGTTCAACCCATTTCAATTTCAAATCATCATTATCACAAGACATGCCATATTGACAACTCAAGTCTGCAGGATTTAATTTTATGAAATCAGTATTTTCCATATTTGCTGCTTAATAAATATTATGATTTAAGCAATTGCCCAATCAGAGATCACAAGGTTAAGGGCATCTGGTGTACCCAATGAGTAAGATGTTTCATCAGTAAAGAACTCTCCTCAGCAGGAAACTTTATGAAATTATGAGAGAATACTCGCTCAGTGTTGATCTTCAATCACTAATTTGTAGTATTATACCTCATTGATGTGGAAACAACTAAGCATCTTTTCTGGAACTGGGAAAGTTTTCGACGATATTTCTTTATCTTGTTGAAAGGTTTGGTTCTGGTTTACAATGTCGATATCTTAACTCATGCGAAAAGAGCCACTTAAAATAGCAGAGTTACTAAGAAAACTACGTTGGCTTAAACGTTTGGTGGAAAGCACAGGATAAATGCAAAAAATTAGGACCCAATCGAGTGAGGATATACTCTGAACTCATCTAGAAGCAACTGTGACATAATGCTCGACAAATTTAAAGTTTCACCTCCAAACTAGATTCTGGTCACAAGATCACAGTTCCCTGATGGTTTGTAGTCTATTGTTATGATGTATTATCCATTCTCAGACCTCGGTCTCTCCGATACCAAAAAAGACCGAGTTAAATGGATTAAAAGTTTTGATACGAGCTCAACCAGATTATAACTGATAACCTTTACACGATCCGCTATACGGTAAATAATTTTTTGACCTTTATATATGCTTTTTACTTAAATAGCATAACAAAAAATAACATTTCAAACACTTAATAAAGTTGACAATCAGTTGAGATCGTTTTGACTTTTAAGGGTATGAGAACTTGAGTTAGAAGCTTGATGTTCGAAGAAAACTTAAATTTGTTTATTGATTTCCTATTCAGCCAAATTGGGTTTGTCAGGTAAAGACCCTTGACCCTAATCACCTGGTTAAATAGGGCCAGTCATGTTGACTAATTTATGACCCCAAACCCAAAGTTTCATGTATATTTCGAGGCAGGTGGTCGGGTCAGGTTGAAACCCCTATAGAAAGAATATTCGACAAAGAAATAGATGAAAAATATACCACGGAATCTGATGGAAAGGGGGGGGGGGGGGCTAGAGATAACAAGGATGGATTCCCAGGAATTTGGTCGGCTCCATGAATCCTCTTAGCGCATTCACCAAGGGCCGCCTCCTGCATGCCACAATGGCAATGACACATACTAGCTTGTGCGATATGGAAAGTTTGGCTTTAGGGTAAGAAATTAGCTGTGATAGTTGATTGAAACTTATACAGCTTTAAATTTGCAAGATAAGCATGTCAGCGTGACATGAAAACATGGTTTATAAACTAGGCCCAACCCAATTCAAGATGGGCAATTCCAAAGTAAAAAAATCGTCCAAGTACCAATAACAAGATCGATAACTACATTTTAAACCTTGATGCAAAATTTACCAACTAAGCAATGGTGTTTTCCTATTAAATTTATTAATGGGTTAGTGGGCCTATTTAATATATTTCACATAATGACGGAAATTTTTACAAAAAAAAATATATAATAATTATAACATATAATAAAATCACATCGTTAATTACGGAAAATGTCAAATTGTTTATAACTATGTTTATTATTTATTTAAACATTTTTACTAATTATAAAGAATATTTTTGTCGAGTGATAAAATATCTTATATTCCGATCCAAAATGGCCAATACAGCCGAGATGACCAATTCAGATCCCAGAAATGACAGTCCGATCCTACAGTGATAACAACCCCGCATGAAACCAAATTCGACAAACACATTCATCTGCAAACATTACAATGATGGCAGAAACAAGTTCTGTGATTGATCTTGTTTCAAGCACTAGTCCAAGCTTATAGACATCACCCTGTTCCTGAGCACATGGATTGGCACATACCTAGTGTAGTTCTTTAGTGTTTCCGAAAGAAAATGAACCGGGTGATAATATTTGGTATGTGTTTAATGTTTCCTATTTAACTACAATAAAATAGGTATGTTTTTAAATGATAATATGACTTAAATGTCCATTTAATTTCAATAATTAAATAAAAGAACTATCCATTACCAGCCAGCCAACGAACAAGAGAGCCCCATTAGCAAGATATACATTGGATCTTTTCAATCCTGCAATGTCCAGAAACCTTGACAAAATGGAAGGCGTCAGAAATCAACATATAGAAGTAAATGAAACTATGACAGGATGACTTCATAGTAAAATCGCTTTTTTTTACCAACTACTACAAATTACCATCGTAGATTCACCACAGGAGTGGTTGCCTCAGAAATGAGGACCAAGCAAGTGTACAGCTGTCCTTCCCCAGAGTACATAGAATAAGCTACAGCAACTAGTGACAGTAAATGATGGAAGACCTGAAAGAAGACATCCTTGTGTGGGCATGATATTTAGGAAATTCAAACCTATACATGTCTTTGTGAGAAATCAATGACTGCAAAGAGAAATCATGGTAATTGGGGATAAAATATAAATGGCTAAAGAAAAACTCAAAATTACAAAGGCTTAAGGAAATATGTTTAGGCAACATAGAATCAAGCTTGAATAAAAGGGTACTCACATACTCTTTTCCACCAAGAATAGGGTACACCCAAAACATCATCGCAAGATCAGTGACAAAATACCCCACAGAAACCTATAAAATATTAAATTTCATCCTAACAATTAGAAAACACTTCAAACATGAAAGGGAAAGAAATATGAGATACAACAGGAAAGCATAGTTGTTACCCCCAACGCAAAGGACGAGAGATGTGAACTTCGAAAAACAATAAGTTCCCCTTGGCGACTATCAGAAAAAAGATCTGAAAAGAATACTAGATAAATTGATGTGATTGTGATAAAAATGGCATGAACACTGGACATGCCCCTGCAATAAATGTAAAGATAATGTCAGGAAAGAATATAAATAAAGTTTTTAACAAATTCATATATACAAAAGGCCACTTCTTTCGTACCGGTTGTTCCACTCAATTCGTTGCATCTTTGTAAGGGAACTGTATCCCTTGTAGTAACAAGAACTAAGTAGTTGAGTAATGTTATATACCTACAAAAGAATGAGAGGATAGAATACCTTTGTGAGCTGAATAGAGATGTAAACCTTAAGAATTTAAAAATGCATCAAGCATAGTTATGTTGAACAAAAAATTCATCAAGATCCATGACAAAGAATATTCTCTTCCAATGGTTAAAACTGAAAGAAATGAGCATTAAGTCATAGTCAGGTCAGTAAATATAACATATACGAGAGACCTAACCTGCTTCAATAAGTGGATGATACAATGGATGACTAATTCAATGGTGATTATAAAAAGAAGAAGAAGAAAAGATTAAATAAAGGGAAAAATAGTTTGTAGGGTGGCTCTGACTCCTTAGGTAACTTATCTAAGGAGTTGGCCTAAATATCGCATGTAGGACCGTTCATGGATGATCCATGCCATCTGTTGTGAATCTTGTCATCTTCATATGCGCCAAAGGTGAATTACAGAGAAGCTTCAGAGTTCCATATACTTAAAAACCGAAAGATAAATAAGATAAAGAGTTTGAAAATGATTTATCCATCAAGCTGTTATTTCTTTAGCTTGATGTGCTTTCTAAATGGATGGTTTTCTATAGAGTGCATATGTTGACAAGTGAGTTATATCTAACCATAAATGTGATTTCTATGTACGCTTTTTATATGGAGATGAAGATGGATGGTGGGGTCATGGTACCCAACATGAGACTTACGGCTAATGCCTTACATATGTAAATTAAGAAGTCAGCCCAGATGCACTAATCCACAAAGGGAAATGTATACAAAATGCATGTGATGTTAAAGCAAATTGTGTCTAGTGTGTATATGTGCACGCATCAAGCATCAAACAATTAATTACCTAAATGCAACAAAAATTAGCATGTGAGCCTAGTCATCTTCCTAAATTAGATTACCGAGCACCTCATTTGTGACTCAAACAAACAGAAGATTCTTTTTCAGAACTGCCGCAAACACTTTCTTAATTTTACTCTCCTTTAAGACTTTATGATAAATATATATAAAAAAATTATTGGTAAATTCAATGAAGGAAATAGTGCAACAAGTATATCTTAATGCATACACGCATGCACACACAAACAATATATAACATAATTCTCTGAATAATAATAAAGTAAACTGCAACATCAGATTGAAAAAAAGGTATTCTGCTGCCCTCAATATTACATCAGCATCTTCATAACCGTATTCAGATTGGCCAAAACTCTTAAATGGAAAACCAATATGAGTCTCATTACAGCAAATAAAAAATCATACCTACCATATTGGACATGAAAATTCCGCCAATCACGGAAGTGTAGGGGATGAATGAATCTGCGAGCAAGTAGTCCCTGAACAGTAGCTTTGCCTTGTAGTGGTAGGATTTTAATGCCTCAACCGAACTCTGGGAAGTCTGCATCTTAGCATATAACTTGACCCACAAAATAATCAGTACAGAAGATGCCAAAATCTTAATATAAATAGGCAAGCTTGGAAAATAGTGTTCATTGACTGGCATAACATTTACATAGCAGAACTGCACTTTAAACCAAAAAGCATATCAACATTTACCAAATTAAGACGAAAGCAGGCTAAAATTTAATTCCATGTTAAAAATTACTTGACATTCTTAAAGATTGAAATTCGTCCTCTTAAGAGTATTTCTTGTGCTAGGGGACTTCAAATATAAGCCGCTGAGAATAATCTATATAGAGGATAACAAAAAGGAGTCCGGATGCAGAAGAACTGTAAATTCTTCAAGAAAATATATGGAACACTGTTAAATCTAAATACAAGGCAGACTATAATGCAAACATGGATGCATGATTGCGTACATAGAACAGATACATGGATACGATACCAGTTCTAGATTCGGGATTATAATAGATGAATACTTCATGGATACGAGTACGGCAATAATAAATCATACAAGTAACAAAGAAAGAGTCATGCACATAAGGAGATTTACCGCTATGATATAGTGGCACTCCCCCATCACAAAACAGTATATTCGTCTTTCAATTGTAGAGCACGTTTCCAAGTAAAGATAATAGCTTGTTTTGACTTAAGTACCAGGAACTTCTACTATTTTCCCAACTAAATGAACTTTCAAAATTATAACAAAGCACTATTCACTTTCCCAATCTCCACCCAAAGCTGCCCTAAATTACCTTGTCAGTAGTAAGCCTATCGCATGATAAGCATGTACTAAATAATGAATAAAATACCATCATCTTCTTTCTCAAACAAAGCAAAAAGAAAATAGATAATGATCACAGAAGCTTCCGTATTTGTGGGATTATACTAAGTTATCATGTAGATTAATGGATTTTCCACAACAAACAGCGGTACAGGTATCATAGGCTTCTTTCGGAAAGTAAGGTATAAGAAAAACAGTTATTATTGGAATTTATCTAGAATCCCCATTATGCAATTATTGAGACCCTGACATCCCTTTTCATAAATGCATCCCCTCTTGTTCGGAAATCTAACATACCCATTAAGGTTGACAAGCAATCTGAGATTGTAAAATGATGGAATTTTATTCATTTCAATGTTCTTTCCTTTTTTTTTCTTTTGGAGAATGAATCCCCATGCTTTTCTTTAAGGTCTGGGTGAATTTTTGGGTCAGCATGTAATTTGAAAGCAATTTGGATGAGGTGGAAGAAGATGAGGAGAAACATGGGTGGGAGGAAGATGATGATGATGATGATGATGTGGATATATATATATATATATATATATATATATATATATATATATATATAGCTTGCTTTAGGGTTTATAGGATGCAGACGATAAACGGAAAAGTAGGTCATTTTCCAAACATTGTTAGCATCGTTAAGTTTTCTAGAAATGGAAAGCTTATGCTAATCTATTGTAGCTCCAAAAGTTCATGATAGTTAGCTAGAAAAGAAGTAAAAGATTTAAGAACGCGGCAATAATATATAAAAGAAACTAAAATGAATTGTGAACTCGTCCATACATGCATTAAAATTTTAATATCTTAAGTCTTGCAAGCCTCTCAGGTATGTAAGCTTAATACCAAGGTTCGAAGTTTCGGCCGAAACCACCGATACGTGGTGGTTTCATATCAGTTTCGGTGAAGACCGATACAAAATCCGAAATCGATACGAAATCAACCATACAATATCATTTCGGCTGAAATCTTTAAAAACTTATTTTTTATACCATTTTTACTGTCATTGTGATTATTGTAGGTCTTCATTCTTAGAAAAACGCAAAAAAATGAACCAAAACCCTATATTAATACTTATATAAGTACACATTTCAATATATTTTGCATCATGGCTGGATTTTTAAACACTGGAATCATTGTCTTATAATATAGAACCATAAATTTAAGCATTTATTATATCTACACTTATATATGTTGTATTACCGTCGAAACCGAAACCCAAACCGAGATTAGCGTAACTAGCCGAAACCCAGCGAAACTAATAAAATTATAAGAGATCGAAACTGAAACCAGGATCTTGAATCTTGCTTAAAACACTTCATAAGTTTTAGGCAACATGAAAGGCACATGCAACACATCAATCAATTGCAGCTATTCATACTCGATATGCAATGTCTCCTCTATCAAAATATATATGCTTCGTATGATTTTTTTCCTTGCAAGAGGCATGCTTGCTTCTGTGTCATGGTTTGAAAACTCGGCCGATCCCAATCCGAGATAGCTACTTCCGATCTTAAAAGTGCTTGTCTGAGTTCCGATATTGAGATCAAGACCGAGATTTTAAACCTTGGTATTATGTTCACCAGTTGGTTACTTCCGTTTTAATGTTACGTTTACAAATGGTCCAATGAGTTTATTAATGGGTTCTTATTCGACGTCTTTATCTACTAACAAAATATCAAAAGGGTTGTAATCAAGGCTGTGAAAAACGCTAGACGTAGCTGAGCGATTGGGCTACCGCCTAGGCGTTTTTTTAAAATTTTAGTTAAAATTATATTTAATATATATATATATACACACACACACTTCAGCGTAGAAAACATATTGAAATTTTAGTAATAGAAACATAAATATATTGATAATTCGGTATAATAACTAATAACATATTTATGTTTTAATAGTAAAATTCAGCAACAAATAGATTTTGAGTCATATAATTTAAAATTTATTCAAAAAAGGAACAAAATTGACTAATCTTTATTTCATTAAGTATGGATTTGAGTCGGGTATGGTGAAAAGAGAACAAAACCAACCAATGGTGCTTCAAAAATGCTAACTTTTATTTTTATTAAGAAGCTAGGCCCGCTTAGGCGCCGTCTAAACGGGCTGAGCACCTTGAGCACTAATTAAGCGCTTAAACAAGCGGCCTAACCTAAATCGGAGCGGTTTCATACCACTTCCGCATAGAAGGCTGCTTAGGCTGCCTTTTAGAACATTGGTTGTAATTATCTTTATAACATATTTTAAAAAACCATTCAGACATCATGAATACTAAGAAATGTCACATTGTTTTTAGTTACTTTCACTCTTTATTTAAATTTTTACTTATTTTTAAAACTTCGTTCATTTATATGATTAAAAATCTAATCTATCCGATCCAAGGCCGATTTTGCCGAGTTGGCCGGTTCTGATCCCAAAATGAGCATATGATATCTATACCGATCATGAGTTTTTAAACCTTGTTCTGTGCTTAGTAAAAGTTTCCCTAAATACGATTTGCATCAGAAATTTTAATAAAACTAATTAATTTGCTAATACTAGCCGGCAAGAGTTTAGCAAAAAGAGTTGTATGGTTTGCTCATGAAAATCTAAATTTTTGAAAGAACTATCTAGCTATTTAAAAAGAAGACGAAATCCCCTCTCAAAAAATCTCTCTTTAAGAATCAAATATCCATATAAAACTTAAGGGGGACACCTACTCTTCAAGTTATGCTTGCTTCCAAACAACAATCGTCTCTCTTCTTCTCTCACGAACACATGCCAAATCCAAACATTAGTGATCCTCTTTCTCTCTAAATCCAAGTATTAGAAATCCCCTATCAATTCAGCCCAAACATTTCCTAGCAAACACTTTTACAATAGTAAAAATCACATTCATTCCAACTTCCTTAAGGACGCACTTGGTAGATGATAACCCTACATTCCCATAAAATATTATCATGCTTGTTTAGATATAAAAATATTCATGGGAATATAGAATACCATGGTAATCAAATGACCTCATTTCATGAAATCTTATTTTCTCCAAATCAGGTGTCTCCTAAATTACCACGAAATATTCCCACCTAACACGACATGTGCAATAACCGTCCACCATCCGCCGCCGGCCTTCCTTATCGTGCTCTTCCCGCCCGTCGGTCGATCGTTCGCCGCCACCCGCCCTCGCTGGCAATCGCCGGCCTCCCTCAACGCCGGTCGGCCGTTCGCCGCCGGCCTCCCTCGCCGCCCGCCGCTTTTCAGTCAGCAAGCCCACAGCCGGTCGGCCGCTCTCCGTTGGTCTCCCTCATCGCTGGCCGCCCGCCGGTCCGCTATTCGCCGCTGACCGTCCGCCGGTTGTTCGCAGCCGTCCACCAGCCTCGCCTCCCACCGGCCGCCGCCGGTCGATGGTTGCACATATATATATTACCAGGGATAATTAAAATGTACCAAGCACGTTAATGCAAGATTCCTTGAAATTGGATGCCCGATCATCATATACCCGGTAATGTGAGGATTCCTGGTAATCTTCTATTTCATGTACCAAGCGCAACCTAAACTTCAATTATTTGTTTAAAGCTTATATTTTAAACATGCTGATAATAAAAACATACAAGTAGATTGGAGTTGAATGTGACTCAAGATGGTGGGTAAAACCGTAAAAGGGAAGGAGGGGGCGCATGCAGGGAGATATTGTGATATTGAATAATTAGATAATGATAACCGATTTAAATATCTTTATTACTGCTCAAGATTTCTCATAACATAACCATCTTTTCTTCTTTATCACTTTGGCCATTAGTTAGCTGTCACTCCTATTTCTACTATCATCATTTATAGATGCTACTTCAAATTCAATCGACCTCGTTGAGATTGAATGGTGCGCGGTGGTCACCTAAATTTTGCAATTGAGATGTCCATGTAATAAGTGATTGCGGTCACATATTGGAATAAAATGTGTGGAAACCATCCTTTTTCCTTTCGAATATCCTCTGCAGTAAGCAGCACAATATAGAACTCAACTCAGACTAGTTTTACACTGTACCAGACTTGACAAACTTGTTCTAAAATGTCACAACTTTGGGCTTGCTGTATACTTCAAATTAACTTGGCTAATATTTAAATGTCAACAGTTGGACATGGACAGCCGGGTCTCTTAAGTTTAGCTGGTTTGGCACTTTAGCTGAACAACAACTTGATGTATTTGTTTTAGCTTTGTATTGCTTGGCCATATCTGTATGACAGGAATTAAAGATAGACGAATCCAGAAAAAGTAGTAGGCGTAAGCCGTGTAACAACTAGCATCTCAGAAGAAGTAATCTTTACGACGGAAAATTAGGCAACATCATAATTTTTTAAGCTGATATATGAATCATTAGTGCACGATAATCTCTCCTTATAACCATATATCTCCCAGACCCCTAATAATTTTGTGTATTACAAAAATTAAAATATGCTAGTTAATAGGAGTTATCAATCGATGGTAGGGTCAGAAGACCTTGATTTCCATCCTAAACATTCCTAGTAAGAGGAAATAATTTACAATTTATATTATAAATAAAAGAATATATAGGACGAGTGGAGACGCCTACAATTTGGATTGATACTTGATTGTTGCACCTATTATAAAAAAATATAGAATATAAATTTACAAAATGGTTGGTTGGTATTATTTATCTAATTATAAAGATGTAGAAATAGGTGGAATGGCCAACTTGGGCGTCACGTATCTGAAACACCTATGCTTAACGGTACACCATTTCTAAAAATTTGGTCTTTAAGGTAATTTGTATTTTGTGGTAGAAACTAATGGAACTATTAAACAGATGAGGTAACTTTCTCTAGTTTCTTTATATATTTTTTACAATTTCATTTATGGAAATTTGTATTTCGTGCTCGACCTGGCATGATTCTCATGTTGGTTCATGTAGCCTACCCCATATGCTTGGGATAAAAGGCTCGGTGGTTGTTGTTGCTGCTGCAGCAGCTGTTTGGATGGCAAGACATACGAGATGAGCATTTGCAGGCTTACAAGGAATTGTGGATGCCCTCAAAATGTATTTTTAAATTCACCGTATCCACTGGAATGTTGAACGGTCTCCCATGATCAAGCGAGAGGTGTGAAGCTCTTAAAATCTCGTGCAAATTAAATTATTAGGTTCAAGCTTGGGAGTTGGAAAAGTCAAATCAGTCTAGAAATATATATACCTATTATTTTCAAAAATTTTACCAAAATACTGGGCAAACAAAAGCTCCTTCCAACGAGTCTTCACTGCTCAGATTATACCTACGATTTTCACCTACACAAGGAAACTTCATTAGCTCATATTTTCCAAAACAATCAATGTTTAAAAAATAAACTTTTTAGATACATCAAAATTAGTTTAACAAAATAATATGCTAGGATAGGATACAAGAGAATGTGATCCTGCCATACATGATATATAACACTCGAATAAACCTCACATCGAAATAAAACTCCAGGAGGAACAAATACTCAGATCTTGCTCAAAAAGAGTGATAGAAAGAAACACACTACCATTATAACAAATAGTGGGAACTTAATCAAGGTACGTCTACATTGCTCACAAAAATACTAATAACAAAGGAACCAAAGCATACCAGCACACTCCAACTATCACAAAAGAGTGATGGCAGATATGTAAAGAAGAAAAAAGGTCATTGGAAGAGATCTATGACAAAGATGACCTTAGATATGATCGTAACTGTATAGGGCTCCTCCACTTTGTTAGAGCTAGAATCTCTGACAGAATTTAAAGGATCGTCCAAGGAGCTGAGCAACTAGCATAACCTCAACAACCCTATGACTCTTAACCAGGGAATGCCAAAAACAGGCTGGAACTCTAGCTGAGAATCAGGACCAAACAAGGTTGCTGGATTAAGTAAGTTAAGAGGAACAAGAAGAACTTATTCTTCAGCACTCACAAGCGTAGAACAAATGAAAGATACAGGCATTCGACTAAACAAATAGGGTGTATTTTTCGATTGGCGCTGCAATAGTTCAAAAAGAGCCGCTACTAGAAGAAACGGAAACCCCGAAGCTTCTTAAGCAAAAAGAGGGCAAACCTTCCGTTCGAAAACAGACAGTTTGCCAACGTAGATATATGAAGAATCGTGTGAACACGAAGAATTACACCGCACGACACAGATAACCAAAAATGTGAGGATATATCCCAAAAGATCTATCAAAACTATCCTCGTTTTCATCATCAGTAATTAACAAAATGTAGAATTTTCTTGAAAACCTTTTCGCTAAATGCGTACATTCTTACAAAAATTAAATCTTTTGGTCTATCATGAAGTCATTAATTGCACAAATGCAGCATCAAAATAACGTGATCTGAACAGCATTTCCATAAATGAACCGTCTACAATCACTTCCGAGATTCTTTCTATTGTGCATTTGTGATCTAATTAGGCTTCAGATTGTACAATCTCGAGCCTCAAGGACCAAATTTCGATGGGGTTTGCTCAAAAACACAGCAACGATGCGATTTTGACGAAACTGAAACCCTGATTGCGAAATAAAATGGGGAAATTGGGAAAAAATTACCTTATGATCTGAGGAATCGAATCGATGGCCCTCTCTCGGCGTATGAGGTGGCGGAGAGAAGGCGGAGCAAGAGACGAGAGAGAGAGAGAGAGAAGGGTTATCCTCGAGATCCTGTGAACGGATAGGAAAATTACCGAGCAACGGCTGTTTATGCACACGGGACCCTGTACTCTTTTATAATTTTCAACCCCTGTGAAAATATTATACTCATTTCTAGTCTCCATGCTCGTGTCATTCGATATTATATTGAATTTTTCTTTCTAAATACTATTGATGAAAGGAAAAATACATGCCATATGTGTTTTTTCAATTTAGTCAGATTTACTACGAAGATGCTCTGTAAGAAGAGTATATTTCTTCTTCCTCTTCTTCTTCTTTTATGTAAATCGCTAATTAACAAGGATATAATTATGAGTTTAGGGGCCCAACACAACTCCTCTAAGCAATTTTCCACACGGCACATAGAAGGGGTGGGGACCATTCAGGGATGGGCCCTTCACTCTTTCAACCAAGTTGTGTGGTAAGTTGTTTAGAGAGAGCTGCTTGCTTAGAAACTCTTTTTTAATAATTATGGCCTTGGTTTTAAGAGCTGCGGTTGTTCTAAATAACGAACCCCATATAAAGGTCGTGTTTAGTGGATTACGCTCATGTACCACTAAAGCGCAGTGATGACCTTGGCAAAACTTGAAAGCATGTTGTTTAATTCATGCAATGCAATCCTTTCGAGAATCAAACCAACGACCTTTCCTATTAGAAAGACAATTGTCATCTCATTCGATTCAGGCAAAGAGAGATTGCTAGCTTTAGTCAGGCAACAAGCTGATCTCTATCGTACTCCAGTGCGGTATTTTCCTGGTAAGATGTCATTTTTATTTTTAGATGCAACCCTTTAAGAATCGAACTAGCGACTTTTCAATTAGAAAGGGAATTCTTTCCATAAAAGCTCAACCTAATTGGTTATAAGATATCCTTTTAGTTTAATGGAATACAAACATCGCAGACATAAAGTTTTCTGTAGCTATTAAAAATTTATGAAATCTTTGAATGTTTGATAGATATGGAAAAAAAGGGAAAGTTTAAGAAAACTAATTTTATTATTTTTTTTAAATTAATTTTTTTGAGAAAGTAAGGGTATAGGTCTAATAATTTAATGAAATTAACGACTTTTTATTAAAAAAGGTTAAAGAGCGCCAGACATTGGGTCTCAGCCCATACAAAAGGCCCTGGCCCTTGCTTACAAGCCAGTGCCCGAACACAAGTTTATACCCATAGAGGGAGAGCTTAATTTAAATTTCATTCATTCATTTATTTTAATGCAAAAAAGCGAATGGTGGCGTGTCCAGCAAGTCATGTAACTTCCAATGCTGAAGGACGACAGCATGTTCACATATAAAATAGAGCAACTCAACAAACAGTGGCAGCGGGCGGTTATCACGACATCTCTTTTTCGGGAATGGTAGAAATATAGAAATTAATCATCCTGGATTCCAACAAGAGACAGTAAACAACGGTCTCCTGATTGACGTAATTGTACATCAAGTGCTGTGTTGGCCTAACCTACAATATTGTTGGTCCATAGCATGATAGCCTAAACTCTAATTAGTATATTAGTTCTTAACAACTATTCTACTAGTATGCTAATTAAACAAGGCTGGCCCAGATTCAATTCCAATGCGGCTTGCTAGCTACAAGCTATTTGGATTTATTTATAACTGAACCGAACCTGACCCCAAGTTAGACTCGTTCAGCTCATAAACCAAACTCAAGCCAACCCGGCATTGCTTTGATCGATGGTCAATCCTCGAATTCCAATATGTATCCATTTGATTTTCATCTAATGTCGAGTTTAACTGCATGGTTTCGTTTTAATGTTGAACGCATTAGCATTCTATTTATGTAACCGGGTCAAGCATGGGTCTGCATCAGCTTTGAGTATAAGATTTATAAATTCGGCTCAATTAATAAATAGGCAGCTATTGATCATATATATGAAACTAAATTTTGGAAAAATGAATCAAACTCAGGAAACACGATTAATTCAGCCCAAAATGGATTCAAATTAAAGACAAAATGAATCAAACTAATTCGAATGAGCTTGAACATGGATCAACCCATTTACCCAGCATATCATTTAGTTTAGTTTTTCGAAATACCTTTTATTTTTCTAATTAAATTTGTTAATAGGTGATTTAGAAGAAATATTCAGTATGCCCAATACGATACACCGTGCATAGTTTTACAGGATCTACATACATCTCGTACACTGAACAATTTTTAAGGCCATATATAGATCTAGAAGCCAACAAATGAAACCTTTTAGCTTAGAAGCCGGTATGAATGGAATAAGGTTTCCTCCAAAAAAAATTATTTGGTGACAGCTCCGAGCACCTTCTCATTGATGTTAGCATGCATAAAGAGACAAACCTAAAGGCTGCAACCCTATCTACCTTTTAATTGCAAACGCACCGTCATGGCCCAGTCAGCAAACTACTCGCCTTCCTCAAAAGAAAGAATAAAATCGACAATTTCTATTATTATTAGGCTTCAAGGGTCCATATAAGATATAGGGTAAATTTTGTTCAAAAAAGTAAAAGATCTAGGGTGGATGGTTGAAAACCCCTCCCTTTCAAAACTTATCAAAAAATCTCTACGCCATCACACCTAGTTGAAAAACCCATGGGCCCATCTAGAAATCCCTAGATACTAAAGACGGTTTGTATTTTAGTATATTCCCCGAATGCGCCAGTACACTTGACAATTGCTATTTTTTTGGCAATAAAGCAGCAGTTCAGTTGCCTGTAACATCTACGAGTTGCATGTAACATCTATTCCATGTTATTTTTGGTTAAAAGATTAAATATTAAATGTTCAAACCAATCTTTTCTCTCTCCAAATTCACTACCCTTTTCCACCAAAAAACCAATTTGCCGCCACAAACAATTTCCAACAAAATTCCCATTTTTTTTGTTATATGATTTGATTTATGTTTAGAAGAATATCCAAAACCGGTGCTTTTAAAATCTAAACGGTTGCCTATAACATATAACCACTTGTCTGTAATATCTAAAGAAACTGCCTGTAACATCTAGACTATTGCTTGCAATATCCATAAAAGTTGCCCGTGACATCTAGACAATTGTCTGTAATATCTAATAGTTGTTGCCTGTAACATCTAATCTGTTGAATGCTCTAATATCTAAGAAACTTCATGCAGTTGCTTGTAACATCTAAGCAGTTGAATACTCTAATATCTAAGAAACCGCATGCAGTTGTCTGTAACATCTACACAGATACAAATAATAATATGTTAACATATAAAAATTTTGTGTAACTGTCACGCCCCGCTTCCCCAAATACGGAATGCGAGAGGTGACTAGGCCAGCCATACTCCTACGGTCAGAGAATAATCCCGCCATAGCCACACTTCGGCTTCTAGCATTACATGGTAGTCAGTAAACACAGTACTAGAGTAAAGGAAATCACGGTTTACAACTTTATTACATTAAAATAATAGAGTTGAGGATACATTTATTTGCATGAAAGAAATAACTAACCAAACAAATAACATTGTTCTTTTAGCAAGCAAAAAGGTGATGGGCGCCGATGTCACGGTTTAGACCTCCGCGATCTCGAATGGCAGGTCCTGCTCTTGAGCTGGGTCCACTCCGTGCTCTGAGCATGCACACTCAGGTCGTCAGGGCGACATGCATAGCAATAAATATAGTGTGTGTACAATGTTATTAAACATGAAAGGTGCGACAGAACACAGAAACATGACAATGATGAATATCATTTGAATATGAACAGCGCGATATATGTATCATGTCGGCAAACTAGGCAATATGTATGTCACTACTCATCAGCCACTAAGTCAATGAAATCAATTGGTGGAAAGGATGCTCGTGTTTAACAAGGGTCTCGTGCATACCAAGACTACGGTTCACTGTTGCCCGGGACATAACCCTGCAGCCGTGCCGCTAGGCCCTCGACCTAATGTGCGTGCGTGTATCACTAATTTCGAATGATCATCCACTAAGTCACTGTACCTCGCTAAATATGAGTTCAATTCCACATTGATTTCCCCATTCCCTAGGTCTCAATAACTATAAGTATAGAATTAATTATGTACCAGCACGTGCCAAATCACGGACTTACTCATTTTCACTGCATTGCTTACTTTCACTAGTCAATCACTTATCACTGGCGTGCTTGATACAACTAATCCAATAACACTCGCGTTCGACAATACAAGCCAGTCGCTAGGTCTCAATATAAACAATCACTTTGCACTAGGTATAAATCAACACAGAATAATATAAAAATGCACTAAACAAATGTTCACTAAATTATGACAGCCAACGCCATATGACTTGAAAAATTCACCATAAATCACACGTATAGAATCGACCAAAACAATAAAAAAAAAAGGCGTACGAAGTATACATGATTATCTAAGCGGTAAAATTAGTTTCATGTCAAAAGAAATTTAGGTTAAGGATTCATCATCATTTTAAATCAGCAATCAGTTACTGGAATTCCGGTTTCAGAACTGGAATTCTAACTTCATGCGCGATTTACTAGAGATTGTGTTTAGATTCAGATATTGCTCCAGTTGAATAAAACCTAGTTCTATCTGTTAGGTTTCCGAAGTATTAAGCGGATCAATGATAGCCTTTTTGTATTAGGAGATATGTTATGTTTAGTGTGAAGGTGTAAAAAATGTCACAACAGAAACTGCAGAACACGTCGACAATTTAAAATATAATAAAAATACCAAACGACAGAGAAACTGAACGAGACCAGAACAATATTGTTTCCCCAATACAAGAGCAAAGCTCTGTGAGACAGTGCCCATCACTCAAGCGCCTCACGTGCTTTACACGAGGGCGCCATCGCCAAAATTAAAAACTCTTATATGAGCGGCGCCAGTGTGCAAAGCACACAAAAATCTTAAGCAGCGCCCACGTGCACAACACGTGAGCGCCGGCGCCGAGTAGAATTAAATTCTACTCTCTGTTAAATAGAGAACGGAGATGATAAATCATCAGGATGCAGAATTAAATTCTGTTTAGTGAAAATATTCCTCAAATCTTTCTAAACAAAAAAGATTGCCCTTTATAAAACAGAGTACCGTTGGATTAAAAATCCAATGGTGATTAAAGAATCACCAATCTACAGAATAAATTCTGTATGGTTAAATATTTCCCTAATCTTGTTAAAAATAAGAAAATACTTTCTGTAAAACAGAAGCGTTTGGATCAAAGATCCAACGGTGGATAAAATCCCCAAATCATTTGGGATCTCTTAATGAGAGATTTCCTCGGAGCTAATCAACAATATGCCACTACTATATAAAGGACCCAAGACTTCAAGTCTGAGAGAGGAACCCCCCTATAAACTTTAAAAAAAAGAGAGAGAAAGTTTCGAAAGAACAGAGAATTAAATTCTCGAGGAAGAAGAACTCTCTTCTTGGAAATTTTAGGTAAATAAAAGTAGATAAAGATCCTGTGGATCAATCAAGAAAAAAAGAACTCAGTACTCAGTGCCCTACGTGTTCCTCACGTGGGCGCTACAAGAGTGCCTAGCACTCGTTGAGCGGCGCTCAGCGCCTAGTGCCCCCACGTGCTGCTCACGTGGGCGCCACAGAATAAAAAGATCTCAGGGAGTGGCGCCCCACGTGCCTCTCACGTGGGTACTGCAAAAGAACTCAAGAGTGCTTAGCACTCAGTGGGTGACGCTCAGCACCCAGAGCCCCACGTGCCTCTCACGTGGGCGCTAAGAATGAACTCGAGAGTGCTTAGCATTCAGTAAGCGGCGCCCACCGCCCAGCGCCTTATGTGAGCGCCACAGAATAAAAGTGCTTAGCACTCAATGAGCTGCGTCCAGCTCCACATGTGACCCTCACATGGGCACCACAGAATGGAAGAGTGCTCGGCACTCACTAGGCAGCTCCTAACGCCTAGTTCCTCACGTGCTTTGCATGTGGGCGTCATAAAGAGTGCCTAGCACTCCATATAAAGACAAAACGCGTAAAGTGTTTAACACTTATCGGGCAATTCCCATGACTGAAAACCCCACATGATTATATGTGAGCGTCAGAACTTACATAAGCCCTCAGCACTTTTTGCACAAAAAAAGGGACCGGGCCCAAACAAGTGCTTAGCACTTTTTTTCAAATAAAAAGAAAACTGAGTGGACCAAGCCCTGATTGGTTAGGTCTCTTGAGAGTAGAAAATCCTTAATTCGGATCAACCGAGCCCATGTGCTCATTACTTCCCAAACTGATCTTAGTCCCAAATACGGCTATCGATCTTCCAACTGATGATATCCCAAAACGATATTCGTCCCACATTCCCCTGAGAAAATCTTAGTATCAAAATACATCTAATGATTCCTGAGGTTACTATTAATCCCTTTTCCCTCAAACACGGGAATTGGTTCAAGGGTACATCTCTCTACACCTCTGATACATGTTGTTGTAATTCTTCAGCGCCTTCAGAGAGGTGGCAGGTCCTGACAACCAACTGCTTTTTGGTGCACTTCCCAAACTGACGTGCACATCCCAATTCAAACCAGATCCCAGACTGCATGCATCCCATATCATCGTTGTTCATCCCGTCACGTAACAAATACACATGCACGCAAGATGGACAATGGACCGAGACATCTCTAAACTAACAATGGACCGAAACGTCCTTAAACTAACCGTTGCCTCCAAAATGGCAACAACGAACCAAAACGTTCTTAAACTAACCGTTGCCTCCAAAATGGCAACAACGGACCGTAACATCCTTAAACTAAAATCTCACCCCCAAATGGTGATCAACGGACCGAGACATCCCCAAACTAACAACAGACCGAAACGTCCTTAAACTAACCGTTACCTCCAAAATGGCAACAACGGACCGTAACGTCCTTAAACTAAAATCTCACCCCCAAATGGTGATCAACGGACCGTGACGTACTTAAACTAAAATCTCAGCTCCAAAATGATGATCAACGGACCGAGATGTTCTCAAACTAGAACTTCGCCTCCAAAATGGCGATAACGGATCGAAACGTCCTTAAACTAAAACAACAGAGCTCAAATGCTCCTTTCTTGGATCTGAAGCAAAAATGATGCTAAGACCTTGTTAAGTAGATCTTAGTCTCAAAAGTGGACTAACGTATCCTTAAAAAAAACAACCGAGTCCCAACTGCTCGTATACATTTAAGTCGATCTTAATCTCAAAACAGATCAACGATCCTTAAATCAACCCAAACCCAAATCTAAGATATAAGGATTTGGACTAATCCACGCCCTATGGGCGACGACACAAATTAGTCTCCGTATACAATCTACGGGCAACCAAAAATAAAACAAACACACACGACACGAAGTGAACTTTCGGAGCAGAAGAAAGTAATTATCGTGATTCGGTAACGTAATTAACTGCAGGGGCTTGCACCTGCAGGGAAGAGCATCCCCACAATAAAAACCCCCTCATAAACGAGGGGGAATCTAACGAAGTCTGCTACAACGGCTGCATCCATCCAAACCTCCGATATACGGGGCCATAAATCAACTTGGTATTTTCGGAGAGGCGGACAGATAAATCCAAATAGCATCTGCCCACAAATTCAGGCAGGACAATCCATCCCGGTTCATCCTCGTTTTCGGCGGAGAACAGATTCTGGCACGCCCGGTGGGACCATTTCCTTTTTCCACTCTACACTTCGTGTTTTGTGTTTCGCGAACAAAATCACGGTTCGCTATGGTTGCCCTTGGATTCGAGGTACTAAGATTTGGTATCTTGTTCCTGTGTAGAAAGAAGAAGTGGACATCAATGGCTTCCAGCTGCACAAACTGCAACAACAACTCCCTCTCCGTCCCAACTGGAGGAGTGACATATGGGCCCAATGCGACCTCCATCTTTTCAGTGCTGGTGGGGCAGGTAACTCAAACCACTACTGGATTGTTCTTCGGGACCATGCTCCCGCCAGCGAGTTTCAGCGCCCCAGTGTCACCACAGGAAGCTCCAAAGAAGTCGGTTTTCGATCGACTTACAACCACAACGGCCCCTCTCAACGGGTCGTCCAAGTCTGCCACCTCAGTCTTCAACAGACCGAGTCGAAACTCAAGTGGGCCCGTAAAGAGGCTCGTGATACCCGAAGGGGCTATCCCAAAACGAATAGTCCTTCCAACTCCTGCTGCGGGTGAAATCGTCAAAAGTTCCCCCACATAGAAAATCGGCCTTCGAAAGATTGGTCGCTCTTTCTCAACGGACGTCTGTCTTCGACAGGCTGACACCAGTAGCAGCCCCTAACCAAAGCAAGGGGCATGACGGAGCCGCTTCCACAACTGAAGTGGTCCCATCTACAAGACACGCTCGACGTCGCCACTGGCGCCAAGTGCGAAAAGCCGGGGCCAAATCCCCTTCTGGACTCACCCCACCGGCTCCAATGGTGGAAGTTAATGTTGCTGTTCCAACCGGGAACAGTTTTGAACTGCTTAGGAGGGTACGGAAGAACCCCCCAACCATAGTGTTGAAGAAATCTCTATTTCCTGCTGAAAATATGACGCAGGCAAAACCGGAGCAGTCCCCTCAGCGGCTGTCCTCCCAAATCCAAAGAGTCTGGCGGAAAGTCCAAGATTCTGGGATCAACAAGAACTACTCTCGTCAACCGGAGAAAATGAAGGTTCGACAAGAGGAAAGTCGTCCCTCCAGCATATAATGAGGGACTTCTTTCACAAAGGCTCCTGCTACAACGGCTCTTACAACTTCAACCTCCCACAAAAGGACGAGGCTGGAGAAAATACCACCACCGACGGCAAATCCCAAAGGTGATGGATCCAAACACCCCAAGTCTGGGGGCATGATCGTGCGCACGATTTACATGGCTTCCGGAAAAGAGGAAAGTCGTGCTTCCGTGGGTCATCGGCCACAAACTCGGTCGTTGACAAAAGCACATGAGCAGCAACAAAAGCTCCAGGAGATGCTGACGAAAATAGCAGCACTCACCGGGCAGAAAAAAATTCCGGAGTTAGTATCAAAAAAGCGCCAGGAGCAGGAGACCGATACAGAGTTCCTGCGAAGAGTGCTTGAAAGAAAGGATAAAGAGCCGAGGAATAGGCTGCTAATTTAAAGCAGATGACACTTTTGTTCCAAGATATGGTTGGAATGATGATCCAGCCAGAACCTCCAACTGAAGACCCACCAATAATCATCGAGAACGATAGAGGGGGAACATTAAACCCTCTTCCAGTTTTATCGACAGCCAGGGAGGAAACGATCTCCAAAGCTGCCCTTGATGGTCACATAGCTCAACAAATACGAGCTCATCAGGTAAGTGAAGCGGCTGGCCAAATCGTCAGAACTGGGCGACCATACCTAGGCTGGTACGATCAAATCAAATACCCGCCTGGATATACGATTCCCAAATTCCATGTGTACAAAGGAACAGGCAATTCTCATCAGCACATCGTTCAGTTCAGAGCTTTGTGCCACAATACTGGAGGCGATGACAAATTGCTGCTTTGCCAGTTCGTTGGCAGCCTGTCAGAGATGGCGTTTGGATGGTACTCGGAGCTCCCAAATGACTCCGTCAAAACATTCACGGAAATGGAATTTCTATTCACGCAGCGGCTCGCCAGCGCAAGCGAGCGCACCCCGATCACTTGATTAATCAATGCTAGGGTAAATTCGGGAGAGACCTGGGTTCAATACGCTATCCGGTGGCGGAAGCTATGGTCAAAATGCGAACAACGAATCGAAGAAGCTCTGGCCGTGGACATGTTTATAGGGACTCTAGATCCTCAGGCGACTGTGTTCCAGTTTATAACGTTCTTTAAGCCGACCACCTTCCAGGCTCTGATCGACAAGTTAGCCCAAATAGACCAGATGGGCCACGGGCCTTCCTCTTCAAAAATGGACTCTCGGAATGCAATGGGTAAAGGGAAAGCGGCCTTCGTTACCAATACTCAACAACAACCGAATGACCCGAAACCAGTTGCTCGCCAAAACAACGAGCGCCCGTGCCAATCCCTGGAAGAGAATTTAGGACGTGTTTACTCATTTCCCCGTGATAAAATGAGGAGACAGTTCGAACTGGCAGTGCGCAACAAACTCATCACTCTGCCGGACCCAAAACGTTCACCGCAGCCCGATGACGTCAACAATCCCAATTACTCCTCCTATCACCGAATGGTGAGCCACCCCATTGAGGATTGCTATGTCTTTAAGAACTGGGTCGAGGACCAGTACCGCCAAGGAAAATTCACGATGTCCGAAAACTGGAGGGTGAACCCGCTACAGAAGCATGCTCCTAAAAAGGTGGATACGCCGGGGGCATCATGTTCGTTTATGGAAGAAGCACCGCGGGAAGTCGTCCTTTCGGCTAAAACCAAACGAATGCTGAAGGATCTTCAAGCATGTCCGGCGATCAGGTGGAAAAGTCCGCTGGAGCCCGAGATCATTGAGGGGATGCTGAAACCGCGTCCCATACTGAAAACTGCTAATGATGGGCAAAACACTCAGGTCAAGCCTTCAAAGTATTCGAAGGGAAAGAAGAAGACCAAGAGCCCATGCAGTATGACGACAAGCGCACGGACCTGCAAAAGTACATTGACGCGCTGGAAGAATACAACCAGAAGGCACGGACACCAGTCACTCTCGAAGAGTTTCTCAACCATATCCTTGAAAACGAAGATAGTGACGATGATAAGGAACATGACTCATTAGGAGGAACCCAAGACTGTGTAGCAAGTTGCCACATGGTTTCTTATTCATCGTCAAATAACGAAGAAACTCTCTCGGCGTCGGAAAGCAACGCAGAGGAACCAGGGGCAGCATCGGTGCCAAAATCTCCGGAGCTGCCAGAAGACCCAATTGACAGGCTGCTAAACGAAGCTTTTCAAAAGAGCAGAGCTGACCGAGAACGTGAAACGACCATATATGAAAAGGCCAAGCATCGGCGTCAGGATGAAGAAGACGCAGCGAGGAAGAGTCACAAAGCACTCCAACTAGACCGAAGCACACCTGTGGCAAACAAAAGAAGTTTAAGAGGAAGAAAAGATCAAGAATTGGAGGGAAGTCTTCAGAGACTACTTCAAATTCCATCGAACTCCCGAAAATGCGTCGTCAAGACACCAGCTCGTGAAACGGGCTCTGTCTTTCGCTTTCGTCAATAATACTCTATACAAGTGATCGCTTGACGGTTTGTGGCTAAGATGCTTGGGGCCAGAAGAAGCAAAGAGTGTCATCTAAGAAACTCAAGACGAACTCTGCGGTTCTCATCAAGCCGGGCCAAAGATGAAGCTGAAGATCAAAAGAATGGATTACTATTGGCCCACAATAATTCAGGACTGCCTCAAATATGCGAAGCAGTGTCACTCGTGTCAGATTCATGGGGACTTCATCCACCAACATCCAAATCCGCTACACCCAACGGTAGCTAGCCGGCCGTTCGAAATGTGGGGAACCGATATAATCGGCCCCATTGAGCCAGCATCATCTAAAGGACACCGGTTCATACTGGCGACGACCGACTACTTTTCTAAGTGGGCGAAAGCAGTACCGCTAAGGGAGGTGATGTAACAACCGAGTTCATTTATACCAATTTCAGTTCCCGTATTTATTTATCTGTGGTATTTTATTTATTTATCGTGTTTGGGTGCGAATAGTAATTTTACATATTTCATTGCTTTCGACCCGACCCACTTGCTTGAACTTGTTTGATTCACATTTATAAACTACCATGGCTTGTTAAATAGACATGTGCATCTCATGTATACTGCATATTGACTTTACATCTGACATCGCACATTTTATCATATAACATTTTAAGTCACGGAAAATAAATTAAAATTGCATTTCATAGCCTGCATGATACCCCTAACCCTGTGGTAGCGTCCGCGCATCTTGTTCTCGCCCCGTTCAGTGAAACGGACGTGTTTGGATGGCTACGCGCACGTACGTGCATCCATTCTTGGGGGTATGCATTTTCATTAACTAAGCATTCATTTTAAAATTTGGAAGTCGCATATATTTTTCATGTTTTAAATCTGAATTTTAGACCCGACCCGGGCGTATTTTGGACTAGATTTGTATTTACCCGAAAATCCAATTTCTTTTATTAAATTTAATACACGACTTAAAAGTTTATATAACCAACTTACAAAATACAAATCTTTTAAACAAATTCTAAATCTTTTCGTAACTAACCCCCAGCCTCTCTCCTCTCACTGGCCGACCCCACCTCTTTCTCTCCCTCTCTCTTTTCTTTCCTTCCTTTTCTTTTCTTTCTCTCTTTCTTTTTCTCCTTCTCTCTCTTCCCTTCTCTCCCTTTCTCTCCCCCCCACAAACAAACAACTTTATATCTTTTCCCTGTTCATCCCCTCTCTCTCTTTCCTCTCGATCTCCCCCTCTCTCCATCTCTCTCCTCTCTCTCTCCTCTCGCATTCTTTCTCTCTCTTACACAATTCTCTCTCTCTTTTCCATATATATATAATATAAATTATATATATATATATTAATCTTAAACTATACATTCTCACGTCCCTCTCTCCCCCTCATCTTCTTCTTTCATTTCTCTCTGTTTCCCGCCCCGCGATCATCGAACCCACGCCGAGCCCTCGCCTTCCTCGCGCTCGTCGTCGTCGCCTCCCACCATCGTCCTCGTCATCCTCATCTCCATCACCCCACCTGTCTCTCCCCTCTCTCAAAACCCATGCGGCGAACCCACTGCACCCATCACCGAGCAATCTATGCTCCCGTCGACTCCGATTCTGGACATCGTCGCCGTCGACTTCCACACCCTCGTCACCGCCTCCAGCTCCTCCTCTCCTTCCTCCACTCCCCTTTCCCGACGACAAACCCTGTCGAACCCAACCTCGTCACTGTGCCTGCACCTTCACTGTCGTCGTCACTCTCACCGCCGACCATCCTTGTCGGCCATCCCTTGTCACCTGCACAGCCTCTTTATCCTCCTTCTCCCTGGAGCCAACACACTCCCTGCAACAACCCATCCCCGAGCTTTAACCGTGCACCCGCAACCCATCGCCTCCATCGCCGATGACCCCACGACCAGTCGTCATCACCCTCGGCTGCATGATTCGTATGTCAAAAACTATCTATATAACCGCAATCAAGAACGGCGTCGCATGAAGCTAGCCGGTGAGTACGGGTCGGTCCACAGGGATGTTGTGAATCTCCTAGTCGCTCTTACGACTTAATTCCGAAGGGTGTTCGGATTGATTATTAAATCTAAAAATCTAAATCTATCTATCTAAGATTAATTAGATCTAGTCTTGCTAGGGTTAGGTTTAGGGATGGTTTGGAAATGCAAGTAAACCTCAATGCTTTCTATACCCGAATGAAGATCTATGAGGAGTTATGGTAATTATCAATAAAGGGGAATAGATCCATTCGGGAAGGTGTTCCTTCCTCTAGGTTCTTGTCCTTCCTTTAGAGATCCTTACCCTAACCTCCATAGAAAACGCGCGCAACCGGGCCTTTACACTACGGTGTCATCGTTACCTCGAGGGGTAGGATGCCGTAGGGCGCGGTATGTGCGTGTATGCATGGAGTCCTATTGTAAATATTTGGTGGGTAAGAAAGGGATGAGAGATCTCGTCTCTCAAAATCCTTCCCCAAAGCTAACTCTAAACAAATTCCTAGGGCATGAAATTAAATCTACCCAGAGCAAAGAATTGAAATCTAAACTAGAGCAAGGAATTAAATCTACTTACAGATGCATCCCTCCAATCATCCATGCAGGTTTGTCAGATCTGAATTTCTGAATGGAAAAGAAAACACCGATGCTCTCCAAAAAGAATTCTGAATTTATTATTAAAAGGAGGCATAAAGAGTTACAATGATTAGAGTTCCTATTTATAAAGAATAGGAAACCCTAGGGTTACATTTGACCCGCATGTCTATAATTACAAGAATAGCCTTATAAAGACCAGTCAACGCCGCCATGGAATTATGGTAAAAACAATTTTGCATTTGGGCCCTATATGGCCGCGGAACCGCGGTCCCATCCTTGGTTTGGCCGCGGTTCCGCGGCCAAACTATGGATTTGGGCTCTGGGCTTTTTGGGTACTGATCTCTGGATCTGTGGTCTTCTTAATTCTTTGGTACTTTTCTCATTGGGCTTCTAGGTTGGTTCCAGATCTCCAGTGAACAATTTGTAGTGAACTTTAAACCTTCGCTTTGAGTCGATATCTTGAATCTTGCTTTGTGAACTGTTTCTTATGTAGGCTTGATCAAGATCTTCTGTTCATTGGTTAAAGTCCACTTTTTCGTCGTCTTTATATCGTTTTCACTGTTTTCTGTCCAAGAACCTGTAACCTGTAACATGTAGCAGACATGCGTCAAAAGCACCTGTTTATTTATAAAACGAATAAGAATGGGGAATATAATAATACAATATTATGATGTGAACAAATACCCCCAAACTTGTCTTTTGCTCGTCCTCTAGCAAACTTATTTTTATTCACTAAAATGCTAACCTAACCGCACTTTCGCAGGGAAACGCGATTGCACTGAGCTCGTGCAACAAGCCGTTAAACCTCTAGGTGTCCCTAGTAGGAGGAGTGTTGTCTCCTGAGGGTTTCAGCGGATACCACCCACAAAATCCTATCAATTTGGATTTTTCGACTTTAATTCTCCAATTAGGTTTTCTAACAAGGAATTCTATTATCGTCGACTCGTAAATTATCCACCCATATTCTTCATATTTCCTCATCATTTAACTTAAGATTATATATGTTCTATAGACTTACCTAGCTTTCGGCATCTCTTAAGTTTTCCTTCTAGAGTTCTGTCTCCACTTAGGAATTTCTATCAACTCTATTAAAGATACAAGTTCTATTCTTCATTCCTTTCTCTCATCTAAACTCCAATCACATACCCCTACGCGTGTGTTTAAATCACCCCTACACTTGGAAATTCAAATCAAGCAATCATACTCTTGTCCGTCGTCCAAAGTACTTATTAATTGGTGAATTTTTAATTGAATTTTACTTACACATCCTTCATGCGACCGTTAATACTTCTTGAGGTACCAATAACCGATTACAAGATGTGTTTGCATATTTAAGATTAATTCCTAGTCTTGTAACACCCAAGGCTTTTAGCAGTGACTCCCAAACCAGTTGGTCTAAGGCACTAGGTGATGAAGTACCCTCGCTAAATATTTTTCTATTTTTGCAGCCTTAAGTAATCACAAAAACCAGTGTCTATTTTTTTTTCTTTATTCACACTTTGTTTTTCTTTTTTTTTTCTTCGTACTAAGGACTTTAGACAAGAACATTTCAAGGTATCTTCTACTATTCCAAGTTTCAAGGTGCGTGATTGTGCAAATTGTAGGGTATACGTTTTCAGAATCTAGATTTAAGTTAGGAACTATTTTTCAAACTTATACTCTAATAAGAACATCAATACTCTTCCTTTATTTTGACTTAGCCCAAGAAGTGAATCCAAAATTTGCCTATTTCTAAATAAACTACAAAAGCATATACTTTCTACCGCTAAATTTTAAGGAAGGTTATTTTTAGGGTTTTTAATTTACTAAGTCTAAGATCTAGTTGTTCCTAACTAGTTAACCTATTTGTCAAACTCTAGTCAATTAGCCAAAATTGAATACAATAATTTTTATAATTTTTAAAATTTTTCAATTTTTATGGGTTTTCAAATAATTATGCAAATGCAAAAATAGGTACAAATGAATGCGAAGGAAGAAAACGTACCGAGCATACCCCCAAACTTGAACTTGACAGTGTCCTCACTGTCATGCTAAACCAAGAGGGTCAAAATACCGGCACTCCCCTGTTTATTTATTTATAATTTTTTTTTATTTTTTAATGTTTTGAATTTTTTTTATAGAAAAAGAAAACAAAAATATATATACATATATACAACGAGGTCCCCCCCAAACTTAAGCTTGGCCTTACACAAGCCAAAGGTTAGCACCAACCAATCAAAAATCTTATCGTGGTAATGGTATAGTTGGTGCAAGAAAATGAGAAACACGCGAGACCGTGTGGAAAGAAGAATGGTAGAATATGGTCTCGGTGGGGGAGAAGAAGGGAGGAAAGGAGAAAGAAGAGTCGCACGATCTTGAGGGTGTAAATCGAGTGAATAAATTAGCGCAATATGTGATGACCGATGTGTTAAAAGCGATTGCGCTAACCTATCAACTCGTCGTGCAATGGGGTCAAATCCCTCAAGATTCGCAAGAAAACATGGGTACGCCGAACTTGGTATAGGAGATGAAAACGTAACGGTCTCTTGTACGGTCGGAACAATGGGAAAGACGAAAGGGAGTGAATTAAGGATAGTATCTTTCTCACCGTAGTAAACCGTTTCGAACTTGAAAGATTCCATTAATGGTTCAAAACTACTATAATCAACCGAGTCTGATGGCTCATCTGAAAATGTAAAGGACTCAAACTCGGGCGGTGAGTCATCAGCATTGTCCGAAAAAGTGAAACACTCGTAGGTGTTATCGTCTGTGAGAATTGTGCCAGATTCAAAGGAAAAGGTTTCAAGCTCACAGTCTTCAAGCGGGGTCGGAACGATGGGAAAGAGGGAGGGTGATATAACAGTCAAAGGTTCAGGAGGATGAATTGGAAAGTCAGACACATCAAACAAAAATGATTCAACCTCAATATTATCCTCAAGACTCTCCTCAATATTATCCTCAATATTTAACTCATCCATGCCATTATCATCAAAATCTAGACGCATATGAGATTCGGGAGAAACATTTAATATATCAGGATGATGATTTGAACATAAAATTTCAATTAAATCGACAGGTTCATCATCCGACATATTCCTGGCGTCTATATCCTCAATCAAGTGAAAATTAATTTCTTTGGACACCTCATCAAAAGCATGGATATCTATCGATTTAGGTTCTAGGTGGGAGGTGTAAAGATCGAAAGGATTAAGTGCGGTTTCACTCGAAAGGGGTTCCTCACAATTTGGCAAATCAAACACTACACAATCACACAACTCATTTTTATTTTCAACAGGTGAACTATTTAGGGCAATCGATGGAAAACAGGAGTTGTGGGCTTCAATTGGGTAAGGGTAGGTTTGATTTGAAAATCCTCTCTCATTCTCACTCTGTCCAACCGCCTCCTTATACATTAAAAAATTTTGAGCTAGCAGGAAACTAGCTACCGGTTCACTAGGTTGCATAAGGGCGGCTATGGATACTTCCACATTCCTAGTCATTTTATTTGTTGCTGCAATGTACGCCTCCAACGACTCTTCCAAACTAGACTTAGGTGGTGAGGGGGTTTTGGTGAAAGATTCGAAATTGGTTGGATATGTGAAACTCCCTAATGGCTGTGTAGAAACAGTGTCTAGTGAAGGTGGGAATGTCGGGTAAGACTGGTAGGAAGTGGGTGATTGGGCAGGGGTAGGGTCAACATGTGGATAACAAGGTGAATAATCGTGTGGATCCCTAGAACTAGATGAGTGGAGAGGGATGAAAGATCGGCTGCGAGATTGAGCAATATGCTCAGCAATGGACATCGGCCTAAGAGTGACAGAAGGACTTGAAGAAGTGGTATCAACATATGTAGGTAGTAAAGGTTGACTTGGTTGACACAAAGTGGGTTGAAAAGTCAAACTGTTTCTCCTAGACGCCTCTATGTGATCTTTCAAAGATTTTTTAGGCATGGAGGGATCGTCTTTAAATTGACCGAACAAATTGACATACGATGCAAAATTAGGTTCGGGAAACCAAAGTTCGGCTAATGATTTATTATGTGGGGTACCCATGTTAGAAGAAGGGGGAAAGAAAGAAAGTTTGTGGTGCAAGGATTTATTTGCAGCTAAAAATTTTGCAAGTTTCTATAAAATATTTGTCCTTTTTATTTTCATTCTTTTTCTCTTTATTTGGAAAAATTTTGTTGCAAAAAGATTTTAGAGAAAAGATATGCAACAGCAAAATATTTTATAGAAAAGATAAGCAACAGCAAAATATTACTTGCAATCTAATTTCATTTCAAGCAAGGCACAAAAATCCTGCACAAGATCGTTATTTGGAAGGGAAAAAATTTTTGAACGTAAAGAAATCCTGCAGGCAAATCTACAGAAGATATATCAAGATTTGCAGAGGAGGAGAGAGAAAACTCACAGAAATTTGCAGTGGCAGAACTGTTTTTTTTTATCACTCTTCTGCCTTTTTTCCAAGCCCTGAATCGACCAGGCCGCGGCGGTTCCGCCGCGCGTTGGTCGGTTCGGCAAGTTTTTTTTTTTTTGCTAGAACAGATCACCACGGTTAACTTGTAGACTCGGTCCTCCAAATTTCTTCTGTTCCTCGGTTGTTGTGATCTTCTGTTGTTCCGATCTATTTTTTCCTGTTTTGATCTCTGTAGATTTCTAGATCCGAATTTGATCCTGCAAAGATTCACAAAAAAACAAAGTATCCCTTCCAAAAATAACAAAATATATATATATATTTATATTTTTTGATTTTTCTGATTTTTCTGATTTTTTTTTAAAATTTTGATTAACCCGAAATCGCAAAAATTAAATAGCACGCCATCCCCGGCAACGGCGCCATTTGATTTGTATGTCAAAAACTATCTATATAACCGCAATCAAGAACGGCGTCGCATGAAGCTAGCCGGTGAGTACGGGTCGGTCCACAGGGATGTTGTGAATCTCCTAATTGCTCTTACGAGTTAATTCCGAAGGGTGTTCGGATTGATTATTAAATCTAAAAATCTAAATCTATCTATCTAAGATTAACTAGATCTAGTCTTGCTAGGGTTAGGTTTAGGGATGGTTTGGAAATGCAAGTAAACCTCAACGCTTTCTATACCCGAATGAAGATCTATGAGGAGTTATGGTAATTATCAATAAAGGGGATTAGACCCATTCGGGAAGGTGTTCCTTCCTCTAGGTTCTTGTCCTTCCTTTAGAGATCCTTACCCTAACCTCCATGGAAAACATGCGCAACCGGGCCTTACACTACGGTGTCATCGTTACCTCGAGGGGTAGGATGCCGTAGGGCGCGGTATGTGCGTGTATGCATGGAGTCCTATTGTAAATATTTGGTGGGTAAGAAAGGGATGAGAGATCTCGTCTCTCAAAATCCTTCCCCAAAGCTAACTCTAAACAAGTTCCTAGGGCATGCAATTAAATCTACCTAGAGCAAAGAATTGAAATCTAAACTAGAGCAAGGAATTAAATCTACTTACAGATGCATCCCTCCAATCATCTATGCAGGTTTGTCAGATCTGAATTTCTGAATGGAAAAGAAAACACCGATGCTCTCCAAAAAGAATTCTGAATTTATTATTAAAAGGAGGCATAAAGAGTTACAATGATTAGAGTTCCTATTTATAAAGAATAGGAAACCCTAGGGTTACATTTGACCCGCATATCTACAATTACAAGAATAGCCCTATAAAGACCAGTCAACGCCGCCATGGAATTATGGTAAAAACAATTTTGCATTTGGGCCCTATATGGCCGCGGAACCGCGGTCCCAGCCTTGGTTTGACCGCGGTTCCGCGGCCAAACTATGGATTTGGGCTCTGGGCTTTTTGGGTACTGATCTCTGGATCTGTGGTCTTTTTAATTCTTTGGTACTTTTCTCATTGGGCTTCTAGGTTGGTTCCAGATTTCCGGTGAACAATTTGTAGTGAACTTTAAACCTTCGCTTTGAGTCGATATCTTGAATCTTTCTTTGTGAACTGTTTCTTATGTAGGCTTGATCAAGATCTTCTGTTCATTTGTTAAAGTCCACTTTTTCGTCGTCTTTATATCGTTTTCACTGTTTTCTGTCCAAGAACCTGTAACCTGTAACATGTAGCAGACATGCGTCAAAAGCACCTGTTTATTTATAAAACGAATAAGAATGAGGAATATAATAATACAATATTATGATGTGAACACTGCACCTCCTCACCCTCGGCAACCCATGACCACCACCTCCATCACTTCCTCTTCCCCAGGACCGAGCCTTTCCCTGCACAGAACCGATCCCTAAAGAACCTTTTACCTTGGCCGTGAAACCCCGCCGGAAAACCCACGACTCATCATCACGTCTCCCTCTCCTTCTCCTCTGTCCCAGATACCCCAATCCAACACCACAGCAACACTCTTCTCCTTCTTCTTCTTCTTCAACTTTTCCTTCTCTTTTCACTTTCTTGAATTCTTGATTCCGATCATCGCCAAAGCCGTACCTTCGCCGACGATCCGGGCGACCCAAAAGACGTTCTCGTGCAGCGTGGTCACTTCTTGCATTGGCTGGTCCCGTTCCGGGCACGCGTGTGTGCATCGCAGCTTTTACCGACATTGGACATTGCAGCGCGTATCCGTATCGCGATCCATCAGGCAAGTAAAACTTGCTACATGCTATTTATATTATTTTATACGTATTTGATTGCATAGTAAACCTGTAATTTAAATCTAATACTACATGTTCTATTTTAACACATTCGATGTCCCGTTTACATAATCTTTTAGATCTAAAACTTGGAACATATCATGTTGCATTTTAGATTACAATCCATTGTACTCATGTCCATATTCGAGTCACAAATTGCTTAGTTGTATAGCCCATAATACCATTTTAATAGTTTATAACCTTTCGGACACCGTTTGCATCTATTTAGCCTATTATATATATAATTGCATCCCTAGATCATTTAACACATAATAATGAGATTTTAACATTCCATATTTGATAAAGTGTATTTAATTAGTGTTGGAACCATAACCTTAACCCAAATTGATAACTGTGCATCCTTATGTTTTAATCTGTACCTATTTGCATACCACATCACAATATTCCATTTTTATTGTTCCATTAGTACCCCATACTTGTTTTGTATACCCATACTTATTAAAGTTTGATTATGAGCACCCACGTGACATTTGTGCACCCCCTGACATGACTTGATACACTATTACTTGACACGACTTGATACTGTGTACTCCTTGACATGATTTGATCCCTATACACTGCCTGACTTGACCTGATGTACCACAGCTTGACCTGTTACCTGATCTTGATGCTAATGCCGAAAATCTTGACCTGTTGTCCCTACGGACATTTCCTGTTGTCTATCCAGACAAACCTGTACTTGCTTGATCCTGTATTGGCATTAGCTCCAGATTTATCAATACCTGACTTGAATACATAACTTGGGGGTATGGGGAAATCAATAATGAAACCTGACTTATAACTCGACAGTTCGATACCTTTACTGATCAGTCATACGGGCTAGGTCAGCCCCGGGGTGATGCTGCTGACATCACTCGTCATTACATACTACCCTTTTTACTGCCTTGCGGCACGTCTCGGATTCAGCCCGAGAGTCTTAGACCGTGATCCCGGGCACACACGGGATACTATTGAGTTATATCGATGATTCATCAAATTGATTTCAAAGACTTGAGAGTAGTTAACCAAATGACCAGTCTAGATTACTCACTACACATTACCCTCACTGTCCTTATTTATATTACTGTTATACCTGTTATATTATTCATGCACATACCTGTATGTCTTGCTACCCCTGTTTATTTTATTGCTTGATATTATGACGCACCGACTTCTGGGTTTTGCATGGCCCAGATCCTCTACCTTTGTTGCAGACTGATCAGGAGTACTGCCGCTGTTAGACCGAGCGGTGAGGATCCTGTTGGTATCCAGTTTTACTTTCCAGGTATTTTATTTATTGGATCCTTTGCTTCCGCATATTATATTATTTCTTGACTCATTTATTCTGGCTCATAGACATGTACTAGATAGTTTAGTTTACTTTCCTGTTCTTGATATCGCTACAGCCGTAATGTGACTGTGGAGGGACTTTTCCTACCAACAGGTAGCATGGTTGGCTCTGTCACGTGCCTATCTTAGCGTACTCTGGGAAGCGGGTCGTGACAGGGTTTGTTTGGTATCAGAGCCATAGGTTCTAGGTTAATCGGGTTTTGATTCTTTTGTAGTTGGGTATTGGACCCAATACACGAATCAGAATACTCGTGATTAGGAAACATATCCTGCCACCTTGTTATCGTGATTCTTGAATCATATCTTTCTCTTGATCCTTGTCTTGACGATATGCAAACGACTTTGCATCTCGGCTTGAAACCTTTTTGGTTTACTATTGTTTTCCCCTGTTCCTTAATTCTGATACTAGGATTTGGGCGACTTGAGTAGAGTTATGTGATTGTAACTATGAACTGCAGCATGGTTACAATGTGGTACTCTATTTAAGTAACTTGGAGTTCTGGTCTTGTTTCATTTCCTTGTTTCATGGTCGTTATATTGCCTTGCTTCTCTTGCTTTCCAGTTCATGTTTATCGCAAGCTTGAATTCGGTTTATCGTGCTTATCTTCTTCAGTGTTTGGCTTTAGGTGAAATCGTTTCAGGTATCCTACTTGATCATGTCTTCCCCGCATTAGAATTATTCAATTCTGGTGCATCCCTTGTTTTTTGTAGTCTTGGGAGTGGTTTTCCTCGGCACTTTCCACGCTCACATTATTTGTGGGGCAAAGAAAGTGATTTTCCAGATTCGCGGACATCCTGAGTTGTTTTGTTGAACGTAGCAGTTCTGTCGGGCTAGTCGAGTTTAGGGCTAGGCCGACAAGCAATGTTCTTTTGTCGATGGAAGTTGATAAGGAGGAAGCACCAGCTATAGTTAGAGAGTTATGGACGTGTTCGAGGACATCTCGGGTTTACCGCCAAAACGAGATGTGGAGTTCGAGATCGGTCTTGTTCCTGGTGCAGCACTAATTTCAAGGGCGTACTATCCAATGGCACCAGTGGAGTTGGAAGAAGTCAAGAAGCAGGTTACTGAATTAATTGAGAAAGGTTGGATTCACAGCAGCAATTTACCTTGGGGAGCTCCAGTTCCTCTAGTCAAGAAGAAAGATGGCACAAGGAGGATGTGCATCTATTATCGAGAATTAAACTGGATGACTATTAAGAACAAGTACCCTATCCCTCACATTGGCGAATTATTTGAGCAGCTTAGTGGCGCGAGGGTATTCTCGAAGCTGGATTTGCGATCCGGATATCATCAGGTCCGAGTTAAATCAGAAAATATTTGCAAGACTGCGTTCCGAACTCGGTATGGATATTACGAGTATTTAGTGATGCCCTTCGGAGTAACGAATGCACCAGCGATATTTATGGACTTGATGAACCGAATCTTTTCACCATTCTTGGACCAGTTTATAGTGGTGTTCATTGATGATATTCTGGTCTACTCGAAGAGTATTGAAGAGCATACAAAACACTTGAAGATCACAGTGCAGACGTTGAGGCAAGAAAGATTGTATGCAAAGATGAGCAAGTGCAAGTTTTGGCTTGAAGAAGTGAAGTTTTTAGGGCATGTCGTGTCTGGAGATAGAATCGCTGTTGATCCTGAAAAGATTGCAGCAGTTCGAGATTGGCCAATTCCGAAGAACGTTGCAGATATCAGAAGCTTTCTTGGGTTTGCCGGGTATTACAGAAGGTTCGTAGAGAACTTTGCTCGTATGGCTAAGCTTTTGACCAAGCTTATGCGCAAAGAAGTACCATTTGTGTGGACGGATAGGTGTGCATCAGCTTTTGAGGCGTTGAAGCAGAGATTGATAACCGCTCCTATTCTGACCGTGCCAGACAATTCCGGAGGATTGGTGTTTCATAGCGACGCATCTGAGAAAGGATTGTGATGTGTTTTGATGCAGCATGGGAAGGTTGTAGCTTACGTGTCGAGACAGTTGAAGACCCATGAGAAGAGTTACCCAACTCATGACTTGGAGCCGGCAGCTGTGATTTTTGCTTTGAAGAATTGGAGACACTGCTTATTGGGCGAAAGAGTCGAAGTATTCACCGATCACAAAAGCCTGAAGTATGTGTTCACACAGAAGGAGCTTAATATGAGGCAGCGTAGATGGTTGGAACTGATGGCTGACTATGATCTTGATCTTAAGTACCATCCGGGGAAAGTTAATGTTATGCCGGATACGCTTAGTCGGTTGCCAGCAATTCAGATGTTGACTACTCAGAAGGAACTTATCGTGGACTTTCGGAGATTCGATTTGGAGTTTGTGCTACCGCATTCTTCGAGACAGTTGATGCAGCTGCAAGTACAGTCGTAGTTGATCGAGAGTATTAAAGCAGCGCAGTCGAAGGACCCAAGATTGCAAAGGTTTCGAGAACAGGGTGAAGCTGGACTTCGAACGGACTTGTTAATTCATGAAAATGGTTCGTTGCGATATGGTAGCCGTTTGTGTGTGCCAAAAGGAGATATTCGCGAAGAAGTTATGAAGGAAGCACACAGTTCCGCATATTCCGTACATCCAGGAGGCACGAAGATGTACCGAGATCTACGACAGCATTTCTGGTGGGAAGGCATGAAACGGGAGATTTTCTGCTTTGTAGCATAGTGTTTTGGTGTGTCAGCAAGTTAAGGCTGAATATCATAGGGTTGCTGGTTTATTGCAACCACTCCCGGTTCCTCAATGGAAGTGGGAACATATAACAATGGATTTCGTGAAGGCTTTACCGCGGAGTCCAAAGGGCAACAATGCAGTTTGGGTGATTGTTGATCGATTGACTAAGGCAGCTCATTTCATCCCTTTTCGAGTTGGTCAATCAACAGAAGCATTGGCTGAATGGTACATGCAGGAGATTGTAAGATTGCATGGAGTACCGGTGAGCATTGTGTCCGACCGTGACACTCATTTCTTATCCCACTTTTGGAGGAGCTTACAGGAAAGTTTGGGGACTCGTTTGAAGTTTAGCACAGCTTATCATCCTTAGACAGATGGCCAGTCGGAGAGAACGGTCCAAACTCTTGAAGACATGTTGAGAGCTTGCATGTTAGATTTCAAGGGTTCTTGGGAGGATCATCTACATTTAGTGGAGTTTTCTTACAACAACAGTTTTCAGGCGACTATTTAGATGGCTCCATTCGAACCTTTATATGGTCGCAAGTGTCGTTCGCCTGTTTGTTGGGACGATATTGGAGAACGAAGATTGTTGGGACCGGATTTGATCGTGCAAACCGTTGAGAAGGTTAACACTATACGGAATCATATGAAAGCAGCACAAGACCGACAAAAGAGTTGGACAGATATATCGAGAAGACCTCTAGAGTTCGCCGTTGGTGATTTGGTATTCTTGAAGATATCACCGACTAGAGGGGTGATCCATTTCGGAAGTCGAGAAAAGCTCAGTCCTCGATTCGTTGGATCTTTTGAGATTTTGGAGCGTGTTGGAGAAGTGGCGTATCGATTGGAATTATCGCAATCCTTGGCGAATGTTCATGACGTGTTTCACGTATCTCAACTCCGTAAGTATGTTCAAAATGAAACACACGTGCTGGATCATTCGGAGCTGACTGTACGAGAAGATTTGACCTTTGAAGAACGACCGATGTCGATTATTGATCGAAGAGAAAAGGTCCTTAAGAACAAGGTTATCCCTCTCGTACTTGTTTCTTGGGGAAATCGCTCGCATGGAGAATCAACTTGGGAACGAGAAGATGAAATCCGACAGAAGTTTCCACATATATTCTTGTAGTTTCTTAATTGTTTATCCTTTCTTGTTCTCGGAATTTCGAGGACGAAATTCTTTTTATAGTTGGGTATAATGTAACAACCGAGTTCATTTATACCAATTCCAGTTCCCATATTTATTTATCTGTGGTATTTTATTTATTTATCGTGTTTGGGTGCGAATAGTAATTTTTCATTTTTCATTGCTTTCGACCCGACCCGCTTTCTTGAACTTGTTTGATTCACATTTATAAACTACCCTGGCTTGTTAAATAGACACGTGCATCTCATGTATACTGCATATTGACTTTTCATCTGACATCGCACATTTTATCATATAACATTTTAAGTCACGGAAACTAAATTAAAATTGCATTTCATAGCCTGCATGATACCCCTAACCCCGTGGTAGCGTCCGCGCATCTTGTTCTCGCCCCGTTCAGTGAAACGGACGTGTTTGGATGGCTACGCGCACGTACGTGCATCCGTTCTTGGGGGCATGTATTTTCATTAACTGAGCATTCATTTTAAAATTTGGAAGTCGCATATATTTTTCATATTTTAAATCTGAATTTTAGACACGACCCGGGCGTATTTTGGACTAGATTTGTATTTACCTGAAAATCCAATTTTTTTTATTAAATTTAATATACGACTTAAAATTTTATATAACCAACTTACAAAATACAAATCTTTTAAACAAATTCTAAATCTTTTCGTAACTAACCCCCAGCCTCTCTCCTCTTACTGGCCGACCCCACCTCTTTCTCTCTCTCTCTCTCTTCTTTCCTTCCTTTTCTTTTCTTTCTCTCTTTCTTTTTCTCCTTCTCTCTCTTCCCTTCTCTCCCTTTCTCTCTCCCCCACAAACAAACAACTTTATATCTCCTCCCTGTTCATCCCCTCTCTCTCTCCTCTCGATCTCCCTCCCTCTCTCTCTCCTCTCGCATTCTTTCTCTCTCTCTCACAATTCTCTCTCTCTTCCTTATATATATATATAATATATTTTTTTTATATATATATTAATCTTAAACCATACATTCTCACGTCCCTCTCTCCCCCTCATCTTCTTCTTTCATTTCTCTCTATTTCCTGCCTCGCGATCATCGAACCCACGCCGAGCCCTCGCCTACCTCGCACTTGTTGTCGTCGCCTCCCGCCATCGTCCTCGTCATCCTCATCTCCATCACCCCACCTGTCTCTCCCCTCTCTCCAACCCATGCGGCGAACCCACTGCACCCATCACCGAGCAATCCATGCTCTCGTCGACTCCGATTCTGGACATCGTCGCCGTCGACCTCCACACCCTCGTCACCGCCTCCATCTCCTCCTCTCCTTCCTCCACTCCCCTTTCCTGACGACGAACCCTATCGAACCCAACCTCGTCACCGCGCCTGCACCTTCGCTGTCGTCGTCACCCTCACCGCCGACCATCCTCGTCGGCCTCCCCTTGTCACCTGCACAACCTCTTTATCCTCCTTCTCCCTAGAGCCAACTCACACCCTGCAACAACCCATCCCCGAGCTTTAACCGTGCACCCGCAACCCATCGCCTCCATCGCCGATGACCCCACGACCAGTCGTCATCACCTTCGGCTGCACCTCCTCACCCTCGGCAACCCATGTCCACCACCACCATCACTTCCTCTTCCCCAGGGCCGAGCCTTTCTCTGCACAGAACCGATCCCTAAAGAACCTTTTGCCTTGGCCGTGAAATCTCGCCGGAAAACTCACGACTCGTCATCACGTCTCCCTTTCCTTCTCCTCTATCCCAGATACCCCAATCCAACACCACAGCAACACTCTTCTCCTCCTCCTTCTTCTTCTTCTTCTTCAACTTTTCCTTCTTTTTTCTCTTTCTTGAATTCTTGATTCTTATCGTCGCCAAAGCCGTACCTTCGCCGACGATCCGGGCGACCCAGAAGACGTTCTCGTGCAGCGTGGTCACTTCTTGCATTGGCTGGTCCCGTTCCGGGCACGCGTGTGTGTATCGCAGCTTTTACCAACATTAGACGTTGCAGCGCGTATCCGTATCGCGATCCATCAGGCAAGTAAAACTTGCTACATGCAATTTATATTATTTTATACGTATTTGATTGCATAGTAAACCTGTAATTTAAATCTAATACTACATGTTCTATTTTAACACATTCGATGTTCCGTTTACATAATTTTTTAGATCTAAAACTTGGAACATATCATGTTGCATTTTTACAATCCATTGTACTCATGTCCATATTCGAGTCACAAATTGCTTAGTTGTATAGCCCATAATACCATTTTAATAGTTTATAACCTTTCGGACACCGTTTGCATCTATTTAGCTTATTATATATACAATTGCGTCCCTAGATCATTTAACACATAATAATGAGATTTTAACATTCCATATTTGATAAAGTGTATTTAATTAGTGTTGGAACCATAACCTTAACCCAAATTAATAACTGTGCATCCTTATGTTTTAATCTGTATCTATTTGCATACCACATCACAATGTTCCATTTTTATTGTTCCATTAGTACCCCATACTTGTTTTGTATACCCATACTTATTAAAGTTTGATTATGAGCACCCACGTGACATTTGTGCACCCCCTGACATGACTTGATACACTATTACTTGACACGACTTGATACTGTGTACTCCTTGACATGATTTGATCCCTGTACACTGCCTGACTTGACCTGATGTACCACAGCTTGACCTGTTACCTGATCTTGATGCTAATGCCGACAATCTTAACCTGTTGTCCCTACGGACATTTCCTATTGTCTAACCAGACAAACCTATACTTGCTTGATCCTGTGTTGGCATTAGCTCCAGATTTATCAATACCTGACTTGAATACATAACTTGGGGGTATGGGGAAATCGATGATGAAACCTGACTTGTAACTCGACAGTTCGATACCTTTACTGATCAGTCTTACGGGCTAGACCAGTCCCGGGGTGATGCTGCTGACATCACTCGTCATTACATACTACCCTTTTTACTGCCTTGCGGCATGTCTCGGATTCAGCCCAAGAGTCTTAGACCGTGATCCCGGGCATGCACGGGATACTATTGAGTTACATCGATGATTCATCAAATTGATTTCAAAGACTTGAGAGTAGTTAACCCAATAGACCAGTCTAGATTACTCACTACATATTACCCTCACTGTCCTAATTTATATTACTGTTATACCTGTTTTACTGTTCATGCACATACCTGTATGTCTTGCTATCCCTGTTTATTTTATTGTTTGATATTATGACGCACTGACTTCTGGGTTTTACATGGCCCAGATCCTCTACCTTTGTTACAGACTGATCAGGAGTACTGCCGCTGTTAGACCGAGCGGTGAGAATCCTGTTGGTATCCAGTTTTACTTTCCAGGTGTTTGATTTATTGGATTCTTTGCTTCCGCATATTATATTATTTCTTGACTTATTTATTCTGGCTCATGAACATGTACTAAATAGTTTAGTTTACTTTCCTGTTCTTGATATCCCTACAGCCGTAATATGACCGTGGAGGGATTTTTCCTACCCACAGGTAGCATGGTTGGCTCTGTCACGTGCCTATCTTAGCGTACTCTGGGAAGTGGGTCGTGACAGGTGAAGACGGAGAATATTCTCCATTTCTTCAGGAAACATGTCATCTACCGGTTCGGTACTCCGCGACGGATAATCTCAGATAATGGACCAGCCTATAGGAGCCATAAAATCAGCAGCTTCGCAGAACAGCATAAAATACACTGGAGATAGACCTCTGTCTATAATCCCCGTACCAATGATCTAGCTGAAGCTTTCAACAAGACCTTGACCAAGATTATAAAGAAAACGTTGTCCAGAAACAAAAAGGACTGGTACGAAAGGCTGCACGAAGCTCTTTGGGCATATCGAACGACGTTCGAAATAGTTACGAATACAACACCATAAGTACCGGTATTCGGTATTGAAGCGGTACTCCCTTTGGAAACAGAACTCCCTTCTCTCCGAGTAGAGGTTTGATAAGAGCTAACAAATGACGAAAATGCCCATCTTCGGCTTGAGGAGCTCGACGCTCTCGATAAAACTCGCCTTATATAACAGCAAAATCTGGAGGCTTATAAGGCAAGGATGACACGGTCATACGAAAAACTGACTAGGACAAGAACATTCCGCCAAGGCGAACTCGTGCTTGTCGTCAAAAGACCTATGATCCCCAATCATGCAAAACGGGGAAAATTAGATCCAAACTATGAAGGCCCGTACATCATAGACAAGGTCTACCAAGGTGGGGCCTATTTGCTCATGGATATGCACGGCGAAAGACCCTTCCGGTCAATAAACGGCCGATTCCTCAAGAAATACCATGCTTGACGAGTAACGACTTAGGTCAAAGATAGATGACGACGCTCATGTCCGCTCGCTATCTTCCTGAGTCAAAATTCTAAGTGGTATTCGGAAAAACTTCACCCCAAAAATGGTGATAATAGACCGCTACGTCCTTAAACTAGCAACGAGCCGTAATGTCCTTAAACTAAAGTTTCACCCCGAAAATGGTGATAATGGACCACTACGTCCTTAAACTGGCAATGGACTGATATGTCCATAACCTAATACTCCGCCTCAAACATGGCTTATCGCTCAAAATACGACGATATCTTCTCTTGAGATCTATATTACAATCAAAGCTCCAACGGCGAAGACTGCAACTCAAGTCCCATTGTTAAAAAAACGGTATGTCCACAAGCAAGATGAGCACGGATGAAAATCCGAAAGGGCGCCGTGAATAAAAATAGCAGGGCTATCGGCGAGCTTGTGAAAACCCGAAAGGGCCTAATCTCGATGTTAAAAAAACGGTATGTCCAAAAGCAAGACGGGCACGGATGAAAACCCGAAAAGGCGCCGTGAGTAAAAACAGCAAGGCAACCGGCGAGCTCGTGAAAACCCGAAAGGACGCAATCTCGTAAAATTTTCACTTACAAGATCCTCTCAATTCGTAAGGAGAACTTCCCCTATGAGACCCTCACGGCTCATAGAATTTGAAAATCTTAAGCTACAGGGACTTGGACCTGTTCTTAAGCCATCGTATTCCCCTTTTGCCCTACAGGCGGTCCAATATCGGCCATTGTATACAATCCACGGGCACAAATAAACAATTTTCCCTACCAAATTCCACCAATGACGAGGAATGTCCTCATACGGTGAACGCCACTTGTAAGTCCTCTGGACTTATAAGGAGAAAACACTCTTGTAAGATCCTTACAATTTATAAGAGAACACACACTTAGGAATCCCCATGGTTCCTAAGGAGAAAAAACGCCTATGAGATTCTCACGACCCGTAGCGAGAAATAACTTTATGAGACCCTTACGGCTCGTAAAGTCGAAAAGTCTTAGTCGACAGGATCCTAACCCTGTGTACTAAGCCACCTTTGTTCAAACCAGCACATGCAGATGATGATTCGCACCAGGCAATATTCCAGTCGCAGCGACACTGATGCCTGAACAGGTATCAAATTCTGTAACAACCCTAAACTTTCTGTACGTTTTTTTTCAAAATACAGAAAGGAGTAGCTGAGCCTGAGCACAAATTATAAATTTGTTTTGCTTTTAAACAGCAAAAAAGAGCTTGTAGCTCACTGGTAAAGACCTTGCACTGCTGAGACATAGCACCTGAATTCAAATCCTATCAGCCACATATTATTTTTATTGTATTTTCTTTTAATCTTTTAAAAGCCCAAGGGTTTGCACATGCACAATACGTAAAATGAAGAGACACGGAATAAACAAACACGTGCACGAGAGTATATGAGACGACAGGGACACGTAGCGTGAATCTAGAGCCCATCTCACCGGATCGGACCGGCGAGAATAATGGATGGGGCCGGCACCGCCGGGCCCCTCGTAGGGACTGCTCTCCATTCTTTCCACTTGCAACTCTTGGCTCACCCCACTTTCCCTATATTGTTTGATTTTTCTGCACATTGGCAGAGAAATTAAAATCACCCCTTTAATCCTTTTAAATGCAAATTTTTAATTCTCCAATTCAATACACTAAACCCTGGTTTTCCATATAAATACCACACCATATTTCACCCCTCCTCATTTAGAATTTTCCACAAAAACTCTCAAAAATTATCAAATCCTTATAGCGTGCAAGTGGAATTAGTAAAGGGCGAAGTTCCGAGAAGATTCCGGCGACGAAACAACGCCCCGACGCGTTTCTTAGCTTCCTCTCTCTCTCCTTTTGTTCCCTAACTAGTAAGTTCCCTCTCCCCCTCTCTTCTTCTACTCTAAAGACTTTCATTTCTAAAACCCGACGGAAGCGGAGTTAATCCGACTTCCGATTCGGTTTTCCTTTAAAAACTCTATTTTTTATTAAACAAGAAAATACCATACTCTTATATATTGTTTAAAAACGTTAACAAGCATATTAAAACAAGTTTCATTCCAAAAGAATCTTTATTACAACTTTTATCGTGTTTTTACGGTAAAATACCACATACTTTAGTTCGACACAAATCAACATAAAATTTGTATTACCTTTAGATAACTCATGAGGTAACGACTTACCTCATCACAACACACATCCTTGACATAGCACGATAATATTTTTGGAATATATTCATGGGATAATACGGCATTACAAATAAATACCATCAACATATAAAACCATTTCTTTAAAAAGTGTATTAAACAATTCCTTACAATTGCGCCTCTGCAACCCACTTTTGGGGACCCCAATCGGGATGGTGCGGGTTATCGCACGTTCTCGGGCTTAGTAGAGTGAGATGCAGACCTCCACAAGGAGCATTCGATCTCGATGGAATTTTTAATGCTATTTTTAAGAAAATGAGATTTCGAGAATATAAATAAAATTTATTTTTATTAAATATATAGATATATATGAATATTATCAAAAGATATATTTTAAATATATTATACAAATATTCCAAGTATTCTAAATCAAAGGAATCACCATTACATGAAACTACCATCCAAATTCAATACAAATTCCAATATTTCAATAAAATACCAAATACTATGAAAACTAGGTTCTACTCACTAGAAATTTCACATTTATAAAATATACATTTATGAAAACCCTAAAGACGATAATTAAATGCTTGAGGTGTATTTTGAAAATTACATCAAAATTATTTTTACATAAAACCTACTCAAGTTATACTACATTACAATAAGAACCCTAATAAATATAGATTTAAGCGGGACCAATTCTTTTGAGCCTCAGGGAGCCGGAGAATGCGGGTGCTTGCCTATCTAAGGTATACAATGTAACAACGGTGTTATCAACATGGTAATAGTCTATGAAAAAGACACAAATCCTGTCGTCCATTTGCAGCAGTTACCGATAACACCAAAACAATTAGGACTTCAATTCTGTTAAAAAGTCTGACTCAGTTCGAGTCATGGGCATATATACAATCAATCTGACTTGAATATGATTCAAGTCTAACTCCATTTACAACATGAATCTGTTTATACCAGAATACAATCTATAACAACATAAACATGACTGAACCGAACCATGGATATACCCTGATTACATGACTATCCATTTACAACCATCCTGTCTACTGATATCATGGTTTCGGCAAGTCTTCCATTTACTACAAGACAATACAATACAATCAGTACAATCAATACAACCAATACAATAAAATACTACGGGGTTTACAAAGGGGTAGACTGGTACGGAACATGTTAAAGGTGGCATGAAGTGGTCACTTAAGAAGTAATTATATCCATGCCGTTGTTTCGTGGTATTTTCGACGGAGCCTTATACTACGGGTTACCAAAGTCCATGGTGTAAGTTGGACTCCTCTCGTATACACTGGCATATTCTGTACGAAGGTACAAACAACTGCGTTAACATTACAATCAAACATTACTAATTATACTCTCTTCTAGCCTATTTTTATCTCTACCCATCTTTGGGACTTACCGAGCGATTGTTCGCAGACGACATTCCCATTTCTCTTCTTCTTTGGAATTTTGTCAGGAGGATCCGACTCACTGGAGCTCGAGACCAGCCAGGAGCACTTAGAGCAGATCACAGAAGACCCTGAGCATTGACTTTACCTGTACATACTTTTCATTTCAGTTATGCCAATATTTAGGCATTGCTTTCCATTCATGTATTTATATTTTCAGTTGTGCCTGTAAAAGAATGTTTAATAAATAAAGTTGCTGTTCATCTATATTCTTGCCTCTTATGTGCATTTTATATTGCTTAGATACACTTAGCGTATTTATTTCTGAGTGAATACGTAGCGGGCCTCGCCGCGTCCCTTCCCCGTATACCGGAAAGCGGGGCGTGACAGGTTTTGTTGGCGGCCCATGCAGGTCAGCTCTGTATGAACATGCAAGTCAGCTCTGTATGGACATGCAGGTCAGTTCTGCATAGGCATGCGGGTTAATTCTGCATGAAGTCCTAAGCAATATAACACAAGAATCAGCAACTAAAAACATTCTTTATATATTTCTTGAATCTTCCAATTTCATATATTTTGAATCTGTCCTAAACCAAAATTTTCTTTCAACGTTATGGATTCTCCAAATAACACCAGCACTAATTTCAACAACACTCCACCACCTTTACCGCTTACACCTACCGTCGCTGCTCCGTTCAATGAGCAGACAGTACTGCTTGAGGTGATCTGCAGTCTCCTGAAGGGACAGCAGTAGCAGACGGCTATTTTGATGAACCGCCCAGAAGCGGAAGCACCTAGGGTAAAGCAATTCCGGGCTTTACACCCCAAGCAATTCTCGGGAAAAGAGAGCCCTCTAGAAGCTGAGGAGTAGGCTCAGAGCATTGAGGATGACCTGGCAGCGGCACAAGTGTCAGAGATCGCTTGGGTTCGAGTTGCGAAACTGCAGCTTCCTGACAATGCACGAGTCTGGTGGAAGGCAGAAGAAAGCCGTCTTGACCAACCGATCGAATGGAGGACCTTTCACGACATGTTCGATGCGAAATACTTCCAGAGACTGCCCGATTTGACATGGAGCAGCAATTTATCCATCTACAACAGGGTTCGATGTGGACCAAATCTGTGGATGAATATGACGCTGAGTTTACCATGCTCAGTAGATAAGATATGTCTCAATATTTGATTTTCAAATATCACATACTACACAGTTAACACAAGACCGCAACAGGTTCGCGGCACATTTAATACTGACTGCTGAGATCATGGCTAGAAGATTTCAGAAAGGGTTGGACCAGAAAATCCAAGCTGCCTTAGCTACAGGGGATTTCCCAACCCATGATTTGGCTTTGAAGGCTGCCCGATGATATGAGGCAGTAGTGAAGAGGAAGGGCAGACCTCAATCTGCCGGTGTGAAGCGCCCTGCCACACAGATGGAAGGAGGAGCCTCTTCAAGGCCACCGTTTGTACCCAAAGGACCGGAAGTAACAGATAACCAGCGAAGTCCAGATTTTTGCTTCTATTGCAAGAGGGATGGACACTTGTGGAAGGACTGTAGGCGCGCAAAAGGCCTGTACTTAGTTTGTGGTGCATCCAATCATGGAATTGGAACATGTCCTTATAGACGCAACTAAATTTCAACTCACAACACTTATCAGCAAGGGCCAGCTATCTAGGCTCCTGCACCTCGTCTTGCACTCCCAGCTCCACCTCCATGTGGATCTCCTGCACAGCCTAATCGCCAATTCCATCAGGCACTGAGGAACATGCCTTGAGGGCAGAGAAATATGCCCCAAGGACAGAGGAATGTGCCTCCAGCTAGGAGGAATATATCCCCGCGTCAGGTTTTCACATTAGTAGCCTTAGAAGAAGAGACTATAGACCATGGTAACCCTGGTAATTCCCTCACATCTTTCCAAAACTTTTGCATTCTTTCGTTCTTCCACATATTTTTCATGCACCATCAATAGTTCTATCACTAAATTGCTTTGAATCTGTTACACTTTCCTTCTACAAATTTCGAGGACGGAATTTTTATAAGCAGGGTAGAATGTAACAACCCTAAACTTTCTGTACGAATTTTTTCAAAATACAGAAAGGAGTACCTGAGCTTGAGCACAAGTTATAAATTTGTTTTGCTTTTAAACAGCAAGAAAGAGCTTGTAGCTTACTGGTAAAGACCTTGCACTGCAGAGTCATAGCACCTGAGTTCAAATCCCACCAGCTACATATTATTTTTATTGTATTTTCTTTTAATCTTTTAGAAGCCCAAGGGTTTGCACGTACACAACACGTAAAATGAAGAGATACAGAATAAACAAACACATGCACGAGAGTATATAAGACAACAGGGACACGTGGCGTGAATCTAGAGACCATTTCACCGGATCGGACCGGCGGGATTAGTTGATGGGGCCGACACCGCCGGGCCCTCGTAGAGATTGCTCTCCATTCTTTTCCCCTTGCAACTCTTAGCCTTCCCCACTTCCACCATATTGTTTGATTTTTCTGCACATTGGTAGAGGGATTAAAATCACCCCTCTAATCCTTTTAAATGCAAATTTTTAATTCTCCAATTCAATCGCTAAACCTTAGTTTTCCCTATAAATACCACACCATATTTCAACCCTCTTCATTCAGAATTTCCCCACAAAAACTCTCAAAAATTCTCAAATCCTTATAGTGTGCAAGTGGAGTTAGCAAAGAGGGAAGTTCCGGCGAACTTCCGAGGAATTCCGGCGACGAAACGATGTCCCGACGCCTTCCTTAGCTTCCTCTATCTCTCCTTTTGTTCCCTAGCCAGTAAGTTCCCTCTCCCCCTCTCTTCTTCTACTCTAAAGACTTTCATTTCTAAAACCCGACGGAAGCGGAGTTAATTCGACTTCCAATTCGGTTTTCCTTTAAAAACTCTATTTCTTATTAAACAAGAAAATACCATACTCTCATATATTGTTTAACAAATGTTAACAAACATATTAAAACAAGTTTTATTCCAAAAGAATCTTTATTGCAACTTTTATCGTATTTTTACGGTAAAATACCACATACTTTAGTTCGACACAAATCAACATAAAACTTATATTACCTTTAGATAACTCACGAGGTAACGACCTACCTCATCACAACACACATCCTTAACATAACACGATAATATTTTTGGAATATATTCATGGGATAATACGGCATTATAAATAAATACCATCAACTTATAAAACCATTTCTTTAAAAGGTGTATCAAACAATTCCTTGCAATTACAGCTCTATAACCCACTTTTGGGGACCCTGATCGGGATGGTATGGGTTATCTCACATCGTCGGGCCTATTAGAGCGAGATGCAGACCTCCGCAAGGAGCATTCGATCTCGATAGAATTTTTAATGCTAATTTTAAGAAAATGAGATTTCGAGAAAATAAATAAAATTTATTTTTATTAAATATATAGATATATATGAATATTATCAAAAGATATATTTTAAATATATTATACAAATATTCCAAGTTTTCTAAATCAAAAAAATCACCATTACATGAAACTACCATCCAAATTCAATGCAAATTCCAATATTTCAATAAAATACCATATACTATGAAAACTAGGTTCTACCCACTAGAAATTTCACATTTATAAAATATACATTTATGAAAACCCTAAAGATGATCATTAAATACTTGAGATGTATTTTGAAAATTATATCAAAATTATTTTTACATAAAACCCACTCAAGTTATACTAAATTACAATAAGGACCCAAGTAAATATAGGTTTAAGCGGGACCAATTCTCTTGAGTCTCAGGAAGCTGGAGAATGTGGGTGTTTGCCTATCTAAGATAGACAATCTAATAACGGTGTTATCAATACGGTTATTGTCTTTGAAAAAGACACAAATCTTGCCGTCAATTTGCAGAAGTTACCGATAACTCCAAAACAATCAGGACTTCAATTTTGTTTAAAAGTCTGACTCGGTTCGAGTCATGGGCATATATACATTCAATCTGACTTGAATATGATTGATGTCTAACTCCATTTACAACATGAATCTGTTTATACCAGAATACAATTTATAATAACATGAACATGACTGACCCGAACCATGGATATACCCTGATTACATGACTATCCATTTACAACCATTCCGTCTACTGATATCATGGTTTCGGCAAGTCTTCCATTTACTACAAGACAATATAATACAATCAGTACAATCAATACAGCCAATACAATAAGACACTACGGGGTTTACAAAGAGATAGACTGGTACGAAACATGTTAAAGGTGGCACGAAGTGGTCACTTAAGACGTAATTACATCAATACTGTTGTTCCGTAGTATTTTCGACGGAGCCTTATAATACGGGTTACCAAAGTCCATGGTGTAAGTTGGACTCCTCTCGTATACACTGGCATATTCTGTACGAAGCTACAAACAACTGCGTTAATATTACAAACAAGCATTACTAGTTATACTCTCTTCCTATCTATTCTATCTCTACCCATCTTTGGGATTTACTGAGCGATTGTTCGCTGACGACATTCATATTCCTCTTCTTCTTTGGAATGTTATTAGGAGGATCCGACTCACTGGAGCTCGAGACCAGCCAGGAGCACTTGGAGCAGATCACAGAAGACCCTGAGCATTGACTTTACCTGTACATACTTTTCATTTTAGTTATGTCATTGTTTAGGCATTGCTTTCCATTCATGTATTTACATTTCCAGTTGTACCTGTAAAAGAATGTTTAATAAATGAAGTTTTTGTTCATTTATATTCTTGCCTCTTGTGTGTATTTTATATTACTTAGATACGCTTAGCGTATTTACTTCTGAGTGAAAACGTAGCGGGCTTCGCCGCGTCCCCTCCCCGTACACCGGGAAGCGGGGCGTGACATGTTTTGTTGGCGGCCCATGCAGCTCAGCTCTGTATGGACATGCAAGTCAGCTCTGTATGGACATGCAGGTCAGTTCTGCATGGACATACGGGTTAATTCTGCAAGAAGTCTTAAGCAATATAACTTAAGAATCAGCAACTAAAAACATTATTTACATATTTCCTGAATCTTCCAATTTCATATATTTTGAATCTGTCCTAACCCAAATTTTTCTTTCAAGGTTAGGGATTCCTCAAACAACACCAGCACCAATTTCAATAACACTCCACCACCTCTACCGCTTACACCTACCGTCGCTGCTCCGTTCAATGAGCAGATAGTACTGCTTGAGGTGATCCGCAGTCTCCTGGAGGGACAGCAGCAGCAGACTGCTATTTTGATGAACCACCCAGAAGCGGAAGCACCTGGGGTAAAGCAATTCCGGGCTTTACAGCCCAAGCAATTCTTGGGAAAAGAAAGCCCTGTTCACCGCCGAAAACGGAGACAAAACCGCATAGGTCGTCTTGCCTGAATTTGGGGGCAGATACTATTTGGTTTTATCCGTCCACCTCTCAGAAGATGCTAAGTTGATTTATGACACCGTGTCTTGGAGGTTTAGACGGATGCGGCCGATGTAGCAGACTTCGTCAGATTCCCCCTCATTGTGAGGGGTATTTTGATTGTGGGAACGCTCTTCCATGCAGGCGCAAGCCCCTGCAGTTAATTACGTTACCGCATCGCGGTAACCACTTTCTCCTGCTCTAGAAGTTCACTTCGTATCGTGTGTGTTTGTTTTATTTTTGGTTGCCCGTGGATTGTATACAGAGACTAATTTATGTTGTCGCCCGTAGGGCGTGGATTAGTCCAAATCCGTATTTTCTTAGATTTGGGTTTGGGTTGGGTTTAAGGATTGTTAGGCTCATTTGAGACTAAGATCAACTTAAACGTTTGTTGAGGATACGTTGGTCTAATTTTAGACTAAGATCTACTCAACAGGATCATTTAGATCCAACAAAAGAGCATTTAGGCTCTATTACTTTAGTTTAGGGACATTGCGGTCCAGAAGTTTAAGGACATCATAGTCCATGACAGTTTAAAGATATCATAGTCTGTAAAGTTTAAAGGCATCATCGTCTATGAGTTTAAGGACCTCACAGTCCATGAGTTTAAGGACCCTACAGTCTATAAAGTTTAAGGACATCATAGTCCATGAGTTTAAGGACCCCACAGTCCGTGGAATGTCTGATTGTCGGGACCCGTCACCTCTCTGAAGACGTTGAAGGATTACAACGACACATATCAGAGGAGTGAAGAGATGTACCCTTGAACCAATATTGTTTGGGAGATCTGTAGTCAAGTTTGGGACTAAGATCAAAGATTTATGAGCATATGGGCTCAATTAATCTGAATTAGGATCTGTGGCCAACTTGGGCTCGGCCCATTCTGTTCAAATGTTGGACATTTAATTAGGCTCAGTCCTTTTTCATTTAACAATGCTGAGCATTGGTTTGGGTTCTGACAACCATTTTTGTCTTTTATTGAGTACTGACCACTCATTATAGCTCCGGGGCTTTATTTAAAGAACAATTTATGTTCTCTCAGCGCACACGTGAGGAGTACGTGGTGCGCTTGGCGCTGAGCGCCAGTCAATGAACGCAGAGCGCTTCTGTTAAGTAGAGCACACGTGAGGAGCACGTGGCGCGCTTGGCGCTGAGCGCCAGTCAAAGAGCGCAAGTGTTTCTGTTAAGTAGCGCACATGTGAGGAGAACACGGCGCACTTGGCGCTGAGCGCCAGTCAAAGAGCGCAAAGCGCTTCTGTTAAGTAGCGCACACGTGAGGAGCATGTGGCGCTGGTCACCAGATTTGGAGCACTAAGACGCTTCTTATGAAGTAGCGCACACGTGAGGCGCACGTGGCGCGCTTGGCGCTGAGCGTCAGACAATGAGCGCAGAGCGTTTCTGATCAATTTTGTGATCTCAGAAATAAGTTCTCGCTTACAAGAGATTTTATCTCATGGTTCTAAGAACAAAGTTCTTATTTTTATAGGAGATGTTACAATCTCTTTTATTTTCTTTTGTGAAAGGCTGTCTTTGTAGATCTATGATCTGAAGAGAATGAAATTCTTCTCCCCCCTTTTTATGATGAGATGCTATGATCTCTTTTTGTGAAAGACCTCTATCTTATAGATCTATGATCTGAAAAAGAACTATGTTCTTCTTCCTTGATGAGATGTTTTTTATCTCTCTGTTTTTACCTTGAAGAAAAGTTCTTCTCAGAGCTTGCTCTTTTCTTTGAAATTTCTCAAGACTAGTGGGGGGTTCTTCCTTGTGAAACTTGAAGTCTTGGGTCCTTTATATAGGGGAGGCTGATTTGTTGAATCAGCTGAAGAGATCTTTTCTCTGATTGATTTGGGGATATTTCTCACAGTTGGATTTTTGATCTTAGGGCTTCTGTTTCACAGAAGGCAATCTTCTTGTTTTTAACAAGATCAAGAAAATCTTTTCCCATATAGAACTTGTTCTGTTCCTTGGTGATTTTTAATCACCATTGGATCATTGATCCAATGGTGCTCTGATTTACGGAGCACAATCTTCCTTTTTTGGAAAGATTCTGAGGAGTATTTCTTTAACAGAATTTTATTCTGGTAATTTGATGATTTATCATCTTCGCTGGATCTTTGATGCAACGGTGGAGAATATTTCGTTCTAGCGCTTGGCACTCTTGTGCCTTGCACGTGAGCGCCGCCTCAGAGTCTTTGACTCTCAACGCTGGCGTACTTGGCACGAGCGCACTCGTGCTTTGCACGTGAGCGCTGCTTCATTTTAAATTTCAAAATTTGAACAGAGTTTTGCTCTGATTTGTGGAAACAAATGCCCCCCTACCGTTGCGCTCACGTGGCTCACACGTGAGTGCAGCAGTGGCAGTATCTCCAGCATTAGATCAACTTAGAAGTTGAAACGGCTCTTAGTGCCTATAAATAGGGCCTTTGGCCCTTGAGATGACCTCTGTTCATTTTCTTGTTTATTTTTCTAAGAATTAATTCTCCTTTAGAGCATAGCTCTTTGTTTTAAGAACTTCTCTTAGAGACAGAACCCTGTCGAAAATTTCAGGTAAAGATTAAATCTTTGACGGGATTACTTTGTAATCTAGGGTTTCACCCATTAACAGAGCCTTGCTCTTTTTAAATCATATAGATTTTTAGGGTTTCTTAATCGAGCTTTGTTCTTTTCAAAACATATAGATTTGTTAATCTTTCATGAAGAACTCTTAAAGTTTGTTCATGGATCTTGAAAATCATGAAATTTTTAATTCATTAAAAGCTTTGCTTTTAGGGTTTCTGAAGGGTTACTCTATCATCTTCACAGAGCATTGCTCTTCAAAAATTCTAAGGGGAATTTTATTCCTTTCATCATTAATTATGATAGATGTCATATCTGTTGGAATGCGCTGCTCTCAAGGGAGGTTAACTCCTTGGCCCAAGGGGCCCTCATTAAATGAGAATCCTCTTAGGATTTCCTCATTTAATCGCTGTCTCATTACATGATGAGACTGTTTTATTAATGATGAGCCATCATCTAAATTGTGTGGGTCCCCTTTGGTCCCTTTCCACTGCATTGCAGTGCGGTACAAATTTAAAGTACCAAGTGACAGAACTTAAACTGTAGCATTGGCGGCTAATTTTTTGTTCTTTTTCGCACAGGTACTATGTCTTTCGACATTTCTTTCCCGTTTGTCCGTTCGGAAAGCGGATTTCTTGAAGCACTTGTAGACAGGGAAGTCTTCGCATTGATCAAAGATCATGACCCAGAGCAAAAGAATCTTCATTTATGGGGAACATGGTACAGTCAGAACATCAGGAGTCGGCGGAGCTTTCTTGCGCGGCACCTTCAGAGCCTATTTCGACGATTCCTTACGCCGATGCACCTCCAGTGAACTATGCCGTGGAGGAGGTCAACTGGACCTCAGAGGGTTGCCTTCAACTTTCTATGGCCGCGATACCCCTACAGCCGCCGGCGGCTTTGGATACTCTAGGGCGGTGTATATGCTAGGGCGAGTCGCGTCCTTGGGGACAGTCGTACACGATAGGCCTAACTCCTCGTCATCTAGCTGGGTATTTGCAGTGGGCCTGCTACATTTTGTCGGCCTAGAGATCGATGCTACTGAAGCTTGGGTTGTACCCCGCCGTTTATGCGTCTCTCTTTCAATATTCCACGCCTCCTGCATGGTGGATCAAGGCTTTCCTGGAGCAATGGAATATTCCGTCCTATACCTTCCTTTTTTCGGATCGAGAAGTCTCAATATCTTTAGAGGAATTTGCAGAGATCTCTGGCTTACCCGTCAGGGGAGAACACTACGAAGAGCTGCTTCCTCCGGATGAATATATCTTTGCCACCAAATCAGTGGTAATGGGCCTTACCCCGGAGAACGACATTCAACACAAATTCCCGAGCTTGATCAAGGTGTTGAATATATATGAAAGTCTATTTCTGGAGTCCGGAGGGCATGGAGTCAGCTACGCAGACTTCATCGCTCGCTTTCTTCGTCTGGAAGCCTTATCGAAGCAAGCTGCGCTGTTCGCCAAGCTTGACGATCCGTTTGGTTTTGTTTCGGATAACCAACCGACGGCGGAGGCAGATTTAAAAGGTTTCTTTAGTCCGGCTGTTCCTGTCGTTCCCTTCGCGGAGCTTGCTGCTCCGGACATCGATGAAGAAACGTTCGTGCTGGGGTTCATTGGCTTATGGCTAAACTGGTTCGTGCTTCCGATGCACCCTCGCCATATGAGGTCATCAGTCTTTTGCCCAGCCCATCGTATGGTTGCGGGAATGCAAGTGGCTATCGGAATTGCTGGGTGGGCACACTTATACCATGGTCTCAGCTTAGCAGCGGATACCACTCAGCCTGGGGTACAGCTCGTCACTTTCTTACTGCATTATTTTACGTCATGGATCGAGCTGCACGTTTTTGGCGCTTTTGGTGCCCATAAATGACCTTGTCACGCCCCGCTTCCCAGTGTACGGCGAAGGGGACGCGACGAGATCCGCTACGTATTTACTGTGAAGTAAATACGCTAAGCATATCTAAGCAATATAAAAGTAATCACAAGAGACAAGAGATATAAAAATAACAACAACTTTATTTATTAACATTCTTTTATATAATGCATGAAAAGGAAATACAACTGAAGTAAAAACGATGCCTAAACAATGGCATAACAGGAAATTAAAGGTACTGAATGGAAATGTACAATGTCTAGAGCTCAGGGTCTTCGAGGAACTGATCTAAGTTTTCACTGGTGGGCTCGATCTCTGCTGTGTCCAGATCACCTGACTACATTCAACGAAGAAAGAAATAGAATATCGTTAGCGAACAGGTCGCTCGGTAAGTCCCAAAGTTAAGGGAGAAATAGACAGAATAAGAATGTATCTTTTAAAGTTGTATAATATTGTAGAATATTGTGTTAACGCTGTTGTTTGTAACTTGGTACAGAAGGATGCCAGTGTATACGAGAGGGGTCTCTATATGCTAGAGACCAGGGCAAACTGAAAGTACAAGGAACAGTTATGCCACGGTACAACAGCAACAGAATTCATGTTAGGTGTCTTAATCTTATTGTCTCGTGCCACTTTTAACACCTTCCATACCAATCTACTCCTTAAACCCCGTAGTGTTTTGATTGTATTGTTATATTGTATTGTATAAGTTGAATAGTTGGATGACTGACCGAAACCATGATATCAGTAACGGATATAATGGATGTAAACTGGAATCATGTAAATGGAAAATATATCCATGGTTTGGTTCAGTCAAGTTGAATAGATTGATAACTGGATTCATGGATTCGTGTGTTCATATTGAAGTGTAATATTGTAGATTTATATGGTACTTGAATCATATTCAAGTCAGATTATAATCAGACTCAAACCCGAGTCGGACAGTAGAAATGTAAATCGAAGTCCTATATTTACTAGGGTCCTTAGGGTAATTTTTAAACTTGAGGGGGTTTTATGTAAAAATACTTTTGTATAGTTTTCAAGATGCACCCCAAGTATTTATTATTCGTCTTTAGAGTTATAATGAATGTGGATTTTATATTGTGATATTTCTAGTGAAAATATTCTAATTTCATAAATAAAGGTATTTATTTGTAATATTGATTTATGTGGAATTTATGGTATTTTAGTGTAAAATTTGTTCTTGTGATTTTTAGAAAAAGGTGGAATATTTATATCATAACAAAATAGATATTTAAATTATAAATATACATATATTTATACAAAAATTAATTTTAATAAATATTTTATATTCTAAAAATCTCATTTTCTAAAAATGTCGTATTTTAAATGTTTCGAGACCGAATACTCCTTGCGGAGGTCTGAATCTCGCATTACTAAGCCCGAGGATGTGCGATAATCCGCACCATCCCGAACGGGTTCCCCAAAAATGGGTTGTAGCGGCGCTTTGCAAAGATTGTAAAATACTAATGCTTTAGAAAACGGTTTTATAAAGTAAAAGGTATTTATTTGTAAAAATGTCAATTTTCCGTATTTTAGATTCTAGGGTTTCCTAAGTCAACTAGCCTATTTCTAAATGGTCTAAACGAAAAGTTGTTAGATGTCTCAAATCGCCTCTTCACCGCCAGTTGCGGCCAGGTAAGTATAAGTGAGGAAAGGAGGGATCCGCTCACGAATCACCGTGAGACGGGCCTTTTAAAGTTACCTTTCTCACTTGCCTAGCCTAGACACCACAAAGTCAGGTTTAGATAAACGACCGATATCAACAACTTATCGTATTTTCCTAATAAGAGGTATTTATTTAAAAGTGTATCAAAGCTAAAACTTTTAGGAATGGTTTTATTAAGAATATGGTATTTAAATGAAAGTATTGTTTTGTCGTATTCTAAGTTTTTTGATGATATCGTTTTAGATTGTATATGCATGTGTGTGGAGGTAGGTTATTACCTCATGCTCTACTTTAAATGTATAGCAAGATTAAGGGGGTTAAATGTGAAATCGAAACATTGTGGTATTTAAGTGAAAAATACGATAATTTGAGAACGCTATCATTTCATGTGATGAAACTTGTTCAAATTATTTGTTAAATGTTTAATAGTCAACAATAACATGTTTAAGCATGATTGAATTGGTGAGAAGTAAAATTTTATTGAAAACCGAATCGGAAATCGGATTTGTTCCGATTCCGTCGGGTTTGTAAATTCGTATTTTAGAAGAAAGAGAGAGAGAGAGAGGTTAGAATGAGACTTACGGGTTTGGACAAACATGAGAGTGATAAGGAAGAAGAGGGTTCACAGGTGTGTCGATTTGTCGCCAAGAGTTCCTAGCACGATCACCGGAAGTTCGCCGTCGTTTTCGTCGGCGCTTCGCCTTTCGCTCGTTTCCAAAGTACACAAGGTTTTCTTGAGATTTTAAGAGAGTGGGCTCAGAATTTTGGGATGAGAGGGTAGGAGGTAGGGGTGTATTTATAGGGTTAGGCTAAGGTTAGGGTAGGTGTAGGGTTTTTAATTAAAAAAATGTAAAAATAATGTGATAAATTGTAATAAAAAGGAGTAAATGGTGTTTAAAGGGTGCTCTGTTACTGGTACTTTAATATTTTCATGGGTAGTGGGGTTTTTGTGAGAAAACACGTGTTAACTGTTGGGCTTCTAAAGAATTTAAAACAAAACAATATTAAAAATAATGTGGGGCATGGGATTTGAACTCTGGTGGCTTAGTTCAGCAGTGCAGGGTATTACCAATGAGCTACAAGCTCCTTTTTGTAATTATGGTGTGAAATAAATACTTAAAGAGATATCAACAACAATAAATACTCCATGTATACTTTGAATTTAAATCAATTCTTTGTACATTAAAAATGGAGTTGTTACAGACCTCGTTTCTACGACAGTTACAACTTCCCTCGGATTATGCGCCTAGTTGACGCGTCTGTTTTAAATCTGTCACAGCGAGAGGCTAGGGGTTTGCTCCTTCGTCCGCGTCCGGTTAGGGACAACATAACCTTTGTCGATAAGGTTTTTATCACCGGCAAAGAATCCGCAAAAATGTTGCAGCCTCTGCGCGATACTTTTAAAGATGGGGCCTCTACCTTGAAAGCTCGGGAGATTCTTCATCTATATTCCATCAGGCCTGGCTTACTCGTGTTTAGGCGGAAGATTCGGTGTTGTTCATAAGGTACAATCCGCACCGTTTCGCCCAGCAATCAGGCTATAATCAAGGCGCCCCGCTCGAGGCCTTCCTAGTTGAGCCAGTTGCCACAGAAGAAGGCATTCACAACACATTACACCATTTTATGCGGTTGAACACTGGCTCTAATTTCTTTATCAATGAGTCGAGTTGTATTCCGCGAATCTTGAACGTATATGTGGCATGGTATCAACATTCGATGGGCGCCATCATTAGGGAAGAAAAGCAATTGTTGCTTGATCGCAAAGGCACCGCCCCCGCTGGTAATTCAACCGTTCTTTTGAAGCGACGGACCATCGTTCGTCCTCCCTTAAGAGAAGCTGCTGCAGCTGTGGTACCACGCGTTATGCCTGAGCTGTCCCTACCCCGTGCTCCTATAGAAGCGGTAGCTGTGGCGTCTCTTGAGTCCGACATGGATGCGGAGATAGGTACTCGTCACCCCAAATTGCCCGCCAAGCGCAAGCTTGTGTTATCGGCTCTCGGCACTCGCTCGCAGAAGAAAAAGAAGTCGATACTTTCTGCAGACATTGTATTCAGCCAGGAGCCTCATTCTCCTTACAGCGAGGGCCTAAGTGAGCATGGAACCAACGAAGGTTTGTTTATGGCACCGGATGATATCGATCTAGAGGCTGCCATCGCGGTTTCAAAGCAACTAGCTCGCGATGAAGCGATACTAAACACCATCGCGCAATCAGGTATCCTTCGGTCATATCTTTCTGCGGCTATTTTAATTATTAAGCTTTGACTGACTCTTTCTTCTTCAACAGGCATCTCCGCCGAAGAGACTCTCGCAGCTTCGCTCAAGACTTTTAAGGAGGAAGAGAGGCTTCGCTCTTCCTTGGGCCTCGGTATATTTCGGCTCATTGTGCCTTCGTTCCCTTTTTCTTCATGGGTAGTCTAACCCTTCTTTTTCATCTTTTTACAGGGACTAATTCGACTCAGGTTATCCCGAGTGCAGTGCCGATCCCGCATGGTGGCGCGGCGACGCTTCTAGGGCCGGCTGCCAGAGTCCCAGCTCCCCCAGTATTGCCCAAAGAGGCTTCGCTTAAGCAGCCGACGATGGACGCCGTAACGGCTCCAGAGGTAGCTCCTGGCTTGGGCAATGACGTCACTTTGATGGAGGTCTTGAGGAAGTCTTTTCTCGCTGTCAAGGCTGACAAGAAGCGCAGGAAGCGTGCGGCGAGGGAACGTGATGTCATCTTGGCCGTGGGTGCAGGTTCAAGTGCCATTCCATCCGTCACTATTTCTTCCGAAGACGCCCCAGCTGCCCTGTCTACCGCTCATAAACAGGTCGTGCGCGCGGCTCGGGAGGCAACTGAGAATCCATCGCCAGGTAATGTAATGCTCGGTCTTTTCATTTTTACACAACCCACAAATTCTGATATACCATATCTTGCAGGGCCAAGCATTAGCGATGAGGTGGCAGGTGAGAAGACGGCGACCACTGAGCCCGAAGTGGTTACTGATTGATCATTTGCTCGGTGTCGTGTTTAGAAAAGTGTAAAGATCACAACCAAAGAAATTTGTAAACCACAAATAATAACGGTGTCAATTGTAGGTTCGTTAGTGAGTACGGATCGTCCACAGGGAAAGTAAGATTTGATTGTAATTGTTTTAGTTGAGTTGAAAATTAAAAGGTAAAAGAAAATTGCAATAAAATTGATTCAAGATTTATGAGTTTTTATTTTCAAGAAACTTAAAGAAAGTAAAGATCTAAAATCAAGAATCAAGAATTGTTCCCAAATTGTTTGAATTATCAAGATTTGTAAAGAGGCTCGTAGGAATCGATCCAATCGATAGTGATGATGAAGAATTAGGATTACAAATTCTTATCTATTGATGATTTGTTGCTAGATCGATGACGATCAACGAGAATTAGGGATCTAGCGAAGAAACCAGGGTTTCTTCATCACATCCCTTATCTTTTCGTTGATTAGCATTCAAATTCTAGCTTCTAGGAAATTCAATCATCGATCGTTGATCTCTAATTAAGAGCGAAAACATTCAAGAAAGCATCTCGCTCGAAACTAGGTTGTCGATGATTCAATTTCTTAAGGTTTACAAAACTCATAAGACTTAAGAATCGTTCAAGAATTTAATCATCGTCATCTATCTATTTTCTCGATTCCTCCACGAGCGGAGTTTTCACTCAAATATCATGACAAAGAAAACAATCAAGAATTGAGAACTCATCATAATGCTCAAATGTAAAGAAAAGCAAGATCAAGAATTTTCACCTTTCATTATTCAACATCTCATTACAATTCACTCAAAAACTACAAGAATTGAGGAGAGAACTCGATTGTCGAACTAGCTTCGCATCGTCTTCGTGAGTCGCGGATCGTCTTGGATCACTTGCTCGGATGAAGATCGGCGTTGCTCCAAAAAGACTTGATGGCTTCTTGCTTGATTTTGTACTCGATGATCTTGATTTTGATTTTGAATTGTATTTGGGCTTTGGTTTTGATGCACAAATTGTGTCACTCAACTTGTGGGATTTTTGGCTCAAGTTTCAACAACCTTTAGAATGAGGCCTTGGGTCCCTTTATATAGTCTTCTCCTTTAGCTTCCCCTTGAAGCTTGATTAGGTTTAGCTTCCTTTAGAAGCTAAACTAGGTTTAGCTTCTCTTGCAAGCTTGGTAGTTATGAAGGAAGCTTCTAGATTTAGGTAGTTAGCTAGCTTCCTTGAAAAGCTTGGTTGTTGGGAAGAACATTCTAGATTTAGCTAGCTTGCTTGAGGAGCTTGGGGGTATTAGGCTTGTACAAGAAGCTTGGCTGTTAGGACAGAAGCTTCTGGAGATCTCTGGAGTTTAAAATGTCTTGAAGAAGCTTGGCTATTGCAAGGAGAAGCCTGAAATAATGATCTGCCAATAATTTATCCATGTGGCCGCGGTCCGCCGCCAACAAGCCCATTCGGCCGCGGATCCGCCGCCAACAGTCCCATTCGGCCGCGGATCAGCGGCCGTTTGGTTGCCTTGGTGCATGAAATTTCCATGGTACTCTTATGCTGGCTTTAGGGATATTTCCTGATGTCTGGAATATTCTTATACTCTCTTGTTCACTGCCAGATCACAAGTCTTGGACTTGGCGTATTTTGATCAGCACTTTTAGCAGTTTTGGCTCTTTTACCTGGAATTTCCTGCACACAATCTCGAGACAAGTGTTGCGATATACAAAGATCATGCGTGCAATAATAAACACTCAATTTCCCTCAAAATGCTGGTTATAATGTATAACATATGTTATTTGGTATTTTACAGACGGATTGCTAATATGTGCTACATTTATACCAAACACCTTTAGATGCTTGCAAAGAGTAGGGAAATTGATGTGTTAAAAATGCAATATTTTCGACTGATCAAATTCCCCCAAACTTAATTTTGGTCATCTCGAGCAAACTTGTTTTATTAGAAAGAGAAGGAGAAAATAAAGAAAAAGAAAAACTAACTAGCACACTTTCGTAGGCAACACGATTGCACTGAGCACGTACAACAAACCTTTAAACCTCTAGGTGTCCCTAGTAGGAGGAGTGTTGTCTCCTGAGGGTTTTCAGCGGTTGCACCCACAAAATCCAATAATAAAAGGAAGACCGTGAAAGTTACATATAAAGATAAGAATTGTAAAAGAAAAACTTTGAAAATTAGAGTTTCCAACTACACTAGCTTTTCAGTTGTCATGAGCCCTATCTTAATAGTCATGAAAAAATATTAGAAATCACATTATCCCTCAATAAAACATCGTCTTTATTCTTCATTCCTATCTTTCTTCCAAACATCGATCATATACCCCTACGTGTGTGTAAAAGACATCCCTACACTCTGAGAATTCAATTCAAGCTATCATACTCTTGTCCATCTACCTCAGTACTTTTTAATTAATGATTATATGGATTTGCTCACACATTTTTCATGCAACCGTTAATACTTCTTGAGGTACTAACCGGCCGATTACTCATGCGCTTGCTTATTAGGTGTATTAGAATTTTCCTCGTCTTGCACCACCTAAGGCTTAGCAGTGACTCGCAGACCAGTTGGTCTAAGGCACTAGGTGATGAAGCACCCTCGCTATATTTTTTTATTGTTGCCTTGGCGATAACAAAACCAGTGTTCATTTTTTCTTAACACCATTTTATATTTTCTTCATTTTTTTATTTCCTTTATACTTTGGCTTTTAGACAAGAGCATTTCAAGGTATCCTCTACTATCCCGAGTTTCAAGACGTGTGTAAGTGCGTATAGTAGGGTATCAACGTTCAAATGTTTGGCTTTCAGAATAGGAACTATTTTTCAGACTTATTTTTATCTTCAGATTAGTGACTTCTTTCATCTTACTAACCCTTGGGACAACGGCTCATAACTACTTATTACTAGTTCGTTTAAGAAAACTTCTAATTTTCTTGGTTTTCTTAAACTTTTTTAATCTTTTGGATGTAATTTTTCACTATCTAATCTTTTATTATCTTATTTATGTACAAATTTTTTTTATATATGTTTTGTGCTTATGCAAAGTATGATGCAAAGTGATGCATAAATAAGCACAAACCTTCCCCAAACTTGTTTTCAACAGTGTCCTCATTGTTGCTATCAGCTAGATCTCAAAAAACCTGTAAGGTTGGGAGGAAATTTATTAATGGGGGCAATAAATATGATCGTGAAAATCCTCCCCCAAACTTATTTTTGGCTCACAATTTTTGAGTAAAATTTTTCTTTTCAGGAGCCAGATTATCCCCCTTAACTTGAGTTAAACAATGTTAATCTTTTGAAAATCACAAGAGGGGGTCAAGATTATTGGTCGATGCCAAGCTTTGCAAAGACCAAAAATCAACACCAACCATTTGAAGATTTTATCAGTGTAGTGCACCGGTTGGTGGAAGAACGTATTATAAGGAGCCAAGAAGAAGTGGGGAAAAGATAAGTGGTGTAAAAGAATGTGTTTGTGTCTCAATCTGGAGAGACGACACAGTGATTGTGATGGATTACTCGCATTCTCTTTATAGTCCAGAAGAAGGGGTGGAGGTTCACTTTCATTGTTTTGGAGATGATTCATCTCAACACCTGTGTTTACTAAAAATGCGAGCTCATCAGCGAAAATATCCTCAAAGCTTTCATCAATTCCCCAAAGAATAATGTCATCAAAAAGCGCGGGGTGATCTTCAGACTCCAAAAACGGTTCATAATCAGTATTAGTTGTTGACCCGGACAACTAGGTGGAAGAGTCCGTATGTGTATGATACATAGTTGGGTCAAACAACAACATATGAAAAGTGTCTAGATCAGTATCACGAGGATCATCAAATTCGCTGCTGTCGGCATCCATTAATTCGACAGAACAGACCTGAGCAGTAGGTTCGGAGGGTACACTTCCCAACTTATAAATGTTCATCACAATTGACATCTTCTCGAAAGATAGGTTCATAGAGCCGTTACGACAGTTGATTATAGGATTGGAAGTGGCCAAAAAGGGGTGACCAAGGATCACCGGAATTTGATTCCGTGGGTTTGCTACAAGCTGTGTATCAAGTACAATAAAGTCCACAGGGAATACAAATTCCCCGATTTTTATTAACACATCCTCAAGTTCACCCCTAGGTTTGGTGATCGATCGGTTGGCCATCTGGAGAGTGTAATAAGCTGGTTTCAACTCTCCGATCCCTAACTGCTCATAAACTAAAAAAGAAAGCAGGTTAACACTTGCGCCAAGGTCAAGTAGAGCACGGTTAATGTGTTTATCCCCAATAGAAACAAAAATAGTAGGATAGCCAGGATCCTTACGTTTCCTAGGTAATTGTTGGGGAAAATCTGTGTCTACAGTCTTTGACATGAATACCTTCTTTGGCACTTGAGTCTTCCTCTTTCTAGTGCACAAGTCTTTAAAAATTTTCGCATAAGCGGGGACTTGTTGTATTGCATCTAGAAGAGGGATGTTGATGTTAACCTGTTTAAAGATTTTCGTGATCTTCTCCATTTGCGGACTTGGTCTGTTTCCCCTTAACCGATTCGGATAAGGAGTTTTAGCAATAAGAGCTGGGTCCAACATTGGAGAAGATCGTGTGGGTAAGAACGATCTAAGAATAGGAGTGGGGATCGTCTTTGGTGGACTAGAAGAGCTTTGCAGAGGTGTCGAGCCTTGAGGAAAATGGAGAATAGGCTCCGGAGAAAATGGTGGGGTAAATGAACTGGGGTCAGAATTAGAAGCAGAAGTGGAAGGAAAAGTCTCAGCCGGGGTATTATCGATTAATTCTTCATGATTATCAATCTCTTCCCCAATATGGTTGTCAAGCACTCTTCCAGATCTCAACGTGGTGATAGCATTCATTTGATATGAATAGCCAGGATTAGGTAAAGGTTGAGCTGGAAGTTTCCCTTTCTCTCTAGCACTCAATTCGGCATTTTTACGGGCAATTTGTGCTTCCATCGATTTAATACTCTCACTTTGGGAGTCAGAGTTTTTCTGGATTTTATCGACGGAAGACTTTATTTCAGCCGAAACTTGCATGAAATTTGTCAGAAGCAAATTCATGAGTGAAGAGGATTCATCAGTACCGGTAAACTGCAAAGGATTATTCGGTGCAGGTGTTGCAAGGATTTTGAAAGTTTTGTGATTGGTGGGGGTGCTGACTCAGTTGAAGTGGTTGTTGTTGTGGTGGAGGAGCCCTTTGAAAGTTGTTTTGGTTTGGAACCGTGTTTTGATTTTGTGATTGGTTCCAAGAAAAGTTAGGGTGGTTCCTCCAGCCCTGATTATACGTGGAAGAATACGGATCGTTTCTAAGTCTTTGTTGGAAAGCAGTATTGATATGCTCATGACTTTGAAACGACGAATTCAATGGACATTTTTTCGTAAGATGTGATGGATCAGAACAGCATCCAAAGATAGTTTTGGAGAGTGACATCTGATTTAGGGCGGCTGCTAAAAATTTATTTTCCATAGTTTCGAGTTTCTTTTGCATTGCTGACATTTCAGCTCTAACTCCTATAGAAACATCAGATTGGTTATTGCCACCCCCAGACGATGGTTGACTTACACTCTCCCACTGTAAAGATTTTTCAGCGAAATCTTCTAAAAATCTCCAAGCTTCACCATCATCTTTAGTCATGAAGGTGCCTTGACACATGGATTCAAGGGTCTGTTTTATGGTAGGATTAATGCCCTCATATATGATTCTACACAGATCACATCTAGGAATTCCGTGATGTGGACATTGAACTAACAGATCCTTGAAGTGTTCAAAACACTTCGAGAATGGTTCATTTGGAAGCTGGGTAAATTGATTTATTTCGCTACGGACTCGAGTTGTTTTATGATTGGGGTAAAATTTCTTTAGGAATGCTTTTACGAATTATTCCTAGTTTGAAATAGAATGTGCAGCTGTGTTATAAAGCCACTTCTCGGCTATATCATACAAAGTGAATGGGAGAAGATGTAGACGCATAGCATCTACAGAAAGCTGTGAAGTACCCATCATAGCGCATACATTTTCAAATTTGGTAATAAAGACATATGCATCTTTAGACTCAAGACCGTGATATTTGGGTAGAAGATTGATGTATTGGGGTTTTATTTCAAAATTGTTCCCATTGGCTGGTGGAATGGTGAGACAGGTCGAAAGAGGATCTCGCATAGGATAACATCTCTCTTGGAGAGAGATGCGGGGTGGATTCTGTGCACCTGCGGACGGCGGCAGAGTAGTGTTAAAGAAGTTCGATGGAGAATTGTCCATCGAAGTGGGTGTGATGGTGGGTAAAGAAATAGTAGACGTAGAAATACCGACTTCGGAGTCAATAGGGGGAACGCGGACAAGACGGGCATTAGAATCCCGTGTCCAGCCGAGTATGCACTAAATGGTTTAGCACAAGTGGCAGCGTTGTGATAATTAAGGAAAATGTGAAGTGGTGTTTGTTTTGAAAAAGTACGGATTTTTGAAAAAATGCAAATCACAAACAATGCACAAGCAACCCTAATTCTAGTGGTCACCTAGGTCAAGTCTCTAGATCGCTCCTAGACTTCCAGAAGACAAGTTGCAAGATCAATCCTCTACTGCCTCTTTGTCTCTCCTGTGGCCAGGTAAGTGGGAGGTTCTCCACTACGTAAGTAGTGGGCCTAATTAAGTAACCACTTGCCTTAGACACACTTGCCTTAGACACCACAAGAGAAATGCGGATAAGCAATAGATTACCTACGACCTCCTTCTATGCTAAGTAAGCGCGACGGTCCTTAGAGTCATGTCTAGATCTTTTTTTAGTTAATGAGGGTAATGCGGATGCAATTTTGTGATTTTTGGGGCTTAGCAAGGGTAATGAACCCCCCACCTAATCTGAATTTGGTCTTTGCCCCTTAATTTCCGTATTAAAAATGCAAACAACCAAGATCAAACAAGCACAATTTTTATTTTTGCGGCGCTGCGAATTTTTGCAAAGAATTCTACAGAAATTGGTTAATGGAGCAGAGTAGGAAGGAGATAAGAAAGTTCAAAATATACGAGAGGAGTTTGGAACAGTGATGCCCTAGACGCGCCACGGATCCGCCGCGAGGAGCTGGTATTGGCGGCGAAAACGCGGTCTGGAAGTGAGATCTCTGCACAAAATTTTCTTAAGATGCTTCTGTTGCCTCACTGAACTCTATGGAATATTCAAAAAAAAATTCCTCTTGCTCCACAGATTCCAGATCTCCTTGCAACAAATCACAATAAATCGTTTAGCGTTTGTGCGAATTTTGATTTAAAAATTCTGATGGAATAATATATTTTTCAACTCAAATTTCAAAAAACAAACAAATTAGCACACTATCCCCGGTAACGGCGCCATTTGATTGATCATTTTATCGGTGTCGTGTTTAGAAAAGTGTAAAGATCACAACCAAAGAAATTTGTAAACCGCAATCAATAACGGTGTCAATTGTAGGTTCGTTAGCGAGTGCGGATCGTCCACAGGAAAAGTGAGATTTGATTGTAATTGTTTTAGTTGAGTTGAAAATTAAAAAGTAAAAGAAAATTGTAATAAAATTGATTCAAGATTTATGAGTTTTTATTTTCAAGAAACTTAAAGAAAGTAAAGATCTAAAATCAAGAATCAAGAATTGTTCCCAAATTGTTTGAATTATCAAGATTTGTAAAGAGGCTCGTAGGAATCGATCCAATCGATAGTGATGATGAAGAATTAGGATTACAAATTCTTATCTATTGATGATTTGTTGCTAGATCGATGACGATCAACGAGAATTAGGGATCTAGCGAAGAAACTAGGGTTTCTTCATCACATCCCTTGTCCTTTCGTTGATTAGCATTCAAATTCTGGCCTCTAGAAAATTCAATCATCGATCGTTGATCTCTAATTAAGAGCGAAAACATTCAAGAAAGCATCTCGCTCGAAACTAGGTTGCCGATGATTCAATTTCTTAAGCTTTACAAAACTCATAAGACTTAAGAATCGTTCAAGAATTTAATCATCGTCATCTATCTATTTTCTCGATTCCTCCACGAGCGGAGTTTTCACTCAAACAACATGACAAAGAAAACAATCAAGAATTGAGAACTCATCATAATGCTCAAATGTAAAGAAAAGCAAGTTCAAGAATTTTCACTTTTCATTATTCAACATCTCGTTACAATTCACTCAAAAACTACAAGAATTGAGGAGAGAACTCGATCGTCGAACTAGCTTCGCATCGTCTTCGTGAGTCGCGGATCGTCTTGCATCACTTGCTCGGATGAAGATCGGCGTTGCTCCAAAAAGGCTTGATGGCTTCTTGCTTGATTTTGTACTCAGTGATCTTGATTTGGATTTTGAATTGTATTTGGGTTAGGGTTTTGATGCACAAGTTGTGTCACTCAACTTGTGGGATTTTTGGCTCAAGTTTCAACAACAATTAGAATGAGGCCTTGGATCCTTTTATATAGTCTTCTCCTTTAGCTTCCCCTTGAAGCTTGACTAGGTTTAGCTTCCTTTAGAAGCTAAGCTAGCTTTAGCTTCTCTTACAAGCTTGGTAGTTATGAAGGAAGCTTCTAGATTTAGGTAGTTAGCTAGCTTCCTTGAAAAGTTTGGTTGTTGAGAAGAACATTCTAGATTTAGCTAGCTTGCTTGAGGAGCTTGGGGGTATTAGTCTTGTACAAAAGCTTGGCTGTTAGGACAGAAGCTTTTGGAGATCTCTGGAGTTTTAAGTGTCTTGAAAAAGCTTGTCTATTGCAAGGAGAAGCTTGAAATAATGATCTGCCAATAATGTATCCACGTAGCCGCGGATCCGCCGCCAACAGGCCCATTCGGCCGCGGATCCGCGGCCGTTTGGTTGCCTTGGTGCATGAAATATCCATGGTACTTTTATGCTGGCTTTAGGGATATTTCCTGATGTCTGGAATATTCTTATACTCTCTTGTTCACTGCCAGATCACAAGTCTTGGACTTGGCGTATTTTGATCAGCACTTTTAGCAGTTTCGGCTCTTTTACCTGGAATTTCCTGCACACAATCTCGAGACAAGTGTTGCGATATACAAAGATCATGCGTGCAATAATAAACACTCAATTTTCCTCAAAATGCCGGTTATAATGTATAACACATGTTATTTGGTATTTTACAGACGGATTGCTAATATATGCTACATTTATACTAAACACCTTTAGATGCTTGCAAAGAGTAGGAAAATTGAAGTGTTAAAAATGCAATATTTTCGACTGATCAGTTACTCTCTTTCGGGAGTCTGGGACTGCCCCAACCGTCGCCCTTTCTCTTTGTAGTTCCCTGCTATCAGTGGGTATCGCGAGCGTTACGACGGCTTTCGTCGAATTAGGGGTCGAAGCCGTGGGTGCAAAAACTATTCCAGTGGAGGAGAGCGAAGAAGCCGCTGCACCTAGTGATGCTCTCGTTGCGGTTTCGATTAGCGTCCTATCAGGTAGATCTTGGGTCACAGTTTTCTTTTTACTTTTCGATCCCGTTCAGCCCCATCTGATGACGTTTTATTTGCAGGTGCAGTGGATGCAGAGATTGCGCCATCTGAAGCGCCTTTGGTCACTGCCGTGACGACTGTTGTTCCGATGCCTTCTCCTATGTCGTCCGGAGTGCTGGAAGTTATATGTTTGCGACTTATCGGTTTCATTGTGGGTAATATACTCTATGTACTGACATCGCATTGTTACGCCCTTCCAGGAGTCCTTTTTGACCATCTGTATCAGGTGCTGAACCCACATTTCTCCTTCCAGTCGGAGATTGCTCCGTCTGGTGGCGTCGGTGAGTTTAGTCTTCAGCCAATATCTTTTTCCCCTTTTTTTATGGGCAGCTAAGTCGTTGCTAATTCTTCTTTTCCTTGACTGCAGCACTACAGATTGAAGAAGGGGACGAGAGAATCGTCGCGCCACCGATACTCCCGGCTTTGCCACCAGTATAGTAGACTTCATCGCTCATGTGACTTCTTCATTTCGCGAATTAGCTTTTAATCGTAATTCATTTTGCAGCAATCACACTGGCTCCTGCTCCCTTCGATTCTTGGATACTAATGCCAGCAGGACCCTTTTCTAGACATCCATCTTCTAAGGGCGCTGCGACTAGCCTAGTATGTTGAGCGAATACGTCGAGAAACTTGACGCGGAAGCCCCTACATTCGCTGCAGATTTTGCTACCGAGGTTAATCCAATGCCGGCGACACTTGTGAAATTCCATAACGAATGCGTCATTGAGTCTTGGATTAATCACTGCAGGAAGATTGAGGCTTGCCTGCATGAGCTTGAGCTCAGGCATCCTGCTCCCGAGGTTCTGGCTTTGAACTCCCAACGGGCTGCATGGGTTGAGCAAAGTGCCTTTTTCCTTCGCCATTTCGAACAAGAAGAGATCCTCAAGCGAAAGGAACGTGAGGCGACTTCCGCTGAGTCTGTCCAACTGCGCGCCCAGGTCGAAGCGAATGCTGCACAACTGAACTCCATCTTCGAAAACCTTCAATGATGCATTTCTGGCGGGCTGGTGCTGAGGAAAAAGCTTGACTTTACTGAGCAGGTCGCGCAGAGTCAGGAGGCTGTTCAGCAGGAAATTGATGAGAAACTTTCATCCTGTCTACATCAATAGGCCCAAGTCGAAGCAGAGTTAGCCGCGGTGGCTGATCGCGAAAAGGGGCTGAGAGGAGTGCGCGAGCAACAGGCTGATTTATTGAAAACGCCTCCTTCTCAGTAGCTGCCTTTATATCGATTGTACATTTGTAATATACGAATAACATGTATTCATTCATTTTGATTCTTTCATATGATGTATCTTGTACTCAATTGAATTTATGAATAAAAGATACATTTTTTGTACCATCTTGTGTTATCGCCTTCTTTCCTTTGCTTTGTTGTCATTGGCATGTTAGTTTAGCAAATGTGGCCTATAGATAATAGTCCATCTTAGCCTCTATGTAGGGTAGCGATGGCTTAGGAAACAAGTTCAGGTCTGCTGCCTAAGGTTTTTCAACATTGTGAGCCGTGAGGGTCTCATAAAGACTTTTCTCCCTACGAGTCAAGAGGATCTCGTATGTGTATTTTCTCCTTAGGAATCGTGAGGATTCCTAAGTGCGTTTTTTTAGAGTCGTAAGGATCTCACAAGAGAATTTTCTTCCTTACAAGTTGAGAGGACTCGTAAGTGATTGATGAGTTGACTTGTTCCCGGATTGAAGCGTTGCTTTGACGAGGAGGTTGAGGGTCGACTTTCTCCGTTTTCTACGGTTTCAAGATTGACTTTCTCCATCTTCTACGGTGTCGGGGGTGACTTTCTCCGTTTTCTACGGTGTCGAGGATCGACTTTCTCCGTTTTCTACGGTGTCGAGGATCGACTTTTTTCGTTTTCTACGATGTCGGGAGTCACTTTCTCCGTTTTCTACGGTGTCGAGGATCGACTTTCTCCGTTTTCTACGGTGTCGAGGGTGACTTTCTCCGTTTTCTACGGTGTCGGGGGTGACTTTCTCTGTTTTCTACGGTGTCGAAGATCGACTTTCTCCGTTTTCTACGGTGTCGGGGGTGACTTTCGTCGTTTCGGTGTCAGGGTTGACTTTCGCCGTTACGGTGTCAGGGTTGACTTTCGCCGTTACGGTGTCAGGGTGCAAAATCTCAGAACTGGGGACTTTGCAGTAGCTCTGATTGGTAGTGCCGCGTCCGTATCCTGCTGGAATGAGGAGGAACGCCGTTGCTAATCTCCAGGCTGTAGATGTTGCCGTCGAGATCCGACTCTCCCTTTGACAGAGTCCGGTGGGGAAATGCGGTTCCCTCTCATTTATGCCCATGGATTGTATACAGGGGTCAATATGGACTCACCTATAGGGCAAAAGTTTCATCATTATTTTTTTTATTTCTTTCCGCGATACTCTATCATTTCAGCTTTTATATCGCGAAATTTGCGATTGCCCAATCATTTCGGCTATTTTTTCTTTTTACTCGCTGCTTTTTATTGCGAATTTCCCAATCATTTCGGCTGTTTTTGTATGCATATATTATACTTGCTGATTTTGTTGCAAGTTGCTCTATTATTTCGGCTATTTCATTTGCATTTTTGGCTCGCTGATTTTAACCACGAGTTTAGACTTGGAATTTGATACCGATTTAGGCATCAGTATCGCTACAACTGGTATATTGCCAGGAGCGAATCATCATTTGCCTTTGTCGGTTCGAACAAAAGTGGCTTAGCAAACAGGGTTAAGATCGGGTCTCATAAAGGTATTTCTCCCTACGAGTCGTGAGGATCTCGTAGGTGCGTTTTCTCCTTAAGAATCGTGAGGATTCTTAAGTGTATGGTCTCTTATAAGTTGTAAGGATCTCACAAGAGTGTTTTCTCCTTATAAGTCGAGAGGACTTATAAGTGTCGCTCGCCATATGAAGATATCCTTCATCAGGGGTGGGACTCTGTTAGGGAAACGTTTATTTGTGCCCGTGGATTGTATACAAGGGCCAGTACTGGATCACCTGTAGGGCAATCTGGGGATTGTGATGGCTTAAGAACAGGTTCAGATCCCTGGAACTTAAGGCATTTGAATCCTATGAGCCGTGAGGGTCTCATAGGGGAATTCTCCTTATGAGTCGTGAGGATCTCGTAAGTGTAACTTCTCCTTAGGAATCGTAGGGATCCCTAAGTGTGTTGCTCCCTTGTGAGTCGTAAGGATCTCACGCAGGTATTTTCTCCTGCAAGGTCGTGAGGACCTTTTAAGTGTATTTTAACGAGATTGCGCCCTTTCGGGTTTTCACAAGCTCGCCGATAGCCCTGTTGTTTTTACTCACGGAGCCCTTTCGGGTTTTTATCCGTGCCCATTTTTCTTATGGACGTACCGTTTTTTTTCTTTTTTTTGCGTCAGCCTTAGGATGCTGCGGTTCGTAGTAGTTTACAGATGTTTCGGTCAGGCGTAGTATTTTTTCAAGAACCGACCTTTTATTGGCCTAAAGGGTCTTTCGCCATGCATATTCTTGAACAAGTAATCCCCACCTTGGTAGACCTTGTCTATGATATACGGGCCCTCATAACTTGGCTCGAATTTCCCCCGTTTGGCACGATTAAGGATCATAGGTCTTTTTACGACTAGCACGAGTTTGCCTTGGCGGAACGTTCTCGGCCTAGTCAATCTTTCGTACGAGCTCGTCATCCTTACGTTGTAAGCCTCCAGGTTTTGCCGCGCCATGAGCCGGGTTTCGTCAATGGCGTCGAGCTCCTCCAGCCGAAGATGAGCGTTCTCTTCATATGTAAGCTCGTAATGAACTGTCACCTGTAGAGAGGGTAGATCTATCTCCAAGGGGAGTACCGCTTCTGTGCCGAATACCAATGCATACGGCGTTGTATTTGTGGCCGTTTTGAACGTGGTTCGATATGCCCAGAGAGCTTCATGCAATCTCTTATACCAGTCCTTTTTGTTTTTGGACACCGTCTTCTTTATGATCTTCGTCAAGGTCTTATTGAAGGCCTCAGCTAGACCGTTAGCTCAGGGATTATAGACCGAAGAGTATCTTCAGTCTATATTATGTTGCTATGCAAAACGACCGATTCTGTGACTTCTATAGGCTGGCCCGTTATTGGAGATAATCCGTCGCGGAGTGCCGAATCGATAGATGACGTGTGTCTTGAAGAAATGGAGAATATTCTCCGTCTTCACTTCTCTTAGCGGTACTGCTTCTGCCCACTTAGAGAAGTAATCGGTTGTTACCAATATGAACCGATGTCCTCCGGATGATGCTGGTTCGATGGGCCCGATTATGTCAGTTCCCCACATTTCGAACGGCCAGCTAGCCACCGTTGGGTGTAGCGGATTCAGATGCTGGTGGATGAAGTCCCCGTGAATTTAGCACGAGTGGCACTGCTTCGCGTATTCGAGACAGTCTTGGATCATCGTGGGCCAATAGTAGCCCATCCTTTTGATCTTCAGCTTCATCTTTGGCCTGGCTTGATGAGAACCGCAGAGTCCGTCGTGAGTTTCTTGGACGACTCTCCTTACTTCTTCAGGTCTTAGGCATCTCAGCCATAGAGAGTCGAACGATTTCTTATACAGCGTGTCATTGACGAAGGCGAAGGACAGAGCTCGTTTCATGAGCTGATGTCTTGAGGACGCATCTTCAGGTGTTCGACGGGATTTGAAGTAGTCTATAAAGACTTTCCTCCAATCCTTAGCCTTTTCCTGGTCTTTTATTTGTAAGGCCGTTTGCTTGGTCGCTTCCTTTTCTTCAAACGATTCCGGAGATATTTCCGCTGGTGCAAGAACTCGACGGCTTTGTACCACGATCCTCACGTCATCGAGGTCTTCGTCAGCCAGTTCTTTAGCGAGTTTGGCTAACGCATCAGCTTTGCTATTTTCCGCACGCGGTATACTTTCCAGGGCGTAGGCGGGAATTTGAGCCAGTAATTGTTGCACTCTCTCACCGTACTTTACCAACTCTGGTGTGCACGTTTGATAGTCGCCGTTCACTTAACTAACGACCAGTTGGGAGTCTCCGTATATGAGGAGGTTTTCGATTCCCATGTCGACAGCGATCTCAAGACCTGTTATCAAAGCTTCATATTCAGCTTTATTGTTTGTCCTCGGCTCTGTTAGGGAAAAGACAAAGTGCATTATCCCTCCTTGCGGAGTCACGAAGATAAGGCCTACCCCAGATTTGATTATGGGGGAGCTGTACTTTCGCTTCTTCATGGAAGATGCCCCATCGAAATAGAGTTCCCATCGGGTATCTCTCTCCCCTCTCTCCCTGTCGATCGTGTCAAACGCATGCTCGTCTGGCAATTCGCAATTTACGGGTGAATCGGCAGGTATCGGATGCTCAACGAGAAAGTCGGCGATGGCCTGGCCTTTCACTGCCTTGAGGGGATGATAAGTTATCGAGAACTCCATCAAGAGGAGGGCCCATTTAGCAAGCCGTCCCGTTAGTATGGCTCTTGATATCAAATACTTGAGAGGATCCACTTTTGATATGAGATGGATCCCATGCGCCAAAACATAGTGTCTGAGCTTCGTTATCGCGAAGATTAACGCCAGGTAGTGTTTCTCAATGGGGGAGTAGTTGTTTTCTGCCCCCAGGAGAACTCGACTCAAATAGTAGAGGGCTCTCTCCTTCCCTTGGTCATTCTCCTGTGCCTATAGCACGCTTAAAGAACCTTCAAGGGCTGTTGTGTACAGGATGAGAGGCTTTCCCTTGACCGGAGCGGTCAGCACCGGCGGATTCTGCGGGTATTGCTTGATTTCATCAAGTGCACTCTGTCATTTACGATCCCAGACAAATGGGTTCCCCTTCTTCATTAGGTGACTGTAGGGGCGGCATTTGCCGGAGAGGTTAACTATGAACCGTCGAATATACGCGAGCTTTCCTTGGAGAGAACGCAGTTGTTTCAGAGTCTTTGGTGGAGGCATTTCCATAATCGCCTTGATCTTTGATGGGTCTATTTCGATGCCCCGGTGTCGTACGATGAATCCTAGGAATTTGCCCGAGGAAACTCCGAACGCGCATTTCAGAGGATTCATCTACAGATTGTATTTCCACAGACGTGTGAACACTATCTTTAGATGCTCCCAATGTTCCTCGTACGATTTGCTTTTTACTACGAGGTCGTCGATATAGCATTCGACGATTTCGTGTATGAGGTCATCGAAAAATCTTCGTTATGGTCCTCTATTAGGTAGCGCCGGCATTCTTTAAACCGAAAGGCATCACTTTGTAGCAGAATATGCCCAAAGGGGTCCAGAAAGCGGTATTCTTCTGGTCTTCGGGGTGCATCTTTATTTGATTATACCCTGATGAGCCGTCCATGAAGGAGAAGACTTCGTGAGTGGACGTGTTGTTTATCATCAGATCGGTAACCGGTACGGGAAAATCATCCTTCGGGCAGGCTTTGTTGAGGTCCCGAAAGTCTATACATATGCGCACCGTCCCATTTTTCTTCATCACTGGGATGATGTTGGCGATCCAGTCAGGGTACTGAACCTCTTGGATGAAACCGGAGTCGATTAGCTTCTTGACCTCGACGTTGATGCCCATTTCAAGTTTGAGTCGCATTCTTCTCGGCGCTTGTTTGATTGGCTTGACGTCCGGAGAAATCGCCAATTTGTGGACGGCTATTTCTGGATCTAATCCCGGTATCTCGGAATAGTTCCACGCGAAGCAGTCTTTATACTGCATGAGCACGTCTTTTAGCGTAGCCACTTGCTTCTCAGATAGCAGCTCGCTGACGAACGTTGGCCGTGGGTCGTTTGCCGTCCCCAAGTCGATTTTCCGTAGTTTGTCCGCAGTAGTATGTATTCCATCTTTCAACTTTTTTGGCGCTGGTGGAAACTCTGAGATCACCTCGTCATCATCATTTTCGAAGCAGCAGGGGAAGTCAACCATATCTTCACGTACTCCTTCTCCTGACAGCGTTATCATGTAACATGTACGAGATCGTTTCCATGACCGGTGTTGATCCGGCTCTACTCTCGCTGCATACGTGGCTTTCAGTTCATGCTTCTGTGGCGGGGTTACCCTCCAACTGCTGGATAGAGCGAACATGCCTTGGTGATACTGGTCTTCTACCCAGTCTTTAAATGTGAAGCAGTCTTCGAGAGGATGTCCTATCGCTCGGTGATAGGAGCAATATTTCGGGTGAGAGACCTCGTCTGCTTGCTCGGGGTGTTTGGCTTCCGGGAGCATAATCATTTGATGTTTCATAATAAGACTGAATATCTTCCTTGTCTTGTCTTGGGGAAAAGAATATGCTTGACCCATCTTTCTTATAAGAGACGAATCCCGGCTGCTCAATTCTCGATCGCTTGACTTCTTGGACCCGCTTTGCCGTCGTCGAACGTTTTTTCCATTCTTCAGTTTGTTTTTGCCTCCACGTCGGATCTTCCGTATGACGGGCTGGCGATGAAGGGCATCGTCATTCTTCGTAGCCTGCTGAAAGAGGCGCTGCATTTTGGCTTTCTCTTAAATGGCCATTTCACGGTTGTGGTCATCTCGGACCTTGTGACCCGCTTCCTTTATTAGCTTGTCAATCTGTTCTTCAAAAGACGGACTCGGCATTTTTGTGGCAGGATCTTGTTTTGGTTCAACTGCAGCATCTTCTAACAGAGTGTCCCCTTCTTCATCGAAGTCATGTATAACGTAGCAGCCATAGAATCGTTCCCGTTTCTTGGATTGAACATATCCAAGCCCGATCGTTTCCATCCTCCCTTTGGGCAATTTTCGCTGAGTTCTATGGACGTTCCAGATCCTGTTGTCGAGCAGTCTGTTTAAAGGGTATGCCTTGGCGCCTCAACAGCCTTTTTAATCCTTCTGTATAGTATCTGGGCAGACGGATGGGCTGGAGCCTGTCAAGTGTAGAATCGACACCATGCCAGATTTCTTTCTCCACTTTGGTTTCCGTGGATTGAAAAAAGAGGATCGCCTTTTCATCTTTTCACCTGGGAGGAACATAGAGCGTCTGCAGTTCTTGCACATTATAGATATCAAGTGCGTCGAGCTCTTTATAGTGCTGCCGCAGAACCATAGCGATTTGCAAACTCCGTTCGTCACCTGGCACGGCTTGTATAGATGGTCGAACAGAAAATACTGCATTGACCTCATCTTCAGAGTCGCTGCCGAAGATCAACATAGGGGTAGATGGTCCGGACTTGTTGTATTGGAGCGACCCTGAATAAACTATCTCTTTTTCCTCCTCGGTATCGCTCCCAGAGACCGGAATAGTGGTGATAGCCTTCTGCTTATTCTCCGGTTTATGGCATCTTTCCGTGTCTTCGAAGTCTGGTAAGAAGTACTTTGCATCTTCGTACTTTCAGACTTCATTCACGGAGAATGGGTTCAACTCCCCTGTCACGGTATACTCGAGACCATCCTTGAAATACTTCATACACTGATATTGTGTAGAAGGGATGATGTTGTACTAGTGTAACCAAGGCCTGCCGAGCAAAGCGTTGTAGCAAGTCTTGGCGTCAATGACGTGAAACTTGATGTCAGTGACAAGCAGTCCAAAGCGTAACGTCGGTATCACATACCCGAGCGTCCGTGATGACTGGGAGTCAAACCCGGAGATAGTGATTTTATCCCGAGCGAGGTGTTGAACGCTCATGCAAATTTCCTTCGACACCCTTACATTTGGGAGGTTGACAGAGAACCCATTGTCGACCAGGATCTTACCTATCTTGATGTCATGACAGTATCCGGTGACATACAGGGGACGGTTGTGCTCATACGTCCCAAGGAGGAGGTCTTCATCGCCGAAAGTGACGTCAGCAGTGTGCACTTCTTCCAGCTCGTCCTTCATCTTTTCTTCGGCAAGGAAAGCTTGAAACTGTTCGGGCACTTGTAGTGCCTTGATCAACGAATCTCTCGCCTCTTTAGATAGCAGAAGGGCATCGAGAATGCTTAGCTGCGTGGGTATCTTCCTCAGGTGTGCCAGAACGTTGTAATCCACCTTGTTTTTCTTTGGCGGATCCTTGGCCGTCCGCTCTTTGACGACTCGATTATCGATGGCGATATCTTCAGGGACTTTTCCTTCCCTTTATCTTTTTTACTCGGCCCCTTATTTGTGGGTCCGGGATTCTTTTCGGGTAACGTGCGATTACGCAGCTGAATGTTCTCACAGGTCTTTATCTCTTCTGTTTCGGAGATGGATTCCTTGAAGAGAGGGCCGAGGGCTATTTCTTCATCAGAATCGCTCCCGAAGGTGAGAACTTACGATCCCCAGGAATCAACCATGTGACAGTTACCGACAGTTCTTTTGCGCTCATCTGTCGTGCTCTTCTGCTCTCGACGCATTTTGCGCTTCATCCGCTTGAAATGCTGCCGATGAGCAACGTATCCCTGCTACCAATTCTTGAAGTCCATGCATTCCTCGGTAGGGTGTGTGATCCTCTGATGGTATAAACAGTAGTTTGGATGTGCATCTAATTAGTCAGGGAACGTATTTTCTGAAGTGTCTTCTTTGAGAGGTGGCAGGTTCATTCCCATTGACAAAACTTTAGCGAACTGCTTTCTGGTCTTAAACCTGATTTTGCTGGCGGCAGAAGTGCTTCCATCCGGTTGGAGTACTCTATGGCTCCTCAATGCCGGAGCTTCTTCAACGTGACGCCGACGCTTGGCCCTTTCATATATGGCCGTTTCATGCTCTCGGTCAGATTTGCTCTTCTGATGGGCCTCGTTCAGCAACATGCCAATCATCTCATCTGACGGTTCTAGGAGTTCCGGTTCGGGATCTGCCCCAGTTTCTCCGCATCAGGAGCTTCTTCACTATCTATTGATGAGTGAGGGATCACGTGGCAGCTCGCCACATAGTTCTCAGGTTCATCTGACGAGCCTTTTCCGTCAGCGTCATCGGGTTCATTCTCGAGAACATGCTTAAAGAATTCATCCAACGTGATTGGAGTCCGTGCCTTCTGGTTATATTCTGCCGGTGCATCGATGTATTTCTGCAGACTTTACGGCCGTCTTCGAGTTGAACGGGCTTCTTGGCCTTCTTCTTTTTCTTCAAAGACTTTAGAGGCTTGGCCTGAATGTTTTGTCCACCTTCACCAACTTTCGGCGTTGGGCACGGTGTTCATACCAGAATATTATATTTAATACCACCCATTCTTATGCTCGTTTGTTTATAGGTAGGTACTCTTGAGCCGTGTTTGCTAGTTAATTGCAGGATACATGTTCTCAGCTCTAAACAGTGAAATTCATGGAAAAGCACGATAAATTCCGGATTACTGCCAACCACAGATAAAACACGGGTCTCCTCTCTCTATCCGTATAATGCCGCACACCAGTTTAAGGGACAAAATGACAAATCGATTGTCATTTTCATGCCTAAAGCACAATGTCAACACAAAATCCAAGAAATCTACGCGGAGCTCAAGGAAATCATGGCAAAAGATCCACATCACATCACCTTTTTGAGATGCTGAAATTCTGGAAACATTGTGAAGAGATTATGAGAAACAACATATACCACACTGAAAAGTACAGAAAACCAGGGAAAATCACCAAGTTTGAAAGGCCAACCCCTCTTTATGGCCGCGGTTCCGCGGCATAAGCACGCTTAGGCCGCGGATCCGCGGCCGTATAGGCTTGTCATATGAAAATATTCTGGGGCAGTTTGGTCAATTCATATAGTGCCAGAATGTTGCCCTAGGTTCTCTGTTTCCTGCCTATAAATTGCCCAGAACTTGCCAAGCCATGGTGTTCTTTTTCATGCCCACTTTTTGTTAGTTTTTAGTGTAAACGTCTTCTTCTTCTTCATTCTTTCCTCCATTAAATTGTTGTGAGAGCTTTTGAGTGGATGTTAAATGAAGAAGAGGGTTATTTTGTATCATTCTTTTGCTTAGCTTCCCCTTTGAGCTCTCTACCTTAACTTGATCTTGCAACCTCTTAAGTGAGCTTGCAAGTTTAAGCTTTGGTCATTGATCTCAAGGGGTTGTATCAATAATGTTCTTTCTTTTGTGCTTCATTCTCCATGAGTTCTTTGCCTTTTCTTGATCTTGCAACCTCTTAATTGAGCTTGCAAGTTTAAGATTTGGTTATTGAACCCATGTCTTGTTTTGGGTTCTATGGTTCCTAGTTTCATTTCTTGCCCATTTACTTTCTTGCACTTTAATACTTTCTTTACTTTCATGCACTTAAATTCCATGCACTTTTAATTACTTGCTTGTAATCTTTTCTTTTCTTTGTTTATCTTTTTTTTTGCTCTTTTTGGTTCGTTTTGTGCATGGTTGTAATATGTTGTTGTTAAGAATAAATACAATATTGTAAGTTAAGGTTTCATTCCTCATTTCCTTTTCCCGTTATTTTCCTTTGAACTCCGCCCAAACGTTACGCAAGCGCTCCGTTAGGCACCCTACCCTACCAAGGTAACTGTGATTCCTAACTACGACCGGTTGCGTTCGGTTTGGCCGGAGGCGAAAGCAAGAGACAAGAACGGAAGGACAAGGGTGGATAAGCCGGATTCCACGAATACCGTGCTTAAATCCCCTAATCCACGTTATTGCCGATTGCCCTAGCTTCAATTGGTCAAGACTCGGCTCAAAGGTTTTGAGTGCGGATTTCTTTAGCTTACACTTTCGTATCTTTTTCTTAACAACTTTATACTTGCATATATCACTTAGGATAGAATTGAACAAACATATACACATTCTTTATTGACTCGTCTAAAACTCGAACGGACATACAACCATCTCCCTGTGGATCGACCCGTGCTCAACCGGCTAGCTGCAAAACGACACCGTCTTGATTGCGGTTAACTTTAATTCTTCCAATCAAATGGCGCCGTTGTCGGGGAGACGGTAACGTATTTTCTTTCTTGTTATTCGGGTTAATATTCTTTTTGTATATATATAAAATTATAAATCAATAAAAAAAAATAAAAAAAAATCTTTTTGTTATTTTTGATAATTTTTGTGTGCAAGTGTGCAGGCTAATCTGGAGCAAGTACAGTAATTCAATCAAGAAACAGAGCATTTTATTTTGGAGTAGAGAGCAAGGGGAGTGCAGGGAAGCAAAACAGAGGCTCCAATACCACTGTTTGACCGCGGAACCGCGGTCAAAGAGGGGCTTTGGCCGCTGTTCCGCGGCTGCATTGAGGCCTCTGTGCCCCAATTTTTTCTGCCCTTTCTCTTTCCTTTTATCTTCTCTGTGAATTCCACTATACTGTATTTTCTGCAGGTTTCTTTGCACAGATTGCGCAGCCGCCAAATAAATTTTTGTTGTTTTAGATTTTGTTTGTTTACCGCTTTGCATATATTAATACGGACATTAAGGGGCTATAACACCAATTCAGATTGGGTGGGGATTTCATCACCCTTCCTAAGACCCCACAAATCACTAATTGCATACGCATTACCTTGAGCTAATAAAAAATACTAGACTCAGCCCTAAGGACGTCGCGCTCAATAGGACAGAGGACTGGTTGTAGGCATCGGCCATTTATCCTATCCTGACTTTGCGGTGTCTAGGCAAGTGTGTCCAAGGCAAGTGGTTACTTAATTAGGACCACTACTTACATAGTGGGGAGCCTCCCACTTACCTGGCACATACCTGGCCGCAATTGGCGGAGAAGAGGCGGTTTAAGGTCCTATTTCTAGCCTTTTGGAACAGTTAGGAGCTGTCTAGCTGACCTAAGTGACCTTAGCTCTAGGTGTGTTTGTGCATATTGTGATTGTGATTGTGCTTGTAAATTTTAGTCCCATAATTCCGTATTCTTTTAAACAAACAATTTTCAAAACTCCAAAAACAAACATTTAAATAAATAAATAAATAAATAAATAAATAAAAAATCCACATTCTTTTTCCCCTCCTTTTCTCTCCCTTTCTTTCTCTCTCTCTTCATATCATGGGTACTCCACCTAGAAAAACTCTTGCCGAACTTTGGTACCCACAACCAGACATAACTTCCTACGGTTCTTACTTTGGTCGAATTTCGAACGACCCCTCCATGCCCAAAATTTCATTGAAAGATCGCATAGACACGTCTAGGACAAACACTTGCCCTTTGTACCAACCTTTTCAACCTCCCCCACCCTCTTATGTTGATACCCCTTTTGCAAGTCGTCCTTTGTCCATCGCTGAACATATTGAACAATCCCGTAGCCGATCTTTCACTCCTTTCACCACTACAGATTCTTGGGATCAACAATTCCATTCACTTTCTTATCCAAATGTTGATCCTTCTCCTGTTCAACCATTCAATTCCTACCAGTCCTACCCAACTTTTGCACCTTACCTAGATATTGCTTCTGAACCGCCATTTGGGAGTTTTCAGTATCCAAACATCTTTGAATCTTTTACTGAGACCCCTTCACAACCCATGTCTAGTCTGGAACAGTCTTTGGAAGACTTTAGGGTAGCATCGTACCAACAGATGATGGATTTGAATGCGTCCATGGCCGCCCTCATACAACCTAGTGACCCGGTAGCTAGTTTTCAACTAGCTCCAAATTTTCCAATGTATGAAGAGGCGGTAGGACAGGTTGAGAATTTGAGTGGAGAGAGTGAGCTATACCCTCTTCCGAATCAAGCCTACCCATTTCAACTTGAATCCCATAACTCCGATTTTGAATGTCTATCTAGTGTTCCAAACGATTCATTGATTAAAGATAGAACAGATAATGAGTTGTGTGACTTTGTAGTGTTTGATTTGCCCGATTGTGAAGGGTCCCTTTTGAGTGAAACCACACCCAATCCTTTTGACCTCTACACCTCCATCTTAGAACCAGAATTGATTGAAATCCATGCTTTTGATGAGGTGTTTGAGAATATAGATTTTCACTTGATTGAGGATATTGATACTGGGAATATTTTGGATGATGAACCCATAGATTTGGTTGGGTTTCTCTCTTCAATTCATCATCCCGAGTCATTAAATGTTTTTTCCGAACCCCATATGCGTCTGGATTTTGAGGATAAATGCATGGATGTGCTTAACTTTGAGGAGAGTTTTGAGGATATTTTTGAGGATGAAACAGTTCTTGTTGATGAGTCGGATTTTCCAATTCATCATATCCCTTTCATTGACTGTGTACACCCTCATGAACCTTTAACCAATAACCTTCCTCAATCACCTACCACCATCCTTTCCATCGTTCTGACCTGGCAAGACACCGTATCATTTTCACTTCCTGTGTCTGGTTTAGCAAGTTCGGCTTACCCATGGTTTCTTACGAATCTTGAGGGATTTGACCCAATTTCTCGCCATATTGATAGATTAGTACAATCCATTTTTTCACATCGATCATTACAGATTGTACTAATTTATTCAATCCATTTCCACCCTCAAGTTCATATTCTACTTCTTTCTCCCTTCCGCCATTCTTCTTCTTATATACCGAGACCGTATCCCGCGTCTATCTCTATATAGTCTCACGTATTCTCTATTTCTTATCTCTCTGCATTCTTTCACCAGCCACTGCTTTATCACGATAAGATTTTTGAATGGTTGGTGCTCACTTTTGGCCTGTGTAAGGCTTTGTATAGCTTGATACTGTTCTTTCCCCCCGATCCTGAACTTCAACGCTTAACAGTGGAAACACTGCTTTACTTAAGTTTGGGGGGGAACCTTTTTGTATATATTTTTTTTGTTTTCCTTTTTTGTTTTGTATATAATTTTTCTTTTGAAGAGCGCTGACAATTTTGACCCTCTTGGTGTAGCCTGACAGTGAGGGCACTGTCAAGTTTAAGTTTGGGGGTGTGCTCGGTAAGCTTTCTTCCTTCGCATTCATTTGTATATTTTGCATACCTTATTAAAAACCCATAAAAATCGAAAAAAAATTTCAAAAATATAAAAACTTTATCGTCAAGTTAGCTAATAGGGTAACTTAGATTTTTATTCTGAAATCTTAGTTGATATGTTAGAAATAACTAAATCCTAGGCTTAGGAATTGAAAACCCTAAAAATAACCCACATTCTGTCTAACTTTGGTAATTATACGTCCTTACAGTTTTTTTTGAGAAATAGGTAATCTTGAGTTCAGTTCTTGAGTTAAGTTAAGATGAAGGGAAAGTATTGATGCTTTACTGAAGAATAAGTCTGAAAATAAGTTTCTTTTCTTGAGTTCAAATTCAGAAAGTATATACCCGACAAACTGCACTTGCACGCACCTTGAAACTTGGGATAGTAGAAGATACCTAGAAATACTCTTGCCTAAAAACCTAGTATGAAAGAAAAAACGGTAATTAAAGCTAAACACTAAAAGAGTATCATTGAAAAATATATCCGGTCTTGAAAAAGAAAAATAAAAGAAAAGAAAAATAAATAAAGTCAAGACATGGAAACTGCTATTTACGCTTTAAGTTCACACATTCAGTAATCGGCCGTTAGTGCCTCAAGAAGCATTAATAGTCGCATGAAAGGTGTGTGAGCAAATCCGTCCATTCTTAATGAAAAGAAGTAGTATTAGGTGTTAGGGCAAGGGTATTATTGCTTGAATTGAATTCTCAAGTGTAGGGGTGAAATAATACACACACGTAGGGGTATACAATCGATATTTGATAAAATATAGAAATAAAGAATAAGACTTGTGTTTTCTGTAAAGTTGATAAAAATACCTGATTTAAGACCGCACTTTAGAAGGAAAACTCAGCAGAACCAACATCTTTCTAAACTTTTTTGGAACGTATAGGATCTGAGGTTAAATAGATAGAAGGTGTGAAACATAAGGGTTGAATATTTCTAACTTAGGATGATAGAGTTTCTAACATAGATACTAAACTGTAGGAGTAGAATCATTGTTAACTTATGACACCAGCTTGACGGGATTTTGTGGGTGTAATCCACTGAAAACCATCAGGAGACAACACTCCTCCTACTAGGGACACCTAGAGGTTTAACGGCTTGTTGCACACGCTCAGTGCAATCGCGTTCCCTGCGAAAGTGCGGTTAGGACTTTTTTGTGAATAATTGGTTTTGCTCGGGACGAGAAAAAGTTAAGTTTGGGGGTATTTGTTCATACCAGAATATTGCATTTAATACCGCCCATTCTTATGCTCGTTAGTTTATAGGTAGGTACTCTTGAGCCGTGTTTGCTAGTTAATTGCGGATACAGGTTCTCAGCTCTAAACAGTGAAATTCATGGAAAAGCACGACAAATTCCGGATTACTGCCAACCACAGATAAAACACGGGTCTCCGCTCTCTATCCGTTTGTTGCCGCACACCAGTTTAAGGGACAAAATGACAAATCGATTGTCATTTTCATGCACAAAGCATAATGTCAACACAAAATCCAAGAAATCTACGCGGAGCTCAAGGAAATCATGGCAAAAGATCCACATCACATCACCTTTTTGAGATGATGAAATTATGAAAACATTGTGAAGAGATTCTGAGAAACAACATATACCACACTGAAAAGTACAGAAAACCAGGGAAAATCACCAAGTTTGAAGGGCCAACCCCTCTTTATGGCCGCGGTTCCGCGGCATAAGCACGCTTAGGCCGCGGATCCGCGGCCGTATGGGCTTGTCATATGAAAATATTCTGGGGGCAGTTTGGTCAATTCATATAGTGCCAGAATGTTGCCCTAGGTTCTCTGTTTCCTGCCTATAAATTGCTCAGAACTTGCCAAGCCATGGTGTTCTTTTTCATGCCCACTTTTTGTTAGTTTTTAGTGTAAACGTCTTCTTCTTCTTCATTCTTTCCTCCATGAAATTGTTGTGAGAGCTTTTGAGTGGATGTTAAATGAAGATGAGGGTTATTTTGTATCATTCTTTTGCTTAGCTTCCCCCTTGAGCTCTCTACCTTAACTTGATCTTGCAACCTCTTAAGTGAGCTTGCAAGTTTAAGCTTTGGTCATTGATCTCAAGGGGTTGTATCAATAATGTTCTCTCTTTTGTGCTTCATTCTCCATGAGTTCTTTGCCTTTTCTTGATCTTGCAACCTCTTAATTGAGCTTGCAAGTTTAAGATTTGGTTATTGAATCCATGTCTTGTTTTGGGTTCTATGGTTCCTAGTTTCATTTCTTGCGCATTTACTTTCTTGCACTTTAATACTTTCTTTACTTTCATGCACTTAAATTCCATGCACTTTTAATTACTTGCTTGTAATCTTTTCTTTTCTTTGTTTATCTTTTCTTTTGCTCTTTTTGGTTCGTTTTGTGCATGGTTGTAATATGTTGTTGTTAAGAATAAATACAATATTGTAAGTTAAGGTTTCATTCCTCATTTCCTTTTCCCGTTATTTTCCTTTGAACTCCGCCCAAACGTTACGCAAGCGCTCCGTTAGGCATCCTACCCTACCAAGGTAATTGTGATTCCTAACTGTGACCGGTTGCGTTCGGTTTGGCCGGAGGCGAAAGCAAGAGACAAGAACGGAAGGACAAGAGTAGATAAGCCGGATTCCACGAATACCGTGTTTAAATCCCCTAATCCACGTTATTGCCGATTGCCCTAGCTTCAATTGGTCAAGACTCGGCTCAAAGGTTTTGAGTGCGAATTTCTTTAGCTTACACTTTCGTATCTTTTTCTTAACAACTTTATACTTGCATATATCACTTAGGATAGAATTGAACAAACATATACACATTCTTTATTGACTCGTCTAAAACTCGAACGGACATACAACCATCTCCCTGTGGATCGACCCATGCTCAACCGGCTAGCTGCAAAGCGACACCGTCTTGATTGCGGTTAACTTTAATTCTTCCAATCACGCGGCTTCAGCATCCCTTCAATAATCTCGGGCTCCAGCGGGCTCTTCCACCTAATCCTCGGATATGCTTGGAGATCTTTCAGCATTTTTTAAGTTTTTGTCGAAAGAACAACTTCCCATGGAGCTTCCTCTGTAAATGAGCATGATGCCCTCGGCGTGTCTATATTTTTCGGAGCGTGTGGTTGTGGCGGGTTTACCCTCCAGTTTTCAGACAACGCGAATTTTCCTTGCTGGTACTGGTCCTCAATCCAGTTTTTGAAGACAAACCAATCTTCGATTGGATGGCCTATTATTCGATGGCAGGGCCAGTTGTTGGGACTGTTGACGTCGCTGGGCTGCAGTAGGCGTTTTGGATCCGGTAGGGTGATGAGCCTGTTGCGCATCGCCAACTCGAACAGTCTTCTCGTTTTATCCTGAGGAAACGAATAAGGGCGTTTTAGCCTCTCGTTGAAGAGTCGCTGTCTATCACTTTGGCGATCAGCTGGTTTTGGACCACTAGGCTGCTGTTGAGAATTGGCAACGAAGGTCTCTTTCCCCTTCCCCTTTTCGTTTCGAGGCTCCATTTTCGAGGAAGACGGTCTATGGCCCATCTGATTCATTTGGGCCAATTTGTCAATCAAGGCCTGGAAGGTAGTCGGCTTGAAAAATATCATGAACTGGGATATGGTCGCCTACGGGTCGAGGGTACCTACGGACATGCCTACTGCAGGAGCCTCTTTTATGCGCTGTTCGCACTTCGACCATAAATTCCGCCACCGTATCGCGTACTGAACCCATGTTTTGCTAGGCTTCACCCTGGCGTTAATTAGTGCGGTGATCGGGGTGCGCTCGCTAGCGCTTGTGAATCTCTGTGTAAACAGTAGCTCCATTTCCGCAAATGTCTTGATAGAGTTATTCGGGAGCTCGGAATACCACTCGAATGCTGTCTCCGACAAGATGCCAACGAATTGGTGAAGCAGTAGCTTATTGTCACCTCCGGTGTTGCCGAACAGAGCCCTGAACTGAGCGACATATTGATGGGGATTGCCTGTCCCCTTGTATATGTGGAACTTAGGGATCGTATATCTTGGCAGGTAATTTATTTGATCGTACCAACCCGGATAGGGTCGTCCAGTCTTGACGATTTGGCTGGCCGCTTCGCTTGCCTGATGAGCTCGTATCTGTTGAGCGATATAATCATCCAGGGAGGCTTTGGAGATGGTCTCCTCTTTGGCTGCTGATAGAGCTGGAAGGGGGTTCGATGTCTCCCCTCTGTCGTCTTCAAGGATAATCGGGGGGTCTTCAGCTGGAGGATCCGGCTGTATCATCATCCCGACCATATCTTGGTATAAAAGCGTCATTTGTTTTATGTTGGCCGCTTGTTCCACGGCCTCTTTTTCTTTCCTCTCGAGCATTCTTCGGAGGAATTCGGCATCGGTCTCCTGTTCGTGATGCTGTTCCGACGATGTTTCCGGGCTTTCTTTTGGCCTAGTGAGTGCGGCCATTTTCGTTAGCATCTCTTGGAGCTTTTGCTGTTGTTGCTCTCGTGCCTTTGTTACTGATCGGGTGAGCGGTCGGTGACCCATAGAAGCACGGCTTTCCACTTTTCCGAAAGCCATATAAACAGTGTGCACCACCATGCCCCCAGACTTAGGGTGTTTAGGTTCAGCACCCTTTAGATTCGTCGCAGACGCGGGAATTTTCTCCGGCCTTCTCCTTTTGTGGGCGGTCGAAGTTGAGGGGGTCGTTGCAGCGGGCACCCAAGTAGACGACCCCTTCTGTGGTATGATAGGGTGGTCCTTCTCTTGCCGAACTTTCATCTTCTTCGGTTGGCGGGAGCAGTCTTGATTGATCACCGAGTTTTGGACCTGTCGCCAAACCTTATGAATTTTAGAGGACAGCCGCTGAGGGGGCTGCGCTAGCTTCGCCTTTGTAACGTTCTCCACAGGTGAAGGAGATCTTTTTAGTACAGCGGTCGGAGAAATTTTGCGCACCCTCCTAAATGGTTCAAACCTGTTCCCAGTTGGAACAGCAGCAGCAATTTCCACCGTTGGAGCTGGCGGAGCCAGTCCAGAAGGGGAACTGCCCCCAGCTTTCCTCACTCGGTGCCAGTAATGACGTCGAGCATGTCGTGCTGCCGGGATCACCTTCGTTGTTGGGGTAGCTGCATCGTGCTTCATGCTTTGACGAGAAACTGCTGTTGGTGTCAGCCTGTCAAAGACCGACGTCCGTTGAGCGGGGATGGCCAACCTGTCGAAGGCAGACTTTCGAGCAGGGGAAGCAGCCTTGTTTACTTCACCTGGAGCGGGAGCTGGAGAAGGGGAAGCAGCCTTGGTTACGTCAGGTTTTCACATTAGCAGCCGTAGAAGCCGAGACTGTACACCATGGTAACCCTGGTAATTCCCTCACATCTTTCCAAAACTTTTGCATTCTTTCGTTCTTCCACATATCATGCTCTATCAATAGTTCTATCACTAAATTGCTTTGAATCTGTTACACTTTCCTTCTACAAATTTCGAGGAAGGAATTTTTATAAGCAGGGTAGAATGTAACAACCCTAAACTTTCTGTACGAATTTTTTCAAAATACAGAAAGGAGTACCTGAGCCCGAGCACAAGTTATAAATTTGTTTTGCTTTTGAACAGCAAGAAAGAGCTTGTAGCTCACTGGTAAAGACCTTGCACTGCAGAGTCATAGCACCTGAGTTCAAATCCCATCAGCTACATATTATTTTTATTGTATTTTCTTTTAATTTTTTAGAAGCCCAAGGGTTTGCACGTGCACAACACGTAAAATGAAGAGATACAGAATAAACAAACACGTGCACGAGAGTATATGAGACAACAGGGACACATGGCGTGAATCTAGAGCCCATCTCACCGGATCGGACCGATGAGATTAGTTGATGGGGACGACACCGCCGGGCCCCCATAGGGATTGTTCTCCATTCTTTTCCCCTTGCAACACTTGGCCTACCACACTTCCCCCATATTGTTTGATTTTTCTGCACATTGGTAGAGATTAAAATCACCCCTTTAATCCTTTCAAATGCAAATTTTTAATTGTCCAATTCAATCACTAAACCCTAGTTTTCCCTATAAATACCACACCATATTTCACCCCTCCTCATTCAGAATTACCCCACAAAAACTCTCAAAAATTCTCAAATCCTTATAGTGTGCAAGTGGAGTTAGCAAAGAGGGAAGTTCCGGCGAAGTTCCGAGGAGATTCCGGCGACGAAATGACGCCCCGACGCCTACCTTAGATTCCTCTCTCTCTCCTTTTGTTCCTTATCCAGTAAGTTCCCTCTCCCCCTCTCTTCTTCTACTCTAAAGACTTTCATTTCTAAAACCCGACGGAAGCGGAGTTAATCCGACTTCCGATTCGGTTTTCCTTTAAAAACTCTATTTCTTATTAAACAAGAAAATACCATACTCTCATATATTGTTTAACAAACGTTAACAAACATATTAAAATAAGTTTCATTCCAAAAGAATCTTTATTGCAACTTTTATCGTATTTTTACGGTAAAATACCATATACTTTAGTTCGACACAAATTAACATAAAACTTGTATTACCTTTAGATAACTCATGAGGTAATGACCTAGCTCATTACAACACACATCCTTGACATAGCACGATAAGATTTTTGGAATATATTCATGGGATAATACGGTATTACAAATAAATACCATCAACTTAAAAAACCATTTCTTTAAAAAGTTTATTAAACAATTCTTTGCAATTGCGCCTCTACAACCCACTTTTGGGGACCCTGATCGGGATGATACGGGTTATCGCACGTCCTCGGGCCTAGTAGAGCGAGATGAAGACCTCCGCAAGGAGCATTCGATCTCGATGGAATTTTTAATGCTATTTTTAAGAAAATGAGATTTCGAGAAAATAAATAAAATTTATTTTTATTAAATATATAAATATATATGAATATTATCAAAAAATATATTTTAAATATATTATACAAATATTCCAAGTTTTCTAAATCAAAGGAATCACCATTGCATGAAACTACCATCCAAATTCAATACAAATTCCAATATTTCAATAAAATACCGTATACTATGAAACCTAGGTTCTACTCACTAGAAATTTCACATTATAAAATATACATTTATGAAAACCCTAAAAACGATAATTAAATGCTTGAGATGTATTTTGAAAATTATATCAAAATTATTTTTACCTAAAACCCACTCAAGTTATACTAAATTACAATAAGGACCCTAGTAAATATAGGTTTAAGCGGGACCAATTCTCTTGAGCCTTAGGGAGCCGGAGAATGTAGGTGCTTGCCTATCTAAGGTAGACAATCTAACAATGGTGTTATCAACACGGTAATTGTCTTTGAAAAAGACACAAATCCTGCCGTCCATTTGCAGCAGTTACCGATAACTCCAAAACAATCAGGACTTCAATTCTGTTTAAAATTCTGACTCGGTTCAAGTCATGGGCATATATACATTCAATCTGACTTGAATATAATTCATGTCTAACTCCATTTACAACATGAATCTGTTTATACCAGAATACAATCTATAACAACATGAACATGACCGAACCGAACCATGGATATATCCTGATTACATGACTATCCATTTACAACCATTCCGTCTACTGATATCATGGTTTCGGAAAATCTTCTATTTACTACAAGACAATATAATACAATCAGTACAATCAGTACATCCAATACAATAAGACACTACGGGGTTTACAAAGGGGTAGACTGGTACGGAACATGTTAAAGGTGGCATGAAGTGGTCACTTAAGACGTAATTACATCCATGCTGTTGTTCCGTAGTATTTTCGACGGAGCCTTGTAAACGGGTTACCAAAGTCCATGGAGTAAGTTCGACTCCTCTCGTATACACTGGCATATTCTGTACGAAGCTACAAACAACTGCGTTAAAATTACAAACAAACATTACTAGTTATACTCTCTTCCTGTCTATTCTATCTCTACCCATCTTTGGGACTTACCGAGCGATTGTTCGCTGATGACATTCATATTTCTCTTCTTCTTTGGAATGTTGTCAGGAGGATCCGACTCACTGGAGCTCGAGACCAGCCAGGAGCACTTGGAGCAGATCACAGAAGACCCTGAGCATTGACTTTACCATTACATACTTTTCATTTCAGTTATGTCATTATTTAGGCATTGCTTTCCATTCATGTATTTACATTTCCAGTTGTACCTGTAAAAGAATGTTTAATAAATAAAGTTGCTGTTCATTTATATTCTTGCCTGTTGTGTGTATTTTATATTACTTAGATATGCTTAGCGTATTTACTTCTGAGTGAAAATGTAGTGGGCCTCGGCCGCGTCCCCTCCCCATACACTGGGAAGCGGGGCGTGACAGGTTTTGTTGGCGGCCCATGCAGCTCAGCACTGTATGGACATGCAAGTCAGCTCTGTATGGACATGCATGTCAGTTCTGAATAGACATACGGGTTAATTATGCATGAAGTCCTAAGCAATATAACATAAGAATCAGCAACTAGAAACATTCTTTACATATTTCTTGAATCTTCCAATTTCATATATTTTGTATCTGTCCTAACCCAAATTTTTCTTTCAAGCTTAGGGATTCCCCAAACAACACCAGCACCAATTTCAACAACACTCCACCACCTCTACCGCTTACACCTACCGTCGCTGCTCCGTTCAATGAGCAGACAGTACTGCTTGAGGTGATCCGCAGTCTCCTGGAGGGATAGCAGCAGCAGACTGCTATTTTGATGAACCACCCAGAAGTGGAAGCACCTGGAGTAAAGCAATTCCGGGCTTTACAGCCCAAGCAATTCTCGGGAAAAGAGAGCCTTGTTCGCCACCGAAAATGGAGACGAAACCGCATAGGTCGTCTTGCCTGAATTTGGGGGCAGATGCTATTTGGTTTTATCCGTCCACCTTTCCGAAGATGACAAGTTGATGTATGACACCATGTCTCGGAGGTTTAGACGGATGCGGCCGATGTAGCAGACTTCGTCAGATTCCCCCTCATTGTGAGAGGTATTTTGATTGTGGGAACGCTCTTCCATGCAGGCGCAAGCCCTTACAGTTAATTACGTTCCCGCATCGCGGTAACCACTTTCTCCTGCTCCAGAAGTTCACTTCGTATCGTGTGTGTTTGTTTTATTTTTGGTTGCCCATAGATTGTATACGGAGACTAATTTTTGTTGTCGCCCGTAGGGCGTGGATTAATCCAAATCCGTATTTTCTTAGATTTGGGTTTGGGTTGGGTTTAAGGATCGTTAGTCTCATTTGAGACTAAGATCAACTTAAACGTTTGTTGAGGATACGTTAGTCTAATTTTAAACTAAGATCTACTCAACAGGATCATTTAGATTCAGCAAAAGAGTATTTGGGCTCTATTGCTTTAGTTTAGGGACATTGCGGTCCAGAAGTTTAAGGACATCATAGTCCATGACAGTTTAAAGACATCATAGTCTGTAAAGTTTAAAGACATCATCGTCTATGAGTTTAAGGACCTCACAGTCCATAGTAGTTTAGAGACATCATAGTCTGTAAAGTTTAAGGACATCATAGTCCATGGGTTTAAGGACCCTACAGTCCGTAAAGTTTAAGGACATCATAGTCCATGAGTTTAAGGACTCCACAGTCCGTGGAATGTCTGATTGTCGGGACCCGTCACCTGTCTGAAGACGTTGAAGGATTACAACAACACATATCAGAGGAGTGAAGAGATGTACCCTTGAACCAATATTGTTTGGGAGATCTGTAGTCAAGTTTGGGACTAAAATCAAAGATTTATGAGCATATGGGCTCAATTAATCTGAATTAGGGATCTGTGGCCAACTTGGGCTCGGCCCATTCAGTTCAAATGTTGGTCATTTAATTAGGCTCAGTCCTTTTTCATTTAACAATGCTGAGCATTGGTTTGGGTTCTGACAACCGTTTTTGTCTTTTATTGAGTGCTGAGCACTCATTATAACTCCGGGGCTTTATTTAAAAAACCGTTTATGTTCCCTCAGCACACACGTGAGAAGCACGTGGTGCGCTTGGCGCAGAGCGCCAGTCAATGAGCGCAGAGCGCTTCTGTTAAGTAGTGCACACGTGAGGAGCATGTGGCGCGCTTGGCGCTGAGCGCCAGTCAAAGAGCGCAAAGCGCTTCTGTTAAGTAGCGCACACGTGAGGAGCACGTGGCGCACTTGGCGCTGGTCACCAGATTTGGAGCACTAAAGCACTTCTTATGAAGTAGCGCACACGTGAGGAGCACGTGGCGCGGTTGGCGCTGAGCGTCAGACAATGAGCGCAGAGCGCTTCTGATCAATTTTGTGATCTCAGAAATAAGTTCTCGCTTACAAGAGACTTTGTCTCATGGTTCTAAGAATAAAGTTCTTATTTTTATAGGAGATGTTATAATCTCTTCTATTTTCTTTTGTGGAAGACTTTGTCTTTGTAGATCTATGATCTGAAGAGAATGAAATTCTTCTCCCCCCCTTTTATGATGAGATGCTATGATCTCTTTTTGTGAAAGACCTCTGTCTTATAGATCTATGATCTGAAAAAGAACTATGTTCTTCTTCCTTGATGAGATTTTTTTTATCTCTCTGTTTTTACCTTGAAGAAAAGTTCTTCTTCTCAGAGCTTGCGCTTTTCTTTGAAATTTCTCAAGACTTATGAGGGGTTCTTCCTTGTGAGACTTGAAGTCTTGGGTCCTTTATATAGGGGAGGCTGATTTGTTGAATCAGTTGAAGAGTTCTTTTCTCTAATTGATTTGGGGATATTTCCCACCGTTGGATCTTTGATCTTAGGGCTTCTATTTTATAGAAGGCAATCTTCTATTTTTTAACAAGATTGAGAAAATCTTTTCCCATACAGAACTTGTTCTGTTCCTTGGTGATTTTTAATCACCATTGGATCATTGATCCAATGGTGCTCTGATTTACAGAGCACAATCTTCCTTATTTGGAAAGATTCTGAGGAGTATTTCCTTAGAAGAATTTTATTCTGGTAATTTGATAATTTATCATTTTCGTTGGATCTTTGATCTAACGGTAGAGAATATTTAGTTCTAGCACTTGGCGCTCTTGTGCCTTGCACGTGAGCGCTGCCTTAGAGTCTTTGACTCTCAGCGCTGGCGCACTTGGCGCGAGCGTACTCGTGCTTTGCACGTGAGCGCTGCTTCAGAGCGCTGGCGCTCTTGGTGCTAGTGCACTCATGCTTTGTACATAAGCGCTGCTTCAGAGCGCTGGCGCTCTTGGCGCGAGCACACTCGTTCTTTCCACGTGAGCGCTACTTCATTTCAAATTTTAAAATTTGAACAGAGCTTTGCTCTGATTGGGGAAAACAAGCCCTCTAGAAGCTGAGGTGTGGGCTCAGAGCATTGAGGATAACCTGGCAGCGGCACAAGTGCCAGAGATTGCTTGGGTTCGAGTTACGAAACTGCAGCTCCCTAACAAAGCAGGGGTCTGGTGGAAGGCGGAAGAAAGCCGTCTTGACCAACCGATCGAATGGAGGACCTTTCACGACTTGTTCGACGCGAAATACTTTCAGAGACTGCCCGATTTGACATGGAACAGCAATTTATCCATCTACAACAGGGTTTGATGTGGACCAAATCTGTGGATGAATATGACGCTGAGTTTACCATGCTCAGTAGGTAAGATATGTCTCAATATTCGATTCTTAAATATCACATACTACACAGTTAACACAAGACCGCAACAGGTCCGCGGCACATTTAATACCGACTGCTGAGATCATAGCTAAAAGATTTCAGCAAGGGTTGGACCAGTAAATCCAAGCTGCTTTAGCTACAGGGGATTTCTAAACCCATGATTTGGCTTTGAAGTCTGCCCGATGATACGAGGCAGTAGTGAAGAGGAATAGCAGACCTCAATCTGCCGGTGTGATGCGCCCTGCCACTCAGATGGCAGGAGGGGCCTCTTCAAGGCCATCGTTTGTACCCAAAGGACCGGAAGTAACAGATAACCAGCCAAGTCTAGATTTTTGCTTCTATTGCAGGAGGGATGGACACTTGTGGAAGGACTGTAGGCACGCAAAAAGGCCTATGCTTAGTTTTTGGTGCATCCAATCATGAAATTGGATCATGTCCTTATAGACGCAACCAAATTTCAACTCACAACACTTATCCGTAGGGGCCAGCTATTCAGGATCCTGCACCTCATTTTGCACTCCCAGTTCCACCTCCACGTGGACCTCCTGCGTAGCCTCACTGCCAATTCCATCAGGCCATGAGGAACATGCCTCGAGGGCAGAGAAACATACCCCAAGGACATAAGAATATGCCTCCAGTTAGGAGGAATGTACCCCGGCATCAGGTTTTCACATTAGCAGCCGTAGAAGACGAGACTGTAAACCAAGGTAATCCTGGTAATTCCCTCACATCTTTCCAAAACTTTTGCATTATTTCGTTCTTCCACATATTTTTCATGCACTATCAATAGTTCTATTACTAAATTGCTTTGAATCTGTTACACTTTCCTTCTACAAATTTCGAGGACGGAATTTTTATAAAGAGGGTAGAATATAACAACCCTAAAATTTCTGTACGAATTTTTTCAAAATACAGAAAGGAGTACCTGAGCCTAAGCACAAGTTATAAATTTGTTTTGCTTTTGAACAGCAAGAAAAAGCTTGTAGCTCGCTGGTAAAGACCTTGCACTGCTAAGTCATAGCACCTGAGTTCAAATCACATCAGCTACATATTATTTTTATTGTATTTTCTTTTAATTTTTTAGAAGCCCAAGGGTTTGTACGTGCACAACACGTAAAATGAAGAGACACAGAATAAATAAATACGTGCACGGAAGTATATGAGACGACAGGGACACATGGCGTGAATCTAGAGCCCATCTCACCGGATCGGACCGGCGAGATTAGTTGATGGGGCCGACATCGCCGGGCCCTCGTAGGGATTGCTCACCATTCTTTTCCCCTTGCAAGTCTTAGCCTACCCCACTTCCCCCATATTGTTTGATTTTTCTGCACATTGGCAGAGAGATTAAAATCACCCTTTTAATCTTTTTAAATGCAAAATTTTAATTCTCCAATTCAATCATTAAACCCTAGTTTTCCCTATAAGTAACACACCATATTTCACCCTTCCTCATTCAGAATTTCCCCACAAAAACTCTCAAAAATTCTCAAATCCTTATAATGTGCAAGTGGAGTTAGCAAAGAGAGAAGTTCCGGCGAAGTTCCGAGGAGATTCTGGCGACGAAACGATGCCCCAATACATTCCTTAGCTTCCTCTCTCTCCTTTTGTTCCCTAGCCAATAAGTTCCCTCTCTCTCTCTATTCTTCTACTCTAAAGACTTTCATTTCTAAAACCCGACGGAAGCGGGGTTAATCCGACTTTCGATTCGGTTTTCCTTTAAAAACTCTATTTTTTAATAAACAAGAAAATGCCATACTCTCATATATTATTTACCAAACATTAACAAATATATTAAAACAAGTTTCATTCCAAAAGAATCTTTATTGCAACTTGTATCGTATTTTTACGGTAAAATACCACATACTTTAGTTCGACACAAATCAATATAAAACTTGTATTACCTTTAGATAACTCATGAGGTAATGACCTACCTTATCACAACACACATCCTTGACATAGCATGATAAGATTTTTGGAATATATTCATGGGATAATACGACATTACAAATAAATACCATCAACTTATAAAACCATTTCTTTAATAAGTGTATTAAACAATTCCTTGCAATTGCGCCTCTACAACCCACTTTGAGGACCCTGATTGGGATGGTGCAGGTTATCACACGTTCTCGGGCCTAGTAGAGCGAGATATAGACCTCCGTAAGGAGCATTCGATCTCGATGGAATTTTTAATGCTATTTTTAAGAAAACGAGATTTCGAGAAAATAAATAAAATTTATTTTTATTAAATATATAGATATATATGAATATTATCAAAAGATATATTTTAAATATATTATATAAAGATTCCAAGTTTTCTAAATCAAAAGAATCACCATTACATGAAACTACCATCCAAATTCAATACAAATTCCAATATTTCAATAAAATTGCATATACTAAGAAAACTAGGTTCTACTCACTAGAAATTTCACATTTATAAATTATACACTTATGAAAACCCTAAAGATAAATGCTTGAGGCATATTTTGAAAATTATATCAAAATAATTTTTACATAAAACCCCCTCAAGTTATACTAAATTACAACAAAGACCCTAGTAAATATAGTTTTAAGTGGGACCAATTCTCTTGAGCCTTAGGGAGCCAGAGAATGTGGGCGTTTCCCTATCTAAGGTAAACAATCTAACAACGGTGTTATCAACACGGTAATTATCTTTGAAAAAGACACAAATCCTGCCGTCCATGTGCAGCGGTTACCAATAACTCTAAAACAATCAGGACTTCAATTCTGTTTGAAAGTCTGACTCGGTTCGAGTCATGGGCATATATACAATCAATCTGTCTATACCAGAATACAATTTATAACAACATGAACATGACCGAACCGAACCATGGATATTCCCTTATTACATGACTATCCATTTACAACCATTCCGTCTACTGATATCATGGTTTCGGCAAGTCTTCCATTTACTACAAGACAATACAATACAATCAGTATAATCAATACAACCAATACAATAAGACACTACGGGGTTTACAAAAGGGTAGACTAGTACGGAACATGTTAAAGGTGGCACGAAGTGGTCACTTAAGACGTAATTACATCCATGCCGTTGTTCCGTGGTATTTTCGACGAAGCCTTGTAATATGGGTTACCAAAGTCCACGGTATAATTTGGACTCCTCTCGTATACACTGGCATATTCTGTACGAAGCTACAAACAACTGCGTTAATATTACAAACAAACATTACTAGTTATACTCTCTTCCTGTCTATTCTATCTCTACCCATCTTTGGGACTTACCGAGCGATTGTTCGCTGATGACATTCCTATTTCTCTTTTTCTTTGGAATGTTGTCAGGAGGATCCGACTCACTGGAGCTCGAGACCAGCCAGGAGCACTTAGAGCAGATCACAGAAGACCCTGAGCATTGACTTTACATGTACATACTTTTCATTTCAGTTATGCCATTGTTTAGGCATTGCTTTCCATTCATATATTTACATTTCCAGTTGTACCTGTAAAAGAATGTTAATAAATAAAGTTACTGTTCATTTATATTCTTGCCTCTTGTGTGTATTTTATATTGCTTAGATACGCTTAGCGTATTTACTTCTGAGTGAATACGTAGCGGGGCTCGCCGCGTCCCCTCCTCGTACACCGGGAAGCGGGGCGTGACAAATTCCAAGTCCTTTCAAGGTAAATGATGATTCACTCCTGGCAATTTTCCATTCGCAGTGATGCTGATGCCAAAATTTCTATCAGATCTCAAGTTCAATACCCGCAACAAAAATTTGCGAGCAAGAAATGCATATGAAATAGCTGTAATGATGGGGCAACTCGCAATAAAAATCAGCGAGCGAAATATATGCATATAAAAACAGCCGAAATGTTTGAGCAACTTGCAATAAAAAGCAGCGAGTAAAAAGAAATAATAGCCGAAATGATTGGGCACCGCGATAAAAGCCGAAATGATTGGGTGTTCACCGCCGAATACGGAGACGAGCCGCGTTGGTCATCTTTCCTGAATTTTGGGTGCAGATGCCATTTTGATTTATCCGTCCACCTCTCCGAAGATGCCAAGTTGATTTATGGCACCGTATATCGGAGGTTTGGATGGATGCGGCCGTTGTAATACACTTCGTTAGATTTCTCCTCGTTTGTGTTGGGTTTTTGATTGTGGGGTCGCTCTTCCTTGCAGGCGCAAGCCCCTACAGTTAATTACGTTATCACATCGCGATAACCACTTTCTCCTGCTCCAGAAGTTCACTTCGTGTCGTGTGTTTGTTTTATTTTTGGTTATCCGTGGATTGTATACGGAGACTAATTTATGTTGTTGCCCGTAGGGCGTGGATTAGTCTAAATCCATATATCTTAGATTTAAGGATCACCATTTTGATCAGTTTTTGAGATCAAGATTTACTTAAATGTATATGAGCAATTGGGGGCTCGGTTGGTTTTTTGTTAAGGATACGTTAGTCCAGTTTGAAACTAAGATCTACTTAACAGGGTGTTATGATCATTTTTGTTTCAGATCCAACAAGAGAGCATTTAGGCTCTGTTGTTTTTGTTTAAGGACGTTTCGGTCCCTTATCGCCATTTTGGAGGCGAAGTTGTAGTTTGAGGATATTTCGGTCTGTAGATCACCATTTTTGAGGTGAGGGTTTAGTTTAAGGACGTCACGGTCCGTTGTCACCATTTTGGAGGCAATGTTTAGTTTGAGGACATTTCGGTATGTAGATCACTATTTTTGAGGTGAGGTTCTAGTTTAAGGACGTTACGGTCCATTGTCGCCATTTTGGAGGCAACATTGTAGTTTGAGGACGTTTCGGTCTGTAAATCACCATTTTTGATATGAGGTTTTAGTTTAAAGACGTTACAGTCTGTTGTTAGTTTAGGGACATCTCGGTCCATTGTTCATCTTCCACGCACATGTATTTGTTACGTGTCGGGATGAGAAACGATGATATAGGATACATCCTGTTTGGGATGTGGTTTGATTTGGGGTGTACACGTCAGTTTGGGTAGTGCACCAAAGAGCTGTTTATTGTCGGGACCCGCCACCTCTCTGAAAACGTTGAAGAATTACAACGACATGTATCAGAGATGTAGAGAGATGTAACCTTGAATTAATTCTCGTATTTGGGTGAAAAGGGATTAATGGTAAACCCGGGAATCATTAGTCGTATTTTGAGACTAAGATGGGACGAATATCGTTTTGGGATATCATCAGTTGGAAGATCGATAGCCGTATTTGGAACTAAGATCAGTTTGGGAAGTGAACCCATGGGCTCAGTTGATCTGAATTAGGGACCTAGCCAACTTGGGCTTAGTCCACTCAGTTTTCTTTTTATTTGAAAAGAAGTGCTAAGCACTTGTTTGGGCTCAGTCCCCCTTTTTGTGCAAAAAGTGCTGAGCACTTATGTAAGTTCTGACGCTCACACTTTACTCTTTTTATGTCTCTTTATGGTGTGTTGAACACTTTTTATGGCGCCCACATGTAAAGCACGTGAGGAGCTAGACACTAGGCGTTGCCTAGTGAATGTCAAGCACTTTTTATTCTGTGGCGCCCATGTGAGGGACACATGAGGCGCTGGGCACTGGGCGCCGCTCACTGAGTGCTAAACACTTTTTTATTTTATAGCGCCCACGTGAGGAACACGTGCGGCGCTGAGCGCTAAGCGCCACTCCCTGAGTTCTTTTTATTCTGTGGCGCCCACGTGAGGAACACGTGCCACGCTGGACGCTTTCCAATGAGTGCTAAGCACTCGTCTCTTCTGCTGATAGCATTTTTTTTGCTTAATAGGATCTTCTTTTTGTAGATCTAGGATCAAGCTTCATTTTTAAGAACCAAGTTCTTTTATGAGAACTAGGTTTCTCTTATATGTTTTGTTTTGAGGAATTTGATTCCTCGGTTCTTTTCTGAATTTTTGATTCTTAAGAACAAGTTCCTCCCGATGAGAATTAAATTCTCAACTTGTGGGAGACTTGTCTTGTGGATCTCAGATCCAGAGAAAGAAGTAGGTTCTTTGAGAAGAGTTAAACCCTTTAGATATGTAAATGAGATGCTTTTATCTCTATATATTTTTTGTTTACCTAGAGTTTTTTTCAAAGAAGGAGATCTTCTTCCCCGAGAATTTAATTCTCTGTTCTTTTGAAGCTTTCTGCTTTGTTTTTTTCCCGAAGCTTATGAGGGGTTTCTCTCTATATTTGGAAAAAGGGATTATTGGTCGTTGGGACCCACCACCTCTCCGACGACACTGAGAGATTATAACGCCATGTATCGAAAGTGTGGAGAGAGGTACCCTTTGAACCATGTCCCACTCATTAGGGGGAAGAACAGGTTGGAGCTTAAACTCCTAACTGCTAAAAAAGGCTTCTTTGCGTTCGCGCAAGTGCGCCGCACGTGTTGGGTGCACGTAACGCACGTGCATCGCACGTGTTGTGGACTTGGCGGGCGCACGCGCGTCACACGTGTTTCGCACTTAGCGGGCGCACGTGCGTCGCTCGTGTTGCGCACTTGGCGGGCATACGTGCATCGCACGTGGCGCTCGCACATATGTGCATCATGGGGGGCAGCTAAGGCCCTATCTTGGAGAACTAAGCTCCTATGAAGAACTAAGCTCCTTTAAGAATTGAATCCTCGCACGGCGGGGCACGTGCGTTGCACATGGCGGGCTCACGTGCGTTGCACGTGGCGCTTGCGTATATGCGCATTGGGGGGGCAGCGAAGGCCCTAACTTGGAGAACTAAGCTCCTTTGAGGATTGAATTCTCACACGGCGGTCGCACGTGCGTTGCACGCGGCGGGCGCACGTGCGTTGCACACGGCGCATTCGCATATGCGCATTATGGGGGGCAGGTAAGGCATTAACTTGGAGAACTAAGCTCCTTTGAGGATTGAATCCTATTTTTTCTGAGAAGTATCCCCTCTAATTTATATGGGAGTGGTAGAGAATGGATTTCTCTTTTTCCTGATGTGGGACTAAAAAAGTATCCCCTATGTAATAGAGCATTACTTAGATTACACGTGCTATTACTTAGATTACACGTGCATAGCACATTTGCTCTTAATTTTTGATTCCGGATGAATTATGGGGCCCATAATATATCAAATCGAAAGATTTTCGAGACGCTTTCGATATCATCAGAATTTAGTTGATTCTCATTCAGGAGTTTATCAAAATACAGACCGGAAAATACTGGTTTTCATTTTCTTAAGCGTATCGTTGTCATTTAATATCTTGGGCTCTTTTGCGCAGAAATTTTTGCCGGGAACAAATGCCCCCACTACTTTGCCCACGTAGGTATGTACGTGGATTAAGTAGTGCAAAGTAATGGATAGCGTATGACTGGTTTCGGGCTGGTATATAACTTTTAGAATCTCGATCTGAGAAGATAGTGAGCGGACACAAGCGTCGTCATCAATCATTGACTCAAATCTCAACTCTTAAAGTATATAGTTCCAAACCCTAAGGCCCATGAGCTGCACCCTTATGTTTCTTTATGTCTTGCTCTGGCGCGAAGTAATTTATGTACTCATTTCGGAGTTTGTAGTTTATTCACTCATTCCGGAGTTTCTAGTTTATGGACTCATTTCGGAGTTTGTAGTTTATTCCCTCATCCTGGAGTCTCTAGTTTATGAACTCATTTCGGAGCTTGTAGTTTATTCACTCATTACGGAGTTTGTAGTTTATTCACTCATCCCGGAGTCTCTAATTTATGAACTCATTTCGGAGCTTCTAGTTTATTCACTCATTCCGGAGTCTCTAGTTTATGAACTCATTTCGGAGCTTATAGTTTATGGACTCATTTCGGAGTTTGTTTAGTTTACCTCCCTTGGGATTGTAAGCAAACATGTCCTAACGTTACAGTTAACCCCTGCTCTTTATCACAGAGGTCCGTTAGGGTCTGTGGTACTAGGGTTTTTGTCCGCCGTACCGTTGCGTTGGCTGATACATTTCCTGATATGCAGACTTTACGCTGCTGTTCGAGTAGCCCCGCAACTGTCGTGTCTCTGATCCTTTCGGGGGCTGGACATGACGTCTTCAAGTAATCTCCTTAGGTCATATTACCGTTGAGAGAGCAAGCGGTAGGAATTTTGCTATGTCGCTTTTTACTTGAGGTGAGGCTCAGTTTAGGAGCCTCGATGAGTCATAACCGCTCCACGCTGGTGTGGAATGATCTCCGATAGTCTTTCAGGTTTTATTTGAGTTGCCGTCAAGACTCTGAAGCTAGGAATTTGGCCTTCACTTCCTTTATCGACACTGCGTCTGCTGTAATGAGGCGAATGTCGAGGTGATCTCTAGGTTGTTTTTGAACCGTCGAGACTTGGAACTAGGGACTTTGCCATGGCTCCATTTTGTTTTGACCCTGGGGTAGCTTGTTGACGTCGCGTCTGCATCCTGCTGGAGTGAGAAGAAACGCCGTTGGTGACACTACGTCTGCTGTAACGAGATGAGTGCCGAGGTGGTCTCTAGGTTGTTTGTAAACCGTCGAGACATGGAACTAGGGACTTTTCCATGGCTCCATTTTGTTGATGTCACGTCTGCATCCTGTTGGAGTGAGAAGAAACGCCGTTGTTGAAACTGCATCTGCTATAACGAGATGAGTGTCGAAGTGGTCTCTAGGTTGTTTGTGAACCGTTGAGATTTGGAACTAAGGACTTTGCCATGGCTCCGTTTTGTTAACGCCGCGTCTGCATCCCGCTGGAGTGAAAAGAAACGCCATTGTTGACACGGCGTCTACTGTAACGAGACCAGTGTCGAGGTAGCCTCTAGGTTGTCTGTGAACCGTCGAGGCTTGGAACTAGGGACTTTGCTATGGCTCCGTTTTGTTGACGTCGCCTCTGCATCCTGTTGGAGTGAGAAGAAACGCCATTGTTGACACTGCGTTTGCTGTAACGAGGTGAGTGTCGAGGTGGTCTCTAGGTTGTTTGTGAACCGTCGAGACTTGGAACTAGGGACTTTACCATGGCTCCATTTTGTTGACGTCGCGTCTGCATCCTATTGGAGTGAGAAAAAACGCCGTTGTTGACACTGCGTCAGTTATAACGAGACGAGTGTCGAGGTGATCTCTAGGTTGCTTGTGAACCATCAAGACTTGGCTCTCCCTTTGACGGAGCCTGGTGGGAAAATGTAGTTCCCTTTTCGTTTATGCCCATGGATTGTATACAGAGGTTGATGTGGACTCACCTGCAGGGAAAAGTTTCATTCATTTTTTTATTTCCGTGATGTTCTATCATTTCAGCTTTTTATATCGCGAAAATCGTGATTGCCCAATCATTTCGGCTTTTTATCGCGGTGCCCAATCATTTCGGCTATTCTTTTCTTTTTACTCGCTGCTTTTTATTGCTAGTTGCCCAAACATTTCGGCTGTTTTTATATGCATATATTTTTGCTCGCTGATTTTTTTTGCGAGTTGCCCCATCGTTTCGGCTATTTCATATGCATTTCTTGCTCGCTGATTTTTGTTGCTACTATAGAACTTGGATCCTGACACTAATTCCGACATCAGCATCGCTGCAACTGGATTATTGCCATGAGCTAATCATCATTTTCCTTTGTTGATCTGAACAAAGGTGGCTTAGTAAACAGGGTTAGGGTCTTGTCAACTAAGGATGTTGACTTTATGAGCCGTAAGGGTCTCATAAAGGTATTTCTCCCTATGAGTCGTGAGGATCTTGTAGGTATATGTTCTCCTTATAAGTCGTGAGGACTTCTAAATGATGTTTTCTCTTATAAGTCGTAAGGATCTCATAAGATTATTTTCTCCTTATAAGTCAAGAGGACTTACAAGTGTCGTTCATCATATGAGGACATTCCTCGTGATTGGTGGAACTTGTTGGGGGAAACGTTTATTTGCGCCCATGATTGTATACAAGGGCCAATATCGGACCGCCTGTAGGGCAACTTGGGATATACGACGGCTTAAGAACATGTTCAGGTCCCTGTAGCTTAAGGCTTTGGATCCTATGAGCCATGATGGTCTCATAGAGGGAGTTCTTCTTATGAGTCGAGAGGATCTCGTAAGTGAAAATTTTATGAGATTGCGCCCTTTCGGGTTTTCACAAGCTCGCCGGTAGCCCTGCTGTTTCTACTCACGGCGCCCTTTCAGGTTTTCATCTGTGCCCATTTCGCTTGTGGTCGTAGCTTTTTTTTGTTTTTTTAACAACGAGATTGCGCCCTTTCGGGTTTTCACAAACTCGCCGATAGCCTTAATGTTTTTACTCACGGCGCCCTTTCGGGTTTTCATCCGTGCCCATTTCGCTTGCGGACGTACCATTTTTTTGACTTGGGTTGCAGTCTTTGCCGTTAGAGCTTTGATTGCAACATAGATCCCAAGAGAAGATATCGCCGTATTTGGTGCGATGTGCCATGTTTAAGGCAGAGTTCTAGTTTAGGAACATTTCGGTCTATTGCCAGTTTAAGGACGTAGTGGTCCATTGTCACCATTTTTGGGGTGAAGTTTTTCTGAATACCATTTTGAGTTTTGACTCAGGAAGATAGCGAGCGGACACGAGCGTCGTCATTTATCATTGACCTAAGTCGTTACTCGTCAAGCGTGGTATTTCTTGAGGAATCGGCCATTTATTGGCCGGAAAGGTCTTTCGCCATGCATATCTATGAGCAAATAGGCCCCACCTTGGTAGATCTTGTCTATAATGTATGGGCCTTCATAGTTTGGCTCGAATTTCTCCCGTTTTGCACTATTGGGGATCATAGGTCTTTTCACGACTAGCATGAGTTCGACTTGGCAGAATGTTCTAGGCCTAGTCAGTCTTTCGTATGAGCGTGTCATCCTTGTCTTGTAATCTTCTACGTTTTGTTGTGCCATGAGGTGGGTTTCAATGAGGGAATCGAGCTCCTCAAGCCGAAGATGGGCATTTTCTTCATCCGTCAGCTCGCATCGAACTGCCACTAATGGAGAGGGTAGCTCTATCTCCAAGCGAAGTACCGCTTCCATGCCGAATACCAACACGTATGGCGTTGTATTCGTGGCCGTTTTGAACGTGGTTCGATACGCCCAGAGAGCTTCATGCAGTCTCTCGTGCTAGTCCTTTTTATTTCTGGAAACTGTTTTCTTTATGATCTTCATCAAGGTCTTGTCGAAAGCCTCAGCTAGACCGTTAACTCGGGGATTATAGACTGAAGAGTATCTCCAGTCTATATTATGCTGCTGTGCGAAGCGGCTGATCTTATGACTTTTGTAAGTCGATCCACTATCCGAGATGATCCGTCGCGGGGTGCCGAACTGGTAGATGACATGTGTCCTGAAGAAATGGAGGATGTTCTCCGTCTTCACTTCCTTTAGCGGTAATGCCTCTGCCCACTTAGAGAAGTAATCGGTTTTTGCCAATATGAACCGATGTCCTTTGGATGACGCTAGTTCGATGGGCCCATTATATCGGTTCCTCACAATTCGAACGGCCAACTAGCCAGTGTTGGGTGTAGCAGATTTGGATGCTGGTGGATGAAATCCCCGTGAACCTGGCAAGAGTGACACTGCTTCGCATATTCGAGGTAGTCTTAATCATCGTGGGCCAATAGTAACCCATTCTTTTGATCTTCAGCTTCATCTTTGGCCTGGCTTGATAAGAAAAGAAGAGTCCATCGTGGGTTTTGTAAGGTGTTTTTCGTCACCCCATTGAGATGGGAATACGCACGCGCTTGTCAGGCGCATTACAGATTCCCCCTGCCTAGGGTAGGCCAGAATTTATTAATTGTAGGGATCCGAATCTTTGGCAGCCACGAACTAAGCTGCCGTCAATTACCCCTCGCCTTTGGAGCGAGAGAACCTCCGATTGACGGGTCAAACAGGTCTTGCGAACTCAATGTGCGGTGTTGTGTTTTGAAGGGGTTTTGGATATATCGGGAGCCTCGCAGAGTTTACGGGGGTCCCGCTATCCGGATAGCGGGCTAGGGGTCAAGGGGGCTAGCAGCGCCCCGTTAGAAATTTTTTTCTAAAAGAGGCCGTGTCGTGTAGTGTATGTGTGTGTCTATATATATATACATATACACGTATATATAAAAAGGGGAAAAGCGTCCAAAGGACGCGTGGGGCCCTCACGTGCGTGGCACGCGGGCGCTGGACACCAGGCGCCAGCGCCTCACGTGCGTGGCACACGGGCGCTGGGCGCCAGCGGAAAAAAGGGGCTTAGCCCCTGCACAGGGAGTTGTACTCCCGATTGACTTTTGGAGTTGAACTCCTAAAAAGAAAGACTTTTTTTATATGGAGTTAAACTCCCAGAAGCATTGATTTGTGGAGTTAAACTCCAAGAAATCTTTGTAAATGCTCAAGGGGACCCCTTTCTTCTCCCCTGAGCCTTGGATCTTTCCCAAAATGGGGTCTTTGGAGATGGGTCTCCTTCTTCCTCCTCTCTGTTGACCGGATCTTGGAGAAAGGGGGATGAGATTTAAAAATCTCCCATTTTTGAGATCTGATGGAAGATCCGGGTTCCCCTTTGTGGGTTTTGTGGTGAAAAACTATTTAATTTTGGAAAAGGAAGAGTAAAACTCTTGATTTAATTAAAAAGGGGAAGAAAGTTTAGAACCTTGAGGAAGGAGAAGGAGGCACAAAAACCCTAAATTTTGAGAGATGAAAAATCTCCTTTATTTCATCATCATGTTGTTGTTCCCTTATAAAATTCAGAAAGAAAAGGGGAAGGGAAAATTCCCCACTAATGGAAGCATTACGTGTAAGCACATGATCATCGATCCCTTATAAAGAGACTCGGGGTAGGAAAGGAAAAACTTCCCGCTAGTGGAGCATCATGTGTAAGCACGTGATGCATCTGTATACGGAGTAAGCGGCTTCACTTAGTAAGCAACAATTAAAGCTTCACGTGCAAGCACGTGATCGTCTTTCACACAAAACGTGTAGGACCCGGTTATAAAACAAATAAAGAGCAAAAAAGCTCACGTGTTACCACGTGATGCCTTCCCTCTGTTTGGACTGCTGCATACAAACGAACCAAGTTAATTCTGTGAAAGGTCACGTGCTGCATGTGAGAGATCTCAAATGCCTTCTGAGCCGATAGAATTAAATTCTAAATATAAGGATCCAAATCCTATTTGGAAAATATTTTCTCAATCTTTCTAAACAAGAAAGATTGTGCTCTGTAAATCAGAGCACCGTTGGATTAAAGATCCAATGGTGATTAAAAATCACCAAGATACAGAATAAGTTCTATATGGGAAAATATTTTCCCAATATTGTTAAAAAAACCAAGAGAAATGTTTTCTGTAAAACAGAAGTCCTGGGATCAAAGATCCAACGGTGGATAAATTCCTCAAATCAATTAAGAAATCTCTCAATGAGAGATTTTCTTAACTGAATCAACAAATCAGCCTCCTCTATATAAATGACCGAAGACTTCAAGTCTGGGACAGAAGAACCCCCCCATATACAGAAAAGAAAGAGAGAAACCCCCTCGTAAGCTTAAAAGAAAAGAGAATTTAATTCTCCAGAGAGAAGAAGACCTCCTAAAAGAGAAAAAGAAATTCTAGGTAAGAGAAAGAACAAAACACAGAGAATATCTCATCTCTTTTTCACCTCCATAAGAGTTTAACTCTTCTAAAAAGAACTTAGTTCTTCCTCTGGTTGTGATATGCAGAAGTAGATCTCCCCACAAGTTGAGAATTTAATTCTCATCGGGGAGATTCTGCCATGCAGATCCAAAACCTAGGGGAAGATCTAAGTTCAGAGAATTTAATTCTCCCAAAAATTATCTAGGAATTTAATTCCTCTGATAAAACAAGAGATTAACCCTTCATATAAGAACTTGTTTCTTCCTTATAGTGAAAGATCTGCAGAACCAGATCTCCCTACAAGTTGAGAATTCAATTCTCATCGGAGAGATTCTGCCATACAGATCCCAAACCTAAGAGGAAAACTAAGTCCTAAGAATTTAATTCTTACAAAACAGTGGGCTTGAAAGTCTTGAAACTCAGGATCTCTATGCACGTAAAAAGATTGGCACCCAACATGATAATGGCCGATCACGTGCTCCCACGTGAGCACCCTTGATGAACAAAAGAGGACAACCGAGATTGGCTCACGTGATCCCACGTGACCCCCAAGTAGTGCCTAGCACTTATAAAGCAAAAAGGGAATAAAGCAAAGGCAGTTTCCATTTTTAAGGGCGCCTCACGTGATCTCATGTGACCCAATAGCGCTTAGCGCTCAGAAAAGAACAAGAGAGTAAACCCAAAGAAACAGCGCCTCAAATTTTTATTGTTTAACACTACTTCAAGTGTCTCACGTGACCCCACGTGAGCGCCTCAAATTTTTAGTGTTTAACACTACTTCAAGCGCTTCACGTTGGAGCACGTGATTGCTGAGCATATACTAGTTTTTAACACTATGAAAGGCCAATATTAGCAAAACTCAGACCAAATCTCCCGAGGACCATCGATTGAGCCCCTCATGCTCAGGGTCTCCAAAACTGATCTCAGTCTCAAAGAGAGCTAATGAGCTCTTAACAGATGGCATCTAAAATGATATTCATCCTATTCCCCCTCAGTCGGGATATTGCTTCAAGGGTATATCTCTCCACACCTCTGATACATGTCGTTGTAATTCCTCAACGTCTTCAGGGAGGTGGCGGGTCCCGACAACCTATAACTTTTTGGTACATTTCCAAACCCATGGATACAAACCAATGGACCGTAAGGTCCTTAAACTAACTATGGACCGTAATGTCCTTAAACTAATCATTATGGACTATGATGTCCTTAAACCCAATGGACCGTAATGTCCTTAAACTAACCATGGACCGTAATGTCCTTAAACTAATCTTTATGGACTATGATGTCCTTAAACCCAATGGACCGTAATGTCCTAAAACTAATCTTTATGGACTAAGATGTCCTTAAACCTAATGGACCGTAATGTCCTTAAACTAACTATAGACCGTAATGTTCTTAAACTAATCTTTATGGACTATGATATCCTTAAACCCAATGGACCGCAATGTCCCTAAACTAAACTCTATAGACTATGATATTCTTAAAACATGGACTATGATGTCCTTAAACCCAATGGACCGTAACGTCCCTAAACTAAAACGATAGAGCCCAAATACTCTTTCGTTGAATCAAAAATGATCCTGAACCCCCGTTAAGTATATCTTAGTCTAAAACTTAGACTAACATATCCTTAACAAACATTTAAATTGATCTTAATCTCAAATGAGGTTAACGATTCTTAAATAAACCAAACCCAAATCTAAGAAAATACGGATTTGGACTAATCCACGCCCTACGGGCGACAAAACAAATTAGTCTCTGTATACAATCCACGGGCAACCAAAAACAAAACAAACACACACGACACGAAGTGAACATCTGGAGAAGGAGAAAGTGGTTATCGTAACTCGATAACATAATTAACTGCAGGGGCTTGCGCCTGCAGGGAAGAGCGTCCCCACAATCAAAAACCCCTCGCAAGCGAGGGGGAATCTGACGAAGTCTGCTACAATGGCCGCATCCGCCCAAACCTCCGATATACGGTGCCATAAATCAACTTGGCATCTTCGGAGAGGTGGACGGATAAACCCAAATAGCATCTGCCCCCAAATTCAGGCAAGACGACCTACGCAGTTTCGTCTCTATTTTCAGCGGTAAATAGTTGCCTTATATAGGCTTACACATTTACATATAGCCCTTTGGGCTTTTACAAAATGGCATTTTGCCCATCTCATGCCTCATGTGCTCATTTCTTTTGCACATGAGCCATGGGCTTTACAAAAATTTGGCTTTATACTCATTTTTCTTATATTCATGCATAAAAATTATATCAAAATTATTTATTACATGATTTCATTTTGGATTGGGGGAGATTGGCCGCGGGGCTCGACTCGAGCATAGGCCCACTTGGTCTAGGCTTGGGCCCGCTTGCTTGGGGTTGACTTTGATTTTGACTTGGTCAACCAGGGTGCGATTTTTGACCCCAACAAAGTTCCCCCCATCAATAAATGCACACCACATATGTGGGTTGTGTGCATGAAATTGATGGATCTTCTTTCGCGTGGATTTTCTTTCGCATGGAGGCGACTTGATTTAATTCCCGCTTTGCGGGAAGCTGGCACTGCCCTTTTTACGACATGGACGGTCGGTGCTGCCCTTTTAGCGACGTGGACGGTCGATACTGCCCTTTTAGCGACGTGGACGGTCAGTGCTACGCTTTTAGCAACGTGGACGGTCAGTGCTGGCCTTTTAGCGATGTGGACGGTCGATGCTGCCCTTTTAGCGACGTGGACGGTCGGTGCTGCCCTTTTAGCGACTTGGACGGTCGGTGCTGCTCTTTTAGCAACTTGGACGGTCAGTTTTGCCCTTTTAGCGACTTAGACGGTCGGTGCTGCCCTTTTAGCGACGTGGACGGTCGGTGCTGCCCTTTTAGAGACGTGGACGGTCGATGCTGCCCATTTTGCAACTTAGACGGTCAGTTCTGCCCTTTTAACGACTTGGACGGTCGGTTCTGCCTTTTTAGCGACGTGGACGGTTGATACTACCCTTTTAGCGACGTGGACGGTCGATACTGCTCTTTTTGCGACTTGAACAGTCGGTTCTGCCCTTTTAGCGACTTGGACGGTCGGTGCTGCCCTTTTAGCGATGTGGACGGTCGTTGCTGCCCTTTTAGCGACGTGGACGGTCGGTTCTGCCCTTTTAGCGACGTGGACGGTCGGTGCTGCCCTTTTAGCGACTTGGACGGTCGGTGCTGCCCTTTTAGCGACGTGGACGGTCGGTGCTGCCCTTTTAGAGACTTGGATGGTCGGTGCTGCCCTTTTAGCGATGTGGATGGTCGGTTCTGCCCTTTTAGCGATGTGGGCGGTCGGTGCTGCCCTTTTACCGACTTAAACGGTCGGTGCAACCCTTTTAGCGACGTGGACGGTCAGTGCTGCCCTTTTAGCAACGTGGACGGTCGATGCTTGATTTGAATTGCTCTACTTCTTGCGGTGTCAGAGTTCGATTTGACTTGCTCTGCTTTCCGCGGTGTCGGGATTTGACTTGTTTCCGAGGTGGAGCTTGATTCCGCCAGGGAGGTCATTGGTTGTCTTGCCGACTTGATATGATTTGGGTTGAGATCAGCATCGCTACACTGGAATATGGTATCAGGAGCGAATCATCATTTGCCATGAGAGGATTTGGGGATTTTGGTTTTTGGTTCGCCATCAGCATTGCTGTACTGAAATAATGCCAGGAGCAACTCATCATTTACCGTGAGGGGATTTCCTTCGTTCCCAGTTTAATGACTTAAGGGTCATTTATTCCCAGTTTAACGACTTAGAGGTCATCTGTTCCCAGTTTAAAGACTTATGGGTCTATTGTGCCCAGTTTAGAGATTTAGGGGTCTTCTTTTCCCAGTTTAACGACTTAGAGGTCATTTGTGCCCACTTTAACGACTTAGAGGTCATCTGTTCCCAGTTTAAAGACTTAGGGGTCTATTGGATCGGAAGTTTGGAATTTTGGGGTAATGGTCGGCATCGGCGTTGCTAACACTGAAGCACAGGTATCAGGAGCAATTCATCATTTGCCTTTACCCGTTGGGGAGCGATGGATTAGGAGACAGGTTTAGTTCCCTATCACCTAAGGCTTTTCAATTTTATGGGCCGTAAGGGTCCCATAAAAGCATTTTCTCCCTACGAGTCGAAAGGATCCCGCAGGTGTATTTTCTCCTTAGGAGTCGTGAGGACTCCCAAGTGTGTTTTTTCTTTGTGAGTCGTAAGAATCCCACGAAGGTTTGTTCTCCTCATGTATCGTGAGGACACATGAGTGGGTCTTCCCAATGGAGCATAATTCGAAGGGCGGAGACCGGCCGTGTGACTGGTGATTGCGGTGGGGTATGGGTGTGATGAGGATTATTTAAGCCCATGGATTGTATATGGTAGTCAGTTTAGGGACTGGCCATAGGGCTGGAAGAATTTTGGGAATTGGATTTTGGTTGGCGTCTGCATTGCTGCACAGGAATATGGTACCAGGAGCGACTCATCATTCGCCATTTTGGGATTTGGAATTTGGTTGGCGTCTGCATCGCTGCACTGGAATATGGTATCAGGAGCGACTCATCATTCGCCATTGGGACATTTTTTTTAACCGCGATTGCTCTATCATTTCAGCTTTTCTTATCGCGAAAGTCAAGATTGCCCTATCATTTCGGCTATTTGTTCGCGGTTGCCCCATCATTTCGGCTTTATTTTTCATCTTTATTTTACTCGCTGATTTTTATTGCGAGTTGCCCCATCATTTCGGATTTTCTTTTTTTTTCTTTACACATTTTTTTTTATTTACACACTTTTTTTTACATTCCCAGTTTAACGACCTAGAGGTCGACGTTCCCAGTTTAACGACGTGGTAGTCGGTTGTTCCCAGTTTAACGACATGGTGGTCAACTGTTTTCAGGGAAAGGCAGATGTCTGAAAGAATCAGTTTCATGAAGGACTTCGGTCTCCGTTTGTATGAAATTGGCGGTCGCAGTTTGACTGTTTGTTAACACGCCTTTAGACAGTTCTATCTCTCCTGCCTTGTATTGTTTTTCGACCCAATCTTTGAAGACGATGCAGTCCTCAATGGCAAGACCTATCACTCTGTGATAGGGGAAATATTTGGGGTTGTCGGTCATATTCGCTTCTTGCGGTATCTTTGATTCTAGCAGTTGTAGACCGTTTCTTAGGGCGTTCTTGAATATCTTGTGGACTTTGTTCCTTTTGAAGGAATAGACCTTATCCAGTTTCTCTTTCAGTAGAGATTCTCTTCTCTCTCCGAACACTGGCTTCCGAGGCTGGTTGGCATTAGGCCCGCTCATCCCTCACTTATTTCGGTTAGCCGAAGTGTTAAAAGATTCAGTATCGTTTGAATTTCCGCCTTTGCGACTATCATCCTTTCGGTTTCTACAGGACCTATTGTTATTTTGGGAATCTAAGAAGGACTCCTGCTTTGAGCTCTCCAATATCTGAACCTTCCTAGTCAGCTCTTGGAATGTCTTGAGACCCGCGGTGCATAGAAACGGGGCCATCCAATTGTTGAGATTTCCGACAAGGAGGCTGACAGATTGGTCCTGCTCTATCGGCGGTTCACATTTGACGGAGAGATTGCGCCATCGGGTTATAAAATCTGCGTTGTTTTCGTTGTTCTTTGGCTTGGTCCTTATGAGGTCGGCAATGGTAATTTTATCGCTGACACTCATGAACCTTTGTCGGAACAGAAATTCCATTTGGACGAAAGTAGTAATGGAGCCATCCGGTATGCTCGCATACCAGTCGAAAGCGTCATCGGTCAGGCTATTAACGAACTAGCGGAGGAGAAGCACATCATTTCCCCCAGTATTCCCGCATGAGGGTTTAAAATGGGCGATGTGCTGATTCGCATTTCCTGTTCCATCAAATCTTCCGAATTTGGGGATGACATAGCCGCTAGGAAATTCTACCAGATCATACTGAGCAGGATATGGTCTCCCGCTACAGCTAACATCTTTTTGCGCTTCGGCTTCGGCAACCAATGTTTTGACTTTGTTGGCAACCAAATCCATGATTTGATCTTGAGTTAGCGGGCTATTGTCATCGGTAGCCAGGAAATTTCCTGAGTTAGGATGCGATTGACTTTCATGCGGTCTGCCCACCTTTGGATTTAAGGGAATAGGCGTCGGCTGTCTCGGAACACCGTTTCCCGGTTCATGAGCAGAACCCTACGCTTGATTGGACGACTGAGAGGCAAGTTGGGCCGTGAGCTGTAAAACGACGTTTGTCAAGTCGTCAATTTTTGAGTAGAGCTTGGCCGTCTTCTTGTCTTTACTTCTGAGCTGTTTTCGGAGCTCTTGGAGAAATTGCTGCACTGCGTTTTTGGGATGGAAGATTAGTTCCTCTTCGCCTTCCGACCCCGACTCCTCATGAACCGAGGGATCTCTCTGCCTATCAATCTCACTGGGAGGATTTTCATTACCCTCCGGAGGATGCTGGTCTTGGGAAGTGACAACCACATTCACACCAGATTGGATTTGAGATGTAGTGGACGCATCCTTACTCTTGCTGTGCGTGCCCACCATGTAGACAGTGTGGACCACATATCCAGTCGTCTCTTTATCTTTGGTGGGGTAACCCTGTTCTTGGAGCCTCATGAAGCTCAGCCTAGCATGAGCCCTAGCCCTTTTGTTGGCTCTGTATCCGAGCCTTTTCTATTTTAGCTTCTCGATTTTGAAGGCTTGGCGGGCATCCATCATCAAGGAAGCCATCATGAGCCGATTAACGGGGGGCTTAGCTAAGATACCCAATTGAGCAGTTGTCAGGGGCATCGATGAAGCTTGCCCGAGATGCCGTGTTGCTTTGTTGGTGTTGACGGCCTTGCCCCCAGCTGGGGCCAAGGAAAGTCGTTCAAACAACGACTTGCGTTTGGGTAGTGGTGCCCTCGAGATCACCACATTTGGCATCTTGCTTTTCGAGGCTGGTTTGTCTGTTACTGGAGCTTGAGGAGCTGGGATGGCGTTAACTGGCATGAATATAATAGAGTCGAATGGTAGCAGCGGCTCCTTCCATTGTCTTCTGAGACTAGCCGGGAGGACCGTCCTGGCGTCCATCTTCATCGTGTAGGAGATGGGAGCTGTGTCGAGAGCTGAGCTTGTCCTTGGAGACATTTTTGGTACGTCCGAAGATTGCCATTGGAAATTGTTAACCTGCACAAAGAAGCATGATTTCAGTACAGGCAATCAATGTATATGTTGATTTAGTTCGCATGAACGTTTAACCCGAAATATGGGAGGAAAGATAGGGTCCCACCGGGCGTGACAGAATCTGCAGGGTGTTTTTCTTCACCCCATTGAGATGGAAATACGCGCGCACTTGTCAGGTGCATTACAGATTCCTCCTGTCTAGGGTAGGCTGGGGTTTATATATTGTGGGGATCCGAATCTCCGGCAGCCGCGGACTAAGCTGCCGTTAGTTACCCTTCGCCTTTGGAGCGAGAGAACCTCCGATTGACGAGGCAAAAAGGTCTTGCGAACTTAATGTGCAGTGTTGTGTTTTGGATATATCGGGAGCCTCGCAGAGTTTACGGGGGTCCTGCTACCCGGATAGCGGGCTGGGTGTCAAAGGGGCTAGCAGCGCCCCGTTAGAAATTTTTTCTAACAGAGACCGTGTCGTGGAGTATGTGTGTGTCTATATATATATAAATATACACGTATATATAAAAAGGGGAAAAAGCGTCCAAAGGACGCGTGGGGGCCAGCGCCTCACGTGCATGGCACGCGGGCGCTGGGCGCCAGCGCCTCATGTGCGTAGCACGCGGACCCTGGGCGCCAGGCGCCAGCGCCTCACGTGCCTGGCATGCGGGCGCTGGGCGCCAGGCGCCAGTGCCTCACATACGTGGCACTCGGGCGTTGGGCGACAGTGCCTCATGTGTGTGGTACGCGGGCGCTGGGCGCCCGCAGGAAAAAGGGGCTTAGCCCCTGCACAGGGAGTTGTACTCCCGATTGACTTTTGGAGTTGAAATCCTAGAAAGAAAGACTTTTTTATATGGAGTTAAACTCCCAGAAGCTTTGATTTGTGGAGTTAAACTCCAAGAAATCTTTGTAAATGCTCAAGGGGACCTCTTTCTTCTCCCATGAGCCTTGGATCTTTCCTAAAATAGGGTCTTTGGAGATGGGTCTCCTTCTTCCTCCTCTCTGTCGGCCGGATCTTGGAGAAAAGGGGATGAGATTTAAAAATATCCCCCTTTTGAGATCTGATGGAAGATCTGTATTCCCCTTTGTAAGTTTTGTGGTGAAAAACTATTTAATTTTGGAAAAGGAAGAGTAAAACTCTTGATTTAGATAAAAAAAAAAAGGGGAAGAAGGTTTAGAACCTTGAGGAAGAAGAAGGAGGCACAAAAACCCTAGATTTTGAGAGAATGAAAAATCTCCTTTATTTCATCATCATGTTGCCTAATATAAGCTTACACATTTACATATAGCCCCTTGGGCTTTTACAAAATGGCATTTTGTCCATCCCATGCCTCATGTGCTCATTTCTTTTTGCACATGAGCCACGGGCTTTACAAAAATTTGGCTTTATGCCCATTTTTCTTACATTCAAGCATAAAAATTACATCAAAATTATTTATTACATGATTTCATTTTGGCATGGGGGGATTGGCCGCGGGGCTCGACTCGGGCATAGGCCCACTTGGTCTGGGATTGGGCCCGCTTACTTGGGGTTGACTTTGATTTTGACTTGGTCAACTTGGGTGCAATTTTTAACCCCAACAGGTTTCTTGGACGACTCTCCTTGCTTCTTCTGGTCCCAGGCACCTTAGCCACAAATTGTCGAACGATCTCTTATATAGAGTATCATTGACGAAGGCAAAAGATAGAGCTCGTTTCATGAGCAGATATCTTGAAGATGCGTTTTTGGGTGTTCGATGGGATTTGAAGTAGTCTATGAAGACTTCTCTACAATCCTTGGCATTTTCTTCATCCTCTAGTTGGAAGGCTGCTTGTTTGGTCGCTTCCTTTCTTTCAGACGACTCCGGAGATATTTCTGCTGGCGCGAGAATCCGACGGTTTGCACAATGATCCTTACGTCATCGAGGTTTTCGTCGGCCAGTTCTTTAGCGAGCTTGGATAATGCATCCGCCTTGCTATTTTCCGCATGCGGTATGCTTTCCACGATGTAGGAGGGAATTTGAGTCAGCAGTTGCTGCACTCTTTCGCCATATTTTACCAACTCTGGTTTACACATCTGATAGTCGCCATTTACTTGGCTAACGACTAGCTGGGAGTCTCCATATATGAGGAGGTTTTCGATTCCCATGTCAACAGCAATCTTAAGACCTGCTATCAAAGCTTCATACTCATCCTCAATGTTTGTCCTCAGCTCTGTTAAGGAAAGGGCAAAACACATTATTCCTCCTTGCAGAGTCACGAAGATAAGGCCCACCTCAGTTTTGATTATGGGGGGTACTTTGCTTTCGCTTCTTCAAGGAAGATGCTTCGTCGAAGTATAGTTCTCCTTCCCTCCTTTGATTGTATCGAACGTGTGTTCGTCTGACAATTCGCAATTTAAGAGAGAATCGGCTGGTATTGGATGCTCAGCGAGAAAGTCGGCGATGGCCTGGCCTTTCACTGCCTTGAGGGGTCGATACGTTATCAAGAACTCTATCAAGAGGATGGCCCATTTGGCAAGCCTTCCTATTAGTATGGATCTTGACTTTAAATATTTGAGAGGCTCCACCTTTGATATAAGATGGACCTCATGTGCCAAGGCGTAGTGCCCGAGCTTCGTTATCACGATGATCAGTGCCAGACAATGCTTTTTAATGGGGGAGTAGTTGTTTTCTGCCCCCAGGAGAACTCGCCTCAAATAGTAAAGAGCTCTTTCCTTCCCCTGGTCGTTCTCCTGTGCCCATATGGCTCCTAAAGAACCTTCAAGGACTGTTGTGTACAGGATGAGGGGCTTTCCCTTGACCGGAGCGGTCAGTACCGGCAGGTTCTACAGATATTGCTTGATTTCGTTCAGTGCACTTTGGCATTTATGATACCAAACGAACGGGGTCCCCTTCTTCATTAGATGGCTGTGGGGGAGGCATTTTCCGGAGAGGTTGGCTACGAACCGTCGGATATATGCGAGCTTTCCTTAGAGAGACCGCAATTGTTTGAGAGTTTTTGGCGTGGGCATTTCCATGATCGCCTTAATTTTTGATGGGTCTATTTCGACGCCTCGGTGTCGTATGATGAATCCTAGGAATTTTCCTGAGGAGACTCCAAACGCGTATTTCAGATGATTCATCTTTAGATTGTACTTCCGGAAACGCTGGAACACTATGTTCAGATATTCCCAGTGCTCCTCGTACGATTTGCTTTTCACCATAAGGTTGTCAATATAGCATTCAACAATCTCATGGATGAGCTCATCGAAGATCTTCATCATGGCCCTCTGGTAGGTAGCGCATGCATTCTTCAAGCCGAAGGGCATTACCTTATAGCAGAATATGCTTAGCAAAGTCCGGAAGGCGGTATGCTTTTGGTCTTCAGGATGCATTTTTATTTGATTGTAGCCTGAAGATCCATCCATGAAGGGTAAGACCTCATGAGTAGACGTGTTATTGATCATTAGCTCGCTAACGGGTACTGGGAAATCATCCTTCGGGCAAGCCTTGTTGAGGTCTCGAAAGTCCACGCAGATGCGCACCGTCCCATTTTTCTTCATCACTGGAACGATATTAGCGATCCAGTCAGGATATTGAACTCCTTGGATGAAGCCAGAGTCAATTAGTTTCTTGACTTTGGCGTTGATACTCATCTCGAGCTCAAGCCGCATTCTTCTTAGCGCATGTTTGATTGGCTTGACGTCTGGCGATATCACCAGTTTATGCACTGCTATTTCTGGATCTAGTCCTGGCATCTCGGAATAATTCCATGCAAAGCAATCTTTATATTGTATAAGCACGTCCTTTAGTGTGGCCACATGCTTTTTAGACAGCAGCTCACTGACGAACGTTGGTCTCGGATCGTTTTCCGTTCCCAAGTCAATTTTCCTTAGATTGTCCACCGTAGTGTGTATCCCATCCTCCAACTCTTTTGGCGCCGGTGGAAATTCTGAGATCATCTCGTCCACATTCTCATTTGCGAAGCACTGGGAGAGGTCGTCCATATTCTCGTGCTCCCCCTCGTTTGAGAATGTTATCCGGTGGCAGGTACGAGTTCGTTTCCAAGCTCGATATTGATCTGGACTTACCCTTGCAATATAGGTTGCTTTTAGCATATGCTTTCATGGTGGGGTTACCCTCCAACTGTCGGATAGAGCAAACTTGTCTTATTGATACTAGTTTTCGACCCAGTCTTTGAAGGTGAAGCAGTCTTCAAGAGTATGTCCTATTGCTCGGTGGGAGGAGCAATAAGCCGGGTGATAGACCTCGTTTATTTGTTCGAGGTGCCGAGGCTCCAGGAGCATCATCATTTGATGCTTAATGATAAGGTCGAATATTTTCCTTGTCTTGTCTTAGGGGAAAGAGTTTTTCCGACCCATCTTCTTCATAAAAGATGGATTCCAGCCGACTTTTTCTCGATCGCGTGGCTTCTTGGATCCACTTTGCTGTTTTCGAACTTCATTCTCGTTCTTCACCTTGTTGTTGCCTCTGCGTGGGGCTTTTTCCTTGCCACGAGAGCATACAGCGGGCTGAGGATGAAGGGCATCATAAATGAATGAGACACTGCGTCCTGGCTTTTTTGTCAATGGACATTTCACGGCTGTGGTTATCCCGAACCTTTTGACTGGTTTCTCTCATTAGCTTGTCAATTTTTTCTTCAAATGATGGACTTGGCGTTCTTATGGCGGGATCTCACTCTGGTTCAATATCAGCGCTATCTGGAAAAGCATTCCCTTCTCCACCGAAGTTATTTATGCCGCGGCAATTGTGGAATTGCTCTCGTTTATTTGACCGGACTTTTCTGAGCCCAATCATCTCCATTCTCCCGTTGGGCATCTTTCGCTGAGTTCCGGGACGTCCCAAATGTTTTTGTAGAACTGGGCTTGTCGAACGGTTTGTTTGAAGTGTACACCTTGGCATCTTAATAGCCTTTTCAATCTCTCTGTGTAATATCGGGGTAGACGGATTGGTTGAAGCCTATCAAGCGCAAGTTCGGCACCATACCAGACTTATTTTTCCACTCTGGTCTCCGTAGACTGATAAAAGAGGATCGCCTTTTCACCACTTCGCCTAGGAGGGTCGTAGAAGGTCTGCAGCTCTTGTACGCTGTATATATTGAGCGCATCAAGTTCTTTATAACGCCGCTGCGGAACCATGGTAATTTGTAAACTCTGATCAGCTCCAGTGAAGGTCTGCAATGACGGGCGGACGGAGAACACTGCGTTGGCCTCGTCCTCAGAGTCACTGCCGAAGACCAAAATAGGGGTAGATGGTCCTGGCCTGTTTCCTTGGGGTTGCCCCGAGTAGACTATCTCTTCATCCTTCTCAGTATCGCTCCCAAAGATCGGGATAGTGGCGACGACTTTTTGTTTATTCTCTGGTTTATGACATTTTTTCGTGTCTTTGAAGTCTGGTAGGAAGGCGTCTTCATATTTGCGGACTTCATTTACGGAGAATGGGTTTAGCTCCCCCGTAACGGTGTACTTGAGACCGTCTTTGAAATACTTCATACACAGATATTGTGTAGAAGGGATGGCGTTGTACTCGTGAAACCAAGGCTGGCTGAGCAGAGCGTTGTAGTAAGTCTTAGTGTCGATAACATAAAATTTGATGTCAGTGACGAGAAGCCCAAAGCATAATGTCAATATTACGAACCCCAGCGTCCGTGATGACTGCGAGTCGAAGCCGGAGATGGTAATTTTATCCCGAGCCAGGTGTTGAACGTTCATGCAAATCTCCTTCTGCACCTTCACGTTAGGAAGATTGACGGAGGACCCGTTGTCGACAAGGATCTTCCCTATCTTAATGTCGTGGCAGTACCCGGTAACATATAGAGGAGAGTTGTGCTCGCACGTTCCGAGGAGAAGATCTTCATCGCCGAATGTAATGTCAACATTATGAACCTCTGCCAGCTCATCCTTCATCTTTTCTTCTGCAAGGAAATCTTGGAACTGATCAGGCTCTTACAATGCCTTGATCAGAGAATCTCGTGCCTCTTTGGATAGGAGGAGAGCATCCAGTATACTCAGTTGTGAAGGTATCTTCCTCAGATGTGCCAAGGCATTGTAATCCACCTTGTTTTTCTTAGGCGGATCTTTGGCTGCGAGCTCTTTGACGACTATATCATCGAGGGCAATTTCCTCAGGGACTTTTCCTTCCCCTTGTCTCTTTTGCTCGACCGTTGTTTGTAGGCCCGAGGTTCTTTTCAGGCAACGTACGGTTACGCGGCTGAATGTTCTCGCAGTTCTTCTCGTCTTCTTCTTTTCCAGAGGTGGGTTCTTTGAAGAGAGGGTCGAGGGTTATTTCTTCCTCAGAATCGCTCCCGAATGTAAGAACTTGAGATTTTCCTTTTGTCGAACTGGTATCAACCATATGACAGTTGCCAGCCATTCCTTCATGCTCGTCTGTCGTGCTTCTTTGTTGTTAACGGGTTTTGCGTTTCATCCGCTTGAAGTGTTGCCGGTAAGCAACGTATTCTTACCACCACTTCTTCAAGGCATTGCACTCTTCGGTGGAGTGTGTGACCCTCCGATGGTATAAGCAGTAGTTTGGATGTACAACCGCTTTGTCGAGGCACGTAATCCCGGGAGTGTTTTCCATGAGAGGGGGCAGCTCCATTCCCATTAACAAGGCTTTGGCGAAAAGCTTCTCCACTTTGATCCTGCTCTTATTTGTAGCAGTTGTGCTTGGCTTGGCTGGAGTACTTTTCGACTCATCCTTACTGCGGCTTCTTCATCCTGACGCCGACGCTTGGCCTTTTCGTATATAGCCGTTTCACGTTCTCGGTCATCTTTGCTCTTTTGATGTGCTTCATTTAGCAGCCTGTCTATTAGGTCTTCTAGTAGTTCCAAGGATTCTGGCGCCGGTCCTGCTCCCAGTTCCTCTATGTTGCTTTCCGACGCCAATGGAGTTTCTTCATCATTTAACGATGAATGAGAAACCATGTGGCAACTTGCTACAAAATCTTTGGTTTCTCCCGACGAGCCATTTCCCTCATCATCGTCACTATCTCCGTTCTCAAGTATATGGTTGAGAAACTCTTCGAGTGTGACCGGGGTCCGTGTCTTCTGGTTGTATTCCTCCAGCGCGTCGATGTATTTTTGCAGGTCCGTGCGCTTATCGTCAGGCTGCATGGGCTTCTTGTTCTTTGTCACAACCCACCCCCAAACACAGATGGTATTGTCTGCTCTGGCCGAAACCGCACGGTTTTTTCCCTTTGAATGATCCCGGGGCTACTTCCCAGTAGGTCACCCATCCCAGAATTTCTCTGGCTTAAGCACGCTTAACTGCGGAGTTTTTCAAACTCCGGAGTTCCGATTCATCCAAAATGCGCCTATGTGTTATAAGAGTGGTATTATTCCATTTATAGTTCAGATCGTGCCCTCTTTCGGAATGGAAATCGATACTCCCCATTGTTCTGGTGGGTCCCCATGTGCATCCGTATCGGTTACATCCCCACCTCGATACCGGATAACATCTCACTTCTCACGGGGTAGGTGGTATTCAGCCCCAACTCCACCTGGGGTATTACATTCTCCCCACTTAGAACAATGGTTCGTCCTCGAACCACAGACCTACTTTTTGAGGGACCGGCCCCACCGGCTCTGATACCATATTTGTCAAGACCCACCCCGAAACACAGATGGTATTGTCCGCTCCGGCCGAAACCGCACGGTTTTGTCCCTTTGAATGAACTCAGGGCTACTTCCCAGTAGGTCACCCATCCCAGAATTTCTCTGGCTCAAGCATGCTTAACTGCGGAGTTTTTCAAACTCCGGAGTTCCGATTCATCCAAAAGGCGCCTCTGTGTTATAAGAGTTGTATTATTTCATTTATATTTCAGATCGTGCCCTCTTTCGGAATGGAATTCGATACTCCCCATTATTCTGGTGGGTCCCCGTGTGCATCCGTATCGGTTACATCCCCACCTTGATACCGTATAACATCTCACTTCTCACGGGGTAGGTGGTATTCAGCCCCAACTCCACCTGGGGTATTACATTCTTCTTCTTTTTCTTCGAAGATTTCGAAGGCTTGGCCTGGAGGTCTTGCCCATCACTATTAGTTTTCGGTGTTGGGCGTGGCTTAAGCATCCTCTCAATGATCTCGAGCTTCAGCAGCCTTTTCCATTTGATCGTCAGACATGCTTGAAGATCCTTCAGCATTCTTTTAGTTTTAGCAGAAAGGACAACATCCCACAGAGCTTCTTCCACAAACGAACATGATGCCCCCGGCGTATCCACCTTTTTAGTTGCGTGCCTCTGTGGTGGGTTCACCCTCCAGTTTTCTGATAGTGCGAATTTCCCGTGATGGTACTGGTCCTTGACCCAGTTTTTGAAGACGTAGCAATCCTCAATTGGGTGGCACACTACTCTGTTGTAGGAGCAGTTGTTGGGACTGTTGACGTCACCGGGCTGCAGTGGACATCTCGGATCCAGCAATGTGATGAGTTTGTTGCGCATTGCAGTTTGAACAATCTCCTCGTTTTATCACGGGGGAACGAGTAAGCACGTCCTAGCTTCTCTTCGAGGGATTGGCATGGGTGCACATTGTTTGTGCGAGCAACTGGTTTCAGATCACTCGGCTGTTGTTGAGTGTTGGCAATGAAGGCCGCTTTCCCTTTACCCTTTGCATTATGAGGGTCCATTTTTGAAGAGGGGGGCCCGTGGCCCATTTGGTCCATTTGGGCCATCTTGTCGATCAAAGCCTGAAAGGTGGTCAGCTTAAAGAACGTCATGAACTGAGACACAGTTACCTGAGGATCGAGAGTCCGTATGAACATGCCCACGGCAGGAGCCTCTTCGATGCGTTGTTCGCATTTCGACCATAGGTTCCTCCACCGAATTGCGTATTGAACCCCGGTTACTCTTGGTTTCACCCTGGCATTGATTAATGTCATGATCTTGGTGCACTCACTTGCGCTGGCGAACCGATGTGTGAATAGTATCTCCATTTCTGTGAATAATTTGACGGAGTCATTTGGGAGCTTCGAGTACCATTCGAATGCTGTCTCCGACAGGCTACCGACAAACTGGCGAAGCAGTAGTTTGTCGTCGCCTCCAATGTTGCCGCTTAGAGCTCTGAGCTGAGCGACGTGCTGATGAGGATTGTCTGTCCCTTGTATACATGGAACTTGGGGATTGTATATCCTGGTGGGTACTTGATTTGATCGTACCAGTTTGGGTACGGTCGCCCAGTTTTGACAGTTTGGCCAGCCGCTTCACTAGCTTGATGAGCTCATATTTATTGAGCTATATAGTCATCGAGAGCGGTCATGGAGATTGTTTCCACCTTAGCCGTTGATAGAGTCGGAAGAGGGTTTGATGTTTCCCCTCTGTCATACTCGATGATTATCGGCGGATCTTTAGCTGGAGGTTCTGGCTGGATCATCATTCCAACCATATCTTGGAACAAAAGCACCATCTGCTTTATATTAGCAGCTTGTTCCGCGGCCTCCTTATCTTTTCTTTCTAGCACCCTTCGCAGGAACTCTGTATCGGTCTCCTGCTCCTGGCGCTGTTCAGATACCGATTCTGGGTTTTCTTTCTGCCCGGTGAGTGCTGACATTTTGATCAGCATTTCCTAGAGCTTTTGTTGTTGCTCCTGAGCCTTTGTTAACGACCGAGTTTGTGGTCGATAACCCACGGAAGCACGGCTTTCCTCTTTCCCGGAAGCCATGTAGACATTGTGCACTATCATGCCCCTAGACTTGGGGCGTTTGGGTCCGTTGCCTTTGGAATTTGCCGTGGGCGGTGGGATTTTCTCCAGCCTTCTCCTTTTGTGAGAGGTCGAAGTTGAAGGAGCCGTTGTATCAGGCGCCTGTGTTGAAGACGTCCCACTTTTCATGACGGAGGGATATCCATCCTCTTGAAGAGCCTTCATTTTCTTCAGTCGGCGATAGTAGTCTTAGTTGATCACAGAATTTTAGACTTTTCGCCAGACCCTGTGGATTTGGGAGGACAGCCATAGAAGGGGCTGCTCCGGCTTTGCCGACATCATGTTTTCAGCAGGCGGGAGAGATTTCCTTAGCACCGTGGTTGGAGAGTTCTTTCACACCCTCCTAAGTAGATCAAAGCTGTTCCTGGTTGGAACAACATCGTCAACTTCCACCATTGGAGCTGGTGAAGTAAGTCCAAAGGGGGAGTTGCCCCTAGCTTTCCTCACTCGGGGCCAGTGGCGACGTCGAGCATGTCTTGTAGACGAGATTGCCTCAGTTATAGGAGTGGCTACGTCATACCCCCTGCTTTGGTGAAGGGCTACTGCTGGTGCCAGCCTGTTGAAGACCGACGTCCGTTGAGAGGGGACGGCCAATCTTTCGAAAGCCGACTTTCTAGTAGGGGAAGCACTTTTGACGACTTTGCCCATAGCAGTAGTTGGAACGCCCAATCTTACGAAGACCGATCCTTTAGTAGGAGAAACCCCTTTGACGACTTCACCTACCAGAGCTGGAATGACTATTCGTTTCGGGATAACCCCTTCGGGTATTGCGAGCCTCTTTGCAGGCTCACTTGAGTTTTGGCTCAGCCTGTTGAAGACTAAGGTGGCAGACTTGGACGACCCGTTGAGAGGGGCCGTGGTGGTTGCAAGTCGATCGAAGACCGACTTCTTTGGAGCTTCCTGTGATGGCACTGGGGCGATGAAACTCGCTGGCGGGAGCATGGTCCCGAAGAACAATCCAGTGGTGGCTTGATTCACCTGCCCCACTAGCATTGAAAAGATGGAGGCCGCATTGGGCCCATATATCACTCCTCCAGTTGAGGCGGAGCGGGAGTTGCTATTGCAGTTGGTGCAACTGGAAGCCATTGATGTTCACTTCTTTTTTCTGCACAAGAGCAAGACACCAAATCTTAGTACCTCGAATCCAAGGGAAACCATAGCAAACTGCAATTTTGTTCGCGAAACACGACACACGAAGTATGGAGTGGAAAGAGGAAAAGGTCCCACCGAGCGTGCCAAAATCTATTCACCGCCGAAAACGGAGATGAACCGCGTAGGTCGTCTTGCCTGAATTTTGGGGGCAGATACTATTTGGATTTATCAGTCTATCTCTCCGAAGATGCCAAGTTGATTTATGGCACCGTATATCGGAGTTTTGGATGGATGCAGCCATTATAGAAGACTTCATCAGATTTCCCATCGTTTGTGAGGGGTTTTTGATTGTGGGGACGCTCTTCCCTACAGGCGCAAGCCTTGCAGTTAATTATGTTATCGTATCGCGATAACCACTTTCTCCTACTCTAGAAGTTTACTTCGTGTCGTGTTTGTTTATTTTATTTTTGATTGCCCGTGGATTGTATACGGAGACTAATTTATGTTGTCGCCCGTAGGGCGTGGATTAGCCCAAATCCGTATATTTTAGATTTGTGTTTGGGTGATTTGAGGATCATTGATCAGTTTTTGAGATCAAGATCTACTTAAATGTATACGAGCAATTGGGGGATCGGTTGGTTTTTTGTTAAGGATACGTTAGTCCAGTTTGAGACTAAGATCTAGGATCATTTTTGTTTCAGATCCAACAAGAGAGCATTTGGGCTCTGTTTTTTTAGTTTAAGGACGTTTCGGTCCCTTATTGCCATTTTGGAGGCGTGGTTGTAGTTTGAGAACATTTCGGTCTGTAGATCACCATTTTTGAGGTGATGGTTTAGTTTAAGGACATCGCGGTCCGTTGTCACCATTTTGGAGGCAACGTTTAGTTTGAGAACGTTTCGGTCTGTAGATCACCATTTTTGAGGTGAGGTTCTAGTTTAAGGACGTTACAGTCTGTTGTCGCCAATTTGGAGGCAACGTTGTAGTTTGAGAAGGTTTCGGTCTGTAAATCACCATTTTTGAGGTGAGCTTTTAGTTTAAGGACGTTACGATCCGTTGTTAGTTTAGGGACATCTCGGTCCATTATTCATCTTGCACACACGTGTGTTTGTTACTGTTGGGGTCAAAATTTGCACCCAAGTTGACCAAGCCAAAGTCAAGGTCAACCCCAAATAAGCATGCCCAAGCCCAAGCAAGTGGGCCCATGCCCAAGTCGAGACCTGAGACCGGCCTCCCCCATGCCAAAATTAATAATCATGTAATAAATAATTTTGATGTAATTTTTTATACATGAATGTAAGAAAATGGGCATGAAGCCAAATTTTTGTAAGACCCATGGCTCATGTGCAAAGGAAAAGAGCACATGAGGCATGGGATGGGAAAAATACGATTTTGTAAAGCCCAAGAGGCTATATGTAAATGTGTAAGCCTATATAAGGCAACATGATGATGAAATAAAATATATAATTCATTCTCCCCAAAAACTAGGGTTTGTGCCTTCATCCTCTCTCTTTCAAGTTCTTTCTCTTCCCTTTCATTTTCTAATTAAATTAAGAGCTTGGCTCTTCTTCTTTTTTTAACTAAATAAAGTTTTACCATAAACCCACCTCTCAAGACTCTATCAAGAGAAGAAAAAGGGTCTCTTTTTTTACCATCCAAGATCTAAATTTTGGAGTATCATGAGAACCCACTTTGGGTTTCTTCTCAAAAGAGAAATGAGAAAAGCTTTTGGAGTTTAACTCCACAAATAAAATTATTTTGGAGTTTAACTTTATAATAAAAAACTTTTTTGGAGTTTAAATCCAAATAAAACTGTTTTGGGAGTTTAACTCCAAATAAATTTTTTTGGAGTTTAACTCCATCATAAAATAAATAAATAAATAAATAGAGTTAAACTCTTCCTCTCATGTGAGGGGGATGCTCTCTCTCATGTGAGTAAGAGGCTCCCATTTTGGAAGCCCCTTTCTTCCTCTCATATGAGTGGGACGCTCTCTCTCATGTGATGAGTGGGAGGCTTCTATTTTGGGAGCCTCTTTATTCCCACTCATGTGAGGGGGAGGCTCCCATTTTGGGAGCCCCCTTTTCTCTCTCTCACATGAGAGAGGGAAGCTCCTACTCTTTTTAGGAGTTTAACTTCATTTAAAAAAATTCTTTCGGAATTTAACTCCATTTAAATTCTTTTGGAGTTCGACTCCACAATAAAATTCTTTTGGATTTTAACTCCGAAATAAAAATCTTTTTGGAGTTAAACTCCATTTAAAATCTTTTTGGAGTTCAACTCCTTTTAAAAATAATTTTTTTTTGGAGTTTAACTCCATTTAAAATTCTTTCGAAGTTCAACTCCATAATTAAAATTCTTTCGGAGTTTAGGATCACATTTAAAATTCTTTTGAAGTTTAACTCCACAATAAAAATCTTTTTGGAGTTGAACTCCATTTAAAACTCTTTTTGGAGTCGAACTCCACAATAAAAATCATTTTGGAGTTGAACTCCACAATAAAATTCTTTTGGAGTCGAACTCCACAATAAAAATCTTTTGTAGTTTAACTCCGCAATAAAAATCTTTTTGGGGTTGAACTCCATTTAAAATGCTTTTGGAGTTTAACTCCACATTTAAAGTTCTTTTGGAGTTTAACTCCATTTAAAATATTCTTTTAGAGTTGAACTCCATGTAAAAAAAATATATAATAAAAAGAAAAAAAATTTAAAAATTTTGCACCCCCCTCCACGTGAGGGGGTGGCTCCCACCACGTCGGAGCCTTTCCCCTCTCCTCACGTGAGGGAAGGCCCCCATTAAATGAGAGCCTTTTTCCCCTCCCCTCACGTGAGGGGGAGGCTGCCATTTATTGGGAGCCTTTTTCCCCCTCACGTGAGGGGGGAGGCTCCCATTTTGTGGGAGCCTTTCTCCCACGTGAGGGGGAGGTTCCCACTAAATGAGAGCCTTTTTCCTCCCCTCACGTGAGTGAGGGAGCCCCATTTTTCTTTTTTCTTTTTTTAAATCTTTTTATTTAAAAAAATAATAAATAAATTATAAATAATATTTTTTTTAAAAAAATTCTCTAAATATTTATTTATTATATATATATATATATATATATATATATATATATATATATGTCCTTTTTTAACAAATGGAACAAAACAAAATGAACACGTCTCCATTGTAATATGTTAAAACACACACACACACACACACACATACCAACCAATGCATCGCATTGAGTTCGCATGACCAGTTTAACCCATCAATCGGAGGTTCTCTCGCTCCAAAGACGAGCAGTAATTAACGGTAGCTTAGTCCACGGCTGCCGGAAATTCGGATCCCCACAATCAATAAAGCCCAGCCTACCCTAGGCTGGGGGAATCTGTAATGCGTCTGACGAGCGCGCGCGTATTCCCATCTCAATGGGATGACGAAAAACGCCCTAAAGATTCTGGTACGTCCGGTGGGACCAATCTCTCTTCCCATATATCGGGTTAAGCATTCATGCAAACTCAATCAATATACATATCGATTACCTGTACTGAAATCTTACCTCTTTGTGCAGGGGTTAACAGTTTCCAATTGCCGTCTTCAAACGCAAGTCGGTATCTGAACGACTTTCCTTGGCCCTAGCTGAGGGCAAGACCATCAACACCGACAAAGTAATAAGGCATCTCGGGCAAGCTCCAGCGGTGTCCCTAACAACTGCTCAATCGGGTATCATCTCTAAGCTCCCCGTCGGAGTCGTTAAACTGGAAACGGTAGACCCTCTAAGTCTTTAAACCTATCTCCTGATCCATCGCTCCCCAACGGGTAAAGGCAAATGATGAATTGCTCCTGGCACATGTGCTTCAGTGTTAGCAACGCTGATGCTGACCCCTACCCCAAAATTCCAAGCTTCCGATCCAATAGACCCCTAAGTCTTTAAACTGGGAACAGATGACCTCTAAGTCGTTAAACTGGGAACAGATAACCCCTAAGTCGTTAAACTAGAAATGAGGGATATCCCCTCATGTCAAATGATGATTCGCTCCTGGTACCATATTCTGGTATAAGCGGTGCTGATGCCAAACCAAAACCAAAATCCCCAAATCCACTCATGGCAAATGATGATTCGCTTCTGGTACCATATTCCAGCGTAGAAAAGCTGATGTCAACCCAAATCAAACCAACAAGCTCAGCAACCGAATCATGCATCGTCCTAGAATGTACCCCGTGTCGAAATCATGCTTCGCCTCGGGATATCTACCTTCACTGCCGGAATTATGCTCCGCCTCGGAATCAAGTCAACCAGCGACACTCCATGCCGGGGACAAGTCGACCAGCGACACTCCGTGCCGGGGACAAGTCGAACAGCCAGCGACACTCCGCGCCGGGGACAAGTCGAAAAGCCAGCGACACTCCACGCCGGGGACAAGTCGAACAGCCAGCGACACTCCATGCCGGGGAAAAGTCGAACAGCCAGCGACACACCATGCATAACTCCGCGCCGGAGACAAGTCGACCGGTGACCTCCCTATAGAATCATGCTCTGCCTCGGAATTAGGTCAACCATCGACACTCCGTGCCGGGGACAAGTCGACCAGCGACACTCCGTGCCAGGGGCAAGTCGAACAACTAGCGACACTCCGTGCCGGGGACAAGTCGAACAGCGACACTCAGTGTCGTCGACCTTCCATGTCGTAAAAAGGGCAGTGCCGGCTTCCCAAAAAGTGGGAACCAAATCACTCTGTACCGGGGAAAAATCTACCATGGACACTCCATCTCGGAGACGTGCCAAGCGTCGACCGTCCATGTTGTAAAAAGGGCAGTGCCGGCTTCCCACAAAGCGGGAACAAAATCACTCCGTGCCGGGGAAACATGTACCATGAACACTCCGTCTCGGAGACGCGCCAAGCATCGACCGTCCATGTCGTAAAAAGGGCAGTGTCAGCTTTCCAAAAAGCGGGAACCAAATCAAGTCGCCTCCACGTGAAAGAAGATCCATCAATTTCATGCACACGACCCACATGTGCGATGTGCATTCTTTGATGGGGGCACTTTGTTGGGATCAAAATTTGCACCCCAGTTGACCAAGTCAAAGTCAAGGTCAACCCCAAGTAAGCAGGCCCAAGCCCAAGCAAGTGGGCCCATGCCTAAGTCATGCCCCGAGGCCGGCCTCCCCCATACCGAAATAAAAAAGCATGTAATAAATAATTTTGATGTAATTTTTTATGCATGAATGTAAGAAAATGGGTATGAAGCCAAATTTTTGTAAAACTCATGGCTCATTGCAAAAGAAAAGAGCACATGAGGAATGTGATGGGCAAAATGACATTTTGTAAAGCCCAAAGGGCTATATGTAAATCTGTAAGCCTATATAAGGCAACATGATGCTGAAATAAAATATATAATTCGTTCTTCCCAAAAACTAGGGTTTGTGCCTCCATCCCCTTTCTTTCAAGTTCTTCCTCTTACTTTTCATTTTCCAATTAAATCAAGAGCTTAGCTCTCTCTTTTTTAACTAAATAAAGTTTTACCATAAACCCACCTCCCAAGACTCCATCAAGATGTAACACCCTAGTTCATTTATACCAATTCCAGTTCTCGTATTTCTTTATTTATGGTATTTTCCTGATTTATCGTGCTTTGGGTGCAAGTAGAATATCTGACATCTGTATTAGCATCCGACCCGACCAGCTAGCTTGAAACCTGTCTTGATTCATGTATCCTGACTTGTTACGTAGACTTGTGCACATTCATGAATACTGCATACTGGCATTTTATCTGGCATTGCATTTTTACAATATAACATTTTAAGTCACATAAAATATTTTAAAAATATATTGTATGGCCTGCATGATACCTCTAACCCTGGGGTAGCATCCGCACATCTTGTTCTCGTCCCGTTCAGTGAAACTGACTTGTTTGGATGGCTACGAGCACGTACGTGCATCCGTTATTGGGGGTATGCATTTTCGATACCCGAGCATTCATTTTTAATTTTGGTCGTTGCATATATTTTTCGTATTTTGAAACTAAATTTTAGACCCGACCCGGGCGTGTTTTGGACTAAATTTGTAGTTACCAGAAAATCAAATTTTATTAATATAATAATATTAAAAATATAACAGTTTAAATTCTATAACCAAACATATATTTTTTTAAATTTAAAATCTTTTCTCATAAACAACTCTCTCTCTCTCGCGTGCGCGCTGTCTCTCTCTCTCTCTCTTTACTCTCCCCCCCTTTTTCTATCTCTTATCGCATCCACTATTCATTTCTCGAATCCACTCACCTTCCTTAACACACCCTATTGTCACCTCCCTTCTCCTCTATCTTCTTCTTCTATTTAAACCGCCGCCGCCTACAAGAAAACCTTAACCCTAGCCTCTCATTGCCGTCGCCGCCTCAACCTCCACCCCCGTCTCCTTACATCATCGACTCCCTCTCCTCGACCTCTCTCATCCTCCTCGTCCACCTTCTCACATCTCCTTCCCCGACGACCCAAGGACCCTCCACTGCACACACCCGTCGCCTCACATCCGCGCTCACCATCACCGTCGGCCATCCCCCTTCTCCACCTTCATCTTCTCCTCTCCTTTTCCCTCTCCATTCCCTGGAACCCACATTCCCAAGAATCTCAAACCCAACTGCAACCCATCTCTTTGCTATCGACCTCCTCAACCGCCTCGCCGGCAAACCCCATCGCCGTAAGCCCCTAGTCGACACCACCTCCATCACCTCCTCCACTCTTCATACTCTCCCCTCCTTCCCGGTACACCCCTGTACAACACCCGAACCCCAAGAACCCATTGTCTGCCAACCATCGCTGCACGTTCCTTCACCTCCAGCGACCTGACTCCATTATCATCGTAAACATCACCCTCGCCCCGTCTCTGTCCTAGAGCCTTGCCTGAGAACCTCCTTCTCTTTCTCCTTCTTCTTCTTCTTCTTCTTTCTTCTTTTTTCTTGATCTCGGTTCTTTCCGGTGATCACCCGCCGGAGCCGTGCTTAACGCCGACGATCCAGACGACCCAGATGATGTACCTTACCTGCGTGATCACCCTCTTGCATTGCTTGGACCTGTCTCACGTGCCGCGTGTGCATTGCGACGTTTTGCCGACGTCAAACTTGTCGTACATATCCGTTTCGTGATCCGTTGAGGTAAGTTAATCTTGCTACATGCTATACTACTATATTCTATATCCTTTTGCATAATAATACCCCATAATGATTAATTATGCATCCCACATTATCATTTTTCAGTTTTATCGATTTTTCGACATCCGTATACATCCGCACATGTCATTTCAGATCTAGTGCATGCAAACCTAGCTTGCTACACACTATATCACAATAGACTATATCCAATTGAATATAACATTTCATATTGTTTAATTGCACATCCCGCATTTACCAATTTATCATTTTACTGTTATATGACGTCCGTGTACATCCATATCACTATTTACATATCTAGTCGCATGCTAAATCACCTTGCTACATGCTAGGTATAGTATTACGCATCCATATGAATCAAATGTTACCCGTTTATCACATTATACATCTATATTAAAGTTTTACAGTTTTCGGATACCCGTTTGCATCCATATCATATAATATACATATAGCTGCATCAACAGATCACATTAATACATAAAATGGTTACATTAACATCCCATATTTAATAAAGTGCATCTTAATTAGTATTGGAACTATAAATGTAACCCTAATCGATAATTGTGCATCCATATCATTGATTTTATATCTATTTGCATACCATATTATATTATTTCATTTTATTGTTATATTAGTACTCCATAATTGATTTTGTGCACGCATACTTACTACAGTTTGATTATGAGCACCCGCTTGATACCTGATACACTACTACTTGACATGACTTGATACCTGTGCACTACTTGATATGACTTGATACATGTACACTACCAGACATGACCTGATGTACCACAGCTTGACTTGATACCTGATCTTGTTACTAATGCCAACAATCTTGACCTGTTGTCCCTACGAACATATCCTACTGTCTATACAGACAAACCTGTTCCTACTTGATCCTGTGTTGGCATTAGCTCCAGATTTATCAATAACTGACTTGAACACATAACTTTGGGGGTATGGGGAAATCAAAAGTGTAAACTAAAGTGTAGCTTACAAGGGTATTACTTGATCCGTGGTCTCGGAGGATAACGGGACAGAATCATTCATGATTCTTACTTGATCCGTGGTCCCGGGGGATAACGGGACAGAGTCATTCATGACTCCCACTACCTGATCCGTGGTCCTGGAGGATAACGGGACATATCTTTTGAGTTACATGGAGGATTACTCTAATTGATTTCAATAACTTTAAAGTAGATAACCCTATAGCACAGTTTAGACTACTCACTGCACTTCACCTGTATATATATATATATATATATATATATATATATATATATATATATATATATATATATATATCCTGTTCACTGATCTATATTCATGTTACTATTTATTTCCTGATAACTTGTTACTGTTTATACTTCATGCCCGCATTTTTTCATTACATCCTGCTTGCTTAGAATTATTGACGCGCTGACGTCTGGGTTTTGCATGGCCCAGATCCCTTATCTTTATCGCAGGCTGATCAGGAGTATTTCCGCCGTCAGGCCGAGCAGTGAGGATCCTGTTAGTATCCAGTTTAGTTATGTTACTTTCCAGATGTTATTGTTTATTGGATCTATTGCTTCCGCATATTATTTCTTGACTCGTTTATTCTGGCTTATGGACATGTACTAGATAGTTTATTTTATTTCTACTGTTCTTGATATCTTCTAGACAGCCGTAATGTGACTCTGGAGGGATGTTTCCTAACCACAGGTAGCATGGTTGGCTCTGTCACGTGCCGATCTTAGCGCACTCTGGGAAGCGGGGCATGATAGGGTTTGTTTGGTATCAGAGACATAGGATTTAGGTTAATCGGGTTTGATTCTGTTGTAGTTGGGTATTGGACCCAATACATGAATCAGAATACTCGTGATTAGGAACATGTCCTTCCACTTTACCATCTTGCCATTCTTGAATCTTAACTTCCTCCTGATCCTTACCTTGACGATATGCAAACCTCTTTGCATCTCGGCTTGAAACCATTGGTTCCCTATTGTTTCTCCCTACTTATTCTTTCGATTCTGATACTAGGATTTGGGTGACTTGGACGGAGTTATGTGATTGTAACTATGAACTGCAGCATGGTTACAATGCGGTACTCTATTTAAGTAACTTGGAGTCCTGGACTCGATTCATTTCCTTGATTCACGGTCGTGAAATTTCATTGGTTCTCTTAGTTTCATTGCTTACCAGTTCATATTTTGCAGATTTCTTGGTGATCGTACCGACAGCTATAAAGTTGTCTTGGGAATGGATTTTCTCGGCACTTTCCACGCTCGCATTGATTGTAGGGCAAAGAAAGTGATTTTCCAGATTCCCGGACATCCGGAGTTTGTTTTGCTGGAAGAAGCAGTTCTGTCGGGCCAGTCGAGTTTAGGGCTAGGCCGACAAACAATGTTCTTTCTTCGATGGAAGTTGGTAAGGAGGAAGCGCCAACTGTAGTTCGAGAGTTTATGGACGTGTTCGAGGACATCTCGGGTTTACCGCCAAAACGACATGTGGAGTTCGCAATCGATCTTGTTCCTGGTGCAGCGCCAATCTCAAAGGCGTACTATCCGATGACACCAGTGGAGTTAGAAAAAATCAAGAAGCAGGTTACCGAATTGCTAGAGAAGGGTTGAATTCACAACAACAATTCACCTTGGGGAGCTCCAGTTCTTCTAGTAAAGAAGAAAGATGGCACAAGGAGGATGTGCATCGACTGTCGAGAATTAAACCGGGTGACTATTAAGAACAAGTACCCGATCGCTCGCATTGGAAAATTGTTCGAGCAGCTTGGTGGCACGAGGGTATTCTCAAAGCTGGATTTGCGGTCCGGATATCATCAGGTCCGAGTTAAATCAGAAGATATTTGCAAGACCGCATTCCGAACTCGGTATGGACATTACGAGTATTTAGTGATGCCATTCGGAATCACGAATGCACCGGCGATATTTATGGACTTGATGAACCGAATCTTTTCACCATTCTTGGACCAGTTTATAGTGGTGTTTATCAATGATATTCTGGTCTACTCGAGGAGCATAGAAGAGCATGCAGAACACTTGAAGATCGCACTGCAGACGTTGAGGCAAGAAAGATTATATGCAAAGACGAGCAAGTGCGAGTTTTGGCTTGAAGAAGTGAAGTTTTTGGGGCATGTCGTATCTGAAGACGGAATCGCCGTTGATCCTGAGAAGATTGCAGCAGTTCAAGATTGGCCGATTCCGAAGAACGTAGCAGAGATCAGAAGTTTTCTTGGACTAGCAGGATACTACAGAAGATTCGCGGAGAATTTTGCTCGTTTGGCTGAGCCTTTGACCAAGCTTACATGAAAGGAAGTACCGTTCTTATGGACAGATAGATGTGCGTCATCTTTTGAGGCGTTGAAGCAAAGCTTGATAACCGCTACTATTTTGACCATACCAGACGGTTCCAGAGGATTGGTGATTCATAGCGACGCATCTGGGAAAGGTTTGGGATGTGTTCTGATGCAGCATGGAAAGGTTATAACCTACGCATCGAGACAGTTGAAGTCCCATGAGAAAAATTACCCAACTCATGATTTGGAGCTAGCAGCTGTGATTTTCTCTTTGAAAATTTGGAGACACTACTTATTGGGCGAAAGGGTCGAAGTATTCACAGATCACAAAAGCCTAAAGTACATGTTCACGCAGAAGGAGCTCAACATGAGACATCATAGATGGTTGGAGCTGATGGCTAACTACGACCTTGATCTTAAGTACCATCCGGGGAAAGTTAATGTCGTGCCGAATGCGCTTAGTCGGTTGCCAACAATTCGGATGTTGACTGCACAGAAGGAGATTATCGAAGATTTTCGGAGATTCAAGTTGGAGATTGTGCTACCGCATTCTTCGGGACAGTTGATGCAGCTGCATGTACAGTAGTCGTTAATCGATACTATTAAAGCAGCATAGTCACATGATCCAAAATTGCAGAAGTTTCGAGAACAGGTAGAAGCGGGACTTCGAACGGACTTGTTGATTCATGAAAATGGTTCGTTGCGTTATGGTAGCCGTTTGTGTGTGCCGAAAGGAGATATTCGCGAAGAAGTTATGAAGGAGGCACACAGTTCCGCATATTCTGTACATCCAGAAGGCACAAAGATGTACCGTGATCTACGACAACATTTCTGGTGGGAAGGCATGAAAGGGAGATTGCTCGCTTTATAGCGAAGTGCTTGGTGTGTCAGCAAGTTAAGGCTGAACATCAAAGGATAGTTGGTTTATTGCAACCACTTCCGATTGCTCAGTGGAAGTGGGAACATATAACCATGGATTTCGTGACAACTCTACTGCGGAGTCTAAAGGGTAACAATACAGTTTGGGTGATTATTGATCGATTGACCAAGGCAGCTCATTTCATACCATTTCGAGTTGGTCAATCAACGGAAACGTTGGCAGAACGGTACATGCAGGAGATTGCGAGATTGCATGGAGTGCCTGTGAGCATCGTGTCCGATCATGACACCCGATTCTTATCGCACTTCTGGAGGAGTTTACAGGAAAGTTTGGGGACGCGATTGAAGTTTAGCATAGCTTATCATCCTCAGACATATGGCCAGTCGGAGAGAACGATCCAAACTCTTGAAGAAATGTTGAGAGCTTGGATGTTAGACTTCAAGGGTTCGTGGGAGGATCATCTACACTTGGTGGAGTTTTCTTACAACAACAGTTTTCAGGCGACTATTCAGATGGCTCCATTCGAAGCATTGTATGGTCGCAAGTGTCGTTCACCTGTTTTTTGGGATGATATTGGAGAACGAAGATTGTTGGGACCGGATTTGATCGTGCAAACAGTGGAGAAAGTTAATACTATTCGGAATCACATGAAGGCAGCATAAGATCGGCAGAAGAGTTGGGCCGATATATCGAGAAGACCTCTAGAGTTCGCTGTTGGTGATATGGTATTCTTGAAGATATCACCGACTAGAGGAGTGATTCGTTTTGGGAGTCGGGACAAGCTTAGTCCTCGATTTGTGGAGCCTTTCGAGATTATGGAGCGTGTTGGAGAAGTGGCTTATCGATTGGCTTTACCACAATCTTTGGCGAATGTTCATGACGTGTTTCATGTATCTCAACTCCGTAAGTATGTTCGAGATGAAACACACATACTGGATCATTCGGAGCTAACTGTAAGGGAGGGTTTGACCTTTGAGGAATGACCGATGTCAATTGTTGATCGAAGAGAAAAGGTCCTTAAGAACAAGGTTAACCCTCTCGTACTTATTTCTTGAGGAAATCGCTCGAATGGAGAATCGACTTGGGAACGAGAAGACGAGATTCGACAGAAGTTTCTATACTTATTCTTGTAGTTTCTTGATTGTTTATCTTTTCTTATTCTTGGAATTTCGAGGACGAAATTCTTTTTGTAGTTGGGTATAATGTAAAACCCTAGTTCATTTATACCAATTCCAGTTCTCGTGTTTCTTTATTTATGGTATTTTCCTGATTTATCGTGCTTTGGATGCAAGTAGTATATCAGACATCTGTATTAGCATCCGACCCGACCCGCTTGCTTAAAACCTTTCTTGATTCATGTATCCTGACTTGTTACGTAGACTTGTGCACTTTCATGAATACTGGATACTGGCATTTTATCTGGCATTGCAATTTTAAAATATAACATTTTAAGTCACATAAAATATTTTAAAAATGCATTGCATGGCCTGCATGACACCCCTAACCCCGGAGTAGCATCCACGCATCTTGTTCTCATCCCGTTCAGTGAAACGGACTTGTTTGGATGGCTACGCGCACGTACGTGCATCCGTTCTTGGGGGTATTCATTTTCATTACCCGAGCATTCATTTTTAATTTTGTTCGTTGCATATATTTTTCGTATTTTGAAACTAAATTTTAGACTCGACCCGGGCAAGTTTTGGACTAAATTTGTATTTATCAGAAAATCAAATTTTATTAATAGAATATTATTAAAAATTATAACAGTTTAAATTCTATAACCAAACATATATTTTTTTAAATTTAAAATCTTTTCTCATAAACAACTCTCCCTCTCTCTCTCTCTCTGTCTCTCTCTCTTCTTTCTCTCTCTCCCTCCCTCTTTCTCTCTCTTATCGCATCCACTATTCATTTCTCGAATCCCCTCACCTTCCTTAACACACCCTATTGTCACCTCCCTTCTCCTCTATCTTCTTCTTCTATTTAAACCGCCGCCGCCTAGGAGAAAACCCTAACCCTAGCCTCTCACTGCCGTCGCCGCCTCAACCTCCAACCCCGTCTCCTTACATCATCGACTCCCTCTCCTCAACCTCTCTCATCCTCCTTGTCCACCTACTCACCTCTCCTTCCCCGATGACCCAAGAACCCTCCACAGCACACACCCGTCGCCTCACCTCCGCGCTCACTATCACCGTCGACCATCCCCCTTCTCCACCTTCCTCTTCTCCTCTCCTTTTCCCTCTCCATCCCCTGCAACCCACATTCCCAAGAATCGCGAGCCCAACTATAACCCATCTCTTCGCTGTCGACCTCCTCAACCGCCTTGCCGGCAAACCCCATCGCCGGAAGCCCCTAGTCGACACCACCTCCATCACCTCCTCCACTCTTCATACTCTCCCCTCCTTCCCGGTACACCTCTGCACAACACCCGAACCCCAAGAACACATTGTCTGCCAACCATCGCTGCACACCTCGTCGTCGTTCCTTCACCTCCGGTGACCCGACTTCATCATCATCGTCAACATCACCCTCGCCTCGTCTCTGTCTTAGAGCCTTACCTGAGAACTTCCTTCTCTTTCTCCTCCTTCTTCTTCTTCTTTCTTCTTCTTTCTTGATCTCGGTTCTTTCCGGTGATCACCCGTCGGAGCCGTGCTTGACGCCGATGATCCAAACGACCCAGAGAACGTACCTTACCTGCGTGATCACCCTCTTGCATTACTTGGACCTGTCTCGTGTGCCGCGTGTGCGTTGCGACGTTTTGCCAACGTCAAATGTGCCATACATATTCGTTTCGTGATCCGTTGAGACAAGTTAATCTTACTATATACTATACTACTATATTCTATATCCTTTTGCATAATAATACCTCATAATGATTAATTATGCATCCCACATTATCATTTTTCAGTTTTATCGATTTTTCGACATCCGTATACATCCGCACATGTCATTTCAGATCTAGTGCATGCAAACCTAGTTTGTTACACACTATATCACAATATACTATATCCAATTGAATATAACATTTCATATTGTTTAATTGCACATCCCGCATTTACCAATTTATCATTTTACTGTTATATGACGTCCGTGTGCATCCATATAACTATTTACATATCTAGTCGCATGCTAAATCACCTTGCTACATGCTAGGTATAGTATTACGCATCCATATGAATCAAATATTACCCGTTTATCACATTATACATCCATATTAAAGTTTTACAGTTTTCGGATACCCGTTTGCATCCATATCATATAATATACATATAGCTGCATCTACAGATCACATTAATACATAAAACGGTTATATTAACATCCCATGTTTAATAAAGTGCATCCTAATTAGTATTAGAACTATAAATGTAACCCTAATCGATAATTGTGCATCCATATCATTGATTTTATATCTATTTGCATACCATGTCACATTATTTCATTTTATTGTTATATTAGTACTCCATACTTGATTTTGTGCACCCACACTTACTACAGTTTGATTATGAGCACCCGCTCGATACCTGATACACTACTACTTGACATGACTTAATACCTGTGCACTACTTGACATGACTTGATACATGTACACTACCTGACATGACCTGATGTACCATAGCTTGACTTGATACCTGATCTTATTACTAATGCCGACAATCTTGACCTATTGTCCCTACGAACATATCCTGCTGTCTATACAGACAAACCTGTTCCTACTTGATCCTGTGTTGGCATTAGCTCCAGATTTATCAATACCTGACTTGAACACATAACCTTGGGGGTATGGGGAAATCAAAAGTGTAAACTAAAGTGTTGCTTACAAGGGTATTACTTGATTCGTGGTCCCGGGGATAACGGGACATAATCATTCGTGATTCTTACTTGATCCGTGGTCTCGGGGGATAACGGGACAGAGTCATTCATGACTCCCACTACCTAATCCGTGGTCCAGGGGAATAACGAGACATATCCTTTGAGTTACATAGAGAATTACTCTAATTGATTTCAATAACTTTAGAGTAGATAACCCTATAGCACAGTTTAGACTACTCATTGCACTTCACCTGTATATATATATATCCTGTTCACTGATCTATATTCATGTTACTATTTATTTCCTGATAACTTGTTACTGTTTATACTTCATGCCCGCATTTTTTCATTACATCCTGCTTGCTTAGAATTATTGATGTGCCGACGTCTGGGTTTTGCATGGCCCAGATCCCTTATCCTTATCGCAGGCTGATCAGGAGTATTTCCGCCGTTAGGCCGAGCAGTGAGGATCCTGTTAGTATTCAGTTAGTATCCAGTTTAGTTATGTTACTTTCCAGATGTTATTGTTTATTGGATCTATTACTTCCGCATATTATTTCTTGACTCGTTTATTCTGGCTTATGGACATGTACTAGATAGTTTATTTTATTTCTACTGTTCTTGATATCTTCTAGACAGCCGTAATGTGACTGTGGAGGGATGTTTCCTATCCACAGGTAGCACGGTTGGCTCTGTCACATGCCGATCTTAGCGCACTCTGGGAAACAGAGCGTGACACAAGAGAAGAAAAAGAGTCTATTTTTTTATCATCCAAGATCTAAATCTTGGAGTTTCAAGAGAACCCATTTTGGGTTTCTTCTCAAAAGAGAAAAGTGAAAATCTTTTGGAGTTTAACTCCACAAATAAAATTATTTTGGAGTTTAACTCTATAATAAAAACCTTTTTTTGGAGTTTTAATCCGAATAAAACTGTTTGGGAGTTTAACTCCAAATAAAATTTTTTGGAGTTTAACTCCATAAAAAAAAATAACTAAAGGAAAACTCTTCCTCTCATCTGAGGGGGGGCTCCCTCTCATGTGAGTGAGAGGCTCCCATTTTGAGAGCCCCTTTCTTCCTCTCATATGAGGGGGAGGCTCCCTCTCATGTGAGTGGGAGGCTCCCATTTTGGGAGCCCCTTTATTCCCACTCATGTGAGGGGGAAGCTCCCTCTCATGTGACTAGGAGGCTCCCATTCTGGTTGTCCCCTTTTCTCTCTCTCACATGAGAGAGGGAAACTCCCACACTTTTTAGGAATTTAACTCCATTTAAAAAAAAAATCTTTCAGAGTTTAACTCCAATTAAATTCTTTTGGAGTTCAACTCCACAATAAAATTCTTTTGGAGTTTAACTCCGAAATAAAAATCTTTTTGGAGTTAAACTCCATTTAAAATCTTTTTGGAGTTTAACTCCTTTTAAAAATAATTTTTTTTCGGGGTTTAACTCCATTTAAAATTCTTTCGGAGTTCAACTCCATAATAAAAATTCTTTCGAATTTTAGCTCCACATTTAAAATTCTTTTGGAGTTTAACTCCACAATAAAACTCTTTTTGGAGTTGAACTCCATTTAAAACTCTTTTTGGTGTCGAACTCCACAATAAAAATCATTTTGGAGTTGAACTCCACAATAAAATTCTTTTGGAGTTTAAGTCCGCAATAAAAATCTTTTTGGAGTTGAACTCTATTTAAAATGCATTTGGAGTTTAACACCACATTTAAAGTTCTTTTGGAATTTAACTCCATTTAAAATATTCTTTTGGAGTTGAACTCCATGTAAAAATATTAGTAATTTTTTTTTAAATATAAAATTTGCCCCCCCTGAGGTGGAGGCTCCCACCATATGGGAGCCTTTCCCCTCCCCTCACATGAGGGGGAGGCTCCCAATTAATTAAATGGGAGCCTTTCTCCCCCATCACGTGAGGGGGAGGCTCCCATTTAGTAGGAGCCTTTTTCCCTCCCATTTTGTGGGAGCTCCCATTTTGTGGGAGCCTTTCCCCTCACGTGGGGTGAAAGGACGTGAGGGGAATGGGTGCCTTTCCTCCCACGTGAGGGGGACGTTCCCATTAAATGGGAGCCTCTTTCCTCCCCTCACGTGAGTGGGGGAGCCCTATCTTTTTTTAAATCTTTATATTTAAAAATAATAATAAATAAATAATTATACATTATAAATAATATTTTAAAAAAATATTTCTTTAAATATTTATTTATTTCTTTTATATATAATATATATATATATCCTTTTTTTTACAAATGGAACAAAACAAAATGAATACGTCTCCATTGTAATATGTTAAAAACACACACACACACACACACACACCAATGCATCGTATTGAGTTCGCATGACCAGTTTAACCAGTCATTCGGAGGTTCCTTTGCACTAAAGACGAGGAGTAATTAACGACAGCTTAGTCCGCGGCTGCTGGAGATTCGGATCTCCACAATCAATAAACCCCAGCCTATCCTAGGCAGGGGGAATCTGTAATGCGCCTGACCAGCACGCGCGTATTCCCATCTCAATGGGGTAACGAAAAACACCCTACAGTTTCGTGTCGGGATGAGCAACGATGATATGGGATACATTCAGTTTGGGATGTTGTTTGATTTGGGGTGTACACGTTGTTCAATTGAAAATATCGTGCATTTGATATGATATTTTCCTTACTATTTTTATATAATAAAAGGTGTTTATTATAAATATGACACATATAAGGGTTTATCTATAAAAATACTATTTTCATATGTTTATATATTATAATTAATATTATGAAGGAAAATATAAGCATATAATATCTATATAATATTTAGTCCATTTAAATATACATACCATACCAAATATCATTAACCAATTCTCTTAAAGTATAATATCATATCAATTGGTTAGAATGGTATCTCAATAAAAACAAATTCTACTAACATTATTTGTTGAGATATTGTGCAGAAATTACATCAGGACTGGAATCAAGGAAATCCAAGTTATCGAGATCAAATCTGCCGAAATATTAAAGTAAATCGAAGAAATCAATTCTGGCAGAGACATAGAAAAGATTTCCAAAATCCAGATATTCAAAAGATTACCACATGTCAACTAGATAAAACTCCAGAATTTTGAACCAAAAATCACACCATGATTTTATACAACTAACCCTAATTCTGAAGATCTAGGGATTTCAACTTCTATGACTATAAATAGAACCGAGAGCCTCACTTGAAAACTTATCAAACCGACGAGATCACGAAGTCCAAGGCGGCTCAAGAATTCAAGTTGATCATCAGCTGTTCATCTACCTCCTTAAGAAGAGATCGAGAAGCAAACTAGGGTTTTTGTAATCACTTTCTAAAGGAACAAAGTGTAATTGATCAAGTTGATTAATAAAGAAAGTTGTTTTATTCTTATTGCATTTTATTTTCTTCATGATCTCTATCCGTTCTTCTATCTCCATCATGCGCGAGTAATTCTCCGCTTGTTAGGGTTCGTAGAATTATAGAAGATCAATGGATGATTAAAATCCTTTAACTCCTTTTACGTCCTATAAAGTTTATAAATTTTATCAAAAGAATAGTTAACATCCCAATCGGGCGCGCTATCAATTCATTGATAGCCCTGTCCACGATTAGAGATTAGATTAACAATTGTTTTGGTAAAGGTTAGACATGAACGAAGATCCATGTCAAGATAGGAGTTAAGAGCGGGAACCCTATCCCCTCCAGAAACCCTAATCTACATGTATCACTGTAGATCTAGTTTTAAATCTATTAAAAGATAAAAGGAGTAATCTTTAATTAATCATCCATGACTATTAAATCTTAACGAACCCTACAAGCCCCCTTTTAATATAAAATCTACATCCGTAGTTAATCTAGATTTATATCCTACATCCGTAATTGACGTAGATCTAGAATTTACAACCATTCTCCACTATTCATTATTCTTCCTCCTTTCCTAATCAATACGCCTAAAGTAAGATTAAAAGATTCAACAATTCCCTGAGGACGACCCGTACTCATCTCGGTCTAGCTACACTCGACACCGTTATTGATTGCGGTTACTACACACACTTTACAGAACCAATCAAATGGCGCCGTTGCCAGGAATACGTGCGTAATATTTTTTTCTTACTATTCGTGTTGAATTCTTATTCGATCCATATCATAAATTAACAAAACTGCAAATTGTGTATTTAACGATTATTGTGTGAATTTTGCAAAGGGATCTGGAGTCACAGATTTGAGGAAACAGAGATTCAGAGACATTCATCAAGATCCAAAGGACCAAGGGAGGCCACGTAGCAAAAATCTTCACAAGATCTCCTGATTCGGCGGTGGAACCGCGGCAAAAAGAGCTATTCGGCGGCGGAACCGCGGTGTAATTGGGGGATCTTGCTTCCCAACTTCTGTGGTAACTCTTCTATCTCCTCTGAAATTTAATAAAATATCTTTTCTGCAGGATTCTTTGCAAAAATATCGCTGCTCAAAAATCTTTTTGCAAGTTTTGTAATTGGTTTGTTTGTGCATATTTTAATACGGACATTAAAGGGCAAATACCAAATTCAGATTAGGTGGGGATTTCATCACCCTTCATAGGCCCCACAAATCACAAAAAAAGCATCTGCATCACCCTACATTAATTAAAAAAATATCTAGATCAAGACTCTAAGAACTGTCGTGCTCAATAAGGACAGAGGAAGGTCATGGGTAATTTATCGCTTATCCGCATTTCTTTTGTGGTGTCTAGGCAAGTGTGTCTAGGTAAGTGGTTACTTAATTTGGCCTGCTATTTTCGTTGATTCATATAGCGGATACCTCCCACTTACCTGGCACTTACCTGGCCACAAGAGCGATAAAGAGGTTGTAGAGGATTAATCCTGCGGCTTATCCTTTGGAAGTCTAGGAGCGGTCTAGAAACTTGACCTAGGTAACCTTATTTCTAGGGTTGATTGTGCATTTTTGTGTGATTTGTCTCACGTCTGACACTTTTCAAAACAAATCAATTTTAAATCACACATACGCTGCCACTTGCGCTAAACCCGCTTAGTGCATGCTCAGCTGGACACGGGATTCTAGTGCCCGTCTTGTCCGCGTTGCTGCTATCGACTCCGAAGTCGGTACTTCTTCATTTTCTTTTTCCCCTCCACCCACCTCATCGATCGAGATGGACAGTTCTCCATCATATTATAACACCACCCTGCCACCACCCATCGGTGCACAGAATCTACCGCGCATTTCTCTCCAAGAGAGATGCTATCCTATACGCGGTCCCCTTCTTCAACCTGTTGCCCAAATTTCACGGGCTTGAGTCTGAAGACGCATATGTTTTTATCACTAAATTCGAAAACGTATGCGCAATGATGGGTACATCACAACTTTTAGTGGATGCTATGCGCTTACGTCTTCTCCCTTTCACTTTGTGCGATTTACAAGAAAAATGGCGTTATAACACTGTCGCACACTCTATTACTAATTGGGATGAATTCGTGATAGTATTCTTTAAGAAATTTTACCACAATCATAAGACCGCCCGTATTCGGAGCGAAATCAACCAGTTTACCCAGCTTCCCAATGAACCATTTTGGAAGTGCTTTGAACGGTTTAAGGATCTGCTTGTCCAATGTCCACATCATGGAATACATAGATGGGATCTGTGCCGAATTATATATAAGGGCATTACTCCAGCGACAAAACAGATGCTTGAAACCATGTGTCAATGCAATTTCATGTCCAAAGACGAAGGTGAAGCTTGGAAATTTCTGGAAGATCTCGCCGAACACACTTTGCAGTGGGAAAGCGTTAGACCATCATTTAGGGGAGGTATCCATCAACTCGATATTTCCATAGCAGTAAAAGCCGAAATGGCAGCAGTACAAACTAAACTCGATTCTATGGAGAACAAATTCTCATCAATCTCCCTAAACCAGGTTATGCTTCCCAAGACCGTATGTGGTTGCTGTTCCGATCCATCACATCTGACGGAAGAATGTCCTTCAAATGCACCGTTTCAAGGTCAAGAACACACTAATTCTACTTTTCAGCAGCGACCTAGAAACGATCCTTATTCTTCCACGTACAATCAGGGATAGAGGAATCATCCTAATTTTACTTAGAACCAAAAACAAACCCAAAATCAAAACCAATTCCAAAGCAATTATCAAAGCTCTCCTCCACAGCAGCAGCAACCAAACCCACAAAGTCAGCACCCCTTTCAATCGCAACCTTTTTAAAATCCGGCCAACAATTCTACACCTTATTACAATTCTTTCCAAACGGCCGGGAACGAAAACTCATCTGCACTCGAACGAAGTGTGGATATGTTTATTAAACATTCCATGCAATCGACGGATGAAATAAAGTCTTCTACCCGATCACTAACACAGAACACCACCTCCTACGGTGAAAGTATAAAATCGATAGAAGCACAACTTGCACAAATAAATGCCGCGACGAGTGCGAGAGAAAAAGGGAAACTTCCATCTCAAGCCCTACCGAATTCTGGCCACTCACAAATTCATAATGTGAGTACCGTTACCACGTTAAGATCAGGAAGTATGTTGAACAATCAAAGGGGTGAACAGATTATGATGAGGAATCAATGGAAATCCCGACTTCCACTTCTTGCCCTATTTTGCCTAGTCTCCTACCTTCTTCCGACCCTATTCTCCGTTTTCCCTAAGGCTCGAACACTTCGCCCAATTCCTCGAATCTACCTAAAATGATCCCTATATCAATTCTGGGATCGATTCCATCCGCACAAACTTCTCCACAAATGTTGGACCCAAAACTTATTGATAAAGCTCCATTTCAAAACAGGTTGAGGGCTAACAAATCTAACGCACAAATGGAGAAGGTTGTGGAAATGTTTAAGCAAGTTAACATAAATATCCCTCTCCTAGAAGCTATTCAACAAGCTCCATCTTATACGAAAATCCTTAAGGACTTGTGCACTAGGAAGAGAAAAACTCAAGTGCCGAAAATGGTATTCATGACAAGTAACATGAACACAGCTTTTACCCAACAATTTTCTAAAAACGTAAGGACCCCGGTTATCCTACATTATCTATAACTATTAGGGGGAAAAACATCAATCGTGCTCTGCTTGACCTCGGCACTAGTGTTAACTTGCTTCCATATTCCGTCTATGAGCAGGTAGGTATAGGAGAGTTGAAACTTGCCCATTGCACTCTCCAGATGGCAGACTGATCTATCGTCCAACCTAGGGGTGAACTTGAGGATGTGTAAATCAAAGTCAGGGAATTTATATTCCCTGTGGACTTGATTGTTTTAGATACATAGCCTGTGGCGAACCCACGCAACCAAATCCCGGTGATACTCGGTCGACCTTTCCTAGCAACTTCCAACGCTGTCATTAATTGTCGTAATGGTTCTATGAACTTATCCTTCGGGAAGATGACAATTGAGATTAATATTTACAAGCTAGGAAGCCAACCCTCTGAACCTTCTGCTCATTTAATCGATATCTGTTCCATCAACGAGTTAGCTTCCGACAGCTGCGAAGCGGAAGTATTTTGCTATGATGATCTCGACAACACTAGTGCGACATTGTTTGATCTGGAAAATTATTATAGTGAGAATATCTTCAATGAGTCCATCCTTAAGTTTGAATCCGTTGACTCATTGCAAAAGTCAGTAGCACTTTCCGAATCAATATCCTATGCAAGTTATGAACCTCGTAGGGAGTCCGAGTATCATTCCCTTACCCCACATTCTATTGTTTCACCGTCAATACTAGATCTCAAACTGCTACCTTCTCATCTTAAATATGCATATTTAGGTGAGAATGAGTGTTTGCCCGTTTTCATATCCGCTTCTCTAGCTTTAGAGCAAGATAACGCACTTTTGGCGGTATTGAGATCAAATCGGCAAGCATTTGGTTGGACAATGGCTGACATTAAAGGGATTAGTATCTTAATTGTTGATCATTATATACATCTAATGGATGAAGCCAAGCCAACCCGAGACCCACAAAGATGGTTAAATCCCGTTATGAAGGAAGCGGTAAAGAAAGAAATCGTCAAGTGCCTAGATAGTGGTATAATTTACCAATATCTGATAGCCAATGGGTAAGTCGTATTCTTGTGGTCCCTAAAAAGTCTAGCATCACGGTCATAACTAATGAGGCTAATGAGCTGATCCAAACACGCACCCAAACTGGATGGCGCGTATGTATTGATTACAGAAAACTCAATACCGCAACGAGAAAAGATCACTTCCCTCTACCTTTCATTGACCAGATGTTAGAACGATTAGCTGGACATGAATACTATTATTTCTTGGACGAATACTCTGGTTATAACCAGGTCCCCATCGCTGAAAAGGATCATGATAAAACAACATTTACTTTTCCTTTCGGTACTTTTGCTTACAGATGCATGCCCTTTAGATTATGTAATGCTCTCGCTACATTTCAGCGTATGATAGGAATATACTCAGACATGGTTGAGAATTTTCTGAAGATATTTATGGACGATTTCTCCATATTTGGGGACTCCTTTGAGGAATGCCTACGTCATTTTTACGCGGTTCTTACCCGCTGTAAGGATAAGAACTTAACTTTGAATTGGGAAAAATGTCATTTTATGGTCCAAGAAGGTATTGTCCTTGGACATATCATTTCACGAAAAGACATTGAGGTTGACAGAGCTAAAATTGATGTCATCCATAACCTTCCTCCTCCCAAATGCGTCAAAGATATACGATCTTTCCTTGGTCATGCAAGATTTTATACGAGATTCATTAAGGACTTTAGCAAAATTGCTAGACCCTTAACTCTTCTCTTGGCCAAAGATACAATATTTCACTTCGATTCGGATTGTGAGGCTGCTTTTGAATCGCTTAAAAGATCTCTCACTACAGCCCCCGTTCTATCATCTCCGAATTGGAACCACCCGTTCGAGCTTATGTGTGATGCATCAGATTTTGCTATTGGTGCAGTCTTAGGACAACACATTGATAAGATGCCACATGTAATTTACTATGTAAGTAAGACCTTGAACAATGCACAAATTAATTACACAACTTCAGAGAAAGAACTCTTGACAGTTGTATTCGCATTAGAAAAATTCAGGCACTACTTGATTGGCTCGCCAATAGTGGTTTACACTGATCACTCCGCCCTACGACACCTTTTATCGAAGAAGGATGCTAAAGCCAGGCTAATACGTTGGATCCTGTTGTTACAAGAATTTGATCTTATCATATGAGACAAGAGTGGATGTGAAAACGTTCTAGCCGACCATCTTTCACGCATCAATTCTTCACCAATGTTGACCGTGCCAATAAATGATTCCTTCCCTGGCGAACAGCTCTTGACCGTATCCTGCGAACCTTGGTTCGTGGATATTGTGAATTATCTAGCGACGAGACTTAGTCTTAGCAATTAGTCGAAATAAGACAAATTTCGATTTCTATCCCAAGTAAAACATTTTTACTGGGATGAACCTTATTTGTTTAACTATCGTTCCAATCAAATCATTCGCAGATGAGTCCCTAACGATGAATTCAAGCGTGTATTGTCTTTTTGTCATGATCATGCATGTGGCGGTCATTTTGGTCCACGTAAAACGGTGGAGAAAATTTTGCAATGTGGCTTTTATTGGCCAACATTATTTAAAAACGCATATGATCAGTGCAAAACTTGTCCACGGTGTCAACACTTGAGTCGGATTTCACGAAGAAATGAGATGCCGCTCCAACCTATCTTGGTTGTGGAGATATTCAATATTTGGGGTATTGATTTTATGGGCCCTTTTCCCAACTCTTTTGGGAATTTATATATCTTGTTAGCAGTTGATTATATCTCAAAATGGATGGAAGCAATACTGTGTCGCACTAATGATAACAAAGTTGTTATTAAGTTTCTTAAAGAAAATATCTTTTCGTGATTCGGGCACCATCGCGCTATAATTAGCGACAACGTGACGCATTTCTGTAATCGGTCTTTCGAGGCTTTGATTCGGAAATATTCAATCAACCACAAACTTTCTACACCCTATCATCCCCAAACGAGCGGGCAAGCTGAGATTTCCAATAGGCAGATAAAACAAATTTTGGAGAAGACGGTTTCTAAAAACCGTAAAGATTGGTCGACAAAATTGACGGATGCTCTTTGGGCATTTCGTACCGCTTATAAGACCGATCTTGGTATGTCTCCATACCGCCTAGTATTTGGAAAGGCTTGCCATCTTCCTGTCGAGATCGAGCATAAAGCAATGTGGATTATTAAAGAGCTTAACTTCGATTTTGATCAAGCCTGCAGCTATCAGAAGCTACAATTAAATAAGCTAAGCGAACTCCGCGATGAAATTTACGATAATGCGGTTATAGTAAAGAACCGGACTAAAGTGTTCCACGATAAAATCCTTTATAGAAAAACCTTCACACCGGAACAACAAGTCCTTCTTTATGATTCCCGTCTCCATCTTCATATGGGTAAACTAAAATCTTGTTGGAAAGGACATTTTGTGGTGCAGTATGTATACCCGCACGGGGCAGTAGAAGTTGAAAATATTAAAAACGGTTCAAGTTTTAAAGTAAATGGGCATAGATTTAAACCGTATTTTTCTGCTGACCCAACGGAGGAGCTCCTGTTTTTACAGGAGCCGCTCTATCATAACTAAAACTCCTCCGCCTCACCTCTATGTCTCAGTAACATTGTCTCATTTTAAGAATGGAGGTGGGTGGAAAAGGACTTAACTAAATATCTGTGCGTGCCAAAGTATAAGTTTAGGGGTAGTTTTCATTTAACTATTATTTTACCCCTCTTAATTTCTCTCCCCAAGTTTACAGGTCTATGCATTCAAAGATGACATCAGTGAGGACACTGCTGAAAACAGGTTTGGGGGGAGGGTTTGTGTTCACTAAATTATCTTTTGGTACTTGGCACTATACAAATTTTTTTTATATATAATAAAAGAGTAGAAAGTGAAAAATTACAAATGAAAGATAGGAAAAGTTTAAGAAAAATAAGAAAGTTAGATGGTTTCTTAAACGAAACTAGTAATAAGTAGTTATGAGTTGTTGTCCCAAGGGTTAGTAAGATGAAGGAAATTACTAATCTGAGGATAAAAATAAATCTGAAAAATAGTCTTTATTCTTGAGGCCAAACATCTGAATGTTGATACCCTACTATACGCACTTACACACATCTTGAAACTTGGGATAGTAGAGAATACCTTGAAATGCTTTTATCTAAAAGACATAGTATGAAGAAAAAAAAAATATATATATATATATATATATATATAAGTGGTGAAGAAGAAAATAAAATGAACATTGGTTTTGTAATTACTTAAGGCAGTATAAAAAAAATATAGCGAGGGTGTTTTATCACCTAGTATCTTAGACCAACTGGTTTGGGAGCCACTGCTAGGCCTTAGGTGTTGCGAAACGAGGAATTACGCCTAAATGCGCGAGCACATTTTGTAATCGGTCGGTTAGTACCTCAAGAAGTATTAATAGTCGCATGAAGAATGTGTGGGCAATTTTATCGAAAATATTCATCAACTATAAAGTATTTCGGAAGATGGACAAGAGTATGATAGCTTGAATTGAATTCTCTAAGTGTTGAGATGTCTTTTACACATATGTTCATATCAGATTTTTGCATTTTTATATCGCTAATTCTTAGTCGCATTGCATGTAAGTAGGTATTTTTGATCCATGTCTGTTAAATAGTTGCAGATTACAGATTCTCAGCTCTTTACAGTGAATCGCTACAAATATGGGACTACGATCAACAAACAGAGAAATACAGGTTTCCGCACACTATCCGTATAATGCCGCCTACCAGTTCAAGGAACAAATAGAAAATCATTGAGCATTTCAATGCGCAAAGCACAAAGGCAGCACAAAATCCAAGACTTCAAACACGGAGCTCAAGGCAAAAGTCCATTGTTGAATATCTGGAAGAGAATTGAAGAGATTCTGAGAGACCAAGTGAAGAAAACAGAAGATAAAAGCAATTTGAAGAAACCCTAAAGAATTGGGCCGCTGAGCCCACCAAATGGCCGCGGATCCGTGGTCAAACAGGCTATTCTACCGCGGTTCCACGGCCGTGCTTTGCACGTATCGGTGGGGTGTCGGTGCTTTGACTCGGTTTTTGGGTTTGTCTTGTAATTTCATATATGGATCAGAATGTAAACCTAGGGTTTTTCCTATTTATAAATAGGAGAACTCAAGGCCTTTCTTAGTGTGTCTCTTTTAGGGAGCCTCTTTTAAGGATGCCTCTCTTTAGTTTTTATGCCTCTTTTTAATTCTTAGATCTAAATTTTTATTCCAATTGTAATGCATTGTTGAGAGGTCATCAATAAAGTATGTTTTTTTTATCCTGCATTCTTTTTATCTGAATTTTAATTCCTGCAATTTTTTTATCTGTTCTTTTATTATCTGCAATTTAGTTCATCTATTAAAATAAATAAAAAATGAATTTTATTGTTATCTTCCTAATGAGTGAATAATTTCTCACTTGTTAGGGATAGGAGAGGGATGGTTTGAGAGAAGAAAATCTCTCTCACTCCTTTCTTTGCCCAAATAATTTTAATTAAAGGACTCTCTTTAAATCAACTATAATCCGCTCATTACGGCACCCTATCCTACATGATAGCGGTGATTCTCTAGTTAGACCGGTTATGGTTGAATTAACTGGAGGTTAGAGCTAAGAGCCAAGAATGGACGGACAAGGACCAAAAGGAAGAAACTAAGTTTCTTCCCAGCCGTGCTAATCCTCATTATTGCCGATTACCCTAACACCTTTATTCACAATTAAGGCATTGAATGAAGCGAGAAGATCCCTATTTCGAACTAACCTAATCCCAATCCTGGCAAGTTTTCTATCAACTTATTCTCATTCATAGATCTTAAAACAAAACCCAACTTAATTGGACTTAACTCGTTAGAATATAAAAAAAAAGGATTCCTTCTCCCTGTGGATCGACCCGTACTCAACCGGCTAGCTACCAAGCGACACCGTCTTGATTGCGGTAAATTTAAACACAGAAAATCTCTGATAATCAAATGGCGCCGTTGCCGGGGAGACGGTAGTCTCTTTCTTTGTGTAATTTCGGGTTAATTAAAAAAAAAATTAAAATTATAAAAATTGAAAATTTTAAAAAAAAAAAAAAAAAAATCATCTTGTTATTTTTGAAAGGTTTTTGTGCAAGTGTGCAGGCTTAGAGCAAACTCTGTTTCAGATTTGGAGCAAATTCAGTAAACAAATCAATATTCAGGAGATCTAAGCAGGTAGAGCAAAACCAACTCAGTACAGAGACAAAATTTGAAGCAGTCAACTTTCTGTTAGGCCGCGGAACCGCGGCAGAATCAAGGGTCTGACCGCGGAACCGCGGTCAACAGGTGACGTCAGCAACCAAAAATCTCTGTGAGTATCTCATTTCTCATCTCCTTTCCTCTGCACTCCACTGAAAAAAATTCCTGCAGGTTTCTTTGCACAGATTCTCTTTCTCCTCTCCAATAAATTGTTTTTGTGCAGGATTCTTTGCGCTGCCAAATAAAAAAAAACTTTGCAAGTGTTTTAGATTTTTGGTGTGTTACTGCTTTGCATAATTAATACGGAATCTAAGGGGCTATAACACCAATTAAGATTGGGTGGGGAATTCAGTACCCTTCCTGAGACCCCAAAAATCACTAAAAGCATATGCATCACCCTTGAGCTAAATTAAAAAATACAGAGACTCAGCCAACTAAGGACTGTCGTGCTCATTAGGACAGATGAAGGTTGTGGGCATTCAATCGTTTATCTAAACTTGACTTTATGGTTCCTAGACTAGATAAGGGAGAAAGGTAACTTTAAAAGGCCCGTTTCACGGTGATTCGTGAGCGGAACCCTCCTTTCTTCATTTGTGCTTACCTAGCCACAATTGGCGGTGAAGAGGCGATTTGAGGGATATCTCACAACTTGTCATTTTGGAACAGTTAGGAGCAGTCTAGTGGACTTAGAAGACCATACCTCTAGGTTTGATTGTGCATGTTTTAAGTGTGATTGTTTGAAGTAAGTCCGTATACATTCTTGCAAAACTCTTTCAAAAATTTCTAAACTCCAAAAACAAACAATTTTTTTTAACCAAAAAAAAAATCACATTCTTTTTCTTCTCCTTTCTCTCATTACATCATGGGCACCCCACCTCGCAAAACTCTTGCCGAACTTTGGTACCCACAATCAGACATTACTTCCTACGGTTCTTGTTTTGGTCGAATTTCGAACGACCCCTCCATACCCAAAATTTCTTTGAAAGATCGAATAGACGCGTCTAGGACAACCAATTAGACTCCGCAATCCACTTTGTATCAACCATTTCAACCCTCACCACCTTCTTACATCGATACTCCTTTTTCGAGTTCTGTTGTAACTCCGAAAACCATGTCTATTGCTGAACATATTGAACAATCTCGTAACCGATCTTTCACTCCTTTTACCACTGCGAATTCTTTGGATCAACAATTCCATTCATTTTCTTATCCAAATGTTGATCCTACCCCTGTCCAACCATTCTATTCCTATCCATCCTACCCAACTTTTACACCTTCCCTGGACATTGCTTCTACACAGCCATTTGGGAGTTTCCAGTATCCAAACAACTTTGAATTTTTTACTGAAACTCCTTCACAACCCATGTCAAGTTTGGAACATGCGTTGGAAGACTTTAGGGTAGTGTCATGCCAACAGATGATGGATTTGAATGCATCCATGGCCACCCTCATACAACCTAGTGACCCCGTAGCTAGTTTCCAACTAGCTCCAAATTTTCCAATATATGATGAGGCGGTTGGACATATTGATAATTTAAGTGGAGAGAGTGAGTTGTGCACCCTTTCAAATAAAACCTATCCATCCCTAATTGAATCCTACAATTCCGGTTTTGAATGTCTATCAAGTGTTCCAAATGATTCACCAGTTGAAGATAAAACGTTTAATGAGTTGTGCGACTTTGTAGTGTTTGATTTACCTGATTGTGAAGGGTCCCTTTCGAGTGAAACCATCACCAATCCTTTTGACCTCTACACCTATACTCTAGAACCTGAATTGATTAATATCCATGCTTTTGATGAGGTGTCTAAGAAAATTGATTTTCACTTGATTGAGAATATCAACGCTGGGAATATTTTGGATGATGAACCCGCAGATTTAACTGAATTTTTCTCTCCAATTCATCATCCCAAGTCATTAAATGTTTCTCCCGAAGTTCATATACGTCTTGATTTTGATGAGAATTGCATGGAGAGTAATGAGGAAATTATTGAGGATGAAGCAGTTTTACTTGAGGAGCCGGATTTTCCAATTCATTCTATCTCTTTCATTGACTGCACACACCCTCCAGAATCTCTAACCGATACCCTTCCTCACTCACTTCCCTCCATCCTCGCTCCGACCTTGCAAGAAACCATTACACTTTCATTTTCAATGTCTGGTTTACCAAGTTCTACGTACCCATGTTTTCTCACGACTCTTGAGGGATTTGACCTCATTTCTCAGTGGGTTGATAGATAAGCACAATCGCTTTTTACACATCGGTCATTACAAATTGTGCTAATTTATACACTCCATTTCCACTCTCAAGTTCGTATTCAACTTCTTTCTCCCACTTTCTCTGGTTCTTCTTCTAATCTTCCTTTAATGATAGCGAGTGTTAATGAATCACAATCCGATATTTTGAGTTCGATAATTCTAGAAAGACAACTTGATTTAGACTCTTTTGAGAATAAGGTAGATGAGCCTTACGAGTCTCCTATCTCCGTAATTTTTGAAAAATCAAGTGTGTTGAATTCTGGCGCGACACTTATTGACATTGAAACGTTCAATCGGACCATCGATGAAAGTTTCGAACATATTTTCGCCGACGAACTCGCATTCCTAAACGACATGGATTTTGTGATTAATCAACCTTCATCTGAAGAAGTCGAACCAACACCATTTCTTCTTATCCCATACGAGAATGTGACCATTCTTCCCATTTCTAATCATCCACATTCTCGTTTCCGTTCACCATTATTGTTTCGTCTCTACAAATCGAGACGTAAATCTTTTCCATTACACCACTTATCTTTACCTCATTTCTTCCTGACTCTATACAACATGTTCTTTCACCAACCGCCGCTTTATAACGATAAAATTTTTGAATGGTTGGTGCTAACCTTTGGCCTGCGTAAGGCCTTGTATAGCTTGATACTGTGTTTTTCTCCCCCCTAACTCTGAACTTTAACGTTTAAACAGTGGAAACACTGTTTCACTTAAGTTTGGGGGGGACCTTTTTTTTGTGTGTATATATTTTGGTTTGCCTTTTGTTTTGTTTATAATTTTCTTTTAGGGAGCGCCGACAATTTTGACCCTCTTGGTGTAGCCTGACAGTGAGGGCACTGTCAAGTTTAAATTTGGGGTGTGCTCGGTAAGCTTTCTACCTTCGCATTCATATGTATATTTTTGCGTTTACATACTTATTTTAAAACCCAAAAAAATAAAAAAATTTAAAAAAATTGAAAAGTTCAATTTTGGCCATATTTTACATGACAGATGATTAGTTAGGAAAAACTAGATCCTAAACTTAGTAAATTAAAAACCCTAAAAATAACCTTTCTTAAAGTTTAACTGTAGAAAATATACGTCCTTATAGTTTATTTAGAAATAGGCAAATTTTGAGTTCAGTTCTTGGGCTAAGTCGAAATAAAGGAAGAGTATTGAAAGCTTTATTTGAAGTATAAGTCTGAAAAATAATTCTGAATCTTAAGTCCAAATTTTGAAAATATATATCCTACTTTATGCACATACACGCACCTTAAAATTTGGGATAGTAGAGGATACCTTGAAATGCTCTTGTCTAAAATCCTTAGTATGAAAGAAAATAAAATAAAAGTGTTAGTACTGAATAAAGAGATAAAAAAAAAATGAATACTGGTTTTGTAATTGCTTAAGACAGCATAAATAAAAAAATATAGCGAGGGTACTTTATCACCTAGTGCCATAGACCAACTAGTTTGGGAGTCACTGCTAAACCTTAGGTATTGCAAGACGAGAAATTACGCCTAAATGTGCAAGCACATTTTGTAATCGGTCGTTTAGTACCTCAAGAAATATTAACGGTCGCATGAAAGATGTGTGAGCAATTTCATCTATAATTCATCAACTAAAAGTATTTTGGAAGATGGACAAGAGTATGATAGCTTGAATTGAATTTTCAAGTGTAGGGGTGATAATTACATACACGTAGGGGTATATGATTGGAGTTTGGAGGAGAGATAGGAATAAAAGATAGGGCTTATATCTTCAGTAGAAATAATAAAAATTCCTGAGTTAAGATTGCGCCTTAGAAGGAAAACTTAGGAGATGTTGAAAACTTTATAAATTGGCAAAACGTATATGATCTTAAGATAAATGAAAAGAAAGTGTAAAAAATACGGGTTGATGATTTCTAAGTTGAAGATGATAGATTTTCTTGCTAGAATGCTGAATTGAAGAATTAGAGTCAACGGCCAAATTGATCGGATTTTGTGGGTAGTATCCGCTAAAAACCCTCAGGAGACGACACTCTTCCTATTAGGGACACCTAGAGGTTTAACGGCTTGTTGCACGAGCTCAGTGCAATCGCGTTCCCTGCGAAAGTGAGATTAGGATTTTTCGAGAATAAAATTGGCTTTGCTGGGGACGAGCAAAAGATAAGTTTGGAGGTATTTGTTCATATCAGATTTTTGCATTTTTATATCGCCCATTCTTAGTCACATTGCATGTAAGTAGGTACTTTTGATCCATGTCTGCTAAATAGTTGTAGGTTACATGTTCTCAGCTCTTTACAGTGAAATTCATGAAAATTCGCTACAAATGTGGGACTACGACCAACAAACAGAGAAATACGGGTTTCCGCACACTATCTGTATAATGCCGCCTACCAGTTCAAGAAACAAATGGAAAATCATTGAGCATTTCAATATGCAAAGCACAACGGCAGCACAAGATCCAAGACTTCAAACGCGGAGCTAAAGGCAAAAGTCCATTGTTGAATATCTGGAAGAGAATTGAAGAGATTCTGAGAGACTTAGTGAAGAAAACAAAAGATAAAAGCAACTTGAAAAACCCCTGAAGAATTGGGCCCATGAGCCCACCAAATGGCTGCAGATCCGCGGCCAAACAGGCTATTCTGCCGCGGTTCCACGGCTGTGCTCTGCACATGTCAGTGGGGTATCGATGCTTTGACTCGGTTTTTGGGGTTGTTTTGTAGTTTCATGTATGGATCAGAATGTAAACCTAGGGTTTTTCCTATCAATAAATAGGAGAGCTCAATACCTTTCTTAGTGTTCCTCTTTTAGGGAGCCTCTTTTGAGAATGCCTCTCTTTAGTTTTTATGGCTCTTTTTAATTCTTAGATCTAAATTTTAATTCCAATTGTAATGCATTGTTGAGAGGTCATCAATAAAGTAAGTTTTTTTTATCCCGTATTCTTTTTATCTGAATTTTAATTCCTGCAATTTTTTATCTGTTCTTTTATTATCTGCAATTTAGTTCATCTATTAAAATAAATAAAAAAATGAATTTTATTGTTATCTTCCTAATGAGTGAGTAATTTCTCACTTGTTAGGGATGAGATAGGAAGGTTTGAGAGAAGGAAACCTGTCTCACTCCTTTCTTTGCCCAAATAACTTTAATTAAAAGACTCTTTAAATCAACCATAATCCGCTCACTACGGCACCCTATCCTATATGATAGCGGTGATTCCCTAGTTAGACCGGTTATGGTTGAATTAACTGGAGGTTAGAGCTAAGAGCCAAGAACGGACGGATAAGGACCAAAAGGAAGAAACAAAGTTTTTTTCCAGTCGTGCTAATCTCCGTTGTTGCCGATTACCCTAACACCTTTATTCACAATTAAGGCATTGAAAGAAGCGAGAAGATCCCTATTTCGAACTAATCTAATCCTAACCCTAGCAAGCTTTCTATCAACTTATTCTCATTCATAGATCTTAAAACTAAACCCAACTTAATTGGACTTAACTCTTTAGAACATATAGAGAAGGATTCCTTCTCCTGTGGATCGATCAGTACTCAACCAGCTAGCTACCAAGCGACACCGTCTTGATTGCGATAAATTTAAACACAGAAAATCTCTGACAATCAACATACGTAGGGGTATATGATCAATGTTTGGAAGAAAGATAGAGAGGAAGACTAAAAGCGATATTTTATTGAGATATGATGTGATTTCTAACACTTTTTCATGACCATTAAGATAGGGCTCATGACAACCGAAAAAGTGGTGTAGTTAGAAACTTTTATTTTCAAGTTCTTTCTTTTATAGTTCTTATCTTTATATGTAACTCTCGCCATCTTTCTTTTATTTTAGGATTTTGTGGGTGTAATCCGCTAAAAACCGTCAGGAGACAACACTTCTCCTACTAGAGACACCTAGAGATTTAACGGCTTGTTGCACGTACTCAGTGCAATCGTGTTGCCTACGAAAGTGTGCTACTTAGATTTTTCTTTTTCCTTTTCTCCTTCTCTTGAATAACTAGTTTGCTCGGGACGATCAAAGTTAAGTTTGGGGGTATTTGTTCAGTCGAAAATATTGTGTATTTGATTTGACATTTTCCTTACTATTTTTATATAATAAAAGGTGTTTATTATAAATATGACACATATAAGGGTTTATCTGTAAAATACTATTTTCATATATTTATATATTATAATTAATATTATGAAGGAAAATATAAGCATATAATATTTACATAATATTTAGTCCATTTAAATATGCATATCATATCAAATATCATTAACTAATTCTCTTAAACTATAATATCATATCAAATGGTTAGGATAGTATCTCAATAAAAACAAATTCTACTAATATTATTTGTTGAGATATTATGCAGAAATTACATCAGGACTGGAATCAAGGAAATTCAAATTATCGAGATCAAATCTGCCGAAATATTAAAGTAAATCGAAGAAATCAATTCTGGCAGAGACTTAGAGAAGATTTCCAAAATCCAAATATTCAAAAGATCACCACATGTCAATTAGATGAAGCTCCAGAATTTTGAACCAAAGATCACACCAAGACGCAGCCAAAACACCAAAAATGCGGTGGATCCGCGGCCTAAAGAGGGAGTTGGGATTTGAGATTTTCAGGTTGGATTTTATACAACTAACCCTAATTCTGGGAATCTAGGGATTTCAGCTTCTATGACTATAAATAGAACCGACAGCCACACTTGAAAACTTATCAAACTGATGAGATCACTGTTGAAGTCAAAATTTGCATCCCGGTTGACCAAGTCAAGGTCAACCCCAAGCCAGGTGGGCCCAAGCCCAAGAAAGTGGGCCAATGCCCAGGTCGAGCCCGAACACGAAGGGTCCGGCCTTCCGCCATGCCAACAACAAAAATCATGTAATAAATAATTTTTATGTAATTTTTTATGCATGAATGTAAACAAAATGGGCATAAAGCCAAATTTTTGTAAGCCCATGGCTTATGTGCAAAATGAAATGGCACATGAGCCATGGGATAGGCAAAATGCCATTTTGTGAAGCCCAAGGGGCTATATGTAAATATGTAAGCCTATATAAGGCAACATGATGATGAATAAAAGATATACTTTTCATTCCCCCAAAAAATAGGGTTCTTTGTGCCTCCTGCTCCTTCTCCAAGGTTCTAAACCTTCTCATTTCTTTTGAATTAAATCAAGAGTTTTACTCTTTCTTTTCCAAAACTAAGTAGTTTTCCACCACAAAACCCTCAAAGGGGAACTTAGATCTCCCATCAGATCTAAAAAAGGAGAGATTTTGAGATCTCACATCTCTTGATCTTCAAGATCCGGCCAAACAACAGGAGGAAGAAGAAGAACCCCCCTCCATCAGCTTCAAAACATCCTAGGTGTTTAACTCCATACATATATACATAATAAATATTTCCTTTCTGAAGCATAGCTTCTGTTTCTTAGGCTAAAAGCCTCCCTTTCTCGCCGGCGCTCGAGCGCAGAGCGCCCGCGTGCCGACACGTGGCACGCTTGCGCTCAAGCGCTCAGCGCTCGAGCGCAGAGCGCCCACGTGCCGACACGTGGCGCGCTTGCGCTCCAGCGCAAGCGCTCGAGCTCAAGTCGCCCCCGTGCCGACACGTGGCGCGCTTGCGCTCGAGCGCAAGTCGCCCCCGTGCCGACACGTGGCGCGCTTGCGCTCAAGCGCAGAGCGCCCACGTGCCGACACGTGGCACTCTAGCTCCTGAGCGCACAGCACCTAGGCGCACAGCGCCCAAGGCGCTGCCCCACGCATCCTTTGGATGTCTTGTCCCCCTCTTTCTTTTATATATATATATATATATATATATATATATATGTATACATGTATACATACATACATATATATATGTACATATGCATACATATTTACACGCACACATACACCACGACAGTGTCCCTGTTAGAAAAAAAATTCTAACGGGGCGCTGCCCCGCACCCCGCAAGGGGGCTGCTAGCCCCCTTGACCCCCAGCCCGCTATCCGCGTAGCGGGACCCCCGTAAAAACTCTGCGTGGCTCCCGATATAGCCAAAATCCCCCTTTCAAAACACAACACACGTACACTGCACATTGAGTTCGCATGAACAGTTTAACCCGTTAATCGGAGGTTCTCTCGCCCCAAAGGCGAGGGGTAATTAACGGCAGCTTAGTCCGCGGCTGCCGGAGATTCGGATCCCCACAATCAATAAATCCCGGCCTACCCCAGGCAGGGGGAATCTGTAGTACGCCTGACAAGCGCGCGCGTATTCCCATCTCAATGGGGTGACGAAAAACACGCTACAGATTCTGGCACGCCCGGTGGGACCAATCTCTCCTTCCATATTTCGGGTTAAGTGTTCATGCGAACTCAATCAATATACATATCTATCTTTATACTAAAATAATGCTCTTTCATGCAGGTTTTTCAAGCAATCACCTCCAACAATGTCTCCAAGGATGATCTCAGCTCTCAACACGACTCCCGTCTCTTACACGATGAGGATAGACTCTAGAACGGTCCTCCCGGCCAGTCTTGGGCGACAATGGGAGGAGCCGCTGCTACCTTTCGGCTCTATTATGTTCATACCAATTGGAGCCATCCCAGCTCCTCAAGCTCCAGCAACAGACAAACCGGTCTGTAAAGGCAGGAGACCAAATGTGGTGATCTCGAGGGCGCCCCAACCCAAACGCAAGTCGATATCTAAACGACTTTCCTTGGCCCCAGCTGGGGGTAAGGCCATCAACACCGAAAAAGCAACAAGGCCTCTCGAGCAAGCTCCGGCAGTGCCCTTGACAACTGCTCGATCGGGTATCTTCTCAAGCATCCCCATCACTAGGCCTATGGCGGCTTCCCGAAGAGCAGAAGCCTGCCAAGCGCTTAAGGCAGAGAAGCTGAGGCAGAAGCGGCTCAGATATAGAGCCAACAAAAGGGCTAGGGCTCTGGCCATGTTAAAATTTATGAATTTCCAAAGCCCGGACCGCTCCGCGAAACTAGCTGCCAGTGGTGAAAGAACGGCTGAATGTGTTATCCACACTGTCTACATGGCCGGACATGAAGAAACGAACCCTCTTCTTCTTCACAGCCATGGTGATGATACGGTTGACGCTACCCAGCATCGGCTCGATCTAAATGATGAAAAGACCGCTCAAGCCGATAAGCCAGAGGAGCCCGTGGTTCCTATGGAATGGAGCTCAGGCAATAAAGATTACCCGGTTGTCATAGCCGGAACTACAGAACAAGCATTATTCCAATGGCTTCAAATGCAATTTCAGGACAGGGATGAGAAGATGGCCGAGGTCTATTCCAAAGTCGACGAGCTGGCAAACGTCGTGGCAAATCTCGCGACCTAAGTCGCCCGATTGCAATTACAGCAGAATCAAATTTTGGCTCATGAGCCAGGGATTGGTACCCGGGAGCAGCCAACTGATATCCCTTTAAACCTAAAAGCGGAGCGCCTTCACGAAAAACGGCCGCAATTAGCCTCTAGTCCCTCCGATACATACGCCGGGGGGGGGATCGCCTCTGAAAGAGAAGCTGGAAAAGGTCTATTCCTTCAAGAGGGAAAAGGTCCACAAGATATTCAGGGACGCCCTAAGAAACGGTCTACAACTGCCAGAATCAAAGAGACCGCAAGAAGAGAATATGACCGACGACCCAAAATATTGCCCCTATCACAGGGTGATAGGTCATTCCATTCAGGACTGCTTCGTCATCAAAGATTGGGTCGAAAGGCAATACAAGACGGGAGAGATAGAACTGTCTAAAGGCGTGTTAGCAAACAGTCAAGCTACGACCGCCGATTTCATGCAAATGGAGACCGAAACCTTTCGGGAACCTAACACTCCAAGACATGTGCAGGGCGAACCAAAGATTGATCGGCCTCAGGGACCGGCGTCCGTGAGGGCACCTACTCTGATGGAGAGAAGGAAGAAGGTGTACTCCTTTAGGAGGGATGAGGTCCGCGATATATTCGAGGAAGCCCTGAACAATGGCCTGCAACTGCCTATTTCGAAGAGGCCACATGAAATGAATATGACTGGCAATCCCATATACTGCCCATACCATAGAGTGCTGAGTCATACCATTGAAGACTGCTGTATTTTCAAAGATTGGGCAGAGGACCAATATAAGTTTGGAAAAACCTCTCAATCCTCGGATGTATCGGCAAGCTACAGAGCTAGGTCATCAACACAGCTCCGCCAAGATCAATGTTCAAGGAGCTGGGATAAGCAAAGAGGACCACCACGTCGTTAAACTGGAAACAGTTGACCTCTAAGTCGTTAAACTGGGAATGTAAAAAAAAAATGTAAATAAACAAAAAATGTGTAAATAAAAAAATAAATAAAAGCCGAAATGATGGGGCAGCTCGCAATAAAAACCAGCGAGTAAAATAAAGATGAAAATAAAGCCGAAATGATTGGGCAACCGCGAATAAAAGCCGAAATGATAGGGCAATCGCGATCTTCGCGATAAGAAAAGCTGAAAGGATAAAGCAATCGCGGTAAAAAAAAACAAAAAAAACACAAACAAAAATCCAATTTTTCAAAATTCCCTCGGCCCTACGGTTAGTCCCCAAATTGACTACCGTATACAATCCATGGGCTCAAATAATTCTCAGCATACCCATGCCCCACCGCAACCACCGGTTACGCGGCTGGTCTCCGCCTTGGGAATTATGCTCCATTGAGAAGACCCACTCATGTGTCCTCACGATACATGAGGAGAACAAACCTTTGTGGGATCCTTACGACTCATAAAGGAAAATCACACTTAGGAGTCCTCACGACTCCTAAGGAGAAAATACACCTGCGGGATCCTTACGACTCGCAAGGAGAAAATGCTTTTATGGGACCCTCACGGCCCATAAAATTGAAAAGCCTTAGGTGATAGGGACCTAAACCTGTCTCCTAAGCCATCGCTCCCTAACAGGAAAAGACAAATGATGAATTGCCTGGCACCCCTGCTTCAGTGTTAGCAACGCTGATGCCGGCCCCAACCCCAAAATTCCAAGCTCGCCATCAATAGACCACCAAGTCATTAAACTGGAAACAGATGACCTCTAAGTCTTTAAACTGGAAACAGATGACCTCAAAGTCTTTAAACTGGAAACAGATGACCACTAAGTCTTTAAACTGGAAACAGATGACCTCTAAGTCTTTAAACTGGAAACAGATGACCTCTAAGTCGTTAAACTGGAAACAGATGACCTCTATGTCTTTAAACTGGAAACAGATGACCTCTAAGTCTTTAAACTGGAAACAGATGACCACTAAGTCTTTAAACTGGAAACAGATGACCTCTAAGTCTTTAAACTGGAAACAGATGACCTCTAAGTCTTTAAACTGGAAACAGATGACCTCTAATTCTTTAAACAGGAAACAGATGACCTCTAAGTCTTTAAACTGGAAACAGATGACCTCTAAGTCGTTAAACTGGAAACAGATGACCTCTAAGTCTTTAAGCTGGAAACAGATGACCTCTAAGTCTTTAAACTGGAAACAGCAGACCTCTAAGTCTTTAAACTGGAAACAGCAGACCTCTAAGTCGTTAAACTGGAAACAGCAGACCTCTAAGTCTTTAAACTGGAAACAGATGACCTCTAAGTCTTTAAACTGGAAACAGCAGGCCTCTAAGTCTTTAAACTGGAAACAGCAGACCTCCAAGTCGTTAAACTGGAAACAGATGACCTCTAAGTCGTTAAACTGGAAACAGTCGACCTCTAAGTCGTTAAACTGGAAACAGTCGACCTCTAAGTCGTTAAACTGGAAACAGTCGACCACTAAGTCCACTCATGTGTCCTCACGATACATGAGGAGAACAAACCTTTGTGGGATCCTTACGACTCACAAAGGAAAAGCACACTTAGGAGCCCTCACGACTCCTAAGGAGAACATACACCTGCGGGATCCTTACGACTCGTAGGGAGAAAATGCTTTTATGGGACCCTCACGGCCCATAAAATTGAAAAGTCTTAGGTGACAGGGATCTAAACCTGTCTCCTAAGCCATCGCTCCCCAACCCCCAAGTGGCGAATGATGAGTCGCTCCTGGTACCATATTCCAGTGCAGCGATGCAGACGCCAACCAAATTCCAAATCCCATATCCAAATGGCGAATGATGAGTCGCTCCTGGTGCCATGTTCCAGTGCAGCGATGCAGACGCCAGCAAGGTCCTGAAATTTTTCCGGCCCTACGGTCTGGATCATACATCCAGCAAAACCGTATACAATCCACGGGCGTAAAACAATCCCGATCTCTCCAAAAAAAAGAGAAAAAAGAAGAAGAACGGTATGTCCACAAGCAAAATGGGCACGGATGAAAACCCGAAAGGGCTCCGTGAGTAAAAACAGCAGGACTGCCGGCGAGTTTGTGAAAACCCGGAAGGGAGCAAACTCGTAAAAAAAAAAGAAATGAAATGCACTCGCAAAGTCCTCTCGACTTTGTGAAGAGAAAATTCCCGCGTGAGATCCCTACGACTCACAAATGAGCAACACACTTAGGAGTCCCCACGACTCCTAAGGAGAAAATACACCAACGGGATCCTTACGACCCGTAGGGAGAAAATGCTTTGTGAGACCCTTACGGCTCACAAAATGGAAAAGCCTTAGGTGACAGGGATCTAAACCTGTCTCGTAAGCCACCAATTCCCAAATCCTCCCGGGGCAAATGATGAGTTGCTCCTGGCATTATTCCAGTGCAGCAATGCAGATGCCGACAAAAATACCAATCCTAAAATTCTCTCATGACAAATGATGATTCGCTCCTGGTACCATATTCCAGTATAGCGATGCTGATGTCAACTCAAGTCAAACAAATCAAACCGACCAATTCCAACATCGACCTTTGCGTCAAACAGCGACACTCCGCCTCGGGGAAACGTCAAGCAGACATTCCGTGCCGGGGGCACATCGACAGCAGACACTCCGCCTCGGGGAGACGTCGACCAGCGACACTCCGTGCCGAGGGCACGTCTACCAAATCGCTTCGTAACAGAGCGTCGACCGTCTATGTCGCAAAAAGGGCAGTGCAGGCTCCCGCAAATTGGGAACCCAAATCGCTCCGGATCAGAGCGTCGACCGTCTATGTCACAAAAAGGGTAGTGCAGGCTCCCGTAAATTGGGAACCCAAATCGCTTCGTAACAGAGCGTCGACCGTCTATGTCGCAAAAAGGGCAGTGCAGGCTCCCGCAAATTGGGAACCCAAATCGCTTCGTAACAGAGCGTCGACCGTCTATGTCTCAAAAAGGGCAGTGCAGGCTCCCGCAAATTGGGAACCCAAATTGCTTCGTAACAGAGCGTCGACCGTCTATGTCGCAAAAAGGGCAGTGCAGGCTCCCGTAAATTGGGAACCCAAATCGCTCCGGATCAGAGCGTCGACCGTCTATGTCGCAAAAAGGGCAGTGAAGGCTCCCGCAAATTGGGAACCCAAATCGCTCCGGATCAGAGCGTCGACCGTCTATGTCGCAAAAAGGGCAGTGCAGGCTCCCGCAAATTGGGAACCCAAATCGCTCCGGATCAGAGCGTCGAACGTCTATGTCGCAAAAAGGGCAGTGCAGGCTCCCGCAAATTGGGAACCCAAATCGCTCCGGATCAGAGCGTCGACCGTCTATGTCGCAAAAAGGGCAGTGCAGGCTCTCGCAAATTGGGAACCCAAATCGCTTCGTAACAGAGCGTCGACCGTCTATGTCGCAAAAAGGGCAGTGCAGGCTTCCTACAAAGCAGGAACCAGATCGCTCCGGGCTAAGGAAACGTCTACCACGGACACTCCGTCTCGGAGACGCGTCAAGCGTCGACCGTCCACGTCGTAAAAAGGACAGTGCATCCCAAAAAGTGGGAACCAAGGCAAGTCGCCTCCACGTGAAAGAAGATCCATCAATTTCATGCACACCACTAACATATGTAGTGTGCATTTATTGATGGGGGTGTTAGTTATATGTATGCCCTAGAGGCCATTACTATACATAGGATGTATATTGTAGTGGATGCTGGGACATATATAGGGAGGACTTTCTTGCTCGACATGATAGTATGCTATCTGGTTGATCTTTACCTTAACGTGTACACTGATTGTCTCCTTGTTACATGTTGGTAAAGCCCTTAGGATCCGTACTTGACTACCTGGACTATGATGCGGATCATACTAGTGGGGACATGGTAGTCCATAAGTACATCCTTCAAAGTCCCTAGTCGTGGGGGCATCGATATACCAGAGTAGACTAGCGTGTACCTTCTCGACCCATACAGATGGGCGATGGATGATCCCATATCCATTGGTGTTTGACATCAGAGATGATATATGGGTGCTCAGTAGAGACTGGGTACACTGGACGGACTCGCCGAGAACTCCCAGATGGTATTATACCTCACGTCAGATGGCAGTTCTCTGGTGACACTGATACAGAGTAGTCTGTTGACCCGAGATCGTCATAGAGTCTTGTGCGGTTCCCACTGTGCTTCGATTTCCATCTTACCACGTCCAAGAGGGCGTGCAAAACGGTGGTTTTTGGGTACAGTCCCGAGTCACATGGAGGCAATGAGCGATAGGAGGGGATTCGTCTCTCCCGGTATAGGGGGTTGATGTTGCGCTGTGTTCGATTGGCTATAACAGGAAATCCCTGGCCAGGGTTGCTGAGATTTACTGGTAAGTGTTACCAGTAGTTTCTCGAACAGTTATAGACCTCATATCGACACGACTTATCGAGCTATTGGGGTCTGACGTTTACCACCCCTAGGCAAGATATGCGACATATCAGACGATCAGACCGGACTGTACGGTAGTGTTACTGGTCGGATTCACTGGAGTGTGAGCGGGCTTGCTCGTCGATCTTCAGATCGCTCAATACCCGGGTGGCCGTTATGTTTAGCAGACCGCTTGCGGCTTGTGGGTGCTTGATATGATCATCACCTGCTGCCGGCGTATTGACGAGTCTTTAGAGTCCTACACAGAGGTTTCCTGGTTCAAGCGAAACGAAATAGGAGCGCATATGAGATATGTGCGGGACTGAGAATAATGCGTGTATGTGATACCGTATTTCATTCTCGCGATGAATATGTCGAATGGTTATATGCGATATAACCTAGTTATCGAATCGAGGGTTGATTCGATAAACCGATACATTGGATACAAGTCGGTTATATGCGATATGACCGGATCGTTAAATCAAGTGTTGATTTAATGATTTAATGCATGATAATATATTTGATATATTACTTTGCATTAACTAGTATCGGTTCACTTTAAATGGATTTTCTCACTCGGATGTGCGCATTGTATATGCGATATATTTTTGTGCACTTGATTGTATCATGTTTGATGATACATGTTCACTTGAGTTTGTGTAAAGATTGAACCATGGTTATTTAAATGATTAGGGTTTACATTTTCATATCTATTTATTTATTTATTTATTATGGATATGATAATGAGAAGAATGGTTGCTAGTTTTGTTTTATTCTTTGAACCTTCATGAAGCATTGACTTTAGTCAACCATTCTTATCTCATCCTTAACCCTAACCATTCCAACTAACCTTGGTTTAATCTCTACACCTAACCATGGTTTGCTTATGATAAGAATGGATTTTCTTTTCTATTTTAATAATTCTTATCATAACAATTTCCTTCTTCTTCATTTTTCTTCAAGTGAAGAAAGCTTGCCTCCATCAATGGCAAGTGATGAAAAAGAGTGAGAAATCCAAATCTAAAGTCTACCCACTTCCTATTTCTTCATCCTCTACCTCTTGCCAAGTAGTAGAGTGTGTTTCCTTCACAAGTTTTCAAGGCTCGGTGAAGGTGGAGCTTGATCTAGTGATGCTTCGACGTAGATCATCTTCGGCACGTTGTCGATGACCTAGCCCGTCCATTCTCCGATGAAGCCGACGCTAGAGCCCGGGATCCGTCTTGGACAGCGAGGAGACTTCATTGCGGAGCCGTGGAGGTGGAGCACCGGATCTACAAAGGTTGTATATCCGTATTCTCATAGTTAAGTGTTAACTAGTTTATTGTTTCGCCTAGTTTTCTAGCAAACGATCCGTAGTCGGGTTTCTCGGCACCTAGATTTTTTGAAATTGGCATGGTTGATGCCTTGTGAGACCTCACTAGGGTGCCTAAGAACCCTACAGTGGTATCAGAGCCTAGCTAGAGCCTTAGGCGAAGTCTAGACGGAATTTGAAGTCCGAACGACCCGAAAACCCAAACCCAAAATAGCTCTCTGTCCTTTTTTCAAAAACTAGGATTTTTCCAAATTAAAAATTGCTCAAAAATTCAGCAGGGAAAAATAAGAATTACGGTGCAAAAAGTTTCTGGTGAACAGTGATTTGTGCGGCGGAACCGCGGCAGAAGCCTGGCTTCTGCGGCGGTTCCGCGGCCTTATGGTGACGTCAGCCCTTATGTTTTGCACAGTAATTCCTGATAAATTATGCTGAGTTTTCTGGGAATTTTTAAATTGATTCAAGAGTTGAATTTTTCTGCTGTGTTTTTGGGGATTCGGTGTTTCGATCGGAGTATCAAATTTTGTCTGTGTGGTTTTCCGGATAAATTTTAGAATATGTTAAAAAGTTCGACCGGATATAAATACCCAATTTTTCCCCTGTCGGGAAATTTCCAAGTGTTGGATTTTTCCGTAGTTTAAAGACGTTCTAAGTAGTGCAAGTAACGCGATGGTCCCTCTAGAAGACAACAAACCTTAACTCGATTATGTGACCGTCTTGAACTGCCCTTTGAACCTTCGGGTTTGGGGGAGTACGGCGTGCCACATGTGAGGCGTTGGCTTGACCCTTCTACGGCTGGACCGTTGGTACTGAGGCACGAACTGAATGTTGTTAAACTTGTTTCATGTGTTGATCTGTATCGGGAAAACTTGGGTGTTTGACTGTTCGGTCGAAAAGTTTAACATTTTCTGTTTATCTGGAATGGGATACAATAATTGGAATTCACAAATAGTTATGTGATAACTGAATGAATGTTATAAACGTAGCACTTTAGTCTCACTTGATCGGTTGCCACGGAATTTTGATGTGATCAAAAGTCCGTCGCAATCACGTAGCGTACGCGGATACTCGCCGGGTAAACTTAATAGACAGCCTCACCCCATAGCCCCGACCAAGTGACTGTAGGAGAACCCCGTCGCCGAAAGCATCCGTTCGGGTGCTCGCGGTAGCGGTGTTCCGCCTTGGTGCACTTCGTCGACGGTATCGGGGGTGCAGCCGCCTACTGAAGTTTGCGACGAGCATTCGATCAGGGTGTCGGGAATCTTGTTGAATTACCCGACTTGATATTGAAAAGTGTTTTCGATTTTGAGACTAAAATGCGGGGTTTATAATTGTTAGGCATGCGATGTCTAAGTAATTCATTTGGTCAGGCATGCGATGTCTGAGGTGGTTGTGGATTCCAACTGTTGTAGTTTTACACTTTCTTTTCTGTGACCGTAAGTGTAATATGTGATATCGCCGGTTTCGTTGCTATATGTCAACGACAATTGGGATGCGCATATTTACTTACGTTGATGACATGTGATGTTATGTGTTGCTGGATATGTTATATTGGATCGTCGTGTTTGAATAGCCGGGGGTTTTTATGTGAGATGAGTGTTTTTCATTTTCATTCATGTAAAAACTTGTATGTAATATTCTTTTATTGGGGCACTTCCAGGTTGCGGAAGATGTTACCTTTTGTATATTATTTACTTTTCCGCACTAGGATAGACCCAAGGAGGGGAGCACAAGTAACCGGGTTCTGGAGTCCAGTGGGAGACCAACTCGAGGAGTCGAGTCCGGATCTCCTAACTCTAGAATTGGCAGGGTTGCTTGCCGCTCTCGTAGGGGTCTAGGGGTGTGGGTTTGGCTATTCATCACGACCGTGGAATCCGTGTTTTATACTGGCTCGTATTGAAAACACGGACGTCCTAGTATATCCAATATTTCATATGTTTCTTCTGCTGCGATATCTGTGATGTGATCATGTGATGTTCTGTGATAGATACAGTATATAGTATATATGATATATTATATAGACGTTACTTATGTTTTACACCCGCGCTAGCCCTGCCCCGCTCTGCCGTTAGTTACCTAACCTAACGGTGCACGAGGGGACATCGAGGCGAATGCGGATGGCATAAGTGTACGTCGTATTTATCTGTGATGTTTAGGTACTTAAATGATGGGACTTCATTAATGTGATTAATGAAATAAAATAAACCTAAGATGTTGTAGAATCGAATTTCAAAATAAAACAGATAGCTACAGTTCTTGCTTTGCACAGCGGTATATGTGATATATCCTGCACCTTATTCGATAAGGAAAGGACCGAGATCCCTTCACCGGGAGTGACTCCTTTAGCAATAACTGGCTGATGCTACACACTCGGTTTGTCTTTTGATTGCTTTTAAGTGTTTTTGCTTTGCACAGTGATATATGTGATATATCCCGCACCTCATTCGACGAGGAAAGGACCGACGATCCCTTCACCGGGAGTGACTCCTTTAGCAAAACTAGAAAAGCCTCAAAAGCACTCCATTTAAAAATCATTTGATTCTACAACGATATCAAGTTCATTATGCAATAGGTTTTCAGAAAAACCTGTCGTAGCCCTCCGTCATTTCAGATAAGTTGTATATAGTATTCGTGCTGCATTTGTTGGCTTTCGTCAAGGTGCAGTGTGCGGTAGCTATATGCTGCTTATCTGCCAGCATACGATGCGATTGGATTAGGGTAGTCGTGCGGCTTTGTTGGCTTTCGTCAAGGGTCGTGCGGGTGGGTTTAATTCAATCAAGAAATGTACGGGTTGAACTTGACTAGCGGGCTATGGTTTGTTGGCTTTCGTCAAGGTCATAGCACGTTAGGGGCAAAATATTTATCGGGAATTTCAAGTGTTGAAATTTGCAATGAGATTGCATACCTTCTATGAGATAGTTGGATCCCGATACCCGCTGCGAGTAAGAGTTACTCCTGGGAGAGTTTTATACATTACAATTAGCCGATCAAGTAGGTGTCTAGAAAGGTGTCAACGAGGTTACGCCTCTGGGAAAACGAGGTTTACATTAATTAGGTTCGTGCGAAAGCACGGGGGACCTCCCTCAAAGTACCGACACTGGCCTGGCTGAAAGATTGGCGAACTTGTAGTGTGTAATTAATCCCGGCTAGTCTTTCCTTTTAGGGTTTGAAGGAAGATTTGATAAAAAGCAGTGGGAGCCATCCTGATTAGATAAAATAATAACCAATCTATTCTTGCAAGAGCGCACGCTGAGTGTTTTCTTCTCTCTCTCTCCAGGTAGCGACCATATCACGCCTTAATCAAGATAATAAAACGGATTATTGACCGAACCCGCTTGTTATACTGAGCTGGGGAACTTTGGTCCCGCTCCAACTTATAATTGTTATAAGACAGAGCAGGAAATTGGGGAATACCAGATTTCCCGTGCCGCCCAAACGAAGAGAGTGCATGCTGATGCATCATCTTCGGGTTTGTTCATTATACAGAACTGTTTATCAGTATCCTTTACGTCCTGGGTATATGATACCGGATCAGGATCCCAGATATGTAATCTGTTACATAGGGCTACAGATAGGTAGAGAACTGAGAACGGGTGATAAGTTTCATGAGGCAGAAAACGGGGCAAGAGTTGCAGCCAAGTCTGTTGGTCACTGTCACCCTGTATTACAATACATTGATTCTGAATGAATGTTATTAGATACCGAACCTGATATACAAAATCATATCTGTCTCTTTATTAGTAAAGAAACGGTAAAATTTTGTATTGTTGGATAATGTTTTGAACATTTCCTATATCAAAAGTTGATCGGTTCAGGCACGTTATCTAAAAGCATTGAAGTTCTAAATCAAACTACAGTTCTTAGTATACGGAACACACACAAGAGGAAGAGTTCAGAAATGAACGAATCCTTCTTGAGGCATTGTAGACTAGGTCAGATCAATGTGACCCGACTAGCTAGAGTTACATAAAGATGCATATTTAAATCAGTTTGAATTTACATCTTGTGAAACTCGCTAGTCATGTCACAGAGATAAGATGACCATAGCGCTGTTTACTGGAAACAGAGAAAGAGTTAATGAACTCTTGGGATGATACATGTTGATGTATGTTAGGTCCCCTGTCTACAAATGCCAGGACTGGTTCTTTATACTTCATTATATTCTCTGATAATCTCTCAAGATTCAGTCATATGTTCCTGTTGAAACATGAGTCCGAACCTTTTGAGATATTCACAGAATATAATTTAGAAGTAGAGAACCAAAATACGGGTATAAGTATTATGTCCTATGATGAGATCAAGGAGGAGAATACTTGAGCACGGAAATACTGGACTTTTCTAAAGGAGAATGAGATTCTCTCTCGGCATTACTCCTCTGTATACACCATAGCACGCTGGTATATCGGGGCGGAGCAATAGCACCCTATGTGATATGGTGTGCTCTATGATGAGTAATACTGAGTTACCTGTTTCCTTATTAGGAGTTATGCACTTGAGAAGCTGCATACCTATTGAATAAGGTTCGAATCAAACTAGTTGCCTACCATTTCATATGTGATATGGAAAGGGAAGAGCCCATGTCTTAAGCTAGTTAAGATTTGGGGTTGTCCGGCCTATGTCTAAAAGCAAAATCCGGACAAGCTCGAGGCAAGGACTGTTATGTAGAACTGGAAATGTTCCAGCTATACAAACTACAGCTGATGATTTGAAAGAACCAAAGGATTCAATAGTTACCAATGAACCTCAGCCTCTCCGCCGATCTAGTAGGGTTCCTCACCCACCTGAGAGATACTTCGTTTTCTCTATGATAGTGGGAGCGAGGATTGCATCATGAGATGATGACCCAACTAGTTTCGAGCTGGCCATCGAGAGTAAGACTCTGTAAGAATGGCTGGATGTTTATCGATCTGAGATGGAATCCTTATACACCAACAAAGTATGGACTTTGGTTGCTATATCTGAAGGGTTAAATCCCCATCAGGAGCAAGTATATCTTGAGAAGATTACTTGGTGTACATCGAAAAGTTGAGACTTTCAAAGCTAGACTTGTTAAAAGAGTGCATCATTGACCAGGTGTGGATAATGATGAAACCTTTTTCAAGTAGCTATGCTTAAGTCCATCCAGATCCTACTTGTCACGGCTACATACCATGACTACGATATCTGGTGGTTGGGTGTCATGACTGCTTTTCTAAATGATGTTTTAGAAGAGTGCGTCTATAAGTACACAGCCAGAGGGCTTCGTAGACAGTGGGAGCAGCGGAAACGTGTGCAAGATGCTTTATAGATTAAAGCAGGCATCGCGGAGTTGGAACATCTGTTTTGATGAATTAGTCAAAGAGTTTGACATCATCAAAATGGTAGATGAACCTTGTATAAACAAAAGGGTAGTAGGGAGTATGGTGATGATCCTCGTACAGTACGTGGATGACATACTCTTGATAGGGAAGGAGTTTCCTATGCTACGCTCGATCAATCTCCGCTTATCACAATGATTCTCCATATAGGATCAAAATGATACCTCCTAAATCCTGAGTTTTGGATCTATGAGATAGATTTAATTGGATGTTAGGATTCTCACTAGTTGTAGTGAGATGGTATCAATCGATCCTGGGGAGAATCACTGGAAGGGTTCCAGGGTGATAAAGACGACTGAATGTCAGTCGCAGGCATTGTCTTTACCCTCAGTAAAGGGACGGTATGTTGGAAGAGTTCCAAGCTAGATACCGTGGCATACTAGACAATAAAGGCTGGATACATCGCTACTTAAGATGCTACCAAAGAGGCTGTTTGGGTGTATATTGGTTCATGAGATGAACTATGTTCCTCCCATTGTGTGACAATGGAGTTGTGGCTTATGCCAAGGAACGCCGGTCCCATCAGTGATCCAGACATATTCTAAGGCAGTATCACTTGATCATGGAGATGGTTGATCTCCAGGGTGATCGAGGTTTGGAGAGAAGACTCAGAGGACAACACAGCGGATCCACTCACAAAGGCCTGTTCCCAGAGAGAGACTTTTATGGGATGGTTGAGTATGAGATACTACAACCACTGCTATCAGATGGCCCTAGTGCAAGTGGGAGATTGTTAGTTATATGTATGCCCTAGAGACCATTACTATACATAGGATGTATATTGTAGTGGATGCTGGGACATATATAGGGAGGACTTTCTTGCTCGACATGATAGTATGCTATCTGGTTGATCTTTACCTTAACGTGTACACTGATTGTCTCTCTGTTACATGTTGGTAAAGCCCTTAGGATCCGTACTTGACTACCTGGACTATGATGCGGATCATACTAGTGGGGACATGGTAGTCCATAAGTACATCCTTCAAAGTCCCTAGTCGTGGGGGCATCGATATACCAGAGTAGACTAGCGTGTACCTTCTCGACCCATACAGATGGGCGATGGATGATCCCATATCCATTGGTGTTTGACATCAGAGATGATATACGGGTGCTCAGTAGAGACTGGGTACACTGGACGGACTCGCCGAGAACTCCCAGATGGTATTATACCTCACGTCAGATGGCAGTTCTCTGGTGACACTGGTACAGAGCAGTCTGTTGACCCGAGATCGTCATAGAGTCTTGTGTGGTTCCCACTGTGCTTCGATTTCCATCTTACCACGTCCAAGAGGGCGTGCAAAACGGTGGTTTTTGGGTACAGTCCCGAGTCACATGGAGGCAATGAGCGATAGGAGGGGATTCGTCTCTCCCGGTATAGGGGGTTGATGTTGCGCTGTGTTCGATTGGCTATAACAGGAAATCCCTAGCCAGGGTTGCTGAGATTTACTGTTAAGTGTTACCAGTAGTTTCTCGAACAGTTATAGACCTCATATCGACACGACTTATCGAGCTATTGGGGTCTGACGTTTACCACCCCTAGGCAAGATATGCGACATATCAGACGATCAGACCGGACTGTACGGTAGTGTTACTGGTCGGATTCACTGGAGTGTGAGCGGGCTTGCTCGTCGATATTCAGATCGCTCAATACCCGGGTGGCCGTTACGTTTAGCAGACCGCTTGCGGCTTATGGGTACTTGATATGATCATCACCTGCTGCCGGCGTATTGACGAGTCTTTAGAGTCCTACACAGAGGTTTCCTGGTTCAAGCGAAACGAAATAGGAGCGCATATGAGATATGTGCGGGACCGAGAATAATGCGTGTATGTGATACCGTATTTCATTCTCGCGATGAATGTGTCGAATGGTTATATGCGATATAACCTAGTTATCGAATCGAGGGTTGATTCGATAAACCGATACATTGGATACAAGTCGGTTATATGCGATATGACCGGATCGTTAAATCAAGTGTTGATTTAATGATTTAATGCATGATAATATATTTGATATATTACTTTGCATTAACTAGTATCGGTTCACTTTAAATGGATTTTCTCACTCGGATGTGCGCATTGTATATGCGATATATTTTTGTGCACTTGATTGTATCATGTTTGATGATACATGTTCACTTGAGTTTGTGTAAAGATTGAACCATGGTTATTTAAATGATTAGGGTTTACATTTTCATATCTATTTATTTATTTATTTATTATGGAAATGATAATGAGAAGAATGGTTGCTAGTTTTGTTTTATTCTTTGAACCTTCATGAAGCATTGACTTTAGTCAACCATTCTTATCTCATCCTTAACCCTAACCATTCCAACTAACCTTGGTTTAATCTCTACACCTAACCATGGTTTGCTTATGATAAGAATGGATTTTCTTTTCTATTTTAATAATTCTTATCATAACAATTTCCTTCTTCTTCATTTTTCTTCAAGTGAAGAAAGCTTGCCTCCATCAATGGCAAGTGATGAAAAAGAGTGAGAAATCCAAATCTAAAGTCTACCCACTTCCTATTTCTTCATCCTCTACCTCTTGCCAAGTAGTAGAGTGTGTTTCCTTCACAAGTTTTCAAGGCTCGGTGAAGGTGGAGCTTGTTCTAGTGATGCTTCGACGTAGATCATCTTCGGTACGTTGTCGATGACCTAGCCCGTCCATTCTCCGATGAAGCCGACGCTAGAGCCCGGGATCCGTCTTGGACAGCGAGGAGACTTCATTACGGAGCCGTGGAGGTGGAGCACCGGATCTACAAAGGTTGTATATCCGTATTCTCATAGTTAAGTGTTAACTAGTTTATTGTTTCGCCTAGTTTTCTAGCAAACGATCCGTAGTCGGGTTTCTCGGCACCTAGATTTTTTGAAATTGGCATGGTTGATGCCTTGTGAGACCTCACTAGGGTGCCTAGGAACCCTACAGGGGGGCACTTTGTTGAAGTCAAAATTCGCACCCCGGATGACCAAGTCAAAGTCAAGGTCAACCCCAAGCCAGGTGGGCCCAAGCCCAAGCAAGTGGGCCAATGCCCAGGTCGAGCCCGAACACGAAGGGTCCGGCCTTCCGCCATGCCAACAACAAAAATCATGTAATAAATAATTTTTATGTAATTTTTTATGCATGAATGTAAACAAAATGGGCATAAAGCCAAATTTTTGTAAGCCCATGGCTTATGTGCAAAATGAAATGGCACATGAGCCATGGGATAGGCAAAATGCCATTTTGTGAAGCCCAAGGGGCTATATGTAAATATGTAAGCCTATATAAGGCCACATGATGATGAATAAAAGATATACTTTTCATTCCCCCAAAAACTAGGGTTCTTTGTGCCTCCTGCTCCTTCTCCAAGGTTCTAAACCTTCTCATTTCTTTTGAATTAAATCAAGAGTTTTACTCTTTCTTTTCCAAAACTAAGTAGTTTTCCACCACAAAACCCTCAAAGGGGAACTTAGATCTCCCATCAGATCTCAAAAAGGAGAGATTTTGAGATCCCACATCTCTTGATTTTCAAGATCCGGCCAAACAACAGGAGGAAGAAGAAGAACCCCCCCTTCATCAGCATCAAAACATCCTAGGAGTTTAACTCCATACATATATATATAATAAATATTTCCTTTCTGAAGCATAGCTTCTGCTTCTTAGGCTAAAAGCCTCCCTTTCTCGCCGGCGCTCAAGCGCAGAGCGCCCGCGTGCGGACACGTGGCGCGCTTGCGCTCAAGCGCTCAGCGCTCGAGCGCAGAGCGCCCGTGTGCCGACACGTGGCGCGCTTGCGCTCAAGCGCTCAGCGCTCGAGCGCAGAGAGCCCACGTGCCGACACGTGGCGCGCTTGTGCTCAAGCGCAAGCGCTCAAGCGCAAGTTGCCCCGGTGTCGACACGTGGCGCGCTTGCGCTCCAGCGCAAGCGCTCGAGCGCAAGTCGTCCCCGTGCCGACATGTGGCGCGCTTGCGCTCAAGCGCAGAGCGCCCATGTCTCGACACGTGGCACTCTAGCGCCTGAGCGCACAGCACCTAGGCGCACAGCGTCCAAGGCGCTGCCCCACGCATCCTTTGGATGTCTTTTCCCCCTCTTTCTTATATATATATATATATATACATGTATACATACATACATATATATATGTACATATGCATACATATTTACACGCACACATACACCACGACATTGTCCCTGTTAGAAAAAAATTTCTAACGGGGTGCTGCCCCGCACCCCGCAAGGGGGCTGCTATCCCCCTTGACCCCCGTAAAAACTCTGCGTGGCTCCCGATATATCCAAAACCCCCCTTTCAAAACACAACACACGTACACTGCACATTGAGTTCGCATGACCAGTTTAACCCGTTAATCGGAGGTTCTCTCGCCCCAAAGGCGAGGAGTAATTAACGGCAGCTTAGTCCGCGGCTGCCGGAGATTCGGATCCCCACAATCAATAAACCCCGGCCTACCCCAGGCAGGGGGAATCTGTAGTACGCCTGACAAGCGCGCGCGTATTCCCATCTCAATGGGGTGACGAAAAACACCCTATAATCACGAAGTCCAAGATGGCTCAAGAATCCAGGTTGATCATCAGTTGTTCATCTACCTGCTTAAGAAGAGATCGAGAAGCAAATTAGGGTTTTTGTAATCACTTTCCAAAGGAACAAAGTGTAATTGATCAAGTTGATTAATAAAGGTAGTTGTTTTATTTTTATTGCATTTTATTTTCTTCATGATTTCTATCCGTTCTTTTATCTCCATCATGCACGAGTAATTCTCCGCTTGTTAGGGTTCGTAGGATTAGGGTAGAACAATGGATGATTAAAATCCTTTAACTCCTTTTATATCCTATAAAGTTTATAAACTTTATCAAAAGAATAGTTAACATCCTAATCGGGCGCGCTATCGGTTCATTGATAGCCCCGACCATGATTAGATATTAGATTAACAATTGTTTTGGTAAATGTTAGACATGAACGGAGATCCATGTCAAGATAGGGGTTAAGAGCGGGAACCCTATTTCCTCCAGAAACCCTAATCTACATGCATCACTGTCGACTAGTTTTAAATCTATTAAAGGATAAAAGGAGTAATATTTAATTAATTATCCATGACTACTAGATCTTAACGAACCCTACAAGCCCCCTTCTAATATAAAACCTACATCCATAGTTAATCTAGATATATATCCTACATCCGTGATTGACATAGATATAGAATCTACAACTATTCTCCACTATTCATTATTCTTCCTCCTTTCCTAATCAATACGCCTAAAGTAAGATTAAAAGAATCAACATTTTCCTGGGGACGACCCGTACCCATCTCGGTCTAGCTACACGCGATACCGTTATTGATTGCGGTTTCTACACACACTTTACAGAACCAATCACACGTCAGTTTGGGTGGTGCACCAAAAAGCTGTTGATTGTTGGGACCTGCGACCTCTTTGAAGACGTTGAAGAATTACAACGACATGTATCAGAGGTGTAGAGAGATGTACCCTTGAACCAATTCCCGTATTTTAGTGAAAAGGGATTAATGGTAAACCCGGGAATCATTAGTCGTATTTTGAGACTAAGATGGAACGAATTTTGTTTTGGGATATCATCAGTCGGAAGATCGATAGCCGTATTTGGAACTAAGATCAGATTGGGAAGTGAGGGACCAGCCAACTTGGGCTTGGTCCACTCAGTTTTCTTTTTATTTGAAAAGAAGTGCTAAACACTTGTTTGGGCTCAACCCCTTTTTTTTGTACAAAAAGTGCTGAGCACTTATGTAAGTTCTGACGCTCAAACTTTACTGTTTTTATGTCTCTTTATAGAGTGCTAAACACTCTTTATAGCGCCCACGTGCAAATCACGTGAACGCTAGGCACTTCCTAGTGAATGTCAAGAACTTTTTATTCTGTGGCGTCCACGTGAGGTGCTGGGCGCTGCTCACTGAGTGCTAAACACTCCATTATTTTATAGCGTCCACGTGCGGCGCTGGGTGCCAAGTGCCACTCCCTGAGTTCTTTTTATTCTATGGCGCCTACGTGAGGAACACGTGCTGCGCTGAGCGCTTTCCAATGAGTGTTAAGCACTCGTTTCTTCTGCTGATAGCATTTTTTTTTTGCTCAATAGGATCTTCTTTTTGTATATCTAGGATCAAGCTTTATTTTTAAGAACCAAGTTCTTTTTTGAGGACTAGGTTTCTCTTATATGTTTTGTTTTGAGGAATTTGATTCCTCTGTTCTTTTCTAAATCTTTGATTCTCAAGAACAAGTTCTTCCCGATGAGAATTAAATTCTTAACTTGTGAGAGACTTGTCTTGTGGATTTCAGATCCATAGAAAGAGCTAAGTTCTTTGAGAAGGGTTAAACCCTTTAGATATGTAAATGAGATATTTTTATCTCTATGTGTTTTATGTTTACCTAGAGTTTTTTTTAAAGGAGATCTTCTCCCTCGAGAATTTAATTCTATGTTCTTTTGAAGCTTTCTGCTTTATTTTTTTCCGAAGTTTATGGGGGGGGTTCTCCCTATATTTGGAAAGAGGGATCATTGGTCGTTGGGACCCACCACCTCTCCGACGGCGCTGAGAGATTACAACGTCATGTATCGAAGGTATGGAGGGATGTATCCTTTGAACCATGTCCCACTTATTTGGGTGAAGAACGGGTTGAAACTTAAACTCCTAGCTGCTAAAAAAGGACTCTTTGCGTTCGTGCACGTGCTGCGGACTTGGCGGACGCACGCGCGTCAAACATGTTGCGCACTTGGCGGGCACATGTGCGTCGCACGTATTGCACACTTGGTGGGCATACGTGCGTCGCACGTGGCGCTTGCGCATATGTGCATCATGGGGGGGAAGCTAATGCTCTAGCTTGGAGAACTAAGCTCCTTTAAGGATTGAATCCTCACACGGCGGGTGCATGTGGGTAGCATGTGGCGGGTGCACGTGCGTTGCACGTGACGCTTGCGCATATGCGCATTATGGGGGACAGCTAAGGCCCTAACTTGGATAACTAAGCTCCTATGGAGATCTAAGCTCCTTTGAGGATTGAATCCTCGCACGGCGGGCACACACGCGTTGCACGTGGTGGGCGCGGGAGCATTGCACGTGGCGGGCATGACGCTTGCGCATATGCGCATTATGGGGGGATAGATAAGGCCCTAACTTGGAGAACTAAGCTTATATGGAGAACTAAGCTCATTTGAGAATTGAATCCTATTTTTTCTAAGAAATATCCCCTCTTATTTATATAGGAGTGGTAGAGAAAGGATTTCTCTTTTTTCCGATGTAGGACTAAAAATGTATACCTCATGTAGTATAGCATTACTTAGATTACACGTGCATAGCACATTTGCTCATAACTTTTGATTCCGGATAAATGATGAGGCCCATAATATATCAAATCGAAGGATTTTTTGAGACTCTTTCGATACCATCCGAATTTAGATGATTCTCACTCGGAAGTTTATCAAAATACAACCCGGAAAATACTGGTTTGCATTCTCTTAAGCGTATTGCTGCCATTTAATACCTTGGCTCTTTTGCGCAGAAATTTTTGGCGGGAACATTGGGCAATCGCGACTTTCGTAACATAAAAAGCTGAAATGATAGAGTATCGTGGAAAAAAATAAAATGAAATAAAACTTTGGCCCTACAGGTGAGTCCAAATCAACCCCTGTATACAATCCATGGGCACAAACGAAAAGGGAACCTTATTTTCCCACCAGGCTCTTTCAAAGGGATGGCCAAATCTTGATGGTTCACAAAACAACCTAAACACTATCTCAACATTCGTCTCGTCACAGCAGACGCAATGTCAACAGTGACGTTCCTTCTCACTCCAGCAGGATGCAGACGCGACGTCAACAAAAACTCCAGGGTCAAAACAAAACGGAGCCATAGCAAAATTTCTAGCTCCAAGTATTGACGGTTCACAAAACAACCTAAAGACTACTCCGACATTCTTCTCGTTACAGCAGACGCAATATCAACAAAGGCTCTAAAATAGCCAAATCAAAAGGAAGCGAAGGCCAAATTCTTAGCTTCAGGGTCTTGACGGCAACTCAAATAAAACCTGAAAGACTATCGGAGATCATCCCACACCAGTGCGGAGTGGTTATGACTCATCAGGGCTCCCCAAACTGAGCCTAATCTCATGTAAAAAACATGCAAAATTCCTAACGCTTGCTCTTCTGACGGTCAAACTGCCTAAGAAGATTACTTGAAGACGTCTTGTCCAGCCCCCGAATGGATCAGAGACACGACAGTCGTGGGGCTACTCGAACAGCAGTGTAAAGTCTGCATATCGGGGAACGCATCAGCCAACGCGACGGTACCACGGACTAAAACCTTAGTACCACAAAACCTAACGGACCTCTGTCGTAAAGAGCAGGGGTTAACTATAACGTTAGGACAAGTTTGCCTATAAGCCCAAGGGAGGTAAACTAAATAAACTCCGAAATGAGTCCATAAATTAGAGACTCCGGAATGAGTGAATAAACTACAAACTCCGAAATGAATCCATAAACTAGAAACTCCGAAATTAGTGAATAAACTACAGGCTCCGAAACGAGCGCATAAACTATAAACTCCGAAACGAGTAAGTAAACTAATTACCACCACATTAAGGCATCAAGACATGGATAAGCGCATAAAAGAGAATGTATGTTCTTATTCATGAATCAAAATGTTTAAGAGATACAGCCAATGTAAAAAGGGAAATACAATTACAATGATTAAGAAGGAGGCGCTTTCAACAAACTGACGACCCGCTCACGCACTCCCTGCAATTCCTCCCGGCGTTCAGCTACGGTGGCCAGCTCCGCTTCGATTTGAGCTCGTTGTTGCAAGCAGGATGAAAGCTTCTCGACAATTTCCCGTTTGGCTGTTTCGCAATTTTGCGTGACCAGCTCAGTGAAGTCAAGCTTCTGCCTTAGCGTCAACCCTTCAGAAATATATCGTTGGAGGTTTTCAAAAATAGCCTTCAGCTACGCGGCATTCGCTTCAATTTGGGTGCGAAATTAGACAAATTCGCCGGAAACCGTCTCATACGCCTTTCGCCTCAGGGTCACCTCTTGTTCAAAATATCAAATGCAAGCGATACTCCACTCGATCCACGCATTTCACCGAGATTTCAAATTTAATACCTCAGGAGTGAGGCGCTTAAGCTCAATCTCATGCAGACAAGTCTCGATCTTCATGCAATAATCAACGCAAGAACCGACGAGGTCTTCAGTGTGGAAATTCACGAGCGTTGTCTGCATTGGATTGACTTCGTCGGCAAAATCCATATCAGAAGTGAGAGCCTCAGCATCAAGATCCTCGATAACTCGCTTAACATTCGCCGGCTAGTCACCGCTCCCTGGAAGATAGACGTTTAGCGAAGGGTTCCATGGGCATGGGAATGCGAGACTCAAAATGAGCTGAAGCAGATGTAATTGCTGCAAAATAAATTACGGTCAGATTTTAACTTGAAAGACAAGGAAGACACCTGACGGACGAAATCTACCGTACCAGCTGTTGAAGGTGGCAAAATAGGGAGCTCCGGAGGCTTGGCTATTCGTTTGCTCCCTCCTTTGAACTGTGATACTGGGGTCAATATAAGGAAGGCTTATCAGCAGAAAGTTTACTCACGAAAAGGAGAAACACTATACAAAGAATATACTGACCACCGCGGGAAGAGGGAACGACTTCTGATTGGAACGAGAAGTGCGGGTGTAGCACTTAGTATAAGTGGTCAAAGAGCATTCTTGCAAGGCTGCGACAATATATGGTTACGATAAAGAAAAATTAGTATCTACAATAAAGCAACTAAATGAGAAACCCTTACCTTCCAAAACTCGGGGAGGCACAGAAGGAACCGTGACAATCAAGGCAGCGGCCGGCGGTAATTCTTCGGCTAGTACAACTTCAGGGTTTATTGCGCCTATGCTCAAGACAAAGGAAATATCATGAGAGACGCTTAGCAGGATTAAAAAACTCAAAAATAATAACCCAAGGAATACCTGACAAGTTAAAAACCGAAACCGTGCCCGAAGCGTCACCAGCTGTGACGGCTTCTTCGGTTTCCAGTGGGAGAGCAGATTCAGCGCCCACAGCTTCATCCCCTGATTCGACAAGGGCTGTCGTAAGGCTTGCATCACCCAGTGATATCAAAGATCCACAATGGGAAAGAGCGGCAGTTGGAACGGTCCCAGAGTCTAGAGAAAGATTGGACACTTTATGCTCTTTAGTTGCCGGCGCTTCACCTGTCACGCCGTCATCCAAATTTGGTCCTGTAAATAAAAATGCGTATGTTAAATAAATAGATAGGGGGAAGAGCTGTTATTAAGGACCGTGCGTTGTTCTTCCTTGAAGTAGCCGTTCACTCTCTTCACGAGCTATATACGCAACCTGTCTATGGGCAGTAGTCAGAGCAGAAGGAACGCCCACCGAAGGAATGTCGGCAGGCGGAACATTGGTCGAGCCTGCACCCGCGGCCAAGACAGCGTCGCGTTCCCTCGCCGCATGCTTTCTGCGCTTCCTCTCAGCCTGAACCGTGAGAACCGACCTCCGTAAAACTTCCGACAGGGGGACGTCGTCGTCTGAACCGAGCTCTGCCTCCGGAGCCGCTACGGCATCCATCATCGACTGCTTCAGCAACGCCTCCTATGGTGGCTTTGGGATGGCCTCAGTCATAGTCGATGGCTCTGGAAGCTTTTCTGCGTCACCGCCTAGGATTGGAATTACACTTGGAACAACTTGGGTTTTGGTAGTCTTTGCAGCAAGCTAAAGAAAAGAGTCAGACCTTGAATAGAAGCAACTAAAAGAGCAAAGGTGTAGTGAAGCGAATTATACGAAGACCCAAGGTAGCGCGAAGCCTCTCTTCCTCCTCAAACGTCTTGAGGGAAGCCGCGAGAGCCTCTTCGGCCAAATACCTGTTAAAGTAGAGAGCGTTAATAAAGCATAATAAAGGGAGAAGGGATAGATGCAGAAGAATGTAAATGAAGTACATCTGACTCCGCAATAGAGACCGACGCTGCTTCCTCGCGAGCCAGTCGCTCGGAAGCTGGGAGGGTAGCCTGAATATCAGTATCAATTGCAGGCGTGTTAAACAAACCCTCATTAGTGCCATATTTGCACAAGTCCTCACTATAGGGAGAATGGGGCTCCTGGCCGAATACGACGTCAGCAGAGAATAGAGATTTCTTTTTCTTCTGTGAACTGACACCAACAGCCGACAATAAAAGCTTTCGCTTGACAGGCCTCTTTGGACGGCGGGTCCTGATCTCCGAACCAATGCCCGATTCCGGGGACGCCATGGCTACCACAGTCGCAGGAACATCCAACCGAAACTTATTAGGAAAAGCTCATGGGACTATAGCCGTAGTGATTTCTCGTAAAGAAGTGTGAATGGCCGCTCGTTGCTTCAAAGGGACCGCTGGATTGCCGGCTAGGACGGCATCCTTGTGATCGAGTAACAGCCGCCTCTCCTCCCTGACAACAGCACCCGTCGCATGCTGGTACCACGCCACATAAGCATTCGAAGCTTCCGGCACATAGCTCGGCTCGTTGACAAGGAAATGGGACCCCGTATTTAATCGCATAAAATTATGTATCGCACTACGAATACCCTCCTCTGTATCAACTGGCTCGACTAAGAACGCCTCAAGAGGAACACCTTGATTATAACCCAATTGTTGAGCGAAGCGGTGCGGGTTGTACCACATGAACAGCACCGAGGCGTTCTGTCTAAACACTAGGAAGCCCGGCCTGATAGAGTATAGGTGCATGACCTCCTAGGCCCTCAACGTAGAAGTCCCATCCTTAAAAGTATCGTGCAACGATTGGACCACCTTGGTGGATTCTTTGCCCATAGTCAAGACTCTATCGACAAAGGTCATACTGTCCCCAACCATGCGTGGTCGAAAGAGTAATTGCCGAGCCTCTCGCTGTGACGGGTCTGGAGCAGAAGCGTCAACTAGATACATGACCCGGGGGAAGTTGTAGCTTTCGTAGAATCGGGGTCGTTTATGAGCACTAAATGCACCCAGCACATGCATCTCGACCCATGATATGAAGTAATGCAACGGGAGATACACGGGCTTTACCCCCGGCTGAGTAGTGTCAGCCGTTAAACTTAGGCCGTAATATAGATGAGTTAACCCCGCGATCCCAACGGCCACGCTCGTCCCTGTGACAATGCGATGAGCCGGATAAAAAAGAGATGGCCTCATGTAGCGGGGGTGCGTCGAAAGCGCGAACCAACTCAGCCACTGGCCAATGAATCCTAAAAAGAACGTCTCTTCGTCAACACCCGGGGCAGCAATCTCTGCAAAGGGGACGACTGGAGTGTCTGGATTATAGAAATTCTTTAGATCCGCCTCCACCGTCGGTAAATTATCCAAACCAAATCCGAACGGCTCATCGAGTTTGGCGAATATCGCACCGTGTTTAGACAGAACTTCCAGATGAAGAAAACGGGCAATAAAATCCGCGAAGCTAACCCCGTGCCCACCAAACTCCAGGAATAAATTCTCATACATGTTACTCACCTTGATCAAGCTGTAGAACTGAGGTTGAACGGCGTTCTCCTGGGTAAGGCCCATTACCACTGACTTAGTGGCAAAGATGTACTCATCGGAGGGAAGTATCTCCTCATAGTGCTCCCCTCTGATAGGTAAACCGGAGATCTCCGCGAACTCTTCTAACGAAATCGAAACCTCCCGATCTGATAAGAGAAAGGTATGGATCGGGATATTCCATTATTCCAAAAAGGACTTGATCCACCATACATGAGGAGCGTGGCAGTGAAAGAGGGACATGTAGATTGCGGGGTACAACCCGGTCTTTAATAGCAGCGACTTCTTGGACGACTGGATATACCGGGCCCACTGTAGATAGTCGGCCGAATGACAGGGAGTCAATCCTATCATGTAAACTTTTCCCTAAGGGCGCGACCCTCCTTGGCATATACGTCGCCCCAAAATGTCAAAGGCCATCGGTGGTTGTACGGGTATCGATGCCATGGAAGGCTGAGGGCAACCTTTCGAGGTCCAGTTGACCTTTTCTACGGCGTAAGTCACTTGAGGCGGGTCACCACAATGAATCGATAGGATTGGTTCCGAAGGTACTGCACAAAAAAAACTGCGCCGACCCCGGATAATCTGACTATACCATGACCCTCACAGATGAAAAGATTTTTGCTCTGGGTCATGATCCTTAATAAGCACGAAGACTTCCCGATCTACGGGCACGTCGGCAAAAGCGCTTTCCGAACGTGCTGTTTACCACCGAAAAACCGGGAAGACGAACGTCTTTCCTGAATCTGGGGGCAGATGCTATTTGGTGCTATCCGTCCACCTCTCCGAAGATGCCAAGTTGATTTATGGCACCATGTATCGAAGGTTTAAACGGATACGGCCGATATAGCAGACTTCGTCAGATTCCCCCTCGTTTGAGGGGTTTTTGATTGTGGGGACGCTCTTCCCTGCAGGCGCAAGCCCCTGCAGTTAATTACGCTACCGTATCGCGGTAACAACTTTCTCCTTCTCCAGATGGTTACTTCGTATCGTGGGTGTTTGTTTTGTTTGTGGTTGCCCGTGGATTGTATACGGAGACTAATGTATGTTATCGCCCATAGAGCGTGGATTAGTCCAAATCCGTATTTTCTTAGATTTGGGTTTGGGGGTTTGGGTTTAAGGATACGTTAGTCTCATTTGAGATTAAGACCAACTTAAACGTTTGTTAAGGATACGTTAGTCTAATTTTAGACTAAAATCAACTCAACGATTGTTAAGGACACGTTAGTCTAATTTTAGACTAAGATCAACTTAACAGGATCATTTAGATCCAACAAAAGAGCATTTGAACTCTATTGTTTAGTTTAGCGACATTGCGGTCAATTACCAGTTTAAGAACATGGTGGTCCAATACCAGTTTAAGGACAAGTGGTCCAGGTTAAGGACATTATAGTCCGTGAGTTTAAAGACCTTACAGTCAAGGTTAAGGACATCATAGTCCGTGAGTTTAAAGACTTCACAGTCAAGGTTAAGGACATCATAGTCCGTGAGTTTAAAGACCTCACAGTCAAGATTAAGGACATCATAGTACGTGAGTTTAAAGACCCCACAGTCAAGGTTAAGGACATCATAGTCCGAGAAACGTGTGGTTGTCGGGACCCGTCACGTCTTTGAAGACGTTGAAGGATTACAACGATAAATATCAAAGGAGTGAAGAGATGTACCCTCGAACCAATGTGGATTTGGGGATTTGTAGTCCAATTTGAAACTGAGATCAATTTATTAGATTATGAGTACATTGGCTCAGTTAAATCTGAATTGAGGACTTATGGCCAGTTTGGGCTAAGTCCAATTATGTTTGAAATATTGGCCCTTTGTACCATTAGACATTTGTCTGGGTTCAGCCCCTCATCATTCAGCCGTGCTAAACAGAGGTTTGAGAGCTCTGACAACATTTTGTCTTTGATTTCTCAATTTTGAAATTCATTTGGAGGAGGGATTTTTGCCTCTGGAAAATTAGCCAATTTGGCTGAAAGTAGTGTTAAACACTAGAGAACAACAGTGTTAAACACTGGAGATAGAACTCTCAAATTAGTGTTAAACACTAAAAGACAATCAGTGTTAAACACTGAAAATATAATCTTCAATTTAGTATTAAACACTAGAAAACAATCAGTGTTAAACACTGGAAATATAATCCCCAAATTAGTGTTAAACACTAAAGAAAGAGGGGTCACGTGTGGACACGCGAGGGTGCCCAAAGGTGGGACCAGATTTCTTTTCTTCGTTCTGCAATTAAGTGTTAAACACTTTTTATATTTTTATTTTGAGCATCACGTGTTGACACGTGATGGAGATTTATGCGCTGACTATTAAAGCGTTTGCCAAGGGGTCACGTGGTAACACGTGAGAGCGCCCAAAGCCTTCATTTCCTTTGTTTTTTCTTTCTGCGTTTTAGAAGTCACGTGGGAGCACGTGAGGCATTGCCTCAAAGCTTCTTTCTTCAGGGATCTTTTCAAGGGTCACGTGGGGACACGTGACCTTAGTTCTTTGCATGCATGGAGATCTTTTAAGTCTCCTTATTTTTTAAGAATTGAATTCTCTGTAGGGTTAAACCCTGATTACGACTTTGGAGGAATTAAATTCCCATTTTTGAAAGAATTAAATTCTTATGTAGGGTTAAACCCTAGTTTCATTTTAGGAGGAATTAAATTCCTGTTATGAAAGAATTAAATTCTTATGTAGGGTTAAACCCTAATTTCTTTTAGAGGAATTAAATTCCCATATATGTAAAAAAAAAAACTAAATTCTTGATAAAGGGTGAAACCCTAATTTCATTTTAAAAGGAATTAAATTCCTGTGAATTTAAGAGAATTAAATTCTCAATTACGGTTAAACCCTAGTTCTGTCCATCTCGAAGGAATTAAATTCCTGTAATTTTGGGAGAATTAAATTCTCATATAGAGTTAAACCCTAATTTTGTTTTGGGAGAATTAAATTCTCTAAACTCAATTCCCCCTCTAAGTTTTGGATCTGCATGGCAGGATCTCAACCCTATGAGAATTAAATTCTCAACTTATGGAGAGATGTGCTCTGTGCAGATCTTCAACCAGAGGAAAAACTAAGTTCTTTTGTGCAGAAGAGTTAAACTCTTAGATTTGAGAATTAAATTCTCTGTTTGAAGTTTTGATCCCTTTTCTTTTCTCACCTAGGGTTTTTTCTTTGTTGTGAATTAAATTCTCCTCTCTTTTCTCTCTGAAATTTCAAGATTCCGAAACTCTATATCAAAATTCTATCTCTCATTCTCTTCTCTTGGCTCCTATTTATAGGAGAAGGAAAAGAATCAATTTGTTTAGTAAATCTTTCATTGAAGGATTTTGTTTGTTTTCATAATTAATATGATCCTTTAGATCATTCAGTGAATTTTATTCACCGTTGGATTTTAAATCCAAAGATATTCTGTTTGTTATTTTCGATGAGATTTAGGGGAAATCTTTCCTTGTCTAAGATTTTTTCCATAAATTGGTGATTTTTAATCACCCTTGGATGTTTAATCCAACGGTCCCCATAATCCTTTTCTATTTGTAAAGATTTAGAAGCGTTTAGAATTTAATTCTATTAAACTGTAAGGCTTTCGAAGCCAGTCACGTGCTGACACGTGACCCTTGGTCACGTGTGAGCACGTGACCCTCAATTGTGTCCTTTTCTCAGCTTTTACTTACGCTTCAGTTTTAACCATCACGTGTCAACACGTGACCATTGGTCACGTGTGAGCACGTGACACCTCATTGAGGTATTTTCTTCAGCCGTTTTTTTTTTTGTTTTAGCTATCACGTGTCAACACGTGACCATTGGACACGTGTGAGCATGCGATACCTCATTGAGCTAATTCCTGATTTTTAATCAGGGAACAGTGTATAGCATATTTGCTCATAACTTTTGATCCCGGATGAATTATGAAGCCCATAATATATCAAATCGAAGGGTTTTTCGAGATGCTTCCAATATCATCAGAATTTAGCTGTTTCTCATTCGAGAGTTTGTCAAAATATAGCCCGGAAAATATTGGTTCTCATTTTCTTAAGCGTATCGCTGCCATTTGATACCTTGGGCTTTTTTGCGCCGAAATTTTCGGCGGGAATACGTGCGAAGCGAAAAGAGGAATCGGAAGCCATAGTACCTGCACAAAAAGGGAGGAGTCAACTATTGACGCAATGATTAAGGCCTTAACATTCTTTGTGTACTGCACCACAGTTCCAAAAAAGGGACAGGGGCCCCACAAAATCAAGGTGACGCCCCATCAATGATGGGGCAGTCACTCATTAAAAATAGAATCCAAAAGGATTCTCATTTAATGAGAAAATTTCATTGGACTCGGGAGTTAAACTCTCTCGAGAACTGTGTTCTGCAAACAGATTTCAAATCTGTTTAGAAAATTAGAAAGGGAAAGAAATTCCCAAAAAATTTCAGAGCCAAGCTCTGTAGAACAATGGGATAATATCCCAGAACCCTCAAAAGAAAAACTTTCTAACGGGATAAAACCCTAAAGATTTTCAAGATCTGCAAGAAAAAATCTTAGAACACTAAGAGATCTTTGTAAAAGAAGAGCAAAGCTCTGTTAATGGGTTAAAACCCTAGAACATGAAGAGATTCTTTCAAGAGTTTGGTCATAATTCTTACCAAATTTTTGACAGAGTTTTGACTCTAAAAGAGTTTCCTTGAACATATATCTGAGCTCTGGAAAGAGAATTGAATTCTCAGAGAAAGAAGAAGGCTAAGAAAGATGAACAACAGTCATTTCAAAGGCTAAAAGCCCTATTTATAGGCACAGGAAGACGGTTCAACTTCCAAGAAGATCAAACAGTGGAAAAGGTGCCACCGCTGCACTCACGTGCGAGCCACGTGAGCGCAAAGGTGGGGGGCATTTGTTTCCCCAATAAAAGAGCAAAGCTCTGTGAGGCAGCGCCCAGCACTCAAGCGCCTCACGTCCCTTACACGAGAGCGCCAGCGCCAAAGTTAAAAACTCTTATATGAGCGATGCCAGTGTGCAAAGCACACAAAAATCTTACGCGGCACCCACATGCACAACACGTGAGCGCCAGCGCCCAGTAGAATTAAATTCTACTCTCTGTTAAACAGAGCCGTGGGATCAAAAATCCAACAGAGATGATCAATCATCAGGATGCAGAATTAAATTCTGTTTAGAGGAAATATTTCTCAAATCTTTCTGAACAAGAAAGATTGCCCTCTGTAAAACAGAGTACCGTTGGATTAAAAATCCAATGGTGATTAAAGAATCACCAATCTACAGAATAAATTTTGTATCGGTAAATATTTCCTTAATATTGTTAAGAACAAGAAAATACTTTCTGTAAAACAGAAGTCTTTAGATCAAAAATCCAACGGTGGGTAAAATCCAAAAATCATTTGGGATCTCTTAATGAGAGATTTCCTCGGAGCTAATCAACAAACTGTCACTACTATATAAAGGACCCAAGAGTTCAAGTCTGAGAGAGAGGAGCCCTCATAAGCTTAAAAAAAGATAGAGAAAGCATCGAAAGAACAGAGAATTAAATTCTCGAGGAAGAAGAACTCTCTTCTTGGAAATTTTAGGTAAATAAAAGTATATAAAGATCATGTGGATTATTCAAGAAAAAAGAACTCAGTACCCAGTGCCCCACGTGTTCCTCACGTGGGCGGTACAAGAGTGCCTAGCACTCGCTGACCGGCGCTCAGCGCCTAGTGCCCCACGTGCCCCTCACGTGGGCGCCACAGAATGAAAAGATCTGAGGGAGTGGCGCTCAGTGCCCAGAACCCCACGTGCCTTTCACGTGGGCGCTACAAAAGAACTGAGGAGTGGTTAGCATTCAGTGGGTGATGCTCAGCACCCAGCGCCCCACGTGCCTCTCACGTGGGAGCTAAGAAAGAACTCGGGAGTGCTTAGCACTCAGTAAGCGGGGCCCACCGCCCAGCGCCTCACGTGAGCCTCACGTAGACGCCATAGAATAAAAGTGCTTAGCACTCATTGAGTTGCGCCCAGCGCCCAGCTCCTCACGTGGGCGACACAAAATGGAAGAGTGCTTGGCACTCACTAGGCAGCACTTAGCGCCTAATTCCTCACGTACTTTGCATGTGGGCGCCATAAAGAGTGCGTAGCATTCCATATAAAGACAAAAGGGGTAAAGTGTTTAACACTTTTCGGGCAATTCCCATGACTGAAAACCCCACATGATTATATGTGAGCGTCAGAACTTACATAAGTCCTCAACACTTTTTTCACAAAAAAAGGGACTGAGCCCAAACAAGTGCTTAGCACTCTTTTTCAAATAAAAAGAAAACTTAGTAGACCAAGCCCAGGTTGGTTAGGTCCCTTAAGAGTAGAAACTCCCTAATTCAGATCAACCGAGCACATGTGCTCACTACTTCCCAAACTGATCTTAGTCCCAAATACGACTATCGATCTTCCAATTGATGATATCCCAAAACGATATTCATCTCACATTCCCCTGAGGAAATCTTAGTCCCAAAATACAATTAATGATTCATTGGTTTACCATTAATCCCTTTTCCCTCAAACACGGGAATTGTTTCAAGGGTACATTTCTCTACACCTCTGATACATGTCGTTGTAATTCTTCAACGTCTTCAGAGAGGTGGCGGGTCCCGACAACCAACTGCTTTTTGGTGCACTTTCCAAACTGACGTGCACATCCCAAATCAAACCACATCCCAGACTGGATGCATCCCATATCATCGTTGTTCATCCCGTCACGTAACAAATACAAGTGCACACAAGATGGACAATGGACCGAGACGTCCCTAAACTAACAATGGACCAAAACATTCTTAAACTAACTGTTCCCTCCAAAATGGCAACAACGGACCGAAACGTCTATAAACTAACCGTTGCCTCCAAAATGGCAACAACGGACCGTAACGTCCTTAAACTAAAATCTCACCCTCAAATGGTGATCAACGGACCGTAACGTCCTTAAACTAAAATCTCACCCACAAATGGTGATCAACAGACTGAGACGTCCCTAAACTAACAACGGACCGAAACGTCCTTAAACTAACCATTGCCTCCAAAATGGTAACAATGGACCAAAACGCCCTTAAACTAACCTTTGCCTTCAAAATAGCAACAATGGACCGTAACGTCCTTAAACTAAAATCTCACCCCAAAATGCTGATCAACAGACCGCGACGTCCTTAAATTAAAATCTCACCTCCAAAATTGTGATCAACGGACCGAGACGCCTTCAAACTAGAATTTCGCCTCCAAAATGGCGATAACGAACCGAAACATTCTTAAACTAAAACAACATAGCCCAAATGCTTTTTTGCTGGATCTGAAGCAAAAATAATCATAAGATCTTGTTAAGTAGATCTTAGTCTCAAAAGTGGACTAACGTATCCTTAAAAAAACAACTGATCCCCAACTGCTCATATATATTTAAGTCGATCTTGATATCAAAACAAATCAACGATTCTTAAATCAACCCAAACCCAAATTTAAGATATACGGATTTGGACTAATCCACGCCCTACGGGCGACGACATAAATTAGTCTCTGTATACAATCCATAGGCAACCAAAAATAAAACAAACACACACGACACGAAGTGAACTTCCGGAGCAGGAGAAAGTGGTTATCGCGATGCGGTAACATAATTTACTGCAGGGGCTTGCGCCTGCAGGGAAGAGCGTCTCCACAATCAAAACCCCCTTATAAACGAGGGGGAATCTGACGAAGTCTGCTACAACGGTCGCATCCGTATAAACCTCCGATATACGGGGCCATAAATCAACTTGGTATCTTTGGAGAGGTGGACGGATAAATCCAAATAGTATCTTCCCCTTAATTCAGGCAGGACAATCCATCCTGGTTCGTCCCCTTTTCGGCGGTGAACACATATGTTAGCTAGCTAAATTATCTACGCGACGATATAGGACTCTGTATATTTTCAGTTTTTCGTAGGGATGTGCAGGCGCTTAAGTTTAGGTATCTTTGTGGAACGCTGCTCCGAACTGCAGTCAAGAGTCGCACTAGCTTATCAAGTCGACTCCGATATGAGCTATAGAACATTACATTCCGACATGTATCTAATTTAATATCAATTTAACACTACAACATGTACAGTAAAACCCAGATTTGGCGTCCCCTCTTTAGGGCGATGTTTAGTGACAATATTCTCAACATTTTAAATTTAAACCACTACACAATAGTTATCAACAGTAACGGAATTCAACGTTCCCAAAACATAGGCATGTTAAATAGGATTTTCATTCGATTAACCTATCGAACATCTAGATAAACGTTCGGTTATCGATCGAAATTCCCATTTCATTTAGCCAAACTAAATTAGATAAAGACCATATGACTCCTACATGAAGCCAAACATAGTAATAAGCCATAGTCGGGCTCCAATCAATAAGACGGTGCTATAGTTCGCTACACAATTTCAATAAAATCGACTATTTAATAATTTATATAAATATATATATATAGTTGTTGTAACTATCATGGCTAAAGTTTGTAGTAGCATGGTAAACAAGTGAACATTTCACTTGCCTTCGGTCGCTGATATAGAAGCGACACCACGTGCAGGACTCGTCTCGACACACGAGACGATGCGATGCTGGACATGGTGCGTGAAGCGAGCGCGATGCGCGGTGACCCGGTATTGGACACGGTAACGATGCGGGCGTGACACGGCAATAGGCGCGGTGATGACACGGACGTGACACGGTACTGGGCACGATCTTGGCTTAATGCGTGGTGCGGATGTTGCACGACGCGAAACGGTACTGGACGCAATGCTAGTGTGGAAGTGGGCATAGTGTGTACACTGGACCGGGGCACAAAGTGGCACGGAGGCGGGCATGGTGTGGCACAGAGGCAAGCACGGCTCTGGACACAGTGTTAGTGTTCGTCGAGGAAGTGATGGTGTTGGCGAGGGTCGTCAGCGGTCGAGTTAAGCGTCGGCAGGAGGCGGTAAGGCCCTGGGGTGCCGACAGCGGTCAGGGCAGTAAGGGGAGCTTGGTTGTAGGCCTATTGTCATGATAGAGGCGTGGGGTGCGGTGGTAAAGGCGGGGGTGATGGTTGTCGGAGACGACCTCGCTGGTGGGCTCGTTGGCGTTGAGATGGAGTCGATGGTGGTCGGTGGTTGAAAGGAGTTGGGTAGAGGAGTGGGGAGTGGGGCTCTACTCATGGTGGTGGAGGTAAGGCTACTCATCGGCTGAGGTTGCTGGCGGAGCTCGGACTGCCGGAGATGATGGTGCTATGAGCCATGGTCGCCGACGGTGAAAGAAGAGGGAAAGGTGTTATGGAGCGAGAGTGAAAGAGGGAGAGAGAGTATAAGACTGAAAGGGAGGGGGAGAGAGAGGAAGCGAGAGAGGATGGAGGAGGAAGTCGCAGGAGTCGTTGGTGTGGCGAGGATGAGGCCGGGGACGAGTGCGAGAGAAAGGGGAAGGGAGCCGTTAGGGAGAGAGGGGGAAGACAAGAGAGTGGATATATGGTCGTCGGGAATTTTGGGGTTGTTGAGATCGTGGCGAGGTCGTCACGGAGGTGGGCGCGGGTCATGAGGCGGCGGTAGCAGGGAAGGGGGAGAGGGACATTGGAAAATTTGGAGGGAGAAGAGAAAAAGGAAAAGAAGAAGAAGAAGAAGTGAAGGGTGGGGAAAACGGTTCGGGTCAGTTTGGGATTGGGTTTAGATTAGGGAAAAAAATAAATAAAAATAGAAAAATATTATATAAAAGATAATAGGAAAAATTTGTGGGAAATACGGGAAAACTATAACAACCCTAAACTTTCTGTATAATTTTTTTAAAAATATACAGAAAGGGGTACTTGAGCCTGAGCACAAGTTATAAATTTGATTTGCTTTTTAAGAGCAAGAAGGAGATTGTAGCTCATTGGTAAGACCTTGTACTACTGAACCAAAACACCAGAGTTCAAATGCCATCAACCACACATTATTTTTTATTTAAAATTCTTTTAATCTTTTAGAAACCCAAGAGTCTACATGTACACTACACGTAATAGGATAAGTTATAGAATAAACAAACATGACCACGAGGCTAGACCAATCGTCAGGGACACGTGGCAGCAAGACGAGCCCCGGCTCGCTCGACTCGGGCCGGCGAGCCGCTTGACTCGGCCGGCGGTGCCGGTCCAACTCGGTCCGATCCCAATTTTTCTTTAACCCCTGCACCCTTTGGCCTACCCTACTCCCCCTGCACTGTTTAAATTCTCTGCAATTAACCAGAGAATTAAAATACCCCTATTTAATCCATTTTAATACAAATTTTTAATACACTCTTTCACTACCCTAAAACCCTAATTTTCCTTATAAATACCACCCTCAAATCACTCCTCCTCACTCACAAATCCCTGCCCAAACTCTCAAGAAAGTTCCTAAGCCTTTTGTGTGCAAGTGGAGTTAGCAAAAGGGCGAAACTCCGACGAACTTCCGACGGCAATCCGAGGAGATTCCGAGGACAAAACGACTTATCAGTACCTCCCACCTCTTCCTCCTTCTCTCTTCTAGTCAAATAACCTGTAAGTCCCTACTTCTCCTTCTTTTTTCTATTCTAAAAACATTCAAAATTAAAATCCGACGGAAGCGGAGTTAGTCCTACTTTCGATTCGGTTTTTCTTTAAAAACTACAATTTTCTTAATCAAGATAGCTTCATATCATCATATATTTTTCATTAAACATTAATAAATATTTTTAACAAGTTTCATCACAAAAGATTGTTTTATGCATCTTTTATCGCGGTTTTACATTAAAATATTTTCATGTTTCATTTCGACATACTTGAACTTTTTAAACCGTATTGCCTTAGAAAACTCACGAGATAATGACCTACCTCCTTACAACACACATATCTAAAATAGCACGATAAAATTTGGGAACATAGATTTGGAAAAAATACGACTTTACATATAACTACCTCTGACTTATAAAAACCTTTTTCTACAAGATATGTATTTTAACAAATCTTTGCAATTGCGCCTCTACAACCCATTTCGGGGAATCCGTTCAGGATGGTACAGATTATCGCACATCCTCGGGCTCAATAGAGTGAGATACAGACCTCCGCCAGGAGCATACGATCTCGAAAGATTTAAAATACAATTTTCTTTAGAAAATGTGATTTCTATTATAAATAAAACTTATATATTTAATAAATAAATATATATGTAATTAATATCAAAATATCTATTTTTAATATTTATAATATTCCACATTTTCAAAATTCAAGAAAAATATTCTATTTACAAGAAAATACCATACAATTCCAATATTACAAATAAATACCATATATTATGAAATTAGGTTTTATTCACTAGAAATGTCATATTGATAAAATATACATCCATGAAAACTCTAAAGACGATAATAAAATACTTGAGGTGTATTTTGAAAATATAACAAAACTATTTTATATAAAAACCCCTCAAGTTATACTAAATTACAATAAGGACCCTAGTAAATATAGGTTTAAGCGGGACCAGTCTCTTGAGCCTCGTAGAGCTGGAGATATGGGGCTTGCCTATTTAAGGTAGACAACTTAACAAAACGGTGTTATCAACACGGTAATTGTCTTTGAAAAAGACGCAAATCCTGTCGTTCATGTGCAGCAGTTACTGATAACACCAAAACCTAATTCAGTATTCAATTTCTTTTCTAATTGTCTGACTCAGACTGAGTCTCAATATAATCAATCTGACTTGAATATGATTCAAGTATATAACACAATTCAATATGAATCCATATATTCAATCTGTTCAATCTATTCAATCTATATTGACTGAACCGAACCATGGATAAACTTCCATCTACATGATTCTCCAGTTATATCCATTTACTGATATTATGGTTTCGGCAAGTCATCCATCTATACAATTCAATCTACGAGACAATACAATACAAACAATACAAATAAGATATCGCGGGGTTTATAAGGGGTAGACTGGTATGGAACGTGTTAAAGGTGGCACGAGGTGGTCACATAAGACGTAATTACATCCATACCGTTGTTCCGTGGTATTATCGACGGAGCCTTGTACTCCTGATAGTTTAGTCTCCGGGGAAGTGAGACTCCTCTCATATACACTGGAATCTTCTGTACCAAGTTACAAACAACAGCGTTAACAATATAATACAACTTTAAAAGCTACATTCTCTCTCTGTCTATTCTACGTCTCCTTTATCTTTGGGACTTACCTAGCGATTTGTTCGCTGACGATATTCTCTTTCTTCTTCTTTGGAATGTCGTCAGGTGTTTCGGACTCACTGGAGATCGAGTCCACCAGCGAGGATTTGGACCAGCTAGCTTTCGACCCAGACCTTTAGATTCCTTGTACACATTTACATTCTGTATTTTCCATTCTGTTATGCCACTGTTTAGGCATTGCTTTAGTGTCTCTTCTCTGCTCATTCCACAGCAGGAGTTCGTATTTACTTTTCAGTTGTATTGTAAAAATATAGTTTAATAAATAAAGTTGTTGTTCAATTATGTTCAATTACATCTTATCTCTTGTGTACATTTTACTTATATTACTCAGATACGCTTAGCGTATTTACTTCAGAGTAAATACGTAGCGGCCTCGTCGCGTCCTCTGCCCTTATACTGGGAAGCGGGGCGTGACAAAAATATATACAAGAAACTAGGGATCTATAGTAACGGTCTACACACATCATCGTCTTCCTCTCCAGCAATTGCATATGACTGAAGTCGTGACTTGAAGTCAGGTTTACCACCGGTGAGGGAAGATGATCAATTGATGCAGATAATATCTTGGTTGCTTGGTATGTTGAATATACATCCGCCATCAAGTTCTGTGGATATTTTGTACTAAAATATTACGATATTTGTTATATTTTTGCTATAAGAAATGCCCATGCTTAAGTATGCATCTGAATTAAAATTTATAAGCAATTTCATAAAAATCATTAGCATTTGCCTGCAGCATCGAACAACTTGCCTATAACATTTAGGTAGTTGCATGTAATATCTAATCACTTGCATGTATCTAAGTAGCAATTGTAACATTTAAGCAGTTGTTTGTAACATCCAACAACTTGTCTGTAACATTTAAGCAGTTGTCTGTAACATCTAAAGCGTTGCCTGTAACATCCAGAAAGCTGCTTTCAATATCTAAGCAGTTGCTTGAAATATCTAAGCAGTTGCCTGCAACCTCTACACATTTGTCTGTATGCATCTAATCAACAAAAGTAATGCATAATACAATCCACGGTATTGGCCAATATCGGTGAGCTAAAAGTATACACATTCAAACAATAAAGAATAAATTATACCGGCGAAATAAAACGATATACATTCAAGCTAATACAAAATGGTCTAAATTATAAGTTTTTCCTTTGTCGGCCGTCGTCGATTTAACCGACGTTGATCTCGACGTGATGGTTCGTGCCTTTCTCTGAGATCTAGGGATTATTGAATCGGAGATGGTTGATGATATGTTGAACAGGACGGAGATTGATGGGGCCGCTGAGATGAGGCGACGATAGGACGGCGACGATGTGAGAAGTTGACGGACAGTCGATTGAACGGCTTGTTGAGGGCGGTGAATTAGAGACGGCGAGATGGGGGCAAACAATTTGAGACGGCGAGTTGGTTGAGGAGAAGGGAAGGGCATTTGGGTTATTTCTCCATATCAATTTCTAAGAGGCCAATAAAGTGATGGGCCAATAGAGTTTTCCACGAACATTTCAAATGGTAGGCCTTACTTTTTTTGGAAATACCGGGTTTTTGATGGGCCGGAGGCTTTTCATCAATTTACCCTACAACCGAGTATAATCTTTGTACATGGGTCAATTTACCCTAAAAATGAACGGGAAGAGGAGAGTGTTCTATATGTTTAGATTCATATATATATCTCTATTTTTTGTCCGAAAAGCTTGTGTCTGGGAAAATTCATAATTAATATTGCCATGGCAACCTGTACTCCTAAGCACGTAGGTGCATTCTTGTGGTCCAATATTCATTCAGAATTAATCCTTGCATCATTTGATTTTTAATTATACGTTTGCTTGCTGGCTCAAGAAACCGTCCTTGGATGATCAAATCAATAACAAAGAAGATGCATGGTTTCTTCACAAAGACAAAGTCCGACTGTAATTAATGGCGACAAATCAGAAGAAAAGAATTACACTGGACTACACAACTCTTCAATGCTGTGGAGCATTTCGGAATTGCTAGCGCGGAGTGAATCTGATGGAGGCCTAATCTCCTTCAGATGTTGTCCTCCGTCGATATGTCGCGAGCGTTAATAAAGAGTTGAGATTGGTGTTGAAGCTTGTCTTCTTGGACGTGTGGATCTTAATAGGTTGATTATGAGGTGAAGCCGTGCTACCTGCAAAGAAAACCCGGAGTGGGTGACTACCGTAGGACCTTCCGACGATCAAGTTAGCCGAAAAAAATGAGCGGAATAGCGGCTTGTTGAATTAAAAATTGCCTTACCTGAGTCATCTGGGAGAGGATTTTTTTATAGGGGTCGCATGGAGTGAGCTGGCGCGAGATCTTCGCCGTCAGTTACGTCTCTGACGTTACGCCTATATGAATGACGGGATCCCTCCATTAATGGTGAGATACGCTCGTTAATGGGGGATACGACGACGTGGAACGCGTGATATTGGGTGGCGGATATCTCGCTTCTGGCGAGATACGCGGAGCCGTGGCGGAGGCATTTTGGTTCTGCGTTCTTGGTTGTTCGGTAGAACCAGGAAGGCATAGCTCGGCGGGAGGCTCGAAGGCAACCGAGAGACCGAGAAAGCTCGGTTCTGTGATAGCTCGGAGGCGAGCTAGGAAGGCCGAGGAAGCTCAGCGTGTAGGAGAGCTCGGAGGCGAGCCGATGGTTATTTGTAGGGTGAGCATAGGAGTGTTCTAGGAGCCCATTGAAGGTCGGGTCAATTCTCGAGGCGAAAGCCCGGAGAATGCCTTCAATGTATCGTACTTGCTCCTGTCCCATAAACCCCGGGACACGTCATCTACCACGTAATATGATATGGGGAATTCCCACTTATGAGTATCATCATTAACCCCCCACTCTTGTCCCGACCCATTTATGGGTCGGGTCGAGAGTGGTCTGATCGATTTTCTGGACGCAGCCGGTTGCCAAAAATCTATCGGCACGGATTTCCGGGACGACTCCATATAGGGCAGTTGTGTTGTTCAGATTTATGTGCCCGCGTGGCGTATCCCGGGCGCTTGGATATCCGCGCGCATCTTTGATGACATCAGCGGATCAGGAAAAGGATCGTGCATTAAAGAGGGGGCGCCGAAACGTTCGCACGTCTGTTAAGGTGCAGGCCACGTGTCCGACGCGGATTGGTGGATACGACAGGCTATCGTTGTCGCCTACGGCAGAAGGGACGTCTCCATTGGTCGTTCGATACATGGGGCTTCGACGGCTGGCATACGCGACTCTTTGTTTTGGCGGGGGCGAAACGTCTGCTATCATTTGGTATGAAGCTCTTGATGCCGTCATGGCGCTAATACCAGAGTTTGCCGACGGTAAGCTTCGCGCTCGGGTCCCGCTTTAGGTGGACACGTCGCAAGCGGCTGGCGTCGGGGGAGGGGCAGTTACGGAAGTAGAAGTTCCGGCCCCTGAGGGTGGTGCCGAGCGAGACGAGATCCGTGCAGAGCCTGCAGCCTGAGCTTTTCGTTTTTCTCTTTATTTTTTCTCAAATTTTGTAAGCCTCCGGGCTCTTTTTGTAAAGCTGAGGAGCCCAGATTACCTTATAAAGACTTTCGGAACATGAATAAAACTGGGAAGGTTGGTGCCCACCCGCCCCCAGAATCAAGGTGACGATCGTTCACTTAGAATACATCGGAAGATCCCTCAGTGTAGGAAGGTCGGTATCTGCCCATTCTTTAGAGTCGGACCGACAACCACGTCTTTTAGCGTAAGTTGAACAATAGCCAAGTTAGAATTGGTCGGCGTTGACTGATTCCCTCTTGATATAGTTCCTAGACCCTCGTCTTGGGATGGTAGGAATTTATCACTCGGAGGTTAGCCGAGCAGGGATCTGCACGGTTTCCCCTTGGTGGGGTTTCGATCCTTAGCGTCGGTAGGTAGAAGGTTACCCGCTGAGGGTTGACAGAGTAGGGAAGCTGCTCGGTGGCCTCTTGATGTGGGCTTTGATCTTTAGCGTAGGTGGGTAGGAAGTTACCCGCTAAGGATAGACCGAACAGGGAAGCTGCTCGGTGGCCTCTTGATGAGGGTTTTAGATCCTTGCCGTCAGTGGGTAGGGAACTACCCGCCAGGGATTGACCGAGCAGGGAACCTGCTCGGTGGTCTCTTGGTGAGGGCTTTGATCCTTCGCATAAGTGGGTAGGATGTTACCCGCTAAGGATTGACCGAGCAGGAAAGCTGCTCGGTGGCCTATGTTTCCCCCAATAAAAGAGCAAAGCTCTCTTCAAAATTTAAGAGGCAGCTCCTCACGTGCCTTCCACGATGGCGTCAGCGCCAAAGTTAAAAACTCTTATTGGCGCTGCACGTGCTCCTCATGTGGCGCCAATGTGCAAAGCACATGAAGAAATTAAAACCTAATTAGAGCCCACGTGCACAGCACGTGAGCGCCGGTACCTAGTAGAATTAAATTCTAGTCTCTATTAAACAGTGCCGTTGGATCAAAGATCCAACGGAGATGATAAATTATCAGAATACAGAATTAAATTCTGTTGAGGGGATATATTCTCTCATTCTTTCTAAACAAGAAAGATTGCCTTCTGTAAAACAGAATACCGTTGGATTAAAAATCCAATGGTGATTAAAGAATCACCAATCTGCAGAATGAATTCTGTATGGGAAAATATTTTCCTAATCTTGTTAAAAACAAAAAAATATTTTCTGTAAAATAGAAGTTCTTGGATAAAAGATCCAACGGTGGGTAAAATCCCCAATCAATTAGGATCTCTTGATGAGAGATTCCCTCAAAACTAATTAACAAATTACCTCTCTATATAAAGGACCCAAGACTTCAAATCTAAAGAGAAGGAACCCCCCATAAGCTTCAGAAAAAACAGAGAATTAAATTCTCGAAAAAGAAAAACTCCCTTCTTGAAAAATTAGGTAAATAAAAATAAAGGAGTGCTTAACACTTAGTGACTGGCGCTCCCACGTGCCCCTCACGTGGGCGCTATAAAATAAAGGAGTGCTTAGCAATCAGTGACTGGCGTTCAGCGCCCAGTGCCCCATATGCCTCTCACGTGGGCGCTATAAAATAAAGGAGTGCTTAACACTCAATAACTGGCGTTCAGCACCCAGCGCCCCACGTGTCTCTCATGTAGGCGCTAGAAAATAAAGGAGTGCCTAGCATTTAGTGAGCGACGCCTAGAGCCCAGTGCCTCACGTGTCCCTCACGTGGGCGCCGCAGAATAAAAAGTGATTGGCACTCACTAGGCAGCGCCTAGCGCTTAGCTCCTTACGTGCTTCGCACGTGGGCGCCATAAAGAGTGTTTAGCACTCTATATAAAGACAAAAGGGGTAAAGTGTTAACACTTATTGGGCAATTCGTATGACTGAAAACCCCGCATGATTATATGTGAGCGTTAGAACTTACATAAGTGCTCAGCACTTTTCACACCAAAAAGGGACTGAGCCCAAACAAGTGCTTAGCACTCTTTTTCAAATAAAAAGAAAACTGAGTGGACCAAGGCCAGATTGGTTAGGTCCCTTGAGAGTAGAAACTCCCTAATTTAGATCAACCGAGCCCATGTGCTCACTACTTCATAAACTGATCTTAGTCTCAAATACGACTATCGATCTTCCAACTGATGATGTCCCAAAACGATATTCGTCCTACATTCCCTGAGAAAATCTTAGTCTCAAAATACAACTAATGATTATTGGGTTTACCATTAATCCCTTTTTCCCTCAAACACGAGAATTGGTTCTAGGGTACATCTTTCTACACCTCTGATACATGTCGTTATAATTTCTCAACGTTTTCAGAGAGGTGGCGGGTCCCGACAGGCAACTGCTTTTTGGTGCACTTCCCAAACTGACGTGCACATCCCAAAGCAAACCATATCCCAGACTGGATGCATCCCATATCATCGTTGCTCATCCCGTCACGTAACAAATGCACATGTATGCAAGATGGATAATGGACCGAGACGTCCCTAAACTAACAACGGACCGAAACGTCCTCAAACTAACTGTTGCCTCCAAAGTGGCAACGGACCGAGACGTTCTTAAACTAAAATCTCGCCTCCAAAATGGTGATCAACGGATCGAGACGTCCTTAAACTAAAATCGCACCTCCAAAATGGTGATCAACGGTCCGATACTTTCTTAAACTAAAATCTCACCTCCAAAATGGTGAACAGCATATCGAGATGTGCTCAAACTAGAACTTCGCCTCCAAAATGGAGATAATAGACCGTAACGTCCTTAAACTAAAACAACAGAGCCAATATGCTCTCTTGTCGGATCTAAAACAAAAATGATCCTAAAAACTTGTTAAGTAGATCTTAATCTCAAATTGGACTAAGATATCCTTAACAGAAAACCAACCGAGCCCTAAATGCTCACATACATATAAGTTGATCTTAATAACAAACCAGATTAACGATCCTTAAATAAAAAACTCAAATCTCAAATATACGGATTTGGACTAAATCGCGCCCTACGTGCGACGACATAAATTAGTCTCCGTATACAATCCACGGGCTACCCAAACAAACAAAAAAACACACGACACGAAGTAAACTTCTGGAGCAGGAGAAAGTGGTTATCGCGATGCGGTAATGTAATTAACTGCACCGGCTTGCACCTGCAGGGAAGAGCGTCCCCACAATAAAAAAAACCTCACAAAACGAGGGGGAATTTGACGAAGTCTGCTACAACAGCCCCATCCGTCCAAACCTCCAATATACGATGTCATAAATCAACTTGGAATTTTCGGAGAGGTGGACGGATAAATCCAAATAGTATCTGCCCCCAAAATTCATGCCAGACGTTCTAACATCCCTGCCGCATCTTTCGACGATGAACAGATTCTGGCACGCCCAGTGGGACTTTTTCCTCTTTCCACTCAACACTTCGTATGTCGTGTTTCGCGAACAAAATCATGATTCGCTATGGTTGCTCTTGGATTCGAGATACTAAGATTTGGTGTCTTGTTCCTGTGCAGATAGAAGAAGTGAACATCAATGGCTTACAGCTACACAAACTGCAATAGCAACTACTGCTCCGCACCAACTGGAGGAGTGACATATGGGCCCAATGCGGCCTCCATCTTTTCAATGCCGGTGGGGCAGGTAACTCAAGCCACCACTGGATTGTTCTTCGGGACCATGCTCCCGCCAGCGAGCTTCAGTGCCTCAGTGCCGCCACAGGAAGCTCTAAAGAAGCCAGTCTTCGATCGACTTGCAACCACTACGGCCCTCTCAATGGGTCGTCTCACTCTGCCACCTTAGTCTTCAACAAGCCGAGCCGAAGCTCAAGTGGGCCCGTAAAGAACATCGTGATACCTGAAGGGACTATTCCAAAACGGATTGTCCTGCCCACTCCTGCTGCAGATGAAGTCATCAAAAGTGCTTCCCCTACCAGAAAATCGGCCTTCGAAAGATTGGCTGTACCCTCTCAACGGACGTCAGTCTTCGATAAGCTGGCACCAGCAGCAGCCTCTAATCAAAGATAGGGGCATGACGGAGCCACTTCCACAACTGAGGTGGTCCCATCTGCAAGGCACGCTCGACGTCGCCACTGGCACCGAGTGAGAAAAGATAGGGGCAACTTCCCCTCTGGACTTACTCCACCAACTCCAATGGTGGAAGTTGACGCTGCTGTTCCAACCGGGAACAGTTTTGAACTGCTTAGGACGGTGCGAAAGAACTCTCCGACCGCAATAATGAAGAAATCTCCACTTCCTGCTGAAAACATGATGCAGGCAAAGCCAGAGCAGCCCCCTCAGCGACTGTCCTCCCAAATCTACAGGGTTTGGCGGAAAGTCCAAGATTCTATGATCAACAAGAATTACTCTCGTCAACCGGAGAAACTGAAGGTTCGACAAGAGGAAATTCATCCCTCCACCATATAGCGAGAGACTTCTTTCACACAGGTGCCTGCTACAATGGCTCCTTCAACTTCGACCTCCCACAAAAAGAGAAGGCCGGAGAATCTCCCACCACCGACAGCAAATCCCAAAGGTGATGGATCCAAATGCCCCAAGTCTGGAGGTATGATCGTGCACACGGTTTACATAGCTTCCGGGAAAGAGGAAAGCCGTGCTTTCGTGGGTCATTGACCGCAAACTCGTTCGTTAAAAAAGGCTCAGGAGCAACAACAAAAGCTCCAGGAGATGCTGACGAAAATGGCAGCACTCACCGAACAAAAAGAAAGCTCTGAAGCAGCGTCCGAACAGTGCCACGAGCAGGAGACCGATACAGAGTTCCGATGAAGGGTGCTTGAAAGAAAGGATAAGGAGGCCGCGGAACATGCTGCTAAAATAAAACAGATGGCGCTCCTGTTCTAAGACATGGTTGGAATGATGATCCAGTCAGAACCTCCAGTTGAAAACCCACCGATAATTATCGAGGACGACAGAGGGGAAACATCAAACCCTCTTCCAGCTTTATCGACAGCCAGGGAGGAAATGATCTCCAAAGATGCCCTTGATGATTACATAGCTCAACAAATACGAGCTTACCAGGCAAGTGAAGCGGCGGGCCAAATCATCAGAACTGGGCGACCATACCCATGCTGGTACGATCAAATCAAATACCCGCTGGGATATACGATCACCAAATTCCATGTGTAAAAGGGGACAGGTAATCCTCATCAGCACGTGGCTAAGTTCAAAGCTTTGTGCGGCAATACTAGAGGCGACAACTAATTGCTATTTTGCCAGTTCGTTGGCAGCTTATCGGAGACGGCATTTGAATGGTAATCGGAGCCCCCAAATGACTTCGTCAAAACATTCACAGAAATAGAGCTACTATTCACACAGCGGTTCACAAGCGTAAGCGAACGCACCCCGATCACGGCATTAATCAATGCTAGGGTGAAGCCAAGAGAGACCTGGGTTCAATACGCAATTCGGTGGTGGAACCTATGGTCGAAAAGCGAACAACGCATCGAACAGGCTCCCGCCGTGGGCATGTTCATAGGGACTCTTGATCCTTAGGCGACTGTGTCCCAGTTCATGACGTTCTTTAAGCTGACCACCTTCCAGGCTTTGATCGACAAGCTGGCCCAAATGGACCAGATGGGCCACGGGTCTCCCTTTTCAGAAATGGACTCTCGAAATGCAAAGGGTAAAGGGAAAGCGGCCTTCGTTGTCAACACTCAACAACAACCGAGTGTCCCAAAACTGGTTGCTCGCCAAAAACCCGCGCGCCCGTGCCAATCCCTGGAAGAGAAGGTAGGACGTGCTTACTCGTTTCCCCGTGATAAAAAGAGGAGACTGTTCAAACTGGCAATGCGCAACAAACTCATCACTCTGCCCAACCCAAAACGTCCACCACAGCCCGGTGACGTCAACAACCCCAACTACTGCTCCTATCACAGAATGATGAGTCACCCAATTGAAGATTGCTACGTCTTCAAAAATTGGATCAAGGACCAATATCAATAGGGGAAATTTGCGCTTTCCGAGAACTGGAGGGTGAACCCGCCATAGAGGAACTCTCCTAAAAAGGTGGTCCTTTCAGCTAAAACTAAAAGAATGCTGAAGAATCTTCAAGTTTGTCCGACAATCAAATGGAAAAGCCTACTAGAGCCTGAGATCATTGAGGGGGTGCTTAAACCGCGCCCAACACCGAAAACTGGTAACGATGGGCAAGACCTCCAGACCAAGCCTTCGAAGTCTTCAAAGAAAAAGAAGAAGACCAAGAAGCCTGTGCAGCCTGCCGAGTATGACGACAAGCGCACAGACCTACAAAGGTATATCGATGCGCTGGAAGAGTACAACCAGAAAGAGCGGATCTCATTCACCCTCGAAGAGTTTCTCAACCATATCCTTGAGAACATAGATGGTGACGATGATAAGGGAAATGACTCGTCAGAAGAACCCGAGGATTATATAGCAAGTTGCCACATGGTTTCTCATTCATCGTTAAATGATGAAGAAACTCCCTCGATGTCGGAATGCAACGCAGAGGAACTAGGGGCAGGAACAGCGCCAAAATCCCTAGAACTGTCAGAAGACCCAATTGACAGGGTGCTAAACTATGCCCTTCAAAAGTGCAAACCTGACCGAGAACGTGAAATGGCCATATACGAAAAGACCAAGCGTCGGTGTCAGGATGAAGAAGTCGTGGTAAGGATGAGTCGAAAAGTGCTCCATCTAAGCCAAAGCACACTTGCTACAAACAAGAGCAGGATCAAAGTGGAGAAGCGTTTCGCCAAAGCCTTATTAATGGGATGAAACTGCCCCCTCTCATGGAAAACACTCATGGGATTACGTGCCTCGACGGAACGGATGTACATCCGAACTACTGTTTATACCATCGGAGGGTCACACACCACCGAAGAGTGCAATGCCTTTAAGAAGTGGTGGTAAGGATACGTTGCTCATCGGCAACACTTCAAGCGGATGAAGCGCAAAACCTGTCGACAACAAAGAAGCGCGACAGACGAGCGTGAAGGAACGGCTGGCAACTTTCATATGGTTGATACCAGTTCGACAAAAGGAAAATCTTAAGTTCTTACATTCGGGAGAGATTCTGAGGAAGAAATAACCCTCGGCCCTCTCTTAAAAGAATCCACCTCTGGAAAAGAAGAAGAGAAGAAGAACTGCGAGAACATTCAGCAGCGTAACTGTACGTTGCCTGAAAAGAACCTCGGACCTGCAAACAAAGGTTCGAACAAAAGAGACAAGGGGAAGGAAAAAGACCCTGAGGAAATTGCCCTCGATGATAGAGTCGTCAAAGAGCTCGCAGCCAAGGACCCGCCTAAGAAAAACAAAGTAAATTACAATGTCGTGGCACGTTTGAGGAAGATACCCTCACAACTGAGCATACTGGATGCTCTCCTCTTGTCCAAAGAAGCAAGAGATTCTCTGATCAGGGCATTACAGGAGCCCGATCAATTCCAAGCTTTCTTTGTGGAAGAAAAGATGAAGGACGGGCTGGCAGAGGTTCATACAGCTGATATCACATTCGGCGATGAAGATCTCCTTCTCAGAATGTGCGAGCACAACTGTCCTCTATATTTCACCGGGTACTGCCATGACATCAAGATAGGGAAGATCCTCGTCGACAACGGATCCTCCGTCAACCTTCTCAACGTAAAAGTGCTGAAGGAGATTTGCATGAACGTTCAGCACCTGACTCGGGACAAAATTACCATCTCTGGCTTCGACTCGCAGTCATCACGGACGCTTGGGTCCATGATATTGATATTACGCTTTGGGATGCTCGTCACCGACATCAAATTTCATGTCATTGACGCCAAGACTTGCTACAACGCTCTGCTCGGCCGACCTTGGTTACACGAGTACAACGTCATCCTTCTACACAACAACAGTATATGAAATATTTCAAAGACGGTCTCGAGTACACAGTTACAGGGAAGCTAAATCCATTCTCCGTAAATGAAGACCGAAAATATGAAGACACAAAGTACTTCCTACCAGACTTCAAGGACACGGAAAGATGTCATAAGCCAGAGAATAAACAAAAAGCCGTCGCCTTTATTCCGATCCTTAGGAGCGATACCGATGAAGATGAAGAGATAGTCTACTCGGGACAACCCCAGTGCAACATGCCCGGACCATCTACTCATATTTTGTACTTTGGCAGTGACTCTGAGGACAAGACTAACGCCGTATTCACCACTCGACCGTCAGCACAAATCATTACTGGAGCTGATGAGAGATTGTAAATCACCATAGTTCCGCCGCGGCATTACAAAGAACCTGATGCACTCGATAATACAGTGTACAAGAGCTGCAAACTTTCACGTCCCTCGCAGACGAAGAGGTAAAAATGCGATCCTCTTCTATCAGTCTACGGAGACCATAGTGGAGAAAGAAGTCTGGCATAGTGCCGAACTTGCACTTGACAGGCTTCAACCAATCCGTCTGTCCAGATATTACGCAGAGGGATTGAAAGGGCTATTAAGATGCCAAGGCGTTCCCTTCAAACAAACCACTCGACAAACCCAGTTCTACAACAAGATTTGGGACGCTCCCGGGACTCAGCGAAAGATTCCCAACGGGAGGATGGGACGACTGGGCTTGGATACGTTTGGTCCAAGAAACGAGAACGATTCTAAGGCTACCGTGTCATAAATAACTCCGGTGGAGAAGGGAATACTTTTCCAGATAGCGCTGATATTGAACCAGAGCGAGATCCCGCCATAAGAATACCAAGTCCGTCATTCGAAGAACAAATTAACAAGCTAATGAGAGAAGTCGGTCGAAAGGTTCGAGATGACCACAGCCGTGAAATGGCCATTTACGAAAAGGCCAGAACGCAACGCCTCAACCAGCAGTCCGCGGAGAAAGAAAACTACAATTCCCTTCATCCTCAGCCAGTTGTACATTCTCGCCTCGAAGGAAAATCCCAAAATAGAGGCGAAAACAAGGCGAAAAAAGCAAACAATGCTCGAAAACAGCAAAACGGATCCAAGAAGCCGTACAATCGAGGAAAAGCCAGCTGGAACCTGTCCTTTATGAAGAAGATGGGCTGGGAATACTGTTTCCCTCAAGACAAGATAAGGAAAATATTCAACCTTGTCATGAATCACCAAATGATGACGCTACCGGAGTCTCGGCACCCCGAACAGATAAACGAGGTCCATCATCTGGATTATTGCTCCTATCACCGAGCAATAGGTCATCCTCTTGAAGATTGCTTCACCTTCAAAGACTGGGTCAAAGACCAGTATCAACAAGATAGGTTCGCTTTCTCCGACAACTGGAGAATAACCCCACGGCCAAAGCATGAGCCAAAAAGGACATATACCATGAGGACATGACTAGCTCAACGTCAAGAATGGAAGCAAACCCGTACTTCCCATGTGGTAACACTCTCAAAGGAAAGAGGGCACGAGACTATAGATGGCCCCTTTAAGTTCTTCGCAAATGAAGATAGGGATGAGGTGATCTCAGAGTTTCCACTAGCACCAAAAGAGCTGAAAGACGGGATACACACTACGGCGGACAATCTTCGGAAAATTGACTTAGGGACGGAAAACGACGGGAGGCCGACGTTCGTCAGTGAGCTACTGTCTGAAAAATAGATAGCCACGTTAAAGGATGTGCTCATGCAGTATAAAGACTGCTTCGCATGAAACTATTCCGAGATGCCGGGACTGGATCCAAAAATAGCGGTGCATAAACTGGCTATATCGCCGGACGTCAAGCCAGTCAAACAGGCGCCAAGAAGAATGCGGCTCGAACTCGAGATGAGTATCAATGCCGAAGTCAAAATACTAATTGACTCCGGCTTCATCCAAGAATTTCAGTATCCCGACTGGATTGCTAACATTGTTCCAATAATTAAGAAAAATGGGACAGTGCGCATCTGCGTAGACTTTCGGGACCTCAACAAAGCTTGCCCAAATGATGACTTCCCGGTACCTGCTACCAAGCTGATGATCGATAATACATCCACTCATGAGGACTTCTCCTTCATGGATGGATTTTCAGGGTACAATCAAATAAAAATTCATCCTGAAGACCAAAAGCACACCGCCTTCCAGACTCCGCTAGGCATATTCTGCTATAAGGTGATGCCCTTCGGCTTGAAGAACGCAGGCGCTACCTATCAGAGGGCTATGACGAAGATCATCGATGACCTCATTCATGAGATTGTTGAATGTTATATCGACGACCTTGTGGTGAAAAGAAAATCGTACGAGGAACACTAGAGGTATTTGAACATAGTGTTCCAGCGTCTTCGGAAGTACAATCTGAAGATGAACCCTCTGAAATGTGCGTTTGGAGTATCCTCGGACAAATTTCTAGATTCATCATACGACACCTAGGCATCAAAATAGACCCATCAAAGATCAAGGCGATTATGGAAATGCCCATGCCAAGAACTCTCAAACAATTGCGATCTCTCCAAGGAAAGCTCGCGTATATCCAGCGGTTTATAGCCAACCTCTCCAGCAAATGCCGCCCCTACAACCATCTAATGAAGAAGTGGACCCTGTTCATTTGGGATCACAAATGCCAAAGTTCACTGGATGAAATTAAGAAATACATGCAGGACCCGCCGGTACTGACCGCTCCGGTTAAAGGAAAGCCCCTCACCCTGTACACTACGGCCCTTGAAGGTTCTCTAGGCGCGCTATAGGCACAGGAGAACGATCAGGAAAAGGAGAGAGCTCTCTACTATTTGAGTAGAGTTCTCCTGGGGGCAGAAAATAACTACTCCCCCATCGAAAAGCATTGTCTGGCACTGTTCTTCGCTATAACGAAGCTCAGGCACTATGCCTTGGCATATAAGGCCCATCTCATATCAAAAGTGGATCCTCTCAAATATCTGATGTCAAGGGCCATAATAACAGGAAGGCTTGCCAAATGGGCCCTTCTCTTGATGGAGTTCTCGATAACGTATCGACCCCTCAAAGCAGTGAAAGGCCAGGCCATCGCCGACTTTCTCGTTGAGCATCCGATACCAGCCGATTCTCCTTTAAATTACGAATTGCCAGATGAACACACATTCGACACAATCGATGGGTAGAAGGAGGAAAATATTGTCCAATGGGAACTCTACTTCAATGGAGCATCTTCCATGAAGAAGCGTAAGCATAACACCCCTATAATCAAAGCCGGGGTGGGCCTCATCTTCGTGACTCCGTAAGGAGGGATAATGCGTTTCGCCCTTTCCTTAATGGAACCAAGAACAAACAACGAGGCTGAATATGAAGCTTTGATAACGGGTCTTGAGATCGCTGTCGATATGGGAATCGAAAACCTCTTCATATACGGAGACTCCCAGCTGGTCGTTAGCCAAGTAAATGGTGACTATCAGACGTGCAAGCCAGAACTGATCAGGTATGGTGAAAAAGTGCAGCAACTGCTGACATAAATCTCCTCCTACATCCTGAAAAGCATACCGCGTGCGGAAAATAGCAATGCGGATGCATTAGCCAAGCTTGCTAAGGAACTAGCTGACAAAAACCTCGATGACGCAAGGATCGTTGTGCAAAGCCGCCGGGTTCTCGCGGCAGCAGAAATGTCTTCAGAGGATTCAATGGAGCTGTCTAAAGGAAAAGAAATGACCAAACAAGCGGTCCTCCGAATAGAAGATGAAGAAAGGGTCAAGGATTGGAGGGAAGTCTTCATAGACTACTTCAAATCCCATTGAACGCCCGAAAACGCGTCGTTAAGACATCAGCTCATGAAACGGGATCTGTCTTTCGCTTGCGTCAATGATACTCTATACAGGAGATCGCTTGACGGTTTGTGGTTAAGGTGTTTGGGGCCAGAAGAAGCAAAGAGAGTCGTCCAAGAAACCCACGACGGACTCTGCGGTTCTCATCAAGCCATGCCAAAGATGAAGCTGAAGATCAAGAGAATGGGTTACTATTGGCCCACAATGATTTAGGACTTCCTCAAATATACGAAGCAGTGTCACTCGTGCCAAATTCACGGGGTCTTCATCCACCAGCATCCAAATCCGCTACACCCAACACTAGCTAGTTGGCCATTCGAAATGTGGGGAACCGATAAAATTGAGCCCATCGAAGCAGCGTCATCTAAAGGACATCGGTTCATATTGGCAACAATCTATTACTTCTCTAAGTGGGCAGAGACAGTACCGCTAAAAGAAGTGAAGACGGAGAACATCCTCCATTTCTTCAGGATACATGTCATCTACCGGTTCGGCACCCCGCAACAGATCATCTCGGATATAAGGCCGGTATACAGAAGTCATAAGATCAGCCGCTTCGCACAACAACATAATATAGACTGGAGATACTCTTCGGTCTATAATCCCCGAGCTAACGGTCTAGCTGAGGCTTTCAACAAGACCTTGATGAGGATCATAAAGAAAACGGTGTCCAGAAATAAAAGGGACCGGCACGAGAGACTGCATGAAGCTCTCTGGGCGTATCGAACCACGTTCAAAATGGCCACGAATACAACGCCATATGCGTTGGTATTCGGCACGGAAGCGGTACTTCCCTTAGAGATAGAGCTACCCTTTCTACGAGTGTCAGTTCGATACGAGCTGATGGATGAAGAAAATGCCCATCTTCGGCTTGAGGAGCTTGATGCTCTCGAAGAAACTCGTCTCATGGCATAGCAAAACCTAGATGCTTGCAAAGCAAGGATGACGCACTCATATGAAAGACTAACCAGGCCAAGAACATTCCGCCAAGACGAACTCGTGCTAGTTGTCAAAAGACCTATGATCCCCAATCGTGCAAAACGGGGGAAATTCAAGCCTATCTATGAGGGACCGTATATCATAGACAAAGTCTACCAAGGTGGGGCCTACTTGCTCATGGATATGCATGGCGAAAGACTCTTCCGACCAATAAACGGCCGATTCCTTAAGAAAGACTATGCTTGACAACTCACGACTCAGGTTAATGATAGATGACGACGCTCGTGTCCGCTCGCTATCTTCCTGAGTCAAAACTCTAAAAGTAGTATCCAACAGAAGTTCCGCTCCAAACATGGCGACAACGGACCGAAATTTCCTTAAACTAACCGTTGCCTCCAAAATGGCGATAATGGACCGTAATGTCCTTAAACTAACACGTCGCCTCAAACACGGCAATAATGGAACTCAAGTCCACAACTCCCAACGGTGAAGACTGCAACTCAAGTCTCACTAGCTACACAGCTACTCCAGCGGTGAAGTCATCCCTAAGTCCCATTGGCAAACAAATGGGTAAAAAAATGGTATGTCCATAAGTAAAATGGGCACAGATGAAAATCCGAAAGGACGTCGTGAGTAAAAAACAGCAGGGCTACCAGCGAGTCTTTGAAAACCCGAAACGGCGCAATCTCGTTGTTAAAAATACAAAAAAACGGTATGTCCACAAGCAAAATGGGCACGGATGAAAACCCGAAAGGGCGCCATGAGTAAAAACAGCAGGGCTACCGGCGAGCTTGTGAAAACCCGAAAGGGTGCAATCTCATAAAATTTTCACTTACGAGATGCTCTCGACTCGTATGGAGAACTCCCCCTATGAGACCCTCATGGCTCATAGGATTCAAAGCCTTAAGCTATAGAGACCTGGACCTGTTCTTAAGCCGTCGTATCCCCCAAGTTTCCCTATAGGCGGTACAATGCTGGCCCTTGTATACAATCCACGGGCAAAAATAAACAATTTCCCCACCAAGTTCCACCAATAACGAGAAATGTTCTCATATGGTGAACGACACTTATAAGTCCTCTCGACTTATAAGGAGAAAATACTCTTATGAGATCCTTATGACTTATAAGAGAACACACACTTAGGGATCCTCACGATTCCTAATGAGAAAATACACCTACGAGATCTTCACGACTCGTAGGAAGAAAACCTTTTATGAGACCCCTACGGCTCATAGAGTCAAAAAGCCTTAGTCGACAGGACCTTAACCCTGTTTGCTAAGCCACCTTTGTTCAAACCCACAAAGGCAAATGATAATTCGCTCATGGCAACATCCCAGTGGTAGCGATGCTGATGCCTAAATTGATATCAAATTCTAAGTCCTTCCAAGGCAAATGATGATTCGCCCCTGGCAATATTCCAGTCGCAGCGATACTGATGCCTAAACCCGTATCGAATTCCAAGTTCTCTCAAGGCAAATGATGATTCGCTCCTGAAAATATCCCAGTCGCAGCGATACTGATGCCGGAATTAGTGTCAGGATCCAAGTTCTCGACTCGCAACAAAAGTAAATGCATATGAAATAGCCGAAATGATGGAGCAACTCGCAATAAAAATCAGCGAGCCAAAAAATATATACATTTGAAATAGCCGGAATGTTTGGGCAACTCGCAATAAAAAGCAGCAAGTAAAAATATAAAAAAATAGTCGAAATGATTGGGCATCGCGATAAATAGCCGAAATGATTGGGCAATCATGATTTTCGCGATATAAAAAGCTGAAATGATAGAGCATCGTGGGAAAAAAATGATGATGAAACTTTTGCCCTGCAGGTGAGTCCACATCAACCCATGTATACAATCCATAGGCACAAACGAAAAAGGAACCATATTTTCCAACCAGACTCCGTCAAAGGGAGAGCCAAGTCTTGATGGTTCATAAAACAATCTAAAAACTACCTCGACATTCGTCTCGTCACTGCAGACGCAATGTCAAGAGCGGCATCCCTTCTCACTCCAGCAGGATGCAGACGCGACGTCAACAAAGTCTCCAGGGTCAAAACAAAACGGAGCTATAGCAAAATTCCTAGCTATAAGTCTTGACAGTTCATAAAACAACCTAAAGACTACTTCGACATTTTTCTCGTTACAGCAGACGCAATGTCAGCGAAGCCTCCAAAATAGCCGAATTAAAAGGAAGCGAAGGCCAAATTCCTTGCTTCAGGGTCTTGTCGGCAACTCAAATAAAACCCGAAAGACTATCGGAGATCATCCCACACCAGTGTAGAGTGGTTATGACTCATCGGGGCTCCCAAACTGAGTCTAACCTCAAGTAAAAAGCGGCATGGCAAAATTCCTAACGCTTGCCCTTCTAACGGTCAAATTGCCTAGGAAGATTACTTGAAGACGTCTTGTCCAGCCCCCGAAGGGATCAGAGAAAGGACAGTCGCGGGGCTAATCGAACAGCAGCGTAAAGTCTGCATATCGGGAAATGCATCAGCCAACACGACGGTACAACGGACAAAAACCCTAGTACCACAAAACCTAACGGACCTATGTCGTAAAGAGTAGGGGTTATCCATGCGTTAGGGCAAGTTTGCCTATAAACCCAAGGAAGGTAAACTAAACGAACTCCGAAATGAGTCTATAAACTAGAGACTCCGGGATGAGTAAATAAACTACAAACTCCGAAATGAGTCCATAAACTAGAGACTCTGGGATGAGTGAATAAAGTACAAACTCCGAAATGGGTATATAAACTACTTCACACCAAATCAAGATATCGAAAAAAAAAGAAATACCCGTATGAAATAAAATATGTCTTTTATTCATGAATTTAAGTGAATACAAGATACATTTCATTCAGGAATCAAAATGAATACATGTTATTCATGAATCAGAATGTTTAAAAAATACAATCAGTACAAGAAGGGGGAAACAAAAACATTTATTAAGAAGGAGGTGTTTTCAATAAACTGACGAACCGCTCGCACGCTCCCCTCAACTCCTCCTTGCGTTCAGCTACGGCGGCCAACTCCGTTTCGATTTGAGCCCATTGTTACAAGCAAGATGAAAGCTTCTCATTGATTTCCTGCTTGGCAATTTCGCAATCCTGTATGACCCGCACGGTGAAGTCAAGCTTCTTCCTTAGCGCCAGCCTGTCAGAAATACATCGTTGGAGATTTTCAAAAATAGCTTTCAGCTGCACAGTATTCGCTTCAATCTAGGCGTGCAATTGGACGGATTCGCCGGAAGCCGCCTCATGCTCCTTTCGCCTCAGGGCCGCTTCTTGTTCAAAATATCGAATGAAAGAGACACTCTGCTCGACCCACGCAGCCCGCTGAGAGTTCAAAATCAATACCTCGGGAGCGAGACACATAAGATCAATCTCAAGCAGGCAAGCATCGATCTTCCGGCAATAATCAACCCAAAAACCGACGAGATCTTCATTATGGAAATTCACGAGCGTCGCCAGTATTGGATTGATTTTGTCGGCAAAATCCATAGCAGAGGTGAGGGCCTCGGCGTCGAGATCTTCAATAAACTCGCTTAACGTTCGCCGGCTATTCATTGCGCCCCTAGAAAATGGACGTTTAGCGAAGGGCCCCGTGGGCATAGGAATGCGGGACTCAAAAGGAGCTGAAACCGGTGTAATCGCTGCAATATAAATTACGGTCAGATTTCAACTTGAAAGACAAAGAAAACACCTGAGGGACGGAATCAACCGTACCGGCTGCTGAAGGTGGCAAAACAAGGATCTCCAGAAGCTTGGATGTTCCTTCGCCCCTACTTTGAACTGTGATACTTGAGCCAATATAAAAAAGGCTTATCGGCAAAAAGTTTACTCACGGAACGCTAAACAAAGAATACACTGACCACTGTTGGAAGAGGGAACAACTTCCGATTGGAAGGAAAAATGCGGGTGTAGCACTTGGTACAAGTGGTCAAAGAGCACTCCTGCAAGGTTGCGACAATACATGGTTAAGGAAAAGAAAATTGGTATCTACAATAAATCAACTAAAGTAGAAACCTTTACCTTCCAAAATTTGAGGAGGCACAGAAGAAAGCGAAGGAACCGTGACCGTCAAAGTGGCGGCCGGCAATAATTCTTCAGCTGGCACAGTTTCAGGGTTTACCGCGCCTATATTCAAGACAAACGAAATATCATTAGAGGGGGTTAACAGGATTAAAAACTCAAAGATAATAACCCAAGAAGTACCTGATAGGTCAGAGACCGAAAAGCGTCACCAAGTGTAACGGCTTCCTCATTTTCGCTCAAGGGAGTAGATTCCGCACCCATAGCTTCATCCCATGACTCAACAAGGGCCGTCGTAATGCTTGCAACACCCGCCGATACCAAGAAGCCACAAGGAGAAAGAGCAACAGTCTGGACAGTCCCAGATTTCCAAGAAAGAGTGGCCACTTCAGGCTCTGTAATCATCGGCGTCTCACCTGCCAAGCCACCGTCAGGACTCGGCCCTGCTTAAAAGAAAATGCTTATGTCATGATTCAAGGACTAAATTCTAATAAGGGACTGGGCGTTACGTTATCTTGAAGTAGCTATTCAGTTTCCTCCCGAGCAGCATGCGCAAGTTGTCTATGAGCGGTAGACAGAGCGGAAGGAGCGTCCACCAGGGGGATGTTAGAAGATGGGACATTGCTCGAACCTGCACCCGCGGCTAAGACAGTTTCGCATTCCCTCGCGGCACGCTTTCTACGCTTCCTATCGGCCTGGACCTTGTGACCCGACCTCCTTATTACTTCCAACAGGAGGACGTCGTCGTCCAAATCAAGTTCAGCCTATGGATCCGCTATGGCATCCATCATCAGCTGCTTCAGCAATGCCACCTGTGGTGGTCTTGGGAGGGCCGCGGTCGTGATCGATGGCTTCGAAAGGTTTGCTGCATCACCGCTTGGGATTGGCACTACACTTGAAACAACTTGGGCTTTGGTAGTTCCTATAATAGGCGAAGAAAAGGGTCGAATCGTGAATAAAAAGAGTAAGGGTGTAATGAAACGAATTATACCAAGGCCCAAAGAAGCGCGGAGCCTCTCTTCCTCCTCGAACGTCCTGAGGGAAGCCGCGAGAGACTCTTCGGCAGAAATACTTGTTGAAGAAGAGAGCATCAATAAAAGTATAATAAGGGGAAAAGGGATAGGTGCAGAAGAATGTAAATGAAGTATACCCGACTCCGTAATAGAGACCAAAGCTGCTTCCTCGCGGGCCAGTTGCTTAGAAGTTGCGATGGCAGATAGAAGATCAGTATTAGTTGCAGGCGTGTCAAACAAACCCTCATTGGTGCCATATCCGCACAAGCCCTCACTATAGGAAGCATGGGGTTCCTGGCAAAATACCACATCAGCAGAGAATAGAGATTTCTTCTTCTTCTGCGAACAGAAACCAATAGCCGACAGTAAAAGCTTTCGCTTGACAGGCATCTTCGGACGGTGGGTCCCGACCTTCGAACCAATGCCTGATTCCGGGGACGTCATGGCTACCGCGGTCGCAGGAACATCCGGTCGAAACTTATCAGGAAAAGCTCGTGGGACTATAGCCATAGTGATTTCTCTTAAAGAAGGGCGAACTGCTGCTCGTCGCTTCAAAGGGACCGCTGGATTACCGGCTAAGACGACATCCTTATGGTCGAGTAGCAGCCGCCTCTCCTCCCTGACAACAGTACCGGTCGCATGCTGGTACCATGCCATATAAGTGTTCGAAGCTTTTGGCACATAGCTTGGTTCGCTGACAAGGAAATGGGACCCCGTATTTAATCGCATAAAATGATGCGTTGCACTGCGAATACCTTCCTTCGTAGCAACCGGTTCGACCAAGAACGTCTCAAGAGGGACGCCCTGATTATAGCCCGACTGTTGAGCGAAGCGGTGCGGGTTGTACCTCATAAACAATACCGAGGCGTTCTGTCTAAATACTAGAAGCCCGGCCTGATAGAATACAGGTGCATAGCCTCCCGAGCCCTCAACATGGAAGCCCCATCTTTGAAAGTGTCATGCAACGGTTGCACCACCTTAGTAGATTCTTTGCTGATAGTCAAAACTCTATTGAAAAAGGTCATTGTTTCCTGATTTAAAATCAGGAAAAACCAACGGAGAAGGCATCACGTGCTCGCACGTGACCAGCGGTCACGTGTTGACACGTGACATGTAAAAGCGGCGGCACAAGGCACATTCGTTCCCTGAGTAAATCAAGAAAAAAGCTCCAGAAAATGCATCACGTGTGCACACGTCACCAGTGGTCACGTGTTGGCATGTGATGACCAAGCAGCGGCAAAGAACATAGCGCAGAAGGAAGGGAAGCCCGTTCCAGGGGGGTCACGTGCGCACACGTGACCAACGGTCACGTGGCCACACGTGACCAGCTTCAAGAGCCTTATTTTTATGACAGAATTAAATTCTGTGAAAGGATCTCTCAAATCTTTCCAAAGGAGAACGATTATTTGGAACCGATTGGATTAAAGATTTAAAGGTGATTAAATATCACTTATCTATGAAAAAATCTTGAACTTGGAAAGATTTCCCCTTAAAATCTAACCGAAATAACAAAGGGAAATCTCTGGATTTAAAATCCAATGGTGAATAAAAGTCACCTAATAATCCAAAGGACCAGATGAATGATGAATGCAAATCAGATATCTGAATAAATGCAAATCAAATCTCTCAATGAAAGATTCACTAAGATTAATTGATTCTGCTCCTTCTCCTATAAATAGGAGCCAACAGATATACAGAAAAAAGAGATATACAGAGAGATAGAGAGGAAAAGAAATAGAGCCTTGAGACTTTGGAAGAATTTGATCTGCTGCAGAAGAAAACCTTAGGTAAGAAAGGGAAGGCTTTTAAAAAGAGAATTTAATTCTCAAAAGAGTTGAACTCTTATAAAAAAAAAGAAGAAGAACTTAGTTCTCTCTTTGGTGGAGGATCTGCAAAGTGCACATCTCCCCATGAATTGAAAATTTAATTCTCATTGGGTTGAGATCCTGCCATGCAGATCCAAAGCATAGGGAGGGAATGGAAGTTTGAGAATTTAATTCTCACAAAACTATAGGAATTTAATTCCTTTAAAATAAAATTATGGTCTAACCCTATGTTATGGAAATTTAATTCCTTCAGAATGAACAGAATTAGGGTTTAACCCTAGTTGAGAACTTAGTTCTGTTAAAATAACAGGAATTTAATTCCCTTAAGAAAGAAGAAATTAGGGTTTCACCCTATGACAGAATCTCATTCCTCAGAATAATTCTCTAAAAGAGAGTGGGAACTTAATTCCTTAAAACTGTTATTAGGGTTTAACCCTATGATAGAATGCAGTTCTTCACATATATGAGGAATTTAATTCCTACAGAAAATTCAGAGTTCAACTCTATCCCAGAATATAAATCTTCAGAAGGAAATAGGAATTTAATTCCTCTAAAAATTATTGTTAGGGTTCAACCCTGCGAAGAATTTAATTCTTAAAGGGATTAACAGATCTTCCAAAAAATATACAAAGAAGCAGGGTCACGTGCTACCACGTGACCCCCTAAAAGATCCACAGAAAAGGCCCTTTGAGGCAGTGCCTCACGTGACCCGCGTGACCCTTGGCAGAAGCTTTAACATACAAGCACCAAGATGCCCATCACGTGACAGCACGTGAGGCTCCAAAGTATTCAATGCTTTTAACAGAATAAAATAAAGTGAGGGTGCCCTCACGTGTTACCACGTGACCCCTCTTGCCTTAGTGTTTAACACTAAATTGGAACCCCTGAATCCAGTGTTAAATACTGTTTTGCCTTAGTGTTCAACACTAATTAAAGAGCTTTCTTGCAGTGTTTAACACTGAATTTCTTAGTATTTAACACTAAATTAAATCTCTGTTAACAGAGTTTAACATTAATCTTCTTAGTGTTCGACACCAAATTAAAGTCTCTGTCACCAGTGTTTAACACTGATTATCTTAGTGTTTAACACTAATTTGAGATCTCTGTTGTTAGGGTCTCACACTGATTTGTTTTAGTGTTTAACACTAATTTGAACCCCCTGTTGCTAGTGTTTAACACTAACTTCAGCCCAATTGGCTAAGTATCCAGAGATAAAGCCTCTCCTCTAATGGACCAACAGAGGGCTAATATCCTAAACATGAGTGGACTTAGCCCAAGCTGGCCATAAGTCCTCAATTCAAATTCAACTGAGCCAATGGGCTCATAATATAATTAATTGGTCTTGGTTCCAAATTGGGCCAAAGATTATTTAATCTACCCCGGTTTTAAGGGTACATCTCTTCACTCCTTTGATACGTGGCGTTGTAATTCCTCAACGTCTTCAAAGAGGTGATGGGTCCCGATGACCACATATTGATACGGACTGTGGGGTCCTTAAACTCATGGACTATGAGGTCCTTAACCTTGACCGTGATGTCTTAAAACTAACATCGGACTGTGGGGTCCTTAAACCCATGGACTATGACGTCCTTAACCTTGACCGGAATGTCTTAAAACTAACAACGGACTGTGGGGTCCTTAAACCTATGGACTATGACGTCCTTAACCTTGACCGAGATGTCTTAAAACTAACAATGGACTGTGGAGTCATTAAATCCACGGACTATGAGGTCCTTAACCTTGACCGCAACGTCTTAAAACTAATATCGGACCACAATGTCCTTAAACTACCTATTGACCGCAATGTCACTAAACTAAAAACAACAGGGCTCCCTTAATTGCTCTCTTGTCGGATCTAAACGATCCCGTTAAGTCGATCTTAGTCTAAAAACTAGACTAATGTATCCTTAACAACCGTTTAAGTCGATCTTAGTCTCAAACGAGACTAACGCATCCTTAAACCCAAATCCCCAAACCCAAATCTAAGATAATACGGTTTTGGACTAGTTCACGCCCTACGGGCGACGACATAACTCAATCTCCGTATACAATCCACGGGCAACCAAACATAAAATAAACACACACGACACGAAGTGACCATCTGGAGAAGGAGAAAGTGGTTACCGCGATGCGGTAGCGTAATTAACTGCAGGGGCTTGCGCCTGCAGGGAAGAGCGTCCCCACAATCAAAAACCCCTCAAGCGAGGGGGAATCTGACGAAGTCTACTATATCGGACGCATCCGTTTAAACCTTCGATGTATGGTGCCATAAATCAACTTGGCATCTTCGGAGAGGTAGAAGGATAGCACCAATTAGCATCTGCCCCGAATCTCAGGCGAGACGCCCATGTCTCGGCCGCCATTCGGAGGGGAACAGTCATATTGTCCCCAACCATGCGCGGGCGAAGAAGCAGTCGCCGAGCCTCTCGTTGCGATGGGTCTGACACAGAAGCATCAACCAGATACATGACCCGGGAGAAATTGTAGCTTTCATAGAAGCAGGGTCGTTTATGAACACCGAAGGCACCCAGTATATGCATCTCGATCCATGACGTGAAGTAGTGCAATGGGAGATACACGGGCTCTATCTCTGGCTGAGTAGTGTCGGCCGCTAAGCTCAGGCCATGATATAGATGAGCCAGCCCTGTGATCCCAACGGCCACATGCGTCCCCGCGACAATGCGATGGGACGGTTAAAAGACAGACGGCCTCATATAGCGGGGGTGCGTCGGAAGCGCAAACCAACTCAACCACGGGCCAATGAACACCAGAAAGAATGTCTCTTCATCAACGTCTGAGGCAGCGCTCTCTGCAAAAGGGACGACCGGAGTGTCTGGAATGAAGAAATTCTTTAAATCCGCTTCCGCTGTCGGCAAGTTATCCAAACCAAACCCGAACTGGTCATCAAATTTGGCGAATTTCGCAGCTTGTTTCGACAAAACTTCTGGGAGAAGAAAGCGGGCGATGAAATCTGCAAAGACGACTCCGTGCCCTCCAGACTCCAAGAACAAACTCTCGTACATATTCAACACCTTGATTAGGCTCGGGAACCGATGTTGAACGGCATTCTCTGGAGTGAAGCCCATCACCACTGATTTGGTGGCAAAGATATACTCATCAGGGGGAAGTATCTCCTCGTAATGTTCCCCTCTAACGGGAAAGCCGGAAATCTCCGCAAACTCCTCCAAGAAAATCGAGACCTCCTAGTCTGATAAAAGACATGTGTGGGTCAGGATGTTCCATTGTTCCAGAAAATCCTTGACCCACCATACATGAGGTGCGGGATAGTGAAAAAGGGATGCGTAGATTGCGGGATACGGCCCAAGCTTCAACAGCAGCGACTTCTTGGCTGACAGGATATACCGAGCCCACTGTAAGTAGCCGGCCGAATGACGAGGAGTCAATCCTATCTTATAAACTTTCCCCTAAGGGCGTGACTCGCCTTGGCATATGCGTCACCCCAAAATGTCCAAGGCCATCGGTGGCTGTACGAGTATCGATGTCATGGAAGGCTGAAGACGACCTTCCGAGGTCCAGTTGACCTCTTCTACGGCATAAGTCACTTGAGACGGGTCAGCATAATGAATAGCTGGGATCGACTCCGAAGGCACTGCATAAGAAAAACTGTGCCGGCCTCGGATAATCTGACCATACCATGACCCCTACCGGTGAAGAGATTTTTGCTCTGGGTCATGATCCTTAATAAGCGCAAAAACTTCCCGATCCACGGGTGCGTCGGCAAAAGCGCTCTCTGAACGTATGAAAGGAAAGGAGAAACCCGAAAGCCATAGTATCTGCACAAAAGGAGAAGGGTTAGCTATCGACACTATGTTCGGGACTCTAACACTCTTTGGTACATAAAAATTATACCTCACCACAGTTCAAAAGAAAGGAATAAGGGGGTCCACAAAATTAAGGTGATACCCCATCAATGATGGGGCAGTCACTCATTAAGAATAGAATCCAAAAGAATTCTCAATTATTGAGAAAACATCATTGGACTGGGGAGTTAAACTCCCTTGAGAACTGTGCTCTGCAAACAGATTTCAAATCTGTCAAGAAAATAAAGAAGAGAATAAAATTCCCCAGAAAATTTCAGAGCCAAGCTCTGTAGAACAATGGATAACATCCCAGAACCTTCAAAAGAAAAGCTAATTCCTAAGATCTTCAAAATCTGCAAGAAAAATCTTAGAACTCTAAAAGATTTTTATAAAAGAAGAGCAAAACTCTGATTAACGGGTAAGAAACCCTAAAACTTTTTAAAGATCTACGATCTAATCACTACAAAAGAAGAGCAAAGCTCTGTTAACGGGTTAGGACCCTAAAACATGAAGAGATTCCTTAAACATTAGGACATGGTCACGGTTCTTATCAAAACTTTGACAGAGTTGACTCTAAAAAGAGTTTCTTTGAACAGAGATCTGAGCTCTGAAAGGAGAATTAAATTCTCAAGATAGAAGAAGAAGATGGACAGCAGCCATCTCAAGGGCCAAAGGCCCTATTTATAAAACTTTAAGAAACGTTTCAACTTCCCAGGAGATCGAACGTTGGAAAAGGTACCACCACTGCACTCATGTGTAAGCCACGTGAGCGCAATGGTGGGGGGGTATTTGTTTCCCCCAATAAAAGAGCAAAACTATGTTCAAAATTTAAGAGGCAGCGCCTCACGTGCCTTCCACGAGAGTGACAGCGCCAGAGTTAAAAACTCTTATTGGCGTCGCACGTGCTTCTCATGTAGGCGCCAATGTGCAAAGCACATGAAGCAATTAAAACCTTAATTAGCGCCCACGTGCACAACACGTGAGCGCCAGCGCTTAGTAGAATTAAATTCTACTCTCTGTTAAACAGAGACGTTGGATCAAAGATCCAACGGAGATGATAAATCATCAGGATGCAAAGTTAAATTCTGTTGTGGGGATATACTCCCCCAATCTTTCTAAACAAGAAAGATTGTCTTCTGTAAAACAGAATACCGTTAGATTAAAAATCCAATGGTGATTAAAGAATCACCATTCTGCAAAATGAATTTTGTATGGGAAAATATTTCCCTAATATTGTTAAAAACAAGAAAATACTTTCTATAAAACAGAAGTTCTTGGATTAAAGATCCAAAGGTGGATAAAATCCCTAAATCAATTGGGATCTCTTGATGAGAGATTCCCTCAAAATTAATTAACAAATTACCTCTACTATAAAAAGGAACCAAGACTTCAAGTCTAAAGAGGAGGAACCCCCCCATAAGTTTCAGAAAAAATAGAGAATTAAATTCTCGAAGAAGAAGAACTCTCTTCTTGGAAAATTAGGTAAATAAAAATAATGGAGTGCTTAGCACTCAGTGACTGGCGCTCAGTGCCCCATGTGCCTCTCACGTGTGCGCTATAAAATAAAGGAATGCTTAGCACTCAGTGACTGGCGCTCAGCGCCCAGCGCCCCACGTGCCTCTCACATAGGCGCTACAAAATAAATGAGTGCTTAGCATTCAGTGAGCGGCGCCCAGCTCCTCACGTGTCCCTTACGTGGGCGCCACAGAGTAAAAAATGCTTGGCACTCACTAGGCAGCGACTAGCGCCTAGCTTCTCACGTGCTTCGCACATGGGCGCCATAAAGAGTGTTTAGCACTCCATATAAATACAAAATGGGTAAAATGTTTAACACTTATTGGGAAATTCCCATGACTAAAAACCCCACATGATTATATATGAGCGTCAGAACTTACATAAGTGCTAATTAGTCGAAAATATTATATTTTTAACACGGCAATTTCCTCATCATTTGCATTCATATAGAAGTGTTCGGCATTCATATTTTACATATTAGCAAAATTGTCGCAAAATATCAGATTGCATGTGTTAGACTCTAAAACCGACACTATAAAGGAAATTGACCACATTTCATGGCATCGCATCATCCCTACATTTGCGCAACACTTGTTTTGAGATCTGTGCAGGAAAATCCAGCAGAAAGGCCAAAAATTTACAGGGTACAGCTAAAACGTTACGCCAACTCAATGATTTCAGTTCTGGTATTAATCCAAAAGGGAAAACAAAAATCAACATATCAAATAGCAACCCAAGACCACTGCAAAAAGACCAAGCCCCAAGGAGCATATTTGGCCGCGGAACCGCGGCCTAAGCCTGCTTGCGCCGCGGTTCCGCGGCTACTTGATGACGTCACCACTTCGTATTTGCATCAAAACTCTTCTCTCAGGGCCCACACTTCAGAAAGACACCTCAAATTCCAGAAGACTCCAGAGACTTCTGCCAGATCAGCAAACCCTTGTTCCTACACTAAACTAAGCCTTGTATTCTAGAAACTTCTTCTTAAACCCTAGCTTAAACCCTAAGCTAAGCCTAACAAACTCTTTCTAGAAGTCTTTCAACAAACTTTTGGAGGGAACTCAAAGACTTAGGGTTTGGGAGATCTATAAATAAGACCCTAGGCTCACTTGTAAAAGGGATCTCTAATCTTGGAACCTTGGAAAAATCAATCCATTAGTTCATTTTAGAGCCATTCTATCTCCTTCTTCATCTTCTTCTTCCACAAGTCTAGTGAGAGGACTTGTGTGAAACCCTAACCCTAAATTCCAATCAAAAGCCAAGATCCCGAGTACCCATCAAGCAAGAAGCCTTGCAACCTTTTATGAGCCGAGCCGATCTTCAACAGAGCAAGTGGTCCGAGCCGATCCGCGACTCACGGAGCCGAGCGACGCCAATTCAACAATTTAGTTCTTCCTCTTGTAGTTCTTGAGCGACTGTAATCAAATTGTTGATATAAATAAAAGGTGATATTCTTTTATCTTGTTTTCTTTAAATTCTCGCATCATGATATCTTTTCAATTCTTGAATACTTTCTGTGTGATGATGTTTGAGTAATACTCCGCTCGTTGAGGAGTCGAGACGATCAATAGAATGATGATGTAATATATCTTAAATCGGTTCTTGAGTCCTACGAGTTTTGTAAACCTTAGCAAGTTCAAGAATCGACGACCCAATTCGTTGCGATGCTTTCTTGATTGATATCGCTCGAGATTGGGGAGTTACGATCGTTTCTTGAAATTGTTAGAGGCTAGAATGCGAATGATATCAACGAAAGAACAAGGGTTAAACGATGAAACCCTAGTTTCATCAAGAAAGCCCTAACTCTCGTCGATCATCATCGATCCAGTATCAATCCTTCGAAGGACAAGTGATTGTTAAGATTTCGGATTGTGTGAATGGAAAATTGTAAAGAAATCACAACCAAAAATATTTGACCGCAATCAATAACGGTGTCGATTGTAGCGCGTTAGTAAGTGCGGATCGTCCACAGGGAAAGTGTAATCGTTCGTGTTTCGATTTAGATGAGTCGAAACTTTAAAGAAAAGAAAACAAACAATTCATGATTTTATATTTGAAGTTCAAGAATTAGAAAATATAGATCTAATAACAAGAAAAAGATAGAATCAAGAATTGATAGTTTGATGATTTTTCCAAACCAAATATCAAGAATCGAAATGAGGCTCGTAGGAATCGATCGGATCTATAGATGTGATGTAATCTTACAATTACGTATTCTTATCCTTCGATGAATTGATACTAGATCGATGATGATCGATCGAGAATTAGGGATTTCTTATGAAACTAGGGTTTCATCTTATCCCTTGTTCTTTTGTCGATATCATTCACATTCAAGCCTCTAGTAAATTCAAGAAACGATCGTAGATCCCTAATTTCGAGCGATAACAATCAAGAAAGTATCGCAACGAAACTAAGTCATCGATTCTTGAACTTGCTAGGGTTTACAAAACTCGTAGGACTCAAGAATCGTATTAAGATTTGTTACATCATCATTCTATTGATCGTCTCAACTCCTTAACGAGCGGAGTTTTACTCAAACATCACAACAAGAACAACAATTACAAATTGAGATCTAATCATGATGCAAGAATTAAAAGAAAGCAAGATTAAAGAATTTCACCTTTTATTTATATCAACAATTTCATTACATTCGCTCAAGAACTACAAGTGGAAGAACTCGATCGTCGATTTGGCTTCGCTCGTCTCCGTGGGTCGCGGATCGGCTTGGATCACTTGCCCGATTGAAGATCGGCTCGGCTCCTAAAAGGTTGAAGGCTTCTTGCTTGATTGGTACTCAAGATCTTGAATTTGGAGTGGAATTAGGGTTAGGGTTTCGCACAAGCCTTGTCACTAGACTTGTGGAAGAAGATGAAGAATTAGAATGATGAGAGAAGACTAACTAATGATTAATGAACACCCCAACCCTTAGATCTAGGTTTCTATTTATAGCCATCAAAACCCTAGATCTAGGATTTGAATTTTAAGTTTCCCTCCAAAAGTTTGTTAGATGAAATTTGAATTTCCCTCCAAAAGGTTGTTGAGGAGAAGCTTCTAGATGAGATTAGTTAGGAGGTTAATTAGGATTAGCTTAATTAATCATCTTTTGCTGATCTGGCAGAAGACTCTGGAGAATTCTGGAATTTGACGTGTCAAAATGAGGTGTAGCCACTGAGAGAAGCATTATGCACCAAAATTGGAATGATGATCTGACCAAACCGCCGCGGAACCGCGGCGCAAGTCGGCTCCCGCCGCGGTTCCGCGGCGCTTTAGAGGCTTTAGGGCTTGAAACTTTTGGTGCTTGTTGGGCTTGAGTTGTGGGCCTTTCTTTGATATGTTGAATTGTATTTCTCCCTTTGGATTGCTACCAGATCTGAAATCATTGAGTTGGCGTATTTTTTATCAGCTCTTTTGGCTTTGCTCCTGCAATTTCCTGCACAAATCTCGTGACAAGTGTTGCGCAAATACAGAGATGATGCGATGCCATGAAATGCGGTCAATTTCCCTTAAAGTGCCGGTTTTAAAGTCTAACACATGCAATCTGATATTTAACGACTGATTTGCTAATATGTGCTATATGAATGCCGAACACTTCTATATGAATGCAATTGATAGGGAAATTGCCGTGTTAAAAATACATTATTTTCGACTGATCAAATTCCCTCAAACTTAATTTCGATCGTCTCGAGCGAATGTTTTATTAAAAAGAGAAGGCGAAAATAAAGAAAGAGAAAAACTAACTAGCACACTTTCGTAGGCAACACGATTGCACTGAGCACGTACAACAAGCCTTTAAACCTCTAGGTGTCCCTAGTAGGAGGAGTGTTGTCTCCTGAGGGTTTTCAGCGGATTGCACCCACAAAATCCAATAATAAAAGGAAGATCATGAATATTACATTTAAAGATAAGAATCGTAAAAGAAAAGCCTTGAAAATTAGGGTTTCCAACTAAGCTAGCTTTTCGGTTGTCATGAGCCATATCTTAATAGTCATGAAAAGATGTTAGAAATCATGTCCTCCCTCAATAAAACATCGTCTTATTCTTCATTCCTATCTTTCTTCCAAACATCGATCATATAACCCTGCGTGTGTGTAAAGAACATCCCTACACCCGGAGAATTCAATTCAAGCTATCATACTCTTGCCCATCAGCCTCAGTACTTTTTAATTAATGAATATTTAGATGTGCTCACACACTTTCATGCGACCGTTAATACTTCTTGAGGTACTAACCGACCGATTACTCACGTGCTTGCTTATTTGGTGTATTTTCCTCGTCTTGCACCACCTCAGGCGTAGCAGTGACTCCCAGACCAGTTGGCCTTAGGGCACTAGGTGAAAAGGCACCCTCGCTATATATTTTTATTGCCCTTGGTGATAACAAAACCAGTGTCCATTTTTCTCACCACGTTATATATTTTTTTATTCATTTTTTTCTTTTTATTTCCTTCATACATCGGCTTTAAGACAAGAGTATTTCAAGGTATCCTCTACTATCCCAGGCTTCAAGACGTGTGTAAGTGCGAATAACAGGGTATCAACGTTCAAAATGTTTGGCTTTCCAGAATAGAAACTATTTTTCAGACTTATTTTTATCCTCAGATTAGTGACGTCCTTCATCTTACTAACCCTTGGGACAACGGCTCATAACTACTTATTACTAGTTCGTATAAGAAAACTTCTAATTTTCTTAGTTTTCTTAAATTTTTCTAATCTCATGGATGTAATTTTTCACTATCTAATCTTTTATTATCTTATTTATGTACAAAAAAATGTTTTTTATAATTTTGAAATTTTTTAAATTTTTATCGGTTTTCAAAAATGTTTTGTGCTTATGCAAATGATATGTAAATGATGCAAAAATAAGCACAAACCTCCCCCAAACTTGTTTTCAACAGTGTCCTCACTGTTGCCATCTGCTAAATCTCGAAAAACCTGTAAGCTTGGGAGGAATTTATTAGTGGGGGCAAAATATATAAGTGAAGAACCTCCCCCAAACTTATTTTTGGCTCAAAATTTTGTAAAACTTTTATTTTCAAGAGCCCGAAAATATACTCCCCCCAAACTTGAGTTATGCAATGTTAAACTTTGAAAATCACATGAGGGGGTCAAAAATCATTGGTCGATGCCAAGCTTTGCAAAGACCGAACGTTAACACCAACCATTCAAAAATTTTATCAATGCAGTGCTCTGGTTGGTGGAAGAAGAAATGGGGAAAGGGTAAGGGGTGGAATAGAATGTGTGTGCGTCTCGTTTTGGAGAGACGATGCAGTGAATGTGATGGATTGCTCGCATTCTTTTTACAGTTCAGAGGAAGGGGTGGAGGTTCAATTTCAGTGATTGGAAGATGATTCATCTCAACACCCGTGTCATTCAAAAATGCGAGTTCATCAGCGAAAATCTCCTCAAAAGTTCCATCAATACCCCGATGAATAATATCATCACAAAGTGCGGGGTGATCTTCAGACTCTAAAAACAGTTCATAATTCGTGTTAATTGTTGACCCGGACATCTCGGTGGAAGAGTCCGTATGTGTATGATACATAGTTGGGTCAAACAATAACATATGAAAAGAGTCAAGATCGGTACCAGGAGGATCATCAAATTCGCTGCTGTCGACATCCATTAAGTCGACAGAACAGACCTGAGCAGTAGGTTCGGAGGGTACACTTCCCAACTTGTAAATGTTCAGCTCTATTGACCTATTCCCGAAAGATAGGGTCATAGAACCATTACGACAGTTGATTATTGCATTGGAAGTGGCCAAAAAGGGGCGACCTAAAATCACCGGAATTTGATTCCGTGGGTTCGCTACAGGCTGTGTATCAATTACAATAAAATCCACAGGGAATATGAATTCCCCGATTTTTATTAACACATCCTCCAGTTCACCCCTAGGTTTGGTGATTGATCGGTCAGCCATCTGGAGAGTTATGCTCGAGGGCTTTAACACTCCGATACCTAGTTGCTCGTATACCGAGTAAGGAAGCAAGTTAACACTAGCGCCAAGATCAAGTAACGCACGGTTGATGTGTTTCTCCCCAATAGAAATGGAAATAGTAGGACAACCAGGGTCCTTACGTTTCCGTGGTAATTGTTGGGGAAAAGCCGTGTCCACAGTACTTGACATGAAGATTTTTTTAGGCACTTGAGTCTTCCTCTTCCTAGTGCACAAGTTCTTAAGGGTTTTTGCATAGGACGGAACTTGTTGGATAGCATCTAGGAGGGGGATGTTGATGTTAACTTCCTTAAACATGTTCATGATCTTCTCCATATGTGGACTCGGTGTGTTAGCCCTTAACCGATTAGGATAAGGTGCTTTAGCAATAAGCGCTGGGTCCAACATAGGAGAAGGAAGTGTTTGTGGAATCGATCCCAAAATAGAAGTGGGGATCGTCCGTGGAGGAGTAAAAGAGGTGGGCTGAAGTGGCGAGCCTTTTGGGAAACGAAGAATAGGCTCGTGAGAAGGTGGTGGGGTAGAAGAACTGGGGTCAGAATTACAAGTGTGTGTGTGAGGAAAGGTCTCAGCCGGGGTGTTATTGATTGATTTATCAGTATCATCAAACTCTTCCCCAACGTGATTGTCAAGCACTCTTCCAGATCTCAACGTGATTGCATCCACATGATGTGAATAGCCAGGATTGGGTAAAGGTTGAGCTGGAAGTTTCCCTTTCTCTCTTGCACTCATTTCGGCTTTTAGTTGTGCAATTTGTGCTTCCATCGATTTGATATTCTCATTTTGAGAGACAATAATCTTCATTACACTCTCGATGGAAGATTGCAAACTTGCCGTCCCTTGGATGGATTGTTTCATGAAAGTATCCAAGTTTTGTGCTAGTGCAGAGGTATTATCTGTACCGGTCAATTGCAAAGGACAAGACCGTGCAAAAGTGTTGACCGGATTTTGAAAGTTTTGTGCTTGAAAGGGGTGCTGACTCAATTGTGGTGGTTGCTGTTGTGGTGGAGGGACCCTTTGGAATTGATTCGGGTTTGGAACCGTGTTTTGAGATTGTGATTGGTTCCAAGCAAAATTAGGATGATTCCTCCAACCCTGATCATATGTGGAGGAAAATGGATCGTTTCTAGGTCGTTGAAATGCGGCATTGGTATGCTCATGACCTTGAAACGGACATTCTTCCGTCAAGTGAGACGGATCAGAACAGCAGCCACATACAGTTTTGGAGAGTGATAGTTGACTTAGGGTGGCGGCTAAAAATTTGTTTTCCATAGCGTCAAATTTCTTGTGTAAAGCTGAAATTTCAGCTCTAATTCCTATGGAAATATCATTGCCATCCCTAGACGATTGACTCACACCCTCCCACTGTAAAGATTTTTCAGCGAAATCTTCTAGAAAGTTCCAGGCTTCCCCATCATCTTTAGTCATGAAGTTGCCTTGACACATGGATTCAAGGGTCTGTCTTGTGTTAGGAGTAATGCCCTCATAAATGATTCTGCATAATTCCCATTTCGGGATGCCGTGATGTGGACATTGGACTAACAGATCCTTGAAACGTTCAAGACATTTTGAAAATGTTTCGTTTGGAAGCTGGATGAATTGATAGATTTCGCTACGGACTCGAGCTGTCTTTTGATGTGGGTAGAATTTCTTAAGGAATGCTTTGACGAATTCGTCCCAATTTGAAATGGAATGTGCGGTAGTGTTATATAGCCACTTCTCGGCTAAATCGCACAAAGTGAATGGGAGAAGACGTAGACGGAAAGCATCCACAGAAAGCTGTGAAGTACCCATCATTGCGCATACATTTTCAAATTTCGTGATAAACACGTATGCGTCTTCAGACTCGAGACCGTGAAATTTTGGTAGAAGGTTGATGTATTGGGGTTTTATTTGAAAATTTTCCCCGTTGGCTGGTGGTATGGAAAGACAGGTGGAAAGTGGGCCTCGTGTAGGATAACACCTCTCTTGGAGAGAGATACGAGGTGGATTCTGCGCACCAACGGACGGCGGCAGGGTAGTGGAAAAGAAGTTCGATGGAGACGGATCCATCGATGTGGGTGTGGTGGTGGGTAAAGAAAAGGTAAAATGTAGAAATACCGACTTTAGGGTCGATCGGGGGACGCGGACTAACAGGCACTAGAATCCCGTGTCCAGCCTATCTTGCACTAAAAAGGGTTAGTACAAGTGGCAGCGTGAATTTATAATTAGGGGAGAGAATGTATGCGGTGTTTGTTTTGAAAATTGGACGGATTTTTGAAAATAATGATGCGACACAACAAATGCAACAAGAAAAACCCTAGAATCTAGTGGTCACCTAGGTCAAATCTCTAGACCGCTCCTAACTGCCAGAAGACAAGACGCAGGATAGAATCCTCCACTGCCTCTTTGTCCCTCCTGTGGCCAGGTAAGTGCCAGGTAAGTGGGAGGTTCTCCACTACGTAAGTAGTGGGCCTAATTAAGTAACCACTAGCCTTCGACACTCTTGCCTAGGCACCACAAGAGAAACACGGATAAGCAATGAATTACCCACGGCCTTCCTCTGTCCTAAATGAGCGTGACGGTCCTTAGAGTCATCTCTAGATATTTTTTAATTAATGAGGGTCAATGCGGATGCAAGTTTTGTGATTTTCGGGGCCTAGGAAGGGTAATGAAATCCCCACCTAATTTGGATTTGGCCGTGCCCCTTAATATCCGTATTAATTATGCAAACAACCAAGAATCAAAACACGCACAAATTTTTATTTTGCTTTTTGCGGCGCTGCGATTTATTTGCAAAGAAACCTGCAGCAAAATGTTAATTGGAGTAGATGAGGAAGTAGATAAGAAAATAAAGAGAGTTACCAAAAATTTTTGAACAATGATTCCACTGTAGCACCGCGGTTCAGCCGCGGGAGTCGCCTAATGCCGCGGTTCCGCGGTGGAAATATCAGATCACTGCACGAAACTTTCACAGTAGGTTCCTGTTCACTTAAAAATCTCTCTGGAATTTTCAGAATAATTTTTCCCAAGCTCCAATGATCCCAGATTTTCTCGCAATCAAATCACAAAACACGTATTAGGGTTTGTGCGAGTTTAGATCTAAGAATTATAATGGAATAAATTTTTCAACTCAAATTTCAAAATGCGAACAATTAGCGCACTATCTCCGGCAACGGCGCCATTTGATTGTTAAGATTTCGGATTGTGTGAATGGAAAATTGTAAAGAAATCACAACCAAAAATATTTGACCCAATCAATAACGGTGTCGATTGTAGCGCGTTAGTAAGTGCGGATCGTCCACAGGGAAAGTGTAATCGTTCGTGTTTCGATTTAGATGAGTCGAAACTTTAAAGAAAAGAAAACAAACAATTCATGATTTTATATTTGAAGTTCAAGAATTAGAAAATATAGATCTAATAACAAGAAAAAGATAGAATCAAGAATTGATAGTTTGATGATTTTTCCAAACCAAATATCAAGAATCGAAATGAGGCTCGTAGGAATCGATCGGATCTATAGATGTGATGTAATCTTACAATTACGTATTCTTATCCTTCGATGAATTGATACTAGATCGATGATGATCGATCGAGAATTGGGGATTTCTTATGAAACTAGGGTTTCATCTTATCCCTTGTTCTTTTGTCGATATCATTCACATTCTAGCCTCTAGTAAATTCAAGAAACGATCGTAGATCCCTAATTTCGAGCGATAACAATCAAGAAAGCATCGCAACGAAACTAATTCATCGATTCTTGAACTTGCTAGGGTTTACAAAACTCGTAGGACTCAAGAATCGTATTAAGATTTGTTACATCATCATTCTATTGATCGTCTCAACTCCTTAACGAGCGGAGTTTTACTCAAACATCACAACAAGAACAACAATTACAAATTGAGATCTAATCATGATGCAAGAATTAAAAGAAAGCAAGATTAAAGAATTTCACCTTTTATTTATATCAACAATTTCATTACATTCGCTCAAGAACTACAAGAGGAAGAACTCGATCGTCGATTTGGCTTCGCTCGTCTCCGTGGGTCGCGGATCGGCTTGGATCACTTGCCCGATTGAAGATCGGCTCGGCTCCTAAAAGGTTGAAGGTTTCTTGCTTGATTGGTACTCAAGATCTTGAATTTGGAATGGAATTAGGGTTAGGGTTTCGCACAAGCCTTGTCACTAGACTTGTGGAAGAAGATGAAGAATTAGAATGATGAAAGAAGACTAACTAATGATTAATGAACACCCCAACCCTTAGATCTAGGTTCCTATTTATAGCCATCAAAACCCGAGATCTAGGATTTGAATTTTAAGTTTCCCTCCAAAAGTTTGTTAGATGAAATTTGAATTTCCCTCCAAAAGGTTGTTGAGGAGAAGCTTCTAGATGTGATTAGTTAGGAGGTTAATTAGGATTAGCTTAATTAATCATCTTTTGCTGATCTGGCAGAAGACTCTGGAGAATTCTGGAATTTGACGTGTCAAAATGAGGTGTAGCCACTGAGAGAAGCATTATGCACCAAAATTGGAATGATGATCTGACCAAACCGCCGCGGAACCGCGGCTCAAGCCGGCTCCCGCCGCGGTTCCGCGGCGCTTTAGAGGCTTTAGGGCTTGAAACTTTTGGTGCTTGTTGGGCTTGAGTTGTGGGCTTTTCTTTGATATGTTGAATTGTATTTCTCCCTTTGGATTGCTACCAGATCTGAAATCATTGAGTTGGCGTATTTTTGATCAGCTCTTTTGGCTTTGCTCCTGTAATTTCCTGCACAAATCTCGAGACAAGTGTTGCGCAAATACAGAGATGATGCGATGCCATGAAATGCGGTCAATTTACCTTAAAGTGCCGGTTTTAAAGTCTAACACATGCAATCTGATATTTAACGACTGATTTGCTAATATGTGCTATATGAATGCCGAACACTTCTATATGAATGCAAATGATAGGGAAATTGCCGTGTTAAAAATACATTATTTTCGATTGATCAACAAGAACACAAAATCTTGAGATTACATCACGTCTATGGATCCGATCGATTCCTACGAGCCTCATTTAGATTCTTGACATTTTGGTTGGAAATATCATCGAAACACTGATTCTTGATTTGTTTATCAGTTTCTTGATTCTTGATTAAATATCGTGACACCTGAATCAATCGATAAATTCTTGAATCATGTTTTCTTTTCTCTTCGATTAAATTTTCGATTCAAACAAATTAAACATAGAAACGAATCGCACAATCCCTGTGGACGATCCGCACTCGCTTACGATCTACAACTGACACCGTAGTTGATTGCGGTCAAATATAATTTTTTGATTGTGAGTTCTTTATACAATTTTCTAAAATACCGATACAAGATACTATTATCGATCAAATGAAACCATTATCGGGAAACAATTGATTCGATACTTGCTTTTTACAAACGCATCCAAAAATTATAACAATCAAAATGGCGCCGTTGCCGGGGATCGCGCGCTAATTCGTTTTATATCAAAGTTTGAATTGAAAGATTTATTCCATTGTTGTTTTTGAGATCAAAATTCGTGCAAACCCTAAACGATTTGCTGTTGTTCATTGCAAGGAAATCTGGAGCTGTTTGGCAATTGAAGAAAAATTTTGGAAAATACCAGAGAGCTGAGAGAGTCCACAGAAGCTCCCTGAAGAAGTTTGGTTCAGTGATCCAACACCTCGACCGCGGAAGGGCGGCATTAGAGGGCTATTGCGGCGGAACCGCGGCCCCTTTGAGGGATCTCTGTGCAATTTTTTCTCTGTAAGTTTCTTACCTCCTTCTCTCTCCTCTTTTTAGCTCCAACTAACACTTTGCTGCAGGATTCTTTGCAAATAATCGCAGCACCGCAAAAGCAAAATTAAATTTGTGCGTGATTTTGTTTCTTGGTTGTTTGTATTCTAATACGGAAATTAAGGGGCACGGCCAAATCCAAATTAGGTGGGGATTTCATTACCCTTCCTAGGCCCCAAAAATCGCAAAACTTGCATCCGCATTGACCCACATTAACTAAAAGAAATCTAGAGATGACTCTAAGGACCGTCGCGCTCAATTAGGACAAGAGAAGGCCGTGGGTAATTCATTGCTTATCCGCGTTTTCTTGTGGTGCCTAAGGCGAGTGTGTCTAAGGCTGGTGGTTTTTAATTAGGCCCACTACTTACATAGTGGAGTACCTTCCCACTTACCTGGCACTTATCCGGCCACAGGGGGACAAAGAGGCAGTGGAGGATTCTATCCTGCGACTTGTCTTTTGGCAGTTAGGAGCGGTCTAGAGCCGGACCTAGGTGACCACTAGATTCTAGGGTTTGTGTGCTGCATTTGTTTTGTCGCATCATTTTTTCAAAAATCCGTTCCTTTTTCAAAAGCAAGCACCGCATTCATTCATTACCCCTAATTATAAGTCAACGCTGCTACTTGTACTAACTCATTTTAGTACAAGATAGGCTGGACATGGGATTCTAGTGCCCGTTTAGTCCGCGTACCCTTTATCGACTCCGAAGTCGATATTTCTCCATTTACCTTTTCTTTACCCACTACCACACCCACACCGATGGATCCGAATCCATCAAACTTCTTTAACCCTAATCTGCCGCCGTCCGTTGGTGCGCAGAATCCACCCCGCATCTCTCTCCAGGAGAGGTGCTACCCTATTCGAGGTCCTCTTTCGACCTGCTTATCACACCACCATCCAATGGGGATAACTTTGAGATTAAGCCCCAGTACATCAATCTTTTACCCAAATTCTACGGACTCGAGACTGAGGACGCTTACGTTTTCATTACCAAATTTGAAAACGTATGCGCAATGATGGGTACGTCACAACTTTCAGTGGATGCAATGCGTCTACGACTTCTTCCATTTACATTGTGCGATATAGCCGAGAAGTAGCTATATAACACTACCGCACATTCTATCACGAATTGGGAAGAATTCGTAGCGGCATTCCTTAAGAAATTTTACCCAATACAAAAGACAGCTCGAATCCGTAGCGAACTGAATCAATTTGCCCAGCTCCCTGCTGAACCATTTTCAAAATGCTTTGAACGTTTCAAGGATCTATTGGTTCAGTGTCCTCATCACGGCATCCCGAGATGGGAATTGTGCCGAATCATTTATGAGGGCATTAACCCAAACACTAAACAGAGCCTTGAAAACATGTGTCAAGGTACTTTTATGACCAAAGATGATGGGGAAGGTTGGAAGTATTTAGAAGAGTTCGCTGAAAAATCACTACAGTGGGAGAGTGGAACCCAACCATTGAATAGGGGCGGCATACACTAAATAGATGTGTCCATAGGTGTTCGAGCTGAAATGGCAGCAATGCAAAAGAAGCTTGACGCTATGGAACACAAATTTGCAGCAGCCTCCCTAAACCCAGTGTCACTCCCCAAAACTGTTTGTGGGTGCTGTTCTGATCCGTCTCATTTAACGGAAGAATGTCCATTAAACTCTGCGTTCAAGGTCACGAGCATTCTAATGCCGCATTTCAAAGACCTCGAAACGATCCTTATTCTTCCACGTACAATCAGGGTTGGAGGAATCACCCGAATTTTGCTTGGAACCAAAACCAACCTCAAAACACGGTTCCAAACATGAATAATTTTCAAAGGGCTCTTCCTCCACCACAATAGCAACCCCTTCAACTCACTCAGCACCCCTATCAGTCACAAAATTTCCAAAACCAGGGCAACACCCCTGCACAGTCTAATCCTATGCAGTCCTGTTCTGACGAGTTCTCTCAATTCACTCAAACCATGAAATCACTTTTGTCAAATTTCATAGAGGTTTCGACTGAGGTTAGATCTTCCGTCAGTGAGATAAAGAAAAACTCAGCGTCCCAAGCTGAGAGTATCAGATCGATGGAAGCTGAAATCGCACGACTCAAAGCCGAAATGAGTGCGAGAGAAAAAGGGAAACTTCCCTCTCAACCCCTACAGAATCCTGGGCATTACAATGTAAATGCCGTCACAATGTTGAGATCGGGAAGAGTGCTGAACAATCATGTCGGGGAAGGTATTGATGATACTGAAAATCATATCAACACCCCGGCTGAGACCTTTCCACACACACACACTTCTCCTTCTGATCCTTCTTCTTCTACCACACCACTTTCTCGCGAGCCTATTCTCCATTTCCCATTAGGCTCGACACCTTCTCCCAACCTTTATAGTTCTCCACAGACGGTCCCCACACCTCTTTTGGGACCGCGTCTACCCCCTCTTCCTTCTCCTGTGATGGACCCTGCGCTTATTGCAAAAGCTCCTTATCCGAACCGGTTAAGGGCTAATAGAACGAGTCCTCATATGGAGAAAATTTTGGAAATGTTCAAACAGGTTAACATCAATATCCCTCTCCTAAATGCAATTCAACAAGTCCCCGCTTATGCGAAGATTCTTAAGGACTTGTGCACTAGGAAGAGGAAGACCCAAGTGCCGAAAAAGGTCTTTATGGCTAATAATATCAGCACTGCTTTTATTCCCCAGCTACCAAAGAAACGAAGGGACCCAGGATGTCCTACAATATCGATTTCGATTGGGGGTAAAAACATAAATCGTGCTCTTTTAGACCTTGGCGCAAGTGTTAACCTGCTCCCTTATTCTGTCTATGAGCAACTAGGGATTGGAGAGCTGAAACCTGCTCACTGCACTCTCCAGATGGCAGACCGATCTATTACCAAACCAAGGGGTGAATTAGAGGATGTATTGATAAAGGTCGGGGAATTTGTTTTCCCTGTAGACTTCATTGTGCTCGACACACATCCTGTAGCAAACCCCCGGGGCCAAATTCCGGTGATTCTGGGTCGTCCTTTCCTTGCCACTTCCAACGCTGTTATAAACTGTAGAAATGGTTCAATGAATTTATCATTTGGAAATATGACCATTGAACTAAATATCTACAAAGTTGGAAGTCAGCCATCAGAACCCTCTGCTCATATTTTAGATGTGTGCTCTGTCCATGAGATCGCTCCCGATAATTGTGGAGCTGAGGAACTTTGCTTTACTGATCTCGATGACATTACCACATCTCTGTTTGATTTCACACATGATCTTAGTGAGGACACTTTTTCTACACTTGAGTCCTGCACTCCTGACTTTTCTCCACCGGAGTCTGTATCCTTCACAGGCTCTGAGCTTCTGTGTAAATCCAAAAATCACTCAATGATCCCTCCTTCTATCATTTCTCCGCCTGAATTAGATCTCAAAATTTTACCTTCTCACCTTAAATATGCATATCTAGGTGAGAATGAGTCTTTACCGGTTATCATATCCGCTTCTCTAGCATCAGAGCAAGAGAATGCACTTTTATCGGTATTGAGATCTAACAAAGAGGCGTTTGGTTGGAATATGGCGGACATCAAAGGTATTAGTCCCTTGATAGTTGAACATCATATACATGTGATGGATGATGCCAGACCAACCCAAGAACCACAGAGACGGTTGAATCCCGTCATGAAGGAAGCGGTCATGAAAGAGATCGTCAAATGCTTAGATAATGGTATTATATACCCCATCTCCGATAGCCAGTGGGTGAGTCCTATACATGTCGTTCCTAAGAAATCCGGCATCACTGTTATAACTAATGAGGCAAATGAGTTGATTCAGACACGTGCCCAAACTGGGTGGCGTGTATGTATCGATTATAGAAAACTCAATGCTGCCACAAGGAAAGACCACTTTCATCTACCATTCATTGATTAGATGCTGGAACGCTTAGCGGGATGAGAGTATTATTGTTTTATGGATGGTTACTCAGGCTACAATCAGGTCCCCATCACCAAAAAGGATCAAGATAAAACCACTTTTACTTGTCCTTTTGGTACCTTTGCTTACAGTCGCATGCCCTTCGGGTTATGCAATGCTCCCGCTACCTTTCAGCGGTGTATGATGGGGATATTCTCTGATATGGTAGAGAATTTTTTGGAGATCTTTATGGACGATTTCTCGATTTTTGGAGACTCTTTTTCCGATTGCCTAGCGAATCTTGACGCTGTTCTTACTCGTTGCAAAGAGAAGAACTTGACTTTGAACTGGGAAAAATGCCATTTTATGGTCCAAGAAGGAATAGTACTTGGACATGTCATTTCACAGAAAGGCATTGAGGTTGACAGAGCTAAGGTAGATGTCATTCAAAACCTCCCTCATCCCAAAAGCGTCAAAGATATTCGATCTTTCCTTGGCCATGCGGGCTTTTATAGGAGATTCATTAAGGACTTTAGCAAAATTGCTAGACCTTTAACTCTTCTCCTGGCCAAGGATACGACCTTCCATTTTGACTCGGATTGCGAGACAGCTTTTGACTCACTTAAACACTCACTCATTTCAGCCCCCATTTTATCATCACCAAATTGGGACTACCCCTTTGAGCTGATGTGTGACGCATCTGATTTTGCAGTAGGTGCAGTCTTAGGACAGCACATCGAAAAGATGCCACACGTGATTTACTATGCAAGTAAGACCCTGAATGATGCGCAAATCAATTATACAACCACAGAAAAAGAACTCTTAGCGGTTGTATTTGCATTAGAAAAATTCAGGTCTTACTTAATTGGCTCACCTATAGTTGTGTATACTGACCATTCCGCTTTAAAACATCTTCTGGCGAAGAAAGATGCAAAAGGTCGACTAATACGTTGGATCCTTCTGTTACAAGAATTCGATCTTGTTATCAAAGATAAGAAAGGATGTGAAAATGTAGTAGCTGACCATCTGTCACGCATCATTTCTTCCCCTGTGACCCTGCCGATTAATGACTCGTTCCCTGACGAACAACTCTTGAGCATATCCGCTGAACTATGGTTCAGGGATATTGTGAACTATCATGCCACGGGACAGCGATTGGTCAAAACAGGACAAATATCGTTTTCTTTCCCAAGTAAAACACTTTTACTGGGACGAGCCCTATTTGTTCAAATATTGTCCTGATCAGATCATTCGCCGGTGTGTCCCGAATGAAGAGTTCAAGAGTGTTCTTTCATTTTGTCATGATCAGGCCTGTGGGGGTCACTTTGGTCCTAGAAAGACAGCGGAAAAGATTTTGCAATGTGGATTTTATTGGCCGACCTTATTCAAGGACGCATTTGAGTATTGCAAAACCTGTACACAATGTCAGTATACGGGTAGAATATCCCAGAGAAATGAAATGCCTCAACAACCCATCTTGGTTGTTGAAATATTTGATGTTTGGGGCATTGATTTTATGGGTCCCTTTCCCAACTCCTTTGGGAATTTGTACATACTGCTGGCGGTTGATTATGTCTCAAAGTAGGTAGAAGCCATTCCATGTCGCACTAATGACAAGAAAGTTGTCATTAAGTTCTTGAAAGAGAATATCTTTTCGCAATTTGGACACCCACGCGCTATCATTAGCGATAATGGGACACATTTCTGCAACAGGTCTTTCGAGACTCTGATGCGAAAATACTCAATCAACCACCGACTTTCTACACCCTATCATCCCCAAACAAGCGGGCAGGCTGAAATCTCAAACAGACAAATCAAACTTATCTTGGAGAAAACTGTTGCTAAAAATAGAAAATACTGGTCGACCAAATTGACGGATGCTCTTTGGGCATTCCGAACTGCATATAAGACCAACCTAGGAATGTCTCCATATAGGATAGTGTTTGGGAAAGCATGTCATTTACCCGTCGAGATAGAGCATAAAGTATTGTGGGCTATAAAAGAAATAAATTTTGATCTAAACCTTGCTTGCACCTTTCGGAAGCTGCAAATAAATGAGCTAAGCGAACTCCGCGATGAAGCTTATGATAACGCTGTAATCACAAAGAATAGGACTAAGGTTTTTCACGATAAAAACATTTTGAGGAAAACATTTTTACCTGGTCAACAAGTCCTTCTTTATGATTCACGATTACACCTTCACGCGGGTAAGCCCCGATCTCGATGGAAGGGACCTTTTGTTGTGCGGTCTGTATACCCGCACGGGGCAGTAGAAGTAGAAAATGTTAAAAACGGCACATTTTTCAAAGTGAATGGACATAGACTAAAGCCGTATTTTTCCACTGACCCCACGGAGGAGCTCTTGTTCTTACAAGAGCCAGTTTATTTGGATTAAAATTCCTCCGTCTCACCTTCATGTCCAGTATATCACTGCATCATCTTTTGAATGGAGGTGAGTGAAAAGAGTAAGTTTGGGGGAAGTTCTTCACTTATATATGTTGCCCCCACTAATAATTCCCCCCAGGCTTACAGTTTTGTAGGTATAGCATTTGGCAACAGTGAGGACACTGTTGAAAACAAGTTTGGGGGAGGTTTGTGCTTATTTTTGCATCATTTGCATATCATTTGCATAAGCACAAAACATTTCTTTAAAAATCTATAAAAATTGAAAAAAAAAATTTAAAATCTATAAAAATTTAAAAATTTTCAAGTATAAAAATATTTTAATATTTACACTTTTTTTTTGTACATAAATAAGATAATAAAAGTTTAGATAGTGAACAGTTACATCCATGAGATTAGAAAAATGTTAGAAAACTAAGAAAATTAGAAGTTTTCTTATACGAACTAGTAATAAGTAGTTATGAGCCGTTGTCCCAAGGGTTAGTAAGATGAAGGACGTCACTAATCTGAGGATAAAACTAAGTCTGAAAAATAGTTTCTATTCTGGAAGCCAAACATTTTGAACGTTGCTACCCTGCTATTCGCACTTACACACGTCTTAATGCCTGGGATAGTAGAGAATACCTTGAAATGCTCTTGTCTTAAAGCCGATGTATGAAGGAGATAAAAAAAAAGTGAATAAAGAAAATATAAAGTGGTGAGAAAAATGGACACTGGTTTTGTTATCACCAAGGGCAATAAAAAATTGTATAGCAAGGGTGCTTCTTCACCTAGTGCCCTAAGGCCAACTGGTCTGGGAGTCACTGCTATGCCTGAGGTGGTGCAAGACGAGGAAAATACACCAAGTAAGCAAGCACATGAGTAATCGGTCAGATAGTACCTCAAGAAGTATTAACGGTCGCATGAAAGTGTGTGAGCAATCTCATCTAAATATTCATTAATTAAAAAGTACTGAGGCTGATGGGCAAGAGTATGATAGCTTGAATTATATTCTCCGGGTGTAGGGATGTCTTTACACACACGCAGGGTTATATGATCGATGTTTGGAAGAAAGATAGGAATGAAGAATAAGACGATGTTTTATTGAGGGAGGACGTGATTTCTGACATCTTTTCATGACCATTAAGATAGGGCTCATGACAACCGAAAAGCTAGCTTAGTTGGAAACCCTAATTTTCAAGGCTTTTCTTTTACAATTCTTGTCTTTAAATGTAATATTCATGATCTTCCTTTTATTATTGGATTTTGTGGGTGCAATCTGCTGAAAACCCTCAGGAGACAACACTCCTCCTACTAGGGACACCTAGAGGTTTAAAGGCTTGTTGCACATGCTCAGTGCAATCGTGTTGCCTACGAAAGTGTGCTAGATAGTTTTTCTCTTTCTTTATTTTCTCCTTCTCTTTTTAATAAAACAGTTCGCTCGAGACGATCGAAATTAAGTTTGGGGGAATTTGATTAGTCGAAAATATTGTATTTTTAACACGGCAATTTCCTCATCATTTGCATTCATATAGAAGTGTTCGGCATTCATATTTTACATATTAGCAAAATTGTCGCAAAATATCAGATTGCATGTGTTAGACTCTAAAACCGACACTATAAAAGAAATTGACCACATTTCATGGCATCGCATCATCCCTACATTTGCGCAACACTTGTTTTGAGATCTGTGCAGGAAAATCCAGCAGAAAGGCCAAAAATTTACAGGGTACAGCTAAAACGTTACGCCAACTCAATGATTTCAGTTCTGGTATTAATCCAAAAGGGAAAACAAAAATCAACATATCAGAAGAAGCCCCAAATAGCAACCCAAGACCACTGCAAAAAGATCAAGCCCTAAGGAGCATATTTGGCCGCGGAACCGCGGCCTAAGCCTGCTTGCGCCGCGGTTCCGCGGCTACTTGATGACGTCACCACTTCGTATTTGCATCAAAACTCTTCTCTCAGGGCCCACACTTCAGAAAGACACCTCAAATTCCAGAAGACTCCAGAGACTTCTGCCAGATCAGCAAACCCTTGTTCCTACACTAAACTAAGCCTTGTATTCTAGAAACTTCTTCTTAAACCCTCGCTTAAACCCTAAGCTAAGCCTAACAAACTCTTTCTAGAAGTCTTTCAACAAACTTTTGGAGGGAACTCAAAGACTTAGGGTTTGGGAGATTTATAAATAAGACCCTAGGCTCACTTGTAAAAGGGATCTCTAATCTTGGAACCTTGGAAAAATCAATCCATTAATTCATTTTAGAGCCATTCTATCTCCTTCTTCATCTTCTTCTTCCACAAGTCTAGTGAGAGGACTTGTGTGAAACCCTAACCCTAAATTCCAATCAAAAGCCAAGATCCCGAGTACCCATCAAGCAAGAAGCCTTGCAACCTTTTATGAGCCGAGCCGATCTTCAACAGAGCAAGTGGTCCGAGCCGATCCGCGACTCACGGAGCCGAGCGACGCCAATTCAACAATTTAGTTCTTCCTCTTGTAGTTCTTGAGCGACTGTAATCAAATTGTTGATATAAATAAAAGGTGATATTCTTTTATCTTGTTTTCTTTAAATTCTCGCATCATGATATCTTTTCAATTCTTGAATACTTTCTGTGTGATGATGTTTGAGTAATACTCCGCTCGTCGAGGAGTCGAGACGATCAATAGAATGATGATGTAATATATCTTAAATCGGTTCTTGAGTCCTACGAGTTTTGTAAACCTTAGCAAGTTCAAGAATCGACGACCCAATTCGTTGCGATGCTTTCTTGATTGATATCGCTCGAGATTGGGGAGTTACGATCGTTTCTTGAAATTGTTAGAGGCTAGAATGCGAATGATATCAACGAAAGAACAAGGGTTAAACGATGAAACCCTAGTTTCATCAAGAAAGCCCTAACTCTCGTCGATCATCATCGATCTAGTATCAATCCTTCGAAGGACAAGAACACGAAATCTTGAGATTACATCACGTCTATGGATCCGATCGATTCCTACGAGCCTCATTTAGATTCTTGACATTTTGGTTGGAAATATCATCGAAACACCGATTCTTGATTTGTTTATCAGTTTCTTGATTCTTGATTAAATATCGTGACACCTGAATCAATCGATAAATTCTTGAATCATGTTTTCTTTTCTTTTCGATTAACTTTTCGATTCAAACAAATTAAACATAGAAACGAATCGCACAATCCCTGTGGACGATCCGCACTCGCTTACGATCTACAACTGACACCGTAGTTGATTGCGGTCAAATATAATTTTTTAATTGTGAGTTCTTTATACAATTTTCTAAAATACCGATACAAGATACTATTATCGATCAAATGAAACCATTATCGGGAAACAATTGATTCGATACTTGCTTTTTACAAACGCATCCGAAAATTATAACAATCAAGTGCTCAGCAGTTTTTGCACAAAAAAGGGACTGAGCCGAAACAAGTGCTTAGCACTCTTTTTCAAATAAAAAAAAACTGAGTGGACTAAGCCCAGGTTGGTTAGGTCTCTTGAGGGTAGAAACTCCCTAATTCAGATCAACCGAGCCCATGTGCTCACTACTTTCCAAACTGATCTTAGTACCAAATACGACTATCGATCTTCCAATTGATGATGTCCCAAAATGATATTCGTCCCACATTCTCCTGAGGAAATCATAGTCTCAAAATACAACTAATGATTCCTGGGTTTACCATTAATCCCTTTTCCCTCAAACACAGGAATTGGTTCAAGGGTACATCTCTCTACACCTCTGATACATGTCATTGTAATTCCTCAACGTCTTTAGAGAGGTGGTGGGTCCCGATAATCAACTGCTTTTTGGTGAACTTCCCAAACTGACGTGCACATCCCAAAGCAAACCATATCCCAGACTGAATGCATCCCATATCATTGTTACTCATCCCGTCACGTAACAAATACACATGCATGCAAGATGGACAATGGACCGAGACGTCCCTAAACTAATAAGGGACCAAAACGTCCTCAAATTAACTGTTGCCTCCAAAATGGCAACAACGGACCGAAACGTCCTCAAACTAAAATCTCATCTCCAACATGGTGATCGACGGACCGAGACATTCTCAAACTAAAATCTCACTTCCAACATGGTGATCGACAGAAGGAGACGTCCTTAAACTAAAATCTCACCTCAAAAATGGTGATCAACGGACCGAGACATCCTTAAACTAAAATCTCACCTCCAAAATGGTGATCAACGGACCGAGATGTCCTTAAACTAAACTCTTGCCTCCAAAATGGTGATCAACAGACCGAGATGTCCTCAAACTAGAACTTCGCCTCCAAAATGGCGATAACGGACCGAAACGTCCTTAAACTAAAACAACGGAGTCCAAATGCTCTCTTATTGGATCTGAAACTAAAATGATCATAAAACCTTGTTAGGTAGATCTTAGTCTCAAATTGGACTAACGTATCCTTAACAGAAAACCAACCGACCCCCAAATGCTCACATACATTTAAGTTGATTTTAATCTCAAACCAGAGTAACGATCCTTAAATAAAAAAAACCAAATCTCAAATATACGGATTTGGACTAAATCGCGCTCTACGGGCGACAACATAAATTAGTCTCCGTATATGATCCACGGGTAATCCAAACAAACAAAAACACACACGACACGAAGTGAACTTCCGTAGAAGGAGAAAGTAGTTATCGCAATGCGGTGACATAATTAACTGTAGGGGCTTGCGCCTGCAGGGAAGAGCGTCCCCACAATAAAAAAAACCTCGCAAAACGAGGGGGAATATGACGAAGTCTTCTATAATGGCCGCATCCTTCCAAACCTCCGATACACTGTGCCATAAATCAACTTGGCATCTTCGGAATGGTGGACGGATAAATCCAAATAGCATCTGTCCCTAAAATTCAGGCCAGACGTCCTAACGTCCCGGTCGCGTCTTTGGGCGGTGAACAGCCTCTTGATGAGGGCTTTAAATCCTTGACGTCAGTGGGAAGGGAGCTACCCGCCAGGGATTGACCGAGAAGGAAAGCTGCTCGGTGGGCTCTTGGTGAGGGCTTTGATCCATAGCGTATATGGCTAGGAAGTTACCCGCTAAGGATTGACCGAGCAGGGAAGCAGCTCGGTGGCCTCTTGATGAGGGCTTTAGATTCTTGGCGTCGGTGGGTAGGGAACTACCCGCCAGGGATTGACAGAGCAAGGAAGCTGCTTGGTGGCCTCTTGGTGAGGGCTTTGATCCTTAGCGTAGGTGGGTAGGAAGTTACCCGCTAAAGATTGACCGAGCAAGAAAACTGCTCTGTGGCCTTTTGATGAGGGCTTTAGATCCTTGGCGTCGGTGGGTAGGGAACTACCCTCCAGGGATTGACCGAGCAAGGAAGCTGCTCGGTGGGCTCTTAGTGAGGGCTTTGATCCTTAGCGTAGATGGGTAGGAAGTTACTCGCTAAGGATTGACCGAGCAGGGAAGCTGCTCGTTGGCCTCTTGATGAGGGCTTTAGATCCTTGGCGTCGGTAGGTAGGGAACTACCCACCAGGGATTGACCGAGCAGGGAAGCTGCTCAGTGGCCTCTTGGTGAGGGCTTTGATCCTTAGCATAGGTGGGTAGGAAGTTACCTGCTAAGGACTGACCGAGCAGGGAAGCTGCTCGGTGGCCTCTTGATGAGGGCTTTTTAGACTTCTCTTCAAATCTTGACATGAAGCGGCTCAAAGCTGCTACTCTCCCTGTGAAACACATGATCTCATCGTTGCTCTTTGGTGTGGCCATATTGAGAATGGCACTGATCTTTTCTGGGTTCGCTTCGATTTCTCGGTGGGTAACTATGAACCCAATGAATTTCCCGCTAGTGACTCCGAACGCGCACTTGGCTGGATTCAGCCTCATTTTGTATTTGTGGAGGATGTCGAATGTCTCGCCAAGATCTTCGGTGTGCTCGTCCAATGAGGTTGATTTCACGAGCATGTAGTCGACGTAAACCTCCATGTTCTTCCCGATCTGCATTTTGAACATTTTGTTAATTAGACGCTGATATGTAGCCCAGCATTTTTGAGGCCGAAGGGCATCACTTTGGAGCAGTATGCCCCCAGGTCCATGATGAACGCGGTAAGTTCTTCATCTGCCGGGTTCATACAGATCTGGTTGTAGCCGGAGAAAGCATCCATGAAGCTGAGCAATTCACGGCCTGCAAAGATGTCTACTAGCTGGTCCATCTGAGGGAGGGGATAGTTGTCTTTCGGGCAGGCCTTGTTCAGGTCAGTGAAGTCGACGCACAAGCGCCACTTCCCGTTCGCCTTTCTAACTATAACTACATTCGCCAGCCAATCCGAGTAATCAACATTTTGAATGAAGTTGGCTGCGAGCAATCTATCGACCTCATCCTCAATCGCCTTTGCTCGCGCGAAACTTTGCTTCTTTTTTCTGACGGGTCGGGCCTGTGGGTCGACCCCGAGCTTGCGTGAAATTACTTTGGGGTCGATCCCGGGCATGTCAGCAGGTGCCCAGGCGAACACGTCCGAATTCCTTCGGAGAAAGTGGATCAAGTCTTCGCCCCGGGCTCTTGTTAAAAGGAATCCGATCTGGACGGTTCGTCCTTCATTCCCCTCGACGAGGGGGACTTCTGTTAGCGCCTCCACCAGGGCTCCTCGGATTTCTTTCTGTTCGTCGTGAGTGTCCAAGGACCCCTGGATATCATTTGCGTCTTCGAGGTCGTCGCTCTGCTCTCCGGTGGTGGATGTCGCGGTGAAGCAAATCTTGGCGATTCGCTGGTTCCCGTAGGCCCGGCCTATCCCCCCTTGATCTAATGAAAATTTGATCGCAAAGTGGTAGGTCGAGATTTGAGCCCGGAGGGTGTTTAATATCGGGCGTCCCAGGAGGATGTTGTAAGATGAGAGGATACTAGCAACGATGAATTACACCGGTACGGTCCTCGTATAGCCCGCTTTCTTAATGTTGAGGAGGAAGGTGACTTGTCACGCCCCACTTCCCAGAGTACGCTAAGATGGGCACGCGACATAGCCAACCATGCTACCTGTGGGTAGGAAATATCCATCCACAGTCACATTACGGCTGTAGAGATATCAAGAACAGAATATAACTATCTAATACATGTCCATAAGCCAAGATAAAATGAGTCAAGAATAATAAAATGCGGAAGCAAAAGATCCAATACAAAATAACTGGAATGTATGTCCCATAATGCGGGCTCACATCAGGAAATAAATGCAGAAAAGTAAAAGAACTAACTACTGCTGAATCCTCACTGCTCAGCCTGCTGGCTGAAATATTCCTGCTCGGACTGCAGCAAAGGTACGGAATCTGGGCCATGCAAAACCCAGACGTCAGCACGTCATGTCATCAAGCAATAAAATATAAACAGGGTAACAGGCAATGCAAATATAATCATGAATGATAAAGCAGGTGTAACAGCAATATAAATCAGGGCAGTGAAGGGTAGTGTGCAGTGAGTAAACTAAACTGTTCTATTGGGTTTTCTACTCTCAAGTCTATGAAATCAATTTGATGAATCATCGATGTAACTCAATAGTATCCCGTGCATGCCCGGGACCACGGTCTAAGACTCTCGGGCTGAAACCGAGACGTGCCGCTAGGCACTAACAGGAAAAGGGTACAGACCAACGATGTCAGCAGCATCGTCACGAGGCGGACCTAGCCTCTAAAACTGATCAGTAAAAGCAAGCAACTGTCGAGTTACAAGTCAGATTTCATCATTAATATCCCCATACCCCCAAGTTATATGTGTCAAGTCAGGTATTCCGTAATCAAGAACTAATACCAACACAGGATCAGGTAGGTGCAGCTTTGTCTGGATAGACAACAGGAACGGTCCATAAGGACAACATGTCGAGGTTGTTGGCATTAGTAAGAAGATCAGGTAACAGGTCAAGCTATGATACATCAGGTCAAGTCAGGTAGTGTACATATATCAAGTCATGTCAAGTAGTGGTGTATCAGGTATCAAGTGAAGCAGTGGTATGTCAGGTCATAACAGGTAGTGCACATGTGTCAAGCGGATGCTCATACTAAAACTGTAGCAAGTACGAATGCACGGTAAAGCATGGATGCACAAATATTTATCAGGGATTACATCATAACTATGTAGGATGCACAAGATCAAGTATGGGATACTAATGTAACAGTAAAATGAAATAATATAGTCTCGGCGTGCAACTGGATATGTAATAAACCGTACGGATACAGACGGATACTATAAAACTGTAAATCGGTAAAATTTGCTGAATATTAAAACACAAGCACTATTATTTATTAAATAGATATTTATATAATAATATTAACATGGATAACATATTCAAGCCGATTAATAACTATAAAAGTGGTATTGATTAACCATGCACAAGAAAGTTCCGTTCAGAAATTCAGCGCCACCCTGATTTGTAAAATAGCTTAAAAATAACAAACGTTCTCCAAAAAGGACGTGTCTTATACCAAAACAAAGATAATTCAATAAGCTTTTCATTTTTATAAACATCTCAGGTTGTTCCTATAAAAATTTATGAACATCCGATATTGAAAGTTTGCTGCTGGAATTTCCTTGGACAGCAGTTTAGAGACATATTCATTTGCATTTTACGTTATTTAAACAATTTATTTTGTAAGTAAATATTTCATAGAGTTATAGTATTCTGAGTTAGTTTCGTAATGAACTAAAGAACGTATACTAATGATTTTTCTATGATTTATAATGAATTTTATAAGGTAAGGTGTACAGTAAATTTCAGATTTGTCGTATCCGCTTTTTCAACGACATTTCATGTGTAAACTATAATATTATCAAATGTATAACATTATAAAATGCAGATTATAAACTAATTAAAGATAATAATAAGAAATATTATGACGATATATACATTAAATGATATGGATGCAGTATAATGTAATCTAGTATGTCACAAGATAAGTTTTCATGATCTAAATTTAAAATGATATAAACGGATGCAAACGGAATATCGAAACGTTATAAAATTAAATATGGGTTACTAGATTTAAACTATACGTATGGTATTTATTTAAATAGGTATAAAATGAATTATATAGCATGTAGCAAGATTAACTTATCTAGACGGAACAAGAACGGATGTGTACGGAACGTTATTCGTCGGCGAAATATCGCGACGCGCGCACGGTACACGGAACGGTTCCAAAAAATGCACGAGAGTGATCACGCAAGTCAGGTACGTTCACTGGATCACTCGGATCGTCAGCGACGAGCACGGCTCCGGCGGTGATCACCGGAATCAAGAAAGAAGATCAAGAAAAAGAAAGAAGAAAGAAGAAGTAAGAAGAAGATGTTGTGTATTAAATAAGGAAAGAAAAATTAAATAAATAATATATATATATATATATATATATATATATATATATATGCAGAGAGGAGAGAGAGAGAAAGGGGTTGTTGGTTTGTTAGGAAATTAGATTTAAAATTTTAAAAGATTTTTAGATTTAAAATTTTAGATAAGAGGTTTCATTTTGTTAAAGAAATCGTATGAAAATATTTAAACTAAATTTTAAAATTAAATAAATTGAATTTTGGCGGGATACAAAAATATTTCAAAACGCGTCCGGGTCGGGTCTAAAAATTCAAATTTAAAATACGAAAAATATGTGCGACTTTCAAAATTCAAAATGAATGCTCAGGTAAAGAAAATGCATAGACGGATGCACGTACATGCGCATAGCCATCCAAACACGTCCGTTTCACTGAACGGGACGATAACAAGATGTGCGGATGCTACCACGGGGTTAGGAGTATCATGCAGGCTATGAAATGCAATTTTAAATTATTTTACATGACCTAAAATGTTATATGGTAAAAGATGCAATACCAGGTAAAATGCCAGTATGCAGTATACATGAGATGCACGTGTCTATATAACAAGTCAGGTTAATCTATAAATATGAATCAAACAGGTTCAAGCAAGCGGGTCGAGTCGAATGCAATGTAAAATGTAAAAATACCATTCGCACCCAAAACCCGTTAAATCAAGAAAATACCACAGATAAGTAAATACGGGAACTGGAATTTGTATAAATGAACTCGGTTGTTACATGACTACTCACTCAGCCGGGATGGAGTGGTTGGTAAATCGTGATAGGACGTGGGAGGTTGGCCGTTGGTCGGACGGCCCTAGCCCCATACGCTGGAAGCAGTCATAGAATAGGGTATCTGCCGAGCTTCCGGAATCGACCAATATCCTCTGAATCTCGTAACGGTGGACCCGTGCCGTAATCACGACAGGGTCGTTGTGAGACAAGGATATACCGTAGAGGTCTTCATCTGTGAAGATGATGGGCTCGGCGGTCCTGCATTTCTTCTGGGGCGGGTCGCTTGTTCCCTCAACGGGTAGGAGGCGGTGAGTCTCGCCGGCACCACGGGCGAACCCTGAGGAAACGACCATGATTTGGCCGATCGTTAATTCACCGGGAGGGGGCCGGTTCTCTTGCTCCCTGTCTGCCCGTCGCTTGTCCCGCAGGTATTTCGCCAGGTGGCCAGAGCGGATCAACTTCTCGATGTAGTCCCGGAGTTGTTTACAGTTCTCGGTCGGGTGGCCCTGCTACCTATGGAAGACATGGTACGGGCCCCGGGTTCGTTTAGCCGCTCTATGGGTGACCGGCAGGAGCTTGAAAAATTGCTCGCCCTTCGCCTCCTCTAACAGCTCGGTCTGGAAGATGTTGAGAGGAGTATACTTCTGGAACTTTGGAGAGTATGGTTTTGGTCGGTCGACCTTCTTCTTCTCTTCTCCGTCCCTCTTCTTTTGGTCGACTTGGTTGCCACGGGGTATGTTGGCGTTCACCTCAGACTCGAGTTGGATCTCTCGTTCAGTCCAAGCTTTTATCTCGGCCATGGTCTTAGGTTACGCTAATGTAAAAGAGCGAAGCCACTCCTTGTGCCTAAGACCCGACTTTAGAGCGGTGATAACAGTTTCATCTCGGTGATCGGGGACTTCGAGGAGAGCGTTGTATAAACGAGTGACATATCCCTTAAAGGATTCTTTGTCCCTGCTCTTTATGGTGAACATGTGGTTGACTGTTCTCTTCTTTCGCCTGTTGCCGACGAAGTGTTCGAGGAATTGGATGGCCAACTCGACAAAAGTCGAGATAAAGTGTGGCGCCAATCCCCGGAACCAGTCCTGACTTGCACGAATGAGGGTGGTCGGGAAAGCTCGGCACTGGGCTGCGTCCGAGTTATCCTGGAAGCTCATGCTCGCCGTGAACGCGTCCAGGTGGTCCTTCGGGTCGGACTTCCCGTCGAAGAGGGCCACCTTGGGCGGCTTTTTCCTAGACGAGACGTGTACGGCGAGCAACTCCTCGGTGAAGGGCTTCGTAAGTGATTCGGGGGCGTACCTAGCCCCTTCACTGGATGGATGACCCTCCCGATGTATACTCTCGATTTTCTTTTCGAGGGCATCGAGGCGGTCCTGATACCTCGAGGATTCGGCCAATCAGAGTGGTGGCCCTTCCCGCTTGTGGTCTGCATCAGGCTGTGACTCCGATTCTGTTCTATCAAATTCCTTAGGTCTCCTGGCAGGGTCCTTCTTGAGTTTTCGAGGCGAGTGTCGTTCGCACGATCCCGTCGAGGGAGAGGGTGTCGGTCATGCCTGGGAGCAGGCGAGCTGACCGATACCCTCTCGGGAGGGACGGGAACGCGACGGGCCTTGGGACGATAGGCTCTTTCACGAGACCGCGGCGTGGAGCCGTGTGGCACCTAGCGGGCCATTGAATCGGTCGCCGCGGGGGAGCCGCGGTCGCCGGAGTGAGCACGGCGTTGTTCGGTGGTGCCGGCGTGGGCGGTGTCGATCTGCCCCTCTGCGGAGGTCATGATTCCTAGGAGGGGGAACGGCGACCCGGGAGGCTGAGCCCACCGTTTGGACACGGACAAGAGCATCCACTATAGACGCAAAGCTGTCTCTATCCTTGCCGAGAGGGCATGGACGGCGTTCGGAGGGGGAGTAGATCCGTCCGTGCCTCCGTTGTGGGGAAGGCGGCGGCTTGTGCTGGAATCGTCACGGTTTTCGCTCGCCATGAAGTCTAGAGCGGAAGATCAACTTTCGATGGGTAGAAAAAATTGGTTTTCCACAGACGGTGCAAACTGATGGAGGCCTAATCTCCTTCAGATGTTGTCGTCCGTCGATCTGTCATGAACGTTGATGAAGGGTTGAGATTGGTGTTGAAGGTTGTCTCCTTGGACATGCGGATCTCAATGGGTTGATTTTGAGGTGAAGCCGAGCTACCTGCAAAGTAGTCCCGTGTGGGTGACCACCGTAGGAACCTCCAACTATCAAGTTAGCCGAGAAAAATGAGCAGAGTAGCGGCTTGTTGGGTTAAAAATTGCCTTACCTGAGTCGTCTGGGAGAGGGGTTTTTATAGTTGTCACATGGAGCGAGCTGACGCGAGATCTTCGCCGTTAGTTACGTCCCTGACGTTACGCTTACATGAATGACGAGATCTCTCCATTAATGACGAGATATGCTCGTTAATGGGGGGATACGACGGCGTGAAACGCGGGATGTTGGATGGCGGATATCTCGCTTCTGGCGAGATACGCGGAGCCGTGGCGGAGACGCTTGGGCTCTGCGTTCTTGGTTGCTCGGTAGAACCGGAAAGGCTTAACTCGGCTGGAGGCTCAGAGGCAAGCGGGAGGCCGAGAAAGCTCGGTTCTGTGATAGCTCAGAGGCGAGCTGGAAGGGCTGAGGAAGCTCAGCGTGTAGGAGGACTCGGAGGCGAGCCGATGGTTATTTGTAGGGCGAGCATAGAAGTGTTCTGGAAGGCCATCAAAGGTCGGGTCAATCCTCTTGGCGAAGGCCTGGAGATTGTTTTCAATGTATCGTGCTTGCTTCTGTCCGTATGATCCGGGATACGTCATCTACCACGTGCCATGATCTGGGAAATTCCCACTTAAGAGTATCATCAGAATCTTAATTAATTTTCAGTAAAATTAAGCAGAATATGACACGGAGCTGATCGATAGTTCTACATCTCTTTCCAAAGTCAAACACCAACCTCCTGTACGTGTTAATTTCCTTTCAATTCATGAGAGACAACGATCGATATCCCCACACGCTAATTAATTACCTACAGGTTTGGATGAATTGGAATTAATTACAAGATCAAAGGGTCGGTCGATCGGCTACCACTCCATTAGTTTCATTCTCAATTTGAGTTTGAGGTACCACTCCATTAGTTTAGGCCTCATTTTTTATTAGTTAGTATTTAATTACAAAATGGATTATTCGATTAATTCTATCACCTTCATTTGGTCAACCACTTGACAAAATTATATATATATATATATATATATATATATATATATATATATATATTATTTTTTTCATGCAACCGAGTCATGGCAGGTATTAAATTTATGCAGCTTGTCAACCTTAATATATAATCAAAGGAAATTAAAGTATTTGATTTGTGCCTCTAGAATGTAGCTAGGAATGTCATTGCTTATGTAATATAGAATCACAATCTAGATATGCATAATTGTAATTAATTAATTTATCTTGACTGTAAGACAGATACATTACGTACCGACTTTAATTTTACTCAAAAACCAAGCAATAATTTACATCTAGAAGCTCATGTGCAAGGAAATGATTTTTTAGGAGTAATAGAGTAAGATTGATAAGAGTATCATATGAATTTCATTTTTTAAGCATGTGCCATATTTTAAGGCATGGAGACGTCCAGAAATCCATACTTTCTATAAAAATAATCCTCGACTTGTGAGAGAAAATAATATTTCACGTGCCATATAACTTAAAAAGAAACTCCATATGGATTTGGTTGGAGGTAACCTTCCCTCTGGCCACGTCATCCAAGAAGTAGGAGTATTTTAGGCCCCATTCACCACTCTAACTGCATATCGTTGGGGTAATATGAAAGGATTCAGTTCAGTTATAAGCCGACTTGAACCGAAGTTTATTTTCGAATGGTAGGATATTATAGTTACCAATGGATACGTATAGCCAGCATTAATTAGTGTGGTCATATAATGGGAAAAAGTAATAAATTAAACATATGTAAAGGGTAGTCAAAACTGATAGCTAGGTATGATAATATTTAGACTTTTCCAATGAATATGACCATACTCAATAGTTTACGTATCTCGTGCTTCCCATGGCCCAAGGTGCTAACTAAACTTTTGTCGGATTTATATGATAGGTTTCATATATTTAAATTATCAAGTTAGGTTTAGAGATGATAGATATATAGATAGTTACCAACCATAAAGTTATTTATTCTTGGAATATTTGATATCTATCAGGCCAATATTAATTTCATATTAATGTAGTACTAAATCATTGGCTTCAAGTCAGCGGTAAAATTTTGATCGGGTCATGTTCTATAGATACTTGTATACAATTAGTGGCCCTCAAAAAACTACATTTTTTTAAGAATATGAGAATTGAACAAACGACGATCGAGTCTTTAGAGCCTATCAAAATTTAAATTGAGCTAACAAATTAGGCTGGTTAGCTCACAAGCCAAACTGGAGCTTACCTGATCTAGTTCATTAATAGTTTCCTTCTGCTCGTTTATGCACAATTAATATTGTAATTTATCTATTTTAAAGTAATCGATTTTTAATTAGGACACCAATCAATCTAATTTGATAGATTTTGATATTCAGAATGTAGAACTCATACCGGTGCAAATGCACTTTCAATATAGTTAACATTCCATCTAAAAGATGGGGTTCTCATACATGTCATTTACCCATACACGTGCATCTCTTGTTGTTTCCCATCCACGGCGGATCCAGGAATTTTGTATAGAGGGACCACTCACAATCACAACAAGTTCTTAATAAAGAACTCCCCGGAGAATATATAAATTCACTAGTAATTCTATATATTTGAAATATCCGTATCTAAATATTATACTAACTTAATTATAATCATTAAAATATCTATATTTATTTTTACACACATTTTCAGTTCATATCTTAGAAATGTTGGCTGACAGTTACAATTAATGTACCAATTGTATCAAAATTTACTTTTACAATGTATGCCACCAAACGCTTCTTTATTGAGTAGTCTTCCATTCGCTTAATATTGACATTTTGACAAGATATATTCCTTAATTCAACCTTGATAGTTAAACACTACTGTAAAGCCGGAAATATTTACTAAGGATTTTTTATTAAAAAAATTGATTTTTTGATAGCAGTGAAGAGAGGTGAAGATGCACCAGATAACACCATAGAGACCGATATATATCGATCTAAGATTTCCAAATTTGGAGTTTTAAGAGAGGAGGATTATCTATGGTGAAATGATAATGTATTCTGATGGAGCTCTGGATCTCCTTCGGATATTATCCTCCGTTGATCTGCTGCGAGGGCTGATGGACGACTGAGATTGAGTTAGAGGTTTGACCCCTGAAGAGTGTGCGGATCTCAATGGGCTTTGGGTGGTTGTGGCCGAGCTACCTACAAGGAAGTCCCGGAGTGGTTGTGCCACCGAGCACCCTCTGACGATCAAGTTAGTGATGTAAATTGGGCAGAGTAGCGGTCTAGTGGAGAGAATTGCGTATCTCGATCGTCTGAGATAGGGGTTTATATAGCGGCAGCAATGGATAGGCAGGCGCGAGAATCACGCCGGCCGTTACGCTCCTGGCGTCACGCCCGCGTGATAGACGGGATCCCGCATTAATGGCGAGACGGGCTCGTTAATGGGGGATCGTAGTGGCATGGAACGCGAGATCGTGGGCGGCAGATATCTCGCGCATGGCGAGATTCGCGGAGCCGTGGCGGAGGCGCCTGCGGGTCGGTTAGGGTGAGACCGAGGAAGACCACCTCGGCGGGAGGCTCGGGCACGAGCGAGAGGCCGAGGCATCTTGGTTCTGTGATAGCTCGGAGGCGAGCCGGAAGGGCGAGGAAGCTCAGCCGGAAGGATGGCTTGGAGGCGAGTCGGAGGGTCGAGAAAGCTCGGGCCTGTGATAGCTCAGAGTAGAGCAAAGGAACAGTTGGCTTAGCTGCGGAAGTGCTCGGGGGCAAGAAGTGGGATGCATCCTCGGAGACAGGGTTTGAAGGAAGCCCCCACTGTAGGACACCGGTTCCCCCTCTGTGGCCCTCAAGAGCCTGACTGGCTTACGCATGTGACACGTCATCCGCCACGTGTCATGATATAAGGAATTACCGTTATTGAGCATCATCATTAGCCCCCCACTCTCGTTCCGATCTATTTGTGGGTCGGGTCGAGAGTGGACTGCTTGGTTCTTTCTGTGCGGCTTAGCGCTGGTAATTCCTCATGTGGATTGTTCTGGGACGACACGGCGTTCATGTTGTCGCGCATCGAGTATGAGTCGAACGAAGGACGAGCATGGGAAGGTCGGTATCCTCCTATTGCCGGGGTTGAGGCGCTAATCGTGCGTTGAGTATGAGTTTACTCGGCGGATTTTGAATTCGTGTCTTTGTAGGGTAGGAAGCTACCCGCTGCGGATGCGCCAAGCAGGAGGCTACTCAGCGGCCTCGCGAGGAGGGCTTCGGATCCTCAGCGTCTGATAAGCAGGAGGATACCCGCTGGGGATGCACCGAGCAGGAAGAAACTCGACGGCCTCGTGAGGAGGGCTTCAGATCCTCAGCGTCTGATGGGCAGGAGGCTGCCCGCTGGGGATGCGCCGAGCAGGAACAAACTCGGCGACCTCGTAAGGAGGGCTTCAGACCCACCGCATTGATGGGTAAGAAGTTACTCGCTAAGGATTGGGCGAGCAGGGTAGTTGCTCGGTGGCATCTTGGTGGGGGCTTAGATCCCTAGCGCCATGGGGTAGGAAACTACCAGCAAGGGATTACCGAGCAGGGGCGAGCCCGGTTGCCTCTTGGCGAGGGCTTAGATCTCTGGCGTCGTGGGGTAAGGAGCTACCAGCCAGGGATAACCGAGCAAGGGCGAGCTCGGTTGCCTCTTGGCGAGGGCTTAGATCTCGGGCGTCGTGGGGTAGGGAGCTACCAGCCAGGGATAACCGAGCAAGGGCGAGCTCGGTTGCCTCTTGGCGAAGGCTTAGATCTCTGGCGTCATGAGGTAAGGAGCTACCATCCAAGGATAACCGAGCAAAGGCGAACTCGGTTGCCTCTTGGTGAGGGCTTAGATCCTTAAGAACGGGCCGAGCAGGGTTACTGCCCGGTGCCTCTTGGCGAGGGCTTTGATCCTTAGCGCGGGAGGGGCCGTAAGAGGCCTGCTAAGGATGGGCCGAGCAGAGTTGCTGCCTGGTGCCTCTTGGCGAGGGGTTGGATCCCTAAAGACGGGCCGAGCAGGGTTGCTGCCCGGTGCCTCTTGGCGAGGGGTTGGATCCCTAAAGACGGGCCGAGCAGGGTTGCTGTCCGGTGCCTCTTGGCGAGGGCTTGGATCCCTAAGGACGGGCCGAGCAGGGTTGCTGCCCGGTGCCTCTTGGCGAGGGCTTTGATCCTTGGCGTCAATGGGTAGTAAACTACCGGCCATGGATGACCAAGCAGGGTAGCTGCTCGGTCGCCTCTTGGTGAGATCCTTAGCGTGGGAAGGACCGTAAAAGGCCTGCTAAGGACGGGCCGAGCAGGGTTGCTGCCTAGTGCCTCTTGGTGAGGGCTTTGATCTTTGGCGTCGTTGAGTAGTGAACTACCCACTAGGGATGACCAAGCAGGGTAGCTGCTCGGTCGCCTCTTGGTGAGGGCTTTGATCCTTATAGCGCGCGGGGGGGAGGGGGGCGTAGGAGGCATGCTAAGGATGGACTAAGAGTGAAGCTGCTCAGTTGCCTCTTGGCGAAGTCTTAGATTCTTGGCGTCGTGGGGTAGGGAACTACCAGCCAGGGATAACCGAGCAAGGGCGAGTCCGGTTGCCTCTTGGCGAGGGCTTAGATCCTTAAGGACGGACCGAGCAGGGTTGCTGCCCGGTGCCTCTTAGCGAGGGCTTTGATCCTTAGCGCAGAAGGGGCCGTGAGAGACCTGCTAAGGACGGGCCGAGCAGGGTTGCTACTCGGTCTTCTTCTTCTCTTCCCTACTCCTTTTCTTCTGATCGGCTCGTTCTGTTCGGGGCAAATTGGCGTTCACCTCTGATTCGAGTTGGATCTCACGTTCGGTCCAGGCTTTGACCTTGGCCATGGCCTTAGCTTGCGCTAATGCAAAGGAGCGTAACCACTCCTGTGCCTAAGACCAGACCTAAGTGCCGTGATGACCGTCTCGTCCCGGTGTTCCGGGACTTCGAGAAGGGCGTTGTAGAAGCGGGTTACGTACCCTTTGAAGGTTTTCTTGTCCCCGCTTTTTATCGTGAAGAGGTGGTCCACGGTCCGCTTCTGCCGCCTGTTCCCAACAAAATGGCTGAGGAATTGGGTGGCCAGCTCGTCGAAGGTTGAGATCGAGCATGGCACAAGACCTCGGAACAAGTCTCGCCCGTAGCGGATGAGAGTGGCCGGAAAAACACGGCATTAGGCGACGTCAGAGCAGTCTTGGAAACTCATCCCGGCCGTGAATGCGTCCAAATGGTCTTCTGGGTCGGACTTGCCGTCGAAGAGCGAGATCTTCGGGGGTTTGTTTCAGGAAGAGACATGGACGGCGAGAAGTTCCTCGGAGAAAGGCTTCGTGAGTGAGTCGGCGGAGCATTTAGCCCCGTCGCTGGAATGACGACCTTCCCGATGCATGCTCTCGATTTTCTTCTCGAGGGCGTCGAGTCGGCCGTGGTACCCCAATGACTTGGCACATTCTGATCTTTGGCCTATGCTGGCGGAGGCTTCTGCGTGGACACGGCCCCGGTTCCGTTCGATGACATTCCTCAGGTCTCCAGGTGAGGTTGTTTTCGAGCTGCCGTAGCAAGTCTCGTGTGCGCAACCCCGTCGAGGGAGGGGGCGCCGGTCATGCCTGGAAGCAGGCGAGCTGACCGACACCTCCTCGGGAAGGACAGGGGCGTGACGGGACTCAGGGCGAGGCGCCCTGGCGTAAGACCTTAGAGTTAAACTGTGCGGTGCCCATCGGGTCATTGAATATGTCGGCCCGGGGGATCCACGGCCGCCGGAGACAGCGAGGCGGTGATCGGTTGCGCCAACGCGTGCAGAGTCTTCTCTCCCTCTTTAAGGGTCCCGATCCCGCGGAAGGGGAGCGGCGACCTGGGGAGCTTGCCCGACCACTTGGACGCAGACGATCACATCCACGACGGACGTGAGTCGATCTATCCGGACAGATAGGGCGTTATAGACGCTCGGCGGAGGAGGGGATTCTCCCTCGTCTCCACTGTGGGAAGGTCGACGGCTGGTGCTGGGATTGTCGCGGTGACCGCTTTCCATGTAGTCGAAATCGGAAGATGAACTTTTGGTTGAGTGGAACTGTGTTCCCACAGACGACACCAACTGATGGAGCTCTAGATCTCCTTCAGATGTTATCCTCTGTTGATCTGCTGCAAGGGCTGATGGACGACTGAGATTGAGTTAGAGGGTTGACCCCTGAAGAGTGTGTGGATCTCAATAGGCTTTGGATGGTTGTGGCCGAGCTACCTGCAAGAAAGTCCCGGGGTGGCTGTGCCACCGAAGACCCTCCGACGATCAAGTTAGTGATGTAAATTGGGCAGAGTAGCGGCCTAGTGGAGAGAATTGCGTATCTCGATCATCTGAGAGAGGGATTTATATAGCGGCAGCGATGGGCAGGCAGGCGCGAGAATCATGTCGGTCGTTACGCTCCTGGCGTCATGCTCGCGTGATAGGCGGGATCCCGCATTAATGACGATACAAGCTTGTTAATGGAGGATCGTGGTGGTGTGGAACGCGGGATCATGGGCGGCGGATATCTCTCGCATGGCGAGATTCGCGGAGCCGTGGCGGAGGCGCCTGCGGGTCGGTCAGGGTGAGACCGAGGAAGATCACCTCGGCGGGAGGCTCGGGCACGAGCGAGGGGCTGAGGCATCTTGGTTCTGTGACAGCTCGGAGGCGAGCCGGGAGGGCGAAAAAGCTCAGCCCGAAGGATGGCTCGGAGGCGAGTCGGATGGCAGAGGAAGCTCGGGCCTGTGGTAGCACGGAGTGGAGCAAAGGGACAGTTGGCTTGGCTGCGGAAATGCTCGGGGGCAAGGAGTGGGGTGTAATCTCGGAGACAGGGTTTGAGGGAAGCTCCCACTGTAGCACACTGGTTACCCTTCCGTGGCCCTTAGGGGCCTAACTGGGTTACGCATGTGACACGTCATCCGCCACGTGTCATGATATCAGAAATTACCGTTACTGAGCATCATCATATTCACTTTGCTTAATAATCATTAATGCCATAAGAATATTACAACAAAATCAATTAGCTGTATTAATTACTATATTATCAAAAGGCTAAAAATAATTAGTCTGTAAAACAAGAAATGAAGTAAGACTTGAATTAGAGGGGTTCAATTAAGCACAGAATGAAAAGGAAGTTTGTAAGTTGAGAGAAAATAAATAAATAAAGCTTGGACTAAGATCAAGGGTGGGGGTGCTGGAGTTGATGGCCATCAATGGGCTCCATTGGCATCCAATAGGTTGATAGCTGGGAGAGTATATATACTTGTATATGATTTTCATGCAACTCGGTGGGGGCCGCGCCCCCACACCTCACTACCTGCAGGGTCCTCGGCCAAGAGAGTATATATACTTATACGGTAGCATTCCATCCAAAAGATCTAAATCAAAATCAATCGGGTTTCTAATCTATATCTTATATCCATGTGTGCATCTTTCATTATGTTCTATGCTAGACCATTCCAACACAAATAACTACACCTGACTCGATAATACAAATATAATATCTAATATCTAAAACATTCGGTAATTATATATATATAAAAAGAAGTTTTATGTTTTTTCCTTTTGCCTTGGAAGGGTACTATAGTTTTATTGGTTAACGAGCCGTAAACGGTTCAACTCATATATAAAACAAGCTTGTGACTGACTTGTTGATTTTATCGTTATATGGATTCCGATAAGTAAACGAGCCGCTAATGATCGCCAAACTCGATTCGACAGATAAACGAGAAACCGGACTTTGAAACAATTGATTGATCATGTTCATCGACTTGGGTCGGCCGATCAAAGTCAAGCTGAACCTGACTAGTTGAAGTTCAGCTGATTTACTACCCTAGCAATATATGCAAAGCTCAAGTTGGACAAGTGCTTTGATCCCAAATCTAAATTGTTAAGCTTAACATAAATCCCCCAATCAATTCTATGCATAGCTCATGCTCAAGTCACCTCTACGTCAAAAACCAACACAAGACTAAAAAATACGTTAAATGAAATAAAACGTGGCAGCTCAAAATCGAGTACAGCTCGACTCAGACGATGAGAGATTAAGACCCTTGGAATTTTAAAAATGAAGCAGCATGCATGCAGTCAACTGTATATATTCAATCTAGAAGCAAGTATACATCAACTTGGAAGCAAGCATATGCATTTAATTAATCAGCGGACACGTCTGCATGGCTGTCACATGCAGCATTATTCCATTTACGTCCCTTTCGCTTACAGTCTCGTTTACTATTTACGGATGTACCCCAACTCCTCTCTGTCACGCGGTATCACGTGATGCCCCCCTCATCCACAATCTAGTCTAGAAAATATTGTTGTACTTAATTAGTTCATCTTTTTATTTGTTTTTTCAATTTTTTCTAGGCATAGAACATGATCGCTAATTGCAAAGTTTTGAAGATAAAACATGGATTAAGTTTTTCAGTTTTATAGAATATTCAAAGCAAACACTCCTACAAATAAGTAAGGGTTGCCCCTACGGATATAGCCGTAGGGCAAGAAAATACCCTGTAGGTGCAAACGCCGTAGGTGCAAGTCGAAGCCTTGAACTTGCCCCTACGGAGTTCTGTGTAGGTGCCGTTTGCCCTACGGAATAGACCGTAGGGGCAAAAAATTTATTTTATTTACGGTTTTTTAAAATAGTTTACGTGTATCTACGGATGAATCCGTAGGGCCAAGTAATAGCCCCTACGGATACACACCACTACATATATGGGTTGCCCCTACGGATTTATCCGTAGGGGCAACACACTGTCCCTACGGATATATGCGTAGGGGCGAAAAAATACCCCGTAGATGCAAAGGCCGCAGGTGCAAGTTGAGGCCCTGAACTTGCCCCTACGGGCAAATTCTTGCCCCTACGGATTTATGTGTAGGTCCTATTGCCCCTACGGACTAAGCCGTAGGGTAAAAAAATTTATATTGTTTACGGTTTTTTTAATATATTAAGTGTACCTACGGACAGATCCGTAGGTCCAAGTTATACCCCCTACGGCTAGCTACGTAGGTACCTATCCGTAGGGGAGAGGCAGTGGCCCCTACGGATATGTCCGTAGGGGCACGCCCCAACCCCCTGGTACTGAGATCAGGGGGGAAATATCAGTTACTGCTGATATTTTGCCCCTACGGATTTATCCGTAGGGCAATATGTGTACCTACGGATTAATCCGTAGGTACATATTATCTGTATTTTTTTTTTTAAAATGGGCTGCTTGATTTTTTCCCGCCCTGTGCACAATAATATATACATCAATCAAATATAAAAATAATCATCACACAACATATATCGCAGTATTCATAATCACATCTCACGCATATAATATACAAAAGAAATCGAAAAACTGAATATGATATAAATATAAACCAATATCGATATCGTTTCAAAATGTAGTACAATGTGTATGATATAAATAAATACATGTTTCAAAAAATAAGAACCAAAAAGCTACCCTAGTTCGGTCCAGCTCCACCTCTGAATAACGATAGAATAACGCGCGCCTGCTCCTCGGTCAATAAACTCTGCAATTCGGCGTGAGCGGGAGTCTGAGCGGCCTGTGGAGCTGGCGATGTGGTCTGCGCAGCCGCCGTCGAGGTAGTCGCTTGCGGAGCCGCGGCTGCGGGAGTCTGAGTGGGCGGTGGAGCTACAGGACCTGTCTGCGGAAGCGCAGCCGATGTAGTGGCTTGCGGAGCCGCAGCCGAAAGAGATGCATGTGGAGGCTCGGCCGATATACCCTGTCGCGTCTGGACCTAACGTGTGTAATAAGCGTGTAAGAACTGTGTATTATTCGAATTCGTATCATTATTAAGTTATTTCGAAACCCCGTTTGGATATCTAGTTTGTTGTTTATTTTAATTATATCTGTATGTATGATTAATCAAACTTAAGTCTAAAACCAAATAAGCTCAAGCTACGTACTAATTATGGATATGTTGATATCTATATAATATGACATGATATTTTACTATAAAGCAGTATACATACCAGCATCTCCTTCAACTCCTGAATGGTGGCCCTCAAGCTCTCCAGTTCCTGATGGACACGTCGGTCATCCGAGACGGAGGAAGTAACCGCCGGGGTGGAGTCCAACCTCATATGGGCCCTACTAGGGCCCAGTCCCTGGCCTCTCTCCCAACCTCCGTGGTGCCCTCCGTGTGCGGCGTCCAGAACTGGGATCAACAGCCTCGGATCGCTCTGTCCGGTAAAATCGATCCCCGAGGCCTGGGCCTGCTCAACCACCCGCTCCTACACCCACATTAAGCAGTAAAGTACAAGTATAAGATTTAAACTTGAACCTTCCAAAACTAAAATTTCAAATTTGGGTAGAAAAAATATTAACACTTACGCAGTACTCCTGGGTAGCGACGTCGGGATATTGAAGCTCGCCCGTGGCGGGATCTGTCGAGGTGCCGTGGATGGCAAGATATGCGGACAGCACGCTCGGTGTACCACCTGACGCCACGGTCCGAGATGTCTGCAATATTAGAAACTAACTCTTAATATTAGAAATATTAGAAAATAACTCTTAATATTGCAGAATATCACAAAGGTCGGTCTATTGTAATTTACCGATAACTCCATGGCTCGAGTAATATTCCTCGAGCCACCTGTGTAAGTGGGGCGACCCCTCTTCGCCGACTTCCTGTTCTCTGTATTCTGAGCGGCCTGTTTCTGCATAACGCATTAACATTTAGTTTTCTAATTAAGAAACACAAAGAAATAAATTATATCATAAATAATGAATTACATTTAAAATACATACCTGTTTGCGTTGGGAGTCGAAATAAGCGCACAATAGAGGCCATGTCTCTACGTCGACTCTCGCAAACGCCGGAGTAGATAGGAGGGCCGCTCTCTCTGCCTCGGGGGTCGCCATCCACAGGGAGTAGCAGTCGGCCTTCAGCTCATTCCTGTTGTATCGGACCTTGGCCTGCATGTTCTTCATCAGGCCATTGTACAGAGCATGAAGATCGAGCACCCTCCCCGGATGATCAGGGTCGGCTACAGGCTGAAAATCATAATCCAACTGAAAATACCAAAAAACATTGTTATTAGATTGCAAGTGTTAATAATAAATATATTGGATAGATCAAATGAAAATATATATTAATACATACCCGAGCCTGATCAAAGAAGAGGGCGAATGAGCGCTGGTGCTGCTCGCCCCACTCAACGTGAAGTGGATAGTTCTTCACGAGTCGGCTCTCGTCCCCCAAATACCGGCCGAACCTCTCGGCATGAGGACCGGTATAGCGATAGTCAAGGGTAAAAAAAAGGGGGAATGCTGCCTCCCCCCTATCTCTGTCAGGCCTCAGCCTATGGGACTGATTCGGGCCTCGAGTCCCCCTCTGGGGATGGGGAGGCCCTGCGTCTGCACGAAATATCAAGACAATCAATAATAAGACAAAGTTGTATTAAGAAATCAAGGTTCAACGAAAATTCAAGTGTGATATATACCTCCGGTGACTATCGCACGAGCCTGGGCCTGGGCAGCAGCACGAGCGGGACGATAGTTCCTCCGGTGAGGAACAACCGGGGTCCCGGATGCGGACGCATCCCCTCCAACTAGAAAATAAACACCGACGCTAAATTTCCATGAAGTTCATATTTATTCTATAGAGCATATGTAAAATGAGTAAATATTTTAAATTTATTCATACTAACCTGCAGACGATGCGGAGGGTATGGAAGCGGCAGGAGTGACCCCTGCGGAAGATGTGGACGCACCACCTATAATTAGACAATTAAAAATAGATTATATAAGTAATTGCAAAAAGAATGTGTAGATCAATAATATAACATTCTAAATCAATATGCATGCACTATAGGATATATAAACATATCCGCAGGTGCGGTGGTGTCACCACCTACAGCTAGACAATAATAAAAATTGCTAAGTAAGAGCAAAAGGAATGTGTGTATTTATGATATAGCATTCTAAATCAATATACATACACTATATGATATATAAACATACCTAGAGGAGCGGGGGTGGCCTCTGTCCCAGATGTGGACGCATCACCAACAACTAGACAATCAAACATTGACAGTATAAGTAATTTTGACATAAACAGACATGAATATCTGTAATATTACATTCAAAATGGATATGCGTGCAGTATACCTGGAGGTGTGGCAAAATCCACACGGAAGGAGGTATCCGAAGGGGTCTCCGATCTAGGTGCAAGACCGGCCCTCTGAAGCTCCCTACGGAGCTCTCCGGGCGGCAGAACCGCTTTGCCTCTGCCTCTGCCTCTGCCTCTGCCGCGGCTGGAGCTCCTGCCGCCCCTCGCTGCTCCCGACATCGTCATCAAATCTAGATAAACGGTTCGTGGACGCATTAGACAATCATTAAAAGTATTGACTATATATGTATAGAGCGTAAAATGTGAAGTAATAATATAACATTACTGATAACCTTTTTCGTTTCGTGGGCGCATCATACATATCTACTTGGATTTCATCGTCGATGTCATTTCTAACCCACGTAACTTCATGATCGGTCGAAGACAACCCGTCCTTCGAAACAGACAGTCGGAGCACTTTAAGCCTTCTCTCTTCTTCGTCCTCATCGCTGTCCTCGTATTCTGGGACATCGTAGACATCTCTGGGTTTCCATCGGCATACAACACTCCACCCCGGATGCTTCAAACACTGTGAATAGTATACTTTGAACGCTTGGTTCGGAAAGATAAACGGATCGTCCTGACCGTAAAATCGAAGTGTGTTCACACTGGTCAATCCATATTCATCTTTCCAAGTCCCAAGACTGCTTCTCCACCTGTCTGTATCGGTTCGTGGATCGTACCAAGTACACTGGAATATATAAAAGGGTTCTGATCGTCCGGGATAGTGGATGCCGAGTATACAATTTAAGTACCCATAGTAAATCACACCGTCCGATCCTACCGTCGCAATCCCACTATTCTGAGTGGTTCTAGATGTTTTTATGTCCTTAACTTCGAATTTGTATCAAAGGACACCAAATCCTTTGTAATATGCAACCTCCATACTAGGAAATTGAGCTAAACATCTTGAATCACTCTCAAATGATGCAGACAAGTTCGGATCGTGGATCTAACAAAACAAATTTTACGACAAATACGTAACGATACAAGTTTAGATTAAAACTGATAGCAATAAAATGTAATTCGAATAACTTACATGCTCTGTGACCCAATCACAAAAATTATCCTGATGGTATTTTTCCAAACGTTCTTCGTTCCAATCAGGATGCCCCTCACGTATCTCGTTAAAATGAGTTCTGTTTTCGGCAAATAATTGTGACATTAATATTATGTCATTTCATACACACACAAACACAGATATAACAATTAATCCAAAAGAACTTACTCTCTAATTTGTTCAAGACATGCGCAATTAAGCAAGATAAACCGGTATATCTTGTTGATAAATATAGTGTCTACCCTCTTATACTCGGCTTTACCATATGGCCCGTCTTGAATTCTTCGTGGTCGGTTAAGCTTTGTCTCAATGTTCTCGTCCAGATAGCGGGAACAAAATGTGGTTGCTTCATCAAGAAGATAACCTTGCATGATAGAACCCTCTGGTCGATTTTTATTGCGTATATACTTTTTAAGAGTGTAAAGATACCTAATGAGAATATGTTGAATAAATAAATACGGGCATACAGGACAACAATAAATTTATAAATTGCGCGAAACGAAAAATTACACGTACCTCTCGACGGGATACATCCATCGATATTGTACCGGTCCGGCTAACTTCGCCTCAGTTGCAAGATGAACCGTCAAGTGTATTATGATATCGAAGAATGACGGTGGGAAAATACGCTCAAACTTGCAAAGTATCAACGCAATAGAATTTTCTAGTTTATCCAGCGTCGCAACCTCCAGTGTTTTAGCACACAACTCCCTGAAAAAACAACATAGGTCGTTGATTACTAGACCAACCGAGTCGGGGAGAGAAGTCCTGAGGGCTAATGGAAGAAGGTGCTCCACGATAACATGGTGATCATGACTTTTCAGCCCATTGATCTTGCCCTTCACAATTTTTATTTTCTTACTGAATGATCCTGAGAAACCTGTGGGAACTTTCAAATCATGCAACACCTGCAGGAATCTTTTCTTCTCTGGTTGTGACATATGATAAGCGGCATTGGGAAGTACAAACTTGCCCGGTTTACCCGCTACCGGTTTAGGATGCAGTTCACTTCTTATTCCCCACTCTTGTAGATCCATCCGAGCATTCATGTTGTCTTTCGATTTCCCGTCTTTACACAGAAGCAAGTTAAGTATGTGCTCTGATACTCCCTTCTCTATATGCATGACGTCCAGACAATAACGCACTGAATTTGTAGACCAGTACGGAAGCTCGAAGAAAATGCTTAACTTGTTCCAATATTGTGGTTTGACCTGTTTCGTCGGATCCATCCCGAAGATCACGTTATTGTAACCATCCCATTTAGCAGTCACGTCCTCTCCGGACAATGGGGATAGAGGACCAAGAAGCTCTTGATGACCATCAAAGTGAACCGTGTCTAACCTATAGGGGTGGTCTGGAGGCAGAAAACGTCGATGGCCGCAATAACAAACATTCCTGCTAAAATTCAAAAATTTTGATGTTGTGTGTTCATGGCAATGAGGACATGCTTTGTGATCATGTACGGACCAACCTGATAGCATTCCATACGCAAGAAAGTCATTAATTGTCCACATTAAAGCCGCACGCAGTTTGAAGGTTGTATTTGTGTTTGAATCATATGTCTCTACACCATCAATGAATAAAGTTTTCAGCTCCTCGATCAGAGGTCGGAGATAGACGTCGATATTGTTCCCCGGTGAGTTTGGTCCGTCGATAAGAAGAGGCATCATAAAGTATGATTGGTCCATAGCCAACCAAGGCGACAGATTATAAATTATCATTACAACGGGCCATATGCTGTGACTTCCAGCCATATTGTTGAATGGGCAGAAGCCATCGGTAGCCAGTCCGAGCCGGACATTGCGAGGATCGCTACTGAATATTGCATGCCTCCTATCGAAATCCTTCCATGCCGGTGAATCTCTTGGATGGCTCATTTTTCCATTTTCGCTTGGAGGAGCACGGTGATGCCAAATCATTGCCTCGGCTGTTTTCTTGCACCTGAATAGCCCCTGTAGCCTCTGTGTTATGGGAAAGTATCGTGCTATCTTCACAGGTATATCAGGCTTCTTATCAGAATTTTTCGGCTTATACCTGGCCTCTCCGCATGTTGGACACTCTTTCAAATCTGAATTCTCTTTCCGGTACAACAAGCAATTTTTAGGACATGCTTGAATCTTCTCGCACTTTAGACCCAAATCAGACATCATCTTCTGGGCTTCGTACCAGCTTTTGGGCACATTATTTCCTGGAGGCATAGAATCTTTCAAGAACGAAAGAAGCATTGTGAATGACTTGTTGCTCCATCCATTTAGGCACTTAATCTGGAAAAGTTGGACGAACCATGAGAGGGTGGAATACTTCGCATTCTCATAAATTGGTTTCCTAGCATCATTCATGAAATTTTCATATTTATCCGCACGCGGTCCTTGACCGGAAGGAATGTCATCTTCGGTACGAATAGATTCACCTAGGGCAGCCTCTACCATATCCTCCATTTCTTCTGATGGAAATAAATTTCCGTCTCCTGCCGTATTACCGAATTCTTCTTCTTCTCCTGCCGCATTATCGTGTTCTCCTTCTTCTTCTACCGTAGTACTGCATTCTTCTCCTTCCCCGTGATATTTCCAAGTTGAATAAAGTCTAGTAAACCCATGTTTTACAATATGAAGCTCTGCCAATTCTACCTTCTGCCAGTATTTATTGCCACATCTATTGCACGGACAGAGAATCTTCTCTATTATGATTTTATTATGTGCGCGTGTAAATTCAAGGAAACCAGCAACTCCTGCGACAAACTTAGGTTGCATACGTTGTTTCCAATCCACATACATCCAGTCCTTAATTCTGACGTACTCATGGGCCATGTTAGACTGAATAACATATAAATTGTAAGTTATGCTGACTATATTGAGAAATATAAGAACGGGATAGTTACTGACAAAGGAGAAAATCCGTGTATATGCTTTGTGTGTGCGTTTGTCGTTGAAAAGAATAAATTATCGCACGTATGTTAACCGATAGACGGGGACTAAGTGGCGATTTTAGTTTCATATATGAGTATCGATGAGAATATGAAGGTTTCATATTATCATCGAGTATCGGTTTTAACTTGAATATCTCGAATCGCTCTCTAATTATGCGTTTGTTATGTATTCTTGTTGTATGTGTGTGTTCCGGCTGTCGGGGGTAGGCTTCTATCCCATTAAGAATGTATAGAGCGAACGCCCATCACTTGTGCTTTCAACCGTTTCGAGTAAATTTCGGCAGCACCTCCCCGCTGTTCTCTGAGTACACTGTAATAGAATAGATAATCATTTCAAAGCTGTGAAACAACGTTGAAATGAACATCTAATCTATCTTTATACACGGAGAACCAGCGGAAAGATACCGACGAAATATCTCAAAACGGATGAAAACACAAGTGAATGAAGGCGTTTGCTTTATACATTCTTAACTTGTCCACACGGGACAAATCTATGGGTTACCATACGATTGAATTTTCTCGTCGCGTAGACTATACGACGGTTGTTAGTATCGAGCTATACAGTCCGATATTTAACAACCTTCGTATAGTTCTAGGTCACGATGAGTATCGCACGTATGTTAACCGATAGACGGGGACTAAGTGGCGCTTTTAGTTTCATATATGAGTATCGATGGGAATATGAAGGTTTCATATTATCATCGAGTATCATATATTGGTTTTAACTCGAACATCTCGAATCGCTCTCTAATTATGCGTTTGTTGTGTATTCTTGTTGTATGTGTGTGTTCCGGCTGTCGGGGGTAGGCTTTTATCCCATTAAGAATGTATAGAGCGAACACCCATCACTTGTGCTTTCAACCGTTTCGAGTAAATTTCGGCAGCACCTCCCCGCTGTTCTCCGAGTAAACTGTAATAGAATAGATAATCATTTCAAAGCTGTGAAACAACGTTGAAATGAACATCTAATCTATCTTTGTACACGGAGAACCAGCGGAAAGCTACCGATAAAATATCTCGAAACGGATGAAAACATAAGTGAACGAAGGCGTTTGCTTTATACATTCTTAACTTGTCCACACGGGACAAATCTATGGGTTACCATACGATTGAATTTTCTCGTCGCGTAGACTATACGACGGTTGTTAGTATCGAGCTATACTGTCCGATATTTAACAACCTTCGTATAGTTCTAGGTCACGACGAGCATCGCACGTATGTTAACCGATAGACGGGGACTGAGTGGCGCTTTTAGTTTCATATATGAGTATCGATGGGAATATGAAGGTTTCATATTATCATCGAGTATCATATATTGGTTTTAACCCGAACATCTCGAATCGCTCTCTAATTATGCGTTTGTTGTGTATTCTTGTTGTATGTGTGTGTTCCGGCTGTCGGGGGTAGGCTTCTATCCCATTAAGAATGTATAGAGCGAACGCCAATCATTTGTGCTTTCAACCGTTTCGAGTAAATTTCGGCAGCACCTCCCCGCTGTTCTCCGAGTACACTGTAATAGAATAGATAATCATTTCAAAGCTGTGAAACAACGTTGAAATGAACATCTAATCTATCTTTGTACACGGAGAACCAGCGGAAAGGTACCGACGAAATATCTCGAAACGGATGAAACACAAGTGAATGAAGGCATTTGCTTTATACATTCTTAACTTGTCCACACGGGACAAATCTATGGGTTACCATACAATTGAATTTTCTCGTCGCGTAGACTATACGATGGTTGTTAGTATCGAGCTATACTGTCCGATATTTAACAACTTTCGTATAGTTCTAGGTCACGACGAGCATCGCACGTATGTTAACCGATAGACGTGGACTAAGTGGCGCTTTTAGTTTCATATATGAGTATCGATGGGAATATGAAGGTTTCATATTATCATCGAGTATCATATATTGGTTTTAACCTGAATATCTCGAATCGCTCTCTAATTTTGCGTTTGTTGTGCATTCGTGTTGTATGTGTAACATGATTTTAAACCATTGAGATCAAGATTGATAGAACTGATCATCCTACATTGCAATAGCATTCATCAACCAAAAACTATTATTGCAATGGTATTCATCTATAACAATCAACAATTAAAACTGCAAATGTAGGATACTGAAATCATAAAGCGTTATACGCAACATTGATAGAACTGATAAATAAAAAAACGAAACACAAACCGTATCAAGATTTAACAACTTTGATTATGTCATATACGCGGGCCGATATTTTCATATTAGCCAATAGGCAAAAATAGATTGCGGTCTGGATATGGCATATTGGCAGATGTTACCTATATGTATACATGCATGTTGTCTCCCCTTTTTTTCATAAATCAAACCAACTACATACATCAAACTAGTCCATGCCACCAATCGGAAACTCCACTATGTCTTTGAATTATTATTTTTCCAAATAGCATTGAGCTCCTATTGACATTGTCCCATCCAACAAATTTGTTGTGCTTGCCTCGACCTTCATCTAGCTTTCACATGCCATACACATTAGATAAGTAATATAGTTATAAATTATGGTATTTTGTTGTCATCAATCCACCTAACCCTAACCCCAACCTAACCCTAACCCCAACCTAACCCTAGCCCCAGCCCCAGCCCCAGCTCCAGCTCCAGCCCCAGCCCAGCCCAGCCTCGCCCCAACCTAACCCTAACCCCAGCGCGGCCAGCTAAACCCCAACACCAACCCTAAGGCAAACCCTAACCCCAGCCCCAGCCCTAGCAGCAGCCGAACCCCAACCCTAACCCTACCCCAACCCCGACCCCGACCGTGACCCCTGCCGAACCCCAACTCGCGCGCGCAACCCCAGACCCAGCCATGAACCCTAAGCCCAAAAAATCAAAAAATTCTTTAATTTACCTGAAGATTTACTCACCTGAACGGCGGTGGCGACGACCTGAACGGCGGTGGCGACGACGAGAACGGTGGTGGCGACGAGAACGGCGGTGGCGACGAGAACGGCGGTGGCGATGACGAGAACGGCGGTGGCGACGAGGAGAATGGCGTGGCGATTTGGGGATTTTTTTCGCGCGCGATCGAGAGAGAGAGGATGAAAGTGAGCGTAGGCGATCGATCTGTGCCTTTATTAAATCGATATTTAGTTGCCCCTACGGATTTGCCCGTAGGTCCTTTGTTTGCGGCTCCGTAGGGGCAAACACCAAATTAAGAATTAATATTTTTATTTTTGGACGTCTGGGCCCGTAGGGGCAACCTTTTAGCCCTACGGATTAATCCGTAGGGCCAAGTTAAATATGCCCCTACGGATTTCAATATCCATAGGGGCAACCCCTTATTTTACTAGTGACATGCGTAGGTACATATCCGTAGGGGCAAAATATCAGGAGATAACTGGGTAGGGGCATCTGTTTGCCCCTACAGATATATCCATAGGGGTAAGCTCAACCCCCCTGATACTGAGATCACAGGGGAAAATATCAGTTATCCTGATATTTTGTCCCTACGGTTTAATCCGTAGGGACAACGTTGGTACCTACGGATTAATCCGTAGGTACATATTATCAGTTTTTTTTTTAAAAAAAAGGGCTGTCTATTTTTTCTTCGCCCTGTGCACAATAATATATATATATATATATATATCGATCAAATATAAAATTAATCATCACACAACATATATCGCAGTATTCATAATCACATCTCACGCATATAATATACAAAAGAAACAAAAAAACAGAATATGATATAAATATAAACACCGTAGGACCACCAATATCAATATCATCCAAAATGTAGTACAATATGTATCATATAAATAAATACATATTTCAAAAAATAAGAATCAAAAAGCTACCCTAGCTTAGTCCAGCTCCACCTCTGATAAACGCTAGAATCTGGCGCGCCTGCTCCTCGGTCAATAAATCATGCAATTCGGAGCGTGCGGGAGTCTGAGCGGGCTGTGGAGCTGGCGATGTGGTCTGCGCAGCTGCCGTCGAGGTAGTGGCTTGCGGAGCCGCGGCTGCAGGAGTCTGAACGGGCGGTGGAGCTATAGGAGCTGTCTGCGGAACCACAGCCGATGTAGTGGCTTGCGGAGCCGCAGCCGAAGGAGATGCATGTGGAGGCTCGGCCGATATACCCTGTCGCGTCTGGACCTAACGTGTGTAATAAGCATGTAAGAACTGTGTATTATTCGAATTCGTATCATTATCAAGTTATTTCGAAACCCCATTTGGATATCTAGTTTGGAAAACCGTAGTTTATTTTAATTAGATATGTATGTATGATTAATCAAAGCTAAGTCTACAACCAAATAAGCTCAGGCTACGTACTAATATTGGATATGTTGATATCTATAATATGACATGATATTTTACTATTAAGTAGTATACAAACCAGCATCTCCTTCAACTCCTGAACGGTGGCCTTTAAGCTCTCCAGTTCCTGCTGGACACGTCGCTCACTGGAGACGGAGGAAGTAACCGCCGGGGTGGAGTCCAACCTCATATGGGTCCTGCTAGGGCCCAGTCCCCGGCCTCTCTCCCAACCTCCGTGATGCTCTCCGTATGCGACGTCCAGGACTGGGGTCAGCAGCCTCGGATTGCTCTGTCCGGTAAAATTGATCCCCGATGTCTCGGCCTGCTCAACCACCAGCTCTTACACCCACATTAAGCAGTAAAGTATAAGTATAAAATTTAAATTTGAACCATCCAAAACTAAAATTTCAAATAGGGGTTGAATAAATATTAACACTTACGCAATACTCCTGGGTAACGACGTCGGGATATCGAAGCTCGCCCGTGGCGGGATCTTTCGAGGTGCCGTGGACAGCAAGATATGCGGACAGCACGCTCGGTGTACCACCTTGCGCCAGGGTCTGAGCTGTCTGCAATATTAGAAAATAACTCTTAATATTAGATATATTATAAAATAACTCTTAATATTGCATTATATCACAAAGGCCGGTCTATTGTAATTTACCGATAGCTCCATGGCTCGAGTAATATTCCTCGAGCCACCTGTATAAGTGGGGCGACCCCTCTTCGCCAACTTCCTATTCTCTATATTTTGGGCGGCCTGTTTCTGCACAATGCATTCACATTTAGTTTTCTAATTAAGGAACACAAAAAAATAAATTATATCCTAAACAATGAATTACATTTAAAATACATACCTGTTTGCGTTGAGAGTCGAAATATTCGCACAATAGAGGCCATGTCTCTACGTCGACTCTCGCAAAGGCCGGAGTAGATAGGAGGGCCGCTCTCTCTGCCTCGGGGATCGCCATCCACAGGGAGTAGCAGTCGGCCATCAGCTCATTCCTGTTGTATTAGACCTTGGTCTGCATGTTCTTCATCAGGCCATTGTACAGAGTATGAAGGTCGAGCACCCTCCCAGGGTGATCAGGGTCGGGTACAGCCTGAAAATCATAATCCAACTGAAAATACAAAAAAGCATTGTTATTAGATTGCAAGTGTTAATAATAAATATATTGGATAAATCAAATGAAAATATATATTAATACCAGAGCCTGATCAAAGAAGAGGGCGAATGAGCGCCGGTGCTGCTCGCCCCACTCAACGTGAAGTGGATAGTTCTTCACAAGCCGGCTCTCATCCCCCATATACCGGCCGAACCTCTCGGCATGAGGACCGGTATAGCGATAATCAAGAGTAAAAAAGAGGGGGAATGCTGCCTCCCCCCTAGCTCTGTCAGGCCTCAGCCTATGGGACTGATTCGGACCTCGAGTCCCCCTCTGGGGATGTGGAGGCCCTGCGTCTGCAAGAAATATCAAGACAATCAATATTAAGACAAAGTTGTATTAAGAAATCAAGGTTAAACGAAAATTGAAGTGTGATATATACCTCCGGTGACTAAAGCACGAGCCTGGGCCCGGGCAGCAGCACGAGCGGGACGATAGTTCCTCCGGTGAGGAACAGCCGGTGTCCCGGATGCGGACGCATCCCCTCCAACTAGAAAATAAACATTGACTCTAAATTTCCATGAAGTTCATATTTATTCTATAGAGCATATGTAATGAATAAATATTTTATATTTATTCATACTTACCTACAGACGATGCGGAGGGTACGGAAGGGGCACGAGTGGCCCCTGCGTCAGATGTGGACGCACCACCTATAATTAGACAATTAAAAATAGATTATATAAGTAATTACAAAAAAATGTGTAGATCAATAATATAACATTCTAAATCAATATGCATGCACTATAGGATATATAAACATACCCGCAGGTGCGGTGGTGTCACCACCTACAGCTAGACAATAATAAAAATTACTATCTAAGTAAGAGCAAAAGGAATGTGTGTATATTTATGATATAGCACTCTAAATCAATATACATGCACTATATGATATATAAACATACCTGGAGGAGCAGGAGTTGTTGGATATAGTGCCCTCTAAGTCAATTATTGGATCGCAGGTACGTGATTGCAATGATTGAGAGAGGACCTATACCGATAAACAGTTTTACTCGAGATGATAGTATGCTATCTGGTTTGTCTTTATCATCATATAGATGTTGATAGAGCCCACAGGATTCTTGCTTAACTACCAGCAGTAAGATGGCGCTCATATAAGTGGGAGCTGGGGGTCTATAAGCACATCCTTAAAGTGTCCCTAGTCGTGGGAGTTTCGAGACAGGGCATCGATACTCCGGAGTAGACTAGTGTATACAGTCGAGACCCCGACGAGGGGCGGTGACCGGTCTCACAAGCCACTGGTGTCAGCTGGATCACCTAAGATGTATACAGGTGCTCATTGGGTTATGAGTACACCAGACAGGACTCGCCGGGAACATGCTAGTTGGTATTATACATATCGTCAGATAGCAGTTCCCTGGTGACATGTGTACATGTTAGTTCATCGACCTGAGGTCGTCATTTGTCTCGTATGAGTTCCCACTGTGCTTTGATTTATACCCTACCACGGGTCAAAGGAGTCGTGCAAACAGGTATATTTTGGGTACAGTCCCGAGCCACATTGGAGGCAAGTGAGCGGATCGGCAGGGGATTCGTCTCTCCCGGTATTGGGGGTGAGATCGCGCTGTGTTTAGGAGAGCCATTACACGAAATCTCTGGCCAGGGTAATCGAGATATACTGGTAGGTATACCAGTAGTATCTCAGGGTGTTCCGGGCTGCTCTTTGACACGACTTATGCAGCTATTGGGGGTCTGACATTTACCGACCCCTTAGGCCTAATATGCGATACTCATAGACGAATGTTCCGGACGGTACGGATATTGTCACTGTCAGGCTCGGTAGGGTTTATAGATGAGTTCGCTCGTCAGCTTCCCTTCCAATCAATACATAGGCAAACCGTTACGTACAGCTTGTACCTCTGACGTGCTAGTGGTTATACCCAGTGCCAGTGTATTGATGAGTCATTAGAGTCCCCCACAGACACTTTCCCAAGTTCGGGCGAAACGTTGTAGATGCCGTATGGGATTATGGTAAGGTTCGGAAAATGCACGTGCGTTTTCGCACGTGTCATTTTTCGGGCAGATAATACTGGTAGGCTTTGGTTTAAGCCGGATCCCAGTATTATACTGTGTAGATATAATATCTTTGTCTCAGTTGCATTTGTATTCGGTCGTAATACAAATGCGGGTATGTTTATACTGTTACGGGGTTATCCTGAAATTCGTTTCAGGATCAGTTTTGGAAGTTGCCAGTTTCCAGTTTTCTATCACCCGTATTTAACATTCGGTTAAATGCGGATTTATCTTTCCGTCATTTGGGTGAGTCATGGTTCTAGAAGATTCTAGAAATGGTGACTAGGATTAGTGAATCATCATTTGCATTAATTGTGAGGTGAGGTGTAAAGTGAGGTGGCTTAATTCATTTAATGGGTTCATACTAGGTGTTATTTGTGACACATTCTTTCTTTATTTGTTATGATAAGTTTCATGGCTTAAGCTCACCCTCCCCTCTCCTACACTCACCTTCCCTCTTCTATATAGTGGCTGGCCCTTTCTAGTGAGGGTATGGGATTAATTCACTTGGCATAAGATTATGAAATTTGCTTCATAGAAATTTCATATATTGATTTCTCATTTCACCCGATCCAAATTGGCAACTTCATTAACCGTTCGTCCATAGCCTTGGACGTAACGAGACTGTTCTACTCATTCTCTACATCATCTTGGTCGTCTCTTTTGGCAAACTTGACGATCGAGTTGTCTCAGTTCAGAGGCGGGAGCCCGTTTAAAGATCCGTCGACGTGGTGCCATCTGGACGACGAGACTGGAGTTTCAGAAGAGCGAAGCCGCCGCAACAAAGCGTGGGATGATGGTTAAAAACCGAAGGACTCAGATCGTTCGGTATAACAATTCTACCCTCTTTACAATATGTTAGTTTAGCTTTAATGGCAGATCCGGGTTATAGTACGCGATAGCGCCAGTCGTAAAAGTTTTGTTCCGCATATTGGCGTCTGTTAGACGGCCGGGGCGCTACCGTGGACTTACAGTGGTATCAGAGCCTCACCATTAAGCTATACTAACTTGTGCTAATGCGTTTAAAATATCGATCGAACGGATTTTCGAAAATCGCAAAATTCCAGTTCAAAGTTTCTGTTGTTTTTAAAACTGTTCTAAAAATTATTTTGAATAGCACAGAAAAACAAGCAGGGTTTTTTAAGCAAACGGAGAAAATTTGAGCACGTGATCCCACGTGACCGCCGCGGATACGCGGTGAAACCTAGGGTTTGACCGTGGAACCGCGGCAGTACCGTGGGAACAGTGCTTCAAAATTCTCCTGTAGGCTTTTCTTGGGAAGTTGTGGTTTCTGAAATGTTTATTTTGGGCCCATATTTGGTTACTGTACAACAGATGTTTGTGGGGCCCACTTCGGGAAATTTTGTCGATCGAAATTTTAAACGTATTAGTTTTACAGTACTTACTTTATATCTCCGACCAGGAATGTCATTTGATCGGTAAACCGCGTCTGATTGCTATAGTTCTTTTAGACGGGTTTGCGAACGCGACATTCGCGTTGATTTTCTGTGTTGTGCTGTGATGTTGCGGATTTGTCGTGGTGGATAGCAGGGTGCAATGATAGTGCTGTTTGGATTTATTTGTACATTTGATATTGCGGGGCGAGCGTCCAACATGTGGACTGCCGTCACTGCCTGTTGTATAATATTCTTTTGGGGCACGACCGGGTTGAGGTCGATGTACCCGTTGTACATATTTTTTATTTCTGTACTAGGTTTATCCCGCGAAGGAGTGCACGGATAGCCGGGTTCTGGAGGGCAACGGGTCCGTATCTCATGGCTTTGAGAGGCAAAGGGACCTCACTTTAAAATTGGCAGACTATTCGTCGCACTCGTAGGGGGTACAGTTTGACCCAAGGAAGGGTGCTCAATTTACCGGATTCCGTGAGTGCCGGGTGTTCCATTCACTATGCTATGGGGGACTACCTCGCTTCAGGTTTTGGCGGGTAACTTGCCGCACCCGTAGGGGTCTAGGTTTCATTGCACAGGCTATCCACACGACCAGGGGAACGTCAGGTTTCAGCAGCGGCTCTGTGAAACCCGGGGATCCCAGATTATCGGTATTGTTCTGTGATGCTTATTACTTTTCTGTATTGTTGCATATTATCACGCCTGGAGCGATTATTATTGGTATATATACTATTAGATGTTGTATATATTTTACACCCGCGCTAGTCCAGCCCCCGCTCTGTCGTTAGTTAAGTAACCTAACGAGTGATGACGAGACCCAGTGACAAATGCGGATGGCATATACGTACATTTTATTTTCGTTCTTTTCTGGTGTGATTAAATGATGGGAATGCGTTGATTCTTATCAATGCAAGATAAAACAAACCTATATTTGATGTTGTTAGAACAAATTACAAAGATATTTCCTTTTGTTTTGCACAGTGATATTCAGTTAGAATATCCTGCACCTCATTCGACGAGGCAAGGGCCGAGATCCCTTCACCGGGAGTGACCCTTTGGGCAAAAGTTTACGTCAGGGTAATAACTTAAATATAGTCGATCACAAGTTGCTTTGCATAGCGGTATTCAGTTAGAATATCCTGCACCTCATTCCACGAGGAAAGAGCCAAGATCCCTTCACCGGGAGTGACTTCTTTAGCAAAACATTTTCGCCACTATATTTTTATTCTATCAGGTTCCTTCAACGAGATCATGTTCATTACGTTAAAGGTTTTTCGCCAAAAACCAGCCGTAATCCTCCGTCATTTCTTATGGATGGTCAGTAGTATTCAAGCTATGTTTGTTGGCCTACGTCAAGGCATAGTGTTTGGTAGCTGCTGGGGTATTCATTTGTTGCATAGATAGATGCATTAGTTTAGGACAGACGTACAGCCTTGTTGGCCTACGTCAAGGGCATGTACGATGACCTAAATTAATCAGGACAATGACGGGTAGAACATTGACATGTGACTTATGATTTGTTGGCCTACGTCAAGGCCATAAGAGCATGGGATAAAAATTATATCGGGAGTTTCAAATATACAGGAAACTTGCCAAACTTGGGCATACCTTCTGGAGTATAATAACGTGAGTGGATACCGTCACGTTATCATGCGATGAGAGTTGGATCCCGATTCCCACTTATGAGTTAGTTTACTCTTCGGGTGATCCCGACTAATTCTTCTTTCAGGTTTGGAGGAGAATTTGAGATTACAGTGGGAGGTTTCCAGATTAGATAAAATGATAACCATTCTGATCTAGGTTAGAGTGCACGCAGAGTGTTTCTTTTCTCTCTCTCTCTCTTTGGCAGCGACCTTTGACCGACCCTAGACTATAACTCAGCGACCAAAGTTGACCGAACCTTCTTAAATTACTAGCTTTTGGATTGTCTATAGTTGCATAAGTCATTGCCGCTCCTTCTTTTACCCTTTGTATTTCTCAGAACAACCCGTATTACTATGGATATCCACTTCCATTGGATAGATCCATCGTATGGTTATATACGAACTCAAAGGGACTTCTTCGAGGATGGATCCAGGTTCAGGAGAAATAGAATTGGTTTATTCAGTTGTCTTTTATTGTCACCTTCTCTCAGGTTGCAAGGGCTCCTTAGTTTAGGAGAGTACACATATTACGCTTATTGGATAGTCTTATTCAAAACCATAGGCAAGTGCCGAAATGTAGGGAATGAAGAAAACCAATTAGCCTAAGTAGGGTGTGCAGAAGGTAATACGTAAAGATAAATAAAGGAATTAGAAAGAGGGCAAAGCAAATTACGACTTCTATCATTCACGACCAAACCGCGTATTTCATCGCCACTCCTACTTCACCTTTGATTTCTCCAGAACAACCCATATCACTACGAACATCCAATTCCATTGGATAAATCCATCGTATGGTTATATACGAACTCGAAGGATATTTTTTCGAGGATGGATTCCGGTTCAGGAGAAATAGGAATAAGGTTTATTCAGTTGTCTTTTATCATCACCTTCTCTCAAGTTGCGAGTACTCCTAGGATTAGGAGAGTACACCTATTATGCTTACTGGATAGTCTTCTTCCAAACCATAGGCTGGTGCCGAACGGTAGGGAAGGAAGAAAACCATTTAGCATAATGATGGTGTACAGAAGGTAACGACTAAAGACAAATAAAGGGAATTGGAAAGATGGCAAGGAGATATACGGTTAAAGTCATGAATTGGATTATGGAAGAGGCATTACTAAGAATACCAGGACACCCCTTCGAAACATTTTCATGTTTCAGTTACACTGTGCAATGTTAATTGAAAACTGATTTCCCGATTAGATACTTACTCCAGGGTATGATTATCACATCTGTATGGTTTTACAGATGTTGAGTGGGAGCAAGTTATTGGGAATTAGGTGATCATCCTCATTATATCGGAATTCGTTGTAATTGGTGATATTTGAGGAAATCGCCTGGGTACAGTTTTCAACCTACGACGCACAAAGTTTTGAGTTATTCAACTCAACGGACTTATACAAAGTATTGTATGTTGTCCAGTGTCTGTCAGGACAAAGGGGTTGGTCCTCGTACTATATTCTATTTACTTGTGACTTCTCTAGTTTATAGACAAGTGTTTCGTAGAAATACAATGTCTAAGTATTGAGAAGTTGTGGGTATAGGAATAAAGTAGAGAACCATGTATCGCAAGTATCGGGATTTTCAAAGAAATCGAAGATGTAGATTCTTGTGATTAGTATTCAGTTGATAGTAATGGTTTTTGAGAAACTTGTTTCTCTTTCAGGTTATACATAATTGGATGGATTCCTAAGTTGAGTAATACTGATTAGCCTCTCTCCATTAAGTTGATATGCACTGGAGACAGCTGCAGGATTTGAATCTGGTTCCAATTAAATAAGTGCCTATGTTTCTATATTGGGTATAGATTGCTTCATATCTTAACGATGTTAAGGTAAGGGGAGTTGTCCAGCTTATGCTTAAAAACAGACACTGGAAAACTCAAGGCACGTTTCTGTAATGACAGTTTGTGGGTTGACCCTAGCTTTGACGAGGGTTGATTTTCTACCATCTGGAAGATCAATAGTGATATTGTTCTAGACTCGCCACAGTTTTAGTAAAATGGATTTTTTCAGAAAACAGTAGTGGGAGTATGGTAGAACTGGAAGTGATTCCAGAACCACAAACGATTACGGAAAATTTAATAGGACCTATATATTCAATCAGGTTTGACATTCCAATAGCCACTCCGCAGATGTGGTGGGTAACCTCAGACACCCGAGAGGTACTCCGATAGCCTCAAGGACGGTGACAGAGAGGTTCTTGTTTACCCAGACTTGACACTACTGTTGTTCCAGACTATGAGACCCGGCAGGAGGATATGTATAGCGTCGTTCTAAACTAGTTTTAGAAGTGTACGTATATATTATTCTGCCAGAGGGTTGTCATAGTCAGTGGGAGCAGCGGAAGCATAGTGGGCAAGTAGCTAGTGTCTATTTATAGACTTGAGCAAGAATAGCGGAGATAGATCATCTATTTTTTGATGTGACAGTCATGGGTTTGACTTCATCAGAATAGGGGATGGATCTGTTAAGAAGGTAGTAGGGTGTGATGTCTTGGTATTTGGATGACATACACAGAGTAGGAAGTAAAATTCCTATACTACGATCGGTTGTACTTTGGTCGTCACACAATTGTTTCTCCACAAAGGATATGGATATAATATCTGACATTCTGGTTACTATATCTAATGGTTTTAGATCTAGATTTGGGTAGTTTCCCAATGTGGGTACTTTGACAGTATTCTAATAGTATTTTAGAATAGTTGACTCCTGGCATGGTAGTGTACCTGCAGGTGATGGAGTCACCCTCTCTAAAGGTGTCTTACAGACTAAAGGGGAGAGGGACGTACATGATTGACAGATCACTTGCTTGGGCAATTGAGTCAATCATGAGATGTCAAGTACCACACCAGATGTCGTTTTTGCACTAGATGCGATAAGTTTATATTAATCCAATTCTGAAGAAACATACGGAAGCAGTTATAGAACATAAGTGAATGTTCTACGGATTTGATGACGGCAGCCTCCTTCGGGAGACGGTTATTATTCCAGGCTTCACAGGTGACCTGGATGACAGAGTGATTGTCAGAGTTATAGTTTTTCCTCAGACGAGGGACATCATTATGGACAGGTGGTCCAAGGGGATACTGTGGGAGGTATGGTGCTGGACACTGATTAGTTTCAGTGATTGATACAGTCTAAGAAGTTTGGATTTGGAGTTCATTTATGAACTAGGTCCCATCAGATATCCAGACATATTCTAAGACAGGTATTACTCAACTCGGGAGATGGTTTTCTCCGCGAGGTTGAGATATAGAGAGACACAGAAAGAAACACCGAAGCGGATCCACTCACTGAGGCTATTTCTCAAACACAATAGTTTTGCAAACGAGTTTTGTGAAACTGATTAGTAGAGGAGTTGGATGCTCGGTATCACACGAGTTGTGAGTACACGACATCGCAATAATTAGCCTTAAGTGCAAGTGGGAGATTGTTGGATATAGTGCCCTCTAAGTCAATTATTGGATCGCAGATACGTGATTGCAATGATTGAGGGAGGACCTATACCGATAAATAGTCTTACTCGAGATGATAGTATGCTATCTGGTTTGTCTTTATCATCATATAGATGTTGATAGAGCCCATAGGATTCTTTCTTAACTACCAGCAGTAAGATGGCGATCGTATAAGTGGGAGCTAGGGTCTATAAGCACATCCTTAAAGTGTCCCTAGTCGTGGAAGTTTCGAGACAGGGCATCGATACTCCGGAGTAGACTAGTGTATACAGTCGAGACCCCGACGAGGGGCGGTGGCCGGTCTCACAAGCCACTGGTGTCAGTTGGATCACCTAAGATGTATACAGGTGCTCATTGGGTTATGAGTACACCGGACAGGACTCGCCGGGAACATGCTAGTTGGTATTATACATATCGTCAGATAGCAGTTCCCTGGTGACATGTGTACAGGTTAGTTCATCGACCTGAGGTCATCATTTGTCTCGTGTGAGTTCCCACTGTGCTTTGATTTATACCCTACCACGAGTCAAAGGAGTCGTGCAAACGGGTATATTTTGGGTACAGTCCCGAGCCACATTGGAGGCAAGTGAGCGGATCGGCAGGGGATTCGTCTCTCCCGGTATTGAGGGTGAGATCGTGCTGTGTTTAGGAGAGCCATTACACGAAATCCCTGGCCAGGATAATCGAGATATACTGGTAGGTATACCAGTAGTATCTCAGGGTGTTCTGGGGTGCTCTCTGACACGACTTATGCAGCTATTGGGGGTTTGACATTTGCCGACCCCCTAGGCCTAATATGCGATACTCATAGACGAATGTTCCGGACTGTACGGATATTGTCACTGTCAGGCTCGGTAGGGTTTATAGATGAGTTCGCTCGTCAGCTTCCCTTCCAATCAATACATAGGCAAACCGTTACGTACAGCTTGTACCTCTGACGTGCTAGTGGTTATACCCAGTGTCAGTGTATTGATGAGTCATTAGAGTCCCCCACAGACACTTTCCCAAGTTCGGGCGAAACGTTGTAGATGCCGAATGGGATTATGGTAAGGTTCGGAAAATGCACGTGCGTTTTCGCACGTGTCATTTTTCGGGCAGATAATACTGGTAGGCTTTGGTTTAATCCGGATCCCAGTATTATACTGTGTAGATATAATATCTTTGTCTCAGTTGCATTTGTATTCGGTCGTAATACAAATGCGGGTATGTTTATACTGTTACGGGATTATCCTGAAATTCGTTTCAGGATCACTTTTGGAAGTTGTCAGTTTCCAGTTTTCTATCACCCGTATTTAACATTCGGTTAAATGCGGATTTATCTTTCCGTCATTTGGGTGAGTCATGGTTCTAGAAGATTCTAGAAATGGTGACTAGGATTAGTGACTCATCATTTGCATTAATTGTGAGGTGAGGTGTAAAGTGAGGTGGCTTAATTCATTTAATGGGTTCATACTAGGTGTTATTTGTGACTCATTATTTCTTTATTTGTTATGATAAGTTTCATGGCTTAAGCTCACCCTCCCTTCTCCTACACTCACCTTCCCTCTTCTATATAGTGGCCGACCCTTTCTAGTGAGGGTATGGGATTAATTCATTTGGCATAAGATTATGAAATTTGCTTCATAGAAATTTCATATATTGATTTCCCATTTCACCCGATCCAAATTGGCAACTTCATTAACCGTTCGTCCATAGCCTTGGACGTAACGAGACAAAGTGTTCTACTCATTCTCTACATCATCTTGGTCGTCTTTTTTGGCGAACTTGACGATCGAGTTGCCTCGGTTCAGAGGCGGGAGCCCGTTTAAAGATCCGTCGACGTGGTGCCACCTGGACGACGAGACTGGAGTTTCAGAAGAGCGAAGCCGCCGCAACAAAGCATGGGATGATGGTTAAAGACCGAAGGACTCGGATCGTTCGGTATAACAATTCTACCCTCTTTACAATATGTTAGTTTAGCTTTAATGGCAGATCCGGGTTATAGTACACGATAGCGCCAGTCGTAAAAGTTTTGTTCCGCATATTGGCGTCTGTTAGACGGCCGGGACGTTACCGTGGACTTACAGGAGTGGCCTCTGTCCCTGATGTGGACGCATCACCAACAACTAGACAATCAAACATTGACAATATAAGTAATTTTGATATAAACATGCATGAATATCTATAATATTACTTTCAAAATGGATATGCGTGCAATATACCTGGAGGTGGCAAAATCCACACGGAAGGAGGCATCCGAAGGGGTCTCCGATCTGGGTGCAAGACCGGCCCTCTGAAGCTCCCTATGCAGCTCTCCGGGCGGCAGAACCGCTCTGTCTCTGCCTCTGCCTCTGCCTCTGCCGGTGCCGCGGCTGGAGCTCCTGCCGCCCCTCGCTGCTCCCGTCATCGTCATCAAATCTAGATAAACGGTTCGTGGACGCATTAGACAATCATTAAAAGTATTGACTATATATGTATAGATCGTAAAATGTAAAGTAATAATATAACATTATTGATAACCTTTTTCGTTTCGTGGACGCATTATACATATCTACTTGGATTTCATCGTCGATGTCATTTCTAACCCACGTAATTTCATGATCGGCCGAAGACAACCCGTCCTTCGAAACAGACGGTCGGAGCACTCTAAGTCTTCTCTCTTCTTCATTCTCATCGCTGTCCTCGAATTCTGGGACATCGTAGACATCTCTGGGTTTCCATCGGCATACAACACTCCATCCCGGATACTTCAAATACTGTGAGTAGTATACTTGGAACGCTTGGTCCGGAAAGATAAACGGATCTTCCTGACCGTAAAATCGAAGTGTGTTCACACTGGTCAATCCATATTCATCTTTCCAAGTCCCAAGATTGCTTCTCTGCTTATCCGTATCGGTTCGCGTATCGTACCAAGTACACTGGAATATATAAAAGGGTTCTGATCGTCCGGGATAGTGGATCCCGAGTATACAATTTAAGTACCCATAATAAATCACACCGTCCGATCCTACCGTCGCAATCCCACTATTCTGAGTGATTCTAGATGTTTTTATATTCTTAACTTCGAATTTGTATCCAAGGACACCAAATCCTTTGTAATATGCATCCTCCATACTAGGAAATTGAGCTAAACATCTTGAATCACTCTCAAATGATGCAGACAAGTTCGGATCGTGGATCTAACAAAACAAATTTTACGAAAAATACATAACTATACAAGTTTAGATTAAAACTGATAGCAATAAAATGTTATTCGAATAACTTACATGTTCTGTGACCCAATCACAAAAATTATCCTGATGATATTTTTCCAATCGTTCTTCGTTCCAATCAGGATGCCCCTCACGTACCTCGTTAAAATGAATTCTGTTTTCGACAAATAATGGTGACATTAATATTATATCATTTCATACACACACAAACACAAATATAACAATTAATCCAAAAAAATTTACTCTCTAATTTGTTCAAGACATGCGCAATTAAGCAAGATAAACCGGTATATCTTGTTGATAAACATAGTGTCTACCCTCTTATACTCGGCTTTACTATATGGCCCGTCTTGAATTCTTCGAGGCTGGTTAAGTCTTGTCTCAATGTTCTCGTCCAGATAGCGGGAACAAAATGTGGTTGCTTCATCAAGAAGATAACCTTGCATGATAGAACCCTCTGGTCGATTTTTATTGCGTATATACTTTTTAAGAGTGTAGAGGTACCTAATGAAAATATGTTGAATAAATAAATACGGGTATACAGTACAACAATAAATTTATAAATTGCGCGAAACGAAAAATTACACGTACCTCTCGACGGGATACATCCATCGATATTGTACCGGTCCGGCTAATTTAGCCTCAGTTGCAAGATGAACCGTCAAGTGTATTATGATATCGAAGAATGACGGTGGGAAAATACGCTCAAACTTGCAAAATATCAACGCAATAGAATTTTCTAGTTTATCCAGCGTCACAACCTCTAGTGTTTTAGCACACAACTCTCTGAAAAAACAACATAGGTCGTTGATTACTAGACCAACCGACTCGGGGAGAGAAGTCCTGAGGGCTAATGGAAGAAGGTGCTCCACGATAACATGGTGATCATGACTTTTCAGTCCATCGATCTTGCCTTTCATAATTTTTATTTTCTTGCTGAATGATCTCGAGAAACCTGTGGGAATTTTCAAATCAGGCAACACCTGCAGGAATCTTTTCTTCTCCGGTTGTGACATATGATAAGCGGCATTGGGAAGTACAAACTTACCCGGTTTACCCGCTACCGGTCTAGGGTGCAATTCACTTCTTATTCCCCACTCCTGTAGATCCATCCGAGCATTCAGGTTGTCTTTCGATTTCCCGTCTTTACAAAAAAGTAAGTTGAGTATGTGCTCTGATACTTCATTCTCTATATGCATGACGTCCAGACAATGACGCACTAAATTTGTTGACCAGTACGGATGCTCGAAGAAAATGCTTAACTTGTTCCAAAATGGTGGTTTGACCTGTTTCGTCGGATCCATCCCGAAGGTCACATTATTGTAACCATCCCATTGACCAGTCACGTCCTCTCCGGACAATGGGGATGGAGGTCTAAGAAGCTCCTGATGACCATCAAAGTGAACCGTGTCTAACCTATAGGGGTGGTCTGGAGGCAGGAAACGTCGATGGCCGCAATAACAAACCTTCCTGCTAAAATTCAAGAATTTCGATATTGTGTGTTCATGGCAATAAGGACATGCTTTGTGACCATGTACGGACCAACCTGATAGCATTCCATACGCAGGAAAGTCATTAATTGTCCACATTAAAGCCGCACGCAGTATGAAGGTTGTATTTGTGTTTGCATCGTATGTCTCTACACCATCAATGAAGAAAGATTTCAACTCCTCGATCAGAGGTCGGAGATAGACGTCGATATTGTTTCCCGGTGAGTTTGGTCCGTCGATAAGAAGAGGTATCATAAAGTATGATTGGTCCATAACTAACCAAGGCGACAGATTATAAATTATCATTACAACGGGCCATATACTGTGACTTCCAGCCATATATTTGAATGGCAGAAGCCATCGGTAGCCAGTCCGAGCCGGACATTGCGAGGATCGCTACTGAATATTGCGTGCCTCCTATCGAAATTCTTCCATGCCGGTGAATCTCTTGGATGGCTTATTTTTCCATCTTCACTTGGAGGAGCACGGTGATGCCAAATCATTGCCTCGGTTGTTTTCTTGCACCTGAATAGCCTCTGTAGCCTCTGTGTTATGGGAAAGTATCGTGCTATCTTGACAGGTATATTAGGCTTCTTATCAGAATCTTTCGGCTTATACCTGGCCTCTCCGCATGTTGGACACCCTTTCAAATCTGAATTCTCTTTCCGGTACAACACGCAATTTTCAGGACATACTTGAATCTTCCCGCACTTTAGACCCAAATCAGACATCATCTTCTGGGCTCCGTACTAGCTGTCGGGCACGTTATTTTCCGGGGGCATAGAATCTTTCAAGAACGAAAGAAGTATTGTGAATGACTTGTTGCTCTATCCATTTAGGCACTTAATCTGGAAAAGTTGGACGAACCATGAGAGGGTGGAATACTTCGCATTCTCCTAAATTGGTTTTCTAGTATCATTCATGAAATTTTCATATTTATCCGCACGCGGTCTTTGACCGGAAGGAATGTCATCTTCGGTACGAATAGATTTACCTAGGGCAGCCTCTACCATATCCTCCATTTCTTCTGGTGGAAATAAATTACCGTCTTCTCCTTCTACCGCATTACTGAATTCTCCTTCTTCTCCTGCAGCATTATCGTGTTCTCCTTCTTTTTCTGCCGCATTACTGCATTCTTCTCCTTCCTCGTGATATTTCCAAGTTGTATAAAGTCTAGTAAACCCATATTTTACAATATAAAGCTCTGCCAATTCAACCTTCTGCCAGTACTTATTGCCACATCTATCGCACGGACAGAGAATCTTCTCTATTATGATCTTATTATGTGCGCGTGCAAATTCAATGAAAGTAGCAACTCCTGCGACAAACTTAGGTTGCATACGTTGTTGTCAATCCACATACATCCAGTCCTTAACTCTGACATACTCATGGGCCATGTTAGACTGTATAACATATAAATTATAGGTTATGGTGACTATATTGAGAAATATAAAAACGGGATAGTTACTGACAAAGGAGAAAATCCGTGTATATACTTTGTGTGTGCATTTTTCGTTGAAAAGAATAAATTATCGAACGTATTTTAACCGATAGACGGGGACTAAGTGGCGCTTTTAGTTTCATATATGAGTATCGATGAGAATATGAAGGTTTCATATTATCATCGAGTATCATATATTGGTTTTAACTTGAACATCTTGAATCACTATCTAATTATGCGTTTGTTGTGTATTCTTGTTGTATGTGTGTGTTCCGGCTATCGGGGGTAAGGCTTCTATCCCATTAAGAATGTATAGAGCGAAAACCCATTCGCTTGTGCTTTCAACCGTTTCGAGTAAATTTCGGCAGCACCTCCCCGCTGTTCTCCGAGTACACTGTAATAGAATAGATAATCATTTCAAAGCTATAAAACAACGTTGAAATGAACATCTAATCTATCTTTGTACACGGAGAACCAGCGGAAAGGTACCGACGAAATATCTCGAAACGGATGAAAACACAAGTGAATGAAGGTGTTTGCTTTATACATTCCTAAGTTGTCCACACGGGACAAATCTATCGGTTGCCATACGATTGAATCTTCTCGTCACATAGACTATACGACGGTTATTAGTATTGAGCTATACCGTCCGATATTTAACAACTTTCGTATAGTTCTATGTCACGACGAATATCGCACGTATGTTAACCGATAGACGGGGACTAAGTGGCGCTTTCAGTTTCATATATGCGTATCGATGAGAATATGAACGTTTCATATTATCATCGAGTATCATATATTGGTTTTAACTTGAACATCTTGAATCACTCTCTAATTATGCGTTTGTTGTGTATTCTTGTTATATGTGTGTGTTCCGGTTATCGGGGGTAAGGCTTCTATCCCATTAAGAATGTATAGAGTGAACACCCATTCGCTTGTGCTTTCAACCGTTTCGAGTAAATTTCGGCAGCACCTCCCCGCTGTTACTGTAATAGAATAGATAATCATTTCAAAGCTGTGAAACAACGTTGAAATGAACATCTAATCTATCTTTGTACACGGAGAATCAACGGAAAGGTACCGACGAAATATCTCGAAACGGATGAAAACACAAGTGAATGAAGGTGTTTGCTTTATACATTCCTAACTTGTCCACACGGGACAAATCTATCGGTTACCATACGATTGAATCTTCTCGTCGCATAGACTATACGACGGTTGTTAGTATCGAGCTATACTGTCCGATATTTAACAACCTTCGTATAGTTCTATGTCACGACGAATATCGCACGTATGTTAACCGATAGACGGGGACTAAGTGGCGCTTTTAGTTTCATATATGAGTATCGATGAGAATATGAAGATTTCATATTATCATCGAGTATCATATATTGGTTTTAACTTGAACATCTTGAATCACTCTCCAATTAAGCGTTCGTTGTGTATTCTTGTTGTATGTGTGTGTTCCGGCTGTCGGGGGTAAGGCTTCTATCCCATTAAGAATGTATAGAGCGAACACCCATTCGCTTGTGCTTTCAACCGTTTCGAGTAAATTTCGGCAGCACCTCTCCGCTGTTCTCTGAGTACACTGTAATAGAATAGATAATCATTTCAAAGCTGTGAAACAACGTTGAAATGAACATCTAATTTATCTTTGTATACGGAGAACCAGCGGAAATGTACCGACGAAATATCTCGAAACGGATGAAAACACAAGTGAATGAAGGTGTTTGTTTTATACATTCCTAACTTGTCCACACGGGACAAATCTATCGGTTACCATACGATTGAATTTTCTCGTCACATAGACTATACGACGGTTGTTAGTATCGAGCTATACCGTCCGATATTTAACAACCTTCGTATAGTTTTATATCACGATGAATATCGCACGTATGTTAACCGATAGACGGGGACTAAGTGGCGCTTTTAGTTTCATATATGAGTATCGATGAGAATATGAAGGTTTCATATTATTATCAAGTATCATATATTGGTTTTAACTTGAACATCTTGAATCACTCTCTAATTATGCGTTTGTTGTGCATTCGTGTTGTTTGTGTAACATGATTTTAAACCATTGAGATCAAGATTGATAGAACTGATCATTCACAAAGACATTAAGGATTGACTTTTGACAGCCATATAAAGGAAAATTTTCTCCTACGGCAACCTAATAATATACCCATTATCCTCATATATACATATATGGGCATGGATACATACATGCAAATATTTGAAAAATTAATATATTAACCAAAAACTATTATTGCAATGGCTTTCATCTATAACAATCAACAATTAAAACTACAAATGTAGGATACTGATATCATAAAGCGTTATACACAACATATGAATTCACATGACTGAAACATACATTAAAAAAACATGTCCATCCAAAAGAAAGGCCACTGTCAACAAATATAGACAAATACGTCATAAAAACAGTAACTAATTAACAAGTTGATTAGCATCTGGATCAAGAAAATGATAGGAAAAATAATTGCCTAAGATCTATAATGACAAGTCTATTACCATGACTCTCGACTAACAAAGGTGGCTTTTCGTTCTCGGTAGCTTTATAATTGGGATTTCATGGCGAATAAAAATATGCATATGCCGTTTTACCGGGAATTTCAATAGGAAACTCAATGAGGTCGGGTGTACTAAAGTACGCTTTGTATTTCGCTATATTAGGTGACGAAGTCCAAGCCCTAGCTAGCCCCAGCCTCACCCCAACCGAACCCTAGCCCCAGCCCTAGCCCAGCCCCAACCGAACCCTAGCCCCAGCCCCAGCCCAGCTCCAACCCCAACCGAACCCTAGCCCAGCCCCAGCCCCACCCCAGCCCCAGCCCCAACCCCAACCGAACCCCAGAACCGAACCCTAACCCTAACCCTAACCCTAACCGAACCCGATGCCGATGCCAAACCCTCACCCTTACCCGAACCTGGCCTGAACCCTAGATCTAACATCATCAAAATTAAAAATAATTTGAGATTTAATTACTAACCGGGCGCTCGGTGGAGGAGACGACAGAAATTGGTGGTCGACGATGATCGGCGAAGGTGGCGACGAGGCGCGGGAAGTCGACGAAGGTGTAGGAACGACCGACGAAGGTGGCGACGAGGCGCGGAGCGCGGTGGCGACGAGGCGCGGGAACAGGCGATATGAGGCGCGGGAGTGAGAGAGAGAAATTTTGGGAACGATGAATGACTTTTCTGTGTTTTTTTTTATTAATAACCTATTTATATGCCCCTACGGACATAACCGTAGGTCCACCGTTTGCGGCTCCGTAGGGCCAAAAAAAAAATTAGAACGTAAGGCACCGTAGGGACAACGATGTGGCCCTACGGATAGATCCGTAGGGGCAACCCCATATTGTAGTAGTGAAATCTTCTTATAATTATATATGATATATAGCAGCAACGTGTAAGCTCTTCAGAAAATTACACAAAACACTTCCTATACCGATAAAATGAAAGCCCTGAAAAATACCCAACAATTACACGTCCGTAATAACACAACTAATTTTTTGAAGATAAGTCAGACAAATATTTTTGAACCGCTTAAGTTGCCAGGCCATGCAAGAGATTCAAGAAAATCTCCTTACGATTTTAACAAGTATGAAAGAATTAATGTGCTGATAGATTGCTTAATTAAAAAAAAGATGCATTAATTATAAGGCACAACAGCATCGTTTTATACGTAAAACCTAGAATCTTAAAAACAATACTACGATATAATCCAAAACGAGAGTTGGTCGGTGACGGTGCTCACAAGTGGCATTTCCTCATATTACGACACGTGGCGGATGACGTGTCCAAAAATGACGGAGGTGGAATAAATGAGATGCGTTGGGGACGTTCCTCAGGACCTCGAGTCCGAGAACGCATCCGGCCTTTCGAAGTCCTCCCTGAGTACTTTCCACACTCACCTAGCAAACAGCCAACGGCTTACCTCCGAACAGTCCAGCGAGCTTCCTTAGCCTCCTTGCTCGTCTCTGAGCCATCTGACAGGCCAGGCTTCCTCGGTCCCCGTGCTCGTCTCCCAAGCCATTTGACAAGCCGAGCTTCCTCGGCCTCTTCGATCAATCGAGAGCGTAGAACCCAAGAGCCCCCGCAACAGTTCCGCGTATCTCGCCAAGACGAGATATCTGCCTCCCCACGTTCCACATCCCACGCTAGCGCATCCCCCGTTAATAAGCGTATCCCGCCATTAATGCGAGGATAACACAGGAGCGTAACTAATGGCGATGATCTCACGCCTGCTCGCTCCACACGACCACTATAAACCTCTCTTTCAGACGACTCAGGTAACTCGAAGTCAACCCAATAGGTCGCTACGCTGCTCTTATTCTCCGACACTAATTTCGGAAGGTCCTACAGTGGTTTTCCACCTCGGGACTTCCCTTGCAGGTAGCTCGTCCTCAACAACTTCCAACAACCCATTGAGATCCACACGCTCAACAACCTCCAAAACAATCTCAGCCGCTAAAAACCACTCGCTACCTGATCGACAGAGGACAACATCTGAGGGAGATCACAGCCTCCATCAGTGGGCGCCGTCTGTGGGAACGTTTCAGAAGCTTCTCCATCCATAAGTTGATCTTCCGCCTTCGACCCGATGGCGAGCGACAACCGCGATGATCCAAATACGAGCCACCACACCCTTCACAACGGAGGCAGGAGCGACTCGTCTCCCCCATCTAACGTCATCAATGCCTTATCCACTAGGATCAACAGGCTCACATCGATGGTGGATGCACTCATCCGCATTCAAGTACCGAACCCTACTCTCCAGAACGCGGTTCCCCTTCCCCGGGATAACGATATCCGTAGAAGGACAGATGGCCATGCTCAGTCCCTCGATCTTACTCACGCTCATCTCAGCGTCACCGAGCGCCGGTGTGCCGACTCCGGCTACAATGGTCCTCATGCGGCGAATGATTCCATGACCCGTTGGGCGCCGGACAACTCTACACCCCGATCCCTGGGAAGACTAGGTCGTCGCTCCGATACCCGCCACGCGCTCTTACCCCCTGATGAGGTGTCAGTCAGTTCACCTGCTTGCAGGCATGACTGACACCCCCCACTCCCGCCGAAGCCGCACGAACGGCGAACGTCGGGACTACTCAAGAAGGGTCTCGCCCGAGAATTTAAGAAATTTGATAGAACGGAATCGAAGCCGCACCATCGCGTAGACCCGGAGCAGGGGTAGCCACCACTTCGACTGTGCAGAATCCTCGCGGTCCCACCACCGACTTGAAGCCCTCAAAAAGAAAATCAAAGGCATGCGATGGGATGACCGTGCATCCGGCGAAGGGGCTAGGTATTCCGTTGATTCACTAACAAAGCCCTTTACAGAAAAGCTGCTGGCCGAGCAAGTCTCGTCCAGGAATAAGCCGCCAAAAATAGCCCTCTTCGACAGGAAGTCCGATCCGAAGGACCACTTGGATGCATTTATGGCGGGTATGAGCTTCCATGATAACTCAGACGCGGTTCAATACCAAGCTTTCCCCGCCACCATAATCCGGGCTGGCCGGGACTGGTTCTGAGGACTTGCGCCATGCTCCATCTCGACCTTCGACGAGCTGGCTGCCCAATTCCTCGGTCACTTCGTCAGCGACCGACGACGGATGAGGACAGTCGACTAGCTGTTCACGGTCAAGAGCGGAGACAAGGAATCCTTCAAAGGGTATGTCACCCGCTTCTACAATACCCTCCTGAAGGTTCCCAAGCACGCTGATAAAATAGTTATCACTGCGCTGAGCTTGGGTCTTAGGCACAAAGAGTGGCTCCGCTCTTTTGTATTAGCGCAACCTAAGATCATGGCCGAAGTGAATGCCTGGACCGAGCGAGAATCCAACTCGAGTCGGAGGTGAATTCAAACCTGCCCCGAGCCGACCAGGCAAACAGAAAGAAAAGGGACAGGGAGGAGAAAAAGAAGGTCGATCGTCTGAAGCTTTACTCCCCGAGATTTTAGGAGTAACTCCTCTAAACATTTCCTAGACCGAGCTGTTGGAGGAAGCTAAGAGCGAGAGGTTTTTTAAGCTCCCGCTAGTCACCCAAAGAGCGGGTTAGCGTCTCCGCGGCCCATACTGCGCCTTCCATAGGTCGCAGGGTCACCCGAATGAGAACTGCAAACAACTCCGTGACTACATCAAGGAGATCCGCTCTGGCCACCTGGCGAAATATCTGAAGGATAAGCAGCAGGTGGAGCGGGAGCAAAAAGGCCAAACCCTTCCCGGGGAATTAACGATCAGGCAAATCATGGTCGTTACCTTGGATCCAGCTCGGGAAAGTGGAGGTGTAACGACTCTATTTTTAATGTACAGAAATTTGTTTAAATTCAAAGTACTAAATAGAGTATTTGCAGACCTGAGTATGTTATAAGTATTTAATTTGTTTAAGAACAACAAGAAAGCACTTGTAGCTCATTGGTAAAACCTTGCACTGCTGTGACATAGCCCATGTGTTCGAATCCAATTAGCTACATATTATTTTTAATGATTTTTCTTTTAAACTTTTTGAAAGCCCAAAAGTTTACACTTGCAATACACGTAAAAATGAAAAGTCACTAAAATCAAACATGCGGAAAATATTATATGTACAGACTAAGACAGGTGGCAAGCATCTAGAGACCTAACTCACCAATATGGCCAGCGAGATGGGGATCTGGGCCGGCGCCGCCGGCCCACCAATACCAAATACCCCCAAACTTTGCCCAAGTGACTCTTCCCCTACCCCCACTACTCCTCTTCTGTTTGTTTTTCCTGAAATTAAATAGAGAATTAAAATGATGCATTAATCCAAAATTTGAATGCATTTTAATTACATTCTTTAATTCTCAAAATCCTAATTTCTCCTATAAATACAACATCACACCCTAGCCCTCTCCATTCTGAAATCTATCATCAAAACTTTCAAAATTCCAAGTCAAATTAGTTGTACAAGTAGAGTTAGCCCAAGATCATCTTTCGGCGACGACTCGAGACAAATACGGCGACACCATGACTCCACAAAACTTCTATCTTGTTCCCATACCTCTCCTCTCTCTTTTCAAACCGTAAGTCCCTTCTCCACTCCTCTCTTCCTAATCCAAAAAGATCTATTTTCAAAACTCGTCAGAAGTGGAGTTATTCCGACTTCCGATTTTAATTTTGGTTAAAATATAACTTTTCTTAATAACCAAACACCCATATTGTTGCATCATGTTTAGCAACCATAAACCAATATTGAGAACAAGCTTCAATTTAAAATACCATGCAATGCAACTTTTATTTCACTTTTACGGTTAAATACCACAAACTTTCTATTCGACATCTTTCTTCATATTTGCTCATATTATCTTTGGAAAACTCACGAGTTAATGACCTATCTCATCACAACACTCATCATGACATAGCACGATGGCTTTTGGAACAATATTTTATAGGATAAATACAATTTTACAATAAAATACCTTAAACTAATAAAACTGTATCCTTTAAGATTGTTTTAATTAAATTCCTTACAATTAAGTCTCTACAACCCATTTTGGGGAACTCGATTTGGATGATGCGGGTTATCGCACATTCTCGGTACTAGTAGAGCGAAATCCAGACCTCTTCACGGAGCATCCGATCTCGATGGAATTTTTATTACAATTTTTAAGAAAACGTGATTTCTATTTCATAAATAAATTTATTTTTAATAATTATTTATAATATTATCAAACTATCTATTTTAAATACATATAATAAATTCCATGTTTTATAAACAAAGAAATCACAAATTTCATGAATATACTATCACAAATCCATACTATTCCAATTTACACTAAAATACCATATACTATTCAATCTATATTTATATTCACTAGAATACTTCACATTTAAAAATTACATTCATGAAAACCCTAAATACGACTAATAAATACTTGAGGTTTATTTTGAAATTATATCAAAACTGTTTTTCATAAAACCCCCTCAAGTTTATTAATTTACAATAAGGACCCTAGTAAATATAGGTTTAAGCGGGACCAATTCTCTTGAGCCTCAGGGAGCCCGAGAAAGTGGGTGCTGGCTTATTTAAGGTAGAAAACTAAAATGGGGTTATCAATAGTAATTAGCTTGGAAAAAATCATAAATCCTGTCGTCCATATACAGCAGTTACCGATAACTCCAAAACCTAATTCAGGAATGCAATTCTGTTTAAGCGTCTGACTCAGACAGAGTCTTAGTCTAATCGGAATATAGTCTAAACATGAATACAATCCAAATATAACTCCAATACATCATGAATCCATATCAAATATCAGCATGACTTTAGCTGACCGAACCATGGATATATATTGACTTGATTACATGACTATCCGTTTACATCCTTATCCGTTTACATGAGCAATTGATATCATGGTTTCGACAAGTCTTACATCTATAAAACAACACAATAAAGATTACGGGTTTTTTTAAGGGGTAGATTGGTATGGAATGTGTTAAAAGCAGCACGATGATGGACACTTTAATACACCTAACCTGAATATCCGTTGCTGTTGTCTCATGGCTTAACGGTTCCTTATGCTCCGTATACCTTATTCCACGGAATAGTTGAACTCCTCTTGTATACACCGGCATATTCTGTACCAAGCTACAAACAACAGCGTTAACATAACAATCATACATTATACCAGATATATTCTCTTTACCTGTTCTGTCTATTTCTATATCTCTTTGGGACTTACTGAGCGATTGTTCGCTGACGACATTCCTTTTCTATTCTTTCTTTGGAATGTTGTCAGAAGGACCCGACTCTCTGAAGATCGAGCCCAATTCAGAAGACTTGGAGCAGTTCATCGAGGACCCCGAGCTCTAGTCACTTGTATATACTTTTACTTTCAGTTCATGCCATTGTTTAGGCACTGCTTTCCACATTGTATTTACTTTTCAGTTGTATTGTAAAAAATGTTTAATAAATAAAAAGTTGTTGTTTATTTACATCTCATATCTTTCTTGTGTACATTAATATTATATTTCTTATTTACGCTTAACGTGTTTACTTCTGAGTAAATACGTCGCAGGCCTAGTCACGTCTCCTTATCCGTACATCAGGAAGTGGGACGTGACAGGGGGAGCCACCATATCCTTCCAGTCAAGGGTGTAAGCGATATATCACATAAGAGGTGCACGAGGGACGAACCGATCATCTTCACTGATAAAGACCTCCACGGCATATCGCTCCTTCACAATGACCTTCTCGTGATAACGGTCAGAGTCCACCGTTACAAAGTCTGGATAATATTGGTCGACTCAGGGAGCTCGACAGATATCTTATTCCACGACTGTTTCCAGCGTATAGGGCTAGGATCATCCGACCATCGACCAACCTCTCATGTCCTTTCTCGGTTCACCAACCATTCCGTCTCGGCCTAGGGATTGGTCACCCTCCTCCTCAATGTCGGGGAAGCGGGCAATACGCGAACCATACCAGTGGACTTCCTCATCGCCAATGTTCCTTCATCCTATAACATTCTCTGGGGACATCCTACCTTGAATGCCCTCCGGGCCCGAATATCGACTCACCACATTTCGATCAAATTCCCTATGGATCAAGGGGGATAGGCCAGGCCTATGGAGACCAGCAAACCGCTAAGATTTTCCTCGCCTCAATGTCCACTGCCGGAGAGCAGGGCAACGATTTTGAGGACGCGCAAGATTTCTAGGGGTCCTTAGATACACGCGACAACCAAAAAGAAATTCGATGTGCCTCGGTGGAAGCATTGACGGAAGTCCCCCTCAAAGAAGGAGTCGATGGCCGCACAGTCCAGATCGGTCTCTCTTTACCGGGGATCACCGTGAAGACATGATCCGTTTCCTCCGGAGAAACTCAGATGTATTCACTTGGACGTCCACAGACATGCCTGGGATCGACCCCAAAGTGATCTGCCACAAGCTCGGGGTTGACCCGAAAGCCCGACCCGTCCGACAAAAGAAGAGAAAGTTTGCGCCGATTAAAAAGAAGCGATAGAAGACAAGGTAGATCGATTGATCGTAGCCAACTTCATCAGGAACCTGGACTACTCAGATTGGCTGGCGAATGTGGTCATGGTCAAAAAGGCAAACGGGAAATGGCGCATGTGCATCGATTTCATGGACTTGAACAAAGATTGCCCCAAAGACAACTATCCACTGCCTCGAATAGATCTGCTAGTGGACAGTTCGGCCGACCATAAATTATTGATCTTCATGGATGCTTTCTCCGATTACAATCAGATTCGGATGAACCTGGCCGACAAATAGCTTACCGCCTTCACCACGGATCGGGGGTTATACTGCTACAAAGTGATGCCCTTCGGGCTAAAGAACGCATGGGCCACGTATCAACGCCTGGTCAACAAGCTGTTCAAACTATAAATTGGGAGAAACATGGAAGTTTACGTTGACGACATGCTCGTAAAATCTGTCTCCTCAGCCGGGCACACTAAAGACCTCGGTGAGACATTCGACGTCCTGCGCAAGTACAAAATGAAGCTGAATCCAGCTAAGTGTGTGTTTTCTCCAATCAGAGCAAGGCTCTGTTTGAATTTCAAAAATTCAAATTTTGAAGCAACGCTTCAAATCCCGTGCGCTGTGCGCAACGCGCCACATGTCAGAAGTTGATGCGTCAGCACAACGCCCAAGACAGTGCGTCCAATCAGAACAAGGCTCTTTAAAAATAAAAGTAAAAGAAGGAACGCTACAAGTGCGCAAGCGCGCAAGCACAGCTGCGCAAGCGCTGCGCTGCGCGACACGTGTTTGCGCGGTTGCGCAAGCACAGCTGCGCAAGCAGCGCTGCGCAAGCAGCGCTGCGCAAGCACAGCTGCGCAAGCAGCGCTGCGCAAGCACAGTCGCGCAAGCGCTGCGCTGCATGACACGTGTCTGCACAGTTGCGCAAGCACAACTGCGCAAGCGCTGCGCTGCGCGACACGTGTCATGCGCTGGGGCATTTGCGCCAAACATAATGAAGATTTTAAAGAATTCTTTCCGTTCTTATTAAAACAAGAAGATTTTCTTCTGTAAAACAGAAGCCCTTGGATCATTGATCTCGTTAACAAATTCCCCAAATCACTCAGAGAAAGATCTCGTTAACAAATTCAACAAACTTATAGGCACTATATAAAGACCCCTAGACCTCAAATCAAAGGCATGAACATTTTGCGAGAAATCAAACAGAGAGAACTTTGAAGAATTGGAGAGAATTCCTCAAGAACAAAAAAGGTAAAAAACCTTTAGAAAAAGAGAAAATTCTCTTATGAACAGATCATTGATCTGAGAACAAGATCAAGGATCTCTAATGAAAAGAAAAATAAATAATAAACAGTGCTTTGCACTTTTTTTTTATGAACCATTGGTTCTGAATCTAAAAGATTCTCAAGATAACAGTGCCTTGCACCTTTTATGAACCACTGGTTCTTTAAAAAGCAGGAAAAACTTATTTTCTTTGATCTAAAATTAATCCAAAAGAATAAGAACAGTGCCCAGCACTTACCAAAACTTCACTATTGCGCAAGCCGCCAGGAAGCGCCACGTGTCAGCAGTGCAAAAGCGCAGCGCACTGACGCAGCGCACTGCGCTGTTGCGCTTGCGCTCATCAGAACGTGACACGTGTCACCTCCACGAGCGCTTGCGCTCATTAATTGACGCAAAACGCCTGACAAGCCACGTGGGGCACTGTCAGAGTATTTAATGCTCTGCATTATTAAGAAAAGGGACAGAGCCCAATTAAAAGGCATAACAGGCCTAATCAAAATGCTCTGCATTATTAAGAAAAGGGACAGAGCCCAATTAAAAGGCCTAACAGGCCTAATCAAAAATGCTATGCATTTTAAAAAAGGGGCAGAGCCAACCCAAAATAAAGAAAAGTAATACAGTAAACGGGTAAGGGCCTAGCATGGGTCCAATAAGCCAAAGACAAAAGAATCTTGAAACTGGACTTAACCCAGTCATGGCCATAAGTCCTCAAATTAAATTGACTAAGCACGGCTACTCCCTAAATCAATTTACGACCGGTTCAAGGGTACATCTTCGAACTCCTCTGACACCCATCGTTGTAATCCTTCAACGATGTCAGAGAGGTGACGGGTCCCGACAACCACACATCAACACGGACTGCGGGGTCCTTAAACTCGTGGACCGAGACGTCCTTAAACTAATATCGGACCGAGACGTCCTTAAAACTAATATTGGACCGCCACGTCCCTAAACTGGCGATGGACCGAAACGTCCTTAAACTAATGATGGACCACCACGTCCTTAAAATGGCGATGGACCACCACGTCCCTAAACTGGAACATGGACCACCACGTCCCTAAACGGGAACATGGACCGCAACGTCCTTAAACTACCTATGGACCACTACGTCCCTAAACTGGAACAATAGAGCCTCCAAATGCTCTTTTGCCGGATCTAAACGATCCCGTTTAAGTTGATCTTAGCCCCAAACATGGCTAACGTATCCTTAAACATTTAAATGGACTATAAAACTCCAAATCAACTTTGGTTCAAGGGTACATCTCTGAACTTCTCTGACACCTATCGTTGTAATCCTTCAACGACGTCAGAGAGGTGATGAGTCCCGACGGCCATATATTAAATGGATCACCACGTTAAGTTGATCTTAGTCTCAAACAGGACTAACGTATCCTTAACGAACGTTTAAGTTGATCTTAGCCTCAATACGGCTAACGTATCCTTAAACAAAAATACCAAACCCAAATCTAAGTAAATACGGATTTGGACTAATCCACGTCCTACGGACGACGGCTTAACTTAGTCTCCATATACAATCCACGGGCATCCACAAACAAAACAAACACACACGACACGAAGTGAAATTCTGGAGAGGGAGAAAGTGGTTACCGCGATGCGGTAGCGTAATTAACTGCAGGGGCTTACGCCTGTAGGGAAGAGCGTCCCCACAATCAAAAACCCCTCAAGCGAGGGGGAATCTGATGAAGTCTGCTACATCGGCCGCATCCGTCTAAACCTCCGATACACGGTGTCATAAATCAACTTGGCATCTTCGGAGAGGTGGACGGATAAAACCATATAGTATCTGCCCCGAATCTTAGGCAAGACGTCCTCACGTCTCCGCCGCCATTCGGAGGGGAACAGATTCTGGCACGCCCGGTGGGACCTTTTTCTCTTTCCACTCCACACTTCGTGTGTCGTCTTCGCGAACCAATCGCGGTTTGTTAACGGTTGCCTTTGGATTTCAAGTTACTAAGATTTGGTCTTTTGCCTGGCGCAGAACTCAAGCATCAATGGCCTCTAACTTCACCAACTGCTCGAAGTGCCACTGCAACGGACGCTCCACCTCACCTGGAGGTGTAGCATTTGGGCCTCAAGCGGCTTCCTTCCTCGCTCTGCCGGTAGAATAGGTGACCCAGGCCACCACCGGCCTGTTTTTCGGGACCATGATCCCACCTGCAAGCTTCTCTATACCAATACCTCCACCAGAAGCGAACAAGAAGTCGGTCTTCGACCGGCTCACTACTGCGACGGTCCCTGTCAACGGGTCGTCCACTACCAAACCAACATCCTCCGTCTTCGACAGGCTAGATCAAAGCTTTGAGGGGCCCACTAGGAAGCCCATGAACTCTAAAATGGCTGTCCCAAGGAAGGCAATAGTCGCTGCTCCAGAAGTCGTCAAGGCGGCTTCCCCTGTCAAAGAGTCAGTCTTTTCAAGACTGACTATTCCTGCTCCTGCCCCTGCTCGAGGATCTGTCTTCGACAGGTTGAATATCACCCCTCAAAGGACAACTTCAGTCTTTAAGAGGTTAACACCAGCAGTGCCTCAACCGGACAAGGGGTAAAAAGAAGACGTCTCTATCTCCGAGCCAGTCCCAACGGCTCGTCATGCTCGACGTCGCCATTGGCGGCGAGTAAGGAAGACAGGGGGCAACTCCCCCTCAGGGCTAACTCCACCTGCTCCAGTGGTGGAGGTCAACGCTGCTGTTCCAACTGGGAACAGCTTTGAACTGCTGAGGAGGGTACGTAAGAACTCTCCAACCGCTACAGTGAAAAGATCTCCTCCGCCCACGGAGAGAGTTCCGGAAACGAAGCAAGAACAACCCCCTCAACGTCTGTCCTCAAAAATATACAAGATTTGGCGGAGGGTTCAAGACTCCGTGATCGACCCAGATCACTCTCGTCAACAGAAGAAGGCGAAGGTACAAAAAGAAAAGGACCGTCCTATTAAACAGCAGAGGACAACAATCGCTAGGATCCCCACTGCAACGTCCCCTTCAACTTCAACGGCCCACAAAAGAAGAAGGCCGTAGAAAACCCCCTCGCCCGCGGCAAATGCCAAAGGTGGTGAACCTAAACGCCCTAAGTCTGAGGGCATAACAGTTCATACAGTGTACATGGCGTCGGGAAAGGAGGACAGCCGTGCATCCACAGGTCATAGACCACTTACACGGTTAGTGACCAAGGCTCAGGAGAAACAGCAAAAGCTCCAGGAGATGATGACCGTGATGGCCGCACTCACTGGGCCAAAAGAAACCCCTGAAATGTCCTCGGATGAACGTCAGGAACAAGAAACTGACGCCGAATTCCTTCGTCGCATATTGGAGAAGAAGGATAAAGAAGCTGCGGAACAAGCAGCCAGCATAAAGAAAATGGCCCTCCTGTTCTAAGATATGGTGGGTATGATGATTCAACAAGATCCACCAGCTGAAGATCCCCCGATCATCCTTGAAGATGATAGGGGAGAAACGTCGAATCCTCCTCCGGTTCTGTCAACAGCCAAGGAGGAGGCAATCTCCAAAGCTGACTTGGACGAGTACATAGCCCAACAGATCCGGGTTCATCAAGCGACTGAAGCAGCAGGACAGGTCGTAAAAACGGGGCGACCGTATCCAGGATGGTACGACCAAATCAGGTACCCGCCAAGTTATACGATACCAAAATTCCATGTATATAAGGGGACTGGCAATCCCCACCAGCATGTTGCCCAATTCAGGGCGCTTTGCGGCAACACTGGCAGTGATGATAAATTGTTGCTCCGCCAATTCGTTGGTAGCTTATCGGATACAGCGTTCGAGTGGTATTCCGAGCTCCCAAACGACTCTATCAAGACCTTTGCTGAGATGGAGTTGTTGTTTACCCAACGTTTCGCGAGTGCCAGCGAGCGTACCCCGATAACGGCATTGATCAATGCCAGGGTAAAGCCGGGCGAAACATGAGTCCAATATGCTATACGGTGGAGAAATTTATGGTCAAAATGCGAGCAGCGTATAGAAGAAGCTCCTGCAGTGGGAATGTTTGTGGGAACCCTCGATCCGCAAGCAACCATCTCGCAATTTATGATGTTCTTCAAGCCGACCACCTTCCAGGCACTAATCGACAAGCTGGCGCAAATGGATCAGATGGGCCATAAACCTCCTCTTCCAAAGCCGGACTCCCGAAATGAGAAAGGAAAAGGAAAAGCGATCGTTGTCGCTAATGCTCAACAGCAACCGAACATCTCGAAGCCGGTCGTTCGTCAAAATAATATGCGCCCGTACGTAGCCCTTGAGGAGAGGATGGGACGTCCTTACTCGTTTCTCCGAGGTAAAACGAGAAGGTTATTCGAGCTGGGGTTGCGCAACCGACTCATAAATCTGCCGGATCCAAAACGTCCGTCGCAACCAAGTGATATCAATGAGCCCAATTACTGTCCTTATCATCGAGTACTGGGTCATCCGATCGAGGATTGCTACATCTTCAAAATTTGGCTTGAAGACCAATACCGACAGGGCAAGTTTGCATTGTCTTACAAATGGAAGGTGAATCCACCGCAGCCCCACACCTCTAAGGGAATGAATACGTCGGGGGCAACATGCTCTGTCGTTGAAGAAGCTCCTTGGGAGGTTGTATTATCAGCTAAGACAAAGAGAATGCTGAACGACCTTCAGGCATGCCCAGCAATCAAGTGGGAGAATCCGTTGGAACCGCAGATCATTGAAGGGATGTTGAAGCCTCGTCCAACTCAAAAGATCGATGGAGGTGGCCCAAGCATTCACAACCAGCCGTCGAAATCTTCAAAGAAGAAGAAAAAGAAATCAAAGAAGCCCGTGAAGCCTGGCGACAAGCGCACGGACTTGCAAAAACAAATTGACGTGCTGGAGGAATACAACCAGAAGGCATGGACTCCCATTACACTCCAAGAATTCCTCAATCACGTCTTTTAAGAGGAAGATGAGGGAGAAAGTTCATCTGATGAATTCGAAGAATACGTGGCGAGCTGTCATGTGATTTCCCATTCGTTCATAGGCGATGAAGAGACTCCTTGTACTGAAACGCTGGGGGAAGATCCCGAACCAAAAATTCTGGGGCCATCGGACGAAGTAATTGACGCATTCTTCAATGAAGCTCTCTTAAAAAGCAAAGCTGATCGGGAGCGCGAGGCGGGTATATTCGAAAGGGCCAAACGCCAGCGCTTTGACGAAAGAATTGAGATACTCCTGCTGGAGCAAAGCACACCCACTGCGGATAAAATCAAATTCAAGATAAGGAAGAGGTTTGCTAAAGCCATGTCAATGGATATGAAACTACCATCCTCCGAGGGAAATGTTGCTGGTGAAGCGGAAATGCACCCCTCCTATTTCTTGTATCATCGGAAGATTTCGCACCCCACTGAAGAGTGCAAAGCTTTCGATAGATGGTGGCAAGGATATGTTGCTCACCGGCAGCAGTTTAAGCGGGAAAAACGCAAGACTCGCCGAGAACGGAACGATACGACCGAAGGGCTTAACAGAACTACCGGCAATTGTCGCATGGTCAATGCCGGAGGATCACAAGTGCTCACATTCGGGAGCGATTCCGACGAGGAGCTGGAGCTTAGCCCCCTCTTTAAAGAGTCCACTTCGGGAAAAGAAGAAGAGCCGAAGAGTTGTGAAAATATACGGCTGCGTAATCGTACGTTGCCCGAAAAGAATCTCGGACCCCCAAACAAAAAAGATAAAGGGAAAGAAAAGGTCTCTGAGGACATCGCCCTAGATGACCAAGTCATGGAAGAGCTAACTGCCAAAGACCCGCCGAAGAAAAATAAGGTGGATTACAACGTCTTAGCGCATCTGAGGAAGCTACCCTCGTAGCTCAGCATTCTTGACGCCCTTTTGTTATCAAAGGAGGCGAGAGATTCGTTAATCAAGGCACTACAGGATCCGGAATAGTTCCAGGCTTTCCTGGCCGAGGAAAAGATGAAGGACAAATTGGAGGAAGTGCACACGGCAGATGTCACTTTTGGCGATAAAGACCTTCTCCTTGGGACGTGCGAACACAATCGCCCCCTCTATGTCTCAGGATACTGCCATGATATAAAGATAGGCAAAATCTTGATTGATAACGGATCGTCTGTTAATCTCCTTAATGTGCGGGTGTTGAAGGAAATCTGCATGAGCGTCCAACACCTCGCCCGAGACAAGATCACCATCTCCGGGTTCGACTCCTAATCATCAAAGACTCTTGGATCCATGATACTGACGCTACGCTTTGGGCTGCTCGTCACGGACATTAAATTCCATGTCATAGATGCCAAGACGTGCTACAACGCTCTGCTCGGCCGACCATGGTTACACGAGTACAACATCATCCCTTCTACACAGTATCAGTGTATGAAATATTTTAGGGATGGTCTCGAGTATACCGTAACCGGGGAATTGAATCCGTTTTCCGTGAATGAAGTTCGCAAATATGAAGATGCCAAATACTTCTTGCCGAATTTCGAAGACACGGAAAGGTGTCACAAGCCGGAGAATAAAACTAACGCCACCATCCCTGTCTTTGGCAGTGATACCGAGGAGGAAGAGGAGATAGTTTATTCGGGTCCACCCCAATACACTAAGCCGGGACCATCTGCTCCTACATTGATCTTTGGCAGTGATTCAGAGGATGAAGTCCATGTTGTATTCTCTGCTCGACCTTCAATACGAGCTTCCGCTGATGAAGAGCAAAGTCTGCAAGTCGCCATGGCGCCACTTAAACATTATAAAGAACTGGATGCGCTTGATACCGACAGTGTAGAGGAGCTGCAGACGTTCTATGTCCCGCCCAGGCGAGAAGGCGAGAAGGCAATTCTATTCTACCGCTCCGAAGAAAACAAAGTGGAGAAAGAAATCTGGCACGGTGCAGATCCTACACTGGACAGGCTTCAACCCATCTGTCTACCCAGATATTATACAGAAGGCTTGAAGAGACTGTTGAAGCACCAAGGGATACCCTTCCAACAGACCGTTAGAAAGGCCAAATTCTATAACAGGGTCTGGAACGTTCCCGGAACTCAGCACAAGCTGCCTAGTGGGAGGATGGAGACGATCGGGCTCGGATACATTCGCTCCAAGAAACGAGAGATGCTCCGCGACTGTTACGTCATGCACGACTTCAATGAAGAAGCAGATGTGCAATGGGAGGACACTAATCCTGAACCAGTAAAAGTTCCTGATGCAAAAGTGCCCAGTCCGTCGTTTGAAGAACAAATGGACAGGCTTATAAGGGAAGCTGGTCAAAAAGTCCGAGACGATCATAACCATGAAATGGCCATCTACGATAAAGCCAAAACACAACGCCTCCTCCAACAAGCCGTGAAAGACGAAAATGCCGCTCCTTGTCAACCCGTTATAAAGAAGGCTCAACGCAGAGGCAGAAACAAGTCGAAACGCGAAAAAGACACTCAACAGCAACGAAGCGGGGCTAAGAGGCCACACAAGCGGGAACCGAGCCGTTCTGATCTATCCCTCATAAGAAAAATGGGTCGGGCGTACTCTTTTCCTCGGGACAAGACGAAGAAAATACTTGACCTCGCTCTAAAACACCAGATTCTTACACTGCCGGAGTCTAAACACCCCGAACAGGCAGGCGAAGTCTCACACCCAAACTATTGCTTTTATCATTGAGTGATAGGGCATCCTCTCGAAGACTGCTTCACCTTCAAGAATTGGGTCGAAGATCAGTATCAGCTTGGCAAGTTCGCTCTGTCTGATAACTGGAGGGTAGCGCCTCCACAGAAGCACGAACCCAAAGCCACAAGAATAGAACCAACTCCACATTGGGATTGGAAGCGGATTCGCACTTGTCACATGATAACAATATTAAAAGAAGAGCCCGAGAACATGGACAGCCTTCCCTGGTGCTTTGAAAACAGCAATGATGAGGTGATCTCAGAATTTCCGCCAGCTCCGAAAGAGCTGGAGGATGGAATACATACCACTGCAGATAAGCTCAAGAAAATTGAGTTGGGGATGGCAAGTGACCCACGGCCAACATTCGTCAGTGAGCTGCTGTCCGAAGAAAGGGTGGCTGCGTTAAAAGACGTCCTTGTACAGCATAAAGATTGCTTCGCATGGAACTATTCCGAGATGCCAGGACTAGATCCAGAAGTTGCTGTGCACAAATTGGCGATATCCCCAGGCGTCAAGCCAGTCAAACAGGCGCCGAGGAGAATGCGGCTCGAGCTTGAGATGAGCATCAACGCCGAGGTTAAGAAGTTAATCGACTCTGGCTTTATCCAGGAAGTTCAATATCCTGAATGGATCGCTAACATCGTCCCGGTGATGAAGAAAAATGGGACGGTGCGCATATGCGTGGACTTTTGGGATCTCAACAAAGCCTGCTCGAAGGATGATTTCCCAGTACCAGTCACCGAACTAATGATAGACAATACGTCCACTCATGAGGTTTTCTCCTTCATGGACGGCTCATCAGGGTATAATCAGATAAAGATGCATCCCGAAGACCAGAAGCACACCGCTTTCAGGACTCCTTTGGGAATATTCTGTTATAAAGTGATGCCCTTCGGTTTAAAGAACGCCGGTGCCACTTATCAGAGGGCCATGACGAAGATCTTCGATGACCTTATACATGAAATCGTCGAGTGCTATATCGACGATCTCGTGGTCAAGAGCAAATCATATGAGGAGCATCTCGAGCATCTAGAGACCATATTTCGACGTCTTCGACAATACAACTTAAAGATGAACCCTCTCAAGTGCGCATTCGGAGTTTCCTCGGGCAAATTCTTGGGATTCGTTGTACGGCATCGAGGCATCGAGATAGATTCGTCGAAGATCAAGGCAATCATGGAAATGCCTCCGCCGAGAACTCTCAAACAGCTGCGGTCTCTCCAAGGGAAGCTTGCATATATACGGTGATTTATAGCCAATCTCTCTGGCAAATGTCGCCCTTACAGTCACCTGATGAAGAAGGGAACTCCATTCGTCTGGGATCAAAAATGCCAGGGCGCGCTGGACGAAATTAAACAGTACCTGCAGAACCCGCCAGTGTTGGCTGCTCCGGTTAAGGGAAAGCCTCTCATTCTTTATACAACTGCCCTCGAAGGTTCCTTAGGCGCATTATGGGCGCAAGAGAACGACCAAGGGAAGGAAAGAGCACTCTGCTACTTAAGTCGAGTTCTACTGGGGCAGAAAGCAACTACTCCCCCATTGAAAAACACTGCCTGGCGTTGATCTTCGCGATAACAAAGCTCAGGCACTATGCGTTGGCGCATGAGGTCCGTCTCATTTCGAAGGTTGACCCCCTTAAATATTTGATGACGAAGGCTATATTGATAGGTCGACTCGCTAAATGGGCTCTGCTCTTGATGGAGTTCTCGATAACCTATCAACCTCTCAAGGCAGTGAAAGGCCAGGCCATCGCCGACTTTCTCGCTGAGCATCCGATACCCGCCGATTCTACTTTGAATTGCGATCTTCCAGACGAACATGCGTTTGATGCGATCGACGGTGGTGATACCCGATGGGAGCTTTATTTCGATGGAGCATCTTCCATGAAGAAGCGCAAACAAAATACCCCTGTAATCAAATCAGGGGTAGGGCTCATCTTTGTAACTCCACAAGGAGGAATAATGCACTTTGCTTTCTCCTTAACAGAGCCAAGGACAAACAATGAAGCCGAATATGAAGCCTTGATAGCAGGTCTCGAGATCGCCATCGACATGGGAATTGAAAACATCCTCATATACGGAGATTCTCAACTGGTCGTTAGTCAAGTAAACGGCGACTACCAAACGTGCAAACCGGAGTTGGTGAAGTACGGTGAAAAGATGCAACAACTGTTGACCTAAATTCCCTCCTATACTTTGGAAAGCATACCGCGCACGGAAAACAGCAAAGCAGACGCGTTAGCCAAACTTGCTTAAGAACTGGCTGATGAGAACCTCGATGACGTTATAGAATTGTGGTACAAAGTCGTCGAGTGCTTGCCCCAACAGAAATATCTCCGGAATCATCCGAAGAGAAGGGAGCGACTGAACAGACGACCTTGCAAATAGAAGACCGGGAAAAGGCTGAAGATTGGAGGGAAGTCTTCATAGACTACTTTAAGTCCCACCGAATGCCTGAAAAAGCGTCCACAAGACATCAGCTCATGAAACGAGCTCTGTCTTTCGCCTTCGTCAATGATACTCTATACAAGAAATCATTCGATTCTCTGTGGTTGAGATGTCTGGGACCTGACGAAGCGAAAAGAGTCGTCCAGGAAGTTCATGATGGAATCTACGGTTTTCATCAAGCAGGCCCAAAGATGAAGTTGAAGATCAAACGGATGGGCTACTACTGGCCCACGATGATTCAGGACTGCCTCGAATATGCGAAGCAATGCCACTCATGCAAAATCCATAGGGACTTCATTCACCAACATCCAAATCCATTACATCCAATGGTGGCTAGTTGGCCGTTCGAGATGTGGGGAACTGACATAGTCGGCCCCATCGAACCAGCATCGTCTAGAGGACATCGCTTCATCCTGGCGACAACTGATTACTTCTCTAAATAGGCAGAAGCAGTGCCGTTGAGAGAAATGAAGACGGAGAATATCCTCTATTTCTTCAAAACGCACATCATATACCGGTTTGGAACGCCGAGACGGATCATCTCCAATAACGGTCCAGCCTACAGAAGTCACAAGATCAGCCGCTTCGCACAGCAGCATAATATAGACTGGAGATATTCTTCAGTTTACAATCCGTGAGCTAATGGTCTAGTTGAAACCTTCAACAAGACCCTGACGAAGATCATGAAAAAGACGGTGTCCCGAAATAAGAAAGACTGGCACGAGAGACTGCAAGAGGCTCTTTGGGCATTTCGAACTACGTTCAAGACGGCCACAAACACAACGCCGTACGCGTTGGTATTCGATACGGAAGCAGTGCTCCCCCTCGAGATAGAGTTACCCTCTCTGCGAGTGGCACTCCACTACGAGCTGACGAACGAAGAAAATGCTAACCTTCGGCTTGAGGAGCTTGATCCCCTTGAAGAAACACGGCTCATAGCGCAACAAAATATGGAAGATTATAAAGCAAAAATGACGCGCTCATATGAAAGATTGACCCAACCGAGGACATTCCGCCAAGGCAAACTCGTACTAGTGGTCAAAAGGCCTATGATCCCCAATCGCGCCAAGCGGGGAAAATTCGAGCCAAACTATGAAGGCCCATATATCATAGACAAAGTCTACCAGGGTGGAGCCTATCTACTCATAGATATGCATGGTGAAAGGCCTTTCAGGCCAATAAACGATAGATTCCTAAAGAAATACTACGCTTAATGAGCCACCGCTTAGGTCAATGATAGATGACGGCGACTATGTCCGCTCGCTATCTTCCTAAGCTCAAACTTTATAAGCAGTAGCCAGCCGTTTCCTGGACGGACCGAAACGTCCTTAAACTAATAGCGGACTGAAACGTCCTTAAACTAATGCCGCAGCATCCGTAGGCTGACAAGATAAAAAAAAAGAATAAAATATAATAAATAAAAACGGTATGTCCATAAGCAAAAAGGGCACGGATGAAAACCCGAAAGGGCTCCGTGAGTAAAAACAGCAGGGCTACCGGCGAGTGTTCGTGAAAACCCAAAAGGGCGCGACCTCGTAAAAAAAAGTAAACAAAAATAAAAAATAAAAAAAAAGGGTATGTCCATGAGCAAAAAGGGCATGGATGAAAACCCGAAAGGGCTCCGTGAGTAAAAACAGCAGGACTACCGGCGAGTGTTTGTGAAAACCCGAAAGGGCGCAACCTCGTTAAAGGACACTTATAAGATCCTCTCGACCTTGTAAGGATAAACCACCCGCGTGAGATCCTTACAACTCATAAGGGAGCAACACACTTAGGGATCCTCACGATTTCTAGGGATAAAATACACTTGCGAGATCCTCACGACTCGTAAGGAGAACTCTCTTGTGGGACCCTCACGGCTCATAAGATTTGAAAGTCTTAAGTTACAGAGACCTAAACCTGTGCTTAAGCAAACCCCCACAACCTCCGATATTGCCCTATAAGTGGCTCAATACTGACCCTTGTATACAATCCACGGGCTCAAATAAACATTTTCCTAACCAAATCCCATCCGAGACTAGGGATATGTTCGCATGGTGAACAACCCTTGTAAATCCTCTCGACTTATAAGGAGAAAATCCTCTTGTAGGATCCTTATGACTTACAGAGAAACAAACACTTAGGAATCCTCACGATTCCTAAGGAGAAAATACACCTACAAGATCCTCACGACTTGTAGAGAGAAATACCTTTGTGAGACCCTTACGGCTCATGAAGTCAAAAGCCTTAGTCGACAGGACCTTAACCCTATTCGCTAAGCCACCTTTGGTCGACATCGACAGAGGCAAATGATGATTCGCTCCTGGCAATATCCCAGTTGCAGCGGTGGTGATGCCGAAATCGGTGTTTAATTTCAGGTTTACGGCGAAAAGCCAGTAGGCCGCACATGCATATGAAATAGCCGAAATGACGGGGCAACTTGCAATAAAAAGCAGCAAGTAAAAATGCATGCATGCAAAATAGCCGAAATGATGGGGCAACTTGCAATAAAAAGCAGCAAGTAAAAACGTATGCACACGAAATAGCCGAAATGATTGGGCACCGCGAAAAATAGCCGAAATGATTGGGCAATCGCGACCTTCGCGATATAAAAGCTGAAATGATAGAGCATCGCGGAAATAAAACAAAAAAAATGATGATAAAACTTTTGCCCTATAGTTAAGATCACATCGATCCCTGTATACAATCCAAGGGCGCAAAAAAAGAGGGAATCATACTTTCCCGATAGGCTCCGCCAGAAAACGAAGCCAAACCTCGATGGTTCATCTCAACTCCGAAGAAACCAGTGTCTTCGGCAAAATACCTCAACTCAGGGAAACAAACATCCTTGACGAGAGCCTCCTGATCCGCGTCGACTCGCAGAGCAACCAGTGCCTCCGTAGGAAATTCTCGACTCGTTTCAACGCCAGGGAAACAAATAATTCTTGGCAAATACCTCAACTCAGGGAAACAAACAATCCTTGACAAGAGCCTCCTGATCCGCGTCGACTCGCAGAGCAACCAGTGCCTCCGTGGGAAATTCTCGATTCGTTTCAACACCAGGGAATCAAATAATCCTTGGCAAATACCTCAACTCAGGGAAACAAACAATCCTTGATGAGAGCCTCCTGATCCGCGTCGACTCGCAGAGCAACCAGTGCCTCCGTGGGAAATTCTCGACTCGTTTCAACGCCAGGAAAACAAATAATCCTTGGCAAATACCTCAACTCAGGGAAACAAACAATCCTTGATGAGAGCCTCCTGATCCGCGTCGACTCGCAGAGCAACCAGTGCCTCCGTAGGAAATTCTCGACTCGTTTCAACGCCAGGGAAACAAATAATCCTTGGCAAATACCTCAACTCAGGGAAATAAACAATCCTTGACAAGAGCCTCCTGATCCGCGTCGACTCGCAGAGCAACCAGTGCCTCCATGGGAAATTCTCGATTCGTTTCAACACCAGGGAAACAAATAATCCTTGGCAAATACCCCAACTCAGGGAAACAAACAATACTTGATGAGAGCCTCCTGATTCGCGTCGACTCGCAGAGAAACCAGTGTCTCCGTGGGAAATTCTCGATTCGTTTCAACACCAGGGAAATAAATAATCCTTGGCAAATACCCCAATTCAGGGAAACAAACAATCCTCGACGAAAGCCTCCTGATTCGCATCGACTCGCAGAGAAACCAGTGTCTCCGTGGGAAATTCTCGATTCGTTTCAGCACCAGAGAAACAAATAATCCTTGGCGAATACCTCAACTCAGGGAAACAAACATCCTTGACGAAAGCCTCCTGATCCGCGTCGGCCCGCAGAGAAACCAGTGTCTCCGCGGGAAAATTCCCGATTCGTCTCAACTTGCAAGATGAAGCCTCAGGCAGCAGGGACTAAAAAACTTGCTTCCTGAACAATGGGACCCTGCAAGTCGACCTAAAACGGTCTCTTGCATACTATTCACGGGTCTCACTCTCCAAAGTCGAGTTTCGATAAGGAGGGAAACAACCGCTTATGAGTCCTCTCGACTCGTAAGAGGGAAAAATTCTCTTATAGGATCCTTACGACTTGTAAGAGAAAACACACTTAGGAATCCTTAGATTCCTAAGGAGAAAATCCATCTATGAGATCCTCTCGATCCGTAGGGAGAAAAGTCTCTATGAGACCATCACGACTCATAGAGTTGAAAAGTTTTAGGCGGCAGATCCGAACCTACGGCCTAAGCCATCGCTATCTTTTGGAAAAACTAAGTTATCTTCCAATTATGTTTATCATGACACCATGCTGACAATAAGAGAAGGGAGAAAGCAAAAGAGCATACAAGACATCGCAAAGGAGAAAATGTATATCTTTATTCATGAGTTTAATCAAATACAAGGCGAATCATATGAAGAACAAAGAATGTGTATATACTATGCAAAAAAAATTACAAGTGTGTAAGTAATACAAAATGTTCAAGGAGAAGGAAGCCTCTTGAATAGCTCTATCAATTGCTCACGCACTTCATTCCATGCCTTCTCCTGATCAGCCGCCACTGCCAATTCGGCCTCCACTCGAGCCCGTTGCTGCATCAAGGATGTGAGCTGCTCCCCAATAACCTGCTGAGCTGCTTCGCGGCTTCGGGCATCACGCTCGGCGGCATCAAGCTTCCGCTTCAGCGCTAGCCCATTAGTAATACGAGCCAGAAGGCCCTCAAAGACGGCCTTCACTTCGGCAGCGTTCGCCTCAACTTCGGCACGTAGACGAGAAGTTGCGCTTGAAGACTCCTGACGTTCCTTCAACCTTAAAGCTGCTTCTTGCTCCAAATGGCGGAAATAAGAAGTTCTTTGCTCGAGCCAGGCTGTCCGTTGAGTACCCACGGCCAAAATCTCAGGGGAAGGACGCGTCGACTCCAGCCGATGCAGGCAGGCTTCGATTTCCCTGCAGTGCTTAACCCAAGATTCGACGACGCCTTCGTTATGAAAGTTTACGAGCGCCGCCAACATTGGGTTAACCTCCACAGCAAAATCTGCGGCAGGTGGGAGAGCGTCTGCGTTAAGCTTTTCGATATACCCGCTCAGCATGCCCAAACTCATCACGGCACCCTTTGAAGATGGACGTTTCAGGAAGGGGCCTGCCGGCGAAAGGATGCGAGACTCAAGAGGGACTGAAGCCGGAACGATAGCTGCAAAACAAAAAGCAGTCAAATGACGGTTCAAGAGATATAGAAGAGTCATCAATAAAGAAATTTACTATACCAGCTGCAGCAGACGGCAAAGCCGGAGGGGCCGGTGCCGTGGCCGGTCTTGCATCCCCTCCTTCAATTTGTAGCACTGCGATCAGGAAGAGGAAAAGTCAGAAATAATCCCATTACTGAAAAAAGAAAGACATCAAATGGAAAATATACTCAGCAGCGCCACTGGAGGGGGAAGCGAGCTCAGACGGGAAGGAGAAGTGCGGAAGAAACACTTGATGGATATGATCAAAAAGCACTCCTGAAAAGACACAGTAGTACGACTTTAGTACATAAATTATGCGGCTGAAAGATAAACTAATGAGTTGCGAATCCATACCTTCCAACATCTGCGATGGCACAAGGGAAGGCTGGGAGGTGACCACCGCCAAGGCAGTAGTTGATGGTGCTCCTTCGAGCAATGGAGCATCGGCGCTGGCCGCACCTGCGTTGAAAACAAAGACAAACTTGTTAGAAAAGATTGCAAGATATAAAAAAGGAGTGACAGTAACTCGAAATTTACCTGATGAGCCGCCAGCCGAAACGGAGGCGTCTCCCTCCTCCAACGATACGAGTCCACCTCCCGTAGCCTCATCACCGGACTCGACAGGGGCTGTTGTCGTACTCGCCCGACCCGGGGACGACGGAAGACCGTAGACGGGGAGAGCAATAATTGGAGCATTGCCAGACTCTTAAGAAAGAGCGGCTGGCTCGTCCCCAAGAGTCGCGCCCATCTCACCCGCTACTTCTTCGGGCTCGGCGGTCGCTATTGTCTCATCCGCCGTCACCATGGGGTCGCCGGTCTCGAGCGCCTCGCCCGCCACTACCCCGGGCGTAGTTATAGCGGTCATCTCATTTGTCGCCTGCTCAGGCTCGGCATCAACGACCTTCTCTGGTGCAGCTCCCTCGGCTCCTACCTCAGGCTCAACAACCCCGGCAACGTTGCCCACCGTCGGCTCGGATTCGGCCGGTGCCTCTTCCCCTGTCTCCTTGGGTTCGACGGTTTCCGCCTCCCCTTCGGTTGGACTTGGCTCTGCAGGACAAGATATATAAGAACCGACAGGTTTACAATTCTTACAACAAAGTCTTGAAAGATACATACCTGAGCTGGACTTGTCATTAGCACTCCGAGCAGCACGCGCCACCTATCTGCGAGCGGTGGATAGGGTGACGGGAGCCTCTTCTGAGGGAGTATCAGCGCGAGGGACGGTGCTTGGGCCCACTTCCGTGGCCAAAGCAGCCCTGCGCGCCTTCGCCTCGTGCCTCAGCCGCTTCCTCTCCTCCCGGGCCGTTGAGACGGACCTCACCAGAGCCTCTTTCATTGAGGCGTCCTCGTCCGTGTACAGGGATGCCTCCAAATTCTTCAAGGCATCCCTCATCGACTTGTCAAGTCGAGACTCTCGCAACAGCCCCGATGAGTCTGAGACTTCAATAATGGGCCCGGGGAGAGTCCCCGCATCAGCTGGTGTAGCCCCTGTAAGGAAACAAAGGAAGAAGGTTAGGTTGACCATCAGAAGAGATAACAAAATTTTTTTTAAAAAAAAGGGGGGGTGGGACGTACCAGTGCCCGCCAGAGCGCGCTTCTCCTCCTCCTCTTGGAAGGTCTTTAAAGAGGCAGCAATAGCTTCTTCGGTAGTGACACCTGTTGGAAAATGGGGAAAGTATTAGTCAAAAATAATGATAAAAAATATATATATGTGAAAAAAATGACGAAGAAAGCAGCTAATGGTTACCTGACTCAGCGAGTTTACTTAGCATCACTTCGAGCCTTGCTGATCGCTCAGAAGCTGCAATAGCGGCCGCCAAATTGGTGTCTGCGGGGTCTACCAAGAAGCCCTTGTTGCTGCCATATTCACTTATTCCTTCGGTGAGAGGGGCCTCAGGCTTTAAACCGAGGATCGCGTCGAAGGAAAGGATCGACTTCTTCTTCTTTTGCCCGCCAGCTCTAGATGCGCCTGGGATTGATTTGCGCTTGGCAGGCACCTTGGAGCGGCGGGTCCCGATATCCGCTCCTGCGCCGGACTCCGGCGATACTACACTGACCGTCTTTGTAGGAGCATGAGGCGCCGGTGGCACATCCACCATAGCGGGCAGCGACAATCCACGTGGGGGGCTCAGTACACGTGGTCGGTCAACTCCGGCATCTTTCAGCGGAGCAATGACTGGGGTCCTTAGCTTCAAAGGAGCCTTGCGATCACCGTCAGGAGGCGCACCCCTGCGGTCAACCATCAGGCGCTTCTCCATCAGGATAACTGGGCCCATTGCATGCGCATACCAAGCCACGTACGTGTTGAGTACCTTGGGGACACAGCTTGGTTCGCTGATGAAGAAATAAGAACCCGTGTTAAGCCGCATGAAATGGTGCGTTGCATTCTTTATCCCCTCTCGGCTGACCACGGGCTTTTCCAAGAAGGCTTCCATCCATAGTCACAAATTCGCCGTTCGGGAATAATTCGGCGAGGTCGAAAATTCGGATTCGGAGAACTATTCGGAAAAAATCGGCAGGTATTCGGGAAAGATTCGGTAAGTGTTCGGGAAATGTTCGGGAAGGATTTCGAGCAATAAATTAATATATGAGACGCTAGGTTTTGATTTTGTGAATTATTTACAGTTTTTTGAATTATTCGCTGTTTTATCACATAATTCGGGAATAATTCGCGAATTATTCGCGAATAATTCGCGAATTATTCGGCCAGTTCGGCAATGACGAATAATTCGGCGAATAATTCGTTTGATCAAAAATTCGCGAATTATTCGCGAATTCGGCGAATAATTCGCGAATTCTGTGACTATGCTTCCATCGGGATCCCCTGGTGATAGCTCGATTGCTGAGCAAACCGGTGAGGGTTATACCTCATGAAGAGTGCCGTCTCATTCTGCCTAAACACCAAATAGCCCGGCCGAATGGAGTAGAGGTGGAGGATTTCCCAAGCCTTCAATATGGAAGCCCCGTTCTTAAAATCATCGCGCAGCGGCACTACCGACTTGGTGGTCTCTGGGCCTATTGTTATGACCTTATCCACAAAGGAAACCTTCGCTCCGACCAGACGTGGACGGAGGAGCAAGCCCCTCGATTCCCGCGGAGATGCAACCACAATTGAAGCGCCAACCAACCGCATAACTCTCGGAAGTCTGCATTTCTCAAATAATGGAGGAATCTTATGGGCGCCGAACACCCCTTGCACGTGCATTTCCATCCAGGAGGTGAAGTAGTGCATCGGGAAGTTAGCGGGCTGTACCCCAGGTTCACTAGCGTCCGCCGCTACGCTAAGTCCATTATAAAGGTAAGCCAGCCCGGCGATTCCTACTGATAACTGCAAGCCAGCCACCATCCGGTGCGCTGGGTAGAAAACAGATGACCGCATGTGGCGCGGGTGCATGGGAAGCGCAAAGCTGCACAGCCACAAGCTCAGAAACCCTACAAAAAAGGTTTCCTCATCCATACCCGGGATGGCGATTTCCGAGAAAGGAACGACGGCGGCACCGGGGAGATAAAAGTCCCTTTGGTCATTCTCTGATATGGGTCGGCGGTCTAAGCCAAACCCAAAAGGGTCATCAAGTTGGGCAAACTTCTCACTCTACTCCGATAAGAACTCTGGTCAGATAAAGCGGGCAATAAAATCGGCGAAACTGACGCCCCGGACACCCGATTCCAGATAGAGCCCTTCATAAATCTCCAACACCTTCACCAAGCCCGGGAACTGGTGCTGAATGGCATTTTCCGGGGTCAAGTCAAACACTAGCGGTTTAGTGGCAAAAATGTATTCATCAGGAAGAAGCAGCTCCTCGTAGTGCTCCCCCCTCATTGGTAGACCCGAGACTTCAGCAAACTCCTCCAAGGAGATGGAGACCTCCCTGTCCGTCATCAGGAAGGTGTGGGTGGGGATATTCCATTGTTCAATAAAGGCCTTGATCCACCACGTTGGAGGAGAGGGATACTCGAAAAGCGAGACGTAAATGGCCGAATATAAACCAATCTTCGTTAGATGAGTCCTTTTCGCCGATAAGATGTACCGGGCCCATTGCAAATATCCGGCGGGCGGTCGCGGGACCAATCCAATATTATAAGCCTGTCCCCAAGGGCGTGCTTCACCCTGACAGATTCGCCTCCCTAGAATGTCTATTGCCGGCGGCTGCTGCACGGGAATGGCACCGATTGCAGGCTGGAGGAGGTCATCAGAATTCCAATTTTTGACCTCCACGGCATACTTAACCGGGGGTTCGTCCGCATAGGGGATCGTAACTATAGGCTCAGACGGCATGGCAGAACTGAAACTGCGGCAACCCTGGATGATTTCATTATACCACCTACCCCACAAGTGAAGGTTTTTGTACTTGGGGTCGTGATCTTTAATGAGAGCGAGCACCACTCGGTCCACCGGTGTCTGGGGAAACCCTCCCTCTGAGCGAACAAATGGAAAAGACAAATTACCAGACATGTTTCCTGCGGAGGAGCAAAAAATTTAATTAGCCGTCAGTGTTGTAATTCCAACGCTTGGCATTTTAAAATTTTACACTACACTGGAATGCAGTGGGTAGGGGACAAAAGGGGGACCCACAAAATCTGGATGACAGTGCATCATTTAATAAGACAACCCCATCATTAGATGAGACTGCCAATTAATGAAAAGATCCCCAAGAGAATATCCTCATTGATGGGAAGTTCCTAGAGACAAGGAGAAAATCTCCTCTTTTAGAGCAAAGCTCTGTCACAGAGTGACATTTGTCAAAACTCTGGTCTCAAAGGGATAAAATTTCTTTAAAAAAGAGCCTAGCGCTATAATAATGATGGAAAAATCCATCAGGAAGGAAACTTTAACTCCTAAAAGATTAAAAATTCGGGATCTTAAAGATCCATGAAAACTTTTAGGAGTTCTCCATTTTCAGAAAAGATCTACATTTGAGCCATGAGCAAAGCTCTGTTCATGGGTTAAAACCAATGAACGAAATCTCTGTAGATCTGTAAGTTCTTGAGAGCAAGGCTCTATTAATTAAATTTAATTTAATTTAAGATTTTTACCTAAAATGATTCTAAATTCTGAACTTTAAAGTTCTTGGGAAGAAACGATAGCAAGGCTCTGAAAGTTCTCAAGCAAGAGCAAGGATCTGAAAATCAAAATTCTTGAAAGTTGTAAAGAATTTTCTAAGGACCAAGGGTCCTATTTATAGGCGCCTGCGCCTCTTCAACTTACCCCTTTTGATCCGATGGCCAGGATCTTGCCACCGCTGCACTCACGTGCGCGCCACGTGAGTGCAACGGTGGGGGGCATTTGTTTTCTCCAATCAGAGCAAGGCTCTGTTTGAATTTCAAAAATTCAAATTTTGAAGCAACGCTTCAAATCCCGAGCGCTGTGCGCAACGCGCCACGTGTCAGAAGTTGATGCGTCAGTACAACACCCAAGGCAGTGCGTCCAATCAGAGCAAGGCTCTTTAAAAATAAAAGTAAAAGAAGCAACGCTTCAGTTGCGCAAGCGCTGCGTTGCACGACGCGTGTCTGCGCAGTTGCGCAAGCACAGTTGCGCAAGCGCTGCGCCGCACGACGCGTGTCTGCGCAGTTGCGCAAACACAGCTGCGCAAGCACAGTCGCGCAAGCATTGCGCTGCGCGACACGTGTCTGCACAGTTGCGCAAGCGCTGCGCTACGCGACACGTGTCACGCGCTGGGGCATTTGCGCCAAACAGAATGAAGATTTTAAAGAAATCTTTCTGTTCTTGTTAGAACAAGAAGATTTTCTTCTGTAAAACAGAAGCCCTTGGATCAAAGATCCAACGGTGGGGAAAATTCCCCAAATCAGTCAGAGAAAGATCTCGTTAACAAATTCAACAAACTTATGGGCACTATATAAAGACCCCTAGACCTCAAATCAAAGGCATGAACATTTTGTGAGAAATCAAACAGAGAGAACTCTGAAGAATTGGAGAGAATTCCTCAAGAACAAAAAAGGTAAAAAACCTTTAGAAAAAGGGAAAATTCTCTTATGAACAGATCATTGATCTGAGAACAAGATCAAGGATCTCTAATGAAAAGAAAAATAAATAATAAACAGTGCTTTGCACTTCTTTTTTATGAACCATTGGTTCTGAATCTAAAAGATTCTCAAGATAACAGTGCCTTGCACCTTTTATGAACCACTGGTTCTTTAAAAAGCAGGAAAAAACTTGTTTTCTTTGATCTAAGATTGATCCAAAAGAATAAGAACAGTGCCCAGCACTTGCCAAAACTGCACTATTGCGCAAGCCGCCAGGAAGCGCCACGTGTCAGCAGTGCAAAAGTGCAGCGCACTGCGCTGTTGCGCTTGCGCTCATCAGAACGTGACACGTGTCACCTCCACGAGCGCTTGCGCTCATTAATTGACGCAAAACGCCTGACAAGCCACGTGGAGCACTGTCAGAGTATTTAATGCTCTGCATTATTAAGAAAAGGGACAGAGCCCAATTAAAAGGCATAACAGGCCTAATCAAAATGCTCTGCATTATTAAGAAAATGAACAGAGCCCGATTAAAAGGCCTAACAGGCCTAATCAAAAATGCTATGCATTTTAAAAAAAGGGCAAAGCCCAACCAAAATAAAGAAAAGTAATACAGTAAACGGGCAAGGGCCTAGCACGGGTCCAATAAGCCAAAGACAAAAGAATCTTGAAACTGGACTTAGCCCAGTCATGGCCATAAGTCCTCAAATTAAATTGACTGAGCACAGCTACTCCCTAAATAAATTTACGACCGGTTCGAGGGTACAAATCCGAACTCCTCTGACACCCATCATTGTAATCCTTCAACGACGTCAGAGAGGTGACGGGTCCCGACAACCACACATCAACACGGATTGCGGGGTCCTTAAACTCGTGGACCGAGACGTCCTTAAACTAATATCGGACCGAGACGTCCTTAAAACTAATATTGGACCGCCACGTCCCTAAACTGGCGATGGACCGAAACGTCCTTAAACTAATGATAGACCACCACGTCCTTAAAATGGCGATGGACCACCACGTCCCTAAACTGGAACATGGACCACCACGTCCCTAAACTGGAACATGGACCGCAACGTCCTTAAACTACCTATGGACCACTACGTCCCTAAACTGGAACAATAGAGCCTCCAAATGCTCTTTTGCCGGATCTAAACGATTCCGTTTAAGTTGATCTTAGCCCCAAACACGGCTAACGTATCCTTAAATATTCAAATAGACTATAAAACTCCAAATCAACTTTGGTTCAAAGGTACATCTCTGAACTCCTCTGACACCTATCGTTGTAATCCTTCAACGACGTCAGAGAGGTGATGAGTCCCGACGGCCATATATTAAATGGATCACCACGTTAAGTTGATCTTAGTCTCAAACAGGACTAACGTATCCTTAACGAACGTTTAAGTTGATCTTAGCCTCAATACGGCTAACGTATCCTTAAACAAAAATACCAAACCCAAATCTAAGTAAATACGGATTTGGACTAATCCACGTCCTACGGACGACGGCTTAACTTAGTCTTCGTATACAATCCATGGGATCCACAAACAAAACAAACACACACGACACGAAGTGAAATTCTGGAGAAGGAGAAAGTGGTTACCGCGATGCGGTAGCATAATTAACTGCAGGGTCTTGCGCCTGCAGGGAAGAGCGTCCCCACAATCAAAAATCCCTCAAGCGAGGGGGATTCTGACGAAGTCTGCTACATCGGCCGCATTCGTCTAAACCTCTGATACACGGTGTCATAAATCAACTTGGCATCTTCGGAGAGGTGGACAGATAAAACCATCTCAGGCAAGACGTCCTTACGTCTCCACCGCCATTCGGAGGGGAACAGTGTGCATTCGGAGTCACCAGTAGAAAGTTCCTCGGGTTCATGGTTACCCATCGAGGAATCGAAGCAAACCAAGAAAAGATCAGCGCCATCCTCAACAGGGCAACGCCTCAGAGCAATGTCGACATCTTGCACCTCACGGGAAGGGTGGCTGCCCTGAGACGCTTTATGTCTAGATCCGGAGAGAAGTGCCTCCCGTTCTTCAGGGCTTTAAGGAAAATTCCTAAGTTCGAATGGTCCGAGGAATGCCAGAACGCTTTCGAGCAACTCAAGACGCACCTAGCAACTCCCCCGCTACTCACCCAACCAGTCAAGGACGACGAGCTATTATTATATCTAGCCGTCTCCGACCAGGCTGCAGGCTCAGTACTTATCAGAGAATTTGAAGGCATAAAGAGGCCGGTCCATTACGTAAGCCTTGTTTTCAAGGACGCGGAAATGAGATACCCGGCAATAAAGAAAATAGTCCTGGCACTTGTCGTCGCCTCCAGAAAACTTCGACATTATTTCCAAGCGCACACAATCCTCGTCCTTACCGAGCGACCTTTAGGGTCTATTCTCGCCTCCCCCGTGTCGTCAGGTCGTCTGGAGAAATGGAGGTGGGAATTTTCCCAATTCGATATCAAGTACCGCCCCCGACAAGCCATCAAAGCGCAAGTCTTAGCAGATTTCATTTTCGAATGCACTATTCCCGTTAAAGAAGGAACAACAACGCAGGGCCCTGAACCATGTCTCTCGGTCGAAGAGGTACCTAACCCCATCCTGGACTGGGTACTCTATATGGACAGATCCTCCACCGAGGAGGGAAGCGGGGCTGGCCTGATCATCAGCGGCCCGTACGAAGTGGAAATAGAATACTCTTTAAAGCTCAGGTTCAGAGCGTTGAACAACGCCGCGGAATACGAGGCTTTGTTGGCAGGACTACAAATCGCTTCCGGGGTAGGGCTGAAGACCATCATAGTTCGCAGCGACTCCGTATTGGTCGTCGGCCAAGTAATCGGGCGTTTCGAAGCCTGGGATCCACTCATGATAAAATGCCTGGCCGAAGTAAAAAGGCTTCGAAAAAATTTCGACGAAGTTCAAGTGGAGCAGATTCCCAAGAACTTGAACACCCAAGCCGACGCCTTGAGCAAGCTCGCTTCTTCCTATTCGGCCGACCATAAAAGGAATATCCTCTTCGAAGTCTTACCATGGCCTAGCATAGAATACGGAGAGGTAACACTCCAGATCTACACAACCCAGGAAGAAGGCCGAGATTGGAGAAAGCCCCTCGTGGAGTTTATAAAGGATGGTGCACTTCCCAAAAGACCAAGGAGAAGCTCACCGGATTCAAGCCAAAGCACGACATTTCATCTAGAGCAACGGAAACCTGTACAAGAAATTATACACTCATCCTCTGCTCCGGTGCATCGACCCCTACGAGGATGACTAAGTTCTGCGAGAGATACATGAAGGGGTCGGCGGAGCACATCAAGGGGCACGAACCCTAGTCCAAAAGGCACTACTGCAAGAGTACTATTGGCCGAGATTACACCAGGATGCCGAAAAGCTAGTCAGAAGATGCAAGAACCGCCAACTTTTCGGCAGCATACCTCGTCTCCCTGCCACCGAGCTAACGCCACTCAGTTTCCGTTGGCCGTTTGCACAATTGGGGATGGATATGGTAGGCCAACTCCCCACCGGCACGGGCGGGCACAAATACATCCTCCTCGCAGTGGACTATTTCATGAAATGGATAGAGGCCGTATCCATCAGGAAACCGGACGCCCTCTCTACGACAAATTTCCTGCAGAACAACATAATTTCTCGATTTGGGATCCCGAGATGCATAGTTACCGGCCATGGGACCAACTTCGAAAATGATAATGTCACGCCCCGGTTCCCAGAGTACGGTAAGGAGATGTGACGGGTCACGCGATGTATTTACTCAGAAGAAAATACGCTAAGCGTAAATAAGCAATATAATGTAAATGTGTACAAGAAAGACACGAGATATAAAAGAACATCAACTTTTTATTGATTAAAAATTCTTTACAATACAATTGAAAAGTAAATACAATATGGAAAGCAATGCCTAAACAATGGCATGAATTGAAAATGAAATTATATACATGTGACTAAAGCTCGGGGTCTTCTGAGAACTGCTCCAAGTCGTCTGAGCTGGGCTCGATCTCCAGAGAGTCGGGTCCTCCTAACAACATTCCAATGAAAGAATAGAAAAGGAATGTCGTCAGCGAACAATCGCTCGGTAAGTCCTAAAGAGGGATGGGAATAGAATCGACAGATATGAGAGAATATAACCGGTATAATGTTTCATAGTTATGCTAACGCCGTTGTTTGTAGCTTAGTACAGAAGGTATTAACGTTTACGAGAGAAGTCCAACTATCCCGTGGACTAAGGTAACCCATAGTATAAGGCTCCGTCAAACCCTACGGAACAACGGCAATGGATGTTTAATTACGTCTTTTAATGATATCAGTTGTAAGACTTGCCAAAACCATGATATCAGTTGTTCATGTATATCCATGGTTCGGTCAAATTAAGTCATGTTGATATAGATAGTATATGGTATAGGGTGTTTTTCGTCACCCCATTGAGATAGGAATACGCGTCGCTTATCAAGCATATACAGATTCCCCCTGCCTAAGGTAGACCAGGGTTTATTAATTGTGGGAATCTGAATCTCCGGCAGCCGCGGACTAAGCTGCCGTTAATTACCCATCGCTTTTGGAGTAAAGGAACCTCCGATTGACGGGTCAACTAGTCATGCGAACTCAGTGTGCAGTGTGCGTGTGTTGTGTTTTGAAAGGGGGTCCCATTATCCGGATAGCGGGCTGAGGGTCAAGGGGGCTAGCAACCCCCTTGCGAGGTGCGGGGTAGCGCCCCGTTAGAAAATTTTTCCTAACGGGGGACGTGTTTCTGGTGTGGAGTGCACGGAAAATGAAGGGTGAGAAGTGTCTTAAAGATGTGTGCATGGCACGTGGGTGCTGGGCGTCCGCGGGTCACGTGCCTGGCACGTGGGCGCTTGACACCCACGGGTCACGTGCCAGGCACGTGGGCGCTTGGTGCCCGTGGGTCACGTCCCAGGCGCGTGGGCGCTGGGCGCCCGCGGGTCACGTGCGCAGCACGTTGCCGCTGGGCGCCAGCGGGTCACGTGCAAAGCATGCAACCGCTGGGCGCCAGCAGGTCGCGTGAGGCACACATGGACGCTTAGCGCCCGCAGGTCATGTGCCCTGCACGCGACCACTGGACGCCCGCGGGTCACGTGCGCGGTACACGACCGCTGGAAACACCAGCGAAAAAGGGGCTTAGCCCCTGGGTTAGGAGTTGAACTCCCAAGGGGCTTTGGAGTTGAACTCCTAACTGGGATTATGTATAGATTTAGAGTTAAACTACTAAAAAGGGGGTTGATTTATGGAGTTAAACTCTAATAGATCTTAAATGGAGTTAAACTCCTAGAAATTTTTGGATCTTCTTTTAAGTCTCGGATCCTCATGAAATGGGATTTTTGGAGCTGGGCATCCTTCTTTTTCCTCTCTGTTGGCTGGATCTTGTGGGGAAAAGGGGAGGCGAGACTTAAAATCTCCCCTTTTAGGGATTTGATGGCAGATCCGAGCTCCCCTTCAAGGATTTTATGGTGAAAAACTATTTATTTTTTGAAAAGGAAGAGTTAAAATCTTGATTTAATTCAAAAAGGGGGAGAAGGTTTGAGAATCTTGAGGAAAGGGGAAGGAGGCAAAAACCCTAGAATTTGAGAGAATGAATTATTCTTTTTTTTCATTATCATGTTATCTTTTATACGCATACAAACTTACATATAGCCCCTTGGGCTTTACAAAATGGCATTTTGCCCATCTCATGCCTCATGTGCTCATTTATTTTGCATATGGGCCATGGACTTTACAAAAATTTGGCTTTATGCCCATTCATGCATAAAAAAATACATCAAAATTATTTATTACATGATTTCATTTTGGCATGGGGGAGGTCGGCCGCGGGGCTCGACTTGGGCATGGGCCCACTTGATCTGGACTTGGGCCCGCTTACTTGGGGTTGAATTTGATTTTGACTTAGTCAACCGGGGTGTAATTTTTGACCCAAACAAAGTGCCCCCCCATCAATAAAGGCAAACCGCATACGTGGGTCGTGTGCATGAAATTGATGGATCTTCTTTCACGTGGAGGCGACTTGATTTGGTTCCCGCTTTTTGGGAAGCTAGCACTGCCCTTTTTACGATATGGACGGTCGATACTTGACGTGTCTTCGAGACGGAGTGTCGGTGTATGACGTATCCCTGATGCGGAGTGTCTGTTTGATGTTTCCCCGGCACGGAGTGTCGCTGGTAGACGTGTCCCCGGTACGGAGTGTCATTGGTTAACTTGTCCCCTAGGTGGAGTGTCTATTTGACGTGTCCCTGAGATGGAGTGTCGCTGGTTGACGTGTCCCCGGCACGGAATGTCGCTGGTCGATGTGCCCCCGGCATAGAGTGTCGCTAGTTGACTTGATTCCGAGTCGAATCATAATTCCGATGGGGAGGTCGTTGGCTATTCTATTTGTCCCTGGCACGGAGTGTCGCTGGTTGTTTGACTTGTCCCCGGCACGGAGTGTCGCTAGTTGGCTTGTCCCCGGCATGGAGTGTCGCTGGCTGTTCAACTTGTCCCCGGCACGGAGTATCGCTGGCTGTTCAACTTGTCCCCGACACAGAGTGTCGCTGGTTGGCTTGTCCCCGGCACGGAGTGTCGCCGGCTGTTCGACTTGTCCCCGGCACGGAGTGTCGCTGGTCGAATTGTCCCCGACATGGAGTGTCGCTGGCCGTTCGACTTGTCCCTTACATGGAGTGTCGTTGGTCGACTTGTCCCCGGCACGGAGTGTCACGAGCTGTTCGACTTGTCCCCGGCATGGAGTGTCGCTGGTCGACTTGTCCCCGGCACAGAGTGTTACTGGCTGTTCGACTTGTCCCCGGTATGGAGTGTCACTGGTTGACTTGATTCTGAGGTAGAGCATAATTCTGGTAGGGAAGGTAGATATCCCGAGGCGAAGCATGATTTCGACACGGGGTACATTCTGGGACAAAGCATGATTCCGCTACAAAGATTGTTGGATTGATTTGATTTGGGTTGACATCAGCATCGCTATACTTGAATATGGTACCAGGAGCGAATCATCATTTGCCATGAGCGAATTTAGTGATTTTGGTTTTGGTTTGGCATCAGTATCGCTTCACCGGAATACGGTACCAGGAGCGAATCATCATTTGCCATGAGGATTTCCCTCGTTCCTAGTTTAACGACTTAGGGGTCATCTGTTCCCAGTTTAACGACTTAGTGGTCATCCGTTCCCAGTTTAAAGACTTAGGGGTCTATTGGATCGGAGGTTTAGAATTTTGGGATAGGGGTCGGCATCAGCGTTGCTAACACTGAAGCACAAGTGCCAGGAGCAATTCATCATTTGTCTTTTCCTGTTAGGGAGCGATGGCTTAGGAGACAGGTTTAGGTCCCTATCACCTAAGGCTTTTCAATTTTATGAGCCGTAAGGGTCCCATAAAAGCATTTTTTCCCTACGAGTTGAAAGGATCTCGTAGGTGTATTTTCTCCTTAGGAGTCGTGGGGACTCCTAAGTGTGTTGCTCCTTTATGAGTCGTAAGGATCTCACGCGAGAATTTTCTCCTCACAAAGCCGAGAAGACTTTGCGAGTGTATTTTATCTCTTTTTCATGAGTTTGCGCCCTTTCGGGTTTTCACAAACTCGCTGGCAATCCTGCTGTTTTTATTCACGGAGCCCTTTCGGGTTTTCATCCGTGCCCGTTTTGCTTGTGGAAATACCCTTTTTTTGGAATCTTCATCGCTGGTCGGATTTTAAATTTAGTCTCGCCGGTAGGACTTGGGAGAGATTGGGATCGTTTTACACCCATGGATTGTATACGGTTTTGCAGGATGTATGATCTAGACCGTAGGGTCAGGAGAATTTTGGGACTTTGTTGGCGTCTGCATCGCTGTACTGGAATATAGTACCAGAAGCGACTCATCATTCGCCGTTGGGATATGGGATTTGGAATTTGATTGGCGTCTGCATCGCTGCAATGGAATATGGTACCAGGAGCGACTCATCATTCGCCCTTTGAGAATTTGGATTTTGGTTAGCGTCTGCATCGCTGCACTAGAATATGGTACCAGAAGCGACTCATCATTCGCAATTCGGATTTTTTTATATTATTTTTTTTTATTTTTTTTTTGCGCGATTGTTCTATCATTTCAGCTTTTCTCATCGCGAAGGTCTGGATTGCCCTATCCTTTCGGCTATTCATTCACGGTTGCCCCATTATCTCGGATTTATTTTTCATTTTTATTTTACCCGCTGATTTTTATTGCGAGTCGCCCCATCATTTCGGCTTGCTTTTTATATTTTATTTACACATTTTTTTACACTCCCAGTTTAATGACTTAGGGGTTGTTTGTTCCCAGTTTAACAACGTGGTGGTCCGGTTTGCTTATCCCAGCTCCTCGAACTTTGATCTTGGTGGAGTTGTGTTGATGACCGTAGCTCTGTGGCTTGTCGGTACATCTGACGACTGTGAGGCTTTCCCAAATTTGTATTGGTTCTCCACCCAATGTTTGAAAACATAGCAGTCTTCAATGGTATGACTCACCATTCTATGATATGGGCAGTATATGGGATTGTCGGTCATATTCATTTCATGTGGCCTCTTTGGAATAGGAAGTTGCAGACCGTTGTTCAAGGCATCCACGAATATTTTGCGGACTTCATCCCTCCTGAAGGAATATACCTTCTTCTTTCTCTCCATTAGAGTAGATGCCTTTACTGATGTTGGTCCTTGAGGCCGATCCGTCTTTGGTTCGCCTGCTGTCTGCTCAGCCCATTCAGTGTACGTACCAGAGAGACTGGAAGCTGACCGTGGCCGTTTTTCGCAAAACTGTTCCGCTCTTGGGCTGGAGAGAGTATCAATTGGCTGCTTCTGGATATCAATCCCTGGCTCACGAACCAAAATTTGATTTTGCTGTAATTTCTATCCGGCGACTTGGGTCGTGAGGTCTGCCGTGATATTTGCCAGTTCGTCGACCTTAGACTGGACCTTGGCTAACTTCTCATCCCTGTCCTTAAGCTGCCTTTGAAGTCATAGGAATAATGCTTGTTCTATAGTTCCGAATATGACAACCGGATCATCTTTATTGCCTAAGCTCAATTCCGCAGGAACCACAGGCTCCTTTGGCTTATCGGCCTGAGCGGGCTCTTCATCATTTAGACCGAGCCGATGCTGGGTAGCGTCAACCATATCATCACCATGGCTGTGAAGTATAGTAGAGTTCGTTTCTTCATGTCCGACCATGTAGACAGTGTGGACCACATATCCAGCCATCTCTTTATCTTTGGTGGCAGATTTTTCGGACCATCGTCCTGGCCCTTTGTCTTCTGAAAAGGACAGTCGACTGAAGACGGTTGGCCCGGCTGGGTCTTTGGGCGGCGCTGTCCGGATCGCAACTTTCTTTACCCTCACGGTCATGACATTCTTCTGAACCAACTTCAGCGGTTCAAAAGAGTTGGCAAGATTTACAGCCGTTTCAGCTGTCGTCGCTGGGTAACCTCGTTCTTGGAACCCTACGATGTTCAAACCAGCAGAAGCCCTAGCCTTTTTTTGGCTCTGTATCTGAGCCTTTTCTGTCTTAGCTTCTCGATTTTGAGGGCTTGACGGGCATCCATCATCCAGGAAGCCATCGTGAGTCGATTGACGGGGAGCCTAGAGAAGATACCCGATCGAGCAATTGTCAAGGGCACCGCTGGAGCATGCTCGAGATGCCTTATTGCTTTGTTGGTGTTGATGGCCTTGCCCCCAGCTGGAGCAAAGGAAAGTCGTTTAAACACCGACTTGCGTTTGGGTAGTGGTTCCTTCGAGATCACCACATTTGGCCTCCTGCCTTTTGAGGTCGGTTTATCCATCACCAAGGCTTGAGGAGCAGAGATGACGTTAGCTGGCATGAACAGAATAGAGCCAAATGGTAGTAGCGGCTCCTCCCACTGTCGCCCGAGACTGGCCGGAAGGACCGTCTTGGCATCCATCTTCATCGTGTAGGAAACAGGAGCTGTGTTGAGAGCTGAGGTTATCCTTGGAGATATTGTTGAGGCTTGCTCGCTTGAAATTCTCATTGAAAGAGCATTATTTTAGTAGTAATATGGATATGTATGTCGATTGAGTTCGCATGAACGTTTAACTCGAAATATGGGAGGAGAGAAAAAGTCCCACCGGACGTGCCAGAATCTGTAGGGTGTTTCTCGTCACCCCATTGAGATGGGAATACACGTCGTTTTTCAGGCGTATACAGATTCCCCCTGCTTAAGATAGACCGGGATTTATTAATTATTGGGATCTGAATCACCGGCAGCCGCGGACTAAGCTGCCGTTAATTACCCCTTGCCATTGGAGCGAAGGAACCTCCTATTGACGGGTCAACTAGTCATGCGAACTTAGTGTGCAGTGTACATGTGTTTTGTTTTGAAAGGGGTTTTTGGATATATCAGGGGCCTCGCAGAGTTTATGGGTGTCCCGCTACCCGGATAGCGGGCTGGGGGTCAAGGGGGCTAGCAACCCCCTTGCGGGTTGCGGAGCAGCACCCCGTTAGAAAATTTTTCCTAACGGGGGACGTGTTTCTAGTATGGAGTGCACGGAAAATGAGGGGTGAGGAGCGTCTTAAAGACGCATGTATGGCGCGTGGGCGCTGGGCGCCCACGAGTCGTGTGCCTGGCGCGTGGATGCTTGGCACCCATGGGTCACCCATGGCGCTAGGCGCCCGTGGATCATGGGCACCTGTGGCATGGGCTCACTTGATCTGGGCTTGGGCCCGCTTACTGGGGGTTGACTTTGATTTCGACTTAGTCAGCCGGGGTGTAATTTTTGATCCCAACATCTAGTATAAATGGATTTATGTTGTATTGGAATTATATTTGAATTGTTTTCAAGTATGGATTGATTTCAGATTAGACCGAGACTCAGATTGAGTCAGACTCTTTAAATATAATTGAAGTTCTGAATTAGTTTTGGAGTTATCGGTAACTGTTGCATATGGACGGTAGAATTTGTGTCTTTTTCCAAGACAATTACCGTATTAATAATCTCGGTTTTAGTTGTCTACCTTAAATAGGCAAACACCCACTTTCTCCGGCTCCCTGAGACTCAAGAGAATTTTTCCTGCTTAAACCTATATTTACTAGGGTCTTTATTGTAAATTAATATAACTTGAGGGGGTTTTATGAAAAATGTTTTGATATATTTTCAAAATAAACCTCAAGTATTTATTTATCGTTTTTAGGGTTTTTATAGATGTAATTTTATAAGATGAGATATTCTAGTGGATATAAACCTAAATTGAATGGTAAGTGGTATTTTCATGTAAATTGACTTGTATTGATTTGTGATGACAGTTTCATGAACTTTTGTGGTTCTTTTCTTTTGATTTAGAAAACATGGAATATAATATATATTTAAAATTGATATTTTAATAATATTTACACATATATATATTTATTAAAAATTGAATTTATTTATTAATAGAAATCAAGTTTTCTTAAGAATTGTAATAATAAAAATTCCATCGAGATCGTATGCTCCGTGAAGAGGGCTGCATCTCGCCCTACTAGTCCGATGGATGTGCGATAAACCGCACCAACCAAATTGGATTCCCCAAAATGGGTTGTAAGGACATAATTGTATGGAATTTGATTAAAACAATTAAAATAAATACGGTTTTGATAGTTTATGGTATTTAACTGTAAATTCGTTTTAGCAACAAAAATATTGTTTTCAAGCCATCGTGCTATGTCATGATGAGTGTTGTGATGAGGTAAATTATTATCTCGTGAGTTTTCTAAAGGTAATATGAGCAATATGATGAAGTAATGTCGTAGGTAAATTTTATGGTATTTAACCGTAAAAGTGAAATAAAAGTTGTATACTATTGTATTTTGAATTGAAACTTGTTCCAAATGTTGTTTTATGGTTGCTAAACAAGATATAAAGAGATGGTTGATTTGTTGTTAAGAAAAGTTGGGTTTTTAATAAAATTAGAATCGGAAGTCGGAATAACTCCGCTTCCGACGTGTTTTAATAAGAGATAGTTTTAGAATAGAAAAAGAGGAGAGGAGAGGGGACTTACTGGTTGAGAAGAGAGAGGGGAGGTGGAGGAAGGTTTTGAAGGCGTCGTGGAGTCGCGGTGTCGCCGGATTTATCCCGAATTGTCGCCGAAACTTGACATTGGGCTAACTCCACTTGTACAACATTTTGGACTTGGAAAACTTTGAGAGTTTTGACAATAGATTTCAGAATAGAGAGGGATAGGATGTAGGGTGGTATTTATAAGATAGAATTAGGGTTTTGGAAATGAATAGAGAATTAAAAATGTACTAAAACTTGGATTAAAGAGGTGAATTAACACTCTCTGTTAATTTACAGAGAATTCAAACAACATGGAGGTAGTGGATAGGCCAAAGGTTGTAGTATGCAGAGTTTAGGGGTATTAGCAATGGGGGACCAACGGCGCCGGCTCAAACACTACTACAAATAAGGGTTGCCTCTACGGATTTACCTGTAGGGGAAAACCACTGCCCCTACGGATATATCCGTAGGGGCGAAAAAATAAACTGTAGGTGCAAACGCCGTAGGTGCAAGTTGAAGCCCTGAACTTGCCCCTACGGGAAAAAACTTGCCCCTACGGAGTTCTGTGTAGGTCCATTTTCACCTACGGAGTAGGCCGTAGGGGAAAAAAGTTATTTTATTTACGGTTTTTTTAAATATATTACCTGTACCTACGGAGTTATCCGTAGGGCCAAGTACTATCCCCTACGGATACATGCGTAGGTACATATCCGTAGGGGCAAAATATCAGAAATCCTGATATTTTGCCCCTACGGATATATCCGTAGGGGCAAGCCCAACCCCTGATACTGAGATCAGGGAGGAAATATCAGTTAATGCTGATATTTTGCCGCTACGGTTTAAACCGTAGGGGCAACATGTGTACCTACGGATTAATCCGTAGGTACACATTATCTGTTTTTTTAAAAAAAAGGGCTGCCTGATTTTTTCTCGCCCTGTGCACAATAATATATATATCAATAAAATATAAAATTAATCATCACACAACATATATCGCAGTATTCATAATCACATCTCACGCATATAATATACAAAAAAAACTCAAATACTGAATATGATATAAATATAAACCAATATCAATATCAATATCGTTTCAAAATGTAGTACAATATGTATGATATAAATAAATACATGTTTCAAAAAATAAGAATCAAAAAGCTACCCTAGCTCGGTCCAGCTCCACCTCTGATAAACGATAGAATAAGGCGCGCCTGCTTCTCGGTCAATAAACCATGCAATTCGGCGCGTGCGGGAGTCTGAGCGGCCTGTGGAGCTGGCATATGGTCTACGCAGCCGCCGCCGAGGTAGTAGCTTGCGGAGCTGCGGCTGCGGAAGTCTGAGCGGGCGGTGGAGCTATAGGAGCTGTCTGCAGAACCGCAGCCGATGTAATGGCTTGCGGAGCCGCAGCGGAAAGAGATGCATGTGGAGGCTCGGCCGATATACCCTGTCGCGTCTGGACCTAACGTGTGTAAGAAGCGTGTAAAAACTGTGTATTATTCGAATTCGTATCATTATCAAGTTATTTCGAAATCCCATTTGGATAACTAGTTTGGAAACTGTTGTTTATTTTAATTACATATGTATGTATGATTAATCAAACCTAAGTCTAAAACCAAATAAGCTCAAGCTACGTACTAATTATGGATATGTTGATATCTATAATATGACATGATATTTTACTATAAAATAGTATACGTACCAGCATCTCCTTCAACTCCTGAACGGTGGCCCTCAAGCTCTCCAGTTCCTGCTGGACATGTCGCTCACTGGAGACGGAGGAAGTAACCGCCGGGGTGGAGTCCAACCTCATATGGGCCCTGCTAAGGCCCAGTCCCCGGCCTCTCTCCCAACTTCCGTGGTGCCCTCCATATGCGGCGTCCAGAACTGGGGTCAGCAGCCTCGGATCGCTCTGTCCGGTAAAATCGATCCCCGAGGCCTCGGCCTGCTCAACCACCCGCTCCTACACCCACATTAAGCAGTAAAGTATAAGTATAAAATTTAAACTTGAACCTTTCAAAACTAAAATTTCAAATATGGGTAGAATAAATATTAACACTTACGCAATACTCCTGGGTAGCGACGTCGGGATATCGAAGCTCGCCCGTGGCGGGATTTGTCGAGGTGCCGTGGACGGCAAGATATGCGGACAGCACGCTCGGTGTGCCACCTTGCGCCACGGTCTGAGCTGTCTGCAATATTAGAAAATAACTCTTAATATTAGAAATATTAGAAGATAACTCTTAATATTGCAGAATATCACAAAGGTCGGTCTATTGTAATTTACCGATAACTCCATGGCTCGAGTAATATTCCTCGAGCCACCTGTGTAAGTGGGGCGACCCCTCTTCACCTACTTCCTGTTCTCTGTATTCTGAGCGGCCTGTTTCTGCACAACGCATTAACATTTAGTTTTCTAATTAAGGAACACAAAAAAATAAATTATATCCTAAACAATGAATTACATTTAAAATACATACCTGTTTGCGTTGGGAGTCGAAATATTCGCACAATAGAGGCCATGTCTCTACGTCGACTCTCGCAAACGCCGGAGTAGATAGGAGGGCCACTCTCTCTACTTCGGGGGTCGCCATCCATAGGGAGTAGCAGTCGGCCTTCAGCTCATTCCTGTTGTATCGGACCTTGGTCTGCATGTTCTTCATCAGGCCATTGTACAGAGCATGAAGGTCGAGCACCCTCCCAGGGTGATCAGGGTCGGGTACAGGCTGAAAATCGTAATCCGACTGAAAACACAAAAAAAAAACATTGTTATTAGATTGCAAGTGTTAATAATAAATATATTGGATAAATCAAATGAAAATATATATTAATACGTACCCGAGCCTGATCAAAGAAGAGGGCGAATGAGCGTCGGTGCTGCTCGCCCCACTCAACGTGAAGTGGATAGTTCTTCACGAGCCGGCTCTCGTCCCCCATATACCGGCCGAACTTCTCGGCATGAGGACCGGTATAGCGATAGTCAAGGGTAAAAAAGAGGGGGAATGCTGCCTCCCCCCTAGCTCTGTCAGGCCTCATCCTATGGGACTGATTCGGGCCTCGAGTCCCCCTCTGGGATGGGGAGGCCCTGCGTCTGCACGAAATATCAAGACAATCAATATTAAGACAAAATTGTATTAAGAAATCAAGCTTAAACGAAAATTGAAGTGTGATATATACCTCCGGTGACTATCGCACGAGCCTGGGCCCGGGCAGCAGCACGAACGGGACAATAGTTCCTCCGGTGAGGAACAACCGGGGTCCCGGATGCGGACGCATCGCCTCCAACTAGAAAATAAACATTGACGCTAAATTTCCATTAAGTTCATATTTATTCTATAGTGCATATGTAAAATGAATAAATATTTTATATTTATTCATACTAACCTGCAGACGATACGGATGGTATGGAAGCGGCAAGAGTGGCCCCTGCGGAAGATGTGGACGCACCACCTATAATTAGACAATTAAAAATAGATTATATAAGTAATTGCAAAAAGAATGTGTAGATCAATAATATAACGTTCTAAATCAATATGCATGCACTGCACTATAGGATATATAAACATACCCGCAGGTGCGGTGGTGTCACCACCTACAGCTAGACAATAATAAAAATTGCTAAGTAAGAGCAAAAAGAATGTGTGTATATTTATGATATAGCATTATAAATCAATATACATGCACTATATGATATATAAACATACCTGAAGGAGCGGGAGTGGCCTCTGTCCCAGATGTGGACGCCACCAACAACTAGACAATCAAACATTGACAATATAAGTAATTTTGACATAAACAGGCATGAATATCTGTAATATTACATTCAAAATGGATATGCGTGCAGTATACCTGGAAGTGTGGCAAAATCCACACGGAAGGAGGCATCCGAAGGGGTCTCCGATCTGGGTGCAAGACCGGCCCTCTGAAGCTCCCTACGAAGCTCTCCGGACGGCAGAACCGTTCTGCCTCTGCCTCTGCCTCTGCCTCTGCCGTGGCTAGAGCTCCTGCCGTCCCTCGCTGCTCCCGACATCGTCATCAAATCTAGATAAACGGTTCGTGGACGCATTAGACAATCATTAAAAGTATTGACTATATATGTATAGAGCGTAAAATGTGAAGTAATAATATAACATTACTGATAACCTTTTTCGCTTCGTGGGCGCATTATACATATCTACTTGGATTTCATCGTCGATGTCATTTCTAACCCATGTAACTTCATGATCGGTCGAAGACAATCTGTCCTTCGAAACAGACGGTCGGAGCACTTTAAGCCTTCTCTCTTCTTCGTCCTCATCGCTGTCCTCGAATTCTGGGACATCGTAGACATCTCTGGGTTTCCATCGGCATACAACACTCCATCCCGAATGCTTCAAACACTGTGAGTAGTATACTTGGAACGCTTGGTTCGAAAAGATAAACGGATCTTCCTGACTGTAAAATCGAAGTGTGTTCACACTGGTCAATCCATATTCATCTTTCCAAGTCCCAAGATTGCTTCTCCACTTGTCCGTATCGGTTCGCGTATCGTACCAAGTACACTGGAATATATAAAAGGGTTCTGACCGTCCGGGATAGTGGATGCCGAGTATACAATTTAAGTACCCATAATAAATCACACCGTCCGATCCTACCGTCGCAATCCCACTATTCTGAGTGGTTCTAGATGTTTCTATGTCCTTAACTTCGAATTTGTATCCAAGAACACCAAATCCTTTGTAATATACAACCTCCGTACTAGGAAATTGAGCTAAATATCTTGAATCACACTCAAATGATGCAGACAAGTTCGGATCGTGGATCTAACAAAACAAATTTTACGACAAATATATAACGATACAAGTTTAGATTAAAATTGATAGCAATAAAATGTTATTCGAATAACTTACATGATCTGTGACCCAATCACAAAAATTATCCTGATGATATTTTTCCAATCGTTCTTCGTTCCAATCAGGATGCCCCTCACGTACCTCGTTAAAATGAATTCTGTTTTCGACAAATAATGGTGAGATTAATATTATATCATTTTATACACATACAAACACAGATATAACAATTAATCCAAAAAAACTTACTCTCTAATTTGTTCAAGACATGCGCAATTAAGCAAGATAAACCGGTATATCTTGTAGATAAACATAGTGTCTACCCTCTTATACTCGGCTTTACCATATGGCCCGTCTTGAATTCTTCGTGGCCGGTTAAGCCTTGTCTCAATGTTCTCGTCCAGATAACGGAAACAAAATGTGGTTGCTTCATCAAGAAGATAACCTTGCATGATAGAACCCTCTGGTCGATTTTTATTGCGTATATACTTCTTAAGAGTGTAGAGGTACCTAATGAAAATATGTTGAATAAATAAATACGGGCATAAAGGACAACAATAAATTTATAAATTGCGCGAAACGAAAAATTACACGTACCTCTCGACGGGATACAACCATCGATATTGTACCGGTCCGGCTAACTTCGCCTCAGTTGCAAGATGAACCGTCAAGTGTATTATGATATCGAAGAATGACAGTGGGAAAATACGCTCAAACTTGCAAAGTATCAACGCAATAGAATTTTCTAGTTTATCCGGCGTCACAACCTCCAGTGTTTTAGCACACAACTCCCAGAAAAAACAATATAAGTCGTTGATTACTAGTCCAACCGATTCGGGGAGAGAAGTCCTGAGGGCTAATGGAAGAAGGTGCTCCACGATAACATGGTGATCATGACTTTTCAGCCCATCGATCTTGCCCTTCACAATTTTTATTTTCTTGCTAAATGATCCTGAGAAACCTGTGGGAACTTTCAAATCATGCAACACCTGCAGGAATCTTTTCTTCTCCGGTTGTGACATATGATAAGCGGCATTGGGAAGTACAAACTTGCCCGGTTTACCCGCTACCGGTCTAGGGTGCAATTCACTTCTTATTCCCCACTCTTTTAGATCCATCCGAGCATTCAGGTTGTCTTTCGATTTCCCGTCTTTACAAAGAAGCAAGTTAAGTATGTGCTCTGATACTCCCTTCTCTATATACATGACGTCCAGACAATGACGCACTGAATTTGTAGACCAGTATGGAAGCTCGAAGAAAATGCTTAACTTGTTTCAAAATGGTGGTTTGACCTGTTTTGTCGGATCCATCCCGAAGATCACATTATTGTAACCATCCTATTTAGCAGTCACGTCCTCTCCGGACAATGGGGATGGAGGTCCAAGAAGCTCTTGATGACCATCAAAGTGAACCGTGTCTAACCTATAGGGGTGGTCTGGAGGCAGGAAACGTCGATGGCCGCAATAACAAACCTTCCTGCTAAAATTCAAGAATTTCGATGTTATGTGTTCATGGCAATGAGGACATGCTTTGTGACCATGTATGGACCAACCTGATAGCATTCCATACGCAGGAAAGTCATTAATTGTCCACATTAGAGCCGCACGCAGTATGAAGGTTGTATTTGTGTTTGCATCATATGTCTCTACACCATCAATGAACAAAGATTTCAACTCCTCGATCAGAGGTCGGATATAGACGTCAATATTGTTCCCCGGTGAGTTTGGTCCATCGATAAGAAGAGGCATCATAAAATATGATTGGTCCATAGCCAACCAAGGCGACAGATTATAAATTATCATTACAACGGGCCATGTGCTGTGACTTCCAGCCATATAGTTGAATGGGCAGAAGCCATCAGTAGCCAGTCCGAGCCGGACATTGCGAGGATCGCTACTGAATATTGCGTGCCTCCTATCGAAATCCTTCGATGCCGGTGAATCTCTTGGATGGCTCATTTTTCCATCTTCACTTGGAGGAGCACGGTGATGCCAAATCATTGCCTCGGCTTATTTCTTACACCTAAATAGCCTCTGTAGCCTCTGTGTTATAGGAAAGTATCGTGCTATCTTAACAGGTATATCGGGCTTCTTATCAGAATTTCGGCTTATACCTGGCCTCTCCGCATGTTGGACACTCTTTCAAATCTGAATTCTCTTTCCGGTACAACATGCAATTTTTAGGACATGCTTGAATCTTCTCGCACTTTAGACCCAAATCAGACATCATCTTCTGGGCTCCGTACCAGCTGTCGGGCACGTTATTTTTCGGAGGCATAGAATCTTTCAAGAACGAAAGAAGCATTGTGAATGACTTGTTGCTACATCCATTTAGGCACTTAATCTGGAAAAGTTGGACGAACCATGAGAGGGTGGAATACTTCGCATTCTCATAAATTGGTTTTCTAGCATCATTCATGAAATTTTCATATTTATCCGCACGCGGTCCTTGACCGGAAGGAATGTCATCTTCGGTACGAATAGATTCACCTAGGGCAGCCTCTACCATATCATCCATTTCTTCTGATGGAAATAAATTACCGTCTTCTCCTTCTGTCGCATTACCGAATTCTTCTTCTCCTGCCGCATTATCGTGTTCTACTTCTTCTTCTGCCACAGTACTGCATTCTTCTCCTTCCCCGTGATATTTCCAAGTTGTATAAAGTCTAGTAAACCCATATTTTACAATATGAAGCTCTGCCAATTCTAGCTTCTGCCAGTACTTATTGCCACATCTATCGCACGGACAGAGAATCTTCTCTATTATGATCTTATTATGTGCGCGTGCAAATTCAAGGAAAGCAGCAATTCCTGCGACAAACTTAGGTTGCATACGTTGTTGCCAATCCACATACATCCGGTCCTTAACTCTGACGTACTCATGGGCCATGTTAGACTGTATAACATATAAATTATAGGTTATGCTGACTATATTGAGAAATATAAGAATGTGATAGTTACTGACAAAGGAGAAAATCCGTGTATATACTTTGTGTGTGCGTTTGTCGTTGAAAAGAATAAATTATCGCACGTATGTTAACCGATAGACAGGGACTAAGTGGCGCTTTTAGTTTCATATAGGAGTATCGATGAGAATATGAAGGTTTCATATTATCATCGAGAATCATATATTGGTTTTAACTTGAACATCTCGAATCACTCTCTAATTATGCGTTTGTTGTGTATTCTAGTTGTATGTGTGTGTTCCGGCTGTCGGGGGTAGGCTTCTATCCCATTAAGAATGTAAAGAACGAACACCCATCACTTGTGCTTTCAACCGTTTCGAGTAAATTTCGGCAGCACCTCCCCGCTGTTCTCCGAGTATACTGTAATAGAATAGATAATCATTTCAAAGCTGTCAAAACAACGTTGAAATGAACATCTAATCTATTTTTGTGCACGGAGAACCAGCGGAAAGGTACCGACGAAATATCTCGAAACGGATGAAAACAAAAGTGAATGAAGGCGTTTGCTTTATACATTCTTAACTTGTCCACACGGGACAAATCTATGGGTTACCATACGATTGAATTTTCTCATCGCGTAGACTATACGACGGTTGTTAGTATCGAGCTATACCGTCCGATATTTAACAACCTTCGTATAGTTCTATGTCACGACGAACATCGCACGTACGTTAACCGATATATGGGGACTAAGAGGCGCTTTTAGTTTCATATATGAGTATCGATGAGAATATGAAGGTTTCATATTATCATCGAGTGTCATATATTTGTTTTAACTTGAACATCTCGAATCACTCTCTAATTATGTGTTTGTTGTGTATTCTTGTTGTATGTGTGTGTTCCGGCTGTCGGGGGTAGGCTTCTATCCCATTAAGAATGTATAGAGCGAACACCCATCACTTGTGATTTCAACCGTTTCGAGTAAATTTCGGCAGCACCTCCCCGCTGTTCTCCGAGTACACTGTAATAGAATAGATAATCATTTCAAAGCTATGAAACAACGTTGAAATGAACATCTAATCTATCTTTGTACACGGAGAACCAGCGGAAAGGTACGAACGAAATATCTCGAAACGGATGAAAACACAAGTGAATGAAGGCGTTTGCTTTATACATTCTTAACTTATCCACACGGGACAAATCTATGGGTTACCATACGATTGAATTTTCTCGTCGCGTAGACTATACGACGGTTGTTGTTATCGAGCTATACCGTCCGATATTTATCAACCTTCGTATAGTTCTATGTCACGACGAACATCGCACATATGTTAACCGATAGACGGGGACTAAGTGGCGCTTTTAGTTTCATATATGAGTATCGATGAGAATATGAAGGTTTCATATTATCATCGAGTATCATATATTGGTTTTAATTTGAACACTCTCTTATTATGCGTTTGTTGTGTATTCTTATTGTATATGTGTGTTCCGGCTGTCGGGGGTAGGCTTCTATCCCATTAAGAATGTATAGAGCGAACACCCATCACTTGTGCTTTCAACCGTTTCGAGTAAATTTCGGCAGCACCTCCCCGCTGTTCTCCGAGTACACTGTAATAGAATAGATATTCATTTCAAAGCTGTGAAACAACGTTGAAATGAACATCTAATCTATCTTTGTACACGGAGAACCAGTGGAAAGGTACCGACGAAATATCTCGAAACGGATGAAAACACAAGTGAATGAAGGTGTTTGCTTTATACATTCTTAACTTGTCCACACGGGACAAATCTATCGGTTACCATACAATTGAATTTTCTCGTCGCGTAAACTATACGACGGTTGTTAGTATCGAGTTATACCGTCTGATATTTAACAACCTTCGTATAGTTCTATGTCACGACGAACATCGCACGTACGTTAACCGATAGACGGGGACTAAGTGGCGCTTTTAGTTTCATATATGAGTATCGATGAGAATATGAAGGTTTTATATTATCATCGAGTATCATATATTGGTTTTAACTTGAACATCTCGAATCACTCTCTAATTATGCGTTTGTTGTGTATTCTTGTTGTATGTGTGTGTTCCGGCTGTCGGGGGTAGGCTTCTATCCCATTAAGAATGTATAGAGCGAACACCCATCACTTGTGATTTCAACCGTTTCGAGTAAATTTCGGCAGCACCTTCCCGCTGTTCTCCGAGTACACTGTACTAGAATAGATAACCATTTCAAAGCTATGAAAAAACGTTGAAATGAACATCTAATCTATCTTTGTACACGGAGAACCAGCGGAAAGGTACCGATGAAATATCTCGAAACGGATGAAAAGATAATTGAATGAAGGTGTTTGCTTTATACATTCCTAACTTGTCCACATGGGACAAATCCATCGGTTACCACACGATTGAATCTTCTCGTCGCATAGACTATACGACAGTTGTTAGTATCGAGCTATACCGTCCGATATTTAACAACCTTCGTATAGTTCTATGTCACGACGAACATCGCACGTATGTTAACCGATAGACGGGGACTAAGTGGCGATTTTAGTTTCATATATGAGTATCGATGAGAATATGAAGGTTTCATATTATAATCGAGTATCATATATTGGTTTTAATTTGAACATCTTGAATTACTCTCTAATGATGCGTTTGTTGTGCATTCGTGTTGTATGTGTAACATGATTTTAAACCATTGAGATCAAGATTGATAGAACTGATCATCCTACATTGCAATGGCATTCATCTACCAAAAACTATTATTGCAATGGCACTCATCTATAACAATCAACAATTAAAACTACAAATGTAGGATACTGATATCATAAAGCATTATACGCAACATATGAATTCATATGACTGAAACATGCATCAAAAAAACATGTTCATCCAAAAGAAAGGCCACTGTCAACAAATATAGACAAATACGTCATAAAAACAGTAACTAATTAACAAGTTGATTAGCATCTGGATCAAGAAAATGATAGGAAAAACAATTGACTATGATCTATAATGACAAGTCTATTACCATGACTCTCGACTAACAAAGGTGGCTTTTCGTCCTCGGTAGCTTGATAATTGGGATTTCATGGCGAATAAAAATATGCATATGCCGTTTGACCGGGAACATCAATAGAAAACTCAATGAGGTCGGGTGTACTGAAGTACACTTTGTATTTCGCTATATCAGGTGATGAAGCCCAAGCCCTAGCTAGCCCCAGCCCCACCCCAACCGAACCCTATCGAAGGTAAAGAACGTCCTTACACTTTCATATTTCTATTAATGATGCAAGTCTCCACCAAGTCAAATTCTTGCAATATCATTCTTTTTAGAGTATGTCTAATTTAATAGATAGAATTTTCAAAGTTGGGCAACCAAGAAAAAGTAACAAGGGATTTTACATACATGTCAAAACTTTGATTATTTGTTTATTTATTTTCCATTTCATATTAGTAATTTTATATGTTTGATGATGGCAAGAAATACAAATTATATTAGAACATTGTACATACCTAATTTCCACTTGAAATCGGTTTTTTCTTTTATCAGTATTCGTTGACATGCAGTAACAAACAATGTTTGATTAGAAGGATGCAAGATTTTCTCGATCAACAATAATTTTAGTAATCAAACTAGGCTAAAATTGCTGGAAATTCCTCTCAGGTTTGCCAAATTCAGCAAACCCCAACCCCAACCTAACCCCAGCCCCAGCCCCAGCCCAGCCCCACCCCAACCCCAACCTAACCCTAACCCCAGCCCCAGCCCTAGCCCCGTCCAGCCCCAGCCCCAACCTAACCCTAACCTCAGCCCCAGCCCCAGCTAAACCCAACCCCAACCCTAACCCAGCCCCAGCCCCAGCCCTAGCCCCTGCCGAACCCCAACCCTAACCCTAACCCTAACCCTAACCCCAACCCCAACCCCAACCCTAACCGCAACCCCTGCCGAACCCGAACCCCAACCGCAATCCCAGCCCCATCCATGAACCTTAGCCCTAAAATAATCTAAAATTTGTTTAATTGAAGATTTACTAACCTGTGCGGTGGAGGAGACGAACGATCGGTGGCGACGACGAAACGGAGGCGACAACGAAAACTGCGACAAGGAAGAACGGTGACGAGGACGGCGGTGGCGACGACGAGAACGGCGGTGGTGACGAAGAGAATAGCGGGGGAGATTTGGGTATTTTGGGCACGATTGAGAGAGAGAGAAAGAGATAATCAGCGTAGGCGATCTGTGCCTTTTTAATTAAATCGCTATTTAGATGCCCCTACAGATTTGTCCGTATGTCCTTGGTTTGTGGCTCCGTAGGGGGAAACACCAAATTAAGATTTAATATTTTTACTCTTGAACGTCTTGGACCGTAGGTGCAACCTTCTGGCCCTACGGATTAATCCGTAGGGCCAACATAAATCTGCCCCTACGGATTTCAATATCCGTAGGGGCAACCCCCTATTTTAGTAGTGAAATGGCGATCTCGCCGGTCGTGGGTATGAGTTGGGGTATGGGATTTGTGTCACGTGTTGGTGTCTGCTTACATATCAATTTTCACATATTTGATTTTAGTGACTTTTCATTTTTACGTGTATTGCACGTGTAAACTTTTGGGCTTCCAAAAAGTTTTAAAAGAAAAATCATTAAAAATAATATATGGCTGATGGGATTCGAACACAGTGGCTATGTCACAGTAGTGTAGGGCTTTACCAATGAGCTACAAGTGTTTTATTGCTGTTCTTTAAATAAGAATTACTATTAAGTTGTGCTCAGGCTAAGATACTCCTTTCTGTACTTCACAAAAATTTTGTACAGAAAGTTTAAGGTTGTTACAGATAAAGTCAAGGAGTTTTGCAGCGATTGCCACATATTGATGAAGTTAGCCACAGTCGCACATCCTCGATTCAATGGGCAGGCAGAGGTAGCCAACTGAGGCGCCATCCGAGGTCTCAGAGCCTGCTTGGAAGGAAGGCAGGGCGGCTGGGTGTTCAGTCGATAAAACTGCACATTTGTAGTACATTTTTCCTACCATTTTTATATTAAAAAAGGATTTTATTATAATATATTATACATATGAGGGTTTATGTGTAAAAACATTATTTTCCATGTGTTAATATATTTTAATTATCATTTTGGTAGGAAAATGTATGCAAATATTATTGACCTAATCCTAGTAGAACAAAGTCTACTAAAATCTTATTTGAGTTGTTGTGCAGAATTTTCCAAGTTGTTATGCAGAATATATCAAAGAAATCAAGCTGTTGAAGAAATCTTGCCAAATTAAGAAGCAAACTTGGAGACCAAGTCTGGAAGCAACCGAGAGAAGATTTCTGAATTCTGAAGATGCCTAGGATTGCCACATGTCACCAGATGAAAGCCCAAGAAAAATAAGCAATTGATCACATCCCTTGAGCGCGGATCCGCGGCCAAACACACCTTTGGGCCGCGGATCCGCCACAATAATGAGGAGTTGGAATGCAAGATTTTGGGAGATTGATTACTGCTGAATTTTACCAACTTTTCAACAATAAGATTCTGGGTTTTCACTATAAAAAGGCACCGAGAGCCTCTTGGAAAAGCTATCAAGCCGAAGAGATCACGAAGCTCCCTACGCTCACGCATCCAGGCTGATCATCGACTGTTCGACTACCACCTTAGGAAAGATCGAGAAGCAACTAGTTGTAATCATTTTCTATGGATTAAAAGTGTAGTTTGAAGAAGTCGATTAATAAAGGTAGTTATTTTATTTAATTGTTTTTTACATTATGTTCTCCCTCTCTTTCTTTTCATCTTCTTCTCCCAACATGCGCGAGTAATTCTCCGCTTGTTAGGGTTCGTAGGATTAGGGTAGGCTAATGGACGATGAAAATAATTAAACCCTTTTTAAGTCCTATAAAGTTTAGGAACTTTATCAAAAGAATCATTAACATCATAATCGGGCGCGCTAGCAATTCTTTGCTAGTTCCGACCGCGATTAGAGATTAGATTAATGATTGTTTTGGTAAAGGCTAGATATGAACGGAGTTCCGTGTCGAGATAAGGGTTAAGAGTAGGATTCCTTTTCCCTCAGGAAACCCTAATCTACACGCATTACCGTCGTTCTAGTTCTAAATCTATTAATGGATAAAAAGGGTAACTTTAATTAATCGTCCATAACTACTAAATCCTAACGAACCCTACAAGCCCTCTTATTATATTAATTACATCTTTAAAATAATCTAGATCTATATTTTACATTCTTGTTTAACGTAGATCTAGAAATCTTTCTATAAAATTCTTTATCCCTCCTCTCTTTCTCAACACATCTAAAGTAAAAGTAAAAGGTTCCACGTTTCCCAGAGGACGACCCGTACTCATCTCGGTCTAGCTACGTGCGACACCGTTATTGATTGCGGTTAAACTACAAACACATACTTTTTCGAATCAATCAAATGGCGCCGTTGCCGGGGATACGTGCGTAATTTTTTATTTTTACTATTTGTGTTGAATTCTTAGACGAGCCATATCATTATTAAAACAAAACTGCAAACTGCATATTTAACGATTTGTGCGTGGATTTTTGCAAGGAGATCTGGAGTCACAGAATTGAGGAAAACAGGAAACAGAGAGATTTTTAGAGATCCAGAGGAGCAAAGGAGATCACAGAAAACATTTCATCAACTGATCTCTCCACCTCGCGGCGGAACCGCAGCACAAAGGTGCTTCCTGCGGCGGAAACGCGGCGGATTGGAGGGATTAGGGCTACGGAATTCTCTGGTAAGATTCTCAACTCCTTCTCTCTCCCCTCAAATCCAATAAAATCTATTTTCTGCAGGATTCTTTGCAAAATAGCGCCGCTCAAAAATCTTTTTGCAAAAGTTTTGTGATTGGTTTTGTTTTGCATATTTAATACGGACTTTAAGGGGCAAAGACCAAATCAAGATTAGGTGGGGATTTCATCACCCTTCCTAAGCCCTACAAATCACAAACCGAGCATATAGATCAACCCTTCATTAATTTAAAAAATATCTAGACCAGACTCTAAGGACTGTCGCGCTCAATAAGGACAGAGGAAGGTCGTGGGTAATCTATCGTTTATCCGCATTACTTTTGTAGTGCCTAGGCAAGTGTGACAAAGGCTAGTGGTTTTTAATTAGGCCCACTGTTGTGGTGGTTCCTTCCCACTTACCTGGCACTTACCTCGCTACAAGGGTAGTATGGAGGCGGTAGAGGATTTATCCTGCGGCTTGTCCTTTGAAAGTCTAGGAGCGGTCTAGAGACTGGACCTAGGTGACCTTAGTTCTAGGGTTGCTTGTGCATCTTAGGAAGATTTGTCTTGAGTCCCACTTTTTCAAAACAAGTCAATTTTAAAATCACACACACGCTGCCACTTGCACTAAACCCGCTTAGTGCATGCTCGGCTGGACACGGGATCCTAGTGCCCGTCTTGTCCGCGTTCCTGCTATCGACGCCGAAGTCAGTACTTCTTCATCTTCTTTTCCCCCACCACACACCACATCGACCGTGATGGACGGCACTCCATCTAATTATAACACCACGCTGCCACCGCCCGCAGGTGAGCAGAATCCACCGCGCATCTCTCTCCAAGAGAGATGTTATCCTATTCGTGGTCCTCTTCCTACTTGTCTATCTCTTCCACCACCTAACGGGGATAATTTTGAAATTAAACCCCACTACATCAATCTGCTGCCCAAATTTCACGGGCTTGAGTCGGAAGACGCGTACGTTTTCATCACCAAATTCGAAAACGTATGCGCAATGATGGGTACTTCACAATTGACCTTAGATGCTATGCGCTTACGTCTTCTCCCATTCACACTGTGCGACTTGGCAGAAAAATGGCTTTACAATACTGCCGCACACTCTATCACTAATTGGGATGAATTTGTTGTAGCATTTCTTAAGAAGTTTTACCCAAATCATAAGACTGCACATATTAGGAGCGAGATCAACCAGTTCACCCAGCTTCCCAATGAACCATTTTGGAAGTGCTTTGAACGTTTCAAAGATCTGCTTGTCCAATGCCCCCATCAGGGAATACAAAGATGGGATTTATGTCGGATTATATATGAGGGCATTAATCCAGCGACAAAGCAGATGCTTGAAACAATGTGTCAATGCAATTTCATGTCTAAAGATGACGGTGAAGCGTGGAAATATCTGGAGGACCTTGCTGAACACACGTTGCAGTGGGAAAGCGTAAGACCACCTTCAACTAAGGGAGGTATTCATCAGCTCGACGTTTCTATCGCAGTAAAAGCCGAAATGGCAGCGATTCAGAAGAAACTCGATGCTATTGAAAACAAGTTCTCAACATTCTCCCTAAATCAGGTCACGCTTCCTAAGACTGTCTGTGGTTGCTGTTCGGATCCTTCACACTTAACGGAAGAATGTCCTATGAATGCATCGTTTCAAGCTAATGCTGCTTTTCAGCAGCGACCTAGAAATGATCCTTATTCTTCCACATATAATCAAGGATGGAGGAATCATCCTAACTTTGCTTGGAATCAAAACCAACAAAGTAATTATCAAAGACCTCCTCCACAGCAACCACAACCACAGAATCAGCCCCCTTTCAGTCACAAAATTTCCAAAATCCGGCCAACATTTCTACACCACAAGTGGCCGGTACTGACAACTCACTTGCACAAACTTTGGATATGTTCATGAAACAATCCATACAAAATTCGGCTGAGATAAGGTCTTCTATTGATACCCTAACGAAAAACTCCTCCTCCCATGGGGAGAGTATTAAATCAATAGAAAACCAAATTGCACAGTTAAACGCCGCAATGAGTGCGAGAGAAAAAGGGAAACTCCCATCTCAACCCCTACCGAATCCTGGCCATTCACAAAGTCATAATGTAAATGCCATTACTACGTTGAGATCGGGGAGAGTGCTGAATAACCAAGTGGGTGAGCAATTTGATGATAGTGACACATTTGATACCCCTTCTTCTTCTTCTTCCCCTAATTCGTCTAGTCTCCCACCTTCATCCGAGCCTATTCTCCGTTTTCTCCAAGGCTCGAATATTTCGCCAAATCTATCTAAGTCGATGCCCACTCCAGTTTTGGGATCGAATCCGTCCCCACAATCCTCTCCAACGTTGGACCCAAAACTTATTGATCAAGCACCTTATCCAAACAGGTTAAGGGGCAACAGACCAAGTCCACAAATGGAGAAGATTGTGGAAATTTTTAAGCAAGTTAACATAAACATTCCTCTCCTAGATGCTATTCAACAAGTTCCGTCATATGCAAAAATCTTAAAGGACTTGTGCACTAGGAAGAGAAAAGTTCAAGTACCTAAAAAAGTTTTCCTTGCGAGTAATGTGAGCACTGCTTTTACACAACAACTTCCCAAGAAACGAAAGGACCCCGGAAGTCCTACAATTTCAATTTCTATTGGGGGTAAAAATATTGATCGTGCTCTACTCGATCTAGGTGCTAGTGTTAACTTGCTTCCGTATTCGGTTTATGAGCAATTAGGGATCGGAGAGTTAAAACCTGCGCATTGCGCAACCGAGAGAAGATTTCTGAATTCTGAAGATGCCTAGGATTGCCACATGTCACCAGATGAAAGCCCAAGAAAAATAAGCAATTGATCACATCCCTTGAGCACGGATCCGCGGCCAAACACACCTTTGGGCCGCGGATCCGCCGCAATAATGAGGAGTTGGAATGCAAGATTTTGGGAGATTGATTACTGCTGAATTTTACCAACTTTTCAACAATAAGATTCTGGGTTTTCACTATAAAAAGGCACCGAGAACCTCTTGGAAAAGCTATCAAGCCGAAGAGATCACGAAGCTCCCTACGCTCATGCATCCAGGCTGATCATCGACTGTTCGACTACCTCCTTAGGAAAGATCGAGAAGCAACTAGTTGTAATCATTTTCTATGGATTAAAAGTGTAGTTTGAAGAAGTCGATTAATAAAGGTAGTTATTTTATTTAATTGTTTTTTACATTATGTTCTCCCTCTCTTTCTTTTCATCTTCTTCTCCCAACATGCGCGAGTAATTCTCCGTTTGTTAGGGTTCGTAGGATTAGGGTAGGCTAATGGACGATGAAAATAATTAAACCCTTTTTAAGTCCTATAAAGTTTAGGAACTTTATCAAAAGAATCATTAACATCCTAATCGGGCGCGCTAGCAATTCTTTGCTAGTTCCGACCGCGATTAGAGATTAGATTAATGATTGTTTTGGTAAAGGCTAGATATGAACGGAGTTCCGTATCGAGATAAGGGTTAAGAGTGGGATTCCTTTTCCCTCCGGAAACCCTAATCTACACGCATTACCGTCGTTCTAGTTCTAAATCTATTAATGGATAAAATGGGTAATTTTAATTAATCGTCCATAACTACTAAATCCTAACGAACCCTACAAGCCCTCTTATTATATTAATTACATCTTTAAAATAATCTAGATCTATATTTTATATTCTTGTTTAACGTAGATCTAGAAATCTTTCTATAAAATTCTTTATCCCTCCTCTCTTTCTCAACACATCTAAAGTAAAAGTAAAAGGTTCCACGTTTCCCAGAGGACGACCCGTACTCATCTCGGTCTAGCTACGTGCGACACCGTTATTGATTGCGGTTAAACTACAAACACACACTTTTTCGAATCAATCAAATGGCGCCGTTGCCGGGGATACGTGCGTAATTTTTTATTTTTACTATTTGTGTTGAATTCTTAGACGAGCCATATCATTATTAAAACAAAACTGCAAACTGCATATTTAACGATTTGTGCGTGGATTTTTTCAAGGAGATCTGGAGTCACAGAATTGAGGAAAACAGGAAACAGAGAGATTTTTAGAGATCCAGAGGAGCAAAGGAGATCACAGAAAACATTTCATCAACTGATCTCTCCACCTCGCGGCGGAACCGCGGCACAAAGGTGCTTCCTGCGGTGGAAACGCGGCGGATTGGAGGGATTAGGGCTACGGAATTCTCTGGTAAGATTCTCAACTCCTTCTCTCTCCCCTCAAATCCAATATAATCTATTTTCTGCAGGATTCTTTGCAAAATAGCGCCGCTCAAAAATCTTTTTGCAAAAGTTTTGTGATTGGTTTTGTTTTGCATATTTAATACGGACTTTAAGGGGCAAAGACCAAATCAAGATTAGGTGGGGATTTCATCACCCTTCCTAAGCCCCACAAATCACAAACCGAGCATATAGATCAACCCTTCATTAATTTAAAAAATATCTAGACCAGACTCTAAGGACTGTCGCGCTCAATAAGGACAGAGGAAGGTCGTGGGTAATCTATCGTTTATCCGCATTACTTTTGTAGTGCCTAGGCAAGTGTGACAAAGGCTAGTGGTTTTTAATTAGGCCCACTGTTGTGGTGGTTCCTTCCCATTTATCTGGTACTTACCTCGCTACAAGGGTAGTACGGAGGCGGTAGAGGATTTATCCTGCGGCTTGTCCTTTGGAAGTCTAGGAGCGGTCTAGAGACTGGACCTAGGTGACCTTAGTTCTAGGGTTGCTTGTGCATCTTAGGGAGATTTGTCTTGAGTCCCACTTTTTCAAAACAAGCCAATTTTAAAATCACACACACGCTGCCACTTGCACTAAACCCGCTTAGTGCATGCTCGGCTGGACACGGGATCCTAGTGCCCGTCTTGTCCGCGTTCCTGCTATCGACGCCGAAGTCGGTATTTCTTCATCTTCTTTTCCCCCACCACACACCACATCGACCGTGATGGACGGCACTCCATCTAATTATAACACCACGCTGCCACCGCCCGTAGGTGAGCAGAATCCACCGCGCATCTCTCTCCAAGAGAGATGCTATCCTATTCGTGGTCCTCTTCCTACTTGTCTATCTCTTCCACCACCTAACGGGGATAATTTCGAAATTAAACCCCACTACATCAATCTACTGCCCAAATTTCACGGGCTTGAGTCGGAAGACGCGTACGTTTTCATCACCAAATTCGAAAACGTATGCGCAATGATGGGTACTTCACAATTGACCTTAGATGCTATGCGCTTACGTCTTCTCCCATTCACACTGTGCGACTTGGCAGAAAAATGGCTTTACAATACTGCCGCACACTCTATCACTAATTGGGATGAATTTGTTGTAGCATTTCTTAAGAAGTTTTACCCAAATCATAAGACTGCACATATTAGGAGCGAGATCAACCAGTTCACCCAGCTTCCCAATGAACCATTTTGGAAGTGCTTTGAACGTTTCAAAGATCTGCTTGTCCAATGCCCCCATCAGGGAATACAAAGATGGGATTTATGTCGGATTATATATGAGGGCATTAATCCAGTGACAAAGCAGATGCTTGAAACAATGTGTCAATGCAATTTCATGTCTAAAGATGACGGTGAAGCATGGAAATATCTGGAAGACCTTGCTGAACACACGTTGCAGTGGGAAAGCGTAGGACCACCTTCAACTAAGGGAGGTATTCATCAGCTCGACGTTTCTATCGCAGTAAAAGCCGAAATGGCAGCGATTCAGAAGAAACTCGATGCTATTGAAAACAAGTTCTCAACATTCTCCCTAAATCAGGTCACGCTTCCTAAGACTGTCTGTGGTTGCTGTTCGGATCCTTCACACTTAACGGAAGAATGTCCTATGAATGCATCGTTTCAAGCTAATGCTGCTTTTCAGCAGCGACCTAGAAATGATCCTTATTCTTCCACATATAATCAAGGATGGAGGAATCATCCTAACTTTGCTTGGAATCAAAACCAACAAAGTAATTATCAAAGACCTCCTCCACAGCAACCACAACCACAGAATCAGCCCCCCTTTCAGTCACAAAATTTCCAAAATCCGGCCAACATTTCTACATCACAAGTGGCCGGTACTGACAACTCACTTGCACAAACTTTGGATATGTTCATGAAACAATCCATGCAAAATTCGGCTAAGATAAGGTCTTCTATTGATACCCTAACGAAAAACTCCTCCTCCCATGGGGAGAGTATTAAATCAATAGAAAACCAAATTGCACAGTTAAACGCCGCAATGAGTGCGAGAGAAAAAGGGAAACTCCCATCTCAACCCCTACCGAATCCTGGCCATTCACAAAGTCATAATGTAAATGCCATTACTACGTTGAGATCGGGGAGAGTGCTGAATAACCAAGTGGGTGAGCAATTTGATGATAGTGACACATTTGATACCCCTTCTTCTTCTTCTTCCCCTAATTCGTCTAGTCTCCCACCTTCATCCGAACCTATTCTCCGTTTTCCCCAAGGCTTGAATATTTCGCCAAATCTATCTAAGTCGATGCCCACTCCAGTTTTGGGATCGAATCCGTCCCCACAATCCTCTCCAACGTTGGACCCAAAACTTATTGATCAAGCACCTTATCCAAACAGGTTAAGGGGCAACAGACCAAGTCCACAAATGGAGAAGATTGTGGAAATTTTTAAGCAAGTTAACATAAACATTCCTCTCCTAGATGCTATTCAACAAGTTCCGTCATATGCAAAAATCTTAAAGGACTTGTGCACTAGGAAGAGAAAAGTTCAAGTACCTAAAAAAGTTTTCCTTGCGAGTAATGTGAGCACTGCTTTTACACAACAACTTCCCAAGAAACGAAAGGACCCCGGAAGTCCTACAATTTCAATTTCTATTGGGGGTAAAAATATTAATCGTGCTCTACTCGATCTAGGTGCTAGTGTTAACTTGCTTCCGTATTCGGTTTATGAGCAATTAGGGATCGGAGAGTTAAAACCTGCGCATTGCACTCTTCAGATGGCCGATCGATCTATCACCCAACCAAGGGGTGAGCTAGAGGATGTGTTAATCAAAGTCGGGGAATTCATATTCCCTGTGGACTTTATCGTTATAGATACACAACCTGTAACAAACCCACGCAATCAAATCCCGGTGATACTCGGTCGACCTTTTTTGGCCACTTCCAACGCAGTAATCAATTGTAGAAACGGCTCTATGACCCTATCCTTTGGAAAGAAGTCAATTGAGTTTAACATTTACAAGTTGGGAAGTGAACCCTCCGAACCCTATGCTCATGTGTGTTCTGTCGAATTAATGGATGTCGACAGCAGCGAATATGATCAACCTCATAATTCTGACTCTTTTCATATGTTGTTGCTTGACACGGACTCTTCCACCGAGTTGTCTGGGTCAACATCTAACGCTGATGAGGAACTTTTTATAGAGTCGGACGATCACCCCATTTTTTCTGATGACATTATTCTTCGGGGTATCGATGAAAGCTTTGAGGAAATTTTCGCTGATGAACTCGCATTTTTACAAGACACGGGTGTTGAGATGAATCAACTCCAAGATGAAGAAATTGGACCTCCACCCCCTCTTTTGGACAATCATGATAATGCGAGTAGTCCATCATTACTATCACTGTGTCGTCTCTCCAAATTGAGACGCAATCTTTTTCCATTACACCTCTTGTCACCTCCCCACTTCTTCACGTCAATAGGTGACATGTTCTTCCACCAACCTTGGTACTTCATTGATAAAATTTTTGAATGGTTGGTGTTGACCTTCGGTCTTGGCAAAGCTTGGTATTGACCAATAACCTTGACCCTCTCGTGTGATTTTAAAAGATTAAAATTGTTTAACTCAAGTTTGGGGGGATGGTATATTTTGGCTCTTGAAAGAAAATGATTTTTACAAAATTGTGAGCCTAAAATAAGTTGGGGGAGGATTTTCACTTTCATATATTCTTGTCCCCATTAATAATTTCCTCCCAAGTCTACAGGTTTTTGAGCTTAACGGATGACATCAGTGTGGACACTGCTGTAAACAGGTTTGGGGGAGGTTTGTGCTTATTTACACATCAATTTGCATCATATTTTGCATAAGCACAACATTTTCAAAAATTTTTAAAAAAAAAAATTTCTTTTATAACAAAAAAGTAGAAAGTGAAAAATTATATACAAAAGATAGGAATAGTTTAAGAAAACCAAGAAAATTAGAAGTTTTCTTATACGAACTAGTAATAAGTAGTTATGAGCTGTTGTCCCAAGGGTTAGTAAAATGAAGGAAGTCACTAATCTGAGGATAAAAATAAGTCTGAAAAATAATTTCTATTCTGGAAGCCAAACATTTGAATGTTGATACCCTACTATATGCACTTACACACGTCTTGAAACTCGGGATAGTAGAGGATTCCTTGAAATGCTCTTGTCTAAAAGCCAAAGTATGAAGGAAATGAAAAAAAAAATGAAGAAAATATAAAAATGGTGAAAAGAAAAAAAAAAATGAACCCTGGTTTTGTTATCGCCAAGGCAGCAATAAAAAAAAATATAGCGTGGGTGCCTCTTCACCTAGTGCCCTAAGGCCAACTGGTCTGGGAGTCACTGCTAAGCCTTAGGTGGTGCAAGACGAGGAAAATATTATCACCTAATCAGCAAGCACATGAGTAATCGGTCGGTTAGTACCTCAAGAAGTATTAACGGTCGCATGAGAATGTGTGAGCAAATCTAAATATTCATAAAATTAAAAAGTACCGAGGTAGATGGACAAGAGTATGATAGCTTGAATTGAATTCTCCGAGTGTATGGATGTTCTTTACACACACGTGGGGTTATATGATCAATGTTTGGATGAAATGTAGGAATGAATAATAAAGACGATGTTTTATTGAGGGATGATGTGATTTCTAACATTTTTTCATGACTATTAAGATAGGGCTCATGACAACTGAAAAGCTAGTATAGTTGGAAACTCTCCTTTTCAAGACCTTTCTTTTATGGTTCTTATCTTTATATATAGATTTCACCATCTTTCTTTTGTTATAGGATTTTGTGGGTGTAATCCGCTGAAAACCCTCAGGAGACAACACTCCTCCTACTAGGGACACCTAGAGGTTTAACGGCTTGTTGCACGTGCTCAGTGCAATCGTGTCTGCCTACGAAAGTGTGCTTAGTTTTCTCCTTTCTTTTTCTCCTCTTAAATAAACTAGTTTGCTCGGGACGATCAAAGATAAGTTTGGGGGTATTTGTTCAGTCGATAAAACTGCACATTTGTAGTACATTTTTCCTACCATTTTTATATTAAAAAAGGACTTTATTATAATATATTATACATATGAGGGTTTATGTGTAAAAACATTATTTTCCATGTGTTAATATATTTTAATTATCATTTTGGTAGGAAAATGTATGCAAATATTATTGACCTAATCCTAGTAGAACAAAGTCTACTAAAATCTTATTTGAGTTGTTGTGCAGAATTTTCCAAGTTGTTATGCAGAATATATCAAAGAAATCAAGCTGTTGAAGAAATCTTGCCAAATTAAGAAGCAAACTTGGAGACCAAGTCTGGAAGCAACCGAGAGAAGATTTCTGAATTCTGAAGATGCCTAGGATTGCCACATGTCACCAGATGAAAGCCCAAGAAAAATAAGCAATTGATCACATCCCTTGAGCGCGGATCCGCGGCCAAACACACCTTTGGGCCGCGGATCCGCCGCAATAATGAGGAGTTGGAATGCAAGATTTTGGGAGATTGATTACTGCTGAATTTTACCAACTTTTCAACAATAAGATTCTGGGTTTTCACTATAAAAAGGCACCGAGAGCCTCTTGGAAAAGCTATCAAGCCGAAGAGATCACGAAGCTCCCTACGCTCACGCATCCAGGCTGATCATCGACTGTTCGACTACCTCCTTAGGAAAGATCGAGAAGCAACTAGTTGTAATCATTTTCTATGGATTAAAAGTGTAGTTTGAAGAAGTCGATTAATAAAGGTAGTTATTTTATTTAATTGTTTTTTACATTATGTTCTCCCTCTCTATCTTTTCATCTTCTTCTCCCAACATGCGCGAGTAATTCTCCGCTTGTTAGGGTTCGTAGGATTAGGGTAGGCTAATGGACGATGAAAATAATTAAACCATTTTTAAGTCCTATAAAGTTTAGGAACTTTATCAAAAGAATCATTAACATCCTAATCGGGCGCGCTAGCAATTCTTTGCTAGTTCCGACCGCGATTAGAGATTAGATTAATGATTGTTTTGGTAAAGGCTAGATATGAACGGAGTTCCGTGTCGAGATAAGGGTTAAGAGTGGGATTCCCTTTCCCTCCGGAAACCCTAATCTACACGCATTACCGTCGTTCTAGTTCTAAATCTATTAATGGATAAAAAGGGTAACTTTAATTAATCGTCCATAACTACTAAATCCTAACGAACCCTACAAGCCCTCTTATTATATTAATTACATCTTTAAAATAATCTAGATCTATATTTTACATTCTTGTTTAACGTAGATCTAGAAATCTTTCTATAAAATTCTTTATCCCTCCTCTCTTTCTCAACACATCTAAAGTAAAAGTAAAAGGTTCCACGTTTCCCAGAGGACGACCCGTACTCATCTCGGTCTAGCTACGTGCGACACCGTTATTGATTGCGGTTAAACTACAAACACACACTTTTTCGAATCAATCACTGGGTCGAAGAACTGCCACGAGTGCTATGGGCATTGCGAACATCAAAGAAATCACCCACGGGAGAAACCCCATTTAGCCTCTGCTACGGCACCAAGGCAATGGTCCCCGCGGAGATTAGACTACCCAATTACATGGTAGAACATTTTGACGACAAAGCTAACACCTCGGCGCTCAGGAGCAACTTGAACGTCCTACTGGAAAAACGGGATCGAGCGCAAATCAATGCGGCCGCCTATCAGCAGCAAACCGCCGGCTACTACAATGCCCGATTTAAATATCGAGCCTTCAAGACGGGAGATCTGGTCTTATGATGAAACGAGTTCATAGACCAAGAGAGACTACATAAGTTCTCCCCGAAGTGGGACGGACCATTCCTCGTAACAGAGGTTTTGCCCGGTGGATTATACCACCTGTAGGACGCCGGGGGACGCAATTTTCTTCGGCCTTATAACGCCAAGAAACTTAAGTTGTATAAATAAATATGTACTCTCTTTTGAAATAATGTAATTTCTATTGGCATTTAATTAAGTTCCCTAATCTAGGCCTTCTCGCAGAAGAGACCAATTTTTGAGGGGCTCCAGCCCTTTGTTCCTTTTCTCGGTTCTGAGACTCCTAGGTTTTTTTAAGAAAGAGTATAAAATGTACCGAAGGGGTAAAAAGAGACGATGCACCTCAACAAAAGAGAAATTTATTTATTAAAAGGTATTATGGGCTCTCCAGCCTTACAACAATTACAACAAAGGAGGGCGAGAATTAAGGAAACATGTCGATGGTACACTGAAGAAAGCTCCTCCAGCCGATCCCAAGCAGCCTCAACCCGCTCCCTCTGACGGTACTCTTGGACCCTAGAAGCCACGAACTCCCCGGGATCCCTGTCTGCCGAGCAAGATACGATGACCAACCTTTGCTGGAAACTTTCAAGAAGGAGGTCCACCGAGCGATCCCACCTACTCTTTAAGATCAGACCAAGCCTGTTGACAGTGTGCATTTTGTCAAACGCCTCATCCGTTAACTGTGGAGACAGCCTGTTGTGCAGACCCGGGGAAGTCCTCTATATCGCATAAATTAGCACCTGAAGGAGAGGAGATCGCCGGAGAAGCAGTCGCCCACAATGGCCCTTTAGACGGCCTATCACCGCCTCGAACGTCTCCTCGGAATGATCAAGATTGTAAAAGTATACATCATCATCAGAAACGATCTTTCTGATGGTATACAAGCGGCCGGTCATCTTCAGGGGACGCAATACTAGGAAGAAACCAACATGCCTTCGGTATTTATAGCCTCAACAAAAATCTTCCAACGACCGAGATTTACTCGCACAAGCGATGCGAATCATGGAATATCGCACTTTCCCGATAAAGAACGGCCACGTGTCACCAATGACAGTCACCCTTCCCTTGCTATACGGGTCAAGGGAGGTTGAACGACATCCCAAGAAGATACTAGAGAGTTAACAAAGCCCTCATCACGAGGCCGCCGAGCAGCTTCCTGCTCGGCCCATCCGCAATAGGTAGCTTCCTGTCCAACAAACGCTGTGAATCCAAAGCCTCCTTATGAGGCCGTCGAGCAGCATCCTGCTCGGTCCATCCATAACGGGTAGCTTCCCGCCCGACAAAACGCTGTGGATCTAAAGCCCTCATCACGAGGCCGCCGAGCAACTTCCTGCTCGGCCCATCCGCAGCGGGTAGCTTCCTGCCCAACAAACGCTATGGATCAAAAGCCCTCATCACGAGGCCGCCGAGCAGCTTCCTGCTCGGCCCATCCGCAGCGGGTAGCTTCCTGCCCGACAAAACGCTATGGATCTAAAGCCCTCATCACGAGACCGCCGAGCAGCTTCCTACTCGGCCCATCCGCAGCGGGCAGCTTCCTGCTCAACAAACGCTGTGGATCAAAAGCTCTCATCACAATAGGACCGGGTAGCTTCATGCCCGGCTCATCCACAGAGGGTAGATTCTTGCCCTACAAAGAAGTGGATCTAAAGCCCTCCTCATGAGGCCACCGAGCAGATTCCTGCTCGGCCTATCCGCAGCGGGTAGATTTCTACCCAAACAAAAACTGTGGATCCAAAGCCTTCACCATGAGGCAGCCGGGTAGAATCGAGTGACGCCGACCTTCCAACACTTGGCTATTAATCGATTCATACTCGATGCGCGATCGCCACCTTGACTCTGGGGAAAGGGAGGATACTGATGTTTCTACCCTTGGCCATTAATCGATTCACACTCAATGCGTGATCGCCACCTCGACTCTGGGGAAAGGGAGAATGCCGACCTTTCTACACTTGGCTATCAATCGATTCACACTCGATGCGCGATAGCCACCTCGACTCCAAGGAAAGGGAGGATACCGATCTTCCTACACTTGTCTATCAATAGATTCATACTTGATGCGCGATCGCCACCTCGACTCCGAGAAAATGGAGGATAGCGACCTTCCTACACTTGTCTATCGTTCGACTCATGCTCAATGAACGATCGTCACCCAGAAAGGGTGGACACCGGCCTTACACTAGCAAGATAAAGAGACTTACGAGCTAAAAATACTTGCAGGATAAAGATCCGAATAATGAAAATTAGACGAGCTAAAGTACTTGCAGAATGATCAGATATTTGAGCGAAGAAAAGGTACACTTTATTCATGATCAAAATTATGTACAAAGGTATTGTGGGCTCCTCAGCCTTACAAAAATGACCGGAGACTTACAAAAATCTAAAACAAAAATATATACAAGAAAATCGCGGGGGGGGGATATAGCTCAGACCGCCCGCTCGACCGACATCTCTCCCTGCTCGATGCCACCATCAAGGGCCATAACGGCGACCTCAGGCTCGGCGCTTCCGCTAACAGCCCCACCTCCTGCAGCCAGCTCGGAGCCTCCCCCTGCAGCTCTTCTCCGGCAAGAGGGAACTTAGCGCGGAGCTCGCTGTCGAAAAACTCCGGCATAGATTCCTTGACGGCGTCGGGGGCTTTATGCCTCCCGAGGCCGTAGATTCGGCGAGATCAAGGTAAAACTGATCGGACGTCTTGTAATCCTTCACGGCCTTCGCCACCCAGCTCTCGGCAAGCTTCGCTGCGTCCAAAGCAGCCAGAGCATCCTTCTTGAAGGCGTCCCTCGACCTTTTCATGGAGTTGTAAAGGCCGTTCGTATCCTCCATCTTGGCTTGAATAGCCCGGTTGGATTCGGTTACAAGACGTTGGGACTCCTTCAGCTTGGAGTTCGTCAGCCCCTTGGCGACCATTCTCGAGTCAAGAATGGTCGCCTTCTCCTCGGCTTGCTGCAATTGAAGGCGAAGCTCTTCCTCCCGCGAGGAAGATTCGCCCTCCTTCTTCATTGCCGGGGCTATCTCCTCAGACTCCATGTAGACGAGGAGAGCACAGTGCGGGAAGACCTGAGGAAAACAACAAACATGTTAGAAAACTGAAACCGAGAAAATAAAACTTGAGTGATTCCTTAAGAAAGAAAGTACCGACTTGAACCGCCTCCTGGGCAATCGCGGCCACTTGGGCCTTCATAGTGCCCTGGGGAATCTTGGTCCCCGCCGCCTTCTCCATGTCCGCCAGCAAGCTGTCGACCACGGATAGCCCCGAGGGCACCTCAATGCAAAAGTCGCCTTCATACACTTCGATCCCGGTAGGGGGCGGCCGAAAGACCACCCGCTTCTGCCTTTTGAGGAGGATTTCCTCGGTGGGGGGAGATTCCTCCTCCCTCACCCGGGGCGCCGGGTCCCACACATGCTTCTGACCCTCCCCACGGCGCTCCTCCGGGACTTAGGGTGTTGCGGAAGGCCTGGCCAGAGGAGTTTTCCTCGAGGCCGTGCTTGGACCGGGTCGGGACAAGCTGGCGCCTCCGACCTTTCTTCCTTGGGCCTTCGCGGCTATGGCAACCATGATTTTTGATTCGTCTATGGGCTCTACAAAAAAAGAACACACAGGAGAAAAAGGTCAGCGACATTGAAAAGGCACATAAACTTAAGTAAAGTCTAAACAGATCGTCAAAAACCCTAACTTATCCAGAAAATGCACAGGACTAAGCCCAGCCCAGCTCAGTACCTGCTCGGAAAGAATGACATCGGCCCGCTGAATCGATTCCCATAGGGACACCATCCTCGCCTCGCGGGAGGTCGACTGCTTTGCCCTCGGGCAATCGGCCATGTGCCACTGTATGGGCACAGGCCAATCCTCGCCCTCTGGTGGCCCGATGAATACGTACTTCTCTTTCCATTCATGGATGGAAGAACCCTTACGTTTTTAAACGAAAATATACCCAGCTCGGCTCCTCCTTACTGGTACCGAGGTGATTTTTATGACAAAGAAAAGACAAGAAGATGGTCAAACTAAAAGGGATCTGATCAAATTTTAACCGGACTAGAAACCCGAGGAGGATCCTCCATAAGTTCGGCGCTAGCTGTCTTGGGGTAAGATGGAAGCAATGAAGCACCGCACAAACCTCTGGTGAGAAGGGCAGACGCATTCCTGCCCGGAATGCTTCCAGATACAAGGCAATATCCTTGCCCTACACTTGGTCTACCGGTTCACCCTCTCAAGCCAGACGGAGTGAATAATTGGAGGGAATATGGAATCGAGTCTGGATGTCGGACAGCTTGACCATGCGATTCAAGACAGAGGGTGCATAGCGGTATTCCCGATGCACACATTAGGAGCCATTGTCGCTGCCCGACGTCGAGTGACTCGGGCAGCCCTGATCTTAAGGGTCGAGCCCGACACAGAAGATGCTGTAGAAGAAGAACCCTTTCGGCTATCTGAAGCCGAAGAGGAAGAAGTCCCACTGGACTCGTCCCCAGCAACTGGAGCCTCATCGCCCGACTCTATCCCTACTATATCTATAGACACCTCAGAAGAAGACATCTCACCTGATTCAAAAAAAAAGGACTCGCCGAGGAAAAATCAACGGAAGATCCGATCCATACGGAGGAGCTCCGAGCAATCTTCAAGCAGCGAAAGAGAATTAAGGCAAAGTCTTGGCCCTAGGATGGTCCCTTCCTATTTATACATCCCAAAGAGAACATCCTACGGCCCAGATCGATTCCCGCAAAAACGAAACGCCGTGCCTAGCGGCAGTCGAGGCTCTACGTGGCGGTCGACCATTGGGGACGTCTCTTCGATTGCAAGAGTCAAAGACAACGTGTCTCGCCCGCCAACCAACGTCCGACACGTGGCCCGTACCCCAACTGACGATCAAGTAAAACGGCGTTTCCCCTTTAAAGCGCGATCATTTCACTGAACCGCTGACGCTATCGGGGATACGCGCGAAAATTTAGTCACACGATGAGACGACACGTGGGCCCAAAGATTGAAACGACGCAACCGCCAAACGCCATATCGTTCCCGGGCGATCCACATTATGATTCTCGGCACCAAACCGAGCAGAAGAAAACTAAGCAGGCCACTCTCGACCCGACCCATGAATAGGTTAGAACGAGAGTGGGGGGCTAATGATGATGATCACAAGTGGTATTTCCTCATATTACGATACGTGACGGATGACGTGTCCCGAAGGCTACGGAGGTGGAATAAATAAGATACATTGGGGGCGTTCCTTAGGACCTCGTCTCCAAGGACGCATCCGATCTTTCGAAGACCTCCCTGAGTACTTTCCACATTCACCTAGCAAACAGCAAACAGCTCCCTTCCGAGCAGTCCAGCGAGCTTCCTTAGCCTTCTTGCTCGTCTCCGAGAAAACAGCCAACAGCTCATCTTCGAACCATCTGACAGGCCGGGCTTCCTTGGTCTCCCTGCTTGTCTCCGAGCCATCGGACAGGCCGGGGTTCCTTGGCCTCTCTGCTCGTTCCGAGCCATCCGACAGGTCGGGCTTCCTCAGCCTCCCTGCTCGTCTCCGAGCCTCCTGACAGGCTGAGTGTAACACCCTAGTTCGTTTATACCAGTTCTAGTTCAAGAATTTCTTTATTTATGGTATTTTCCTGATTTACTGTGTTTTGGGTGCGAAAAGTGTATTTGACATTTGTATTTGTATTCTACCCGACCCACTTGCTTGAAACCTGTCTTGATTCATGTTTATGATTTATCCTGACCTGTTACATGGACTCGTGCACTATCATTTTAGTTTATACATATTGCATACTGGTATTATATCTGGCATCTGCATTTCTTTTGTAAGTCCACGGTAGCGCCCCGGCCGTCTAACAGACGCCAAATGCGGAACAAAAACTTTTACAACTGGCGCTATCGCGTACTATAACCCGGATCTGCCATTAAAGCTAAACTAACAAACTACAAAATGGGTAGAAATGTTATACCGAACAATCCGAGTCCTTCGGTCTTCAACCATCATCCCACGCTTTGTTGCGGCTGCTCCGATCTCCTGAATCTCCAATCTTCTCGTTCAGGTGGCACCACGTCGACGGATCTTTAAACGGGCTCTCGCCTCTGAACCGAGGCAACTCGGTCGTCAAGTTTGCTAAAAGAGACGACCAAGATGATGTAGAGAATGAGTAGAACACTTTGTCTCGTTACGTCCAAAGTTCTGGACGAACGGTTAATGAAGTTGCCTTTTGGATCGGGTGGAAATGTGAAATGAGTATGCTTAATTTCCATGAACCAAATAACTATATCTTTTTTCTAACAACCATCATCATCCACCAAGGGGTGGCCGGCCACTATATAGGCAAGGGGGTGAGTATAGGAGGAGGGATGGTGAGAATAACAAGCATAATACTTATCATAACATGACTCACTAATGACACCTAGTATGAACACATTAAAAGCAAAGGATGAATCATTTAACCTAGTCACCCTTGCATTAAATGAATCATTAATACACTAATGAGTCACTAATCCTAGTCACCATCCTAGAAGCTTCCACACTCATCTCAAGAAAAGATAAATCCGTGTTTAACCGAATGTTAAATACTGGTGATAGAAAACTGGAAACTGGCAACTTCCAAAAGTGATCCTGAAATGAATTTCAGGATAACCCCGTAACAGTATAAACATACCCGCATTTGTATTACGACCGAATACAAATGCAACTGAGACAAAGATATTATATCTACACAGTATAATACTCGGATCCGGCTTAAACCAAAGTCGACCAGTATTATCTGCCCGAAAAAATGACACGTGCGAAAACGCACGTGCATTTTCCGAACCCTGCCATAAAACCATACGGCCTCTACAACGTTTCGCCCGAACTTGGGAAACTGTCTGTGGGGGACTCTAATGACTCATCAACACACTGACACTGGGTATAACTACTAGCACGTCAGAGGTACAAGCTGTACGTAACGGTTGCCTATGTATTGATTGAAAGGGAAGCTGACGAGCGAACTCATCCAGGAAACCCTACTGAGCCTAACAGTGACAATATACATACAGTCCGGTCCGTTCGTGTATGAGTATCGCATATCGGCCTAGGGGGCTGGCAACGTCAGACCCCCAATAGCGGTATAAGTCGTGTCAGAGAGTGGCCCAGAACACCCTGAGATACTACTGGAGTACCTACCAGTAAATCTCCTGCCTCGGCCGAGGGCTTTGTGTAATGGCTCTTCTAGACACAGCGCGATCTCACCCCTAATACCGGCAGAGACGAATCCCCTACCGATCCGCTCACTTGCCTCCATGTGGCTCGGGACTGTACCCAAAAAAGTCCTGTTTGCACGACTCCTTTGAGCCGTGGTAGGGTAGAAATCAAAGCACAGTGGAAACTCACACGAGACAAATGATGACCTCAGGTCGATGAACTAACATGTACACATGTCACCAGGGAACTGCTATCTAACGATATGTATAATACCAACTAGCATGTTCCCGGCGAGTCCTGTCCGGTGTACTCATAACCTAATGAGCACCTGTATACATCTTAGGTGATCCAACTGACACCAGTGGCTTTTGAGACCGGCCACCGCCCCTCGTCGGGGTCTCGAATGTATACACTAGTCTACTCTGGAGTATCGATACCCTGTCTCGTAACTCCCACGACTAGGGACACTTTAAGGATGTGCTTACAGACCCCAACTCCCACATATATGATCGCCATCATACTACTGGCAGTCAAGCAAGAATCCTATGGGATCTATCATCATGCAATAGTGAACTAAAGCATATATACGATGATAAAGACAAACCAGATAGCATACTATCATCTTAAGCAAGACTGTCATATCGGTATAGGTCATGCCTCAATCATTGCAATCACGTACCTGCGATCCAATAATTGACTTTGAGGGCACTGTATCCAACAATCTCCCACTTGCACTTCAGGCTAATTATTGCGATGTCGCATACTCACAGCCCGTGTGATACCGAACACCCAACTCCTCTACTAATCAGTTTCACAAAGCTAGTTTGTAAAACTCTTGTGTTTGAGAAATAACCTTAGTGAGTGGATCCGCCCTGATGTTTTTTTCTATGTCTCTCTTAATCTCAAGTTCGCGGAGAAAGCCATCTCCCGAATCGAGTAATACTTGTCTTAGAATATGTCTGAATATCTGATGGGACCTAGTTCATAAATGAACTCCAAATCCAAACTTCTTAGACTGTACCGTCAACTAAACCTAATCAGTATCCAGCACCATGCCTCCCAAAGTATTCTCTTGGACCACCTGTCCATAATACTGTCCCTCGTCAGAGGGAAAACTATAACTCTGACAATCACTCTGTCATCCATGTCACTTTTGAAGCCTGGAGTGATAACCGTCTCCCGAAGGAGGCTGCCGTCATCAAATCCGTAGAACATACACTTACGTTCTAAGACTGCTTCCTTATGTTTCTCCAGGATTGGATTAATATAAACTTATCGCATCTGGTGCAAATACAACATCTGGTGTGGTACTTGACATCTCACGATTGAGTCAATTGCCTAAGCAAGTGATCTGCCAATCATGCACATCCCTTTCCCCTTTAGTTTGTAAGACACCTTTAGAGAGGGTGACTCCATCACCTGCAGGTACACCACCATGCCAGGAGTCATCTATTCTAAATACCTTTAGAATACTGTCAAAGTACCCACATTAGGAAACTACCCAAATTTAGATCTAAAACTATAGATCTAGTAACCAGAATGTCTGATATTATATCCATATCCTGTGTGAAGACACAACTGTGTGACGACCAAAGTACAACCGATCGTAGTATAGGAATTTTACTTCCTACTCGGTGTATGTCATCCAAATTCCAGGACATCACACCCAACTATCTTCTCAACAGATCCATCCCCTATTCTGATGAAGTCAAAGCCATGACTGTCTCATCAAAATTAGATGATATATCTTCGCTTTATCTGCTCAAGTCTATAAATAGACATAAGCTACTTGCCCACTTTGCTTCCGCTACTCCCACTGACTATGACAACCCTCTGGCAGAATAATATATACGTCCACTTCTAAAGCTAGTTTAGAACGACGCTTAACCTCCTGCCGGGTCTCATAGCCTGGAACAACAGTAGTGTCAAGTCTGGGTAAACAAGAACCTCCCTGTCACCGTCCTTGAGGCTGCCGGAGTACCTCTCGGGTGTCTGAGGTTACCCACCATATCTGCGGAGTGGCTATTGGAATGTTAAACTTGATTGAATATATAGGTCCTATTAAATTTTCCGTAATCGTTTGCTATTCTGGAATCACTTCCAGTTCTACCATACTCCCACTACTGTTTTCTGAAAAAATCCATTTTACTAAAACTGTGGCGAGTCAAGAACAATATCACTATTGATCTTCCTGATGGTAGAAAATCAACCCTCGACATAGCCCGGGTCAACCCACAAACTGCCATTACAGAAACGTGCCTAGAGTTATCCAGAGTCTGGTTTTAAGTATAAGCCGGACAACTCCCCGTATCTTAACATCGTTAAGATATGAACCATTCTATATACAATATAGAAATAGAGGTACTAATTTAATTGGAAGCAGATTCAAATCATGCAGCTGTCTCCAGTGCATATCATCTTAATGGAGAGAGCTTAATCAGCATTACTCAACTTAGAAATCCATCCAATTACGAGTAATCTGAAAGAGAAACTAGTTTCTCAAAACTATTACTATCATCTGAATACCAATCATAAGAATCTACATCTTCAATCTCTTTGAAGAATCCCGATACTTGTGATACCTGGTTCTCTACTTTATTCTTATACCCACAATTTCTCAAAACTTAAACATTGTATTTCTACGAAACATTTGTCTGAAAACTAGAGAAATCATAAGTAAACAGAACATAGTACGAGGACCTATCCCTTTGTCCTGATGGACACTGGACAACATACAATACTCTTGTATAAGTCCGCTGAGTCGAATAACTCAAAACCTGTGTATCGTAGGTTAAAAACTGTACCCAGGCGATTTCCTCAAATATCACCAATTACAACGAATTCCGATATAATGAGAATGATCACCAAATTCCCAATAACTTACTCCCACTCATCATCTGTAAAACCATACAGATATGAGAATGTAACCTGGTAAATACATACCAAGGAGTAAGTATCTAATCGGGAAATCAGTTTTCCTTTAACAATGCACAGTGAAACTGAAACATGAAAATGTTTCGTAAGGGTATCCTGGTATTCGCAGTAATGCCTCTTCCATAATCCAATTCATGACTTTAACCGTATATTTCTTTGCCATCTCTCCAAATCCTTTTATTTTGTCTTTAGTCGTTACCTTCTGTACACCTTCGTTAGGCTAAATGGTTTTCTTCCTTCCCTACCGTTCGGCACCAGCCTATGGTTTGGAAGAAGACTATCCAGTAAGCATGATAGGTGTACTTTCCTAAAACTAGGAGTACTCGCCACTTGAGAGAAGGTGATGATAAAAGACAACTGAATAATACCTTATTCTATTAAAGGTGAAATATGAGTGGCGAAGAAGTACGCGGTTTGGTCGTGAATGATAGCAGTCGCAATTTACTTTGCTATCTTTCTAATCCCTTTATTTTGTCTTTAGTTATTACCTTCTGTACACCCTACTTAGGCTAATTGGTTTTCTTCATTCCCTACCTTTCGGCACCAGCCTATAGTTTGGAATAAGACTATCCAATAAGCGTAATAGGTGTACTCTCCTAAACTAAGGAGCCCTCGCAACCTGAGAGAAGGTGATAATAAAAGACAACTGAATAAACCAATTCTATTTCTCCTGAATTTGGATCCATCCTCGAAGAAAAATCCCTTCGAGTTCGTATATAACCATACGATGGATCTATCCAATGGAAGTGGATGTCCGTAGCAATACGGGGTGTTCTGAGAAATACAAAGGGTAAAAGAAGGAGCGGCAATGACTTATGCAACTTTAGACAATCCAAAAGCCTGTATTTTAAGAAGGTTCGGTCAACTTGGTCACTGAGTCATAGTCTAGGGTCGGTCAAAGGTCGCTGCCAAAGAGAGAGAGAGAAAAGAAACACTCTGCGTGCACTCTAACCTAGATCAGAATGGTTATCACTTTATCTAATCAGGAAACCTCCCACTGTAATCTCAAATTCTCCTCCAAATCTGAAAGAAAAATTAGTCGGGATCACCCGAAGAGTAAACTAACTCATCAGTGAGAATCGGGATCCAACTATCATCGCATGATAACTTGATGGAAGCCACTCAAGTTATCACACTCCAGAAGGTATGCGCATGCCTGGCAAGTTTGCTGTATGTTTGAAACCCCCGATATGATTTTTGCCCCATGCTCTTATGACCTTGACTAAGGGCCAACAAATCATAAGTCGCATGTCAAGTTCTTCCCGTCATTATCCTGGTTGATTTGAACCCACCCGTACATACTCTTGACTAAGGGCCAACAAAGTAATACGACTGTCCCAAACCAACGCATTTATCTATGCTACAAATGAATACCCAGCAGCTACCAAACACTATGCCTTGACTAAGGGCCAACAAACATAGCTTGCATACTACTGACTATCCATAAGAAATGACGGAGGGCTACGGCTGGTTTTTGGCGAAAAACCTTTAACGTAATGAACTTGATCTCGTTGAAGGAACCTGATAGCTTTTTATAAAAATATAGTGGCGAAAACCTTTTGCTAAAGAGGTCACTCCCGGCGAAGGGATCTCGGCTCTTTCCTCGTGGAATGAGGTGCAGGATATTCTAACTGAATACCGTGATGCAAAGCAACTTATAATCGACTATAGTGAAGTTATTACCCTGACGTAAACTTCTGCCCAAGGGGTCACTCCCGGTGAAGGGATCTCGACCCTTGCCTCGTCGAATGAGGTGCAGGATATTCTAACTGAATATCGCTATGCAAAAAAAAAGAAAACGTCTTTGTAATATCACTTTTTAAATTTGTTCCAACAACATCAAATATAGGTTTGTTTTATCCTTGCATTGATAAGAATCAATGCAGTCCCATCAATCAATCACTCCAGAAAAGAACGAAAATAAAATGTACGTATATGCCATCCGCATTCGCCACTGGGTCCCGTCATCACCCGTTAGGTTACTTAACTAACGACAGAGCGGGGGCTGGACTAGCGCGGGTGTAAAACATATACAACATCTAATAGTATATATACCAATATACAATAATCGCTCCAGGCGTGATAATATGCAACATTACAGAAAAGTAATAAGCATCACAGAACAATACAGATAATCTGGAATTCCTGGGTTTCACAGAGCCACTACTGAAACCTGACGTTCCTCTGGTCGTGTGGATAGCCTGTGCAATGAAACCTAGACCCCTACGGGTGCGGCAAGTTATCCGCCAAAACCTGAAGCGAGGTAGTCCCCTACAACATAGTGAATGGAACACCCGGCACTTCACGGAATCCGGTAAATTGAGCACCCCTCCTTGGGTCAACCTGTACCCCCTACGAGTGCGGTGAATAGTCTGCCAATTCTAGAGTGAGGTCCCTCTGCCTCTCAAAGCCATGAGATACGCACCCATTGCCCTCCAGAACCCGGCTATCCGTGCACTCCTTCGCGGGATAAACCTAGTACAGAAATAAATAAAAATATGTACAACGGGTACATCGACCTCAACCCGGTCGTGCCCCAAAAGAATATTATACAACAGGCAGTGACGGCAGTCCACATGTTAGACGCTCGCCCCGCAATATCAAAAGTACAAATAAATCCAAACGGCACTACCATTGCACACTGCTATCCACCACGACATATCCGCAACATCACAGTACAACACAGAATATCAACGCGAATGTCACGTTCGCAAACCCGTCTAAAAGAACTATAGCAATTAGACGCGGTTTACCGCTCAAATGACATTTCCGGTCGGAGATATAAAGTAAGTACTGCATACTAACAAGTTTAAAATTTCGATCAACAAAATTTCCCGAAGTGGGCCCCACGTACATCTGGTGTACAGTAACAAAATCTGGGCCCAAATGAACAGTGCCATAAACCATAATTTCCAAAATAAAGCTCTCTGGAAAAAGTTGGAGCACTGTTCCTACAAACGCGCCGCGGTTTCGCGGTCAAACTCTAGGTTTAACCGCGGATCCGCGGTGGTCTTGTGGGATCACGTGTCCAAATTTTTCCAGAATGCTTAGAAAAGCCTGTTTAGTTTTCTGTGATATGTAAAATAATTTTTAGACACTGTTTAAAATCGACAGAAACTTTAACCCTGGAATTTGCGGTTTTCGAAAATCCGTTCGATCGATATTTTAAACGCGTTAGCACAAGTTAGTAAAGCTTAATGGTGAGGCTCTGATACCACTGTAAGTCCACGGTAGCGCCCCGGCCGTCTAACAGATGCCAAATGCGGAACAAAAACTTTTACAACTGGCGCTATCACGTACTATAACACGGATCTGCAATTAAAGCTAAACTAACAAACTACAAAGTGGGTAGAAATGTTATACCGAACGATCCGAGTCCTTCGGTCTTCAACAATCATCCCACGCTTTGTTGCGGCTGCTCCGATCTTCTGAATCTCCAATCTTCTCGTCCAGGTGGCACCACGTTGACGGATCTTTAAACGGGCTCTCGCCTCTGAACCGAGACAACTCGGTCGTCAAGTTTGCTAAAAGAGACGACCAAGATGATGTAGAAAATGAGTAGAACACTTTGTCTCGTTACGTCCAAAGTTATGGACGAACGGTTAATGAAGTTGCCTTTTGGATCGGGTGGAAATGTGAAATGAGTATGCTTAATTTCCATGAACCAAATAACCATATCTTTTTTCTAACAACCATCATCATCCACCAAGGGGTGGCCGACCACTATATAGGCAGAGGGGGTGAGTGTAGGAGGAGGGATGGTGAGAATAACAAGCACAATACTTATCATAACATGACTCACTAATGACACCTAGTATGAACACATTAAAAGCAAAGGATGAATCATTTAACCTAGTCACCCTTGCATTAAATGAATCATTAAATGCATTAATGAGTCACTAATCCTAGTCACCATCCTAGAAGCTTCCACACTCATCTCAAGAAAAGATAAATCCGTGTTTAACCGAATATTAAATACGGGTGATAGAAAACTGGAAACTGGCAACTTCCAAAAGTGATCCTGAAACGAATTTCAGGATAACACCGTAACAGTATAAACATACCCGCATTTGTATTACGACCGAATACAAATGCAACTGAGACAAAGATATTATATCTACACAGTATAATACTCAGATCTGGCTTAAACCAAAGCCGTCCAGTATTATCTGCCCGAAAAAATGACACGTGCGAAAACGCACGTGCATTTTCCGAACCCTGCCATAAAACCATACGGCCTCTACAACGTTTCGCCCGAACTTGGGAAACTGTCTGTGGGGGACTCTAATAATTCATCAACACACTGGCACTGGGTATAACCACTAGCACGTCAGAGGTACAAGCTGTACGTAACGGTTGTCTATGTATTGATTGAAAGGGAAGCTGATGAGCGAACTCATACAGTGATAATATACATACAGTCCGGTCCGTTCGTCTATGAGTATCGCATATCGGCCTAGGGGCTGGCAACGTCAGACCCCCAATAGCGGTATAAGTCGTGTCAGAGAGTGTCCCAGAACACCCTGAGATACTACTGGAGTACCTACCAGTAAATCTCCTGTCTCAGCCGAGGGCTTTGTGTAATGGCTCTCCTAGACACAGCGCGATCTCACCCCCAATACCGGGAGAGACGAATCACCTGCCGATCCGCTCACTTGCCTCCATGTGGCTCGGGACTGTACCCAAAAGAGACCTGTTTGCACGACTCTTTTGAGCCGTGGTAGGGTAGAAATCAAAGCACAGTGGGAACTCACACGAGACAAATGATGAGCTCAGGTCGATGAACTAATCTGTACACATGTCACCAGGGAACTGCTATCTGACGATATGTATAATACCAACTAGTATGTTCCCGGCGAGTCCTGTCCGGTGTACTCATAACCTAATGAGCACCTGTATACATCTTAGGTGATCCAACTGACACCAGTGGCTTGTGAGACCGGCCACCGCCCCTCGTCGGGGTCTCGAATATATACACTAGTCTACTCTGGAGTATCGATGCCTTGTCTCGAAACTCCCACGACTAGGGACACTTTAAGGATGTGCTTACAGACCCCAGCTCCCACATATATGATCGTCATCATACTGCTGGCTGTCAAGCAAGAATTCTATGAGCTCTATCATCATGCAATAGTGAACTAAAGCATATATACGATGATAAAGACAAACCAGATAGCATACTATTATCTTAAGCAAGACTGTCATATCGGTATAGATCCTGCCTCAATCATTGCAATCACGTACCTGCGATCCAACAATTGACTTTGAGGGCACTATATCCAACATCTTTAATATAACATTTAAAGTCATGTAAAATATTTTAAAAATACATTGCATGGCCTGCCTGCTACCCCTAACCCTGTCGTGGCATCCGCGCATTTTATTCTCGTCCCGTTCAGTGAAACAGACTTGTTTGGATGGCTACGTGCACGCTACGTGCATCCGTCCGTGGGGGTATGCATTTTCGTTATCCGGATATCCAACTTTAATTTTGGTCGACATAAATATTTTTCGTATTTTAAAACAGAATTTTAGACCCCGGGCATGTTTTGGACTATATTTGTATTTACCAGAATATCAAATTTTATTTATATAATATTAATTTTACAAACTGATACAAATTAAAATTTAGTTAACTAATAAAAGTTTTTTTTAAATTCAAATCTAAACTAATTTCCTAACAAACTAACAACCCCTTTCTCTCTCTCTCTATCTCTCTCCTCTGCATATATATATTTATATATATTTTATTTATTTATTTATTTATTTCCTTATTTAATACATAGCCTCTTCTTCTTATTTCTTCTTTCTTCTTTCTTTTTCTTTTTCTTGATCTTATTTCTTGATTCCGGTGATCACCGTCGGAGCCGTACTCGTCGCTGACGATCTGATCCAGTGAACATAGTTTGCCTGCGTGATCACTCTTTTGCATTGTTTAGACCTGTCCCGTGTGCTGTGCGTGCGTTGCGACGTTTTACCGACGTCGGACGTGCCGTACATATCCGTTTCGTGATCCGTCGAGGAAAATTAATCTTGCTACATGCTATACTACTATATTCTATATTCATTTGAATAATAACAACACATAATGATTAGTTATGCATCCCACATTATCATTTTGCATGTTTCACCGTTTTCGGATATCCGTGTGCATCCGTGCAAGTTATTTCATATCTAGTGCATGCAAATTTATCTTGATACATGCCAGAATACAATATGCTGCACCCAATTGAATATTTACATTTCATATTGTATGGTTGTATATCCCGCATTTACCAGTTTATCATTTTACTGTTATACGACGTCTGTACATATCAATATCATTATTTACATGTTTAGTCGCATGCTAAATCATCTTGCTACAAGCTAGGTATAGTATTATACATCCATACTGAACTTTTACTGTTTTCGGATACCCGATTGCATCCATATCATTTAAATATATATCGTCGTAATATTTCTTATTATTATCTTTAATTAGTTTATATTCTGCATTTTATAATTTTATACAAAATATAGTTTTAAAATATTATAGTTTACACATGAAACGTCGTTGCAAAGCGGATACGACAAATCTGAAATTTACTGTACACCTTACCTTATAAAATTCATTATAAATCATAGAAAAATTATTATTATATGTTTTTTAGTTCGTTACGAATCTAACTCAGAATACTATAACTCTATGAAATATTTATTTGCAAAATAAATTGTTTAAATAACGTAAAATGCAAATGAAAATATCTCTAAACTGCTGTCCGGGGAAATTCCACCAGCAAATTTTCAATTTCGAATGTTCATAGATTTTTGTAGGAACAATCTGAGATACTTCAACTTATAAAAATGAAAACCTTATTCAATTATCTTTGTTTTGGTATAAGACACGTCCCTTCTGGAGAACGTTTGTTATTTTTAAATTATTTTACAAATCAGGATGACGCTGAATTTCTGAACGGAACTTTCTTGTGCATGGTTAATCAATACCACTTTTATACTTATTAATCGGTTTGAATATGTTATCCATGTTAATATTATTATATCAATATCTATTTAATAAATAATAGTGCTTGTGTTTTAATATTCAGCAAATTTTACCGATTTACAGTTTTATAATATTAGTCTGTATCCGTACGGTTTATTACATATCTAGTTGCACGCCGAGACCATATTATTTCATGTTACTGTTGTATTAGTGCACCATACTTGATAATGTGCATCCTACATAGTCATGATGTAATCCCTGATAGATATTTGTGCATCCGTGTTTTACTGGGCATCCGTACTTTTATCGTACACCCGTACTTGCTACAGTTTTATTATGAGCATCCGTTTGATACCTGTGCACTACCTGTCATGACCTGATATACCGCTACTTACCTGATCCTGTTTCTAATGAGGACAATCCTGACATGTTTTCCTGACGGACGTATCCTGTTGTCTGCATAGACAAATATGTACCTGCTTGATCCTGTGTTGGTATTAGCTTCAGATTTATCAATACCTGACTTGAATACATAATTTGAGGGTATGGGGAAATCAATGATGAAACCTGACTTGTAACTCGACAGTTCGATCCTTATACTGATCAGTTTTAGGGGCTAGGCCAGCCCTGGGATGCTGCTGCTGACATCAATCATCTGTATATGTTTCCTGTTTAGTGCCTAGCGGCATGTCTCGGTTTCAGCCCGAGAATCTGGACCGTGGTCCCGGGCATGCACGGGATACTATTAAGTTACATCGACGATTCATTAAATTGATTTCACAGACTTGAGAGTAGTTAACCCAGTAGCACAGTTTAGTTTCACCGCTGCACTTCACATATACTGTTACACATCACTTTTCTATATCCCTGCTCACTTATTACATTCATGTACCCTTTTATAATTCATGCCTACATGTCTTGTTACTTCCTGTTCATTTATTATTGTTTGATATTATGACGCACTGACGTCTGGGTTTTGCATGGCCCAGATCCTCTATCTTGTCGCAGGCTGATCAGGAGTACTTCCGCCGTTAGGCCGAGCAGTTAGTATCCAGTTAGTATCCAGTTTAGTTATGTTACTTTCCAGATATTATTGTTTATTGGATCTATTGTTTTAGCATATTATTTCTTGACTCGTTTATTCTGGCTTATGGACATGTACTAGATAGTTTATTTTATTTCTACTGTTCTTGATATCTTCTTGACAGCCGTAATGTGACTGTGGAGGGATATTTCCTAACCACAAGTAGCATGGCTGGCTCTGTCACGTGACGATCTTAGCGCACTCTGGGAAGCGGGACGTGACACCGAGCTTCTTCGGCTTTCCCGATCAACCGAGAGAGAGAAACATAAGCGCCCCCTCAACGGCTCCGCGTATCTTGCTAAGGCGAGATATCCACCTCCTCCACGGTCCGCGTCCCACGCTAGCGCGTCCCCCCATTAATGGACGTATTCCGCCATTAATGCGCCATTAATGCGAGGATAACGCAGGGGCGTAACTGACGGCGATGATCTCGCGTCTGCTCGCTCCACACGACTACTATATAAACCTCTCTTTCAGACGACTCAGGTAATTCGAACTTAACCCAATAGATCGCTACGCTGCTCTTATTCTCCGGCACTAGCTTGATCGTCGGAGGGTCCTACGGTGGTTTCCCATTCCGGGACTTCTCTTGCAGGTAGCTCGGCCTCAACAACTTCCAACAACCCATTGAGATCCACACGCTCAACAACCCCGAAAATAAATCACAGCCGCTAAAAACCGCTCACTTACATATCGATGGAAGACAACATCTGAGAGAGATCACAGCCTCCATCAGTCGGTTCAAGTCATAAATAACAATCTTACCTCGAAAACCATCAACAAGCATGAGATTCATGCAATTAAATCCTTGAGAAGCCCAAAATAAATCCTTTTCCTCGTGCTTTTCTCAACCTAAAACAAAGCACATAAATAAAAAGATGAAGCTGCTCGGATGCTGCATGTGGGCCCCACTACCTCAAGCCCACAGCACAGCTCACGGCAATGGTCCCCCCAAAACGACGCGCTTGACCTGTACATGCATTTAAAAGAACAAATGAATATTCCCTCAATTTTCATTAAGAAATAAATCAAAAATAAAAATCACTCCCGCAGCTCGCGAACCAACCAAACCGCTCCGACACGCCCACGTGTCCCCACCAACGCGCTTTCCATTAAATCCCCTCCTCTCTCCTCCTTCTATAGATCCCCCCCTCTCCCCGTATCCCCCCCTCTCACAATTTTCACAAAACAAAAGGTCCCATCTGCAAAAAAAAACCACCAACACAAATCACCCAAAAAAAAATGGCGCTCGAGTCCTGGTCGATTTTCCCCGACTCGCTCTTCAACAACAGCAACAGCGGCGACAACGAGGCCTTAACCAACGCGCTCCTGTCCTCTCTCTCCGCCGAGTCCTCCCCTATCGGATCCCCTATCCGCACCCGACCCGCTCCCCTACTACTACCCGAACCAGCGACCCGCAACCCGATAACGGGAAAGATCACCAAGCGCAAGTCACGTGCCTCCAAGAAGTCCCCCACCACATACATCACGGCCGATCCGGCTAACTTTCGCCAGATGGTCCAGCAGGTCACTGGGGTCCGGTTCGGCGGTCAACCGGTGGGTTTGATTCCGGTTCAGCCGTTGGCCAGGCCTGAGCCGGTGAGGGGCGGGTTGGGGATGGGGATGGGCATGCCCACGCTCGACACGTCGGCGGGGTTGCTGGACCGGGCCAGGTTGGGCATGGTTGAGGGGTTTGGTTCGGTTGGACCGGCCGGTTCGGAGTTTGATTTCGATGGGTTCTCCAGTTTTCCAACCTTGGAGTCTTGGGCTGCCATGTAACCTTTTTTATGGGCTTTTTGGGTTTGGGTTTGTTTTTTGTAAAGCGCGTCGTGTGTTTTTCCCCATTTTGGTGGGTTCATTTTATTTTATTTTGAGAAAATGCTTAGTTATGTTACTGATGCTTTGGTTAATTTTTGTCTTATAAATATTAGCTTAATCTATTCATGTCCCATGGTTCGGTTTATTTATGCATGTGTAATCTAATGCAAGCAGGTTTAGAACATCACACAGTTCAGTTCTAGTGTCGTCTTTTGCTATTTACGATTCATTCGTGTCTTTCTTCTCTATCTACACACGCAACCGAATATGGAGAGGTTATAGTTATAAGCCATTTTTTTTGGATAAGAAACATAAACCATGAATGTTTTCGGCACCTTTGAGCCGAACAAAGCAATAACCAAAAAATTAAGTGTTCATCACATAAGATAATGTTTTTCGCACTGATGCCAAATTATATTTTGCTTCGGATGTTTTAGCTACAATATTTATTATTATTATTATTGGTAATAATATTTCATGAGACGGGCTATTTTCAAGACCTGCAATTTATATATATATATATATATAAAAAGAGAGAGAGAGAATAATGGAAGGAAAATGCCATAGGAGAGAATTTCCTCCTACGGCGTCGATAAAACACTCTCTATCGTGTTTTCCAACGATCGGCATCTATCATTTTCATCGTTATCATCTAAGATATGAGTGCACTAAATTTCATGTGATTCCACCACTTTTCACCGTTAAATTAAGAACGTAAAAATTTCTATTGTCGGTAAACCATTAATTTTGCACCAACTAAATCAAGCGTGAAAAAATGGTATAATCACATGAAATTTGGTGTATCCACATCTTAGATGATAAAGATGGACGTGATATATCCCGATCGTCGAAAAAAATCATGGAGGATGTATTTTTCCGACGCCATAGAAGGAAATTCCCTCCTGTGACACATTTTTTCCATTAAACACACCCTCCATCGTCTCTCTCTCTCTCTCTCTCAGAGAGAGGAAAGATGCTATCGGAGAGAGAGAGAGAGAGTAATGGAGGAAAGATGCCATCTGAGGGAATTTCCTCCTATGGCGTCGAAAAAACACATCCTCCATTGTATTTTTCGATGATTGGAATACATCATCTTCATCGTTATCATCTAAGATATGTGTATGCCAAATTTCATATATGATTCTACAACATTTTCACCGTTGAATTAGTGGGTTCAAAATTAACGGTTTGCTGACAATAAAACTTTTTACATTGCTAAATCAACGATGAAAAAATTGTAGAATCACATGAAAATTGATGTACCCACGTCTTAGATGATAACGATGAAAATGATACATTCCGATTGTTGGAAAACACGACGGAGGCTGTGTGTTTCCGATGCCATAGAAGGAAATTCCCTCCTATGCCCTCTTTCCTCTATTATTTTATATATATATATATATATATGTGTGTGTGTGTGTGTGTGTGTGTGTTTCGTCTGTTCTCGTTGTTGAAGTAGTACGAGTAAAAATTTAAGCAAATATATAATCTTTCATGCAACCAAATTTTAATCGAACTGTGCAGATTAGGATTTTTACTGTTGATTTTCTCTAGTAAATTCCAGGTACTTAAAACAATTGCCCAAAATTATCAACTTATTATTTATCTGTACATTTCATTTTTATCAATGATTATTGGATATTAAAAATATGGCATTTCGTAAATTGCCTTTGAATCTATATCCATGGGTGGTTACAGTTATACAAATTGCACCTAGGTTATTAAAATGCTCACAATGAGTTATTATTTATTGTAGTCCAATTAGGAGCAGTCCACATCAATTATTAAAAACTTCACTTGCACTACAAGTCAACAAGATGCAATCTTCAAAATCATTTTAAAATAAAAATCAATATCGTTTAAATTATTTTAAAAACGACGACTCCCCTCAAGTCTCATCAAAAGTTACAAAAATATAATTAATAAATAAATTACTATAGGGAGACAAAACAGCTGTGAGTGGGTATTACAAAGTCAAAGAAAGTGTGCTAGGTGTCGTATTAAAAAAGATTTGTACAGAAATATTTATCTATCAATATATTTATTTGTTTACTTTTTCTTTAAAAAATAACGGGCATGATGTGCACTAGGCTCGAAAACAAATCGGCCAAGGTTTTTGTTGTTGCTGTTGACCAGGAGAAATATTCTCATGTCAGTTTGAGTTGACTATTGGAGTCCATGACAGTAACCTATTTTTGACTTTGAAATCATCAGGACATTTGCCTAGCTATTTGTGTGATTTAGATCTACAACAACAAGAATCTTTTATTTTTTTAAGAGGGGAATCCTTCCACAGACCGACATGAAAAAGTGACTTGTATTTATAACAATGTATTTCGAAAATCGCCAAAAAACCTAATGCATCGAAAATGCAAAAGATCGAAACCCAAAAAGACTTGTACGCATGATAATTAGGATATTTTTTCAAAAATCCCAATTTTACGCTTATTCTTATGTGACAAAATGTTTTTTAGAAAATACGAATAATAAATAGGGGATCTCGTGCTCATCCTTTCCTTCTACGTACCGCTTCTTCATCTTTCTCAAAACTGGAAAGAATCTCTCATATTCGAGCTCCGATAGAAAACTTAGTGTCACTAATTTTTAGTAACACTAATCTTGACCTTGCCTCTGTGGTCAGAGCTTGAGACCGCCATCCTTAATCTCTTTAGGTTCATGATATTTCTTTGCCGTTTTTTCATCAACGAGAGAAGCAATCGTATCCAAATTTCTTCAATAATTTCGGATGAGATCACCGATATCTTAACTTAAAATCGAAGATATGATGACTGGAATCTTTTTCCTTATAGGATTTAGAAAGAAGATGGGTTAAATGAAGAAATTAGGATAGACAATAATAAAGAATAACAAAAAATCTCACATTTTAAAATCTTGGTAAATCTTAAAATTCCCATATTCTAATATTTTAGAAAATCTTGATAGGTTTATTATAGACAATGCATACAAAAATACGTATACAAATCAAGATTTGGGTTTAAAATAACGTCAAATTATATTTCTGCGGTTTTCCATAATTTTGAAACTTTATAGGCATGAAAATAAATCAGATTATGGAATTGGGCCTGGAAACAATTTTCCCAGAAAATAAAAATAAAAGTTAGTAGTAGACTAATGGTTAAGAGTTCAAATGTTGAAAGAATAAAGTTAAAATATAATATTAGATTTACATGATCCGGTCGTAATTAAATAAAGTGATACGGTAACCTACCGCTCATAACAAATACAACAGGTAAAAAGACACACCGGTCATAAGCTTGGCTTTACTCTTTCATATATGCTACCTTAATTGGTATGAATTCTATTTGACTCTATTATATTTATATTTATAGAAGCTATTTAGATAATTAGACATGATTTATTGATATATAAACAACATTAAATCTTTGTTTTTCATTGGAGAAAACATGGTATAAAATATTGGTAGTGCTTGGAGCAGCCCATTGGAAAGACCCGGGATCAAGCCCGGGGTCTTCCATTTATAAAGGGATGGCTAACGAAGCCCACCGGTCTGGCATGGCTCTCTTCGAAATACTAAATGGGCGGAGGTTCGATCCCGGGTCCCCCACAAACTCCTATTACCCACCACCGGGCTATGTGCCCCGCACAACTAGGTATCAATTAACTTAATATATATTAATACATAGATGTATACAGATTTGGTTTTAGCGAGAGATAAGCATAGGCTGGATTTAATTAGATTTACCAATTAAATCTTACTCCCTTCACCCACCCTGAACCACAGCCTCCATCCCCACATGCATGCTCTCTTAATTTGTTGGGCTCAAATACCGAGCTTTAACTTGGGCTTGGCTAAATTTTGCAATTAATTGCAAAAACCTGATATCGACAACATGGAGTATGATTCGGCAAAGCGAAGGCCTGTTATGGAAAAAACTTCTATGCAAGAGCTTGCATGGTGCAAGCCACTTGCAAGCCCTTGGATAGCTTTTCTTGCACAAATCCCAAAACCTTGTGGTCGATGATATCAATCCTTGATTCAGCAAAAAATAAATCTTGGCCTAAGACTTGTGGTCTGGCTCCACCAACATGAGGGTCGATCCAGAGCATGGAGATTTTGACATAAAGCGATATTTAAGGATTTTTTTTTTTCCTTTCCAATTTGAGAGGTCATAAGTTCGATCCCAGGGATGGTGGTAGATTTCAGAAACAAAAAACGACACGTACATAATGAACATATAGCGTCACTCCTGAAAGATTAAATTCACTAGAAAAAATTCGTGTATATATCTGGTACATACTTCCGGTTATGAGAAAGAGAGAGAGAGAGAGAGAGATGAAAGTATGAGCCTTAGAAAATCGTCTGAAGGATGGTTGAAAAATCTCATATCTTTCTTTCTCATATACGGCGTATCGCATCCTATATACCGAATAGTTTCTTTTAAAACGGAGGAAAAAAATGAACCACATTTTTAGATGCATTGATTTTCATGTTTTTAAATTTTTACACTATTATTGTCGTGTAGTCTGGATACATTTTTCCGTATTTATTTAGAGTAGTGAAATGTTCCTCCCACCGAACCAAAACCCCGGAGTTATAATAAGGGTTGATGGAATATATTTTATATTCTAACGGTGTAAACTTATGTTATGTTGTAGGAAATCATTAGCTTTCTAAGCATTTTACACATTTTATTGTCTATTTAAGTTTTTTTTGGAGATTTAGATCAAGAGGAGCATACCATCGGCCATTGGACAACAAAAAGACGGTATTTGTTTGCACAAAAATATAAATTAGCGAGCAATATCAAATAGACTTTTGGATCCTCGCTTTTAAACAATTTCTAGAGTGGCACCCATTGTTTCGTCCTCTTCCAATTTAGTCGACAATCAACACCTAAAACTCAAAGCTATCATGACATGCTCATGAATATTACAAAGAGAGCAAGTTTCTGAAGCAGAGTCGAGTCGATATTAGCTAGCTATGACATTGACTATCGGTATATATCATAACAATAGACCACGACCACCATATACACCAGAATACAATCTTCTTGCTGCGAAAATCCAGTTATTTCTAAGGGCATTGTCAAACCGTCTCGGCTTGAAATTTTCAAAGTCGCGTCTCTAACATCATGTTAGTTATGTTCTACAATTAAATTATTAGCTCTTAATTATATATTAAAAATAGTATAAATTAAACTAAGCACCCTCGCTTTTTGCATCAAAATACCTTGAAGGTTTTAATTTTATTACAGTAACCTCCCTTGAAGTGCTGCATATATTTAAGGTCATTTTAGCGGGGGGAAATTCTTTAGTTTAGTGGAAAATAACAACATTTGTTGAAGGGTATTTAGTTAATTTAACGTAAAACGTATATAAAGTTGTCATCATGAAGACTTGGAATAATTTTGGAGGTCAACTCAAATCTAAATTCAATCAATGTTTTTCAGGAATTACCACTTTAGTCCTGATTCGCAACGAAGGCACCGAAGATGAACTCGATCAATAATAATTCGCCCTTTGACCTAAAGCCCAACATCCAGGACATCAATTAATTAATATTGGCTAATAAATATCAATATCCAAACTAAAACTAGATTTGATGGTGATACATCTACTATTTTAAAACCTAATTGACCAGCTCATATAATTTAATTGAACCCATTCAGCGAAAAGTTCAACTAATTCAAAATCAAGGGACCAAGCCTCAAGAGTTTGCACAGTACTGTATATGTTCACACATGAAGGCACAAGATAAGCAAACCATGGTCTTCTTCATTGATATTACCTTAATCCTAATTAATGTTTTGACCCTTTTCAAAAGTTTAATTTATTTACATCACATCTAATCTAGTTGCTGGACCCATTTGCAAAAAGATTTTGTAAGGGAAGTCTTTTATGATTAATGTTTTTCACCATATACAGTCATGGAAGGTATTATTACAATTGTGATTGAGGGGACATGTGATCAACCCCAATATTATCGAGCAATGTAGTTTGTTTCGTTTCGGTAAAAAGTAGAATTGAAATTTTTTATCTAGACATGTAGGTAGCCAGTTCTACCAAACTTCTCCATCAGTCAGCTTAGGAAACAAATGCATACATGATTAATCATAGGTAGTTTTTGACTTTGAAATAAGAGAGAGGTATGTGATGTTCTCTTTGGGGTGCATGCTAAGAAATAATTTCATGGAGTTGGGTCAATTTATTGTTGATGGTTAGTAGGTGGCCATGGCTTGAGATGGTGTTTGTGCTATCAAAGTTGGTTGCCTCCTTTTATGTTGTCCATTTTTTGCTAGGTGTCCACCAAATTTTTTGATGGCACTCAAAAGCCAAAAGTTTTAATTTGTTGGGTTATGAGATCACTTGTTCCCATTTGTTTTAAGTTGAATCTAGTGTTGCAAAAGGTTGAGTTGGGTCACTTTTGGACCACCCACAAATTTTATAAACCAAACAACAAACGAGTTTATCTTGTTTGTGGGAATCTTGATTATTTGTCTTTTTAGCAATGAAAAATGGTTCTAGAAGTTGAAATTTCAATTTATATTTGTTCGGATTATATTAATTTACCATGAACATACACATGGCTTGAATGCGAACAACTCGGTTTAAATTTTTCATCTTAAATTATATCACATATGCTAAACGGGATTCTCAGAATAAGCTTTTGAATTTAACTATCGTCTTTGCTCAAGATATTTAATCTATTTAAGCCCCAAAATTCTTTGCGTTAAATAGCAAAACCATCTTCAAAATATTCATAAAAAACAACTTACATTAACCATTAATCCATCAACACGGATGGCCCTTTTATCCATACACCTACCACCAACCCGCAAACCCATCCGCCATATACAGGTCTGCTAATGGACACAAAATTTAGTATCCGTTTAATCCAGACATTTTTTAATCGTACCCGTTTTACCTGTCACCCATAATGACCAACCCGTGGGTGATTGACCCGCTCGTTTGGCAACCCCCACACATGCACTTACAAACTCAAATGCATTTCTAAATTCAAATTATTAAGAAAATAATGGCTAAAATCAATAAATATGAAAAATATATATGGTTGTGTGATGTATATGGTGTCTTTTATTTTTGTTGGGAGGGAGAGAGATGGATAGCTTGAGGTTTAGGTATAAAATGAAAAGAATTTGTCATCTGTTTTGAATTTCCATTAAAAAGAGGAAGGGGCTCATGGATGCTTTTGTGTTTTGGTTATAGTGTACATGTATTTACGATGGTTCGGAATCTCTCCATTAGAAATAATAGTAGGCCATGCACGCGTAGCGACTGACTGTATTCTAGAACCAATTATTCATAGATTTTCTGAAAAAATGGAGAAAAATGTTTTTTATTATACATTTCTTAGGGTACCGTTACTTCCAATGTTCTTGAAATCTCTCTAATATTTTCCTCTTTATTTATTTATAATTTTCCTCTTTGTTTATTACTTTATTTTAACCTTTTTATCAAACTCTATTTTCATGTTTTCGGTTATATATAATCAATTATTTGAATCAATTATTTAGAGATTTGTTTGCCCAAGAAAAATAAAAGAAAATATTTTAAAATATTTTGTTTGGTATTGCTACTTTCATGAATTTATCAAATCTCTCCTATATATTTTATTATACTTTAACATACGTCTTTTCGACTACGAGCGTAGCTCAATTGGTCATAACACTTCCCCTCCCAAGGAGTATGCAGGGATCAATCTCAGGAAGGAACGAGAAATTATTTCTTGTGCTGGGTGTATTACATCCAAACAGTAGGGGGGCGGGGGGAGAATTTCGGACAGCATTGGATAGTGTGTGAGATCCGTGCTTCTCCTTATTCTCTCTCTTGTCCGGACGTATACGGTCGGCATTTGGTATAGTTTTTGAGAAGGAACGCCTGGATACCTGGGGTGTGTTTGTGATTTAGAAACTAAAGATAAGCCCTTTTCTTTTCTATGATGAGTTATGCTCTCCTCTTTTCTTATTATTTTGAGAAATATGAACTTGTACATCAATTCAAAATTTAACCGCAAACTTCACTAATAATAGAATCATGCACGCGCGATGCATGTGTAACTGAAAAACGGATATGTCTTCTCCAAAATTTCCCTAGCAAAATACTTCGTTCTAAAGAATGTTAGGCATCAATTTAGGAAGCCTTTTGAATATGTATTGGGGAATGGGTAAAGTTAATTATGTGCATATAAGATGGTGAGTTGGCATGCTATAATTTTAGGGTTCTCTCATGCAATGTCCCCCCCCCCTCCCCCCAAGCCACCCCACCTCTATTTCTTTATTTAAAAAAAGAAGGAACTTTTGCCCATATACCCATGAGTACTAATTATAATATTATTATAATATTAGAGATCACTGTTATTATTTCCATGCTGTTATTGAATCCTACCTCATATCATCTATTTAAATAACACAAACATATACGCCTCATGTTTTACCTCCTCAATCACCGTGCTAGAGATATTAGTAAAGATTAAAAGGATACCATTAGGATAAAAAAGATTCTGTAAATATAGCAGAAACGAAAGGTGTCTACGTAAATTCAACTGTTCAGAACAAGATCATCATATAGGAATATCCTTTTTCCATCTATCTCCTCTTAAAACCCAAAATCTATATCCCCAATCTCCAAAAGACCTCCACCCTTTCTCTTTTCTGAGAGTTTAATCTCTCTTTTTGATCTCATTTTGGAGATCTTGGGAATTTGGTGAATAACCCTCTCGTAAAGGTGAGACCTTTACCGTTAAAAACCATTCTTTTCTGATTCATAAATCCTAACGGGTGCATATTTTGATTTATTTCTCAAATGGTTAATTTTTTTTTAATGTTCATTCTCCGTACCATTTTCTTGTCGGAGCTTAAATCTCATAATTTGTTTGACATTTTGTTAGGTTTTATGGCAACTTTTGCTTCTACGGTAATTTTTAAGCCTCCGTGTGCAAATCTACCACTTGTAAGTGCTAGTGTTGCTCCACAAATTTAGAATGTTATGATATTATGATTAGCTTCGAGGGTAGAGAGAACCTTCCCTTTCTCATTCCATTCCTGAGGAATAATGTTTCATTGTTACTTGGCTAATTGGTGTGACTGTTTTAGTTTAGACATCTCCCCATCCCCACCCAACAAAAGAAGAAGAAAAAATGAAAGAAAGAAAGAGAAAAATGAAGGTTACGGGATTTCTTTAACTAATCGACCGGTCCATAAACCGGATTAAAATATTCTTTTTATGTTATTTAAGTCTTGCTAAACACTTAAATTACACACGCTCTCGCCAATTACCTGCATCAATTCTCTGTTTAAAATAATCTCTTCCACAAATGTTCCACATTACAATTTCAATATGCAGATGGTGAATTTCTATGTTTAAATTTAGTTTCTCTTTAAAAACCATGACAGTAGATGTTTTTTCCGCTTATGTTCTGTCACTCAAATGATTCTTAGATTGTTATGTTTGACACTTGAGTCGATCATGATATATATTGAAGTCCTTATGTTTTGAAATTGAATCCTTTTTAGAGTTTTTCATGTGACTTAAATTGCTAAAATTCAGTATTAAGCTAGAATTTAACCTACATTGTCTCATTTGCGATTTTTCTTCATAATGCAGTTGCTTCGATAGAAACACTTTCCAGTTTTTTATTCACAATTTTGAGTAAACTAAAAACCGAGACAGATCCCTGCAAATATTAGAAAGGAACTTTTATTGTTATGTTGAAAGGATTCAGTTACCAGGTAAGTAAAAAAAACCTAGGAACTAGAAGGTGTATTAATTGCAACAGAGCAGATGAGTTACCATATCAGGAAATGATGCTTCATCGTTTCCAATTCTTAGGCGCATTGTTTGTTTTCCCATTAGTTACCATCACCGTCAAAACCATTTCCGAACAAAACGGGTTCGTTAGGGCTTATGAAAGATTTGACAGTTTTATGACCAGATGTCGACCTAAAACCAGTCCTCTATGAATTAGTGCCGGTAATCTGTCCAAAGACCAGAGAAGAGCTCGACATAATCTTAGAACAAGGTGAATGCTTATAGGTTTTCTATCGGGAATTATATTAAACCATATCTGCAAGTTTTGTTTCCCATAAACTTGATTTAAGTGTTAATGTTAAGTACCCTGTAATTTTGAGCTTAATTTAATTTAATTTGTTTTTACCTATCTATGATACTTGAAGATGTATATTCTCCATTTCAAAGGCATCATATATTACAAAACTTCACAGCCTTTGATGCGAGTTTCGAGTTATTTTCCTTCAAGTAATGGAATCTGAATATATTTCCACTTCAGAGGACATCACACGTCGAGCCCAAACTAAAAAGGATTAATGAAGTTGTCTGTACCGAGTAGCTAAAGGAGGGATCTTTGCTAAACAAAACTAACTAACAAGCTAAAAAAGTTAGCTACTCGGAAAAGGGGTTATACCTAGGTCTTCAAGTCCTTCTCTTCTTGCTCCTTGGAGTGAAAGAATGGGTTTTCCTTGTCGCCTTCTCTTGCCGAAAAAAGATCCACCCGAAGGCCTCTACCTTTGGCTCCAATCTCAAACTAGAAGTAACTAAGGTGCTTGGTGTGCTAAACCTAGGACCTTAGAAAGAGTAGAGAGTATTTTTGAGGGTTTTATCTCAAGCTCAAATGGTTCTCAACTCATGAGAGGGGAGAGCTAGAGAGAGAGGAAGAGGAGAGAGAGAGGAAGAGGAGGAGAGAATGAGAAGAATAATCCAACCTTCTCACATATATGTGATTTATGAAAAATAGATAATTAGCTAAAGATAATTGTGATGGTTAATCAAGAAATGACCATTATCATTTTACATTAAATGCTTTTGCAAGGATCAAAGAGCATCTTTCATATCGAATGATGATGGTCAACTTGTCAACCTAGGTCAACAAGTCAAGTATAGTCAAATGGTCAACAACCCTAACCATGCACAATTATAATTAACTAATATTAATAAATCATATTTCACACATAAACATTAGGATTAAGAAAATAACAATGGTCATCAACCCTAATGAAAGTCCTCTGCCTCTGCCTCAGTCAACTGTGCATACACACCCGTATCCGTGTTCCGAGGAACACGGATACAATGAGATAAAACCAATCCCAAATCATATACTAGGATCCGGCTTAAACCAAAACCCGCTAGTATAAGCTATCCGGACACAAAACGTGCACAAGTGCACGGATGTGAACGAACCCCGTCGCAAAACCATGCGACCTCTACTCATTTTGCCTAAAGGCGAATAACCCTCTGTGTGGGACTCTAAAGACTCGACACTACGCTGGCAGTGGGTTTAACCACAGACCGTAAGCGGCACTAGTTGTACGTAACGGTCCCCAGGTAGATGCCGATAAGAAGACTGACGAGGTAAACCCATCTGAACTCCTACTGAGCCTGAATGTGACAGTCTCCGTACAGTCCGGTCTGTTCGTCTAAGAACATCGCATGGCCGGCCTAGGGGGCGGTAAACGTCAGTCCCCTACTAGCGGTACAAGTCGTGTCGGAGTGTAGCCCAGAACACCTGAGATAACACTGGAAACCTACCAGTCTATCTCGCTTGCCCTGGCCAGGGACTTTGTGTAATGGCTCTCCTAGACACAGCGCGATATCAACCCCCAATACCGGGAGAGACGAATCCTGTCTAACCGTCACTGCCTCCAAGTGCTTCGGGATTGTACCCAAAAACTACCTGTTTGCACGACTCCTTTGAGCCGTGGTAGGGTAGTAATCAAAGTACAGTGGGAACACACTCGAGGCGAAGTGACAGTGTCAAGTCAACGGACTAAGCTGTACTCAAGTCACCTGGGAACTGGGAACTGACGATAGGTATAATACCAACCAACAGTTCCCGACGAGTCCTGTCCAGTGTACTCGTAACCTAACGAGCACCCGCATACTATCCCAAGTACGACGTACTGACGGCTGTGGGACAGGCCGTCTCCCAAGCTGGGATGAGAAGCGCATACGCTAGTCTACTCCGGAGTATCGATGCCCTGTCTCGATAGTCCTACGACTAGGGACCTGCATAAGGATGTGCTTGTAGATTACCCAGCCCCCACGAGTGTGACTGCCATCACAACGCTGGTAATCAAGCAAAAATCCTAAGGGCTCCACTAATGTGTAAAGGCGATATGCTAAAAGAAACACATGCACACATTAAAGCAGAAAAAAACCAAATAGCATACTACTATTTTGAGCAAGATTGTCAATACAAGGTGAATATCCCAAGCTTCCATCAAGTAATATACATACTAGTATGATACAGTAATGGCCTCTAGGGCATATACACTAACACTCCACGGCATATCTGTGCCCCATAGCGACCCGCTGGTGATCATAGCACAAATTCACCGATATGAGGTCCACCGGATACTCATCGATTCGGGCAGCTCGGCGAACATCCTCTTCCACGACTGCTTCCTGTGTATGGGGCTCGCCCCAGCAGACCTGAGACCGACCTCCCACGTCCTCTCGGGGTTCACCAACCACTCCATCCCGGCACAAGGGGTGGTCACCCTGCAGTTCACGATCGGGAAGCCCGGCCGCACGTGCACACTGCCTGTGGACTTCATCATGGCGAAGGTTCCATCGGCCTACAACGTCCTACTCGGCCGCCCGACGCTGAACTCCCTCCAGGCCCAGATCTCGACATACCACCCGGCGATAAAATTCCCCCTCGATCAGGGCGGGATAGGTCGGGCATACGGGAGCCAGCGGGTCGCGGAGATAGGCTTGACAGAGGCGTCTTCACCCGAGCAGCACGCTGACGGCGCCGATGCATGCGGCGACATCAAAGGGTCCCTGGACACCCGGGACGAGCAGAAGGAGGTCCGTGGAGCTCCGGTCGAACCTTTGACCGAGGTGCCTTTAGCAGAAGGAGACCAAGAAAAGACCGTCCAGGTCGGGTCGCTCCTGACGGGGACTCAACGGGATGACCTGATCAAGTTCCTCAGAAGCAACTCCGACGTCTTCGCCTGGGTACCTGCTGACATGCCTGAGATCGACCCCAAAATCATCTCCCACAAGCTCGGAGTTGATCCTACGGCCCGGCCCGTCAGACAGAAGAAAAGAAGTTTCGCTCCGGTCAAACAGAAGGCTATCGAAGAGGAGGTTGATCGGCTCCTCGCCGCCAACTTCATCAGGAATGTGCCCTACTCGGAGTGGCTGGCAAACGTAGTTCTGGTCAAGAAGTAGAGTGGGAAGTGGCATATGTGCGTCGACTTCACCGACCTCAACAAGGCCTGCCCCAAGGACAACTTCCCACTCCCCCGTATAGACCAGCTCGTCGACAGCTCGGCCGGTCACGAGTTGCTAAGCTTCATGGACGCTTTCTCCGGTTACAACCAAATCCGTATGAATCCTAAAGATGAAGATATGACCGCATTCACAACGGACCGGGGAGTGTACTGCTACAGGGTGATGCCCTTCGGCCTCAAGAATGCCGGGGCCACGTACCAGAGGCTGGTCAATCGCATGTTCAAGTCACAGATCGGCAGGAACATGGAAGTCTACGTTGACGACATGCTCGCCAAGTCCATCTCGTCGGCCGACCATGCTAAGGACCTGGGCGAGACATTCGGAGTGCTCCGCAAATTCAATATGAAGCTAAACCCCGCCAAGTGCGCATTCGGAGTCACCGGAGGGAAATTCCTCGGGTTCACGGTCACTTACCGCGGAATCGAAGCTAACCCAGAGAAGATCGACGCTATCCTGAGCATGGCCGCACCTAAGACCAACGTCGAGATCATGCGGCTCACGGGGCGGGTTGCCGCTCTGAGCCGTTTCATGTCCAGGTCGGGGGAGAAGTGCCTTCCGTTCTTCAAAGAGCCGAGGAAAATTCCGAGGTTCGAGTGGTCGGAGGAATGCCAAGCTGCCTTCGACCAATTGAAGATGCACCTCGCAACACCGCTGCTGCTCACCCGGCCAGTGGAAGGGGACGAGCTGTCGCTGTATCTGGCAGTATCCGACCAAGCAGCAGGCTCAGTGCTCGTCCGAGAGGCCGAGGGAGCGCAGAAGCCGGTGTACTATGTGAGCCACGTGTTTAAGGACGTGGAGACGAGGTACCCCGCCATAGAGAAGATTGTCCTGGCCCTCGTGGTAACCTCGCGGAAACTGCAGCACTACTTCCAAGAACACACCATCATCGTCCTCACCGAGCGCCCGTTGGGAGCTATCCTGGCATCACCGGAATCCTCAGGCCGCCTAGAGAAATGGAGATGGGAGCTATCTCAATTCGACATAAGGTATCGCCCGAGGCAAGCTATCAAGGCGCAAGCCTTGGCCGATTTCATCGTTGAATGCACCATCCCTAGCAGGAAGCCGGAGTCCGCGCCGCCCCTCACAACCCAGTATCCCGTCCCGGAAGGCCCTATCTCAGCTCCGGAGTGGATCATCTACGTCGATGGGTCTTCTACTGAGGAAGGCTGCGGTGCCGGCCTCATCATCCGGGGCCCAAACGAAGCTGAGATGGAGTATTCCTTGAGGCTCGGTTTCAAAGCGTCGAACAACGCGGTAGAATACGAGGCCCTCCTGGCCGGACTGCGCATGGCCGTCGGGCTGGGGCTGAGGATAATTCGAATCCGCAGCGATTCGGCCCTTGTTGTCGGCCAAGTGACCGTCCGCTTCGAAGCTCGAGAGCCTCTAATGATGAAGCACCTGGACGAAGTGAGAATGCTCCGAAAAAACTTCGACGAAGTCCACGTAGAACAAATACCCAGGCAACTGAATGCTCAAGCAGACGCCCTGAGCAAGCTGGCTTCGTCATACTCGGCCAACAATAGGCGGTCAATACTCTTCGAAACCTTGATCCGACCCAGCGTGGGAGACGAGGCGACGACACTCCACGTGTACACGGCGCAGGAGAGAGACCAGGATTGGAGGAAGCCCCTTGTGGAATTCCTGAAGGACGGCATGCTCCCGGAGGACAGGGCGGCCGCTCGCCGCCTCCGGGCCAAAGCCACCCACTTCGTCTGGAGCAACGGGAACCTCTACAAGAAGGCCTTCACCCAGCCCCTGCTTCGGTGTGTTGACCCCCACGAATCCGACTACGTCCTTCGGGAAATCCATGAAGGGGTGGGCGGCGAACACCAGGGGGCTCGAACCTTGATCCAAAAGGCGTTACTCCAAGGGTACTACTGGCCCACCATGCACGAGGACGCCCTGAAGCTGTTCAGGAGGTGCAAGAGCTGCCAACTCCACGGCAGTATTCCCGCCTCCCGGCTACCGAGCTAACTGCCCTGACATCCCCATTGCCGTTCGCCCAGTGGGGATTAGATATGATCGGCCAGTTCCCTACCGGAACTGGCGGGCACAAATACGTCTTCGTCGCGGTGGACTACTTCACCAAGTGGATCGAAACCGTCCCCATCAGGAAACCGGACGCCGCCACAACCATCAAGTTCCTGCAAAACAACCTGATACTACGGTTTGGCATCCCGAGGTGCATCATCACCGACCACGGGACGAACTTCGAGAATGAGAAAGTGAAGGACATCTGCAAAGAGTACCATATCCTCATGAAGTTCATCGCGGTCGCGCATCCCCAATGTAACGAGCAGGCCGAGGTCGCTAACCGAGACGTCCTCCGGGGTCTCCGAACCCGCCTAGAAGGGAGACAAGGCAGTTGGGTCGAAGAGCTACCCCGGGTCTTATGGGCCCTGCGCACGTCAAAATAGACTCCCACCGGGGAGACCCCCTTCAGCCTCTGCTACGGGACCGAAACGATGGTCCCAGCGGAGATCGGGCTACTCAGTCACCGGGTCGAGCATTTCGACGATGACGCAAACACAATGGCGCTACGGACCAACCTCGACATACTGTTGGAGAAAAGGGATCGGGCCCAGATCAGAGCCGCCGCCTATCAACAGCAGACGGCCCGATACTACAACGCTCGGGTGAAACGCCGGTCCTTCAAGACCGGGACCTGGTCCTGCGGCGGAACGAATTCATCGACCAAGGCAGGCTTCACAAGTTCTCCCCGAAGTGGGAGGGTCCTTTCCTCGTCTCTGAAGCGCTCCCTGGCGGAGCCTACCGCCTACAAGACGCGGACGGACGGAAGCTCCCGCGGCCTCACAATGCCGAAAAGCTCAAGCTATACCAATGAGGTCAAAGCCAGCGAAGTGTTGCACTCCCCCTCGAGATTTCCCTTTCACAAAGATGGTGTAAAGCGTTCCCTGAAATTCCTGTCCATACGAATAAAGAAACGTCGAATTTTTCTCCCCAGTAGAGTTCCTCCTTTACAACGAAAAGGCCCTCGCCACGGAGCGGCCGAGCAACCCACGGGCCTTCGCCACGGTGTGACCGTGTACCCCACTTCCCGGATCAAAAAGCCCTCATAGAGGCAGTCGAGCCCGAGGATCCCTCACTCGGCTATTCCCAGCGGGCAGCTTCCCTGCCACAACGCCGGGGATCAAAAAGCCCTCCCAGAGGCAGTCAAGCCCGACGATCCCTCGCTCGGCTATCCTTCAGGACAAAAGCCCTCGCCAAGAGGCACCGGGCAGTAACCCTGCCCGGCCAAGGGTCCTTGGTAGGCTTCTATAGCCGCTCCCGCGCTAAGGACCAAAGTCCTCCCAGAGGCAGTCGAGTCCTTGCTCGGCTATCCCCGGCTGGTAGCTTCTTACCACAACCGACAGTTATCAAAGTCCTCGCCAAGAGGCACTGGGCAGTAACCCTGCTCAGCTCTCTTCCTGAAGGATCAAAGCCCTCGCAAGAGGCAACCGAGCAGCCACCCTGCTCGGTCAACTCCGGCTGGTGGCTCCTTACCCACGACACCAGGGATCAGAATGCCCTCGGAAGAGGCACCAGAGCAGCTACCCCACTCGTCCATCCCAGGCTGGTAATTGCCTACCCCCGACACCAGAGGTCAAAGCCCTCCCCAAGAGGCAACCGCGCAGCTTCACTGCCCGATCACCCTTAGTGGGCTTCTTACAGCACCCCCCAACGCTAAAGATCGAGGCCCCCGCAAGGAGGACGCCAACCGGGGGGGAGGGGGGAAGCTACCCTGCTCGGTCTTCCCTGACGGGTAACTTCCCTACCACAACGCCAGGGATCGGTAAACCTTCGCAAGAGGCACCTGCACAGCTACCCTGCCCAACCCCCACGGCTGGTGATCGATGCTCGAAGTGAAAGATGCCCTGTGCCCCGTGGATGATCCGAGACACCAGGGAGGGACGTCAGGTTTATCCAAGTCTAGACGATCTCCCATCGACTCCGGGGCCCATGGGGATACTTCCTCGACAGCGCTTGACATGCTTGTCGGCTAGTGATTGAAGTCAACTCGACGGGAGATCGCCAGACAGATGGCCAACCTGACATGAAAACACAACGGTACAAGCAAAGATATCCTACGAACATCCTTCACACACAGAAGATGAAATGCAAACCGACGAAACAAGGATTTTCTTTTATTACCAAAAGCAAAGTTTTTACAAAGGGTATTCTGGGCCACCCCAGTCCTACAAACTGCCCGGAGGCTTAGATCGGTCCCTTCATCGCTGGCATCGCGGCCCACCGGGGGCTCTACCGCCGGAGATTTTGCCACCAGGGACGCGCCCTGCTCCCCTCGCCATCTCCCACAGGAGGCCTCGCCGCCGGAAGCGGAGCCCGAGCGCGGAGCTCACCATCATCGAACTCAGGAAGCCATTCCTTCACGGCGTCCAGGGCCTTGTTCCATGCGACGACAGAATACTCCCCGAGCTCGCCGTAAAACTGCTCTGACGTCTTATAATCGGCCACAGCTTTTTTAGCTCGAACCTCGGCAACCCGGGCTTCCATAAGTGCCGCCTCAGCATCTCTTCTGCTGGCGTCCCTCTCTTTTTCCAGGGCCGCGAAGCGTTCGGCCAGATCTGCCAGCTTCCTATCGGCAACCCGGAGAGACGCATTCAGACGACGAAGGACACCCCGATTCGCTGAGTTGGCAAGTTCCGCAGCCTCCGCCCGGCCCGCCAAAACGTCGGCCCTTACCCTCTCCAGGCGCAGGTCACGTTGCAAAATCTCGACCTTCGAAGGGAACGCTTCCACTGGCCTCGGAGCGTGGAACGCCTCCTCGGCCTCCATACGAGTGGCAAGGGCGCAGTGTTGAAGAACCTGACGGAAAGCCGATGAGAAACCAGGAGGTCCCCGAGCCAAGGAAAGGTATACCAAGACAAATACACATAAAGGGATTCGTACCTGGACCGCCCCCTGGGCCATAGCCTCCAATTGATCCCTCAAGGAGTCGTGCAGAAGCTTTCCCCCAGCCGACTCCTCCATCCGGGCGAGCAGGCCAGCGGCAACGGAAAGTCCAGACGGAACCGTGAAGACGGCGCCCCCTCCTGCACGGAAATTCCCTCAGGGACCCTCGACGACGACGCGCGAGAAACCGTCCCCTTCCTCTTGAGAGGGGGCCTACCCTCGCCCTTCCCTCTGTCCCCCCGTCTAGGGTTCGGGTAACTATGGACGACTCTGGCCGCTGCCGGAGAAACCACCAGATGCCGTCGACGAAGCAGACGGCCCTACCGTCGGCAGAGGATCTGGCGGGGGGCATGAGCTAGCCGGGGGCTTGGCCGCGCCACTAGCCTCCTTTTGGCGTGGGCAGCCCGAAGAGTGGGAGCGAACCATGTATTCAAAAGGAAGAAGAACGGCGAGCCGCAACGACTCAAGGAAGAAGGAAAAATGAAAGATTGGGGGCCCTGGAGCGGACCCCACCCCTATTTTATCGCTGTATACGGCCTCATCCAACGGCACCCGTCATCTCCCGCCGAAACAACTCCTCGCGCCCAGCGGCTCCGATCGCTCCACGCGTCGATCCTGCGCTGAACCGCGTCCCATCAGACGCCACAGGCCTGCATACGTCGTATCAGCCATTCGACACTTGACACATGGACTGTCGCTTTAGTTGCAGAGTGCACGAACCAGCTCACCTTCTTTAAACGCGGAGATCTCGTCTTGATTCGCTAGCGGAAAAGACAACCGACGGCCCGAGGACTCGCCCCGACAAGACCCTAGAAAGGAGCTCACCTCGGGAGGCCCGGTAGTCCACTCCTGACCCGACCCGCTAGCTGGTCGAGACAAGAGTGGGGGGATAATGATGATGCTCAATATTGGCGATCTCTAAGATCAGGACACGTGGCAGGTGATGTGTCCCGGAACTCAGAAGAAAGGGCCCACAGGGGCTGACCAGGCCACCCTGTACCCGACCCGTAAACACAAGCTGGCCCTCCTCAGGGCCCTCTGCAAATTGGCCTCCTCGGCCCCGTAGCTCGCGCCGAGCTGCCACAAGACCAAGACTCCTTGGCCTCCTCGCTCGTCCCCGAGCTCCCGGCCGAGGCCGTCTTCCACGGCCCTCCGACCAACTCCACCACTCACAGGCGTAACCGCCGCTCCGCGAATCTCGCCATGCGCAGATTCTATGCCAGCAACATCCCACGTTCCACGCCATCACGATCCCCATTAATGGGCGATCCGCTCTCTTCGTGGGCGTGACGTCGGGAGCGTAACTGCCGGCGAGATTCTCGCGCCTGCTGCTGCGTGCCACCACCGTTATATAAACCCCCATCACAGAGGGGCCAAGTAAGCCATTTTTTACTCTTTTAAGCCGTTATTCTGCTTGGATCACATCACTAACTTGATCGTCGGAGGGTCCTTGGTGGTACCAAACCACCCCGGGACTTCTTTGCAGGTATTCGGCACCAAACTCCTCACACCACCTCTTCCACCAAAACCCATTGAGACCCACACGCAACAGGAGATAATCATCTAAATCCACCGGGAGATCGACGGAAGACAACATCTGACGGAGACCCGAAAAGGACCTCCATTAATCACCAACTTGGCCTCGATTCGCTCACCCCTATATCTTCTGTCTAAACACGAATCCGAAGATGGAAATCTCTCACGGGAAAAACAATTAAACTTTTGATTAGTGTAGGATTTTACGATCAAAAATATATTACCGCAATCAAGAACGGCGTCGCTTGTAGCTAGCCGGTGAATACGGGTCGGTCTACAGGGATGTTGTAATTTTCCTAAATGTTCTTACGAGCTAATTCCGATGGGTGTCGGATTGATTTATTAAATCTAAAAAACTACCAAATTAAGTTATACTAAAAATTATCTAGATCTAAGTCTTGCTAGGGTTAGGCTTAGGGGAAATTGAGAGATTAAAGGTTTCCTCACCGCTTTCAATACCCTATTTTAGATCAATTAGATGTTATGGTAATTATTGATGAAGTGGATTAGAATCTTTTGGGAAGATGTTTCTTCCTCTAGGTTCTTGTCCTTCCTTTATCGATCCTTACCCTAACCTCTATGGAAAACATGCGCAACCGGTCCTTTATACTACGGTATCACCGTTACCTCGAGGGGTAAGGTGCCGCAGAGAGCGGTGTGTGCGTGTATGCATGGAGTTTTAATTCTTAGGTGTGAAGGGGTAAGAAAGGGGTGAGAGATCTCATCTCTCAAATCTTTCCCTAAGGCTAACCCTAACAAGCGAGGAGACTACTCGCTCATTAGGGGATTAAAAGACATTCTAAATTAAAAGAGAACTAAAGCAAAGAAATAAAAGTAACTTACTAATTTTTATTGATGGCTCTCTCCAAACATCAACGCAGTACAGATCTGAATTTGTGAATTGAAAAGAGGTATGCCTCATACAGAATTTAGAGTTCCTATTTATAGAGGATAGGAAACCCTAGGGTTACACTGACTCGCACATCTGCTATTACAAAAATACCCCCTAAAAATCCCAACAAACGCACCGACGCACCGACAGAATTTTTCTGCACCGACACGTGCAATAGACGGCCACGGAACCGCGGCATGGGTGGGGGTAGGGCCGCGGTTCCGCGGCCCTTTGGTGTGGTCGTCTGATGCATTTTTGTGGGCTGCTTCTGAGAATTTTGGGCTTTTTATTTCTTTAGTTCTGTTCTCCATTTGGCTTCTGGGTCTTCTCCAGATCTTTCAGTGAAAACTTGTAGTGGTTTTTTAACCGTTCACTTTGACAACTTGGACCTTGCGTTACCTTGTACATTGTGAACTGTTCTTCATCTAGGCTTGACTAAGATCCTTCTATTTGTTGGTCAAAAGTCCCCTTTTTGTATCGTATTTTGTCTTTTTCACTGTTTTCTCTCCAAGAACCCGTGACCTGTACTATGCGGCAGACATGGGTCAAAAGCACCTGTTTTATTGTGAAATGCATAAGAATGGGGAATATAAAATGCAATATTATGATATGAACAAATACCCCCAAACTTATCTTTTGCTCGTCCTCGAGCAAACTTATTTTTTTTATTCTCTACAAAAACCTAACCGCACTTTCGCAGGGAAACGCGATTGTACTGAGCATGTGCAACAAGCCGTTAAACCTCTAGGTGTCTCTAGTAGGAGGAGTGTTGTCTCCTGAGGGTTTTCAGCGGATACTACCCACAAAATCCTATCAATTTGGCTTTTCGACTTTTGTTCTCCAATTAGGTTTTCTAACAAGGAATTCTATTATCGTCGACTCATAAATCATCCACCCATATTCTTCACACTTCCTCATCATTTAACTTAAGATCATATATGTTTTGCAGACCTACTTAGCTTTCGGCATCTCTTAAGTCTTCCTTCTAGGGTTCCATCTCCACTTAGGAATTTTTATCAACTCTATTAAAGATACAAGTTCTATTCTTCACTCCTTTCTTTCATCTAAACTCCAATCACATATCCCCACGTGTGTGTATAAATCACCCCTACACTTGGAAATTCAAATCAAGCAATCATACCCTTGTCCACTGTCCAAAGTACTTATTAATTGGTGAATTTTAAATGAATTTTGCTTACACATCCTTCATGTGACCGTTAATATTCTTGAGGTACCAACGGCCGATTACAAGATGTGTTTGCACATTAAAGCATACTTCCTAGTATTGCAACACCCAAGGCTTTTTTAGCAGTGACTCCCAAACCAGTTGGTCTAAGGCACTAGGTGATGAAGCACCATCGCTAAATATTTTTCTATTTTTTTTAGCCTTAAGTAATCACAAAAACCAGTGTTCATTTTTTTAATTCTTTATTCATTTTTTCTTTTATTTTCATTGTACTAAGGACTTTAGACAAGAGCATTTCAAGGTCTCCTCTACTATTCCAAGTTTCAAGGTGCGTGATTGTGCAAATTGTAGGGTATACATTTTCAGAATTTAGACTTAAGCTAGGAATTATTTTTCAAACTTATACTCTAATAAAAATATCAATACTTTTCCTTCGTTTCGACTTAGCCCAAGAAGTGAACCCAAAATTTGCCTATTTCTAAATAAACTACAAAGGCATATACTTTCTACCGTCAAACTTTAAGGAAGGTTATTTTTAGTTTTTTTTTAATTTACTAAGTCTAAGATCTAGTTGTTCCTAGTCAGTTATCCTATTTGTCAAACTCTAGTCAAATAAGCCAAAATTGAATACAATAATTTTTATAATTTTTCAATTTTTTTTCAATTTTTATGGGTTTTCAAATAAGTATGCAAATGCAAAATATGTACAAATGAATGCGAAGAAAGAAGACTTATCGAGCATACCCCCAAACTTAAACTCGACAGTGTCCTCACTGTCATGCTACACCAAGAGGGTCAAAATGTCGGCACTCCCCTGTTTATTTATTTATAATTTTTTTATTTTATTGTTAAAAGAAAAACAAAAATATATACAGAAAGGCCCCCCCAAACTTCATTTAAACAATGTTAGACATTACTGCCAAACTTTGCATAGACCAAACGTCAACACCAACCAGTCGAAAAATTTATCTGTAAAGAGTATCGATTGGTGGAAGAATATGTTGTACCGATCTAAAAAGAATTGGGGAAGATAGAAGTGGTGGTATGGAAAGTGTGGAAGTGAATAGATAGGAGATGGTGATGAATCAAAACGAGAATGTGAATGATCAGCAATCAGTGGAATATTGGCATTCTCGTAGCTTATTAAAAGAAATGGGGGTGGTTCAACTTCTAAAGGAGGAGGTTGACTAACCACACTATCCCCAAGATATTTCTGTGGATCCTTTATCGACTTGGCATCATCCATCATATGCATATGATATTCAATTATGAGGGAACTAATCTCCTCGATGTCCGCCATAGTCCAGCCGAAAACTTGCCGCCTACCTTGTAAGACCATTAAAAGAGCGTTCTCTTGCTCGAAGGCTAGAGAGGCCGATATGATAATGGGAAAGGTCTCATTCTCACCTATGTAAGCATATTTAAGGTGAGACGGCAAGGGCATGAGTTCGAGTTTCGGAGGCGAAAAAATCATAGGTAAAATTGGGGAATCTACCTTGAACTCAAAGGACTCCAACACAGGTTCGAAATCACTGCAAACAACCGATTCGGATGGTTCAACTAACTCATCCAAAAATTCAAAAGATTCATATTCGGGCTGTGAGTCGTCAAAATCATCCGAAAAAGTGAAACTTTCATAATCAATATCGGTTGTGTCAACTGTGGTGGATTCAAGGAGGGACGCACTAGTGGCGTCAAAACTGTTTTCATCAAATAGATATCTTTCAAGCTCACAGTCCTCCTGCGTAATTTCGTGAATAGAGCAAACTTCTCGTGTACTAGTTTTAGGCACGGGGGGCAGACTTCCTAACTTGTAAATATTGAACTCACTAGACGTCTTCCCGAAGGATAGAGTCATGGAGCCATTGCGACAATTTATTACGGCATTGGAAGTGGCCAAAAATGGTCGACCGAGGATCACCGGAATTTGGTTCCGTGAGTTAGCAACAGGTTGTGTGTCCATAACAATAAAATGAACGGGAAATATGAAATCCCCAACTTTGATCAACACATTCTCTAACTCACCCCTAAGATGGGTGATCGATCGATCAGCCATTTGGAGAGTACAACGAGTGGGTTTTAACTCTCCAACCCCTAATTGCTCATACACGGAGTAGGGAAGCAGGTTAACACTAGACCCAAGATCTAAAAGTGCTCGATTGATTTTCTTATCCCCAATTGTTATTGAAATCGTAGGACAGCCGGGGTCCTTTCGTTTTTGGGGTAAGGGTTGAGATTGGTTAATAGCATTGCTCACTGCACTAGCCACTAGCACTTTCTTGGGTATTTGAGACGACTTTCTCTTTGAGGTGCATAAGCCCTTTAAGATTTTCGCGTATGATGGGACTTGTTGGATTACATCCAAGAGAGGTATATTTATGCTAACCTGTTTAAATAACTCCACAATCTTCTTCATTTGTGCAGTTGGTTTATTGGGACTCAACCTGTTTGGAAATGGAGCATTTTGAAAATCTGTTGAGCCCAAAGTCTGTGGAGTAGAATGTGGAATTGGAACGGATCCCAGTGTGGGTGTGTTCGTGAAGTGAGAAGTGGGTCCATTCGGATTAGAAGAAGAAGAGCCTTTTGAAGAATGGAGAATAGGCTCTAGCGGAGGAGATGAGGGTGAAGAAGAAGAAGGAGAAGATGAAGATGGAGAAGAAGAAGAAGAACCACTGGCGGGGATGTTATCACTAATACCCATATTATTCTGCAACACTCTTCCGGATCTCAACGTGGTCACCGCATTTACATTGTTATTGTGATATGCGTTTTGTGTGTGACTGGGATTTTGCAATGGTTGAGATGGAAGCTTTCCCTTTTCTTTCTCGCTCAACTCAGCAGTTAATTGTGCAATTTGTGCCTCAATAGATTTAATGCTTTGATCGTGTGAAGCATTGTTGTGCACTAAAGACTGGACGCAATTTTCCAATCTTGCTGCGGATTCTGTAGATTGCTTAAGAAACGCATCTAGACTTTTTTCTAGTGAGATAACCTTATCATCATTTGGTTGAACCAAATTGTTCGTTTGGTTTGTATAAGGTTGTGGTTGGAAAGGTTGCTGGTTTTGAGTTTGTTGGGGTGCTTGTTGTTGTGGAGGAGGCCTTTGAAAGTTGTTGTTTCCTTGGAGTTGCTGATTTTGATTCCAAGCAAAATTTGGGTGGCTCCTCCAACCCGGATTGTAGGTCGAAGAGTAAGGATCATTTCTTTGTCGTTGCTGAAAGGCGGTATTGACTTGATCTTGTCCTTGAATAGGTGGATTGTAAGGACACTCTTCGGTAAGGTGTGATGGATCCGAACAACAAGCACAAACAGTTCGTGGGGGTAAAGCAGGGGCAGGAGAAGACGATGAGATTTTGGTCTCAATGGCTTCTAGCTTTTTCATAAGTGCGGCCATCTCGGCCTTCATAGCAATCGACATATCTAATTGATGTATGCCTGCCCTAGATTGACCAATAGAAGAAGATGATGTGATCTTTGTGCTCTCCTACTGAATTGTTTGTTCACTAAGATCCTCGAGAAACTGCCACGCTTCCTCACCAGATTTGGTTAGAAAGTGATCTTGACAAATGGTTTCTAGCAACTGCTTCGTTGCCGGGTTCAATCCCTCGTATAATGTTTGGCAAAGTTGCCAACTTTCGATCCCATGATGAGGGCATTGAACGAGTAGGTCTTTAAATCTTTCAAAACACTTCCAAAATGGTTCGGAAGGAAGCTGGGAAAATTGTATTATCTCATTGCGAATTCTCGCGGTCTTGTGATGAGGATAAAACTTTTTAAGAAAAGCTTTAACAAACTCGTCCCAATTTCTAATTGAATGTGATGCTGTGCTGTATAGCCATTTCTCGGCTAAGTCACATAAGGTGAAAGGAATGACCCTTAGTCTTATAGCATCATCACTTAATTGGGTTGTTTTCATTATGGCGCAAACGTTTTGGAATTTATTGATAAAGATATAAGTATCTTCGGATTCCAATCCATGAAATTTTGGCAGCATATTGATGAAGTGGGGTTTTATTTCAAAATTGTCCCCATTTACCGGTGGGGGTGAAAGACAGGTAGGTAAAGAGGCGCGTACATGATAGAAGAGATCCTGGAGCGCGATTCGTTGGAGCGCTACAACAGGCGGGAGATTCGGGTTATTCGCACCTAACGGAGGTGGAATCAGTCCCGTGGGTAAGGCGTTGTTGGGATTATATCCCGACATACCTTCGGAAGAAGAATTTGAAGGTGGAGGTAAGGAAGTGGACAGAATTTCGACTTCGGTGTCGAAAGGTTCGTCGGTCGGTACCAACGAAACACGGACTAATCGGGCGCTAGTGTCCTTAATCCAAAGTGACATACACTAAAGGGGTAGTGTAGTCAGAAAAATGAAAAACAGAATGTGGAGGTAAGAAAACGTCAATGAGAAGAAAGTGAGTGGTGGTGGGGTGCAAGGATTTTACGCGACAAGTTGCAAGTTTTTATAAAAGATTTTTTTTTATTTGGAACTGTTTGCAAAAAAGATTTTTGAAAAGAGACTTGTGAAACAAATGCGATCAACCATAAATGCACAATCAGACCTAGATCTAGGGTCACCTAGGTCAGCTAGACAGCTCCTAACTGTTCCAAAGGGCTAGAAATAGGACCTCAAACCGCCTCTTCACCGCCAATTGCGGCCAGGTAAGTGCCAGGTAAATGGGAAGGAACCGCAGTAGTGGGCCTAATTAAAAACCACTAGCCTTGACACACTTGCCTAGTCACCGCAAAGTCAGGTTAGGATAAACGGCTGATGCCTATAACTAGTCCTCTGTCCTAGTGAGCGCGACGTCCTTAGGGCTGAGTCTAGTATTTTTTAATTAAGAGTGGTCAATGCAAATGCTTTAAGTGATTTCTGGGGTCGTGGGAAGGGTAATGAAATCCCCACCCAATCTGAATTGGTCAAAAGCCCCTTAAAGTCCGATTAAAATATGCAAAGCAGTAAATCACTTGCAATCAATTATTTTTAGCGCGGCGCAAACAATCCTGCAGAAAATCAATTATTGGAAGGGGGAAGAAGATTTTTAGCGCAAAGAATCCTGCAGAAGATTTGGCAAAAGATATATGGGGATTTGCAGAGGGGAGAATGAGGAAACAAACCGAGCAATTTTCGCGCAGAGAAGACAACAGGGGACCGCGGATGCGCGGCACGAGCAGGCTCCTGCGGCGGTTTCGCGGCGGCGTGGAGTGTTCAGGGCTCTGGATTTTTCCTGCTGTTCTGCGGCTGAAATTCCCCTCTGTTTTGATGTATCTTTTTCTGTTTCGCCCTCTGTATTTATTCAGATCCGTCAATCCTGCAAAGATTCACAAAAGAAAACCCTTCAAACAATAAAAGATGATAGAATTTTTATATTTTTGATTTTTTAAATTTTTATGATTTTTATATTTTATATTAGCCCGAAATTACAAAAATGAAATTTTATGCCATCCCTGGCAACGGCGCCATTTGATTAGTGTAGGATTTTACGATCAAAAATATATTACCGCAATCAAGAACGACGTCGCTTGTAGCTAGCCGGTGAATACGGGTCGGTCCACAGGGATGTTGTAATTTTCCTAAATGGTCTTACGAGTTAATTCCGATGGGTGTCGGATTGATTTATTAAATCTAAAAAACTACCAAATTAAGTTATACTAAAAATTATCTAGATCTAAGTCTTGCTAGAGTTAGGCTTAGGGGAAGTTGAGAGATTAAAGGTTTCCTCATCGCTTTCAATACCCTATTTTAGATCAATTAGATGTTATGGTAATTATTGATGAAGTGGATTAGAATCTTTTGGGAAGGTGTTTCTTCTTCTAGGTTCTTGTCCTTCCTTTATCGATTCTTACCCTAACCTTCATGGAAAACATGCGCAACCGGTCCTTTATACTACGGTATCACCGTTACCTCGAGGGGTAAGGTGCCGCAGGGAGCGGTGTGTGCGTGTATCCATGGAGTTCTAATTCTTAGGTGTGAAGGGGCAAGAAAGGGGTGAGAGATCTCATCTCTCAAACCTTTCCCTAAGGCTAACCCTAACAAGCGAGGAGACTACTCGCTCATTAGCGGATTAAAAGACATTCTAAATTAAAAGAGAACTAAAGCAAAGAAATAAAAGTAACTTACTAATTTTTATTGATGTCTTTCTCCAAACATCAACGCAGTACAGATCTGAATTTGTGAATTGAAAAGAGGCATGCCTCATACAGAATTTAGAGTTCCTATTTATAGAGGATAGGAAACCCTAGGGTTACACTGACTCGCACATCTGCTATTACAAAAATACCCCCTAAAAATCCCAACAAACGCACCGACGCACCGACAGAATTTTTCTGCACCGACACGTGCAATAGACGGCCGTGGAACCGCGGCATGGGTGGGGGTAGGGCTGCGGTTCCGCGGCCCTTTGGTGTGGTCGTCTGATGCATTTTTGTGGGCTGCTTCTGAGAATTTTGGGCTTTTTATTTCTTTAGTTCTTTTCTCCATTTGGCTTCTGGGTCTTCTCCAGATCTTTCAGTGAAAACTTGTAGTGGTCTTTTAACCGTTCACTTTGACAACTTGGACCTTGCGTTGCCTTGTACATTGTGAACTGTTCTTCATCTAGGCTTGACTAAGATCCTTCTATTTGTTGGTCAAAAGTCCCCTTTTTGTATCGTCTTTTATCTTTTTCACTGTTTTCGCTCCAAGAACCTGTAACCTGTACTATGCAGCAGACATGGGTCAAAAGCACTTGTTTTATTGTGAAATGCATAAGAATGAGGAATATAAAATGCAATATTATGATATGAACAACTTTTCATTGGCAATATTTGTGATTTTTAATTTTTATCAGAAGCCTTCGATTCTTTCATGTCTGATTCTGTAGTCCTTTTTGGTGAGCAAAGGTCCACACCCTATTCAGTGATAGATCGATTGAGAGCTGCTTACACGCAACATAACAATGTGATCGGAATTTGTCACGCCCCACCCCCAATACAGATAGTGTTAGTGTATATGCCCTAGAGGCCATTACTGTATCATACTGGTTTGTATATTACTTAATGGAAGCTTGGGATATTCACCTTGTATATACAATCTTGCTCAAAATGGTAGTATGCTACTTGGTTTGTTTCTACTTCAATGTGTACATGTGTTTATTTTATGATATCACCTATACGCATTAGTGGAGCCCTTAGGATCTTTGCTTGATTACCAGCGTTGTGATGGCAGTCACACTGGTGGGGGCTGGGTAATCTATAAGCACATCCTTATGCAGGTCCCTAGTCGCAGGACTATTGAGACAGGGCATCGATACTCCGGAGTAGACTAGTGCATGCGCTTCTCATCCCAGTATGGGAGACGGTCTGTCCCACAGCCGTCAGTGCGTCGTACTTGAGATAGTATGCGGGTGCTCGTTAGGTTACGAGTACACTGGACAGGACTCGTCGGGAACTGACTAGTTGGTATTATACCTATCGTCAGTTATCAGTTCCCAGGTGACATGAGTACAGCTTAGTCCGCTGACTTGACACTGGCACTTCGCCTCGAGTGTGTTCCCACTGTACTTTGATTACTACCCTACCACGGCTCAAAGGAGTCGTGCAAACAGGTGGTAGTTGGGTGCAGTCCCGAAGCACTTGGAGGCAGTGACGGTTAGACAGGATTCGTCTCTCCCGGTATTGGGGGTTAACATCGCGCTGTGTCTAGGAGAGCCATTACACGAGTAGTCCCTGCCCAGGGCAAGCGAGATATACTGGTAGGCTTCCAGTGTTATCTCAGGGTGTTTTGGGCTTCACTCCGACACGACTTGTACCGCTATTAGGGGACTGACGTTTACCGCCCCCTAGGCCCGACATGCGATGTATCAGACGAACAGACCGGACTGTACGGAGACTGTCACATTCAGACTCAGTAGGAGTTCAGATGGGGTTCACCTCGTCAGTCTTCTTATCGGCATCTACCTGGGGACCGTTACGCACAGCTAGTGCCGCTTGCGGTCTGTGGTTAAACCCATTGCCAGCGTAGTGTCGAGTCTTTAGAGTCCTACATAGAGGGCTATTCGCCTCTGGGCAAAACAGAGTAGAGGTCGCATGGTTTTGCGACAGGGTTCGTTCTCATCCGCGCACTTGTGCACGTTTGGAGTCCGGACGGATATTACTAGCGGGCTCTGGTTTGAGCCAGATACTGGTATATGTTTTGGGGTTGATTTTATCTCATAGTATTCATGTTCCTCGGAACAAGAATGCGGGTGTGTATGCACAGTTGATTGAGGCGGAGGAAGAGGATTTTCATTAGGGTTTCGGAACGGGTGCGCATGCACAGTTGACAGTCGTTTTTTTCAAACCCTAATGAATTTATGATATATCAATTAATAATATTAATTAAATGAAATTGTGTCATGGTTGGGTTTGTTGACTTGTTGACCAAGGTTGACTAGTTGACCATGGTTGAAACTTTGACTATCATCATTACATATCAAAGATGCTCTTTGATTCTAGCAAAACCATTTAATGTGTGTAATGATAATTGTCATTTCAAACCATCCATCAACTATTTCATTTTGATTATTATTATTATTTTGATAATTCATTTGATATTATGTTATGGTTGTAAAAAGCTTTTCATTCTATCATAACACTTCTCTCTCCTCTCTTCTTCTTCCTCCTCCTTTAGTTCAAGGAGCTTCCTTCTCATGTGTTGAGAATCCCTCTCCTTGAGATAAAAACACCCCAAAGCCACTCTCTACTCACTCTACGGTTAGAGGTTTAGCAAGCCAAAGATCCTAGTTCTCTCAAAGTTCGAGAAAGGAGCCCGAAGGTTGAACCCTCAGGTGGATCCATCTTTGACGGAAGAAGGCGACGAGGAAAAGCACCATCCAACCCCTATAAAGGTTTCAAGAAGAAGGAGTTCAAGTTAGGTATAACCACTTTTCCGAGTAGCTAACTCTCTTTAGTTTTGTAGCTAGTTTAGTTTAGAAAAGATCCCGACTTTGTTAGTCCATGTTGCCCTATGCGCTAAAAATTTGATTTTTATACCGTTTCCGTCTCCCCGCAAGAACCGGGGTTGGCAACGTGGACTTACAGTGGTATCAGAGCCTAACTAAACTTAAACTAGCTTAGTAGTAAAGTGTATAGAAGTTCGATCGGAAAAATCGCAAAAACCTAAACATCAAAACCCTAACTTTCTGTTGAAATTTTTTGTGCTCTAAAAATAAAAAGTTTTACTCCAAAATTCGGCTCAGGGTTTTGTGAAGACACCCTCCAAAAACGGTCGCATGAACCCATCAAAAAGCCGCGGTTCCGCGGCAGAACCATGCCCATTGCCGCGGAACCGCGGCCGTCTTGTCACTGTTGTCGACCGGGTTTGCTGCAGTGTTCTTCTGGTTGGGTTTTGGGATTTTTCAGATGGTTTATATGTGCCCAGGTTTTCCAGAAAAGAAATTTATTTTTGGGGGCCTATAAATCCGTATTTTTTATCGAACTTCACTACATTTTGACTATAATGGTTATATCTGTGATGTTTATATGTATTGAACGTCGGCTAATCGCTATATGTCGATTAGTCGGGGTTATACATATCTGTGATCTGTGTTTGATGATGGTTTGTGTATATGAATGCGTTGGACTGTCGCGGGTGAATAGCCGAGGTGGATGTGAGATGAGTGTTTCTTTTTCTTTCATTCATTGTAAAATGTAAATTGATGTAATATTATTATTTGTATGGCCGCACAACCGGGTCGGGGTTGTAGCCGTCATTGTATAATTCTTTTTACTGTTTTTGCTCCTAGTATAGACCCGTGGAGGGGGTGCACAAACTACCGAGTATCTCGAAGTGCCGAGTGGCCTACTCACGGCGTTGAGGGAGGTTGCTCCACTTCGGGTACTTGGCGGGTAGTTTGCCGCATCCGTAGGGGTCTTGGGTGGGGTATTGGCTATTCACCGCGACCGTGTAATCCGCTTTTTGTTGCAGGCTCGAACGGATTGCGGATTCCTAGTATATCCAATGTATTCATCTGTGATCTGTAATGTCTATCATTGCTATATATTTATAACTATTTAGGCGTTGCTTATGTTTTACAGCCGCGCTAGCCCAGCCCCCGCTCTGTCGTTAGTTAAGTAACCTAACGGGTGATGACGGGGCCCCGTGGCGAATGCGAATGGCATAAGCGTACGTCATATTTTGGTTGTTTTATGCAATGGTAGGATTAAATGATGGGATGCATTAAAAGAACTAATGCAAGAATATCACGCATTAAAAGAACTAATGCAAGATAATAAACCAAGCAAAAGTCGTTGGAACACTTTCGAAAAACCACTCGGTTCTTTTCAAAACTAACTTTCAAATGCGGAGCTTGAGCCACTCCTTTTAAAAGCTATCTCGTTCCATCGATCATATCAAGTTCACTACGTTCACGGTTTAGCTAAAACCATTCGTAGCCCTCCGTCGTTTCATATGAATAATCAATAGTATTCAAGCTGTGTTTGTTGGCCAAAGTCAAGGCATAGTGATTGGTAGCTATTGGGTATTTATGTGCAGCATAGATAGATGCGTTGATTTGGAATAGTCGTACTGCCTTGTTGGCCAAAGTCAAGGGTAAGTACGGGTGGATTCAAATTAACCTGGAGAACGACGGGTAGAACTTGACATGTGACTTATGATTTGTTGGCCAAAGTCAAGGTCATAAGAGCATGGGGCAAAAATCTACATCGGGAGTTTCATAAGTACTGAAACTTGCTAGAGTTGCATACCATTTGGAGTGTGATGATTCTGGTAGGATTCCTTCAGTTTCGTCACGCAATGATATTTGGATCCCGATCCTACTGTGAGTATATGCTACTCCTCGGGAAATTTTTCACTAAACGATCAATGCTATAAACCTAGTAGGTGTCTAGAAAGATGTTAGCGGGGCTACGCCCCCAGGGAAAAGAGGTTCTTAAATTAAGGAACTTCGCGAAAGCGTTGGAAAACCTCCCTCGAAGTACCGACACTGGCCTGGCTGAACGGTTAAGCAAGTATTGTGCGGTGGGATTAATCCCGACTAATTCTTCCTTTATGGTTTGAGGAGGGATTCGAGAGATAGTGGGAGCCATCCTGTTTAGACAAACTAAAAACCATTCTAAACTTGCAAGAGCATCGTGCTGAGTGTTTCTTCTCTCTCTCCTAATTGCAGCGACCAATCGACATGACTGGACCTAAGTTACTTCTAGATAAAAACATACTGACAGGGCCAAACTACAAAGATTGGCTCAGGAATGTCAAAATGGCAATCACTTACGACAAGCTGGGGTATCTTCTTACCACCAAAGCTCCCCCCGTCCCAGGTCCCACCTCCAGCGTCGCGGATAAGGAAATCCGTAAGACTTGGGAGATTGATTGCGCGAAGGCCAAGTGCCTCGTGCTTGCCTCTATGGACAACGAACATCAGAGGAGGCACGAGAATATGGACCTGGAATCCATATTTCTCCATACAAAAGAACTGTATGGAGAGCAGTCTCGTATCGCAAGATACGAAGTGTCGAAGAAGTTATTTTCGGCAAGATTGGCCGTCGGATCATCGGTAGCGGAACACGTGCTTAAGATGATTGGCTACATTGAGGAGCTCGCAGAACTTGGGACCACGTTGGAGAGTGAGCTCTATACGGACTTGATTCTCCAGTCCCTTCCTTCCACTTACGCCCAGTTTATACTGAACTTCAACTTACGAGAAAAAGAAGTTGAACTTTCAGAACTCCTCAACATGCTGAGGAGCGCAGAGGGCACCCTACAGAAAGGTAGGGAAACACCCACTTTGTTTGTAGGAGGATCTTCTTCTTCTAGGTCCAAGGCGAAAGCCAAGGGAAAGAAGAAGAAAGCCCCCGCCAAACCAAGGGGCGGTGTTAGTAAAGTGGATACGAAGGGAAAGGCAAAAGCAACAAAGATAGCGGGGAAGCTTGTGGGTAAAGAAGAATGCTTCTATTGTCATAAGAGTGGACACTGGAAGAAAGATTGCAGGGCTTGGAAGGCCAGGATACAGGAACTGAAGCAGGTTGCGGCTTCAGCTTCAGGTGTGTATGTTATTGAAAACTGTCTTTCGATAAACTCTACTTCCTGGGTATTGGATACCGGATCAGGATCTCATATCTGTAATTCTTTGCAGGCGTTGAGAAACCGTAGGGTTTTGAAGGCAGGTGACATGACCCTCAGAGTTGCGAACGGAGCTAGCATGGATGCTAAAGCCGTGGGGGACTATCACCTGGGAATGTCAGATGGACATGTTTTGGTTTTGCGTAATTGCTTTTTTTGTACCCAACGCAACTTGTAATATCATTTCTGTATCTTTGGTTTCAAAAGAAGGTTATGAATTTGCGTTTGTAAGTAATGTTGTAAACATTCACCTTAATCAAGTTATGATTGGGTCAGGTACACTGAGCAATGGTATATACGTATTAAACCAACCACAGATTTTCAATGTCCAGAACACACACAAAAGAAAGTCTCCAGATATCAATCAGACTTTCTTATGGCATTGTAGACTGGGTCACATCAATGAGAGAAGGTTGACTAAGTTACATACAGAAGGATATTTGGATCCGTTCGAATATCAATCATATGCCACTTGTCAATCCTGTCTCAAAGGAAAGATGAAAAAGACTCCGTTCACTGGACACGGAGTAAGAGCGAGCGAGCTCTTGGGACTCGTACACAGCGACGTGTGCGGTCCAATGTCTATGTTTCCTGATTTAAAATCAGGAAAGCTTCTGGGAAAAGCTTCAAAAAGGGGGTCACGTGTTGGCACGTGACACCTAAAAGGCATCATCAAGTCAAGTTTAGTCTCCTGACTACGCTGAAGAAAATGGGCTTCAGAAAGAGTCACGTGCTCCCACGTGACCAGGGTCACGTGGCGACACGTGACATTTAAATGCAAGCGTCAAAGGCACACAAGTTCTCTGATCAAGTCAAGAAAAGGCTTCAGAAGAGGTCACGTGTTCCCACGTGACCAGGGTCACGTGTTGGCACGTGACGTTCAAGACAGCAGACTCGTTCTCCAGACGAACCAAGGAAAGAGAGTTCAAACAAGGGTCACGTGCTCACACGTGACCAGGAGTCACGTGGTGGCACGTGACGCTTAAGCAACGATCAGAAGACAGAGCGCAAAAGAAAGGAAAAGGCTCATTCCAAAGGGGGTCACGTGCCCACACGTGACCATGGGTCACGTGGTCACACGTGACCGGCTTTCAAAGCCCATTGTGTTAACAGAATTAAATTCTGAAGGAAATTCAAATCTTTCCAAAGGAAAGCAACTATCTGGAACCAATCAAATTAAAGATTCAGAGGTGATGAAATATCGTCTATCTATGGGAAAATCTCGGGTTTGGAAAGATTTCCCCTTTAAATCTAACCAAAATAATAAAGGAGAATCTCTGGATTTAAAATCCAATGGTGAATAAAATTCACGTAATAATCCAAAGGTCCAAAATGAATGATGGATGCAAATCAAATCTCAATGAAGATTCGTAAAAAACTGATTGATTCGGCTGCTTCTCCTTTAAATAGGAGCCAAGAGACACAGAGAAAGAGAGACATAGGCAGAAAAGAAAAAAAAAGGAGGAGAGCTTTGATACTTTGAAAAGACTCGGATCTTCTGCAAAAAACCCTAGGTAAGAAAGGGAAGGCCTTTTGAAAGAAAGAGAATTTAATTCTCAACAGAGTTTAACTCTGATAATGTAAAAAAGAAGAACATATTTCTTCTCTCTTTGATGGAGGACCTGCAAAGTGCACATCTCCCCTTAAGGTTGAGAATTTAATTCTCAATGGGTTGAGATCCTGCCATGCAGATCCAAAACATGGAGAAGGAATACAAGCACGAGAATTTAATTCTCACAGAACTATAGGAATTTAATTCCTTTAAAATAAAAGTTAGGGCTTGACCCTATATCATGGGAATTTAATTCCTTCAGAACAAAAAAGAAACAGGGTTTAACCCTAATTAAGAACCTAGTTCTGTCGAAACAGCGGGAATTTAATTCCCTTAATCATAATTTAACAGAGGATGGAAGTTTAAACTCCTTAAAAACTTTTATTAGGGTTTAACCCTATTCAGCCCTTCACGTATATGAGGAATTTAATTCCTACAGAAAATTCAGAGTTAAACTCTATTCCAGAAAACAAAGTCTTCGAAAGGAAGTAGGAATTTAATTCCTCTGAAATTTACAGTTCGAGGAATTTAATTCCTGAAAGAAGATTAACAAAGCCTCTAAACAAAATACATGGAGGCAGGGTCACGTGTCATCACGTGACCCCCCAAGAGATCTACAGAAAGCCCCTTTGAGGCAGCACCCCACGTGACCCACGTGACCCTCGGCAGAAGCTCTAATACATAGGCATTTGAATGCCCATCACGTGATGGCACGTGATGCTCTGAAAGACACGATAATCTCAGAATAAATAAAGGGAGGGCGCTCTCACGTGCTGCCACGTGACCCCTCTTGCCTTAGTGTTTAACACTAAATTAAAACTCTCGAACCCAGTGTTAAAATACTGTTGGGCCTTAGTGTTCAACACTAAATAAAAAGCTTCATCTGCAGTGTTCAACACTGATCTGTTTTAGTGTTTAACACTAATTTGAAAAGCCTTGTTGCTGGTGTTTAACACCAATTATCTCTTAGTGTTAAACACTAACTTGTCAACCCCATTCCCAGTGTTCAACACTGACTGTTCTGTAGTGTTTAACACTATGCTTTGGCCCAATTGGCCTAAACGGATAGAGGCAAAGCCTCTCCTGATTGGACTTAGCCCAAGATGGCCATAAGTCCTCAATTGGTGATTAACTGGTCCAATGGACTCATAACATAATTAATTCGTCTTGACCCTAAATTGGGCCAAGGACTATTTAATCCACTCTGGTTCTAGGGTACATCTCGTCACTCCTTTGATACTTGGCATTGTAATCCCTCAATGTCTTCAAAGAGGTAACGGGTCCCGACGACCACACATTGATATGGACTGTGGGGTCCTTAAACTCATGTCTAATGCAAATTCCTGGTTACGTGGAACGCGGATAATGTCACTCTTTGACCCCGTGGAAAACGTCCAGAGCGGAGCCTGGTCCTCGCCAAGCACGGCAGTGAACCCGTGTGAAGCATCCAGAGCACAGCGGACTGTGGAGTCCTTAAACCCATGGACTACGACGTCCTTAACCTTGACCGAGATGTCTTAAAACTAACAATGGACTGTGGGGTCCTTAAACCCATGGACTACGACGTCCTTAACCTTGACCGAGATGTCTTAAAACTAACAACGGACCGCAATGTCCTTAAACTACCCATGGACCGCAATGTCCTTAAACTACCCACGGACCGCAATGTCCTTAAACTACCCATGGACCGTAATGTCCTTAAACTAGAACAATAGAGCCCCGCATGCTCTTTTGTCAGATCTAAACGGTCCCGTTTAAGTTGATCTTAGCCTCAAAGATGGCTAACGTATCCTTAAACCTTCAAACAGAGTGGACTATAAATCCCCCCAATTAACTCTGGCTCGAGGGTACATCCCTGAACTCCTCTGACATCCGTCGTTGTAATCCTTCAACGTCGTCAGAGAGGTGACGGGTCCCGACGGCCATACATTCATGGACCACTATGTCCCTAAACTGGAACATTAGAGTCCAAACGCTCTTTTGTCGGATCTAAACGATCCCGTTAAGTTGATCTTAGTCACAAAGTTAGACTAACGTATCCTTAACAAACGTTTGAGTTGATCTTAGCCTCAAGTATGGCTGACGTATCCTCAAACCAAACCCCCCAAACCCAAATCTAAGATAATACGGATTTGGACTAGTCCACGCCCTACGGGCGACGACATAACTCAGTCTCCGTAAACAATCCACGGGCAACAAAATACAAAACAGACACCCACGACACGAAGTGACCATCTGGAGAAGGAGAAAGTTGTTACCGCAATGCGGTAGCGTAATTAACTGCAGGGGCTTGCGCCTGCAGGGAAGAGCGTCCCCACAATCAAAAACCCCTCAAACGAGGGGGAATCTGACGAAGTCTGCTACATCGGACGCATCCGTCTAAACCTTCGATACGTGGTGCCATAAATCAACTTGGCATCTTCGAAGAGGTGGACGGATAGCACCAATTAGCATCTGCCCCGAATCTCAGGCAAGACGCGGTGTCGCGCCGTCTTTCGGAGGGGAACAGATTCTGGCACGCCCGGTGGGACCTTTTCCTCTTTCCACTCCACACTTCGTGTGTCGTGACTTGCGAACCAATCGCGGTTCGCTAATGGTTGCCCTTGGGTTTCAAGATACTAAGGATTGGCGTCTTGCTTATTGCAGAAAGCAAAGGATCGATGGCTTCTACTTCCGTGAAATTCTCCAACTGCTCAGACTGCAATCGCAACCAACGCTCTGCCTCGCCAGGAGGTATAGCCTACGGACCCCAAGCTGCCTCGCTATTCACAATGCCCGTGGAACAGGTCACTCGCGCCACCACAGGATTGTTCTTTGGGACCATGCTCCCGCCGACAAACTTCACCGCTCCATTGCTGACAACGGAAGCTCTTAAGAAGTCGGTCTTTGATCGTCTTACCCCTGCCGCGGCTCCTCTCAACGAGTCGCCCAACGTCAACGCCTCGGTCTTCTCTAGATTGGGCCAGAAATCCTGCAAACCCATCATGGGGCCTACAATCTCAGAGAAGGCTGCTTCCAAGAAAGTGGCTGCTCCTGCTCCCAAAATCGTCAAGGCGGCTTCTCCGGCCAAAAGGTCGGTCTTTACAAGATTGACGGCTTCAGCTCCTGCTCCTGCTGCCCAAATGACGTCGGTCTTTGACAGGCTAACACCAACAGCGACCCCCCACCTACACAGGGGGCAAGACGAAACCATTCTTACCGCTGGCTCTACGCCGTCCGCTCGGCACGCTCGACGTCGCCATTGGCGCCGAGTGAGGAAGGCTGGGGGCAACTCCCCCTCCGGGTTGACTCCATCGGCCCCGGTGGCAGAAGTTAATGCTGCTGTTCCAACTGGGAACAGCTTTGAAATGCTAAATAAGGTGCGAAGGAATTCTCCTACAGCAGTGCTGAAGAGGTCTCCTCCCTCATTAAAAGAGGTTGTCGAAATAAAACCCGAACAACCCCGATCTCCTCAACGGCTGTCTTCCAAAATCTATAAGGTTTGGCGGCAGGCCCGAGACTCGATCATCGATCCAAACTTCTCCCGCCAGCACAAGAAGCCGAAAATCCAACCGGAAGCTGGTCACCAGGCTAAACCCCAAAAGGCTGTCTGGACGCCCAGCTCAACGGCCCCCTCAACCTCCATGGCTCATAAAAGGAGGAGGCCAGAGAAGACCCCACAGCATGCAGCGACGGCTAAAAGCACTGAGCCCAGACGCCCTAAATCTGGGGGCATGGTGGTGCACACTGTTTACATGGCCTCTGGAAAAGAGGAAAGCCGCACTTCTACGGGCCACCGACCGCTAACCCGATCCGTGACGAAAGCCCAGGAACAGCAACAAAAGCTGCAAGAAATGATGAATGCTATGGCCGCGCTCACCGGGCCAAAAGAAAACCCAGAAACGTCCTCAGATGCACGCCGGGAGGAAGAAACCGATGCTGAATTCCTTCGCCGGACACTGGAGAAAAGGGACAAAGAGGCTGCTGAACAAGCGGCCAACATACAATGGATGGGCCTTCTCTTCCAAGATGTGATAGGAATGATGATCCAGCAGGACTTACCCGCCGAGGATCCCCTGATCGTTCTTGAAGACGACCGAGGAGAAACGTCAAATCCACCACCAGCCCTCTCAACGGCCAAGGAGGAGGCAATCTCTAAGGCTGACTTGGCTGACTACATAGCCCAGCAAATCCGGGTTCACCACGCGACTGAGGCAGCTGGTCAAGTCGTGAAAACGGGGCGGCCGTATCCGAGCTGGTACGACCAAATCAAATACCCGCAAGGCTACACGATACCAAAATTCCACGTGTACAAGGGGACCGGCAATCCCCATCAACATGTCGCCCAGTTCCGGGCCCTCTGCGGTAACACCGGCGGTGATGATAAACTGTTGCTCCGCCAGTTCGTGGGCAGCTTATCAGAAACAGCGTTCGAATGGTATTCGGAACTCCCAAACGATTCTATCAAAACGTTCGCTGAAATGGAGTTGTTATTTACTCAGCGATTCGCAAGTGCCAGCGAACGCACTCCAATAACTGCACTTATTAACGCCAGGGTAAAACCGGGCGAAACCTGGGTCCAGTACGCTATACGCTGGCGGAACTTGTGGTCGAGATGTGAGCAACGCATTGAGGAAGCACCTGCGGTGGGCATGTTCGTGGGAACTCTAGACCCTCACGCAACTATCTCCCAGTTTATGATGTTCTTTAAGCCAACCACATTCCAGGCTCTGATCGACAAGTTGGCTCAAATGGACCAGATGGGTCATAGAACACCTACACCGAAGTCGGAACCTCGGAATGACAAGGGTAAAGGGAGGGCAACCTTTGTCGCGAATGCCCAATAGCAACCTAACGCCCCGAAACCGGCAGATCAACTGGAGGAAAGGCGTCGGTATTATAATGAGAAGATGAAGCGTCCCTACTCGTTCCCACGGGACAAGACGAAACGGCTATTCGAGCTGGCAATACGCAACAGACTTATAAACCTGCCAAATCCAAGGCGACCGCCGCAACCCACCGAGGTGAATAACCCTAACTATTGCCCTTACCATCAGACGGTAGGCCATCCGATTGAAGATTGCTTCGTCTTCAAAGGATGGATTGAAGACCAGTACCTCCAGGGGAAGTTTGTACTGTCCGAAAAGTGGAAGGTGAACCCACCACAGCCGCATGCTCCTAGGAAAGCGGATACACCGGGGGCAACATGTTCTTTTATTGAAGAAGCTCCATGGGAGGTCGTGCTATCAACTAAAACCAAAAGAATGCTGAGAGACCTTCATGCGTGCCCTGCGATCGAATGGAAGGACCCTCTTGAACCTCAAATTATCAAAGGAATGTTGAAGCCCCGCCCAATTATGAAGATTCGCGATAAGGGCCCAAATACTCACGCCCAACCGTCGAAATCCTCGAAGAAAAAGAAGAGGAAATCCAAGAAGCCCGTGAAGCTTGAAAACGAGCACACGAACTTGCAGAAGCAAATCGACGCGCTGGAAGAATACAATCAAAAGGCGCGAACTCCTGTCACACTGCAAGAGTTCCTCAACCACATCTTTCAAGAGGAAGATGATGGAGAGAGCTCGTCGGATGAATCCGAAGGATATGTGGCGAGTTGTAACGTAATCTCCCACTCGTTTACCGATGATGGGAAAACTCCCGGCACTAGGAAGCTGGAGGCAGAGCCTGTACCAGAGCATGCATGGCCAACAGACGAAATGATCGACGCTTTTCTAGACGAGATTCGTCTAAAATGTAAAGCGGACCAGGAGCGTGAAATGACCACGTCGGAAAGAGCCAAATGCGGGCGACCGAACGGAAGAGTTGAACTACCTCCGCCAGAGCGAGAGGTATCCGAAGTAGACAAGAAGATATTCAAGACGAGAAAAAGGTTTGCCAAAGCCATGTCAATGGGGATGAAGCTACCGCCCTCGGAAGGAAACACACACGATGGGGTGGAGAGGCACCCTGACTATTGCGCATATCACCGGAAAGTCTCACACCCCACGGAGGAGTGCGATGCCTTTAAGATATGGTGGCAAGGATATGTCGCTCGTCGGCAACATGTTAAGCGCATGAAACGCAAAATCCGTCGGGAGCGAAGAAGTACTGTCGATGGGCACAACAGAACGACTGGCAACTGTTGCATGGTTAACGCCAGGGGGTCACAAGTTCTCACCTTTGGGAGCGACTCTGATGAAGAAATGGCTCTGGGCCCTCTCTTTAAAGAATCTGTTTTGGGGAAAGAGGAGGAATCGGAGATCTGCGAGAACATTCAGCTGCGCAATCGCACACTCCCAGAAAAGAATCTCGGGCCCTGGAATAGAAAGGATAAGGGAAAGGAAAAGGTCACTGAAGATATCACTTTAGATGACCAAGTCACGAAAGAGCTGGCTACCAAAGACCCTCCTAGGAAGAGTAAAGTGGACTATAACATTCTCGCGCACCTAAGGAAGCTACCTTCTCAGCTTAGCATTCTTGATGCCCTCCTATTATCGAAAGAAGCGCGAGACTCACTAATTAAGGCGTTACAAGAACCCGAGCAATTCCAAGCCTTCCTCGCCACTGAAAGGATGAAGGATGAACCGGAGGAAGTGCATACGGCCGACGTCACTTTCGGTGATGAAGAACTCCTTCTCGGGACGTGCGACCACAACCGGCCCCTATATGTCTCCGGATACTGCCATGATATCAAGATAGGCAAGATCCTGGTGGATAATTGATCATCCGTCAACCTCCTTAATGTTCGGGTGTTGAAGGAAATCTGCATGAGTGTGCAACACCTCGCTCGTGACAAAATTACTATCTCCGGTTTCGATTCACAATCGTCACGGACTCTCAGATCCGTGATACTAACATTACGCTTCGGACTTCTCGTCACAGACATCAAATTCCATGTCATTGACGCCAAGACCTGCTACAACGCCTTGCTCGGTCGTCCCTGGCTACACGAGTACAACATCATCCCCTCTACACAACATCAGTGTATGAAGTACTTCAAGGATGGTTTCGAGTATACCGTAACAGGTGAGTTAAACCCATTTTCCGTGAACGAAGTCCGTAAATACGAAGATGCGAAGTACTTTTTGCCAGATTTCGAGGATACAGAAAGGTGTCGCAAGCCGGAGAACGAAGCCGCCGCCACCATCCCCGTTTTCGGGAGCGATACCGAAGAAGAGGAAGAGATAGTTTATGCAGGGCCATCTCAACGCAACAACCTGAGGACACCCGCCCCCGTATTAGTCTTCGGAAGTGATTCAGAAGATGAAGTTAATGCTGTGTTCTCCAATCGGCTGCCGACACAAGCACCCCTTGGCGATGACCATAGTTTGCAAATCACCATGGTACCGCGAGAACACTACAAGGACCTCGACGCGCTTCAGGCTCACGATGTGCAGGACCTGCAAACATTTTACGTCCCTCCCAGGCGAAGGGGCGAGAAGGTGATCCTATTTTACCGATCCTCAGAGTCGAAAATAGAGAAAGAGATCTGGCATGGCGCAGATACTACGCTCGACAGGCTCCAACCCATCCGTCTGCCCAGATACTATACGGATGGATTAAAGAAGCTATTGAAGCGCCAAGGAGTACCCTTAAAACAGGCTGTTCGGCAGGCGCGGTTCTACAACAAGATTTGGGATGTCCCCGGGACTCAACGCAAATTGCCCAACGGGAAGATGGAAACACTCGGGCTTGGATACGCAAGAGCCGGAAAACGGGAACGGGCTCACAGCAGCTACGCTATATATACCTTTGATGAAGAGGAGGACGCCCTGTCAGGAGATGCCAACCCTTCATTAAAACTAGACCCCGCGATTGAAGCACCGAGTCCGTCGTTTGAAGAACGAACGAACAAGCCTATCAGGAAAATGGGTCGGAGAGCTCAGGAAGGCCACAACCGCGAGATGGCCATCTACAAGAAGGCCAGGACGCAACGTCTATCTCAACGTATTGGAAAAGACAAAGACGCTTATCCTCGTCAATCCGTTATACGAAAGGCCCGACGCAGAGACGAAAATAAATCAAAAAGCGGCTCAGGTTTGTCCCTCGTGAAGAAGATGAGTCGAGCGTATTCCTTCCCCTGAGACAAGACGGAGAGATTACTCAACCTCGCTATAAAACATCAAATGATCACGCTTCCAGAGTCTAGACATCCTGAGCAAGCTAGCAAGGTCTCTCATCCGAGTTATTGCTCTTATCACCGAACCATAGGACATCCTACCGAAGACTGCTTCACCTTCAAGAACTGGGTCGAGGACCAGTACCGACGGGGTAGATTCGCTTTATCCGACGGCTGGAAGGTAACGCCGCCGCGAAAGCATGAGCCCAAGGCCGCAAGAGCAGAACCGGGTCCACCTCAGTCTACGGAGCGGGTTCGCACTTGTTATACGATTACGATATTAGGGGAAGAGCCCGAGAACGTAGATGACCTTTACCGGTGCTTTGAGAACAGCGATGATGAGGTGATCTCGGAATTTCCGCCCGCTCCAAAAGAACTGGAAGATGGTATACATACTACTGCAGATAACCTCAAGAAGATTGAGTTGGGATCGGCAGACGACCCACGACCGACATTTGTCAGCGAGCTATTATCCGAAGAAAAGGTGGCTGCGTTAAAGAACGTGCTTCTACGGCATAAAGACTGATTCGCGTGGAACTACTCCGAGATGCCGGGATTGGATCCGGAGATTGCTGTGCATAGATTAGCAATATCCCCAGATATCAAGCCAGTCAAGCAGGCGCCAAGGAGGATGCGACTCGAGCTTGAGATGAGCATCAACGCCGAAGTCAAGAAGTTGATCGATTCAGGATTTATCCAAGAAGTCCAATATCCCGACTGGATTGCCAATATCGTCCCGGTAATGAAGAAGAATGGGACGGTACGCATATGCGTGGATTTCAGGGATCTCAATAAAGCCTGTCCAAAGGATGATTTCCCGGTGCCGGTAACCGAGCTAATGATAGATAACACGTCCACTCACGAGGTTTTCTCCTTTATGGACGGTTCATCAGGATACAATCAGATAAAGATGCATCCCGAAGACCAGAAGCATACCGCTTTCCGCACCCCTTTGGGTATATTTTGCTACAGGGTTATGCCCTTTGGCCTAAAGAACGCTGGCGCTACCTATCAAAGGGCCATGACAAAGATCTTCGACGATCTCATACATGACATCGTCGAGTGCTATATCGATGACCTCGTAGTAAAGAGCATGTCGTACGAGGAGCATTTAAAGCATCTGGAGACTGTATTTCAACGCCTTCGGCAATATAATTTGAAAATGAATTCCCTCAAGTGCGCGTTTGGAGTCTCCTCGGGCAAATTTCTGGGATTCATCATTCGACACCGAGGTATTGAAATAGATCCGTCAAAGATTAAAGCGATCATGGAAATGCCTCCGCCAAGAACGCTCAAGCAGCTGCGGTCTCTCCAAGGGAAGCTCGCATACATCCGGCGGTTTATCGCTAATCTTTCGGGCAAATGCCGTCTTTACGGCCACCTGATGAAAAAGGGAACTCCATTCGTTTGGGATCACAAATGTCAAGGTGCACTAGACGAGATCAAGCAGTACCTGCAGAACCCTCCGGTGTTGGCCGCGCCGGTCAAGGGAAAACCCCTCATTCTTTATACGACCGCCCTCGAAGGTTCCTTGGGCGCATTATGGGCACAAGAGAACGATCAGGGGAAAGAGAGAGCACTCTACTACTTAAGTCGAGTTCTACTGGGGGCAGAAAGCAACTATTCCCCCATTGAAAAGCACTGCTTGGCATTGATCTTCGCAATAACAAAGCTTAGACATTACGCATCAGCACATGAAGTCCGTCTTATTTCGAAGGTGGACCCTCTCAAATATTTGATGTCGAAAGCCATATTGACGGGACGACTCGCTAAGTGGGCCCTGCTCTTGATGGAGTTCTCGATAACGTATCAACCTCTCAAGGCAGTGAAAGGCCAGGCCATTGCCGACTTCCTCGCCGAGCACCCGATACCGGCCAATTCTCCTCTGAATTGTGATTTGCCGGACGAGCATGCATTTGATGCGATTAGCGGCGGAAGCACCCGATGGGAACTCTATTTCGATGGAGCGTCCTCCATAAAGAAACAGAAACAAGGTATCCCAATGATCAAATCAGGGATAGGCCTCATCTTTGCAACTCCACAAGGAGGGATAATGCGCTTCGCCTTCTCCTTAACAGAGCCGAGGACAAACAATGAAGCCGAATACGAAGCCCTGATAGCAGGCCTCGAGATCGCCATCGACATGGGAATTGAAGACCTCCTCATATACGGGGATTCTCAGCTGGTCGTCAGTCAAGTAAATGGTGACTACCAAACGTGCAAGCCGGAGTTGGTGAAGTACGGCGAAAGGGTGCAACAACTATTGACCCAAATTCCCTCCTATACTTTGGAGAACATACCGCGCGCGGAAAACAGCAAAGCAGACGCGTTGGCTAAACTTGCTAAAGAACTGGCTGACGAGAACCTCGACGACGTCAGAATCGTGGTACAAAGCCGCCGAGTGCTCGCCCCGGCAGAAATATCTTCGGAATCATGCGAAAAAAGGGAACGACTGAGCAGATGACCCTACAAATAAAAGACCATGAGAAGGCCGAGGACTGGAGGGAAGTCTTCATAGACTACTTTAAATCCCGCCGAATGCCCGAAGAAGCGTCCTCAAGGCATCAGCTCATGAAACGAGCTTTATCTTTCGCTTTTGTCAACGACATTCTATACAAGAGATCATTTGATTCTCTATGGCTGAGATGCTTAGGACCTGACGAGGCAGAAAGAGTCATTCAGGAAGTTCATGATGGACTTTGCGGTTCTCACCAAGCAGGCCCAAAGATGAAGTTAAAAATTAAACGGATGGGTTATTACTGGCCCACGATGATCCAGGACTGCCTCGCGTATGCGAAGCAATGCCACTCATGCCAGATCCATGGAGACTTCATCCACCAACATCCGAATCCACTGCACCCGACGCTGGCTAGTTGGCCATTCGAAATGTGGGGGACTGACATAGTCGGCCCCATTGAGCCAGCATCATCCCGGGGACACCGTTTTATTCTGGCGACAACTGATTACTTCTCCAAATGGGCAGAAGCAGTACCACTGAGGGAAGTGAAGACGGAGAATATCCTCCATTTCTTCAAGACGCACGTCATCTATCAGTTCGGAACTCCACGGCGGATTATCTCCGATAACGGGCCGGCCTACCGAAGCCATAAGATTAGCCGCTTCGCACAGCAGCACAATATAGACTGGAGATATTCTTCAGTTTACAATCCACGAGCTAACGGTCTGGCCGAGGCTTTCAATAAGACCTTGACGAAGATTATAAAAAAGACCGTCTCCAGGAATAAGAGAGACTGGCACGAAAGGCTGCAAGAAGCCCTTTGGGCTTATCGAACTACATTCAAGACGGCCACAAACACAACGCCGTACGCGTTGGTATTTGGGACAGAAGCAGTGCTCCCCCTCGAGATAGAGTTACCCTCCCTACGAGTAGCAGTCCACCACGAGCTGACAAACGAAGAAAATGCTCACCTTCGGCTTGAGGAGCTTGATGCCCTCGATGAAACCCGGCTCATAGCGCAACAACATCTAGAAGCCTACAAAGCAAAGATGACGCGCTCGTACGAAAGATTGACCAGGCCGAGGACATTCCGCCAAAGCGAACTCGTACTAGTGGTCAAAAGACCTATGATCCCCAATCGTGCCAAGCGGGGAAAATTTGAGCCAAACTATGAAGGCCCGTACATCATAGACAAGGTCTACCAGGGTGGAGCCTACCTACTCATGGACATGCACGGTGAAAGGCCTTTCAGGCCAATAAACGGCCGCTTCTTGAAGAAATACCACGCTTAATAAGCTGCAGCCTAGGTCAATGATGGATGACGACGACTATGTCCGCTCACTATTTTCCTAGGCTCAGACTTTACAAGCAGCAGCCGGCCTTCCTATAACGACGGACCGAAACGTCCTTAAACTATCGACGGACCGAAACGTCCTTAAACTATCGACGGACCGAAACGTTCTTAAACTAACGACGGACCGAAACGTCCCTAAAACTACTACCGCAGCATCCTTAGGCTGACGAGATGGATAAAAAAAAAGGAGATAAAAAAAAATGATAAAAAAAAAAATCAAAAAAAAACGGTATGTCCATAAGCAAAATGGGCACGGATGAAAACTCGAAAAGGGCTCCGTGAGTAAAAACAGCAGGGCTGCCGGCAAGTGTTCGTGAAAACCCGAAAGGGCGCGACCTTGTAAAAAAAAAAGAGAAGAGTAAAAATGATATAAAAAAAAAAAAACGGTATGTCTATAAGCAAAACGGGCACGGATGAAAACCCGAAAGGGCTCCGTGAGTAAAAACAGCAGGACTACCGGCGAGTGTTTGTGAAAACCCGAAAGGGCGCAACCTCGTTAAAGAACACTTACAGAGTCCTCTCGACCTTGTAAGGAGAAACCACCTGCGTGAGATCCTTACGACTCACAAAGGAGCAGCACACTTAGGGATCCTCACGATTCCTAAGGAGAAAATACACTTACGAGATCCTCACGACTCGTAAGGAGAATTCTCTTATGGGACCCTCACGGCTCATGAGATTTGAAAGTCTTAAGTTACAGAAACCTGAACCTGTTCTTAAGCAAATCCTCCACAACCTCCGATATTGCCCTACAAGAGGCTCAATACTGACCCTTGTATACAATCCACGGGCGCGAATAAACATTTCCCCAGCAAAGTCCAACCCTTGTAGGTCCTCTCGACCCATAAGGAGAAAACCCTCTTATAGGATCCTTACGACTTACAGAGGAACATACACTTAGGAATCCTCACGATCCCTAAGGAGAAAATACACCTGCAAGATCCTCACGACTTGTAGGGAGAAATACCTTTGTGAGACCCTTACGGCTCATGAAGTCAAAAGCCTTAGTCGACAGGACCTTAACCCTGTTTGCTAAGCCACCTTTGTTCAACATCGACAGAGGCAAATGATGATTCGCTCCTGGCAACATCCCAGTTGCAGCGATGCTGATGCCGAAATCGGTGTCCAAAATCCGAGCTTGCGGCGAAAAAGCTAGCAAGCCACACATGCCTACGAAATAGCCGAAATGATGGGGCAACTTGCAATAAAAAGCAGCAAGTAAAAATGTATGCATGAAAAATAGCCGAAATGATGGGGCAACTCGCAATAAAAAAGCAGCGAGTAAAAATAAAACAAATAGCCGAAATGATTGGGCACCGCGAAAAATAGCCGAAATGATTGGGCAATCGCGACCTTCGCGATATAAAAAGCTGAAATGATAGAGCATCGCGGAAAGAATAAAAGAAATGATGGAAAAATGAAACCTTTTTGCCCTACAGGTGATACTACAACAATCCCTGTACACAATCCAGGGGCGCAAACAAAGAAGGAGTCGTACTCCTTCCCCCAGGTTTCACCAAAGAAGAAGAAGCCAAATCTCGACGTGCCAAAGGAGACCTGGAGATCATCCCAATACTCGTCTCGTAACAACGGGCACAACTTCAAGCTAAGCGGAACAACGGCAACTCCCAGTTCCATGGCTCGGTGGTATACATATCGCCAACAGTCAAACCTCCATTCCGTGAAGTACGGATACAATCGATAAAATTCCTGGTTACGTGGAACGCGGATAATGTCACTCTTTGACCCCGTGGAAAACGTCCAGAGCGGATCCTGGTCCTCGCAGAGCATGGCAGTGAACCCGTGCGAAGCATCCAGAGCGGAGCCTAGTCCTCGCCTAACGCGGCAGTGAACCCGTGTGAAGCATCTAGTGCAAAATTCCTGGTTACGTGGAACGCGGATAATGTCACTTTTTGACCCCGTGGAAAACGTCCAGAGCGGATCCTGGTCCTCGCAGAGCATGGCAGTGAACCCGTGCGAAGCATCCAGAGCGGAGCCTAGTCCTCGCCTAACGCGGCAGTGAACCCGTGTGAAGCATCTAGTGCAAAATTCCTGGTTACGTGGAACGCGGATAATGTCACTTTTTGACCCCGTGGAAAACGTCCAGAGCGGATCCTGGTCCTCGCAGAGCATGGCAGTGAACCCGTGCGAAGCATCCAGAGCGGAGCCTAGTCCTCGCCTAACGCGGCAGTGAACCCGTGTGAAGCATCTAGTGCAAAATTCCTGGTTACGTGGAACGCGGATAATGTCACTTTTTGACCCCGTGGAAAACGTCCAGAGCGGAGCCTAGTCCTCGCCTAACGCGGCAGTGAACCCGTGTGAAGCATCTAGTGCAAAATTCCTGGTTACGTGGAACGCGGATAATGTCACTCTTTGACCCCGTGGAAAACGTCCAGAGCGGATCCTGGTCCTCGCAGAGCATGGCAGTGAACCCGTGCGAAGCATCCAGAGCGGAGCCTAGTCCTCGCCTAACGCGGCAGTGAACCCGTGTGAAGCATCTAGTGCAAAATTCCTGGTTACGTGGAACGCGGATAATGTCACTCTTTGACCCCGTGGAAAACGTCCAGAGCGGAGCCTGGTCCTCGCCAAGCACGGCAGTGAACCCGTGTGAAGCATCCAGAGCAAATACCGGACTGTGGAGTCCTTAAAATCCACGGACTATGACGTCCTTAACCTTGACCGTGATGTCTTAAAACTAACGATCAACCACCCCGATTCCCTACAGACTTTGCCTCGGTTTAAGGGTACATCTCTTCACTCCTTTGATGCCCGGCGTTGTAATTCCTCAACGTCTTCAAAGAGGTGACGGGTCCCTGCAACCAAACACCGGACTGTGGAGTCCTTAAATCCACGGACTATGAGGTCCTTAACCTTGACCGTGATGTCTTAAAACTAACAGCGGACTGTGGAGTCCTTAAATCCACGGACTATGAGGTCTTTAACCTTGACCGTGACGTCTTTAAACTACGATACCTTGAGATATCCCTGACTCCGTGAAACACGGATAAGGGTGATCACATCCGGCACTTGCAGGCCCTCACGACCTGTAAGGAAGAAAAACTCTCTTGTGAGATCTTTACGACTCTCAAGGGGAAAACCCGCTTAAGGATCCTCACGATCTTTAAGAAGAACTCGCACCTATGGGATCCTCTCGACCTGTAGGGAGAAAAACTCTTTATGAGACCCTCGTGGCTCGTAAAAAGCAAAAGTCTTAGGGAGCAGATCTTAACCCTGAGTCCCGAGCCACTGCTGTCCTGCAAGGAGATCAAGATAGAATATCCACAGAATACATTCAATGAAAAGGGGACACACCATTTAGAAGAAAAAATGTATCTTTTATTCATAAACCAAAACGGGTACAAAGTACAATTTATGAAAGAAACAAAAAGAAAATACTCTCATCCATGAATATGTACAAAAAGGAAGGAAAATATACAAATGTCTCAAGCCGGCGGGCGATTCAGCAGCTCGGTCAGCTCATCCTGCTTTTGCTGAGCCACGGCTTCATGACGCAAGATCTCCAAAAGATGAGCCTCCGCTTGAGCTTGCTGGGCCTGATATGAAGCAAGCCGGGCTTCAAGCTCTTTCTCAGTGGCCTTATGAGCCTCAACCCTCTCACGAGTAAACGTGGCAGCTTTGTCGAGAGCCACCACCTCTTTAATGGACTCCTGAAGCACCCGCCAGAGTTCATACGCTTTGTTGGCCCTGGCTGTGAGATTGGCTTGAAGCTCGCTCAGCGCCTTGGAGGCTAACTCCCTTTCCGAGAACTTGCGACCGAGCCTCTTCTCACACGACGTCATGTTGGCCGCGCACCGTGCTATCAACCCTCGTAACTCCGCCTTTGCAGCCACGGCCTCCGAGGAAAGGCGAGAACACTCGAGAGTGTGCAGGCAAGCCTCCACTCGCCGGCAGAACTCCACCCAGACTTGCACCACCTCTTCGTTGTGGTAGGTGGCAAGAAAAGGAAGAGAACCGTTAGCCTCAGCAGCGAATGCTTCAGCCGTGGTCGTGCTGCCAGCACGAAGCTCCTCGATCAGAGACGACAAGGAGACGAGGCTTAATTGAGCCAAGCGTTCTGAAGCCCGCAAGGCATAAGGGCCGGGTGGCATCACGATGCGCGACTCCAACGCCGTGGAGACCGGCAGAGCTGTTCAAATTTAAAAGACGTCAACAAAATGCTCAAGCAAGGAACGAGTGAGAGTGCAATGAAATGTCACTCACCGACAGTCGTGCAAGTAGGAGCTGAAGGCTCCTCTGGCCCTTCGAGAATCTCGACCTCGTCATCGGCTTCCAGAACTGCAGAAAACGTCAATGTCAGTACAAAAAAAAAATACAATAACAACGATGCTATGAGAAGAGATAGACGACACCAACCTTGCCCAGACGAGAGGACAATGCGTTGAGGGGAGATCGCCTGCGGAGCTGCCATCTCCAATAAACGCTGAAATGACTGTCGGGGCGATAGATCCGCGATCGTGGCCGCCAAACCGCGCAATTCTGGGAAAGATAAAAGAATTCAGACTATGAAGGGGTTGCTAAATTAAAACACGGAGGGATACCTTCAACACTCCTCCCATTCTGAGCCGGGGGGATAGCAGCTTCAACGGTTTCTGCCGTAACCTCAGACTCCAACAAAGGGAGAATAGTCACGACCACCTCACTCTCAGCCCTTGGGCCGCCCTCAGTAAGAGTCATTGGGGCGGCGGCCTCCAAAGGAGCTTCCCCCAGAGGGGCAAGCACTCCCTGGTCAAGAACCGCCGCTGGAAGTTCCGCCGTGAGAGGAGCAGCCTCGTCAGCCCCCTCCACATCCAACAAGGCTTCATTGGGAATCTCGGCGGGCTTTAGCTTTAATAGGCCCGTAGGAAGCTCCCCCAGCGTCGAAGATTCTGCATGATTCAAATAAGAATAATGATGTATATGCACAGGCATAAATAATCGGGGAGACTACAAAGGAAGTACAACATACCTATACGCAAAGAAGCCCTCAATATGGCTTCTTCAAGCCGCTGCTCCTTCTCAAGGAGGTAGGCTCGCCGGGGTTCAAGCGTAGACTCATGACCGCAGGTCCACAAAGAGAGTGCATCAGCTGCGTCTTCTGAAACGGCCTGCTTCAAAGCCCTTTCCCCCCATTCCTCCAAAGGGCCGATAAATCGCCGCCGAATCCACGAAGGGTCTTCGTAGAAAATTACAGCGGGGTAAGATTTCTTCGGAACCTTGGCATTATGAGACGCGTCTTTTGAGCGCCGTATGGCCTCGGCCAACTGCGCAGCCTCCTCATCCACTGAACTCGGGAAGAGAAGTCCAGCGTCTGACCCTTGCACGGCCAATGGTTCGTCTTCAAGGATAGGCTCAGACTCCATCACAGAATCAAGCGGGGCAGTAGTCGCTTTCTTCCGCCGTTTAGACCCGGAGCCGGTCGCCGAGGATGACCGCTTCCTCCCTCGCGAAGCCTTAGGGCGGCACTGGCCCACATCGCCCTCGGCGCCCTCATTCCCGTTACTCTCGCTCGGTGCCACAACCGAGGATGACATCGCCATTGTCGACGCCACAGGAGGCGGCGCCGCCACCGGCAGGGGTGCTACTACTGGGGCCCGTTTACCCCTCGATCGGGAACCCAAGGGCATACCAGCCGTTGGAGTAAGGTCTACCCCTGACTCCCCCGGAATGAGCGCGGTGCCGATTTCCCTCAAAGGAAAGCGGACCGGAGCCCTTGGCCGTAGCTTAGCCCCAGGAATCAGAGGAGGGGCATCGTGGCCAAGAAGCACCCTCCTTTCCTCGAGAATGATCGGGCTGACCCGATGAAGATACCAACCCGTAAACGCGCCCACGCATCGGGGCATGTACTCAGCTTCAGGGACCATGAAATAAGAGCCGGTGTTCAGCCTCATGAAATGATGAGCGGCATCACGAACAGCATCAAGCGAAGGGATCGGGGCGACTATAAAAGCCTCAAAAGGAACACCCTGGTCGTATCCAAGCTGCCGGGCGAATCGATGCGGATTGTACCGCATAAAAAGAGCCGCACTGTCTTGGCGAAACACCAGGTAGCCCGGTCTGATTGCATACAAATGCGTGGCCTCCCGGGGCTTCAGAGAAGGTGCGTTGTCTTTCGACTGGTCCCAGAGTTGTTGAACGGGACCCGAAGGAGTAGACAAAACCCGATCATTGAAAACCAACCCGCCAGCGGTGGCATGAGGAGAAATCAGCACCCGAATGGCCCCAAATTGAGTCGGGTCGGCAGCAGAAGCACCCACCAGCCGCATAAGTCGCGGGAAGGGATAGGCGTCGTAAAAGGCGGGCCTCTGATGCATAGCAAAAGACCCCAGCACATGCATTTCGATCCATGACGTGAAATAATGAAGCGAAAAGTTCACTACATCCACGCCAGGAGTAGAGGTATTAGCTGCGGTGCCCAATCCATTATAGAGGTGCGCCAAGGCCGGGATGCCGATGGCCAACCGCATCCCCTCAGCAATACGATGAGCCGGGTAGATGACCGAGGCTCTCATGAAGCGGCGATGCATGGGGATAACGAACCAACTAAGCCAGACGCTAACAAACCCCACAAAGAACGTCTCCTCGTCCATGCCCGGGACAGCAATGGATTCAAAAGATATCGGCGATATAATAGGGATGTAATATTGAGGTAAATCTGACTCGTTGGTCGGCAACCTCTTCGGACCGAACTCAAAGAGGTCCCCAATGTTGGCAAACTTCGGGGCTGTCTTCGATAAGGCGTCCTTACGAAGGAAATAAGCAATGAAGCTCTTGAAAGTGACACCCTGCTCCTCGGACTCGGTGAATAATCGGTCGAAGATGCCTAGGGCCTTAATTAAACTAGGGCGCTTATGGCGAACAGCATTCTCAGCGGACAGGCCGTCAACTGGTGCAGACTCGGGCTCGAAGACATACTCGTCAGGAGGCAACAACTCCTCATACAGTGCGCCCCTGATCGGCAATCCCGAGATTTCATAGAACTCTGCAAGAGAGATCGAGACCTCACGATCTCCTAAGATGAAAGTGTTGGTAGGAAGATTCCATTGGTTTAAGAACGCCTTAACCCACCAGGCATGCGGGGACTTATAATGAAAGAGCGACGCGTATATGGCCTGATAAAGCCCGACTTTCTGCAACCGCGCACGATGGGCAGAAAGGATGTAGCGAGCCCAGAGAAGATAGCCCGTGGGATGCCGGGGAGTAAGCCCTATTTTATAAATTTGCCCCCATGGGTGGGCCTCACCTTGGCAGATACGCCGCCCCAAGATGTCTATGGCCGGAATCGGATGATTCGGAATACCGGTCGTCGAAGGCTCAAGCCTCCCCGTTGGAGTCCAGTTGGGCATTTCCACAGCAAAAGCTGTCCTTGGAGGATCCATCGGTAAAAAGGGAAAAGTAGGCTCCGTTGGCACCGCGCAGAGAAAACTCCGACGACCCTGAATAATCTGACTATACCAAGACCCCCACTGAAGAAGGTTGGTGCAGTTCGGGTCATGAGCCCGAATCATCGCCATCGCTTCCTCATCAGACGGTGACTGAGGAAAAGCCGCCTCCGAGCGAGAAAAGGGAAAGCGTGGAGCAGAAGCCATCGCACCTGAAATCCAATAAAAGAAAACCGTTAAAAGGAAAGTCAGCGATATTTATTCATGCATGAACATGAAGACTAGTGGGAGAAAGCAACAGCAAAGTTTCCTGGGACCATTGGCTATAAAACACATGGGCCCCACAGAATCCGGATGACGGCTCATTAATAATGAGACCAAACAGTTACAATAAAACAAAAGGGAATATCCTCATTTAATAAAAAATGATGGCCATGCACATTCCCCCAACAGGATCTGTCTCGGGCTCTACAGTGGATCCAATAAAATCAAAGGAATTGAATTCACACAAAAAGACATCATTACAAAGCCCCCATTGCATTAATTGCAGGAAGAACAACCTCGGGCCAAGAGACCCCAGGAAGCCTCTGTGTGAAGAAATCGAGTTCTTCGTTGGAATTAAATTCCTTATTAAGAAAAGGGAATTAAATTCCCAGAAACATTTTTGGATGGAATTAAATTCCATGGGTTTGAACCGCCATCATCATCTCCCTAAGGGATCATCTGAACCCTAAGTGATCTACTGCGGGAAGTCAAGTGGTCTCATATTTTGGTTAAATTACTTGAAGAAAAATGGGTTCTTTGTGAAACCCTTGATCTGGATTTAAAATCCAGAGAGTTTTGTCAAAACGAAGGTGCTTCGATTACCATTACCTGAAGAAAAAGAATCCCTTTAGAGCAGAGTTAAACTCTGAAAATATTTTAAAACAGAGAACTAAGCTCTGGAAGAAGAGAATTAAATTCTCAGAAAAAGTTCTCAGAAGAAGAAGATGAACAAAGTAAAGGCTCTTATGAAGAGACAGAGGTATTTATAGAAGACAATGAAAACGCTTCGTCTCCCCAGATCCCTAGAGGAATCCAACGGTCACAAGAGGTGACAGCGTTGCACTCACGTGCAGACACGTGAGAACAACGCTGTGGGGGCATTTGTTTCCTGATTTAAAATCAGGAAAGCTTCTGGGAAAAGCTTGAAAAAGGGGGTCACGTGTTGGCACGTAACACCTAAAAGGCATCATCAAGTCAAGTTCAGTCTCCTGACTACGCTGAAGAAAATGGGCTTCAGAAAGAGTCACGTGCTCCCACGTGACCAGGGTCACGTGGCGACACGTGACATTTAAATGCAAGCGTCAAAGGCACACAAGTTCTCTGATCAAGTCAAGAAAAGGCTTCAGAAGAGGTCACGTGTTCCCACGTGACCAGGGTCACGTGTTGGCACGTGACGTTCAAGACAGCAGACTCGTTCTCCAGACGAACCAAGGAAAGAGAGTTCAAACAAGGGTCACGTGCTCACACGTGACCAGGAGTCACGTGGTGGCACGTGACGCTTAAGCAACGATCAGAAGACAGAGCGCAAAAGAAAGGAAAAGGCTCATTCCAAAGGGGGTCACGTGCCCACACGTGACCATGGGTCACGTGGTCACACGTGACCGGCTTTCAAAGCCCATTGTGTTAACAGAATTAAATTCTGAAGGAAATTCAAATCTTTCCAAAGGAAAGCAACTATCTGGAACCAATCAAATTAAAGATTCAGAGGTGATGAAATATCGTCTATCTATGGGAAAATCTCGGGTTTGGAAAGATTTCCCCTTTAAATCTAACCAAAATAATAAAGGAGAATCTCTGGATTTAAAATCCAATGGTGAATAAAATTCACCTAATAATCCAAAGGTCCAAAATGAATGATGGATGCAAATCAAATCTCAATGAAGATTCGTAAAAAACCGATTGATTCGGCTGCTTCTCCTATAAATAGGAGCCAAGAGACACAGAGAAAGAGAGACATAGGCAGAAAAGAAAAAAAAAGGAGGAGAGCTTTGATACTTTGAAAAGACTCGGATCTTCTGCAAAAAACCCTAGGTAAGAAAGGGAAGGCCTTTTGAAAGAAAGAGAATTTAATTCTCAACAGAGTTTAACTCTGATAATGTAAAAACAGAAGAACATATTTCTTCTCTCTTTGATGGAGGACCTGCAAAGTGCACATCTCCCCTTAAGGTTGAGAATTTAATTCTCAATGGGTTGAGATCCTGCCATGCAGATCCAAAACATGGAGAAGGAATACAAGCACGAGAATTTAATTCTCACAGAACTATAGGAATTTAATTCCTTTAAAATAAAAGTTAGGGCTTGACCCTATATCATGGGAATTTAATTCCTTCAGAACAAAAAAGAAACAGGGTTTAACCCTAATTAAGAACCTAGTTCTGTCGAAACAGCGGGAATTTAATTCCCTTAATCATAATTTAACAGAGGATGGAAGTTTAAACTCCTTAAAAACTTTTATTAGGGTTTAACCCTATTCAGCCCTTCACGTATATGAGGAATTTAATTCCTACAGAAAATTCAGAGTTAAACTCTATTCCAGAAAACAAAGTCTTCGAAAGGAAGTAGGAATTTAATTCCTCTGAAATTTACAGTTCGAGGAATTTAATTCCTGAAAGAAGATTAACAAAGCCTCTAAACAAAATACATGGAGGCAGGGTCACGTGTCATCACGTGACCCCCCAAGAGATCTACAGAAAGCCCCTTTGAGGCAGCACCCCACGTGACCCACGTGACCCTCGGCAGAAGCTCTAATACATAGGCATTTGAATGCCCATCACGTGATGGCACGTGATGCTCTGAAAGACACGATAATCTCAGAATAAATAAAGGGAGGGCGCTCTCACGTGCTGCCACGTGACCCCTCTTGCCTTAGTGTTTAACACTAAATTAAAACTCTCGAACCCAGTGTTAAAATACTGTTGGGCCTTAGTGTTCAACACTAAATAAAAAGCTTCATCTGCAGTGTTCAACACTGATCTGTTTTAGTGTTTAACACTAATTTGAAAAGCCTTGTTGCTGGTGTTTAACACCAATTATCTCTTAGTGTTAAACACTAACTTGTCAACCCCATTCCCAGTGTTCAACACTGACTGCTCTGTAGTGTTTAACACTATGCTTTGGCCCAATTGGCCTAAACGGATAGAGGCAAAGCCTCTCCTGATTGGACTTAGCCCAAGATGGCCATAAGTCCTCAATTGGTGATTAACTGGTCCAATGGACTCATAACATAATGAATTCGTCTTGACCCCAAATTGGGCCAAAGACTATTTAATCCACTCCGGTTCTAGGGTACATCTCGTCACTCCTTTGATACTTGGCATTGTAATCCCTCAATGTCTTCAAAGAGGTAACGGGTCCCGACGACCACACATTGATATGGACTGTGGGGTCCTTAAACTCATGTCTAATGCAAATTCCTGGTTACGTGGAACGCGGATAATTTCACTCTTTGACCCCGTGGAAAACGTCCAGAGCGGAGCCTGGTCCTCGCCAAGCACGGCAGTGAACCCGTATTAAGCATCCAGAGCACAGCGGACTGTGGAGTCCTTAAACCCATGGACTACGACGTCCTTAACCTTGACCGAGATGTCTTAAAACTAACAATGGACTGTGGGGTCCTTAAACCCATGGACTACGACGTCCTTAACCTTGACCGAGATGTCTTAAAACTAACAACGGACCGCAATGTCCTTAAACTACCCATGGACCGCAATGTCCTTAAACTACCCACGGACCGCAATGTCCTTAAACTACCCATGGACCGTAATGTCCTTAAACTAGAACAATAGAGCCCCGCATGCTCTTTTGTCGGATCTAAACGGTCCCGTTTAAGTTGATCTTAGCCTCAAAGATGGCTAACGTATCCTTAAACCTTCAAACAGAGTGGACTATAAATCCCCCCAATTAACTCTGGCTCGAGGGTACATCCCTGAACTCCTCTGACATCCGTCGTTGTAATCCTTCAACGTCGTCAGAGAGGTGACGGGTCCCGACGGCCATACATTCATGGACCACTATGTCCCTAAACTGGAACATTAGAGTCCAAACGCTCTTTTGTCGGATCTAAACGATCCCGTTAAGTTGATCTTAGTCACAAAGTTAGACTAACGTATCCTTAACAAACGTTTGAGTTGATCTTAGCCTCAAGTATGGCTGACGTATCCTCAAACCAAACCCCCCAAACCCAAATCTAAGATAATACGGATTTGGACTAGTCCACGCCCTGCGGGCGACGACATAACTCAGTCTCCGTAAACAATCCACGGGCAACAAAATACAAAACAGATACCCACGACACGAAGTGACCATCTGGAGAAGGAGAAAGTTGTTACTGCAATGCGGTAGCGTAATTAACTGCAGGGGCTTGCGCCTGCAGGGAAGAGCGTCCCCACAATCAAAACCCCCTCAAACGAGGGGGAATCTGACGAAGTCTGCTACATCGGACGCATCCGTCTAAACCTTCGATACGTGGTGCCATAAATCAACTTGGCATCTTCGAAGAGGTGGACGGATAGCACCAATTAGCATCTGCCCCGAATCTCAGGCAAGACGCGGTGTCGCGCCGTCTTTCGGAGGGGAACAGTCTACACATGCGCGAAGCGGTTATTCTTACTTCATTACTTTTACGGATGACTTTTCAAGGTACGGTTATGTCTTCTTGATGAAGCATAAGTCCGAAGCCTTTGAAAAGTTCCAGGAATATAAGAATGAAGTAGAAAAACAAACCGGCAAAAGTATCAAGATTCTAAGATCGGATCGAGGTGGAGAATACTTAAGTGCCGAGTTCCTGAATTACTTAAAAGAGAATGGAATTCTCTCTCAGCTCACTCCTCCATACACTCCGCAACATAACGGTGTATCGGAGAGACGGAACCGGACCCTATTGGATATGGTACGGTCCATGATGAGTAACGCTGAGTTACCGCGATCATTCTGGGGGTATGCGCTAGAATCAGCTGCATACCTTTTGAACCGAGTTCCCACTAAGACTGTGCCCACCACACCATATGAGATGTGGTGTGGAAAGAGGCCCCATCTTAATCACATTAAGACATGGGGATGTCCAGCTTTTGTCAAAAAGCAGCATGCGGACAAACTCGAGGCACGCTCAGTACAGTGCAAGTTCGTGGGATATCCAAAGAACTCCAAGGGATATTTCTTCTACTGCGAAGAGGAACAAAAGGTTTTTGTTTCTCGTCATGCCTACTTCTTGGAAACTGAGTTTTTGGAAAACCAGATAAGTGGGAGCACAGTAGAGCTGGAAGAAATTCCAGAACCACGAGCTATTACTGAAAGCTTAGAGGAACCAGAGGGTTCAAAAGAACAGGACATTCCTACGCCGCTCCGCAGGAGTAGTAGGCAGTCTCATCCGCCCGAGAGATACTACGGTTTTCTCATAGACTAGGATAGAGAGGATTGCATCATAGATTATGATGAGCCTACTAGCTTCCAGCAGGCCGTTCAGAGCGTTGACTCGGTAAAATGGCTGGATGCAATGCGGACCGAAATGGAGTCCATGTACACCAACAAAGTATGGACGTTGGACATTGCTCCAGACGGGGTAAAACCTGTAGGATGCAAGTGGATCTTCAAAAGGAAGATTGGTGTAGATGGACAGGTTGAGACCTATAAAGCTAGACTGGTTGCAAAGGGTTTTCGTCAAAGACCTGGTTTGGACTATGACGAGACCTTTTCTCCAGTGGCTATGCTGAAATCCATTCGGATCCTTCTTGCCATTGCTGCCTTCCACGATTATGAGATTTGGCAGATGGACGTAAAGACCGCTTTTCTAAATGGAAATTTAGAGGAGTGTGTCTATATGGACCAGCCAGAGGGTTTCATTCAGAGTGGAAGCAGCGGAAAGGTGTGCAAGTTGCTTAAGTCCATCTATGGACTAAAGCAGGCATCGCGGAGTTGGAACATCTGTTTTGATGAGACGGTCAAGGAATTTGGCTTTATCAAAAATCCAGATGAACCATGCATCTATAGTAGATTTGTAGCGAGAACTGTAGTATTCCTCGTTTTATACGTGGATGACATTCTCTTAATAGGAAATGACATTCCTATGCTACAATCTGTCAAGGGGTTCTTGTCGCACAAGTTCTCCATGAAAGACCTGGGTGATGCCTCATACATCCTGGGGATCCGGATCCATCGTGATAGATCCAAGAGGATATTAGGACTTTCACAGTCCAGGTACATCGACACCATACTGAAAAGATTCAGTATGGAAGATTCCAAGCGCGGTAACCTACCGGCTTGTCACGGGATCACCCTCTCTAAAGAGATGTCTCCCAAGACTGATTTAGAGAGGGATCGCATGTCTATTATACCCTACGCTTCTGCGGTAGGCTCTATAATGTATGCGATGTTGTGTACCAGACCGGATGTAGCTTATGCACTGAGTGTGGTAAGCCGGTATCAGTCAAACCCTGGGGAGAAACACTGGATAGCGGTAAAGAACATTCTCAAGTACTTGAGAAGGACTAAGGAGATGTTCTTGGTGTATGGCGGAAAAGACCTCCAGATCGAGGCCTTTGCTGACTCCAGCTTCCAGAGTGACAAGGATGATTCCAAGGCCATGTCGGGTTTTGTCTTTACCCTCAATGAAGGGGCGGTGTGTTGGAAGAGTTCCAAACAGGAAACCGTTGCAGACTCGACTATGGAAGCGGAATACATCGCTGCATCTGATGCCGCAAAAGAAGCTGTCTGGATGAGGAAGTTCTTGAAAGAACTTCAGGTGGTTCCGTCCATTGTTGATCCAATACCTCTGTATTGCGACAACAACGGGGCTATAGCTTTAGCGAAGGAACCCAGGTCCCATCAGAGATCCAGACACATCTTGAGGCGGTATCACCTGATCAGGGAGATCGTGGATCGTCAGGAGATCGAGGTTCGGAGAGTCGCTTCAGAAGAAAACACTGCAGATCCATTCACCAAGGCCTTGCCCCAGACTCAGTTCGAGCGGCTGATCGAGATGATAGGTCTTCGATACGTCAGTACATGGCCTTAGTGCAAGTGGGAGATTGTTAGTGTATATGCCCTAGAGGCCATTACTGTATCATACTGGTTTGTATATTACTTAATGGAAGCTTGGGATATTCACCTTGTATATACAATCTTGCTCAAAATGGTAGTATGCTACTTGGTTTGTTTCTACTTCAATGTGTACATGTGTTTATTTTATGATATCACCTATACGCATTAGTGGAGCCCTTAGGATCTTTGCTTGATTACCAGCGTTGTGATGGCAGTCACACTGGTGGGGGCTGGGTAATCTATAAGCACATCCTTATGCAGGTCCCTTGTCGCAGGACTATCGAGACAGGGCATCGATACTCCGGAGTAGACTAGCGCATGCGCTTCTCATCCCAGTGTGGGAGACGGTCTGTCCCACAGCCGTCAGTGCGTCGTACTTGAGATAGTATGCGGGTGCTCGTTAGGTTACGAGTACACTGGACAGGACTCGTCGGGAACTGACTAGTTGGTATTATACCTATCGTCAGTTATCAGTTCCCAGGTGACATGAGTACAGCTTAGTCCGCTGACTTGACACTGGCACTTCGCCTCGAGTGTGTTCCCACTGTACTTTGATTACTACCCTACCACGGCTCAAAGGAGTCGTGCAAACAGGTGGTAGTTGGGTGCAGTCCCGAAGCACTTGGAGGCAGTGACGGTTAGACAGGATTCGTCTCTCCCGGTATTGGGGGTTGACATCGCGCTGTGTCTAGGAGAGCCATTACACGAGTAGTCCCTGGCCAGGGCAAGCGAGATATACTGGTAGGCTTCCAGTGTTATCTCAGGGTGTTTTGGGCTTCACTCCGACACGACTTGTACCGCTATTAGGGGACTGACGTTTACCGCCCCTAGGCCCGACATGCGATGTATCAGACGAACAGACCGGACTGTACGGAGACTGTCACATTCAGACTCAGTAGGAGTTCAGATGGGGTTCACCTCGTCAGTCTTCTTATCGGCATCTACCTGGGGACCGTTACACACAGCTAGTGCCGCTTGCGGTCTGTGGTTAAACCCACTGCCAGCGTAGTGTCGAGTCTTTAGAGTCCCACATAGAGGGCTATTCGCCTCTGGGCAAAACAGAGTAGAGGTCGCATGGTTTTGCGACAGGGTTCGTTCTCATCCGCGCACTTGTGCACGTTTGGAGTCCGGACGGATATTACTAGCGGGCTCTGGTTTGAGCCAGATACTGGTATATGTTTTGGGGTTGATTTTATCTCATAGTATTCATGTTCCTCGGAACAAGAATGCGGGTGTGTATGCACAGTTGATTGAGGCGGAGGAAGAGGATTTTCATTAGGGTTTCGGAACGGGTGTGCATGCACAGTTGACAGTTGTCTTTTTCCAAACCCTAATGAATTTATGATATATCAATTAATAATATTAATTAAATGAAATTGTGTCATGGTTGGGTTTGTTGACTTGTTGACCAAGGTTGACTAGTTGACCATGGTTGAAACTTTGACTATCATCATTACATATCAAAGATGCTCTTTGATTCTAGCAAAACCATTTAATGTGTGTAATGATAATTGTCATTTCAAACCATCCATCAACTATTTCATTTTGATTATTATTATTATTTTGATAATTCATTTGATATTATGTTATGGTTGTAAAAAGCTTTTCATTCTATCATAACACTTCTCTCTCCTCTCTTCTTCTTCCTCCTCCTCTAGTTCAAGGAGCTTCCTTCTCATGTGTTGAGAATCCCTCTCCTTGAGATAAAAACACCCCAAAGCCACTCTCTACTCACTCTACGGTTAGAGGTTTAGCAAGCCAAAGATCCTAGTTCTCTCAAAGTTCGAGAAAGGAGCCCGAAGGTTGAACCCTCAGGTGGATCCATCTTTGACGGAAGAAGGCGACGAGGAAAAGCACCATCCAACCCCTATAAAGGTTTCAAGAAGATGGAGTTCAAGTTAGGTATAACCACTTTTCCGAGTAGCTAACTCTCTTTAGTTTTGTAGCTAGTTTAGTTTAGAAAAGATCCCGACTTTGTTAGTCTATGTTGCCCTATGCGCTAAAAATTTGATTTTTATACCGTTTCCGCCTCCCCGCAAGAACCGGGGTTGGCAACGTGGACTTACAGATAGTATTGTCCGCTCTGGTCAAAACCGCACGGTTTTGTCCTTCGGAATGAACCGGACCCGACCAGGGGCCACTTCCCAGGAGATCACCCATCCCAGAACTTCCCTGGCTCGAGCACGCTTAACTACGGAGTTTTCAAACTCTTGTAGTGCCAGTTCACTTAAAAGGCGCCTCTGTATTGAAGAGTGGTATCATTTCATTTATAGTACAGATCTGCCCCCTTTCGGAATGTATTCCGAAGAGTCCCCATTGTTCTACAGTGGGTCTGGGTCCCGACATTCTCCCCACCTTTAAAAATCGTTCGTCCTCGAACCACAGACCTACTATTGAGGAACCTGGCTTTGATACCATTCTGTCATGCCCCAACCCCAATACAGAGAGTATTGTCCTGCTCTAGTCGAAACCGCACGGTTTTGTCCTTCGAGACGAACTGGACCCGGCCAGGGGCCACTTCCCAGAAGGTCACACATCCCAGAACTTCCCTGGCTCGAGCACGCTTAGCTACGGAGTTCTCAAGCTCCTGTAGTGCCGGTTCACTTAAAAGACGCCTCTGTATTGAAGAGTGGTATCATTCCATTTATAATATAGATCTGCCCTCTTTCGGAATGTATGCCGAAGGTTCCGCATTGTTCTACAGTGGGTCCCACGGAATCAAGAGGTTTCCCCCATGGATTCAAGAGGTGGCCACCGCCCATTTAACATGACACTTGGCATGGCACTTTGTTCCGTGTGGCACTTTGTTCCGTGAGCAAGAACCGGGTCCCGACATTCTCCCCACCTTTGATTAATGGTTTCACACGGTTTTGTAATACAGACCTACTATTGAGGAACCGGCACTGATACCATTCTGTCATGCCCTACCCCCAATACAGAGAGTATTGTCCGCTCTGGCCGAAGCCGCACGGTTTTGTCCTTCGGGGCGAACCGGACCCGGCCAGGGGCCACTTCCCAGGAGGTCACCCATCCCAGAACTTCCCTGGCTCGAGCACGCTTAACTACGGAGTTATCAAGCTCTTGTAGTGCCGGTTCACTTAAAAGACGCCTCTGTATTGAAGAGTGGTATCATTCCATTAATAGTACAGATCTGCCATCTTTCGGAATGTATGCCGAAAATTCCCCATTGTTCTACAGTGGGTCCTACGGACTCAAGAGGTGGCCCCGACCCATTTAACATGACATTTGGCGTGGCACTTTGTTCCTGTTTATCGCCGGAAACCGGGAAGACGGACTGTCTTGCCTGAATCTGGGGGCAGATGCTATTTGGTGCTATCCGTCCACCTCTCCGAAGATGCTAAGTTGATTTATGGCACCATGTATCGAAGGTTTAAACGGATGCAGCCGATGTAGCAGACTTCGTCAGATTCCCCCTCGTTTGAGGGGTTTTTGATTGTGGGGACGCTCTTCCCTGCAGGCGCAAGCCCCTTTAGTTAATTACGCTACCGCATCGCGGTAATAACTTTCTCCTTCTCCAGATGGTCACTTCGTGTCGTGGGTGTTTGTTTTGTTTGTGGTTGCCCGTGGATTGTAAACGGAGACTAATTTACGTTGTCGCCCGTAGAATGTAGATTAGTCCAAATCCGTATCTTTTTAGATTTGGGTTTGGGAGTTGGGTTTAAGAATACGTTAGCCTCATTTGAGACTAAGATCAACTTAAACGTGTGTTAAGGATACGTTAGTCTAATTTCTAGACTAAGATCAACTTAACAGGATCATTTAGATCCAACAAGAGAGCATTTGGGCTCTATTGTTTAGTTTAGGGACATTGCGGTCGATTTCCAGTTTAGGGACATGGTGGTCCATTGTTAGTTTAAAGACATCCCGGTCAAGGTTAAGGACATCGTAGTCCATGGGTTTAAAGGGACCCCACAGTCCAGTTTAAAAACATCGTAGTCTATAAAGTTTAAGGACGTCGTAGTCCATGAGTTTAAGAACCCCACAGTCCGTGAAATGTGTGGTTATCGAGACCCGTCACCTCTCTGAAGACGTTGAAGGATTACAACGATAAATATCAGAGGAGTTCAGAGATGTACCCTTGAATCAAAGTGGATTAAGTGAACTGTAGCCCAATTTGGAACTAAGATCAATTAATTAGGTTATGAGCACATTGGCTCAGTTGGGTCTGAATTGATGACTTATGGCCAATTTGGGCTAAGTCCACTTAAGTTTGAAATATTGGTCCTTTGGTTGGACCGTTGAACATTTTCCTGGGTTCAGCCCCTCATTATTTAGCAATGCTAAACATTTTCATCTTAGATTTTCTCAATTTTGAGATTCGTTTGGAGGAGGGACTTTTGCCTCTGGAAAATTAGCCAATTTGGCTAAAAGTAGTGTCAAACACTAAAGAACAACAATGTTAAACTTTGGAGACAGAACTCTCAAATTAGTGTTAAACACTAGAAAATAACAGTGTTAAACAGTGGAAATTAGTGTTAAACACTAAAAGAGGAAGGGGTCACGTGGGAGCACGTGATGGCATCAAAAAGTGGGGCCAGATCCCCTTTATTTTGTTCTGCAAACAAGTGTTAAACACTTTTAATTTTCATAACCATCACGTGTTGGCACACAGAGATGGGACCAGATCCCCTTTTACTTTGCTTTGCAAATAAGTGTTAAACACTTCTTTTATATTCTATCACGTGTTGACACGTGATGAGGATTTATGCATCGATAATTAAAGCACTTGCTGAGGGGTCACGTGAGGACACGTGAGAGCGCCCAAAGTTTCTTTTCTTCTGCTTTTTCTTCCTGTGCTTTTGGAGGTCACGTGGGAGCACGTGAGGCGTTGCCTCAGAGCCTTTTCCTTCTCATTTTGGGGATCTTTTCGGGGGTCACGTGGGGACACGTGACCTTAGTTCTTTGCATGCTTGAAGATCTCTTTATCTTTAAGAATTAAATTCTTTGTAGGGATAAACCCTAATTTTGATTCTGGGGGAATTAAATCCCTATTATGAAAGGACTAAATTCTTATGGAGGGTTAAACCCTAATTTTATTTTTTAAGAGGAATTAAATTCCTGTGAATTTGAGAGAATTAAATTCTCAATTAGGGTTAAATCCTAGTTCTGTCCATCTTGAGAGAATTAAATTCCTATAATCTTGGGAGAATTAAATTCTCATATAAGGTTGTCTTGGAGGAATTAAATTCCTATAATTTTGGGAGAATTAAATTCTCAAAACTCAATTCCCCCTCTAAGTTTTGGATCTGCATGGCAGGATCTCAACCCGATGAGAATTAAATTCTCAACTTATGGGGAGATGTGCTCTTTACAGATCTTCAACTAGAGGAAGAAATAAGTTCTTTGCAAAAGAGTTAAACTCTTAGATTTTTGAGAATTAAATTCTCTTTTTCTGAAGTTTTGATCCTCTTTTCTTTTTCTCACCTAGGGTTTTCTTTCTGAATTTTCAAAATGCCAAAATTCTCTCCAAAGTTTTCTCTCCAAAATTCTCTATCTCCCTCCTTCCCTTCTCTTGGCTCCTATTTATAGGAGAAGGAAAAGAATTAATTTGTTTAACAAATCTTTCATTGAAAGATTTTGTTTGTTTTCATAATTAATATGAGCCTTTAGATCATTAAGTGAATTTTATTCACCGTTGGATTTTCAATCCAAAAATATTCTGTTTGTTATTTCGGTGAGATTTAGGGGAAATCTTTTCTTGTCTAAGATTTTTTTCCATAAATTGATGATTTTTAATCACCCTTGGATCTTTAATCCAACGGTCCCCATAATCCTTTTCCATTTGGAAAGATTTAGAAGCTTTTAGAATTTAATTCTATTAAACTGTAAGGCTTTCGAAGCCAGTCACGTGCTGACACGTGACCCTTGGTCACGTGTGAGCACGTGACCCCCAATTGAGTTCTTATCTCAGCGTTTATTTAAGCTTCAGTTTTAACCATCACATGTCAACACGTGACCATTGGTCACGTGTGAGCACGTGATACCTCATTGAGATATTTCCTTCTGCCATTTGTTTTTATTTCTGTTTTAACTATCACGTGTCAACACGTGACCATTGGTCACATGTGAGCACGTGACCCCCAATTGGGTCCTTCTTCAGCCGTTTGTTTTTATTTCTGTTTTAACTATCACGTGTCAACACGTGACCATTGATCACGTGTGAGCACGTGATACCTCATTGAGGTACTTCCTGATTTTTAATCAGGGAACAGTGCATAGCATATTTGCTCATAATTTTTGATCCCGGATGAATTATGAAGCCCATAATATATCAAATCGAAGGATTTTTTGAGGTTCTTTTGATACCATCAGAATTTAACAGTTTCTCATTCGGGAGTTTATCAAAATACAGGCCGGAAGATACTGGTTCGCATTTCCTTAAGCGTATCGCTGCCATTTGATACCTTGGACTCTTTTGCACAGAAATTTTTGGCGGGAACAAATGCCCCCCACTACTTTGCCCACATAAGTATGTACGTGGGTGAAGTAGTGCAGAGTTATGCATAGCGTATGATCAGTTTCGGGTTGGTATATAATTTTCAGAATCTTGATCTGAGAAGATAACGAGCGGACACAAGCGTCGTCATTTATCATTGACTCAAATCTCGACTCTTAAGAGATATAGTTCCAAACCCTTAACTCCATGAGCCGCACCTTTCTATCTCTTTATGTCTTACTCTGGCCTGAAGTAGTTTATATGCTCATGAGTAACTTTTCCATTTCAGTGGCATGTAGCTTTGGCAAGTGTGGCTCATAGATGGTCCATCTTGACCTCTTTGCAGGGCAGTGATGGTTTAGGAGACAAGGGTAGGATCTGCCACCTAAGACTTTTCAATTTTATGAGCCGTGAGGGTCTCATAAAGAGTTTTCTCCCTACCAGTTGAGAGGATCCCGTAGGTCTATTTTCTCCTTAGGAATCGTGAGGATTCCTAAGTGCATTTTCCCTTATAAGTCGTAAGGATCTTATAGGAGAATTTTCCCTCTTACGAGTCGAGAGGACCCGTAAGCGGTTGTTTCCCTCTTTGTCGAGATTAGACTTTGGAGAGTGTGACCCATGAATAGTATGCAAGAGTCCATTTTGGACCGACTTGCAGGGCCCCAGTGCTTAGGAAACAGTTTTTTTTATCCCCGCTGCCTAAGGCTTTTCCTCACAAGTCGAGACGAATCGAGCATTTCTCACAAGAACATTCTAACGTCACAGTTAACCTTTGCTCATTACGATAGAGGTCCATTAGGTTCTATGGTACTAAGGTTTTGCCCGTCGTACCGTCGCGTTGGTTGATGTATCCTTCGATAGGCAATCTTGCTGTTCGAGTATCCTTGCGACTGCCGTGTCTCTGATCCCTTCGGGGGCTGGACAAGACGTCTTCAAGCAAACTTCCTAGGCAGTTTGACTGTCAGAAGAGCAAGCGTTAGGAATTTTGCCATGCCGCTTTTTACTTGAGGTTAGGCTCATTTTGGAGAGCCCCGATGAGTCATAACCACTCCGCGCTGGTGTGGGATGATCTCCGATAGTCTTTCAGGTTTTATATGAGTTACCGTCAAGACCCTGAAGCTAGGAATTTGGCCTTTGCTTCGTTTTTCTGGCATTGCGTCTGCTGTAACGAGACGAATGTCGTGGTTGTCTCTAGGTTGTTGGTGAACCGTCGAGGTTTGGAACTAGGGATTTTGCCGTGGCTCCATTGTTGTTGTCGCGTCTGCATCTTGTTGGAGAAAGAACACCGTGGTGACATCTCGTCTGCTGTATCGAGACGAACGTCGAGGTGATGACCACTCCATGTGGGATGATCTCCGGTAGTCTTTTAGGTTTTATATGAGTTACCGTCAAGACCCTGAAGCTAGGAATTTGGCATTTACTTCGTTTGCTTTGGCGTGTCCGGATCCTGTTGGAGGAAGGACGCTGTAGTGACATCTCGTCTGCTGTATCGAAACGAACGTCGTGGTGGTGACCACTCCGCGCTGGCTTGGGATGATCTCCGATTGTCTTTCAGGTTTTATATGAGTTACCGTCAAGACCCTGAAGCTAGGAATTTGGCCATTGCTTCATTTGCTTTGACCGTGAGGTCTTTTGTTGACGTTGCGTCTGCATCCTGCTGGACTGCGAAGGAATGCTGCTGTTGACATTGCGTCTGCTGTAACGAGACGAATGCTGAGGTGGAGCTGGGATTTTGCCGTCACTCTGCTTTGTTTCGACCATAGGGTCTTTCGTTGACGTTGCATCTATATCCTGCTGGACTGCGAAGGAACGCCGTTGTTGACATTGCGTCTGCTGTAACGAGACGAGTGCTGAGGTGGAGTCGGGATTTTGCCGCCACTCCGCTTTGCTGACCATGGGGTTTTTCGTTGACGTTGCATCTACATCCTGCTGGACTGCGAAGGAACGCCGTTGTTGACATTGCGTCTGCTGTAACGAGACGAATGATGAGATGGTCTTTAGGTTGTCTGTGAACCGTCGAGATTTGGAACTAAGGACTATGCCGTGGCTCCGTTTGATGGTGTAGTATCTATGTCCTACTGGAATGAGGAGGCACACCGTTGTTGGTCTCCAGGCTGTAGATGTGGCCATTGAGATTTGGAACTAGGGTCTTTGCCATGGCTCCGTTTCGTTGCGACTCTGAGGTCGGTTGTTGACGTCACGTATGCATCTGGTTGGAGTAAGGAGAAACACTGTTGGTGATCTCTAAGTTGTCGATATTGACGTCGAGACCTTGAAGCTAGGGATCTTCCTTTGCTTCGTTTGTTGATATTGTGTCTGCAATATTGCGACAAATGTCGAGGTTGTCTCTAGGTTGTTTATAAACCGTCGAGATTTGGCTTAGCTTTCTAGTGGAGCCTGTTGGGAAGGTATGTCTCCTTCTTTGTTTGTGCCCCTGGATTGTATACAGGGATCGATGTGATTTCACCTGTAGGGCAAAAAGTTTCATTCTTTCATCATTTTTTTATTCTTTCCGTGATGCTCTATCATTTCAGCTTTTTATATCGCGAAAATCGCGATTGCCCAATCATTTCGGCTATTTTTCACGGTGCCCAATCATTTCGGCTATTTTTCTTTTTACTCGTTGCTTTTTATTGCGAGTTGCCCAATCGTTTCGGCTGTTTTTGTATGCATACATTTTTACTTGCTGATTTTGTTGCAAGTTGCCCCATCATTTCGGCTATTTCATATGCATTTTTTTTGGCTCGCTGATTTTTTCTCGCGAGTAGGGGATTTGGGATCTGATACCAATCTTAGCATCAGCATCGCTGCGACTGGAATATTGCGAGGAGCGAATCATCATTTGCCGTAAAAGGACTTGGAATTTGATACCGTTTTAGGCATCAGCATCGCTACCACTGGGATATTACCAGGAGCGAATCATCATTTGCCTCTGTTGATGTCGAACAAAGGTGGCTTAGCAAATAGGGTTAGGATCCTGTCGACTAAGGCTTTTGATTTCATGAGCCGTAAGGGTCTCATAAAGGTATTTCTCCCTACAAGTCGTGAGGATCTCATAGGTGCGTTTTCTTCTTAGGAGTCATGAGGATTCCTAAGTGCATGGTCTCTTATAAGTCGTAAGGATCTTACAAAAGTGCTTTCTCCTTATAAGTCGAGAGGACTTACAAGGGCTGTTCACCGTGTAAACATATCCCTAGTCACGGATGGGATTTTGTTAGGGAAATGTTTATTCGCGCCCATGGATTGTATACAAGGGTCAATACAGAACCGCTTGTAGGGCAGTATTGGAGGTTGTGGGGGGGGGTGCTTAAGAACAGGTTCCGGTCCCTGTAACTTAAGACTTTCAAATCTTATGAGCCGTGAGGGTCCCATAAGAGGGTTTCTCCTTACGAGTCGTGAGGATCTCGCAAGTGTAATTTCTCCTTAGGAATCGTGGGGATCCCTAAGTATGTTGCTCCCCTGTGAGTCGTAAGGATCTCACGCAGGTGATTCTCCTTACAAAGTCGAGAGGACCTTGCAAGTGTCTTTTAGCGAGATTACGCCCTTTTAGGTTTTCACAAAACTCGCCGGTAACCCTGCTGTTTTTACTCACAGAGCCCGTTCGGGTTTTCATCCGTGCCCATTTTGCATATGGACATACCGTTTTTTATTTTTTATTTTTAACGAGGTTGCGCCCTTTCGGATTTTCGCAAGACTCGCGGTAGCCCTGCTATTTTTACTCTCGGAGCCCTTTCGGGTTTTCATCCGTGCCCATTTTGCTTATGGACATACCGTTTTTTTCAAACGAGGTTGCGCCCTTTCGGGTTTTCGCAAGACTCGCCGGTAGCCCTGCTGTTTTTACTCACAGAGCACTTTCGGGTTTTCATCCGTGCCCATTTTTCTTGTGGACATACCGTTTTTTTTACCACGCCAGCCTGAGGATGCCGTGGGTTGATAGTAGTTTAACGACGTTTCGGTCATTTGCAAGTTTTAGGACATTGCGGTCCATCGTTAGTTTAGGGACGTTTCGGTCCGACGCCAGTTTTAGGACGTAGTGGTCCACCGTCACCGTATTTGAGGCGAATATCTAGTTTACTGACTTTTCGGTCTATGGGGCTTTCTCTATGAATGAGCACGATGCCCCCGACATATCTATCTTTTTCGGAGCATGCGGTTGTGACGGGCTCACCTTCCAGTTTTCGGACAGCGCGAACTTGCCCTGTTGGTATTGGTCTTCAACCCAGTTTTTGAAGACATAGAAATTTTCGATCGGATGGCCCAATACTTGGTGGTAAGGGAAGAAATTAGGATTGTTGACATCATTCAGGAGGAGCTGGTGTTTCGGTTCCGGTAAAGTGATAAGCCTGTTGCGCACTGCTAGTTCGAACAGTCTCCTTGTTGCATCCCGGGGAAATAAGTAAGGACGTTTCAACTTCTCATAGAGGGGTTGCCGCTTGTTGTTTTGACGAACAACCGGTGTAGGGCCACTCGATTGTTATTGAGCGTTGGCGACGAAGGCCGTTTTTCCCTTCCCTTTATCCTTTTTGTTCAATCCCTTGTTTGTGGGTCCGAGATTCTTTCCGGGTAGCATGCAATTGCACGGCTGAATGTTCTCATAGCTCTTCAATTCTTTCGTTTCAAATATGGATTCCTTGAAGAGAGGGTTGAGGGCGATTTCTTCGTCAGAGTCGCTTCCAAAGGTGATAACTTGCGATCCCTTGGTGTCGGCTATGTGACAGTTGCCAGCAGCTCTTTCGTGCTCATCTGTCGTGCTTTTCTGTTCCCGACGAGCCTTGCGCTTTACTCGTTGAACGTGTCGTCGATGGGCAACATATCCCTGCCACCAGTTTTTAAAGGCTATGCACTCCTCTGTGGGGTGTGCAATCCTCTGATGGTATAAGCAGAAGTTAGGATGTACGTCCGCTTCATCAAGATGTATACCACCGGGAGAATTTTCTCTGAAAGAGGGCAGTCTCATCCCCATCGATATGGCTTTGGCGAATCGTTTCCTTGTCTTGATCCTGCTTTCATTTGCGGCGGATGTACTTTGATCTGGTAGGAGTGTTTCGACCCTTTTGTCCAGTCGCCGGCGTTTGGCCTTTTCAAATATGGCTATCTCACGCTCCCGATCGGCTTTACTTTTCAGATGAATTTCATTCAGGAAGGCGTCGATCATTTCGTCTGACGGCCATAGAGGTTCTGGTTCAGGACCTCCCCCCCGTCTCTCGGTGCAAGGAGCTCCTTTATCGTCTATCGACGAGTGAGAGATCACATGGCAGCTTGCTACATAATCCTCAGGTTCATCTGACGAGTCTTTGTCATCATCTCTGTCCTCAAGGACGTGGCTGAGAAATTTTCGGAGTGTGACTGGGGTCCGCGCCTTCTGATTATATTCTTCCAGTGCGTCAATATGTTTTTGCAGATCCGTGCGCTTGTCCTCCAACTTCATGGGCTTTTGGGTCTTCTCCTTTTTCTTCGAAGACTTTGACGACTGGGTGCGCGAGCTTTGGCTATCACCACCAATCTTTGTAGTTGGGCGCGGCTTCAGCATTCCTTCGACGATATAGGGTTCCATCGGATTCTTCCACTTGATCACCGGACATGTCTGGAGATCATTCAGCATCCTTTTGGTTTTGGCCGAGAGGGCCACCTCCCATGGAGCTTCTTCAACAAAAGAGCATGTTGCCCCCGGTGTGTCCGTCTTCTTAGGAGTGTGCGGTTATGGTGGGTTTACCTTCCACTTCTCAGAAAGCGCAAACTGGCCTTGTAGGTACTGGTCCTCAATCCAGCCTTTGAAAACGAAGCAATCTTCGATTGGATGGCTTACTGCTTGATGGTAAGGGCAATAATTGGGACTATTAGCCTCACCGGGTTGCAACGGACGTTTTGGATCCAGCAGATTGATGAGTTTGTTGCGCACTGCCAGCTCGAACAGTCTCCTCGTTTTATCTTGGGGAAACGAGTAAGGGCGTCCTAGTCTCTCCTCGAGGGATGGGCGTGGACGCACGTTGTTTTGGCGAACAACTGGCTTTAAGTTGCTCGGCCGTTGTTGAGTATTGGCGACGAAAGTTGCTTTTCCTTTCCCCTTTTCATTCCGAGGATCCGTCTTTGAAAGGGATGGTCTATGACCCATCTGATCCATTTGGGCCAACTTGTCAATCAAGGCCTGGAAAGTAGTTGGCTTGAAGAACATCATGAATTGCGAGATGGTCGCTTGAGGGTCAAGAGTGCCCACGAACATGCCCACTGCCGGCGCTTCTTCGATGCGTTGTTCGCATTTCGACCATAAGTTTCGCCACCGTATTGCGTATTGAACCCACGTTTCGCCCGGCCTTACCCTGGCGTTGATCAATGCGGTGATCGGGGTCCGTTCACTAGCGCTTGCAAATCTTTGTGTAAATAGTAGCTCCATCTCCGCGAATGTTTTGACAGAGTCGTTAGGCAGCTCCGAATACCATTCGAAGACGTTTCTGCTAAGCTGCCGACGAATTGGCGAAGCAACAGTTTGTCGTCGCCTCCAGTGTTGCCATATAAAGCCCTGAACTGGGCAACATGCTGGTGGGGATTTCCTGTCCCTTTATATATATGAAATTTAGGGATGGTATATCCCGGCGGATACCTTATTTGGTCATACCAGCCCGGATAGGGTCGTCCGGTCTTGACAATTTGGCCAGCCGCTTCATTCGCCTGGTGAGCTCGTATTTGCTGAGCTATATAGTCATCCAGTGCAGCTTTGGAAATGGTTTCCTCCTTGGCTGCTGAAAGAGCCAGAGGAGGGTTCGATGTCTCCCCTCTATCGTCTTCAATAATGATCGGAGGGTCTTCGGCTGGAGAATCCGGCTGTAACATCATTCCTATCATGTCTTGGAAGAGAAGTGCCATTTGTTTTATGTTGTCAGCTTGTTCCGCTGCCTCTTTGTCCTTCTTTTCGAGGACTCTGCATAGGAAGTCAGTATCGGTTTCTTGTTCGTGACGCTGTTCTGATGATGCCTCCGGGCTTTCTTTTGGCCCGGTAAGTGTGGCCATTGTAGTCAGCATCTCTTGAAGCTTCTGCTATTGCTCCTGGGCTTTTGTCACAGATCGGGTGAGCGGTCGGTGACCCGTCGAAGCGCGGCTATCCTCTTTCCCGGAAGCCATATAAACAGTATGCACCGTCATGCCCCCAGACTTGGGATGTTTGGGCTTAGTGTCTTTATGATCCGCCGTAGTCACAGGGGCTTTCCCTGGCCTCCTTCTCTTTTGAGCGGTTGACGTTGAGGGAACCGTTGCAGCGGGTACCCATGTAGTTGTCGTCCTTTGTGGCTTGCTAGGACGGTTTTCTTCTTGTTGAACCTTCGCCCTTTTTTGTCGGCGAGGGTAATCTTGATCAATCACTGACTCCTGGACCCGTCGCCAGACTTTGTAAACTTTGGAAGAAAGCCGCTGAGGGGACTGCCCCGGCTTTGTTTCTGTAACACTCTCCATGGGTGGAGGTGATCTTTTCAGTACGGCGGTAGGAGAGTTCCCGCGCACCTTGTTCAGCAATTCAAAGCTGTTCCCGGTTGGAACAGCAGCATTGACTTCCACCGTTGGGGCTGGTGGAGTTAGCCCAGAGGGGGAGTTGCCCCCAGCCTTCCTTACTCGGCGCCAGTGGTGACGTCGAGCGTGTCGAGCGGACGGTGTTGGTTCAGCGATGGGGATGGCTTTGTCTTGCCCCCTGTCCAGATGAGGCGCTGCTGGTGCCAGTCTCTTGAAGACTGACGTCTTTTGAGTAGCGGTATCCAATCTATCAAAGACAGACCTTCGAGCAGGAATGGGAGCCGGAATAGTCAGTCTTGTAAAGACCAACTCTTTGGCAGGAGAAGCCGCCTTGACAACTTCAGGAGCAAAGATGGCTATCTTCTTTGGGATGGCCACTTCAGATGTCATGGGCTTCTTGGCAGGCCCATCGGAGTTCAATCTCAGTCTGGCGAAGACCGAGGAGTTGGAGCTGGACGACCTGTTGAGAGGGGCCGTGGTAGTAGCAAGCCGATCAAAGACCGACTTCTTCGCAGCTTCCTGTGACGGCATCTGAACGTTGAAGCTCGTTGGTGGGATCATGGTCCCGAAGAATAGCCCAGTGGTGGCTTGAGTGACCTGTTCCACCGGCATAGCGAAGATGGATGCCGCTTGGGGCCCATAAGTCACTCCTCCGGACGGGATGGAGCGAGAGTTGCAGTTGCAGTTAGTGCAGTTTGAAGCCATTGATCTTCTGTTTTCTGCACGGAGCAAGACACCAAATCTTAGTACCTCGAATCCACAGGCAACCACAGCAAACCGTGATTCGTTCGCGAACACGACACACGAAGTGTGGAGTGGAAAGAGGAAGAAGTCCCACCGGGCGTGCTAGAATCTGTTTACCACCGAAAACCGGGAAGACGGACTGTCTTGCCTGAATCTGGGGGCAGATGCTATTTGGTGCTATCCGTCCACCTCTCCGAAGATGCCAAGTTGATTTATGGCACCATGTATCGAAGGTTTAAACGGATGCGGCCGATGTAGCAGACTTCGTCAGATTCCCCCTCGTTTGAGGGTTTTTTTATTGTGGCGACGCTCTTCCCTGCAGGCGCAAGCCCCTGCAGTTAATTACGCTACCGCATCGCGGTAACAACTTTCTCCTTCTCCAGATGGTCATTTCGTGTCGTGGGTGTTTGTTTTGTTTGTGGTTGCCCGTGGATTGTATACGGAGACTAATTTACGTTGTCTCCCGTAGGACGTGGATTAGTCCAAATCCGTATCTTTTTAGATTTGGGTTTGGGGGTTGGGTTTAAGGATACATTAGCCTCATTTGAGACTAAGATCAACTTAAACGTGTGTTAAGGATACGTTAGTCTAATTTCTAGACTAAGATCAACTTAACAGGATCATTTAGATCCAACAAGAGAGCATTTGGGCTCTATTGTTTAGTTTAGGGACATTGCGGTCGATTTCCAGTTTAGGGACATGGTGGTCCATTGTTAGTTTAAAGACATCCCGGTCAAGGTTAAGGACATCGTAGTCCATGGGTTTAAAGGGACCCCACAGTCCAGTTTAAAGACATCGTAGTCTATAAAGTTTAAGGACATCGTAGTCCATGAGTTTAAGGACCCCACAGTCCGTGAAATGTGTGGTTATCGGGACCCGTCACCTCTCTGAAGACGTTGAAGGATTACAACGACAAATATTAGAGGAGTTCAAAGATGTACCCTTGAATCAAAGTGGATTAAGTGATCTGTAGCCCAATTTGGAACTAAGATCAATTAATTAGGTTATGAGCACATTGGCTCAGTTGAGTCTGAATTGAGGACTTATGGCCAATTTGGGCTAAGTCCACTTAAGTTTGAAATATTGGTCCTTTGGTTGGACCGTTGAACATTTGCCTGGGTTCAGCTCCTCATTATTTAGCAATGCTAAACATTTTCATGTTTGATTTTCTCAATTTTGAGATTCATTTGGAGGAGGGACTTTTGCCTCTGGAAAATTAGCCAATTTGGCTAAAAGTGGTGTCAAACACTAAAGAACAACAGTGTTAAACTTTGGAGACAGAACTCTCAAATTAGTGTTAAACACTAGAAAATAACAGTGTTAAACACTGGAAATTAGTGTTAAACACTAAAAGAGGAAGGGGTCACGTGGGAGCACGTGATGGCATCAAAAAGTGGGGCCAGATCCTCTTTATTTTGTTCTGCAAACAAGTGTTAAACACTTTTAATTTTCATAGCCATCACGTGTGGGCACACAGAGGTGGGACCGGATCCCCTTTTACTTTGCTTTGCAAATAAGTGTTAAACACTTCTTTTATATTCTATCACGTGTTGACACGTGATGAGGATTTATGCATCGATAATTAATGCACTTACTGAGGGGTCACGTGGGGACACGTGAGAGCGCCCAAAGCTACTTTTCTTCTGCTTTTTCTTCCTGTGCTTTTGGAGGTCACGTGGGAGCACGAGAGGCGTTGCCTCAGAACCTTTTCCTTCTCATTTTGGGGATCTTTTCGGGGGTCACGTGGGGACACGTGACCTTGGTTCTTTGCATGCCTGAAGATCTCTTTATCTTTAAGAATTAAATTCTTTGTAGGGTTAAACCCTAATTTTGATTCTGGGGGAATTAAATCTCTATTATGAAAGAACTAAATTCTTATGCAGGGTTAAACCCTAATTTTATTTTTTAAGAGAAATTAAATTCCTGTGAATTTGAGAGAATTAGATTCTCAATTAGGGTTAAACCCTAGTTCTGTCCATCTTGAGGGAATTAAATTCCTATAATCTTGGGAGAATTAAATTCTCATATAAGGTTGTCTTGGAGGAATTAAATTCCTATAATTTTGGGAGAATTAAATTCTCAAAACTCAATTTCCCCTTTAAGTTTTGGATCTGCATGGCAGGATCTCAACCCGATGAGAATTAAATTCTCAACTTATGGGGAGATGTGCTCTTTACAGATCTTCAACTAGAGGAAGAACTAAGTTCTTTGCAAAAGAGTTAAACTCTTAGATTTTTGAGAATTAAATTCTCTTTTTCTGAAGTTTTGATCCCCTTTTCTTTTTCTCACCTAGGGTTTTCTTTCTGAATTTTCAAAATGCCAAAATTCTCTCCAAAATTCTCTATCTCCCTCCTTCCCTTCTCTTGGCTCCTATTTATAGGAGAAGGAAAAGAATCAATTTTTTAGCAAATCTTTCATTGAAAGATTTTGTTTGTTTTCATAATTAATATGAGCCTTTAGATCATTAAGTGAATTTTATTCACCGTTGGATTTTCAATCCAAAAATATTCTGTTTGTTATTTCGGTGAGATTTAGGGGAAATCTTTCCTTGTCTAAGATTTTTTTCCATAATTTGGTGATTTTTAATCACCCTTGGATCTTTAATCCAACGGTCCCCATAATCTTTTTCCATTTGGAAAGATTTAGAAGTTTTTTGAATTTAATTCTATTAAACTGTAAGGCTTTCGAAGCCAGTCACGTGCTGACACGTGACCCTTGGTCACGTGTGAGCACGTGACCCCCAATTGAGTCCTTTTCTCAGCGTTTATTTAAGCTTCAGTTTTAACCATCACGTGTCAACACGTGACCATTGGTCACGTGTGAGCACGTGATACCTTATTGAGATATTTCCTTCAGCCATTTGTTTTTATTTTTGTTTTAACTATCACGTGTCAACACGTGACCATTGGTCACGTGTGAGCACGTGACCCCCAATTGGGTCCTTCTTCAGCCGTTTGTTTTTATTTCTGTTTTAACTATCACGTGTCAACACGTGACCATTGATCACGTATGAGCACGTGATACTTCATTGAGGTAATTCCTAATTTTTAATCAGGGAACAATGCATAGCATATTAGCTCATAACTTTTGATCCCGGATGAATTATGAAGCCCATAATATATCAAATCGAAGATTTTTTGAGGTGCTTTAGATACCATCAGAATTTAACAGTTTCTCATTCGGGAGTTTATCAAAATACAGGCTGGAAGATACTGGTTCGCATTTCCTTAAGCGTATCGCTGCCATTTGATACCTTGGACTCTTTTGCACAGAAATTTTTGGCGGGAAAAGTTCCGTGCGGCTCTTTGCTCTGTGAGCAAGAACCGGGTTCTGACATTCTCCCCATCTTTGAACAATGGTTTCATACGGTTTTGTTCTTCGGGATGAACCGAACCCGACCAGGGCCACTTCCTAGGAGGTCACCCATCCCAGAACTTCCCTGGTTCGAGCACACTTAACTACGGAGTTATCAAACTCCTGTAGTGCCAGTTCACTTAAAAAGCGCCTCTGTATTGAAGAGTGGTATCATTTCATTTATAGTACAGATCTGCCCTATTTCGGAATGTATGCCGAAGATTCCCCATTGTTCTAAGTGGGTCCCACGGACTCAAGAGGTGGGTGCCCCCACGGATTCAAAAGGTGGCCCCCTCCCACTTAACATGACACTTGACGCGGCACTTTGTTCCGTATGGCACTTTGCTCCGTGAGCAAGAACCGGATCCCGACATTCTCCCAACCTTTGAACGATGGTTTCGTCCTCGAACCACAGACTTACTATTGAGGAACGAGCTCTGATACCATTCTGTCGCGCACCACCCCCAATACAGAGAGTATTGTCCGCTCTGGCCGAAGCCGCACGGTTTTGTCCTTCGGGATGAACCGGACCCGACCAGGGGCCACTTCCAGGAGGTCACCCTCTTTATTGAAGAGTGGTATCATTATGTATTGAAGAGCGGTATCATTCCATTTATAGTACAGATCTGCCCTCTTTTGGAATGTATGCTGACAATTCCCCATTGTTCTACAGTGGGTCCCATGGACTCAAGAGGTGGGCGCCCCCATGGATTCAAGAGGTGGCCCCCGCCCACTTAACATGATACTTGGCGTGGCACTTTGTTCCGTGTGGCACTTTGCTCCGTGAGCAAGAACCGAGTCCCGACATTCTCTCCACCTTTGAACAATGGTTTCGTCCTCGAACTAAAGACCTAATATTGAGGAACCAGCTCTGATACCATTCTGTCATGCCCCACCCCCAATACAGAGAGTATTGTCCGCTCTGGCCGAAGCCGCACGGTTTTGTCCTTCGGGATGAATCGGACCCGACCAGGGGCCACTTCCCAGGAGGTCATGTAACAACTGAGTCCAGTTATACCAATTCCGGTTACCGTATGTGTTGTTTGTGGTATTTAGTTCATTTATCATGTTTGGTTGCAAAATGGTAATTTACTTTATATTCGACCCGTTTACTTGAGCTCGTTGTTTCCTAATTATAGATAACACTAACATTTCATATTCTTGCATATAACCATTTAAGTTACTTAAAATAATTTAAAAATACATGTCATGACCTGCTTGATACCCCTAAGCCTGTGGTAGCGTCCCTGCATCGTGTTCTCGTCTCGTTCAGTGAAACGGACGTGTTTGGACGGCTACGCGCATGTTCCCCTCCGAAAGACGGCGCGCAGGACTGCGGTGTCTTGGCGCTGAGATTCGGGGCAGATGCTAATTGTTGCTATCCGTTCACCTCTCCGAAGATGCCAAGTTGATTTATGGCACCATGTATCGAAGGTTTAAACGGATGCGTCCGATGTAGCAGACTTCGTCAGATTCCCCCTCGCTTGAGGGGTTTTTGATTGTGGGGACGCTCTTCCCTGCAGGCGCAAGCCCCTGCAGTTAATTACGCTACCGCATTACGGTAACAACTTTCTCCTTCTCTAGCTGGTCACTTCGTGTCGTGGGTGTTTGTTTTGTGTTTTGTTGCCCGTGGATTGTTTACGGAGACTGAGTTATGTCGTCGCCCGTAGGGCGTGGACTAGTCCAAATCCGTATTATCTTAGATTTGGGTTTGGGGGTTTGGTTTGAGGATACGTCAGCCATACTTGAGGCTAAGATCAACTCAAACGTTTGTTAAGGATGCGTTAGTCTAACTTTGTGACTAAGATCAACTTAACGGGATCGTTTAGATCCGATAAAAGGAGTGTTTGAACTCCATTGTTCCAGTTTAGGGACCTAGAGGTCCAACGTATGTATGGCCGTCAGGACCCGTCACCTCTCTGACGACGTTGAAGAATTACAACGACGGATGTCAGAGGAGTTCAGAGATGTACCCTTGAGCCAGAGTTAATTGGGGGGATTTATAGTCCACTCTGTTTGAAGGTTTAAGGATACGTTAGCCATCTTTGAGGCTAAGATCAACTTAAACGGGACCGTTTAGATCCGACAAAAGAGCATGCGGGGCTCTATTGTTTTAGTTTAAGGACATTGCGGTCCATGGGTAGTTTAAGGACATTGCGGTCCACTGTTAGTTTTAAGACATCTCGGTCAAGGTTAAGGACGTCGTAGTCCATGGGTTTAAGGACCCCACAGTCCGTTGTTAGTTTTAAGACATCTCGGTCAAGGTTAAGGACGTCGTAGTCCATGGGTTTAAGGACCCCACAGTCCATTATGTGCTCTGGATGCTTCACACGGGTTCGCTGCCGTGCTCTGCGAGGACCAGGCTCCGCTCTGGACGTTTCCCACGGGGTCAAAGAGTGACATTATCCGCGTTCCACGTAACCAGGGATTTTGCATTAAACACGGGTTTAAGGACCCCGCAGTCCGTATCAATGTGTGGTCGTCGGGACCCGTCACCTCTTTGAAGACATTGAGGGATTACAATGCCAAGTATCAAAGGAGTGAAGAGATGTACCCTAGAACCGGAGTGGATTAAATAGTCCTTGGCCCAATTTGGGATCAAGACGAATTAATTATGTTATGAGTCCATTGGCCCAGTTAATCACAAATTGAGGACTTATGGCCATCTTGGGCTAAGTCCAATCAGGAGAGGCTTTGCCTCCATCCATTTAGTCAATTGGACCAAAGCCTAGTGTTAAACTCTACAGAGCAATCTGTGTTGAACACTGGGAATGAGGTTGACAAGTTAGTGTTTTAACACTAAGAGATAATTGGTGTTAAACACCAGCAACAAGGCTTTTCAAATTAGTGTTAAACACTAAACAGATCAGTGTTGAACACTGCAAATAAAGCTTTTTAATTAGTGTTGAACACTAAGGCCCAACAGTGTTTTAACACTGGGTTCGAGAGTTTTAATTTAGTGTTAAACACTAAGGCAAGAGGGGTCACGTGGCAGCACGTGAGAGCGCCCTCCCTTCATTTATTCTGCTGAGATTATCGCGTCTTTCAGAGCATCACGTGCCATCACGTGATGGGCATTCAAATGCCTATGTATTAGAGCTTCTGCCAGGGGTCACGTGGATCACGTGGGGTGCTGCCTCAAAGGGACTTTCTGTAGATCTCTTGGGGGGTCACGTGATGACACGTGACCCTGCCTCTATGTATTTTGTTTAGAGGCTTTGTTAATCTTTTTTTCAGGAATTAAATTCCTCGAGCTGTAAATTTCAGAGGAATTAAATTCCTACTTCCTTTTGAAGGTTTATATTCTGAATAGAGTTGAACTCTAAATCTTCCGTAGGAATTAAATTCCTCGTATATGTGAAGAACTGAATAGGGTTAAACCCTAATAAAAGCTTTTAAGGAATTGAATTCCCATTCCCTGTTAAATGATGATTAAGGGAATTAAATTCCCGTTGTTTCGACAGAACTAAGTTCTTAATTAGGGTTAAACCCTGTTTCTTTTGTTATGAAGGAATTAAATTCCCATGATACAGGGGCAAGCCCTAATTTTATTTTAAAGGAATTAAATTCCTATAGTTCTGTGAGAATTAAATTCTCGTGCTTGCATTCCTTCTCTATGTTTTGGATCTGCATGGCAGGATCTCAACCCATTGAGAATTAAATTCTCAACCTTAAGGGGAGATGTGCACTTTGCAGATCCTCTATCAAAGAGAGAAGAAATATGTTCTTCTGTTTTTACATTATCAGAGTTAAACTCTGTTGAGAATTAAATTCTCTTTTTCTTTCAAGGAGCTTTTCCCTTTCTTACCTAGGGTTTTTGCAGAAGATCCAAGTTTCTCCAAGTATCGAAGCTCTCTTCTTTTTCTTTTTCTCTCCCTGTCTCTGTATATATCTCCCTCTTTTGTATCTCTTGGCTCCTATTTATAGGAGAAGCAGCCGAGTCAATTAGTTTTTGACGAATCTTCGTGAAAGATTTGATTTGCATCCATCATTCATTTTGGACCTTTAGATTGTTGGGTGAATTTTATTCACCATTGGATTTCAAATCCAGGGGTTTTTCCTTTGTTGTTTCGGTTAGATTTAAAGGGGAAATCTTTCCAAACCCGAGATTTTCCCATAGATAGATGATATTTCATCACCTCTGAATCTTTAATTCGATCGTTTCCAGATAGCCGCTTTCCTTTGGAAAGATTTGATTCTCCTTCAGAATTTAATTCTGTTTGACAAAATGGGCTTTGAAAGCCGGTCACGTGTGACCACGTGACTCATGGTCACGTGTGGGCACGTGACCCCCTTTGGAATGAGCCTTTTCCTTTCTTTTGCGCTCCGTCTTCTTATTGCTGCTTAAACGTCACGTGCTGCCACGTGACCCCTGGTCACGTGTGAGCACGTGACCCTTGTTTGAACTCTCTCTTTCCTTGGTTCAACTGGAGAACGAGTCTGCTGTCTTGAACGTCACGTGGCAACACGTGACCCTGGTCACGTGGGAGCACGTGACCTCTTCTGAACCCTTTTCCTTGACTTGATCAGGGAACCGGTTTGCCTTTTGACGCTTGCATTTAAATGTCACGTGTCGCCACGTGACTCGGGTCACGTGGGAGCACGTGACTCTTTCTGAAGCCCCCTTTTCTTCAACGTAGTCAGGAAACTGAACTTGCCTTGACGATGTTTTTAGGTGTCACGTGCCAACACGTGACCGCTAGTCACGTGTAAGCACGTGACCCTCTTCTGAAGCTTTTCCCAGAAGCTTTCCTGATTTTAAATCAGGAAACAAATGCCCCCACAGCGTTGTTCTCACGTGTCTGCACGTGAGTGCAACGCTGTCACCTCTTGTGACCGTTGGATTCCTCTTGGGATCTGGGGAGACGAAACGTTTTCATTGTCTTCTATAAATACCTCTGTCTTTTCATAGGAGCCTTCACTTTGTTCACCTTCTTCTTCTGAGAACTTCTTCTTTGAGAATTTAATTCTCGCTTTCAGAGCTTAGTTCTCTGTCTTGAAACAATCTTCAGAGTTTAACTCTGTTCGAAAGGAATCCTTTTTCCTCAGGTAATGTTCTTGGACAACGATGGACCTTCATATTTCTCTGGATTTTAAATCCAAAACAAGGGTTCTTTACCATTTTCTCTTCATATTTTTCATAAGAACATGAAACTGCTTAATCTTCAAACTGTAGATCTTTTAGGGTTTAGATGATCCTTGGGGAGATGATGATGGCATCTCAACTCCATGGAATTTAATTCCATCAAAAACATGTTTCTGGGAATTTAATTCCCTTTTCTCAATAAGGAATTTAATTCCAACGAAGAACTCGATTTCTTCACACAGAGGCTTCCTGGGGTCTCTTGGCCCGAGGTTGTTCTTCTGCAATTAATGCAATGGGGGCTTTGTAATGATGTCTTTTTTGTGTGAATTTAATTCCTTTGATTTTATTGGATCCACTGTAGAGCCCGAGACAGATCCCGTTGGGGGAATGTGCATGGCCATCATTTTTTATTAAATGAGGATATTACCTTTTGTTTTATTGTAACTGTTTGGTCTCATTATTAATGAGCCGTCATCCGGATTCTGTGGGGCCCATGTGTTTTGTAGCCAATGGTCCCAGGAAACTTTGCTGTTGCTTTCTCCCACTAGTCTTCATGTTCATGCATGAATATATATATCGCTGACTTTTCTTTTAACGGTTTTCTTTTATTGGATTTCAGGTACGATGGCTTCTGCTCCACGCTTTCCCTTTTCTCGCTCGGAGGCGGCTTTTCCTCAGTCACCGTCTGATGAGGAAGCGATAGCGATGATTCGGGCCCATGACCCGAACTGCACCAACCTTCTTCAGTGGGGGTCTTGGTATAGTCAGATTATTTAGGGTCGTCGGAGTTTTCTCTGCGCGGTGCCAACGGAGCCCACTTTCCCCTTTTTACCGATGGATCCTCCAAGGACAGCTTTTGCTGTGGAAATGCCCAACTGGACTCCAACGGGGAGGCTTGAGCCTTCGACGACCGGTATTCCGAACCATCCGATTCCGGCCATAGACATCTTGGGGCGGCGCATCTGCCAGGGTGAGGCCCACCCGTGGGGGCAAATTTATAAGATAGGGCTCACTCCCCGGCATCCTACGGGCTATCTTCTCTGGGCTCGCTACATCCTTTCTGCCCATCGTGCGCGGTTGCAGAAAGTCGGGCTTTATCAGGCCATATACGCGTCACTATTCCATTATAAGTCCCCGCATGCCTGGTGGGTTAAGGCGTTTTTGAACCAATGGAATCTTCCCACCAACACTTTCATTCTAGGAGATCGTGAGGTCTCGATCTCTCTTGCAGAATTTTATGAAATCTCGGGATTGCCAATCAGGGGCGCACTGTATGAGGAGTTATTGCCTCCTGACGAGTATGTCTTCGAGCCCGAGTCTGCACCGGTTGACGGCCTGTCCGCTGAGAATGCTGTTCGCTATAAGCGCCCTAGTTTAATTAAGGCCCTAGGCATCTTCGACCGATTGTTCACCGAGTCCGAGGAACAGGGTGTCACTTTTAAAAGCTTCATTTCTTGCTTCCTTCGTGAGGATATCATATCGAAGACTGCTCCGAAGTTTGCTAACATCAGAGACCCCTTTGGGTTTGGCCCGAAGAAGCTACCGACTGCCGAATCGGACCTGCCACAATATTATATTCCCATCGTGTCGCCGATGTCTTTTGAGTCCGTTGCGGCACCCGGTATGGATGAGGAAACATTCTTTGTGGGGTTTGTCAGCGTTTGGCTTAGCTGGTTCGTTATTCCCATGCATCGCCGCTTCATGAGAGCCTCGGTCATCTACCCGGCTCATCGTATTGCTGAGGGGACGCGGTTGGCCATCGGCATCCCGGCCTTGGCGCACCTCTATAATGGATTGAGCACCGCAGCTAATACCTCTACGCCTGGCGTGGATGTGGTAAACTTTTCGCTTCATTATTTCACGTCCTGGATCGAAATGCACGTATTAGGGGCCTTCGCCATGCATCAGAGGCCCTCATTTTACGATGCCTACCCCTTTCCACGACTTATGCGGCTAGTGGATGCTTCTGCCGCCGACCCGACTCAATTCGGGGCTATTCGGGTGCTAATTTCTCCTCATGCCACCGCTGGCGGGTTGGTTTTTACTGATCGGGTCTTGTCTACTCCTTCGGGTCCCGTCCAACAACTCTGGGACCAGTCGAAAGACAACGCGCCTTCTCTGAAGCCCCGGGAGGCCACGCATTTGTATGCAATTAGACCGGGTTACTTGGTGTTTCGCCAGGACAGTGCGGCTCTTTTCATGCGGTACAATCCGCATCGATTTGCTCGACAACTCGGATACGACCAGGGCGTTCCTTTCGAGGCTTTTATAGTTGCCCCGGTCCCTTCGCTCGATGCTGTTCGCGATGCCGCTCATCATTTCATGAGGCTGAATACCGGCTCTTATTTCATGGTCCCTGAGGCCGAGTACATGCCCCGATGCGTGGGCGCGTTTACGGGTTGGTACCTTCATCGGGTCAGCCCAATCATTCTCGAGGAAAGGAGGGTGCTTCTCGGCCACGATGCCCCTCCTCTGGTTCCTGGGGCTAAGCTACGACCGAGGGTTCCGGTCCGCTTTCCTTTGAGGGAGATTGGCACCGCGCTCATTCCGGGGGAATCCGGGGTAGACCTTACTCCGATAGCTGGTATGCCTTTGGGTTCTCGATCACGGGGTAAACGGGCTCCGGTGGTAGCACCCTTGCTGGTGGCGGCACCGCCCCCCGTGGTGTCGACAATGGCGATGTCGTCCTCGGTTGTGGCACCGAGCGAGAGTAACAGGGATGAGGGCGCCGAGGGCGATGTGGGCCAGCGCCGCCCTAAGGCTTCGCGAGGGAGGAAGTGGTCATCCTCAGCGACCGGCTCTGGGTCTAAACGGCGGAAGAAAGCGGCTACTGCCCCGCTTGATTCTGTGGTGGAGTCTGAGCCTATCCTTGAAGACGAACCATCGGCCCTGCAAGGGTCAGACGCTGGACTTCTCTTCCCGGGTTCAGCTGATGAGGAGGCTGCGCAGTTGGCCGAGGCCATACGGCGCTCAAAAGACGCGTCTCATAACGCCAAGGTTCCGAAGAAGTCTTATCCCGCTGTAATTTTCTACGAAGACCCTTCGTGGATTCGGCGGCGATTTATCGGCCCTTTGGAGGAATGGGGGGAAAGGGCTCTGAAGCAGGCCGCTTCAGAAGACGCAGCTGATGCACTCTCTTTGTGGACCGGCGGTCATGAGTCTACCCTTGAACCCCGGCGGGCCCACCTCCTTGAGAAGGAGCAGCGGCTTGAAGAAGCCATATTGAGGGCTTCTTTGCGTATAGGTACGTTGTGCTTCCTTTGTAGTCTTTCCGATTATTTATGCCTGTGCATCTGTATCATTATTCTTATTTGAATCGTGCAGAATCTTCGACGCTGGGGGAGCTCCCTACGGGCCCATTAAAGCTAAAGCCCGCCGAAATTCTCAATGAAGCCCTGCTGGATGTGGAGGGGGCTGACGAGGCTGCTCCTCTCACGGTGGAACTTCCAGCGGCGGTTCTTGACCAGGGAATGCCTGCCCTTCTGGGGGAGGCTCCTTTGGAGGCCGCCGCCCCAATGACTCTTAATGAGAGCGGCCCAAAGGCTGGGAGCGAGGTAGTCGGGACTACTCTCCCTTTGTTGGAGCCTGAGGTTACGGCGGAAACCGTTGAAGCTGCTATCCCCCCGGCTCAGAATGGGAGGAGTGTTGAAGGTATCCCTCTGCGTTTTAATTTAGCAACCCCTTCATAGTCTGAACTCTTTTATCTTTCTCAGAATTGCGCGGTTTGGCGGCCACGATCGCGGATCTGTCGCCTCGACAGTCATTTCAGCGTTTATTGGAGATGGCAGCTCCGCAGGCGATCTCCCCTCAGCGCATTGTCCTTTCGTCTGGGCAAGGTTGGTGTCGTTTATTCCTTCTCATAGCATCGTCGTTATTTTTGCGTACTGACATTGACGCTTTCTGCAGTTCTGGAAGCCGATGACGAGGTCGAGATTCTCGAAGGGCCAGGGGAGCCTTCAGCTCCTACTTGCACGACTGTCGGTGAGTGACATTTCATTGCACTCTCACTCGTTCTTTGCTTAAGAATTTTGTTGACGTCTTCTAAATTTGAACAGCTCTGCCAATCTCTACGGCGTTGGAGTCGCGCATCGTGATGCCACCCGGCCCTTATGCCTTGCGGGCTTCAGAACGCTTGGCCCAATTAAGCCTCGTCTCCTTATCGTCTCTGATCGAGGAGCTTCGTGCTGGCAGCACGACCACGGCTGAAGCATTCGCTGCCGAGGCTAACGGTTCTCTTCCTTTTCTTGCCACCTACCACAGCGAAGAGGTGGTACGAGTCTGGGTGGAGTTCTGCCGGCGAGTGGAGGCTTGCCTGCACACTCTCGAGTGTTCTCGCCTTTCCTCGGAGGCCGTGGCTGCAAAGGCGGAGTTACGAGGGCTGATAGCACGGTGCGCGGCCAACATGACGTCATGTAAGAAGAGGCTCGGTCGCAAGTTCTCGGAAAGGGAGTTAGCCTCCAAGGCGCTGAGCGAGCTTCAAGCCAATCTCACAGCCAGAGCCAACAAAGCGTATGAACTCTGGCGAGTGCTTCAGGAGTCCATCAAAGAGGTGGTGGCTCTCGACAAAGCTGCCACGTTCACTCGTGAGAGGGTCGAGGGTCATAAAGCCACTGAGAAAGAGCTCGAAGCTCGGCTCGCTTCGTATCAGGCTCAGCAAGCTCAAGCGGAGGCTCGTCTTCTGGAGATCTTGCGTCATGAAGCCGTGGCTCAGCAAAAGCAGGATGAGCTGACCAAGCTGCTGAATCGCCCGCCGGCTTGAAACATTTGTATCTTTTTCTTCCTTTTTGTACATACTCATGGATGAGAGTATTTTCTTTTTGTTTCTTTCATGAATTGTACTTTGTACCCGTTTTGGTTTATGAATAAAGATACATTTTCCTTCTTAATGATGTGTCTCCTTTTCATTGAACGTATTCTGCGGATATTCTATCTTGATCTTCTTGTAGGACAGCAATGGCTCAGGACTCAGGGTTAAGATCTGCTTCCTAAGACTTTTGCATTTCACGAGCCACGAGGGTCTCATAAAGAGCTTTTCTCCCCACAGGTCGAAAGGATCCCATAGGTGTAAGTTCTTCTTAAAGATCGTGAGGATCCTTAAGCGGGTCTTCCCTTGAGAGTCGTAAAGATCTCGCAAGAGAGTTTTTTCTTCCTTACAGGTCGTGAGGGCCTGCAAGTGTTGGATGCGGTCACCCTTGTCCGTGTTTTACGGAGTCGGGAGTTTCTCAAGGTATCGTAGTTTAAAGACGTCACGGTCAAGGTTAAGGACCTCATAGTCCGTGGATTTAAGGACTCCACAGTCCGCTGTTAGTTTTAAGACATCACGGTCAAGGTTAAGGACCTCATAGTCCGTGGATTTAGGGACTCCACAGTCCGGTGTTTGGTTGCAGGGACCCGTCACCTCTTTGAAGACGTTGAGGAATTACAACGCCGGGCATCAAAGGAGTGAAGAGATGTACCCTTAAACCAAGGCGAAGTCTGTAGGGAATCGGGGTGGTTGATCGTTAGTTTTAAGACATCACGGTCGAGGTTAAGGACGTCATAGTCCGTGGATTTTAAGGACTCCACAGTCCGGTATTTGCTCTGGATGCTTCACACGGGTTCACTGCCGTGCTTGGCGAGGACCAGGCTCCGCTCTGGACGTTTTCCACGGGGTCAAAGAGTGACATTATCCGCGTTCCACGTAACCAGGAATTTTGCACTAGATGCTTCACACGGGTTCACTGCCGCGTTAGGCGAGGACTAGGCTCCGCTCTGGATGCTTCGCACGGGTTCACTGCCATGCTCTGCGAGGACCAGGATCCGCTCTGGACGTTTTCCACGGGGTCAAAGAGTGACATTATCCGTGTTCCACGTGACCAGGAATTTTGCACTAGATGCTTCACACGGGTTCACTGCCGCGTTAGGCGAGGACTAGGCTCCGCTCTGGATGCTTTGCACGGGTTCACTGCCATGCTCTGCGAGGACCAGGATCCGCTCTGGACGTTTTCCACGGGGTCAAAGAGTGACATTATCCGCGTTCCACGTAACCAGGAATTTTGCACTAGATGCTTCACACGGGTTCACTGCCGCGTTAGGCGAGGACTAGGCTCCGCTCTGGATGCTTTGCACGGGTTCACTGCCATGCTCTGCGAGGACCAGGATCCGCTCTGGACGTTTTCCACGGGGTCAAAGAGTGACATTATCCGCGTTCCACGTAACCAGGAATTTTGCACTAGATGCTTCACACGGGTTCACTGCCGCGTTAGGCGAGGACTAGGCTCCGCTCTGGATGCTTTGCACGGGTTCACTGCCATGCTCTGCGAGGACCAGGATCCGCTCTGGACGTTTTCCACGGGGTCAAAGAGTGACATTATCCGCGTTCCACGTGACCAGGAATTTTGCACTAGATGCTTCACACGAGTTCACTGCCGCGTTAGGCGAGGACTAGGCTCCGCTCTGGATGCTTCACACGAATTTTATCGATTGTATCCGCATTTCACGGAATGGAGGTTTGACTGTTGGCGATATGTGTACCACCGAGCCATGGAACTGGGAGTTGCCGCTGTTCCGCTTAGCTTGAAGTTGTGTCTGCTGCGTCGAGATGATCTCCAGGTTATTTGTGAACCGTCGAGATTTGGCTTCCTCTCATGATGAAACCTCGGGGAGGAGTACGACTCCTTCTTTGTTTGCGCCCCTGGATTGTATACAGGGATAGATGTAACATTACCTGTAGGGCGAAGATTTCATTCTTTCGTCATTTTTTTTATTCTTTCCGTGATGCTCTATCATTTCAGCTTTTTATATCGCGAAGGTCGCGATTGCCCAATCATTTCGGCTATTTTTCGCGGTGCCCAATCATTTCGGCTATTTGTTTTATTTTTACTCGCTGCTTTTTATTGCGAGTTGCCCCATCATTTCGGCTATTTTTCATGCATACATTTTTACTTGCTGCTTTTTTATTGCAAGTTGCCCCATCATTTCGGCTATTTTGTAGGCATGTGTGGCTTGCTAGCTTTTTCGCCGCAAGCTCGGATTTTGGACACCGATTTCGGCATCAGCATCGCTGCAACTGGGATGTTGCCAGGAGCGAATCATCATTTGCCATGAAAGAACTTGGGATTTGATACCGGTTTAGGCATCAGCATCGCTGCAACTGGAATATTGCCAGGAGCGAATCATCATTTTCCTCTGTCGATGTTGAACAAAGGTGGCTTAGCAAACAGGGTTAAGATCCTGTCGACTAAGGCTTTCGACTTCATGAGCCGTAAGGGTCTCACAAAGGTATTTCTCCCTACAAGTCGTGAGGATCTTGCAGGTGTATTTTCTCCTTAGGGATCGTGAGGATTCCTAAGTGTATGTTCCTCTGTAAGTCGTAAGGATCCTACGAGAGGGTTTTCTCCTTATGGGTCGAGAGGACCTACAAGGGTTGGACTTTGCTGGGGAAATGTTTATTCGCGCCCGTGGATTGTATACAAGGGTCAGTATTGAGCCTCTTGTAGGGCAATATCGAAGGTTGTGGAGGATTTGCTTAAGAACAGGTTCAGGTTTCTGTATCTTAAGACTTTCAAATCTCATGAGCCGTAAGGGTCCCATAAGAGAATTCTCCTTACGAGTCGTGAGGATCTCGTAAGTGTATTTTCTCCTTAGGAATCGTGAGGATTCCTAAGTGTGTTGCTCCTTTGTGAGTCGTAAGGATCTCACGCAGGTGGTTTCTCCTTACAAGGTCGAGAGGACCCTACAAGTGTCTTTTAACGAGGTTGCGCCCTTTCGGGTTTTCATAAACACTCGCCGGTAGTCCTGCTGTTTTTACTCACGGAGCCCTTTCGGGTTTTCATCCGCGCCCATTTTGCTTACGGACATACCCCCCCCTTTTTTTTACTTTTTCACCCTTTTTTTTTACAAGGTCGCGCCCTTTCGGGTTTTCACGAACGCTTGCCGGCAGCCCTGCTGTTTTTACTCACGGAGCCCTTTCGGGTTTTCATCCGTGCCCATTTTGCTTACGGACGTACCGTTTTTTTTTATTCTTTTTCATATATATATATATATATTTTTTTTATCTCGTCAGCCTAAAGATGCTGCGGTAGTAGTTTTAGGGACGTTTCGGTCCGTCGTTAGTTTAAGGACGTTTCGGTCCGTTGATAGTTTAAGGACGTTTCGGTCCGTCGTTAGTTTAAGGACGTTTCGGTCCACCGTTAGTTTAAGGACGTTTCGGTCCGTCGTTAGTTTAAGGACGTTTCGGTCCGCCGTTATAGGAAGGCCGGCTGCTGCTTGTAAAGTCTGAGCCTAGGAAGATAGTGAGCGGACATAGTCGTCGTCATCTATCATTGACCCCGGCTGCGGCTCATTAAGCATAGTACTTCTTTAAGAAGCGGCCGTTTATTGTCCTGAAAGGCCTTTCACCGTGCATGTCCATGAGTAGGTAGGCTCCACCCTGGTAGACCTTGTCTATGATGTACGGGCCTTCATAGTTTGGCTCAAATTTTCCTCGCTTGGCACGATTGGGGATCATAGGTCTTTTGACCACTAGTACAAGTTCGCCTTGGCGGAATGTCCTTGGCCTGGTCAATCTTTCGTATGAGCGCGTCATCTTTGCTTTGTAGGCCTCTAGATGTTGTTGCGCTATGAGCCGGGTTTCGTCGAGGGCATCAAGCTCCTCAAGCCGAAGGTGAACATTTTCTTCGTTCGTCAGCTCGTGGTGGACTGCTACTCGGAGAGAGGGTAACTCTATCTCGAGGGGGAGCACTGCTTCCGTCCCAAATACCAACGCGTACGGCGTTGTGTTCGTGGCCGTCTTGAATGTAGTTCGATAAGCCCAAAGGGCTTCTTGCAGCCTTTCGTGCCAGTCTCTCTTATTCCTGGAAACGGTCTTTTTTATGATCTTCGTCAAGGTCTTATTGAAGGCCTCGGCTAGACCGTTAGCTCGAGGATTGTAAACCGAAGAATATCTCCAGTCTATATTGTGCTGCTGTGCGAAGCGGCTAATCTTATGGCTTCGGTAGGCCGGCCCGTTATCGGAGATAATCCGCCGTGGAGTCCCGAACCGATAGATGACGTGCGTCTTGAAGAAATGGAGGATATTCTCCGTCTTTACTTCCCTCAGTGGTACTGCTTCTGCCCATTTGGAGAAGTAATCAGTTGTTGCCAGAATAAAACGGTGTCCCCGGGATGATGCTGGCTCAATGGGGCCTACTATGTCAGTCCCCCACATTTCGAATGGCCAACTAGCCACCGTTGGATGCAGTGGATTCGGATGTTGGTGGATGAAGTCTCCATGAATCTGGCATGAGTGGCATTGCTTCGCATACTCGAGGCAGTCCTGGGTCATCGTGGGCCAATAGTAACCCATCCGTTTGATTTTTAACTTCATCTTTGGGCCTGCTTGGTGAGAACCGCAAAGTCCGTCATGAACTTCCTGAATGACTCTTTCTGCTTCGTCAGGTCCTAAGCATCTCAGCCATAGAGAATCAAACGATCTCTTGTATAGAATATCGTTGACAAAAGCAAAAGATAAAGCTCGTTTCATGAGCTGATGTCTTGAGGGGGCTTCTTCGGGCATTCGGTGGGACTTAAAGTAGTCTATGAAGACTTCCCTCCAGTCTTCGGCCTTCTCATGGTCTTTTATTTGTAGGGTCGTCTGCTCAGTCGTTCCCTTTTCTTCGCATGATTCCAGAGATATTTCTGCTGGGGCGAGCACTTGACGGCTTTGTACCACGATTCTGACGTCATCGAGGTTCTCGTCAGCCAGTTCTTTAGCAAGTTTAGCCAACGCGTCTGCTTTGCTGTTTTCCGCGCGCGGTATGTTCTCCAAAGTATAGGAGGGAATTTGGGTCAATAGTTGTTGCACCTTTTCGCCGTACTTCACCAACTCCGGTTTGCACGTTTGGTAGTCACCATTTACTTGACTAACGACCAGCTGAGAATCCCCGTATATAAGGAGGTCTTCAATTCCCATGTCGATGGCGATTTCGAGGCCTGCTATCAGAGCTTCGTATTCGGCTTCATTGTTTGTCCTCGGTTCTGTTAAGGAGAAGGCGAAGCGCATTATCCCTCCTTGTGGAGTTGCAAAGATGAGGCCTATCCCTGATTTGACCATTGGGACACCTTGTTTCTGTTTCTTTATGGAGGATGCTCCATCGAAATAGAGTTCCCATCGGGCGCTTCCGCCGCTAATCGCATCAAATGCATGCTCGTCCGGCAAATCACAGTTCAGAGGAGAATCGGCCGGTATCGGGTGCTCGGCGAGGAAGTCGGCAATGGCCTGGCCTTTCACTGCCTTGAGAGGTTGATATGTTATCGAGAACTCCATCAAGAGCAGGGCCCACTTAGCAAGTCGTCCCGTCAATATGGCTTTCGACATCAGATATTTGAGAGGGTCCACCTTCGAAATAAGACGGACTTCATGTGCTAATGCGTAATGTCTATGCTTTGTTATTGCGAAGATCAACGCCAGGCAGTGCTTTTCAATGGGGGAATAGTTGCTTTCTGCCCCCAGCAGCACTCGACTTAAGTAGTAAAGTGCTCTTTCTTTCCCCTGATCGTTCTCTTGTGCCCATAATGCGCCCAAAGAACCTTCGAGGGCGGCCGCGTAAAGAATGAGGGGTTTTCCCTTGACCGGCGCGGCCAACACCGGAGGGTTCTGCAGGTACTGCTTGATCTCGTCTAGTGCACCTTGACATTTGTGATCCCAAATGAATGGAGTTCCCTTTTTCATCAGGTGGCTGTAAGGACGGCATTTGCCCGAAAGATTAGCGATAAACCGCCGGATGTATGCGAGCTTCCCTTGGAGAGACCGCAACTGCTTGAGGGTTCTTGGCGGAGGCATTTCCATGATCGCCTTAATCTTTGACGGATCTATTTCAATACCTCGGTGTCGAACGATGAATCCCAGAAATTTGCCCGAGGAGACTCCAAACGCGCATTTGAGGGGATTCATTTTCAAATTATATTGCCGAAGGCGTCGAAATACAGTCTCCAGATGCTTTAAATGATCTTCGTATGACATGCTCTTTACTATGAGGTCGTCGATATAGCACTCGACGACGTCGTGTATGAGGTCATCAAAGATCTTTGTCATGGCCCTTTGATAGGTAGCGCCAGCGTTCTTAAGACCAAAGGGCATAACCCTGTAGCAAAATATACCCAAAGGGGTCCGGAAAGCGGTGTGCTTCTGGTCTTCGGGATGCATTTTTATCTGATTGTATCCTGATGAACCGTCCATAAAGGAGAAAACCTCGTGAGTGGACGTGTTATCTATCATTAGCTCGGTTACCGGCACCGGGAAATCGTCCTTTGGACAGGCTTTATTGAGATCCCTGAAATCCACGCATATGCGTACCGTCCCATTCTTCTTCATTACCGGGACGATATTGGCGATCCAGTCGGGGTATTGGACTTCTTGGATAAATCCAGAATCGATCAACTTCTTGACTTCGGCGTTGATGCTCATTTCAAGCTCGAGTCGCATCCTCCTTGGCGCCTGCTTGACTGGCTTGATATCTGGGGATATTGCTAATCTATGCACAGCAATCTCTAGGTCCAATCCTGGCATCTCGGAGTAGTTCTACGCGAAGCAATCTTTATGCCGTAGAAGCACGTTCTTTAACGCAGCCACCTTTTCTTCGGATAACAGCTCGCTGACAAATGTCGGTCGCGGGTCGTCTGCCGATCCCAACTCAATCTTCTTGAGGTTATCTGCAGTAGTATGTATACCATCTTCCAGTTCTTTTGGAGCGGGCGGAAATTCCGAGATCACCTCATCATCGCTGTTCTCAAAGCACCGGTAAAGGTCATCTACGTTCTCGGGCTCTTTTCCTAATATCGTAATCGTATAACAAGTGCGAACCCGCTCCCTGAACTGAGGTGGACCCGGTTCTGCTCTTGCGGCCTTGGGCTCATGCTTTTGCGGTGGCATCACATTCCAGCCGTCGGATAAAGCGAATCTGCCCCGTCGGTACTGGTCCTCGACCCAGTTCTTGAAGGTGAAGTAGTCTTCGGTAGGATGTCCTATGGCTCGGTGATAAGAGCAATAACTCGGATGAGAAGCCTTACTAGCTTGCTCAGATGTCTAGACTCTGGAAGCGTGATCATTTGATGTTTTATGGCGAGGTTAAGTAACCTCCCCGTTTTGTCTCGAGGGAAGGAGTACGCTCGACTCATCTTCTTCATGAGGGACAAACCCGAGCCGCTTCTTGATTTATTTCCGTCTCTGCGTCGGGCCTTTCGTACAACGGATTGACGAGGATAAGCGTCTTTGTCTTTTGCAGCACGTTGAGATAGACGTTGCGTCCTGGCCTTCTCGTAGATGGCCATTTCGCGGTTGTGGCCTTCCCGAGCTTCCTGACCCATTTTCCTGATAGGCTTGCCCACTCGCTCTTCAAACGACGGACTCGGCGCTTTAATTGCGGGGTCTAGTTTTGATGGGTGGTTGGCATCTCCTGACAGGGCGTCCTCCTCTTCATCAAAGGTATATATGGCGTAGCTACTGTGGGCCCGTTCCCGTTTTCCGGCTCTTGCGTATCCAAGCCCGAGTGTTTCCATCTTCCCGTTGGGCAATTTGCGTTGAGTCCCGGGGACATTCCAAATCCTGTTGTAGAACCGCGCCTGCCGAACGGTCTGTTCTAAGGGTACTCCTTGGCGCTTCAATAGCTTCTTTAATCCATTTGTATAGTATCTGGGCAGACGGATGGGTTGGAGCCTGTCAAGCGTAGCATCCGCGCCATGCCAGATCTCTTTCTCTATTTTCGACTCTGAGGATCGGTAGAATAGGATCACCTTCTCACCCTTTCGCCTGGGAGGGACGTAAAATGTTTGCAGGTCCTGCACATTGTGAGCCTGAAGCGCGTCGAGATCCTTGTAGTGTTCTCGGGGTACCATGGTGATTTGCAAACTATGGTCATCGCCAGGGGGTGCTTGTATTGACAACCGATTGGAGAACACAGCATTAACTTCATCTTCTGAATCACTTCCGAAGACCAATACGGGGGCGGGCGTCCCCAGGTTGTTGCGTCGAGATGGCCCTGCATAAACTATCTCTTCCTCTTCTTCGGTATCGCTCCCGAAAATCGGGATGGTGGCGGCGGTTTTGTTCTCCGGATTGCGACACCTTTCTGTATCCTCGAAATCTGGCAAAAAGTATTTCGCATCTTCGTATTTGCGGACTTCGTTCACGGAAAATGGGTTTAGCTCGCCTGTTACGGTATACTCGAAACCGTCCTTAAAGTACTTCATACACTGATGTTGTGTAGAAGGGATGATGTTGTACTCGTGTAGCCAAGGACGACCGAGCAAGGCGTTGTAGCAGGTCTTGGCGTCAATGACATGGAATTTGATGTCTGTGACGAGAAGTCCAAAGCGTAATGTTAGTATCACAGATCCGAGAGTCCGTGACGATTGTGAATCGAAACCGGAGATAGTAATTTTGTCACGAGCGAGGTGTTGCACACTCATGCAGATTTCCTTCAACACCCGAACATTAAGGAGGTTGACGGAGGATCCATTATCCACCAGGATCTTGCCTATCTTGATATCATGGCAATATCCGGAGACATATAGGGGACGGTTATGGTCGCATATCCCGAGAAGGAGGTCTTCATCACCGAAAGTGATGTCGGCTGTATGCACTTCCCCCAGTTCATCCTTCATCTTTTCAGTGGCGAGGAAGGCTTGGAATTGCTCAGGTTCTTGTAACGCCTTAATTAGTGAGTCTCGCGCTTCTTTTGATAGTAGGAGGGCATCGAGAATGCTAAGCTGAGAAGGCAGTTTCCTTAGGTGCGCGAGGATGTTATAGTCCACTTTACTCTTCCTAGGAGGGTCTTTGGCAGCCAGCTCCGTCATGACTTGGTCATCTAAAGTGATATCTTCAGAGACCTTTTCCTTTCCCTTATCCCTTCTATTCCCGGGCCCGAGATTCTTTTCTGGGAGTGTGCGATTGCGCAGCTGAATGTTCTCGCAGGCCTCCGATTCTTCTTCTTTCCCCAAAACGGATTCTTTAAAGAGAGGGCCCAGAGCTATTTCTTCGTCAGAGTCGCTCCCAAAGGTGAGAACTTGTGACCCCCTGGCGTTAACCATGTAACAGTTGCCAGTCGTTCTGTTGTGCCCATCGACAGTACTTCTTCGCTCCCGACGGCTCTTGCGTTTCATGCGCTTAACATGTTGCCGACGAGCGACATATCCTTGCCACCATATCTTAAAGGCGTCGCACTCCTCCGTGGGATGTGATATTCTCCGATGATATGTGCAATAGTCAGGGTGCGTCTCTACCCCATCGTGTGTGTTTCCTTCCGAGGGTGGTAGCTTCATTCCCATTGACATGGCTTTGGCAAACCTTTTCCTCGTCTTGAATATCTTCTTGTCTACTTCGGATGCCTTACGCTCTGGCAGAGGTAGTTCAACTCTTTCGTTCAGTTGCCCGCATTTGGCTCCTTCCGACGTGGTCATCTCACGCTCCTGGTCCGCTTTACATTTTAGACGAATCTCGTCTAGAAAAGCGTCGATCATTTCATCTGTTGGCCATGCACGCTCTGGTACAGGCTCTGCCTCCAACTTTTTAGTGCCAGGAGCTTTCCCATCATCGGTAAACGAATGGGAGATTACGTTACAACTCGCCACATATCCTTCGGATTCATCCGACGAGCTTTCTCCATCATCTTCTTCTTGAAAGATGTGGTTGAGGAACTCTTGCAGTGTGACAGGGGTTCGCGCCTTTTGATTGTACTCTTCCAGTGCGTCAATTTGCTTCTGCAAGTTCGTGTGCTCTTTTCCAGGCTTCACGGACTTCTTGGATTTCTTCTTCTTTTTCTTCGAAGATTTTGACGATTGGGCGTGAGTATCTGGGCTCTTATCGTGAGTCTTTGTAGTCGGGCGGCGCCTTAGCATCCCTTCGATAATTTGAGGTTCAAGAGGGTCCTTCCATTCGATCGCAGGGCACGCATGAAGGTCTCTCAGCATTCTTCTGGTTTTAGTTGATAGCACGACCTCCCATGGAGCTTCTTCAATAAAAGAACACGTTGCCCCCGGTGTATCCGCTTTCCTAGGAGCATGCGGCTGTGGGGGGTTCACCTTCCACTTTTCGGACAGTACAAACTTCCCCTGGAGGTATTGGTCTTCAATCCATCCTTTGAAGACGAAGCAATCTTCAATCGGATGGCCTACCGTTTGATGGTAAGGGCAATAGTTAGGGTTACTCACTTCAGTGGGTTGCGGCGGTCGCCTTGGATTTGGCAGGTTTATAAGTCTGTTGCGTATTGCCAGCTCGAATAGCCGTTTCGTCTTGTCCCGTGGGAACGAGTAGGGACGCTTCATCTTCTCATTATAATGCCGACGCCTTTCCTCGAGTTGATCTGCCGGTTTCGGGGCATTAGGTTGCTGCTGGGCATTCGCAACAAAGGTTGCCCTCCCTTTACCCTTGTCATTCCGAGATTCTGACTTCGGGGCAGGTGGTCTATGACCCATCTGGTCCATCTGAGCCAACTTGTCGATTAAAGCCTGGAATGTGGTTGGCTTAAAGAACATCATAAACTGGGAGATAGTTGCGTGAGGGTCTAGAGTTCCCACGAACATGCCCACCGCAGGTGCTTCCTCAATGCGTTGCTCACATCTCGACCACAAGTTCCGCCAGCGTATAGCGTACTGGACCCAGGTTTCGCCCGGTTTTACCCTGGCGTTAATCAGTGCAGTTATTGGAGTGCGTTCGCTGGCACTTGCGAATCGCTGAGTGAACAACAGCTCCATTTCAGCGAACGTTTTGATAGAATCGTTCGGGAGTTCTGAATACCATTCGAACGCAGTTTCCGATAGGCTGCCCACGAACTGGCGGAGCAACAGTTTATCATCACCGCCGGTGTTACCGCAGAGGGCCCGGAACTGGGCGACATGTTGATGGGGATTGCCGGTCCCCTTATACACGTGGAATTTTGGTATCGTATAGCCTTGCGGGTATTTGATTTGGTCGTACCAGCTCGGATACGGCCGCCCCGTTTTCACGACTTGACCAGCTGCCTCAGTCGCGTGATGAACCCGGATCTGCTGGGCTATGTAGTCAGCCAAGTCAGCCTTAGAGATTGCCTCCTCCTTGGCCGTTGAGAGAGCTGGTGGTGGATTTGACGTTTCTCCTCGGTCGTCTTCAAGAACGATTGGGGGATCCTCGGCGGGTAAGTCCTGCTGGATCATCATTCCTATCACATCTTGGAAGAGGAGGCCCATCCGTTGTATATTGGCCGCTTGTTCAGCAGCCTCTTTATCCCTTTTCTCCAGTGTTCGGCGAAGGAATTCAGCATCGGTTTCTTCCTCCCGGCGTGCGTCTGAGGATGTTTCTGGGTTTTCTTTTGGCCCGGTGAGCGCGGCCATAGCATTCATCATTTCTTGAAGCTTTTGTTGCTGCTCTTGAGCCTTCGTCACGGATCGGGTTAGCGGTCGGTGGCCCATAGACGTGCGGCTTTCCTCTTTTCCAGAGGCCATGTAAACAGTGTGGACCACCATGCTCCCAGACTTAGGGCGTCTGGGCTCAGTGCTTTTAGCCGTCGTTGCATGCTGTGGGGTTTTCTGTGGCCTCCTCCTTTTATGAGCCATGGAGGTTGAGGGGGCCGTTGAGGTGGGCGTCCAGACAGCCTTTTGGGGTTTAGCCTGGTGACCAGCTTCCGGTTGGATTTTCAGCTTCTTGTGTTGGCGAGAGAAGTTTGGATCGATGATCGAGTCCCGTGCCTGCCGCCAAACCTTATAGATTTTGGAAGACAGCCGTTGAGGAGATCGGGGTTGTTCGGGTTTTATTTCGACAACCTTTTTTAATGAGGGAGGAGACCTCTTCAGCACTGCCGTAGGAGAATTCTTTCGCACCTTATTTAGCATTTCAAAGCTGTTCCCAGTTGGAACAGCAGCATTAACCTCTGCCATCGGGGCCGATGGAGTCAACCCGGAGGGGGAGTTGCCCCCAGCCTTCCTTACTCGGCGCCAATGGCGACGTCGAGCGTGTCGAGCGGACGGTGTAGGGTCAGCGGTAAGAATGGTTTCGTCTTGCCCCCTATCTGGGTGGGGGGTCGCAGTTGGTATTATCCTGTCAAAGACCGATGTCCTTTGGGCAGTAGGAGCGGGAGCTGAAGCCGTTAATCTTGTAAAGACCGACCTTTTGGCCGGAGAAGCTGCCTTGACGATTTCGGGGGCAGGAGCGGGCACCTTCTTAGAAGCAGCCTTCTCTGAGATTGTAGGTCCCATGATGGGTTCGCAGGATTTCTGGCCCAATCTAGAGAAGACCGAGGCGTTGACGTTGGGCGACTCGTTGAGAGGAGCCGCGGCAGGGGTAAGACGATCAAAGACCGACTTCTTGGGAGCTTCCGTTGTCAGCGCTGGAGCGGTGAAGTCTGTAGGCGGGAGCATGGTCCCAAAGAACAATCCTGTGGTGGCGCGAGTGACCTGTTCCACGGGCATTGTGAATAGCGAAGCAGCTTGGGGTCCGTAGGCTATACCTCCTGGCGAGGCAGAGCGTTGGCTGCAATTGCAGCCTGAGCAGTTGGAGAATTTCATGGAAGTAGAAGCCATCGATCCTTTGCTTTCTGCAATAAGCAAGACGCCAATTCTTAGTATCTTGAAACCCAAGGGCAACCATTGGCGAACCGCGATTGGTTCGCGAGTCACGACACACAAAGTGTGGAGTGGAAAAAGGAAAAGGTCCCACCGGGCGTGCCAGAATCTGTTCCCCTCCGAAAGACGGCGCACAAGACTGCGGTGTCTTGGCACTGAGATTCGGGGCAGATGCTAATTGGTGCTATCCGTCCACCTCTCCGAAGATGCCAAGTTGATTTATGGCACCATGTATCGAAGGTTTAAACGGATGCGTCCGATGTAGCAGACTTCGTCAGATTCCCCCTCGCTTGAGGGGTTTTTTTGATTGTGGGGTCGCTCTTCCCTGCAGGCGCAAGCCCCTGCAGTTAATTACGCTACCGCATTGCGGTAACAACTTTCTCCTTCTCCAGCTGGTCACTTCGTGTCGTGGGTGTTTGTTTTGTGTTTTGTTGCCCGTGGATTGTTTACGGAGACTGAGTTATGTCGTCGCCCGTAGGGCGTGGACTAGTCCAAATCCGTATTATCTTAGATTTGGGTTTGGGGGTTTGGTTTGAGGATACGTCAGCCATACTTGAGGCTAAGATCAACTCAAACGTTTGTTAAGGATACGTTAGTCTAACTTTGTGACTAAGATCAACTTAACGGGATCGCTTGGATCCGATAAAGGAGTGTTTGGACTCCATTGTTCCAGTTTAGGGACCTAGAGGTCCAACGTATGTATGGCCGTCAGGACCCGTCACCTCTCTGACGACGTTGAAGAATTACAACGACGGATGTCAGAGGAGTTCAGAGATGTACCCTTGAGCCAGAGTTAATTGGGGGGATTTATAGTCCACTCTGTTTGAAGGTTTAAGGATACGTTGGCCATCTTTGAGGCTAAGATCAACTTAAACGGGACCGTTTAGATCCGACAAAAGAGCATGCGGGGCTCTATTGTTCTAGTTTAAGGACATTGCGGTCCATGGGTAGTTTAAGGACATTGCGGTCCACTGTTAGTTTTAAGACATCTCGGTCAAGGTTAAGGACGTCGTAGTCCATGGGTTTAAGGACCCCACAGTCCGTTGTTAGTTTTAAGACATCTCGGTCAAGGTTAAGGACGTCGTAGTCCAAGGGTTTAAGGACCCCACAGTCCATTATGTGCTCTGGATGCTTCACACGGGTTCGCTGCCGTGCTCTGCGAGGACCAGGCTCCGCTCTGGACGTTTCCCACGGGGTCAAAGAGTGACATTATCCGCGTTCCACGTAACCAGGGATTTTGCATTAAACACGGGTTTAAGGACCCCGCAGTCCGTATCAATGTGTGGTCGTCGGGACCCATCACCTCTTTGAAGACATTGAGGGATTACAATGCCAAGTATCAAAGGAGTGAAGAGATGTACCCTAGAACCGGAGTAGATTAAATAGTCCTTGGCCCAATTTGGGATCAAGACGAATTAATTATGTTATGAGTCCATTGGCCCAGTTAATCACAAATTGAGGACTTATGGCCATCTTGGGCTAAGTCCAATCAGGAGAGGCTTTGCCTCCATCCATTTAGTCAATTGGACCAAAGCCTAGTGTTAAACTCTACAGAGCAATCAGTGTTGAACACTGGGAATGAGGTTGACAAGTTAGTGTTTTAACACTAAGAGATAATTGGTGTTAAACACCAGCAACAAGGCTTTTCAAATTAGTGTTAAACACTAAACAGATCAGTGTTGAACACTGCAAATAAAGCTTTTTAATTAGTGTTGAACACTAAGGCCCAACAGTGTTTTAACACTGGGTTCGAGAGTTTTAATTTAGTGTTAAACACTAAGGCAAGAGGGGTCACGTGGCAGCACGTGAGAGCGCCCTCCCTTCATTTATTCTGCTGAGATTATCGCGTCTTTCAGAGCATCACGTGCCATCACGTGATGGGCATTCAAATGCCTATGTATTAGAGCTTCTGCCAGGGGTCACGTGGATCACGTGGGGTGCTGCCTCAAAGGGACTTTCTGTAGATCTCTTGGGGGGTCACGTGATGACACGTGACCCTGCCTCTATGTATTTTGTTTAGAGGCTTTGTTAATCTTTTTTTCAGGAATTAAATTCCTCGAGCTGTAAATTTCAGAGGAATTAAATTCCTACTTCCTTTTGAAGGTTTATATTCTGAATAGAGTTGAACTCTAAATCTTCCGTAGGAATTAAATTCCTCGTATATGTGAAGAACTGAATAGGGTTAAACCCTAATAAAAGCTTTTAAGGAATTGAATTCCCATTCCCTGTTAAATGATGATTAAGGGAATTAAATTCCCGTTGTTTCGACAGAACTAAGTTCTTAATTAGGGTTAAACCCTGTTTCTTTTGTTATGAAGGAATTAAATTCCCATGATACAGGGGCAAGCTCTAATTTTATTTTAAAGGAATTAAATTCCTATAGTTCTGTGAGAATTAAATTCTCGTGCTTGCATTCCTTCTCTATGTTTTGGATCTGCATGGCAGGATCTCAACCCATTGAGAATTAAATTCTCAACCTTAAGGGGAGATGTGCACTTTGCAGATCCTCTATCAAAGAGAGAAGAAATATGTTCTTCTGTTTTTACATTATCAGAGTTAAACTCTGTTGAGAATTAAATTCTCTTTTTCTTTCAAGGAGCTTTTCCCTTTCTTACCTAGGGTTTTTGCAGAAGATCCAAGTTTCTCCAAGTATCGAAGCTCTCTTCTTTTTCTTTTTCTCTCCCTGTCTCTGTATATATCTCCCTCTTTTGTATCTCTTGGCTCCTATTTATAGGAGAAGCAGCCGAGTCAATTAGTTTTTGACGAATCTTCGTGAAAGATTTGATTTGCATCCATCATTCATTTTGGACCTTTAGATTGTTGGGTGAATTTTATTCACCATTGGATTTCAAATCCAGGGGTTTTTCCTTTGTTGTTTCGGTTAGATTTAAAGGGGAAATCTTTCCAAACCCGAGATTTTCCCATAGATAGATGATATTTCATCACCTCTGAATCTTTAATTCGATCGTTTCCAGATAGCCGCTTTCCTTTGGAAAGATTTGATTCTCCTTCAGAATTTAATTCTGTTTGACAAAATGGGCTTTGAAAGCCGGTCACGTGTGACCACGTGACTCATGGTCACGTGTGGGCACGTGACCCCCTTTGGAATGAGCCTTTTCCTTTCTTTTGCGCTCCGTCTTCTTATTGCTGCTTAAACGTCACGTGCTGCCACGTGACCCCTGGTCACGTGTGAGCACGTGACCCTTGTTTGAACTCTCTCTTTCCTTGGTTCAACTGGAGAACGAGTCTGCTGTCTTGAACGTCACGTGGCAACACGTGACCCTGGTCACGTGGGAGCACGTGACCTCTTCTGAACCCTTTTCCTTGACTTGATCAGGGAACCGGTTTGCCTTTTGACGCTTGCATTTAAATGTCACGTGTCGCCACGTGACCCGGGTCACGTGGGAGCACGTGACTCTTTCTGAAGCCCCCTTTTCTTCAACGTAGTCAGGAAACTGAACTTGCCTTGACGATGTTTTTAGGTGTCACGTGCCAACACGTGACCGCTAGTCACGTGTAAGCACGTGACCCTCTTCTGAAGCTTTTCCCAGAAGCTTTCCTGATTTTAAATCAGGAAACAGCGCACGTACGTGCGTCCGTTCTTCGAGGTATGCTTTTCTGTTACAAAATCCTTCGTTTCAATTTTTTGGAACTTGCTGATAATTTTCATATTTCAAATTCAAAATCTTGGACCCGACCCGGGCGAAATTCTGAAATATTTTGCATTCCGCCAAATCCTATTTATTATAAATCTTTTTAAATCTGCCTAAAATATTTTACAGCCTATCACAATTTCCCTAAGCCCACGATATTATTTTTAAAACCCCAGTAAATCTTTTGTAAATTTTTTAACAGTTCCCCTCACCCAATCGAAACCCTCCATCCCTCGTCGCTGGCCCCACCAATTCTATCTCTCTCTTCCTTTTCTCCTTCTCTCTCTTCCTCGTTCTTTCTCACCTCCGCTACCAAACAAATTCATATCTCCTCTTCTTTCTCTCTCCTCTCTTTTCTCTCTATCTCTCTCTTCTCGCGCCGCTTCTCTCTCCTCTCGCGGTGCGCGAGAATCCCGTCACCTCCCCCCGCGTTACGCTCACCCTCCTTCTACATCTTCTTCTTCTTCTGTTTTATTTTTAAAAACCCATGCAACCTCGTCGAGCCACCAGTGAAACCCTAACCCTAGCCGTCTCCTCTGCCTCGTCACCATCTCCATCTTATCTTCTTCTCATCCTCTTCCTCGTCTTCATCTTCTTTTCTTTCCTCTCCCCTGCACGCACCCACAGATCACCCAGCAACCCAACGTCCCCGATCGTTGCCGCCGACTCCTTCATTTCATCGTCACCCCCTTCCTCTCCCTCTCTTCCTCTCCTCTGCCTTACCCAAACACCAGAACCCACATCAAAACCAAATCCCAACCGACCCCAAATCCTAGTTGCCGGGACCTGCACAACCCTACGCGTTTTCTGGCCGGAGCTTCGACGATCTCACGCCGCCATCTCGTATCCCGTTGTGTCACCGGTCCAACCCCAGTAAGCTATCCCTCATTCTTCTTCTTCTTCTTTTCCTGTTCTCTTCTTTTCTCTTTCTATGTTTATTTTTCTAGCATTTATATTCACTGTTGTTTTGGATCTTCGGAATCCGGTCGGGCCGTCGACGACCCCGACGATCCAGCTAGGACCTCTGACCCGTGTGATTCCACCGTTCGTCGTTTGGACTCATTCCGTGTACCGTGCGCGCGTCGCGACTTTTCCCGCCGACGCGAGACGTTCCGTTTACCGTATCGCGATCCGTCGAGGCAAGTGAAACTTACTATATGCTATCCATACTATTCCTATATTAATTTATCTATTTTCTTATTAAATCTGTAAATGGAATCTAAATCCATGAGTTCCAAGTTAACAATAGGATGTTCCGTTTACATATTTCAGATCTAGAACTTGAAGCCTAACTGTTGCATTTAGTTGACTATACCTAGTAATCACAGTTACATTTTAATCACATAATAACTATTGTACATAGTCTATGACACCCTTGTTTCCTGATTTAAAATCAGGAAAGTTTACGGAGGAGGCATCACATGCTAGCACGTGACCAGCAGTCACGTGTTGGCACGTGACAATTAAAAGCAGCGGCAAAGGCAGATTCGGCTCCTTGATTAAATCAAAGAAAATGTTCCAGAAAGGGTCACGTGCTCACACGTGACCAGGGGGGTCACGTGTTGACACGTGACCAGGGGTCACGTGTTGGCACGTGACGGCTGAAAAGCGGCTAGAAGACAAAGCGCAGAAAGCAGAAGAAAGCTCGTTCCAAGGGGTCACGTGCCTACACGTGACCAGGGGTCACGTGGCCACACGTGACCGGCTTTCAAAGCCTATCTATTTAACAGAATTAAATTCTGAACAGCATTCAAATCTTTCTAAAGGAGAATGATTATTTAGAACCGATTGGATTAAAGATTTAAAGGTGATTAAATATCACCTATCTATGGAAAAATCTTGAACTTGGAAAGATTTCCCCTTTAAAATCTAAACGAAATAACAAAGGAATATCTTTGGATTCAAAATCCAATGGTGAATAAAATTCACCTAATAATCCAAAGGTCGAAATGAATGATGAATGCAAATCAAATCTCTAACGAATACAAATCAAATCCCTCAATGAATGATTCACTAAAACTAATTGATTCTGCTCCTTCTCCTATAAATAGGAGCCAAGAGATACACAGAAAGAGAGAGACAAGAGGAGATACATAGATCTATATACAGGGACATAGAGAGAAAAAGAAACAGAGCCTTGAGACTTTGGAAGAATTTGATCTTCTGCAAAAGAAAACCCGAGGTAAGAAAGGGAAGGCTTTTAAAAAAGAGAATTTAATTCTCAAAAGAGTTTAACTCTTATATTAAAAAGAAGAACTTAGTTCTCTCTTTAGTGGAGGATTTGCAAAGTGCACATCTCCCCATGAATTGAGAATTTAATTCTCATTGGGTTGAGATCCTGCCATGCAGATCCAAAGTATAGGGAGGGAATGGAAGTTTGAGAATTTAATTCTCATAGAACTATAGGAATTTAATTCCTTTAAAATAAAATTAGGGTTTAACCCTATGTTATAGGAATTTAATTCCTTCAAATGAATAGAACCAGGGTTTAATCCTAGTTAAGAACTCAAATCTGTCAAAATAACAGGAATTTAATTCCCTTAGAAGAACCTAATTCCTCACATATACGGGAATTCAATTTTTACAGAAGACAAGTTAGAGTTCAACTCTATCTAAGAATATAATCCTTCAGAAGAAAACAGGAATTTAATTCCTCTAAAAGTTTATTGCTAGGGTTTAACCCCACGAAGAATTTAATTCTTAAGAAAATATAAACACATCTTCAAACAGGCAAAGAAACAGTGTCACGTGCTACCACGTGACCCCTGAAAAGTTCCACAGAGAAGGGCTTTGAGGCAATGCCTCACGTGCCCCACGTGACCCCTTGGCAGAAGCTCTAACAGACAAACATTTAAATGCCCATCACGTGACAGCATGTGATGCTCCAAAGTATTCAATACTTTTGGCAGAATAAAATGAATTAATGGCGCTCTCACGTGCTACCACGTGACCCCTCTTGCCTTAGTGTTTAACACTAAAGTTGAAACCTCTATATCCAGTGTTCAACACTGATTTTCTTAGTGTTTAAACACTAATTTGGAAAACTCTATTTACAGTATTTAACACTGACTTTCTTAGTGTTGGACACCAACTTGGAAGACCCTGTTTCCAGTGTTTAACACTGATCTGCCTTAGTGTTAAACACTAATTTGAAATCTCTATTGCCAGTGTTTAACACTGATTTGCTTTAGTGTATAAGCACTAATTTGAAAGCCCTGTTGCTAGTGTTTAACACTAACTATCTTTTAGTGTTAAACACTAACTTGTCAATCTCACTCCCAGTATTCAACACTGTTGGTCTTTAGTGTTTAACACTAACTTTAGCCCAATTGGCTAAGTTTCTAAAGGCAAAACCTCTCCTTCAATGGACCAACAGAAAGCCAATATTATAAACATGATTGGACTAAGCCCAAGCCGGCCATAAGCCCTCAATTCAAACTTAACTGGGCTAATGGGCTCATAATATAATTAATTGGTCTTGGTCCCAAATTGGGCCGAAGACTATTTAATCTACCTTGGTTCAAGGATACATCTCTTCACTCCTTTGATACTTGGCGTTGTAATTCCTCAACGTCTTCAAAGAGGTGGCGGGTCCCGATGACCATACATTGATACGAACTGTGGGGTCCTTAAACTCATAGACTATGAGGTCCTTAACCTTGACCGGGATGTCTTAAAACTAACATCGGACTGTGGGGTCCTTAAACCCATGGACTATGACATCCTTAACCTTGACCGGGATGTCTTAAAACTAACATCGGACTGTGGGGTCCTTAAACCCATGGACTATGACGTCCTTAACCTTGACCGGGATGTCTTAAAACTAACATCGGACTGTGGAGTCCTTAACCTTGACTGGGATGTCTTAAAACTAATATCGGACTGTGGGGTCCTTAAATCCATGGACTATGACGTCCTTAACCTTGACCGGAATGTCTTAAAACTAACAACGGACTATGACGTCCTTAACCTTGATCGGGATGTCTTAAAACTAATATCGGACTGTGGAGTCCTTAAATCCACGGACTATGATGTCCTTAACCTTGACCGCAACGTCTTAAAACTAACCTTGGACCGCAATGTCCTTAAACTACCTATTGACCGCAATGTCACTAAACTAAACAACAGGGCTCCCTTAATTGCTCTATTGTTGGATCTAAACGATCCCGTTAAGTCGACCTTAGTCTAAAAACTAGGCTAACGTGTCCTTAACAAACGTTTAAGTTGATCTTAGTCCTCAATGTGGCTAACGTATCCTTAAACCCAAACCCCCAAACCCAAATCTAAGATAATACGGATTTGGACTAGTCCACGCCCTACGGGCGACGACATAACTTAGTCTCCGTATACAATCCACGGGCAACTAAACACAAAATAAACACACACGACACGAGGTGACCATTTGGAGAAGGAGAAAGTGGTTGTCGCGATGCGGTAGCGTAATTAACTGCAGGGGCTTGCGCCTGTAGGGAAGAGCATCCCCACAATCAAAAACCCCTCAAGCGAGGGGGAATCTGACGAAGTCTGCTACATCGGACGCATCCGTTTAAACCTTCGATACACGGTGCCATAAATCAACTTGGCATCTTCGGGGAGGTGGACGGATAGCACCAATTAGCATCTGCCCCAAATCTCAGGCAAGACATCCCTGTCGCGCCGTCATTCAGAGGGGAACAGATTCTGGCACGCCCGGTGGGACCTTTTCCTCTTTCCACTCCACACTTCGTGTGTCATGTTTGCGAACCGATCGCGGTTTGCTAATGGTTGCCCTTGGGTTTCGAGGTACTAAGATTTGGCGTTTTGCTTGGTACAGAAAGCAAAGGATCAACGGCGTTCACTTGCTCAAAGTGTTCCACATGCAACTGCAACCCACGTCCTGCCTCAACTGGGGGCATAGCCTACGGGCCCCAAGCTGCTTCGCTGTTCACAATGCCCGTGGAACAGGTCACTCAAGCCACCACAGGGTTGTTTTTCGGGACCATGCTCCCGCCAATGAGCTTCACCGCTCCTGTGCCAACACCGGAAGCTCCTAAGAAGTCGGTCTTCGATCGGCTTACAGCTAATGCGGCCCTCTCAACGGGTCATCCAACTCCAGCTCCTCGGTCTTCGCCTGACTGGGCCAAAATTCCTGTGGGCCCACAATGAAGCTTGCAATCCCAGAGAAGGTTATTCCGAAGAGGATAACCATCCCTGCTCCTGAAGTCGTCAAGGCGGCTTCTCCTACCAAAGGGTCAGTCTTTACAAAATTAACGGTTCTGGCTCCCGCTACGGTTCCTGTCCCTGCTCAGAAGACTGTTTTTAACCGATTGGATACTGCTTCTCAAAGGATATCAGTATTTAACAGGCTGACACCAGCAGCGACCCCTCACCTACACAGGGGGCAAGACGAGGCTATCGCCATCACCAAGCCGATTCCATCAGCACGACACGCTCGACGTCGTTACTGGCGCCGAGTGAGGAAGGCCGGAGGCAACTCCCCTTCTGGGCTAACTCCTCCAGCCTCGACGACAGAAGTTAATGCTGCTGTTCCAACTGGGAACAGCTTTGAAATGCTAAACAAGGTGCGTAGGAATTCTCCTACCGCGGCGCTAAAGAGGTCTTCCCCTCCGCTGAAAAAGGCTGTGGAAGTAAAGCCAGAACAACCCCAATCTCTTCAACGGCTGTCCTCCCAAATCTATAAAGTCTGGCGGCAGACCCGAGACTCGATGATCGATCCAAATTTCTCCCGCCAGCACAAGAAGTTGAAGATCCAACAGGAAGTCAGCCATCCTGCTAAGCCACGAAAAGTTTTCGGGGTCCCCACCTCAACGGCCCCCTCAACTTCCACTGTTCATAAAAAGAGGAGGCCAGAGAAGATCCCTGGGCCTGCAACGAAAGCTAAAGGCGCTGAGCCCAGACGCCCTAAGTTTGGGGGCATGATGGTCCATACGGTATACATGGCGTCAGGGAAGGAAGATAGCCGTGCATCTACAGGTCAGAGACCGCTTACACGGTCGGTGACCAAAGATCAGGAGCAACAGCAAAAGCTCCAGGAAATGATGATCGCAATGGCCGCGCTTACTGGGCCGAAAGAAAGCCCCGAGGCGTCCTCGGATCAGCAGCAAGAACAGGAAACCGACGCTGAGTTCCTTCGAAGGATATTGGAAAAGAAAGATAAAGAGGCCGCGGAACAAGCGACCAATATAAAGCAAATAGCCCACTTATTTCAAGACATGGTTGGGATGATGATTCAACAAGATCCTCCCGCTGAAGATCCCCCGACCATCCTCGAAGATGATAGAGGAGAAACGTCGAATCCACCACCAGCTCTCTCAACGGCCAAGGAGGAGACAATCTCTAAGGCTGACTTGAACGACTATATAGCCCAGCAGATCCGGGTTCATCATGCGACTGAGGCAGCTGGTCAAGTCATAAAAACGGGGCGACCGTATCCGAGCTGGTACGACCAAATCAAATATCCGCCGGGTTATACAATACTGAAATTCCATGTGTATAAGGGGACCGGCAATCCCCACCAACATGTTGCCCAGTTCAGAGCCTTTTGCGGTAACACCGGCGGTGACGATAAACTGTTGCTTCGCCAGTTCGTGGGCAGCTTATCAGAAACAGCGTTCGAATGGTATTCGGAACTCCCGAACGATTCTATCAAGACGTTCGCTGAAATGGAGTTGCTATTCACTCAGCGATTCGCAAGCGCCAGCGAACGCACTCCAATAACAGCATTGATTAATACCAGGGTGAAACCAGGCGAAACGTGGGTCCAATATGCTATACGCTGGCGAAATTTGTGGTCGAAATACGAGCAACGCAATGAGGAAGCACCCGCGGTGGGCATGTTCATGGGTATACTAGATCCTCATGCAACCATCTCACAGTTCATGATGTTCTTTAAACCAACCACGTTTCAGGCTCTGATCGACAAGTTGGCCCAGATGGACCAGATGGGTCACAGACCGCCTCCCCCGAAGCCAGAACCTCGGAGTGACAAGGGTAAAGGGAAAGCAACCTTCGTCGCGAATGCTCAGCAGCAACCCAGTGCCTCAAAGCTGGCGGATCAGTTGGAAGAAAGACGGCGGTATTATAATGAGAAGATGAAGCGCCCCTACTCGTTCCCACGGGACAAGACGAAACGGTTATTCGAGCTAGCAGTACGCAACAGACTTATAAACCTGCCAAATCCAAGGCGACCGCCACAACCCACTGAGGTGAATAACCCCAATTATTGCCCATACCATCAAACGGTAAGCTATCCGATTGAGGATTGCTTCGTTTTTAAAGGATGGATTGAAGATCAATACCTCCAGGGAAAGTTTGCGCTGTCCGAAAAGTGGAAGGTGAACCCGCCACAGCCGCATACTCTTAAGAAAGCGGATACACCGGGGGCAACCTGTTCCTTTATTGAAGAAGCTCCATGGGAGGTCGTGCTATCAGCTAAAACCAAAAGAATGCTGAGGGATCTTCATGCGTGCCCAGCGGTCGAATGGAAGAACCCGCTCGAACCTCAAATCATCGAAGGGATGTTGAAGCCACGCCCAACTACAAAGATCGGTGGTGATAGCCCAAGTACTCACACCCAGCCGTCAAAATCTTCGAAGAAAAAGAAGAAGAAATCCAAGAAGCCCGTGAAGCCTGAAGACAAGCGCACGGATTTGCAGAAACAGATTGACGCGCTGGAAGAGTACAATCAAAAGGCGCGGACTCCAGTTACACTGCAAGAGTTCCTCAACCATGTCTTTCAGGAGGAAGATGATGGAGAAAGCTCGTCGGATGAATCCGAGGGATATGTGGCGAGTTGTCATGTGATTTCCCACTCGCTTACGGACAATGAGAAAACTCCTGGCACTGAGAAACTGGGGGCACAGCCCGAGCCAGAACTTGTATGACCAACAGATGAAATGATCGACGCCTTTCTAGACGAGATTCGTCTGAAGAGTAAAGCCGATCAGGAGCGTAAGATGGCTGCATCAGAAGGAGCCAAACGCAAGCGACTAAACGAAAGAGTCGAAGCACTTCCGCCAGATCAAAAGATATCCGATGCGAATAAAAACGTATTCAAGACGAGGAAAAGGTTTGCCAAAGCCATGTCAATGGGAATGAAGCTACCACCCTCGGAAGGGAACACGTTCGACGGGGCGGAGAGGCACCCTAATTATTGCGCATATCATCGGAAGATTTCGCACCCCACTGAGGAGTGCGACGCTTTTACGATGTGGTGGCAGGGATATGTTGCACACTGGCAACATTTTAAGTGCATGAAACGCAGAACTCGTCGGGAGCAAAGAAGTACAACCGATAGGCACGAAGGAACTACCGGCAACTGTTACACGGTCAACGCCGGAGGATCACAAGTTCTCACCTTTGGGAGCAACTCTGATGAGGAAATGGCTCCAGGCCCTCTCTTTAAAGAGTCCGTCTTAGGGAAAGAGGAAGAATTGGAGGCCTGCGAGAACATTCAGCTGCGCAATCGCATGCTCCCGGAAAAGAATCTCGGGCCCGCGAATAGAAAAGATAAGGGTAAGGAAAAGGTCACTGAGGATATCGCCTTAGATGATCAAGTCATGAAAGAGCTGACTGCCACGGATCCGCCCAGAAGGAGTAGGGTGAACTACAACGTCCTAGCACACCTAAGGAAGCTACCTTCTCAGCTCAGCATTCTCGATGCCCTCCTACTATCAAAAGAAGCGCGAGATTCATTAATCAAGGCGTTACAAGAACCCGAGCAGTTCCAAACTTTCCTGGCTGAAGAAAAGATGAAGGATGAATTGGAGGAAGTACACACGGCCGATGTCACTTTCGGTGACGAAGACCTTCTCCTCGGGATGTGCGACCACAACCGTCCCCTATACGTCTCCGGATATTGCCACGATATCAAGATAGGCAAGATCCTCGTGGATAATGGATCCTCCGTCAATCTCCTTAATGTTCGGGTGTTGAAGGAAATCTGCATGAGCGTGCAGCATCTCGCTCGTGACAAAATTACCATCTCCGGTTTTGACTCCCAATCGTCACGGACTCTCGGATCTGTGATATTAACACTACGCTTCGGGCTGCTCGTCACGGACATCAAGTTTCACGTCATTGACGCCAAGACCTGCTACAACGCCTTGCTCGGTCGTCCTTGGTTACACGAGTACAACATCATCCCTTCTACACAGCATCAATGTATGAAGTACTTTAAGGATGGTTTCGAGTATACCGTAATAGGTGAGCTGAATCCATTCTCCGTGAACGAAGTCCGCAAGTACGAAGATGCAAAGTACTTTTTGCCAGATTTCGAGGATACAGAAAGGTGTCGCAAGCCGGAGGACAAAGCCGCCGCCACCATCCCTGTTTTCGGGAGCGATACCGAAGAAGAAGAAGAGATAGTTTACGCTGGTTCGTCCCAACACAACAACCCGGGACCGTCCGCCCCTATGTTGATCTTCGGAAGTGACTCGGAAGATGAGGTTAATGCCGTGTTCTCCAGTCGGCCGTCAATACAAGCATCCCCTGGCGATGATCAGAGTTTGCAAATCACCATGGTGCCGCGGAAACACTACAAGGATCTCGACGCACTTCAAGCTTACAATGTGAAGGACCTGCAGACGTTTTACGTCCCTCCCAGGCGAAAGGGTGAAAAGGTGATCCTATTCTACTAATCCACAGAAACGAGAGTGGAGAAAGAGATATGGTATGGTGCGGATGCTACACTCGACAGGCTCCAACCCATCCGTTTACCCAGATATTACACAAATGGACTAAAGAGACTATTGAGGCGCCAAGGGGTACCCTTAAAACAGACTGTTCGACAAGCTCGATTCTACAACAGGATTTGGGATGTCCATGGGACTCAGCGCAAGTTGCCCAACGGGAGAATAGAAACACTTGGGCTTGGATATGTGAGATCCGAGAAACGGGAGCGAGTCCACGGTAACTACGTCATATATAACTTCGATGAGGAAGTGGACGCCCTGTCGAGAGATGCTAACCCCTCGTCAAAACTGGATCCCGCGAGCGAAGTGCCGAGTCCGTCGTTTGAAGAACGAATGGACAAGCTTATCAGGAAAGAGGGTCAGAAAGCTCGGGAAGACCATAATCGCAAGATGGCCATCTACGAGAAGGGCAGGATGCAACTTCTGTTTCAACAGACTGCAAAAGACAAAGATGCTCCTCCCTGTCAACCCGTTGTGCAAAAGGCCCGACGCAGAGGCAGAAGTAAGTCAAGTAGCGAAAAAAGAAGTCGACAACAACGACGCAGGATTAGAGAGTCATGTGATCGGGCATTGCGCGGTCCGGATTTGTCCCTCATGAAGAAGAGGAGTCGAGCGTATTCCTTCCCTCGAGACAAGACGAAGAAGTTACTCGAGCTCGCTATAAAACATCAAATGATCGCACTTCCGGAGTTTAAGCACCCTGAGCAAGCTAACAAAGTTTCTCATCCGGGCTATTGCTCTTATCACCGAGCCATAGGACACCCCCTCGAAGACTGTTTTACCTTCAAGAACTGGGTCGAAGACCAGTACCAGCGGGGCAGATTTGCTTTATCCAGCAGCTGGAAGGTAACGCCGCCACAAAAGCACGAACCCAAAGCCACAAGAGCAGAACCAGATCCACATCGGTCTTGGAAGCAGATTCACACTTGTCATATGATAACAATATTAAAAGAAGAGCCCGAGAACATGGATGACCTTCCCTGGTGCTTTGAGAACAGCAATGACGAGGTGATCTCAGAATTTCCACTAGCTCCGAAAGAACTAGAAGATGGCATACATACTACTGCAGATAACCTCAAGAAAATTGAGTTGGGGTCGGCAGATGATCCGCGACCGACATTCGTCAGCGAGCTGCTGTTTGAAGAAAGGGTGGCTGCGTTAAAGGACGTGCTTCTACAGCACAGAGATTGCTTCGCGTGGAACTATTCCGAGATGCCGGGATTAGATCCAGAGATTGCTGTGCATAAATTAGCAATATCCCCGGATATCAAGCCAGTCAAGCAGGCGCCGAGAAGGATGCGGCTCGAGCTTGAGATGAGCATTAACGCCGAAGTCAAGAAACTGATCGATTCTGGGTTTATCCAGGAGGTATAGTATCCTGACTGGGTCGCCAACATCGTCCCGGTAATGAAGAAAAATGGGACAGTACGCATATGCGTGGACTTCAGAGATCTCAATAAAGCCTGCCCGAAAGACGATTTCCCAGTGCCGGTCACCGAACTGATGATAGACAATACGTCCACTCATGAGGTTTTCTCCTTTATGGACGGTTCATCAGGGTACAATCAGATAAAGATGCATCCCGAAGATCAGAAGCACACCGCTTTCCGGACTCCTTTGGGTATATTCTGCTACAAAGTTATGCCCTTCGGTTTAAAGAACGCCGGTGCTACCTATCAAAGGGCCATGACAAAAATCTTTGATGATCTCATACATGAAATCGTCGAGTGCTATATCAACGACCTCGTAGTAAAGAGCATGTCATATGAAGAGCATTTAGAGCATCTGAAGACCGTATTTCAACGCCTTCGGCAATATAATTTGAAGATGAATCCCCTCAAATGCGCGTTCGGAGTCTCCTCGGGTAAATTCCTGGGATTCATCATCCGACACCGAGGTATCGAAATAGATCCATCTAAGATCAAGGCGATCATGGAAATGCCACCGCTGAGAACTCTCAAACAATTGCGGTCTCTCCAAGGGAAGCTCGCGTACGTCCGGCGGTTTATCGCCAACCTGTCAGGCAAGTGCCGTCCTTACAGCCACCTGATGAAGAAGGGAACCCCGTTCGTCTGGGAACAAAAATGCCAGAGCGCGCTAGATGAGATCAAGCAGTACCTGCAGAACCCGCCGGTGTTAGCTGCTCCAGTCAAGGGAAAGCCCCTTATTCTTTATACAACAGCCCTTGAGAATTCCTTAGGCGTATTATGGGCACAAGAAAACGACCAAGGGAAGGAGAGAGCGCTCTACTATTTAAGCCGAGTTCTTCTGGGGGCAGAAAGCAATTACTCCCCTATCGAAAAACATTGCCTGGCGTTAATCTTTGCAATAACAAAACTCCGGCACTATGCATTGGCACATGAAGTCCGTCTAATATCAAAGGTAGACCCCCTAAAATATCTAATGTCAAAGGCCATATTGACAGGGAGACTCGCTAAATGGGCCCTGCTCTTGATGGAGTTTTCAATAACCTATCAGCCTCTTAAGGCAGTGAAAGGCCAAGCCATCGCCGACTTCATTGCTGAGCATCCAGTACCTGCCGGTTCTCCTCTAAATTGCGATTTGCCGGACGAACATGCGTTTGACACGATCGACGGTGGTGATACCCGATGGGAACTTTATTTCGATGGAGCGTCCTCCGTAAAGAAGCGTAAACAAAGTACCCCAATGATCAAATCGGGGGTATGCCTCATCTTCGTAACTCCGCAAGGAGGGATATTGCGCTTCGCTTTCTCCTTAACAGAACCGAGGACGAAAAATGAAGCCGAATACGAAGCTTTGATAGCAGGCCTCGAGATCGCCATTGACATGGGAATTGAAAACCTCCTCATATACGGGGATTCTCAACTGGTCGTTAGTCAAGTAAACGGAGACTACCAAACGTGCAAACCGGAGTTGGTGAAGTACGGTGAAAAGGTATGACAACTGTTGACCCAAATTCCCTCCTATATTCTGGAAAGCATACCACGCGCGGAAAACAGCAAAGCAGACGCGTTGGCCAAGCTCGCTAAAGAATTGGCTGACGAGAACCTTGATGACGTTAAAATCGTGGTGCAAAGCCGTCGGGTGCTTGCCTCAGCAGAAATATCTCCGGAATCGTCCGAAGAGAAGGGAGTGACTGAGCAGACGACCCTACAAATAAAAGACCGTGAGAAGGCCGAGGACTGGAGGGAAGTCTTCATAGACTACTTTAAGTCCCACCGAATGCCCGAAGAAGCATCCTCAAGACATCAGCTCATGAAACGAGCTCTATCTTTCGCTTTCGTCAACGATACTCTATACAAGAGATCGTTTGATTCTCTATGGCTAAGATGCTTAGGACCTGACGAAGCAGAAAGAGTCGTTCAGGAAATTCATGACGGAATCTGTGGTTCTCATCAAGCAGGCCCGAAGATGAAGTTAAAAATTAAACGGATGGGTTACTACTGGCCCACGATGATCCAGGACTGCCTCGAATATGCGAAGCAATGCCACTCATGCCAAATCCATGGGGATTTCATCCATCAGCATCCGAATCCACTACATCCAACGGTGGCTAGCTGGCCATTCGAAATGTGGGGAACTGACATAGTCGGCCCCATCGAACCGGCATCGTCCAGGGGACATCGTTTCATTTTGGCGACGACTGATTACTTCTCCAAATGGGCAGAAGCAGTGCCACTGAGGGAAGTGAAGACGGAGAATATCCTCCACTTTTTCAAGACGCACGTCATTTATCGGTTTGGAACTCCGCGACGGATCATTTCCGATAACGGGCCGGCTTACAGAAGCCACAAGATCAGCCGCTTCGCGCAACAACACAATATAGACTGGAGATATTCCTCGGTTTATAATCCACGAGCTAACGGTCTAGCTAAAGCCTTCAACAAGACCTTGACAAAGATCATGAAGAAGACGGTGTCCCGAAATAAGAATGACTGGCACGAGAGACTGCAAGAAGCTCTCTGGGCATATCGAACTACGTTCAAAACGGCCACGAACACAACGCCGTACGCGTTGGTATTTGGTACAGAAGCAGTACTCCCCCTCGAGATAGAGTTACCCTTTCTGCGAGTGGCGGTCCACTACGAGCTGACGGACGAAGAAAATGCTCACCTTCGGCTTGAGGAGCTTGATGCCCTTGATGAGACCCGGCTCATAGCGCAACAAAATATGGAGGCTTACAAAGCAAATATGACGCGCTCATATGAAAGATTGACCAGGCCAAGGATGTTCCGCCAAGGCGAACTTGTGCTAATTGTCAGAAGACCTATGATCCCCAATCGCGTCAAGCGGGGAAAATTCGAGCCAAACTATGAAGGCCCGTACATCATAGACAAGGTCTACCAGGGTGGAGCTTATCTACTCATGGATATGCACGGTGAAAGGCCTTTAAGGCCAATAAACGGCCGCTTCCTCAAGAAATACTACGCTTAAGGGGCCACAGCTTAGGTCAATGGTAGATGACGACGACTATGTCTGCTCGCTATCTTCCTAGGCTAAAGCTCTATAAGTAGTAGCCGGCCCTCTCTCAGTGACGGACCGAAACGTCCTTAAACTAACGACAGACCGAAACGTTCTTAAACTAACGACGGACCGAAACGTCCTTAAACTAAAGACGAACCGAAACTTCCTTAAACTAATGACGGACCGAAACGTCCTTAAAACTACTATCGCAGCATCCTTAGGCTGATGAGATGAATAAAAAAAAATAAAATAAGTAATAAACAAAAACAAAAAAAAAACGGTATGTCCATAAGCAAAAAAGGGCACGGATGAAAACCCGACAGGGCTCCGTGAGTAAAAACAGCAGGGCTACCGGCGAGTGTTCGTGAAAACCCAAAAGGGCGCGACCTCGTAAAAAAATAATAATAAAAAAAATAATAATAAAGGTATGTCCATAAGCAAAATGGGCACGGATGAAAACCCGAAAGGGCTCCGTGAGTAAAAACAGCAGGACTACCGGCGAGTGTTTGTGAAAACCCGAAAGGGCGCAACCTCGTTAAAGGACACTTGCAGGGTCCTCACGACCTTGTAAGGAGAAACCACCCGCATGAGATCCTTACGACTCATAAGGGAGCAACACACTTAGGGATCCTCACGATTCCTAAGGAGAAAATACACTTGCGAGATCTTCACGACTCGCAAGGAGAACTCTCTTATGGGACCCTCACGGCTCATAAGACTTGAAAGTCTTAAGTCACAGAGACCTAAACCTGTGCTTAAGCAAAATCCCCCATAACCTTTGACAATGCCCTACAAGCAGCTCATACTGACCCTTGTATACAATCCACGGGCACAAATAAACATTTCCCCAGCAAAGTCCCACCCGTGACTAGGGGTATGTCCCTATGGTGAACAACCCTTATAAATCCTCTCGACTTATAAGGAGAAAGCCCTCTTGTAGAATCCTTACGACTTACAGAGGAACATACACTTAGGAATCCTCATGATTCCTAGGGAGAAAATACGCCTACAAGATCCTCATGACTTGTAGGGAGAAATACCTTTGTGAGACCCTTACGGCTCATGAAGTCAAAAGCCCTAGTCGACAGGACCCTAACCCTGGTTTGCTGAGCCACCTTTGTTCAACATCGACAGAGGCAGATGATGATTCGCTCCTGGCCATATCCCAGTTGTAGCGGTATTGATGCCGAAATCGGTATCTAATTTCAGGTTTATGGCGAAAAGCCAGTAGGCCGCACGTGCATACGAAATAGCCGAAATGATGGGGCAACTTGTAATAAAAAGCAGCAAGTAAAAATGTATGCACGCGAAATAGCCGAAATGATGGGGCAACTCGCAATAAAAACAGCGAGTAAAAATGAAATAAATAGCCGAAATGATTGGGCACCGCGAAAATAGCCGAAATGATAGGGCAATCGCGACCTCCGCGATATAAAAGATGAAATGATAGAGCATCGCGGAAAAAGAAATAAAATAAAAAAAAGTTTTAATTTATGCCCTACAGGTGATGTTCCATCACACCCTGTATACAATCCAAGGGCGTAAATAAAGAAGTGATTATACTTCCCCCAGGTTTCATCAAAGAAAGAAGCTAAATCTCGACGGGCCGCAAGTGACCTAGAGATCATCCCAACACTCGTCTCGTAACGACAGACACAACTTCAAACAAAGCGGAGCAGCGGCAACCCCTAGTTCCATGGCTCGGCGATATACATGTCACCAACAGCCAAACCTCCATTCCGTGAAATGCGAATACAATCAGCAAAATTCCTGGTCATGTGGAACGCGGATAACGTCACTCTTTGACCCCGTGGAAAACGTCTAGAGCGGATCCTGGTCCTCGCAGAGCACGGCAGTGAACCCGTGTGAAGCATCCAGAGCGGACCCTAGTCCTCGCCGAACACGGCCGTGAACCCGTGTGAAGCATCTAGCGCAAAATTCCTGGTTACGTGGAACACGGATAACGTCACTCTTTGACCACGTGGAAAACATCCAGAGCGAAGCCTAGTCCTCGCCGAGCATGGCAGTGAACCCGTGTGAAGCATCTAGTGCAAAATTCCTGGTTACGTGAAACGCGGATAACGTCACTCTTTGACCCCGCGGAAAATGCCCAGAGCGAAGCCTAGTCCTCGCCGAGCACAGCCGTGAACCCGTGTGAAGCATCTAGTGCAAAATTCCTGGTTACGTGGAATGCGGATAACGTCACTCTTTGACCCCGCGGAAAACGCCCAGAGCGGAGCCTAGTCTTCGCCGAGCACGGCAGTGAACCCGTGTGAGGCATCTAGTGCAAAATTCCTGGTCACGTGGAACGCGGATAACGTCACTCTTTGACCCCGCGGAAAACATCCAGAGCGGATCCTGGTCCTCGCAGAGTACGGCAGTGAACCCGTGTGAAGCATCTAGAGCGGAGCTTAGTCCTCGCCGAGCACGGCAGTGAACCCGTGTGAGGCATCTAGTGAAAAATTCCTGGTCACGTGGAACACGAATAACGTCACTCTTTGACCCCGTGGAAAACATTCAGAGCGGAGCCTGGTCCTCGCCAAGCACGGCAGTGAACCCGTGTGAAGCATCCAGAGCAAACACCGGACTGTGGAGTCCTTAAAATCCACGGACTATGATGTCCTTAACCTCGACCGTAATGTCTTAAAACTAACGATCAACCACCCTGAGTCTATGTTGATTCCACCTTGGTTTAGGGGTACATCTCTTCACTCCTTTGATACCTGGTGTTGTAATTCCTCAATGTCTTCAAAGAGGTGACGGGTCCCCGCAACCACACATCGGACTGTGGAGTCCTTAAATCCACGGACTATGAGGTCCTTAACCTTGACCGTGATGTCTTAAAACTAACATCGGACTGTGGAGCCCTTAAATCCACGGACTATGAGGTCCTTAACCTTGACCGTGATATCTTAAAACTAACAGCGGACTGTGGAGTCCTCAAATCCACGGACTATGATGTCCTTAACCTTGACCGTGATGTCTTAAAACTAATATCGGACTGTGGAGTCCGTAAATCCACGGACTATGACGTCCTTAACCTTGACCGTGATGTCTTAAAACTAATATCGGACTGTGGAGTCCTTAAATCCACGGACTGTGACGTCCTTAACCTTGACCGTGATGTCTTAAAACTAATATCGGACTGTGGAGTCCTTAAATCCACGGACTATGACGTCCTTAACCTTGACCGCGATGTCTTTAAACTACGACACCCTGGAAACCATACCAAACCAACCCCTGACCCCGCGTAACACGGATAAGGATAACCACATCCAGCACTTGCAGGTCCTCACGACCTGTAAGGAAGAAAAACCCTCTTGTGAGATCCTTACGACTCTCAAGGGAAAACCCGCTTAAGAACCCTCACGATTCTTAAGAAGAACTTACACCTACGGGATCCTCTCGACCCATGGGGAGAAAAACTCTTTATGAGACCCTCGTGGCTCATAAAGTGCAAAAGTCTTAGGAAGCAGATCTTAACCCTGAATCCTAAGCCATCGCTGCCCTGCAAGGAGATCAAGATAAATTGTCCGCAAAACTCATTCAATGAAAGGAGACGCACCATTGAGAAGAAAAATGTATCTTTTATTCATAAACCAAAATGGATACAAAGTACAATTCCTGAAAGAACAAAAAGAAAATACTCTCATCTATGAGTATATACAAAAAAGGAAGAAAAAGATACAAATGTTTCAAGCCGGTGGGCGATTTAGCAGCTTGGTCAGCTCATCCTGCTTTTGTTGGGCCACGACCTCATGATTTAAGATCGCCAAAAGACGGGCCTCCGCCTGAGCCTGCTGGGCCTGATACGAAGCGAGCCGGCCTTCAAGCTCTTTCTCGGTGGCCTTATGAGCCTCGACCCTCTCACGAGTAAACGTGGCAGCTTTATCAAGAGTCACCACCTCCCTAATAGACTCTTGAAGCACCCGCCAGAGTTCATACGTTTTGTTGGCCTTGGCAGTAAGACTCGCCTGAAGCTCGCTCAGCGCTTTAGAAGCCAGCTCCCTCTCCGAGAATTTACGGCCGAGCCTCTTCTCGCACGATGTCATGTTTGCCGCGCACCGCGCTATCAGCCCCCGCAAGTCCGCCTTTGCAGCCATGACCTCCGAGGAAGGACGGGAACATTCAAGTGCGTGCAAGCAAGCCTCCACCTGCCGACAGAACTCCACCCAGACTCGCACCACCTCTTCGCTATGGTAGGTGGCAAGAAAAGGAAGAGAACCATTAGCCTCGGCAGCAAATGCTTCAGCTGTGGTTGCACTGCCAGCACGAAGCTCTTCGATCAAAGACGACAGGGAAACAAGGCTCAATTGGGCCAAGCGTTCTGAAGCTCGCAAAGCATAAGGGCCGGGCGGCATGACGACACGCGATTCCAACGCTATTGGAGCTGGCAAGGCTGTTCAGAGTTGAAAAATATTAGTAAGACTCTTAAGCAAAGGAACAAGTGAGGGTATACCGGAATGTCACTTACCTACGGTCATGCAAGTAGGAGCTGAGGGTGCCCCTGGCCCTTCGAGAACCTCGACCTCATCATCGGCCTCCAAAACTGTAGAGAACATCAATGTCAATACGCAAAATAACAACGATGCTATGAAAAGTGATGAACAACACTCACCTTGTCCAGATGAGAGGACGATGCATTGAGGAGATATCGCCTGCGGAGCGGCCATTTCCAAAAGACGCTGGAAGGATTGCCGAGGAGACAGATCGACAATGGACCATTTCCACCGTTCGTCGTTTGGACCCATTCCGTGTACCGTGCGCGCGTCGTGACTTTTCCCGCCGACGCGAGACGTTCCGTTTACCGTATCGCGATCCGTCGAGACAAGTGAAACTTGCTACATGCTATCCATACTATTCTTATATTAATTTATCTATTTTCTTATTAAATCTGTAGATGGAATCTAAATCCATGAGTTCCAAGTTAACAATAGGATGTTCCGTTTACATATTTCAGATCTAGAACTTGAAGCCTAACTGTTGGATTTAGTTGACTATACCTAGTAACCACAGTTACATTTTAATCACATAATAACTATTGTACATAGTCTATGACACCCTTTTCTCTAGTTTTACTCTATCGGACATCCGTGTACATTTTTAACCGGTTTTAGTTATAATTGCATTCATTGAACATATTATACCTGTCATTGCACCCCTAGATCACTTAATACTTATTAACATGATTTTAACATCCATAGTTGTCATACTGTATTCATGTAATGTTGAAACTATCTCTTAAACACAAACTGATAACCGTACAGCTAAGTAGTTTAATCTGCACATAGTGCTTAACATATTACATGTGCCAATTTATTGTTCGGATAATACCCATGCTTGTTTATTTATAACCATGATTATGCTAGTTGATTATGAGCACCCACATGATATCTTGTACACCCTGACATGAAGTGCTACACATATTACTTGACCCGACATGGTACTGTACAACTCTTGACATAACGTGACACCTTATATATATTACCTGGCTTGACCTGATGTACCATGGTTTTACCTGTTATCTGATCTTGCGTCTAATGCCAACAAACCTGACCTGTTGTCCTTACGGACCGTTCCTGTTGTCTATCTAGGCAAACCTGTACCTGCCTGATCCTGAGTTGGCATTAGCTCCAGATTATTTAATACCTGACTTGAATACATATAACTTGGGGGTATGGGGAAATCAAAGATGAAATCTGAGTTGTAACTCGACAGTTGCTTGCTTATACTGATCAGTTTTAGAGGCTAGGCCCGCCTCGGGATGATGCTGCTGATATCATTCGTCTTTACATATTCCCTGTTTTAGTGCCTAGCGGCACGTCTCAGTATCAGCCCGAGAGTCTTAGACCATGGTCCCGAGCATGCACGGGATACTATTGAGTTACATCGATTATTCATCAAATTGATTTCAAAGACTTGAGACTATTCAACCCAATAGACCAGTTTAGATTGCTCACCGTACACTGCCTTTCACTGCCTTGATTTATATTGCTGTTACGCCTGCTTTACAACTTATGATTATATTTGCTGCCTTGCTACATTATTATTGCTTGATGTTTTGACGCGCTGACGTCTGGGTTTTGCATGGCCCAGATCCTGTACCTTTGCTGCAGTCCGAGCAGGAGTATTTCAGCCAGCAGGCTGAGCAGTGAGGACTCAGTAGTAGTTAGTTCTTTTACTTTTCAACATTTTATTCCTGATGTGAGCCCGCATTATGGGACATACATTCCAGTTATATTTTGTATTGGATCTTTTGCTTCCGCATTATTATTCTTGACTCATTTTATTTTGGCTTATGGACATGTATTAGATAGTTTTATTTTTGTTCTTGATATCTCTACAGCCGTAATATGACTGTGGAAGGACAATTCCTATCCATAGGTAGCATGGTTGGCTATGTCACGTGCCTACTTAGCGTACTCTGGGAAGCGGGGCGTGACAGGTCACCTATTCCAGAACTTTCCTGGTTCGAGCACGCTTAACATGCCACTTGGCGTGGCACTTTGTTCCGTATGGCATTTTGCTCCGTGAGCAAGAACCGGGTCCCAACATTCTCCCAAACTTTGAACAATGGTTTCGTTCTCGAACCACAGACCTACTATTGAGGAACCAGCTCTGATACCATTCTGTCACGCCCCACCCCCAATACAGAGAGTATTGTCCGCTCTGGCCGAAGCCGCACGGTTTTGTCCTTCGGGATGAACCGGACCCGACCTGGGGCCACTTCCCAGGAGGTCACCCTCTTTATTGAAGAGTGGTATCATTCTGTATTGAAGAGTGGTATCATTCCATTTATGGTACAGATCTGCCCTCTTTCGAAATGTATGCCGACGATTCCCCATTGTTCTACAGTGGGTCCTACGGACTCAAGAGGTGGGCGCCCCCATGGATTCAAGAGGTGGCCCCCGCCCACTTAATATGACACTTGGCGTGGCACTTTGTTCCGTGTGGCACTTTGCTCGGTGAGCAAGAACCGGGTCCCGACATTCTCCCCACCTTTGAACAATGGTTTCGTCCTCGAACCACAGACCTACTGTTGAGGAACCAGCTTTGATACCATTCTGTCATGCCTCACCTCCAATACAGAGAGTATTGTCCGCTCTGGCCGAAACTGCACGGTTTTGTCCTTCGGGATGAACCGGACCCGACCAGGGGCTACTTCCCTGGTTCGAGCACGCTTAACATGACACTTGGCGTGGCACTTTGTTCCGTGTGGCACATTGCTCCGTGAGCAAGAACCGGGTCCCGACATTCTCCCAAACTTTGAACAATGGTTTCGTCCTCGAACCACAGACCTACTATTGAGGAATCAGCTCTGATACCATTCTGTCACGCCCCACCCCCAATACAGAGAGTATTGTCCGCTCTGGCCGAAGCCGCACGGTTTTGTCCTTCGGTATGAACCGGACCCGACCAGGGGCCACTTCCCAGGAGGTCACCCACTTTATTGAAGAGTGGTATCATTCTGTATTGAAGAGTGGATCATTCCATTTATAGTACAGATCTGCCCTCTTTCGGAATGTATGCCGAAGATTCCCCATTGTTCTACAATGGGTCCCACGGACTCAAGAGGTGGACGCCCCCACGGATTCAAGAGGTGGCCCCCGCCAACTTAACATGACACTTGGCGTGGCACTTTGTTCCGTGTGGCACTTTGCTCCGTGAGCAAGAACCGGGTCCCGACATTCTCCCCACCTTTGAACAATGGTTTCGTCCTCGAACCACAGACCTACTGTTGAGGAACCGGCTTTGATACCATTCTGTCACGCCTCAACCCCAATACAGAGAGTATTGTCCGCTCTGGCCGAAGCCGCACAGTTTTATCCTTCGGGATGAACCGGACCCGACCAGGGGCCACTTCCCAGGAGGTCACCCATTCCAGGACTTCCCTGGTTCGAGCACGCTTAACATGACACTTGGCGTGGCACTTTGTTCCGTGTGGCACTTTGCTCCGTGAGCAAGAACCGGGTCCCGACATTCTCCCAACCTTTGAACAATGGTTTCGTTCTCGAACCACAGATCTACTATTGAGAAACCAGCTCTGACACCATTCTGTCACGCCCCACCCCCAATACAGAGTATTGCCCGCTCTGGCCGAAGCCGCACGGTTTTGTCCTTCGGAATGAACCGGACTCGACCAGGGGCCACTTCCCAGGAGGTCACCCTCTTTATTGAAGAGTGGTATCATTCTGTATTGAAGAGTGGTATCATTTCATTTATAGTACATATCTGCCCTCTTTTGGAATGTATGCCGAAGATTCCCCATTGTTCTACAGTGGGTCCCACAGACTCAAGAGGTGGGCGCCCCCACGGATTGAAGAAGTGGCCCCCGCCCACTTAACATGACACTTGGCGTGGCACTTTGTTCCGTGTGGCACTTTGCTCCGTGAGCAAGAACCGGGTCCCGACATTCTCCCCACCTTTGAGCAATGGTTTCGTCCTCGAACTACAGACCTACTATTGAGGAACCAGCTCTGATACCATTCTGTCACGCCTCACCCCCAATACAGAGAGTATTGTCCGCTCTGGCCGAAGCCGCACGGTTTTGTCCTTCGGGATGAACCGGACCCGACCAGGGGCCACTTCCCAGGAGGTCACCCATTCCAGAACTTCCCTGGTTCGAGCACACTTAACATGACACTTGGCGTGGCACTTTGTTCCGTGTGGCACTTTGCTCCGTGAGCAAGAACTGGCTCCCGACATTCTCCCAACCTTTGAACAATGGTTTCGTCCTCGAACCACATACCTACTATTGAGGAACCGGCTCTGGTACTATTCTATCGTGCCCTACCCCCAATACAGAGTATTGGCCGCTCTGGCCGAAGCTGCACTGTTTTGTCCTTCGGGATGAACCGGACCCGACCAGGGGCCACTTCCCAGGAGGTCACCCTCTTTATTGAAGAGTGGTATCATTCTGTATTGAAGAGTGGTATCATTCCATTTATAGTACAGATCTTCCCTCTTTCGGAATGTATGCCGAAAATTCCCCATTGTTCTACACTGGGTCCCACGGACTCAAGAGGTGGGCGCCCCCACGGATTCCAGAGGTGGCCCCCGCCCACTTAACATGACACTTGGCGTGGCACCTTATTCCGTGTGGCACTTTGCTCCGTGAGCAAGAACCGGGTCCCGACATTCTCCCCACCTTTGAACAATGGTTTCGTTCTCGAACTACAAACCTACTATTGAGAAACCAGCTCTGATACCATTCTGACACGCCTCACCTCCAATACAGAGAGTAATGTCCGCTTTGGCCGAAATCGCACGGTTTTGTCCTTCGGGATGAACCGGACCCGACCAGGGGCCACTTTCCAGGAGGTCACCCATTCCAGAACTTCCCTGGTTCGAGCACACTTAACATGACACTTGGCGTGGCACTTTGTTTCGTGTGGCACTTTACTCCGTGAGTAAGAACCGGGTCCCGACATTCTCCTAACTTTTGAACAATGGTTTCGTCCTCGAGCCACAGACCTACTATTGAGGAACCGGCTCTTATACCATTCTGTCACGCCCCACCCCCAATACAGAGAGTATTGTCCGCTCTGGCCGTAGCCACACGGTTTTTTCCTTCGGGATGAACCGGACCCGACCAGGGGCCACTTACCAGGAGTTCACCCTCTTTATTGAAGAGTGGTATCATTCTGTATTGAAGAGTGGTATCATTCCATTTATAGTACAGATCTTGAGGAACCAGCTCTGATACCATTCTGTCACGCCCCACCCCCAAAACAGAGAGTATTGTCCGCTCTGGCCGAAACCGCACGGTTTTGTCCTTCGGGATGGACCGGACCCGACCAGGGGCCACTTCCCAGGAGGTCACCCTCTTTATTGAAGAGTGGTATCATTCTGTATTGAAGAGTGGTATCATTCCATTTATAGTACAGATCTGCCCTCTTTCGGAATGTATGCCGAAAATTCCCCATTGTTCTACAGTGGGTCCCACGGACTCAAGAGGTGGGCGCCCCCACAGATTCCAGAGGTGGCCCCCGCCCACTTAACATGACACTTGGCGTGGCACCTTATTCCGTGTGGCACTTTGCTCCGTGAGCAAGAACCGGGTCCCGACATTCTCCCCATTTTTGAACAATGGTTTCATTCTCGAACTACAAACCTACTATTGAGAAACCAGCTCTGATACCATTCTGACATGCCTCACCTCCAATACAGAGAGTAATGTCCGCTTTGGCCGAAATCGCACGGTTTTGTCCTTCGGCATGAACCGGACCCGACCAGGGGCCACTTTCCAGGAGGTCACCCATTCCAGAACTTCCCTGGTTCGAGCACGCTTAACATGACACTTGGCGTGGCACTTTGTTTCGTGTGGCACTTTACTCCGTGAGTAAGAACCGGGTCCCGACATTCTCCTAACTTTTGAACAATGGTTTCGTCCTCGAGCCACAGACCTACTATTAAGGAACCGGCTCTTATACCATTCTGTCACGCCCCACCCCCAATACAGAGAGTATTGTCCGCTCTGGCCGTAGCCGCACGGTTTTTTCCTTCGGGATGAACCGGACCCGACCAGGGGCCACTTACCAGGAGTTCACCCTCTTTATTGAAGAGTGGTATCATTCTGTATTGAAGAGTGGTATCATTCCATTTATAGTACAGATCTTGAGGAACCAGCTCTGATACCATTCTGTCACTCCCACCCCCAATACAGAGAGTATTGTCCGCTCTGGCCGAAACCGCACGGTTTTGTCCTTCGGGATGGACCGGACCCGACCAGGGGCCACTTCCCACGAGTCACCCTCTTTATTGAAGAGTGGTATCATTCTGTATTGAAGAGTGGTATCATTCCATTTATAGTACAGATCTGCCCTCTTTTGGAATGTATGCCGAAGATTCCCCATTGTTCTACAGTGGGTCCCACGGACTCAATAGGTGGGCGCCCCCACGGATTCAAGAGGTGGCCCCCGCCCACTTAACATGACACTTGGCGTGGCACTTTGTTCCGTGAGAAAGAACCGGGTCTCGACATTCTCCCCCACTTTTGAACAATAGTTTCGTCCTCGAAGCACAGACCTACTATTGAGGAACCAGCTCTGATACCATTCTGTCACGCCCCATCCCCAATACAGCGAGTATTGTCCGCTCTGACCGAAATCGCACGGTTTTGTCCTTCGGGATGAACCGGACCCGACCAGGAGCCACTTCCCATGAGGTCACCCATTCCAGAACTTCCCTGGTTCGAGCACGCTTAACTACAGAGTTCTCAAACTCCTGTAGTGCCAGTTCACTTAAAAGGCACCTCTGTATTGAAGAGTGGTATCATTCCATTTATAGTACATATCTGCCCCCTTTCGGAATGTATTTCGAAGAGTCCCCATTGTTCTACAATGGGTCCCACGGACTCAAGAGGTGCCATCCACGGATTCATGAGGTGGCCCTCGTCCACTAAACACGACACTTGGCGTGACACCTTGTTCCGTGTGACATTTTGTTCCATGAGCAAGAACCGGGTCCCGACAGACCTTTAAATGTTCTATTTGCAATTAAAGAATTTCGAGAAGAGTGTCACTTAGTTAAGCTTGGAACTATGGGGGAGTATGGGACCCCAATATCGAAATTGAAGAAGGATATATAACGATCACTCACAATGGGAGAACTGATACGTTGCCTTATCCAAAGCAAGTGGGCTCTTTTTATCCCTTAACTAAAGTGCAAGATTCAAATAATATTGCATTTACTGGCAAAGCTTGGGGAATTAGGGCCACGGATTTGAACCAAGGCGTGGTTTATGGAGTGAGGACTGGCCGATGAGATTGAGATGCATGATGAGCTTCGCAATGGGTTTGCCTATGATGGGGTTTTCGGGAGGGCACGGAATAGATTTTGTGTGCAAGCGGCAGCGGGGCATCCTCTTACAGTATATGGGAAAGGTGGTCGGTCAGGTAATATATTTTTCTTAGACTTGCCGATTTTCGCACTCATTTTTTATAGCCTCTTGTGATATTATAAGATACGCGGACACATTCTGATGCATAATAAGTTCATATAAAGTATAATGACATCTTGATTAACTGTTTCAGATTGTAAAAAGGAAATTTCTGTATTACAAGATGTAGGAATTCTTCTTTTGAAGGATTGATCTGTTCTTTTCTTTTATGCTGAATATGGGTCATGAGGTGTTAGATTTCTTAATTGTGTTCTGCTATGCCCAAAACAACAAAGAACACCCCCCAACCTCCCCTCCCCCACCCCCCACACCAAAAAAGAAAAAAAAGGGGAGACACCCCCCCCCCCCCCCACCACACACACACACAAAATAGAAAATTAAAAAGCCCACACCAAAAAAGAAAAAAAAGGCGAACCCCCCCCCCCCCCCCCCCACACACACAAAATAGAAAATTAAAAAGAAATCTGCAAAAACAAATTAAATCTAATTAAAAAGAATCCACACAGGTGCAATTTTGAAATCCACATATTTAGAGAGAGAGAGAGACACACACACACTGAGAGAGAGAGAGAGATGTAGAAAAGAGTCCTGGAAGGTTTTATCGTCATATGGCGTCAAATATATACAGCCTCCACCATTTTATTCAACGAGAGAGAGAGATGTAGAAAAGAGTCCCCGGAGGGTTTTATCGTCATGTGGCGTCTAATATATACACCCTCCACCATTTTATTCAACGATCGGAATTTATCTTCATCGTTATCATCTAAGATGTGAATACACCAAATTTCATCTGATTTCACCATCTTTTCACCGTTGATTTAGCAATTTAAGAAGTTCTATTGTCGGTAAACCGTTAATTTTGCACTTATTAAATCAACGGTAAAAATGTGGTGGAATCACATGAAATTTGGTGGATCTACATCTTACATGATAAAAATAGAGGTGATGGATACCGATCGTTGAAAAAAATCGTGAATGACGTAATTTTTCGACGCTATAGGAAGAAATTCTTTCTACGGCACATTTCTTTCATTATCCTTATATATACTGGCATTTTGCATGCGCAATGCCCGTTTGTTGTTTTATCCTAATTAGAGCACACAAAAAAATTCTTGAGCCCATTGATAAATATAAAATGGAGGGCTTTTGGTGTAAAAATATTTTGAATGTTAATAAGTGAATAAAATAGTCTTTTTTAATAACTTAGATCAAGAGTATTCTAGAAGATATTATAATATATTATTTACCATATTTAATTAAAAGAAGTTAGTTATAAATAAATGAAAGTAAAATTTGAAAAATGATAAAATTAAATTGACTTCTAGAAAGTTCCTTTTTGTTTAAGTTTGAGTATAATGTAGATTGAATTTGGAATTTAAACTAGTTTCTACAAAGTTAATTTTTTTGTCTCAAGTTCTTGAAAATTCATTTTTTCTTTATTTTTTAAAAAAATGGAGAAGTTTAATTGTTTTTGTTTTTTTATTTGATGATGTAGAGGCTTTAAGATTTGTTTTTTTAACATAACAATTAATTATTTTTGTCTCTTTGTATGATGATATGGATGCCTTAAGAATGAAGGATTTTTCTTCTTTCTTCTTTCTTCTTTGTTTTCTTAAAAAAAGGAAGAGGGTGGTTTTAACCAAATCCATCTGCATTATATAAGCTAGTAATGTTCATGTGCCGTGCGCGTGTGTGATGAGGAAAAATCCATGTCATGAATTTTGTATACTTCCTTGATGGTCAATAATCCAAGGACCTTTTTACTAAGTTTGTTCATTTTCCCAAAGGAAGATATTTTGTATTGAAAATTGTTGAAAATTATAAAAGTAATTACATGTATATGAGAGAATAACATGTCATGCTCTTACTCTAAAATGCTCACATGGGTTTTTCTTCTTTTTTGGCATTTTAGGGTGGTTTTAACCAAATCCATTTGCATTATATAAGCTAGTAATGTTCACGTGCCATGCGCGTGTGTGATGAGGAAAAATCCATGTCATGAATTTTGTATATTTCCTTGATGGTCAATAATTCAAGGACCTTTTTACTAAGTTTGTTCATTTTTCCAAAGGAAGATATTTTGTATTGAAAATTGTTGAAGGTTATAAAAGTAATTACATGTATATGAGAGAATGACATGTCATACTCTTACTCTAAAATGCTCACATAAGTTTTTCTTCTTTTTTGGCATTTTTTTAAAATAAAAAAAATGAGAATATTTTAAATCGGAATCCATCATTCATTATTTAGCCCAAGGACTAAATAATGAATGATATTGTGCTGTGGTTTGTCTTGTATGGGTCTAGAGAGCACCGCTTCATATAGCATGCAAGCGATTCTTTAAGCTCCTATTCTACCGGTAAAGACTGATTAATTTCATTTTTCTCTGTACTTGTTTGTTGTCGTTCTCGATTAATTCCCTTTAATTTCTTGGCGAAATAGGTCTATGATCTTTTGGTTTCTAAACTCCGTGTAATACCCAGGTATTATTCGGTATATCCATATATACCAGATAAACATGGGGACCCACTATAAAATAACGGGGAATCTTCAGAATACATTCCGAAAGAGGACAGATCTGTACTATAAATGGAATGATACCACTCTTCAATACAGAGACGTCTTTTGAGTGAACTGGCACTACAGAAGTTTGAGAACTCTGTGGTTAAGCGTGCTCAGGCCAGGGAAGTCCTGGGGATGGGTGACCTCCTGGGGAAGTTTTGGGCCCTTGGTCGGGGTCCGGTTCGCTCTGAGGACAAAACCGTGCGGTTTCGGTCAGAGCGGACAAAACCGTACGGTTTCGGGTCCGGTTGGCAATGGCGAGTTCAACGCATTGGACCCCGTGTCTCTGATATCGAGGTAGCCTCGAGTCGGCAAGGTTATAATAAGTGAATAATTGTATTTATGGTTTCTATATTAAGCTATTGGTTAAAGGATTAAAATAATTTGAACCAAGGAAAGAAATTTGAATGAAGATCATGTGTCTACACCGTCTTGGCTATTATTGTTTGTCAAAAACCATTTTACCCAAAAGATGAAGTTTTTCCGTGCCCAAGCCAGGGAAGTCCTGGGGATGGATGACCTCCTGGGGAAGTGGCCCTTGGTCGGGGTCCTATTCGCTCTGAGGACAAAACCGTGCGGTTTCGGTCAGAGCGGACAATACTCTCTGTATTAGGGGTGGGAGGGAGGGTTGGCAATGGCGAGTTCAACGCATTGTGTCTCTGATATCGAGGTAGCCTCGAGTCGGCAAGGTTAATAAGTGAATAATTGAATTTATGGTTTCTATATTAAGCTATTGGTTAAAGGATTAAAATAATTTGAACCAAGGAAAGAAATTTGAATGAAGATCATGTGTCTACACCGTCTTGGTTATTATTGTTTGTAAAAAGCCACTTTACCCAAAAGTTGAAGTTTTTCCGCGCCCAAGCTATCCTACAACACTCTCACTTACTCCTTGGGCCACATGGAAGCACCTCAGCAGAAAAAAAAATATTATCATAACTAAACTTGATGAGAGATTTGAACCCAGAACCTCTTAGAAAATTTAACAAGTATAAAGTTAAGAAGGACTTCACCCTAAAGCTTTAGTCGGTAGGTTGCATTATCAAAGTGTTTTTAACTTTTAAGCTAATTAACACCACATTTTATCCCCAAACATTGAATCATGCATGCATTGAGGATCCACAGGCCAATAATCCAACGGACGATAGATCTGGGGACTTAGATGAAGGGTGTTGTTTACAAATAACATCGTAAGCTGTTGGGTTTGGGGATAAGCTTAACATAAACTTAATCGGTGTAGAGACATGATCTTCATTCAAATTTCTTTCCTTGGTTCAAATTATTTTAATCCTTTAACCAATAGCTTAATATAGAAACCATAAATTCAATTATTCACTTTTTAACCTTGCAGACTCGAGGCTACCTCGATATCAGAGACACGGTCCAATGCGTTGAACTCGCCATTGCCAACCCTGCCAACCCGGGCGAGTTCCGAGATCTTCAACCAATTCACTGAGCAATTCTCTGTCAACGACCTCGCTGCCCTTGTAACCAAGGCAGGCAAAAAGCTAGGGCTCGATGTTATAACCAAATCGGTTCCTAACCCTCGTGTCGAAGCAGAGTAGCATTATTACAATGCGAAGCATACACAGTTGATTGAACTGGGTCTTGAGCCGCATCTTTAATCAGATTGGATCCTTGATTCGATTCTTAATTACGCAATTAGGTTTAAGGACAGGGTTGATGTTGGGCACATAATGCCGAGCGTTTCTCGGAAGAAATCGGAGTCAAGCCTAAGACTGCTGCTATTTAAATGTCGCGAACGAAGGCAAGATAATGTCAATATCAGAAAGTTGGTATTTATATATTATTTTGTGTTTTTGATTTTTATTAGTGTCTAGCAGGGCCAGTGTAGCTGTTTGTTTTGACTGTAAAACGCAAAATTATGGGTTAAACTTTTTGATCAAGAAGAATATATCTCCTTTTCCTGCTTGCTTCTTTGTCTGGGGTCTGTGTTACACCGTAAGAGTGTGTGTGTTTTCCTCTGTGTTCTATTATCTTGCATACCAAACCCCAGTCAGTTGATTTATTAGCGCAAAAGCCCTTTCTGTTCATAAACCCAAACCCTCGAAAACACGCAAATTCTGTCAGTCCACGTTATCCTTCCCCGGTTCTTTGGGGTTGCGGAAATGATGAAAAACGATTTTTCTTTGGGTGGTAATATGGACTCAAAATACGGATCTTTACTAAACAACTATCTAACAACCTAACTAGGAGTTTTACCTAACTCGGTTAGGGGGATATACTTTAACTTGAACTCCTTCGTCTTCAACTCTTTGCGGTGGTCGGATCGGCCTCACCTCGTCGTCTCCTCGCGCCGAAGATGGATCCACCCGAAAGTTTCTACCTTTTGGCTTCTACTTCAAACTTGAAGAAAACTAGAACACTTGGCTTGCTAGACCTTGTGTGCTAGGATGAGTAGAGAAGTGTAATGGTTTTGATCTCTATGGTTCTTGCTTCTCAACACATGAGACAAATAGAACCATGAACTAGAGAGAGAGCAAAAGGAAGAGGGAGAGCTTGAGCATGAGAGAGAAAGTAAATGAAAGAATGAGTAAGACTTTTGTCAACCTCTCTCTCATAATCCAAAATTATCGTAACACATAATAATTGAGTATTATGTGATGGTTGTTATCATATCAAATGACAATATCATTTCTTGCATTAAATGCAATTTGTGAACAAAACAAGCAAGCTAAAGTCAATGCCAAGAAATGATAGCCATTGTCATGATGGTGGTCAACAAGTCCAACCTAGTCAACCGGTCAACAAAGTCAATAAGTCAACAAGGTCAACCCTTCAACTCAACCATGTCATAATAATACTTAATTAATATTAATGTTAATCATATTTCTTATTCTCATTAGGGTTTAGCAAAAGTCAACAGTCAACAACCCTAATGAGAATTCTCTGCCTCTGTCTCTGTCAACTGTTCATACACACCCGCATCCGCGTTCCGGGGAATACGAATACAACCGAGGTAAAACCAATCCCAAAACGTATACTAGAATCTGGTTTAAACCAAAGCCCGCTAGTAATAACTGCCCGGTCACTAAACGTGCACAAGTGCACGGATGTGACCGAACCCTGTAGCAAAACCATGCGACCTTTACACTTTTGCCTAAAAGCGAATAGCTCTCTGTGTGGGACTCTAAAGACTCGACACTACGCTGGCAGTGGGTTTGACCACAGACCGCAAGCGGCACTAGCTGTGCGTAACGGCCCCCAGGTAGATGCCGATAAGAAAACTGAAGAGGTGAAACCCATCTGAACTCCTACTGAGCCTGAATGTGACAATCTCCGTACAGTCCGGTCTGTTCGTCTGAGAATATCGTATGGCGGGCCAAGGGGGGCGGTAAACGTTAGTCCCCTAATAGAGGTACAAGTCGTGTCGGAGTGTAGCCCAGAACACCCTGAGATAACACTGGAAACCTACCAGTATATCTCGCTTGCCCTGGCCAGGGACTTTGTGTAATGGCTCTCCTAGACACAACGCGATATCAACCCCCAATACCGGGAGAGACGAATCATGTCTAACCGTCACTGCCTTCAAGTGCTTCGGGACTGCACCTAACTACTACCTGTTTGCACGACTCCTTTGAGCCGTGGTAGGGTAGTAATCAAAGTACAGTGGGAACACACTCAAGGCGAAGTGACAGTGTCAAGTCAGCGGACTAAGCTGTACTCATGTCACCTGGGAACTGATAACTGACGATAGGTATAGTACCAACCATCAGTTCCTGACGAGTCCTGTCCAGTGTACTCGTAACCTAACGAGCACCCGCATACTATCTCAAGTACGACGTACTGACGGCTGTGGGACAGACCGTCTCCCCTGCTGGGATGAGAAGCGCATACGCTAGTCTACTCCGGAGTATCGATGCCCTGTCTCGATAGTCCTACGACTAGAGACCTGCATAAGAATGTGCTTGTGGATTACTGTTCATAACAGAATACTGCATTTTATACCGCCCATTCTTATACTCGTGTGTTTATAGGTAGGTGCTTTTAATCAGTGTTTGCTACATAATTGTAGAATACAGGTTCTCGGCTCTGAACAATGAATATCATGGAAAAGTACGACAAATTCCGGATTACTGCCAACAACAGATAAAACACGGTCTCCGCTCTCTATCCATGTGTTGCCACATACCAGTTAAGGGACAAGATGGCAAATCGATTGTCATGTCATGCACAAAACTCTAGGTCAACACAAGATCCAAGAAATCTACGCGGAGCTCGAGGAAATCATGGCAAAAGATCCACACCACATCACCTTTTTGTTCTACTAAAATTCTGGAATAATTGTGAAGAGTTTCTGAGAAAATTCATATACCACATAGCAGACAAATACAAACCAGGAAACCACCCAAAATACGACGACCCAAGTCATCAAGATGGCCGCGGATCCGCGGCCAATAGGGGGTATTGGCCGCGGATCCGCGGCCTTATGGGCGCCTCATTCCGTCGTTTTTCAGGGGCATATTTGTACTTTTATGTTGAGCCATATTATTGCCCTAGGTTTCCCTTTCCCCTCCTATAAATACTCCAGAATTGAGCTAAGCCAAGGGTCATTTTTTTGTTCCTCTTTTTGTTAGGATTTAGTCTTTTTCTTCTTCTTCTTCATCTTGTCTCCATGAAAATTGTAGTGAGAGCTTTTTGAGTGGAAGATCAATGAAGATGAAGGCTTTTGTATCATTCTCTTTTGTTTAATTTTCCCTTGAGATTCTTGCTTTCTCTTGATCATTCAACCTCTTCATTGAGCTTGAATGGTTAAGGGTTAGTTATTGATCTCAAAGGTCGTATTTTTTTTATGGAATTAGCGCTTCATTTCACATGCGTTCTCTACCCTTCCCTTGATCTTGCAACCTCTTGATTGAGCTTGCAAGTTTAAGGGTTGGCTATTGATCACATGCTTGTCTTGAGTTCTAGTTTCTTGTTCTTTTTATCGCTTTTTATTACTTGCTTATTATTATCTTGCTTTACTTTCTTGCAATTTAATTCATGCACTTAATTACTTGTAATCTTTTCTTTTCTTTGTTCTTTTCTTTTGCTCTCTTTTGTTCATTTTGTGAATGGTTGTAATTATTGTTGTTAAGATGAAATACGGTATTGTAAGTTAATATCTTCTTTCTCATTTCCTTTTCCCGTTATTTTCCATTGAACTCCGCCCAAACCATACGCAAGCGCTCCGTTAGGCACCCTACCCTGACAAGGTAACGGTGATTCCTAACCGCGACCGGTTGCGTTCGGTTTGGCCGGAGGCGAAAGCAAGAGACAAGAACGGAAGGACAAGGGTAAATAAGCCGTATTCCACGAATACCGCGCTTAAATCCCCTAATCCACGTTGTTGCCGATTGCCTTAGCTTCAATTGGTCAAGACTCGGCTCAAAGGTTTTGAGTACGGATTTCTTTAGCTTACAATCTCGTATCTTCTTCTTAACAACTTTATACTTGCAAATAATACACATAGGTTAGAATCGAACAAACATATACTCATTCTTTATTGACTCGTCTAAAACAAGAAAGGACATACAACCATCTCCCTGTGGATCGACCCGTGCTCAACCGGCTAGCTGCATAGCGACACCGTCTTGATCGCGGTAAACTTTAGAACTTTGAACATCCGACACGCCAAAAGCGTGCGACCAAATGGCGCCGTTGCCGGGGAGACGGTAACGTATTTCTTTTCTTGTTATTCGGGTTAATATTCTTTTTGTATATATTTATAAAAAAATAAAAAAAAAATCTTTTTGTTGTTTTTTGATCATTTTTGTGGGCAAGAGTGCAGATTTTTGCAGATTTGCAAACTGCGATTGTGGGGAGCAAAGTGTACATTCAAGGCTAAGGTGATTGCAAAGTACAGTGCCAAAGATCCGGGTAGTTTGACCCGCGCAAGCGAACTTTTCAAGCTTACCGGATTTGATTCAACGGGGGTTTCCTAACCCAAAAACTTAACGGTACGTACTTTACTAACACCTTCTTCTCAAATCCGACGCGTCCAATATACTATTCTTTGCAGGATTCTTTGCAAGTTCGCTAGCAACGCTAAAAATTGACTAACCGTATTTGTTGCAGTGCCGCGCTTAAACTAAAAAACGATTGTTTGATTCTTTATAGAATTTTTATTGAATTGCGCATTGCATACATTAATACGGACTTAAGGGCAAGCGAACCCCACAATATACGGTAAAGGATTTCATCACCTTTTCCGTGGCCCACAAATCACGAACTTGAGCATAACGTTTACCCGCACAAAATTTAAAAGAAACTAGACTTTAAGCCTTAAGGACTTCGCGCTCACTAGGAGAAGTTAACTGTGTTTAGAACCTCGCTTAACGGTATATTGTTTACGGGGTGTCTAGGAAAGTGTTAACGGCGAAACCGCCAAAAGAGAAAGGGTTATTTAATTAAGGAACTTCGCGAAAGCGTTGGAAAACCTCCCCTTATCTCTGCACTTACCTGGCCTCGTGATCAGTGTATCTTGAGCTCGTTTCTCGACACAGTTTTACTTCGACAATCAAGTTCTGGAGCAGGTCTAGTTGACTTAGGTGAACCCTAGACCGATTAGGTGTGTGGTATTTTTGTGTCGTGTTTGTTTTTGTCCAGATTTTTTTTGTGTATATTTCATTCTTTTGTTAATATCTAAAATATAAAAAAAATCACATTCTTTTTTCCCCTCCTTTTCTCTTCCTTTCTTTCTTTCTCTCTTCATATCATGGGTACTCCACCTCGCAAAACTCTTGCCGAACTTTGGTACCCACAACCAGACATTACTTCTTACGGTTATTGCTTTGGCCGAACGTCGAACGATCCCTCCATGCCCAAAATCTCTTTGAAAGATCGGATAGACGCGTCTAGGACAAACACTTGCACTCTGCATTCCACTTTGTATCAACCTTTTCAACCTCCCGCACCCGCTTATGTTGATTCCCCTTTTGCAAGTCATCCTTTGTCCATCGCTGAACGTATTGAACAATCCCGTAGCCGATCTTTCACTCCTTTCACCACTTCAAATTCTGGGGATCAACAATTTCATTCACCTTCTTATCCAACTGTTAATCCTACCCCTGTCCAACCATTCAATTCCTACCAGTCCTACCCGACTTTTGCACCTTCCCTAGACATTGCTTCTACACAGCCTTTTGGGAATTTTCAGTATCCAAACAACTTTGAATGTTTTACTGAAACCCCTTCACAACCCATGTCTAGTCTAGAACAGTCCTTGGAATACTTTAGGGTAGCGTCAAGCCAACAGATGATGGATTTGAATGCGTCCATGGCCGCTCTCATACAACCTACTGACCCGGCAGCTAGTTTCCAACTAGCTCAAAATTTTCCAATGTATGAAGAACCGGCAGGACAGGCTGTGAATTTGAGTGGAGAGAGTGAGATGTACCCCCTTCCAAATCAAATATACCCGTCCCAAATTGAATCCCACAACTCCTGTTTTGAAAGTCTATCGAGTATCCCACATGATTTATCAATTGAAGATAGAATGATGAATGAGTTGTGCGACTTTGTAGTGTTTGATTTACCCGATTGTGAAGGGTCCCTTCCAAGTGAAACCAATCCCAATCCTTTTGACCTCTACACCTCCATCTTAGAACCAGAATCGATTAATATCCATGCTTTTGATGAGGTGTCTGAGAATATTGATTTTCACTTGATTGAGGATATTGACGCTGGGGATATTTTGGATGATGAACCCGTAGATTTGGCTGAGTTTGTCTCTTGAAATCATCATCCCGAGTCATTAAATGTTTTTCCCGAACCCCATATGCGTCTGGATTTTGATGAAATGTGCATGGATGTGCTAAATTTTGAGGAGAATATTGAGGATAGTTTTGAGGATGAACCAGTTTTAATTGATGAGTCGGATTTTCCCGTTCATCCTGTCCCTGTCATTGACTGTGTACACCCTCCTGAACCTTTAACCGATACCCCTCCTCGATCACTTCCCTCCATTCTTTCCATCGTTCCGACCTTGCAAGAAACCGTCTCACTTTCATTTCGTATGTCTGGTTTACCAAGTTCGGCGTACCCATGGTTTCTTACGAATCTTGAGGGATTTGACCCAATCTCTCGCCGGGTTAATAGATTAGCACAGTCGCTGTTTACACATCGCTCATCACAAATTGTGCTAATCTATTCACTCCATTTGCACCCTCAAGTTCGTACTCCACTTCTTTTTCCCTTCCGCCATTCTTCTTCTGATATGCCGAGACCGTATCCCGCTTCTATCTCCATACGGTCTCGCGTATTCTCCATTTCTTACATTTTCGCCTTCTTCCACCAACCTGTACATTATAGCGATAAAATCTTTGAATGGTTGGTGCTCACATTTGGCCTGTGTAAGGCCTTGTATAGTTTGAAATTATTCTCTTTCCCCCCTAATCCTGAACTTCAATGCTTAACAGTGGAAACACTGTTTTACTTAGGTTTGGGGGGGACTCTTTTTGTGTATATATTTTTGTTTTCCTTTTTGTATATAATTTGTTTTTAGGGAGCGCCGACAATTTTGACCCTCTTGGTATAGCCTGACAGTGAGGGCACTGTCAAGTTTAAGTTTGGGGGTGTGCTCGGTAAGCTTTCTTCCTTCGCATTCATTTGTATATTTTGCATTTGCATACCTTATTGAAAACCCACAAAAATTGAAAATTTTCCAAAAATATAAAAACTTTGTCGTCAAGTTAGCTAATAGGGTAACTTAGATTTTTATTCCGAAAGTTTAGTTGACATATTAGAAATAACTAAATTCTAGGCTTAGGAATTAAAAACCCTAAAAATAACCCTCGTTCTGTTTAAACTTGGTGATTATACGTCCTTATAGTTTTTTTGAGAAATAGGTAATTTTGAGTTCAGTTCTTGAGTTAAGTCAAGATGAAGGGAGAGTATTGAAGCTTTGCTGAAGGATAAGTCTAAAAAATAGTTTATTTTCTTGAGTTCAAATTTAGAAAGTATATACCCTACAAACTGCACTTACACGCACCTTGAAACTTGGGATAGTAGAGGATACCTAGAAATATTCTTGCCTGAAAGTCTAGTATGAAAGAAAAAACGGTATTTAAAGCTAAACACCAAAAGAGCATATTGAAAAATATATCCGGTCTTGAAAAAGAAAAAGAAAAAGAAAAAGAAAAAGAAAAAAAAAAGAATAGAGTCAAGACCTGGAAACTGCTATTTACGCTTTAAAGTTCACACATTCAGTAATCGGTCGTTAGTGCCTCAAGAAGCATTAATAGTCGCATGAAAGGTGTGTGAGCAAATCCGTCCATCCTTAATAAAAAGAAGTAGTATTAGGTATTAGGGCAAGGGTATTATAGCTTGAATTGAATTCTCAAGTGTAGGGGTGCAAATATACACACACGTAGGGGTATACAATCGATGTTTGGATAAAAGATAGAGATAAAGAATAAGACTTGTATTTTCTGTAAAGTTGATAAAAATTCTTGATTTAAGGCCGCACTTTAGAAGGAAAACTCAGGAGAACCGACATCTTTCTAAACTTTTTTGGAACGTATAGGACCCAAGGTTAAATAGATAGGAGGTGTGAAAAATAACGGTTGGATATTTCTGACTTAGGATAATAGAGTTTCTAATGTAAATACTAAACTGTAGAAGTAGAATCGACGTTAACTTATGACACTAGCTTGACAGGATTTTGTGGGTGTAATCCGCTGAAAACCCTCAGGAGACAACACTCCTCCTACTAGGGACACTTAGAGGTTTAACGGCTTGTTGCACGCGCTCAGTGCAATCGCGTTCCCTGCGAAAGTGCGGTTAGGATTTTATTTTTATGAATAATTGGTTTTGCTCGGGACGAGTAAAAGTTAAGTTTGGGGGTATTTGTTCATAACAGAATACTGCATTTTATACCGCCCATTCTTATGCTCGTGTGTTTATAGGTAGGTGCTTTTAATCAGTGTTTGCTACATAATTGCAGAATACAGGTTCTCGGCTCTGAACAATGAATATCATGGAAAAATACGACAAATTCCGGATTATTGCCAACAACAGATAAAACACGGTCTCCGCTCTCTATCCATGTGTTGCCACATACCAGTTAAGGGACAAGATGGCAAATCGATTGTCATGTCATGCACAAAACTCTAGGTCAACACAAGATCCAGGAAATCTACGCGGAGCTCGAGGAAATCATGGCAAAAGATCCACATCACATCACCTTTTTGTTCTACTAAAATTCTGGAATAATTGTGAAGAGTTTCTGAGAAAATTCATATACCACATAGCAGACAAATACAAACCAGGAAACCACCCAAAATACGACGACCCAAGTCATCAAGATGGCCGCGGATCCACGGCCAATAGGGGGTATTGGCCGCGGATCCGCGGCCTTATGGGCGTCTCATTCCGTCGTTTTTCAGGGGCATATTTGTACTTTTATGTTGAGCCATATTATTGCCCTAGGTTTCCCTTTCCCCTCCTATAAATACTCCAGAATTGAGCTAAGCCAAGGGTCATTCTTTTGTTCCTCTTTTTGTTAGGATTTAGTCTTTTTCTTCTTCTTCTTCATCTTGTCTCCATGAAAATTGTAGTGAGAGCTTTTTGAGTGGAAGATCAATGAAGATGAAGGCTTTTGTATCATTCTCTTTTGTTTAATTTTCCCTTGAGATTCTTGCTTTCTCTTGATCATTCAACCTCTTCATTGAGCTTGAATGGTTAAGGGTTAGTTATTGATCTCAAAGGTCGTATTTTCTTATGGAATTAGCGCTTCATTTCACATGCGTTCTATACCCTTCCCTTGATCTTGCAACCTCTTGATTGAGCTTGCAAGTTTAAGGGTTGGCTATTGATCACATGCTTGTCTTGAGTTCTAGTTTCTTGTTCTTTTTATCGCTTTTTATTACTTGCTTATTATTATCTTGCTTTACTTTCTTGCAATTTAATTCATGCACTTAATTACTTGTAATCTTTTATTTTCTTTTGCTCTCTTTTGTTCATTTTGTGAATGGTTGTAATTATTGTTGTTAAGATGAAATACGGTATTGTAAGTTAATATCTTCTTTCTCATTTCCTTTTCCCGTTATTTTCCATTGAACTCCGCCCAAACCATACGCAAGCGCTCCGTTAGGCACCCTACCCTGACAAGGTAACGGTGATTCCTAACCGCGACCGGTTGCGTTCGGTTTGGCCGGAGGCGAAAGCAAGAGACAAGAACGGAAGGACAAGGGTAAATAAGCCGTATTCCACGAATACCGCGCTTAAATCCCCTAATCCACGTTGTTGCCGATTGCCTTAGCTTCAATTGGTCAAGACTCGGCTCAAAGGTTTTGAGTACGGATTTCTTTAGCTTACAATCTCGTATCTTCTTCTTAACAACTTTATACTTGCAAATAATACACATAGGTTAGAATCGAACAAACATATACTCATTCTTTATTGACTCGTCTAAAACAAGAAAGGACATACAACCATCTCCCTGTGGATCGACCCGTGCTCAACCGGCTAGCTGCATAGCGACACCGTCTTGATCGCGGTAAACTTTAGAACTTTGAACATCCGACACGCCAAAAGCGTACGACCAAATGGCGCCGTTGCCGGGGAGACGGTAACGTATTTCTTTTCTTGTTATTCGGGTTAATATTCTTTTTGTATATATTTATAAAAAAAAAAAAAAATTCTTTTTGTTGTTTTTTGATCATTTTTGTGGGCAAGAGTGCAGATTTTTGCAGATTTGCAAACTGCGATTGTGGGGAGCAAAGTGTACATTCAAGGCTAAGGTGATTGCAAAGTACAGTGCCAAAGATCCGGGTAGTTTGACCCGCGCAAGCGAACTTTTCAAGCTTACCGGATTTGATTCAACGGGGGTTTCCTAACCCAAAAACTTAACGGTACGTACTTTACTAACACCTTATTCTCAAATCCGACGCGTCCAATATATTATTCTTTGCAGGATTCTTTGCAAGTTCGCTAGCAACGCTAAAAATTGACTAACCGTATTTGTTGCAGTGCCGCGCTTAAACTAAAAAACGATTGTTTGATTCTTTATAGAATTTTTATTGAATTGCGCATTGCATACATTAATACGGACTTAAGGGCAAGCGAACCGCACAATATACGGTAAAGGATTTCATCACCTTTTCCGTGGCCCACAAATCACGAACTTGAGCATAACGTTTACCCGCACAAAATTTAAAAGAAACTAGACTTTAAGCCTTAAGGACTTCGCGCTCACTAGGAGAAGTTAACTGTGTTTAGAACCTCGCTTAACGGTATATTGTTTACGGGGTGTCTAGGAAAGTGTTAACGGCGAAACCGCCAAAAGAGAAAGGGTTATTTAATTAAGGAACTTCGCGAAAACGTTGGAAAACCTCCCCTTATCTCTGCACTTACCTGGCCTCGTGATCAGTGTATCTTGAGCCCGTTTCTCGACACAGTTTTACTTCGACAATCAAGTTCTGGAGCAGGTCTAGTTGACTTAGGTGAACCCTAGACCGATTAGGTGTGTGGTATTTTTGTGTCGTGTTTGTTTTTGTCCAGATTTTTTTTGTGTATATTTCATTCTTTTGTTAATATCTAAAATAAAAAAAAATCACATTCTTTTTTCCCCTCCTTTTCTCTTCCTTTCTTTCTTTCTCTCTTCATATCATGGGTACTCCACCTCGCAAAACTCTTGCCGAACTTTGGTACCCACAACCAGATATTACTTCTTACGGTTATTGCTTTGGCCGAACGTCGAACGATCCCTCCATGCCCAAAATCTCTTTGAAAGATCGGATAGACGCGTCTAGGACAAACACTTGCACTCCGCATTCCACTTTGTATCAACCTTTTCAACCTCCCGCACCCGCTTATGTTGATACCCCTTTTGCAAGTCATCCTTTGTCCATCGCTGAACGTATTGAACAATCCCGTAGCCGATCTTTCACTCCTTTCACCACTTCAAATTCTGGGGATCAACAATTTCATTCACCTTCTTATCCAACTGTTAATCCTACTCCTGTCCAACCATTCAATTCCTACCAGTCCTACCCGACTTTTGCACCTTCCCTAGACATTGCTTCTACACAGCCTTTTGGGAATTTTCAGTATCCAAACAACTTTGAATGTTTTACTGAAACCCCTTCACAACCCATGTCTAGTCTAGAACAGTCCTTGGAAGACTTTAGGGTAGCGTCAAGCCAACAGATGATGGATTTGAATGCGTCCATGGCCGCTCTCATACAACCTACTGACCCGGCAGCTAGTTTCCAACTAGCTCAAAATTTTCCAATGTATGAAGAACCGGCAGGACAGGCTGTGAATTTGAGTGGAGAGAGTGAGATGTACCCCCTTCCAAATCAAATATACCCGTCCCAAATTGAATCCCACAACTCCTGTTTTGAAAGTCTATCGAGTATCCCACATGATTTATCAATTGAAGATAGAATGATGAATGAGTTGTGCGACTTTGTAGTGTTTGATTTACCCGATTGTGAAGGGTCCCTTCCAAGTGAAACCAATCCCAATCCTTTTGACCTCTACACCTCCATCTTAGAACCAGAATCGATTAATATCCATGCTTTTGATGAGGTGTCTGAGAATATTGATTTTCACTTGATTGAGGATATTGACGCTGGGGATATTTTGGATGATGAACCCGTAGATTTGGCTGAGTTTGTCTCTTCAAATCATCATCCCGAGTCATTAAATGTTTTTCCCGAACCCCATATGCGTCTGGATTTTGATGAAATGTGCATGGATGTGCTAAATTTTGAGGAGAATATTGAGGATAGTTTTGAGGATGAACCAGTTTTAATTGATGAGTCGGATTTTCCCGTTCATCCTGTCCCTGTCATTGACTGTGTACACCCTCCTGAACCTTTAACCGATACCCCTCCTCGATCACTTCCCTCCATTCTTTCCATCGTTCCGACCTTGCAAGAAACCGTCTCACTTTCATTTCGTATGTCTGGTTTACCAAGTTCGGCGTACCCATGGTTTCTTACGAATCTTGAGGGATTTGACCCAATCTCTCGCCGGGTTAATAGATTAGCACAGTCGCTGTTTACACATCGCTCATCACAAATTGTGCTAATCTATTCACTCCATTTGCACCCTCAAGTTCGTACTCCACTTCTTTTTCCCTTCCGCCATTCTTCTTCTGATATGCCGAGACCGTATCCCGCTTCTATCTCCATACGGTCTCGCGTATTCTCCATTTCTTACATTTTCGCCTTCTTCCACCAACCTGTACATTATAGCGATAAAATCTTTGAATGGTTGGTGCTCACATTTGGCCTGTGTAAGGCCTTGTATAGTTTGAAATTATTCTCTTTCCCCCCTAATCCTGAACTTCAATGCTTAACAGTGGAAACACTGTTTTACTTAGGTTTGGGGGGGACTCTTTTTGTGTATATATTTTTGTTTTCCTTTTTGTATATAATTTGTTTTTAGGGAGCGCCGACAATTTTGACCCTCTTGGTATAGCCTGACAGTGAGGGCACTGTCAAGTTTAAGTTTGGGGGTGTGCTCGGTAAGCTTTCTTCCTTCGCATTCATTTGTATATTTTGCATTTGCATACCTTATTGAAAACCCACAAAAATTGAAAATTTTCCAAAAATATAAAAACTTTGTCGTCAAGTTAGCTAATAGGGTAACTTAGATTTTTATTCCGAAAGTTTAGTTGACATATTAGAAATAACTAAATTCTAGGCTTAGGAATTAAAAACCCTAAAAATAACCCTCGTTCTGTTTAAACTTGGTGATTATACGTCCTTATAGTTTTTTTGAGAAATAGGTAATTTTGAGTTCAGTTCTTGAGTTAAGTCAAGATGAAGGGAGAGTATTGAAGCTTTGCTGAAGGATAAGTCTAAAAAATAGTTTATTTTCTTGAGTTCAAATTTAGAAAGTATATACCCTACAAACTGCACTTACACGCACCTTGAAACTTGGGATAGTAGAGGATACCTAGAAATATTCTTGCCTGAAAGTCTAGTATGAAAGAAAAAACGGTATTTAAAGCTAAACACCAAAAGAGCATATTGAAAAATATATCCGGTCTTGAAAAAGAAAAAGAAAAAGAAAAAGAAAAAAAAAGAATAGAGTCAAGACCTGGAAACTGCTATTTACGCTTTAAAGTTCACACATTCAGTAATCGGTCGTTAGTGCCTCAAGAAGCATTAATAGTCGCATGAAAGGTGTGTGAGCAAATCCGTCCATCCTTAATAAAAAGAAGTAGTATTAGGTATTAGGGCAAGGGTATTATAGCTTGAATTGAATTCTCAAGTGTAGGGGTGCAAATATACACACACGTAGGGGTATACAATCGATGTTTGGATAAAAGATAGAGATAAAGAATAAGACTTGTGTTTTCTGTAAAGTTGATAAAAATCCTTGATTTAAGGCCGCACTTTAGAAGGAAAACTCAGGAGAACCGACATCTTTCTAAACTTTTTTGGAACGTATAGGACCCAAGGTTAAATAGATAGGAGGTGTGAAAAATAACGGTTGGATATTTCTGACTTAGGATAATAGAGTTTCTAATGTAAATACTAAACTGTAAAAGTAGAATCGACGTTAACTTATGACACTAGCTTGACAGGATTTTGTGGGTGTAATCCGCTGAAAACCCTCAGGAGACAACACTCCTCCTACTAGGGACACTTATAGGTTTAACGGCTTGTTGCACGCGCTCAGTGCAATCGCGTTCCCTGCGAAAGTGCGGTTAGGATTTTATTTTTATGAATAATTGGTTTTGCTTGGGACGAGCAAAAGTTAAGTTTGGGGGTATTTGTTCATAACAGAATACTGCATTTTATACCGCCCATTCTTATGCTCGTGTGTTTATAGGTAGGTGCTTTTAATCAGTGTTTGCTACATAATTGCAGAATACAGGTTCTCGGCTCTGAACAATGAATATCATGGAAAAGTACGACAAATTCCGGATTACTGCCAACAACAGATAAAACACGGTCTCCGCTCTCTATCCATGTGTTGCCACATACCAGTTAAGGGACAAGATGGCAAATCGATTGTCATGTCATGCACAAAACTCTAGGTCAACACAAGATCCAAGAAATCTACGCGGAGCTCGAGGAAATCATGGCAAAAGATCCACATCACATCACCTTTTTGTTCTACTAAAATTCTGGAATAATTGTGAAGAGTTTCTGAGAAAATTCATATACCACATAGCAGACAAATACAAACCAGGAAACCACCCAAAATACGACGACCCAAGTCATCAAGATGGCCGCGGATCCGCGGCCAATAGGGGGTATTGGCCGCGGATCCGCGGCCTTATGGGCGCCTCATTCCGTCGTTTTTCAGGGGCATATTTGTACTTTCATGTTGAGCCATATTATTGCCCTAGGTTTCCCTTTCCCCTCCTATAAATACTCCAGAATTGAGCTAAGCCAAGGGTCATTCTTTTGTTCCTCTTTTTGTTAGGATTTAGTCTTTTTCTTCTTCTTCTTCATCTTGTCTCCATGAAAATTGTAGTGAGAGCTTTTTGAGTGGAAGATCAATGAAGATGAAGGCTTTTGTATCATTCTCTTTTGTTTAATTTTCCCTTGAGATTCTTGCTTTCTCTTGATCATTCAACCTCTTCATTGAGCTTGAATGATTAAGGGTTAGTTATTGATCTCAAAGGTCGTATTTTCTTATGGAATTAGCGCTTCATTTCACATGCGTTCTATACCTTTCCCTTGATCTTGCAACCTCTTGATTGAGCTTGCAAGTTTAAGGGTTGGTTATTGATCACATGCTTGTCTTGAGTTCTAGTTTCTTGTTCTTTTTATCGCTTTTTATTACTTGCTTATTATTATCTTGCTTTACTTTCTTGCAATTTAATTCATGCACTTAATTACTTGTAATCTTTTCTTTTCTTTGTTCTTTTCTTTTGCTCTCTTTTGTTCATTTTGTGAATGGTTGTAATTATTGTTGTTAAGATGAAATACGGTATTGTAAGTTAATATCTTCTTTCTCATTTCCTTTTCCCGTTATTTTCCATTGAACTCCGCCCAAACCATACGCAAGCGCTCCGTTAGGCACCCTACCCTGACAAGGTAACGGTGATTCCTAACCGCGACCGGTTGCGTTCGGTTTGGCCGGAGGCGAAAGCAAGAGACAAGAACGGAAGGACAAGGGTAAATAAGCCGTATTCCACGAATACCGCGCTTAAATCCCCTAATCCACGTTGTTGCCGATTGCCTTAGCTTCAATTGGTCAAGACTCGGCTCAAAGGTTTTGAGTACGGATTTCTTTAGCTTACAATCTCGTATCTTCTTCTTAACAACTTTATACTTGCAAATAATACACATAGGTTAGAATCGAACAAACATATACTCATTCTTTATTGACTCGTTTAAAACAAGAAAGGACATACAACCATCTCCCTGTGGATCGACCCGTGCTCAACCGGCTAGCTGCATAGCGACACCGTCTTGATCGCGGTAAACTTTAGAACTTTGAACATCCGACACGCCAAAAGCGTGCGACCAATTACCCAGCCCCCACGAGTGTGACTGCCATCACAACGCTGGTAATCAAGCAAAGATCCTAAGGGCTCCACTAATGTGTATAGGTGATATACTAAAAGAAACACATGTACACATTAAAGTAGAAACAAGCCAAGTAGCATACTACCATTTTGAGCAAGATTGTCTATACAAGGTGAATATCCCAAGCTTCCATTAAGTAATATACAAACTAGTATGATACAGTAATGGCCTCTAGGGCATATACACTAACAATCTCCCACTTGCACTAAGGCCATGTACTGGCGTATCGAAGACCTATCATCTCGATCAGCCGCTCGAACTGAGTCTGGGGTAAGGTCTTCGTGAGTGGATCAACACTGTTATCTTCCGTAGCAACTCTCCGAATCTCGATCTCCTGGCGACCCACGATCTCCCTGATCAGGGGATACCTCCTCAAGATGTGTCTGGACCTCTGATGGGACCTAGGTTCCTACGCTAAAGCTATAGCCCCGTTGTTGTCGCAATACCGAGGTATTGGATCAACAATGGACGGAACCACCTGAAGTTCTGTCAAGAACTTCCTTATCCAGACGGCTTCTTTTGCGGCATCTGCAGCAGCGATATATTCCGCTTCCATCGTCGAGTCAGCAACGGTTTCCTGTTTGGAACTCTTCCAACACACCGCCCCTCCATTGAGGGTAAAGACATAACCCGACATGGACTTGGAATCATCCTTGTCACTCTGGAAGCTGGAGTCAGCAAAGGCCTCGATCTGGAGGTCTTTTCCGCCATACACCAAGAACATCTCCTTAGTCCTTCTCAGGTACTTGAGAATGTTCTTTACCGCTATCCAGTGCTTCTCCCCAGGGTTAGACTAATACCGGCTTACCACACTCAGTGCATAAGCTACATCTGGTCTGGTACACAACATCGTATACATTATAGAGCCTACCGCAGAAGCGTAGGGTATAATAGACATGCGATCCCTTTCCAAATCAGTCTTGGGAGACATCTCTTTGGAGAGGGCGATCCCGTGACAAGCCGGTAGATTACCACGTTTGGAATCTTCCATACTGAATCTTTTCAGTATGGTGTCGATGTACCTGGACTGTGAAAGCCCTAATATCCTCTTGGATCTGTCACGATAGATCCGGATCCCCAGAATGTAAGAGGCATCACCCAGGTCTTTCATGGAGAACCTGTGTGACAAGAACCCTTTGACAGATTGTAGCATAGGAATGTCATTTCCTATTAAGAGAATGTCATCCACGTATAAAACGAGGAATACGACAGTTCTTGCTACAAATCTACTATAGATGCATGGTTCATCTGGATTTTTGATAAAGCCAAATTTTTTGACCGTCTCATCAAAACAGATGTTCCAACTCTGCGATACCTGCTTTAGTCCATAGATGGACTTAAGCAACTTGCACACCTTTCCGCTGCTCCCATTCTGAATGAAACCCTCTGGCTGGTCCATATAGACACACTCCTCTAAATTTCCATTTAGAAAAGCGGTCTTTACGTCCATCTGCCAAATCTCATAGTCGTGGAAGGCAGCAATGGCAAGAAGGATCCGAATGGATTTCAGCATAGCCACTGGAGAAAAAGTTTCATCATAGTCCAAACCAGGTCTTTGACGAAAACCCTTTGCAACAAGTCTAGCCTTATAGGTCTCAACCTGTCCATCTATACCAATCTTCCTTTTGAAGATCCACTTGCATGCTACGGGTTTTACCCCATCTGGAGCAATGTCCAACGTCCATACTTTGTTGGTGTACATGGATTCCATTTCGGTCCGCATTGCATCTAGCCATTTTACCGAGTCAATGCTCTGAATGGCCTGCTGGAAGCTAGTCGGCTCATCACTATCAATGATGCAATCCTCTCTATCCCTGTCTATGAGAAAACCGTAGTATCTCTCGGGCGGATGAGACTGCCTACTACTCCTGCGGAGCGGCGCAGGAATGTCCTGATCTTTCAAACCCTCTGGTTCTACTAAGCTTTCAGTAATAGCTCGTGGTTATGGAATTTCTTCCAGTTCTATTGCGCTCCCACTTATCTGATTTTCCAAAAACTCAGTTTCCAAGAAGTGGGCATGGCGAAAAACAAAAACCTTTTGTTCCTCTTCGCAATAGAAGAAATATCCCTTGGAGTTCTTTGGATATCCCACAAACTTGCACTGTACTGAGCGTGCCTCGAGTTTGTCCGCATGCTGCTTTTTAACAAAAGCTGGACATCCCCATGTCTTAATGTGCTTAAGATAGGGTTTCTTCCCACACCACATCTGATATGGTGTGGTAGGTACAGTCTTAGTTGGAACTCGGTTCAAAAGGTATGCAGCTGATTCTAGTGCATATCCCCAGAATGATCGCGGTAACTCAGCGTTACTCATCATGGAACGTACCATATCCAATAGGGTCCAGTTCCATCTCTCCGATACACCGTTATGTTGCGGAGTGTATGGAGGAGTAAGCTGAGAGAGAATTCCATTCTCTTTTAGGTAATCCAAAAACTCGGCACTCAAGTATTCACCATCTCGATCAGATCTCAGTGTCTTGATACTTTTGCCGGTTTGTTTTTCTACTTCATTCTTATATTCCTGGAATTTTCCAAAGGCTTCGGATTTATGTTTCATTAAGAAGACATATCCGTACCTTGAAAAGTCATCCGTAAAAGTAATAAAGTAAGAATAACCGCTTCGCGCATATGTAGACATTGGACCGCACACGTCGCTGTGTACGAGTCCCAAGAGCTCGCTCGCTCTTACTCCGTGTCCAGTGAACGGAGTCTTTGTCATCTTTCCTTTGAGACAGGATTGACAAGTTGCATATGATTGATATTCGAACGGATCCAAATATCCTTCTGTATGTAACTTCGTCAACCTTCTCTCATTGATGTGACCCAATCTACAATGCCACAAGAAAGCCTGATTTGTTTCTGGAGACTTTCTTTTGTGTGTATTCTGGACATTGAAAATCTGTGGTTGGTTTAATACGTATATACCATTTCTTAATGTACCTGACCCAATCAAAACTTGATTAAGGTGAATGTTCACAACATTACTTACAAATGCAAATTCATAACCTTCTTTAGATAATAAAGATACAGAAATGATATTACAAGTTGCATTGGGTACAAAATAGCAATTACGCAAAACCAAAACGTGTCCATCTGACAATCCCAGGTGATAGTCCCCCACGGACTCAGCATCCATGCCAGCTCCGTTAGCAACTCTGAGGGTCATATCACCTGCCTTCAAAACCCTACGCCTTCTCAGTGCCTGTAAAGAATTACAGATATGAGATCCTGATCCGGTATCCAATACCCAGGATGTAGAGTTTATTGATAGACAGTTTTCAATAACATACACATCTGAAGCTGAAGCCGCAACTTGCTTCAGATCCTGGTTTCTGGCCTTCCAAGCCATGCAATCCTTTTTCCAGTGTCCACTCTTGTGAAAGTAAAAGCATTCTTCCTTTCCCACAAGCTTTCCCGCTACCTTTGTTGCCTTTGTCTTTCCCTTCGTATCCACTTTACTAACACCGCCCCTTGGTTTGGCGGGGGCTTTCTTCTTCTTTCCCTTGGCTTTCGCCTTGGACCTAGAAGAGGAAGATCCTCCTACAAACAAAGTGGATGTTTCCCTACCTTTCTGTAGGGTGCCCTCTGCACTCCTCAGCATGTTGAGGAGTTCTGAAAGTTCAACTTCTTTTTCTTGTAAGTTGAAGTTCAGGATAAACTGGGCGTAAGTGGAAGGAAGGGACTGGAGAATCAAGTCTGTATAGAGCTCGTTCTCTAACGTGGTCCCAAGGTCCGCGAGCTCCTCAATGAAGCCAATCATCTTAAGCACGTGTTCCGCTATCGATGATCCGACGGCCAATCTTGCCGAAAACAGCTTTTTCGACACTTCGTATCTGGCGATACGAGATTGCTCTCCATACAGTTCTTTTGTATGGAGTAATATGGATTCGAGGTCCATATTCTCGTGCCTCCTCTGATGTTCATTGTCCATAGAGGCAAGCACGAGGCACTTGGCCTTGGCGCAGTCGATTTCCCAGGTCTTACGGATTTCCTTATCCGCGACGCTGGTTTTGAGACCTGGGACAGGGGGAGCTTTGGTGGTAAGGAGATACCCCAACTTGTCATAAGTGATTGCCATTTTGACATTCCTGAGCCAATCTTTGTAGTTTGGCCCTGTCAGTATGTTTTTATCTAGTAGTAACTTAAGTCCAGTCATGATATTTGGTCGCTGCAATTAGGAGAGAGAGAAGAAACACTTTAGCATGATGCTCTTGCAAGTTTAGAGTGGTTTTTAGTTTGTCTAAACAGGATGGCTCCCACTGTCTCTCGAATCCCTCCTCAAATCAAAAAGGAAGAATTAGTCGGGATCAATCTCACCGTACAATACTTGCTTAACCGTTCAGCCAGGCCAGTGTTGGTACTTCGAGGGAGGTTTTCCAACGCTTTCGCGAAGTTCCTTAATTAAATAACCTCTTTTCCCTGGGGGCGTAGCCTCGCTAACACCTTTCTAGTCACCTACTTGGTTTATAGCATTGATTGTTAAGTGAGAAATTTCCCGAGGAGTAGCATATACTCACAGTTGGATCGGGATCCAAATATCATCGCGTGACAAAACTGAAGGAATCCTACCAGAATCATCACACTCCAAATGGTATGCAGCGCTAGCAAGTTTCAGTTTCTTTTGAAACTCCCGATGTGGATTATTGCCCCATGCTCTTATGACCTTGACTTTGGCCAACAAATCATAAGTCACATGTCAAGTTCTACCCGTCATTCTCCATGTTAATTTGAACCTACCCGTACCTACCCTTGACTTTGGCCAACAAGGCAGTACGACTGTCCCAAACCAACGCATCTATCTATGTTGCACATGAACACCCAATAGCTACCAATCACTATGCCTTAACTTTGGCCAACAAACATAGCTTGAATACTATTGACTATCCATGTGAAACGACGGAGGGCTACGAATGGTTTTGGCGAAACCGTGAACGTAGTGAATTTGATATAATCGATGGAACAAGATAGCTTTTAAAAAGAGTGGCTTAAGCTCCGCGTTTAAAAGTTGTTTTTGAAAAGAAACCGAGTGGTTTTTGAAAGTGTTCCAACGAATTTTACTTTGGTTTATTTTCTTGCATTAATTTTTAATGCGTCCCATCATTTAATCCTACCATTGCAGAAAACAACGAAAATATGACGTACGCTTATGCCATCCTCATTCGCCACGGGGCCCCGTCATTACCCGTTAGGTTACTTAACTAACGACAGAGCGGGGGCTGGACTAGCGCGGATGCAAAACATAAGAAACGCCTAAATAGATATCATATATAGATATTTACATTAGTCACATGCAATGATAGCCATTCCAGATCACAAATGAACACATTGGATATACTAGGAATCCGCATTCTGTACGAGCCTGTAACGGAAAGCGGATTACACGGTCGCGATGAATAGCCAATACCCCACCCTAGACCCCTACGGGTGCGGCAAACTACCCGCCAAGTACCCGAAGCGAAGCAACCCCCCTCAACATCGTGAGTAGGCCACTCGGCACTTCGAGATACCCGGTAGTTTGTGCACCCCACCTTGGGTCTATCCTAGGAGCAAAAACAGTAAAAGAAATTATACAATGACGGCTACAACCCCATCCCGGTTGTGCAGCCAAATAAATAATATTACATCAATTACAAATTTACATGAATTGAAAGATAAAGAAAACTCTCATCTCACAACCCCCCGGCTATTCATCCGCGACAATCCAATGAATTCATATACACATATCATTAACATTACAGATCACAGATATATATAACCCCCACTAATCGACGTATAGCGATTAGCAGACGTTCAATACATATATCACATCACAGATATAAACCCGTCAGCTTAAGTCTTTAGAAGTTCGATCAAAATATGGATTTTTAAACCCCAAAAACAAATTTTTCTTTCTGAAAAATCTGGGCAGAAAAATCATATTGTAAAAATCCCAAAACAACCCCAGAAACACACTGCAGGAAAACAGTGCCACGACCGAGTCAACTCGGCCGCGGATTCGCGGCGGGAGCATGCTCCTGTCGCAGTTCCGCGGCGCTTTGACCGAGTCAGTGGACCCGTTTCCTTGGGTGTCTTACAAAAAGCCTGAGCCGATTTTTAGTGTAAGATTTATTAATTTTTGAACAGAAAACAGAATCGGCAGAAACTTGATTTTTCGGGGATGTTTCGTGACTTTTTCTCCGATCGAACTTCTAGTTACTTTGCTAACATGTTAGATAGTGTTTAACTAGGCTCTGATACCACTGTAAGTCCATGTTACCCTTCCCCGGTTCTTTGGGGTTGTGGAAATGATGAAAAACGATTTTTCTTTGGGTGGTAACATGGACTCAAAATACGGATCTTTGCTAAACAACTATCTAACAACCTAACTAGGAGTTTTACCTAACTCGGTTAGGGGGTTATACCTTAACTTGAACTCCTTCGTCTTCAACTCTTTGCGGTGGTCGGATCGGTCTCACCTCGCCGTCTCCTCGCGCCGAAGATGGATCCACCCGAAAGCTTCCACCTTTTGGCTTCTACTTCAAACTTGAAGAAAACTAGAACACTTGGCTTGCTAGACCTTGTGTGCTAGGATGAGTAGAGAAGTGTAATGGTTTTGATCTCTATGGTTCTTGCTTCTCAACACATGAGACAAATAGAACCATGAACTAGAGAGAGAGCAAAAGGAAGAGGGAGAGCTTGAGCATGAGAGAGAATGTAAATGAAAGAATGAGTAAGACTTTTGTCAACCTCTCTCTCATAATCCAAAATCATCGTAACACATAATAATTGAGTATTATGTGATGGTTGTTATCATATCAAATGACAATATCATTTCTTGCATTAAATGCAATTTGTGAACAAAACAAGCAAGCTAAAGTCAATGCCAAGAAATGATAGCCATTGTCATGATGGTGGTCAACAAGTCCAACCTAGTCAACCGGTCAACAAAGTCAATAAGTCAACAAGGTCAACCCTTCAACTCAACCATGTCATAATAATACTTAATTAATATTAATGTTAATCATATTTCTTATTCTCATTAGGGTTTAGCAAAAGTCAACAGTCAACAACCCTAATGAGAATTCTCTGCCTCTGTCTCTGTCAACTGTTCATACACACCCGCATCCGCGTTCTGGGGAATACGAATACAACCGAGGTAAAACCAATCCCAAAACGTATACTAGAATCTGGTTTAAACCAAAGCCCGCTAGTAATAACTGCCCGGTCACTAAACGTGCACAAGTGCACGGATGTGACCGAACCCTGTAGCAAAACCATGCGACCTTTACACTTTTGCCTAAAAGCGAATAGCTCTCTGTGTGGGACTCTAAAGACTCGACACTACGCTGGCAGTGGGTTTGACCACAGACCGCAAGCGGCACTAGCTGTGCGTAACGGCCCCCAGGTAGATGCCGATAAGAAGACTGACGAGGTGAAACCCATCTGAACTCCTACTGAGCCTGAATGTGACAATCTCTGTACAGTCCGGTCTGTTCGTCTGAGAATATCGCATGGCGGGCCTAGGGGGCGGTAAACGTCAGTCCCCTAATAGCGGTACAAGTCGTGTCGGAGTGTAGCCCAGAACACCTTGAGATAACACTGGAAACCTACCAGTATATCTCGCTTGCCCTGGCCAGGGACTTTGTGTAATGGCTCTCCTAGACACAGTGCGATATCAACCCCCAATACCGGGAGAGACGAATCCTGTCTAACCGTCACTGCCTCCAAGTGCTTCGGGACTGCACCCAACTACAACCTGTTTGCACGACTCCTTTGAGCCGTAGTAGGGTAGTAATCAAAGTATAGTGGGAACACACTCGAGGCGAAGTGACAGTGTCAAGTCAGCGGACTAAGCTGTACTCATGTCACCTGGGAACTGATAACTGACGATAGGTATAGTACCAACCATCAGTTCCCGACGAGTCCTGTCCAGTGCACTCGTAACCTAACGAGCACCCGCATACTATCTCAAGTACGACGTACTGACGGCTGTGGGACAGACCGTCTCCCCTGCTGGGATGAGAAGCGCATACGCTAGTCTACTCCGGAGTATCGATGCCCTGTCTCGATAGTCCTACGACTAGGGACCTGCATAAGGATGTGCTTGTGGATTATCCAGCCTCCACGAGTGTGACTGCCATCACAACGCTGGTAATCAAGCAAAGATCCTAAGGGCTCCACTAATGTGTATATGTGATATACTAAAAGAAACACATGTACACATTAAAGTAGAAACAAACCAAGTAGTATACTACCATTTTGAGCAAGATTGTCTATACAAGGTGAATATCCCAAGCTTCCATTAAGTAATATACAAACTAGTATGATACAGTAATGGTCTCTAGGGAATATACACTAACAAATTCTACTTTAAAAAAAAACGCTAAGAATACAACGCTCGTTGATTAGGCTTTGAGCCGCACCTTTTATTGTATTCGATTTTGGATTTTGTGATTAGGTTTAAAGGATCAGATTGATAGTGGGCAAATAATGCTAGGGTCTCTTAGAAGAAGATTGGGCTCAAGCCTAAGACTCTTGGTATATATTATATTTTTGGATGCGATCTCTTTGGGAATTAAGCCGGTGACCTTTTGCAATGCTCCTATGAGACTGCCTTGAACACTTTAAGCATCAAGAGGATTCTTTAAAGGAAAATAAATAAATAAATAAATAAATAAATAAAAATTCAAAAAATTGAAGAAAGGGAAAGATTGACAAAATTAGTTGATTAACACTGTGCCAGACTCATAATTGGAAAACGAGAGTTGAATTCTAAAACACGACAAGAAAAGTGAACCAATTTCTGAAAAATATTCATGTTTGGTACAATGGTAATTTAAAGTGCACATATTCCACATGTAAAATGAAATTATGATCAATTCTTAGAAAGGATGATAAAAGTGCACATATTTTTCCTTTGAAAAAGTAGTGAGAAAAGTTTCATGCAAGGCAACTTGTATGTGCATCACATGTATAGCATTCTTATATATGATAGAAGAAGAATTCAGTGGCTGCAAATCAATTAGATGAGGATTAATTTCTCATGATGTTTGGTACACAATCATGTATTGTATACTTGTATGCTAACATGAAAACTTGACTGATCAAGCATGCATGTGTCATGAGTCAGTCACAAGATGTGTCATGAGTTGGTCACAAGATAGGCATTTTTCATGCATGAGATTCTATATATATGCAAAGGCTAATTGGCTATAAGGTTTATACGAAAATTTATTGATTGTTAATAGTACCGTGAATTCATTTCCTAAATCTTAAAATATCTGTGATTCAGTTTGCCAATTTTCTGTTCAAACTCTGGTTTGTTTATGTGGTCTTTCCTTTTACTATATTCTTTATATTAAAGAAAGCATCTTTGAGACGTTGGAAGTAACCAAACTATTTGAATTTATTATATTATAAAACAAAAGCATATTTTTATGTATCCTTATTTTGAATTAAAATCTATTAAGAGGTTTGTCCAGCATTAGTACTAAATCTACCTACATATATAAATTCATTATTTAGTTATCTATTATCCATTAAAGAAATAACAACATATCCCACCTTTTTTCTCAAAAAGAAGAGACAACATATCTCAAAATTTTCACTTTAAAAAAAAATAAAAATGCAAGCAAAATCAACAGGGGCTTGCCTGTAGAAAGAATCACATAACCATCTCTTTTAATAATTAAGAAGATCATAAAATAAAATATCTCAATTGTTTTGGCATATCGAACTCATGATAATTATTATTATAATTAATTATAAAAAGGAGATTATTAGTACTTATCTAAAATGTACCAATATGAGTTTTCACTGGTTCGGTTAGTTGAGACTCGTAACACACAGCGGGGAAATTAATTACATACATTTTACCCTCATGGTATTTGTATGATTATCATGATAAGGATTTTATGTAATTTTTTATGAAAGGAAATAAGATTATAACATGTGTCTTAAAGAATAACTTGGTATGTATCAAGAATTCTTATATGCATCTCCCTCTTGTTTATTTTTCTCCTTTTCTTTTTCAGTATCATCTTATGGTGAAATGAGATAATTTTTGTTAATGAGACAATGTGTTTGAGCAATGATAATCGAACTAGTTTACGCAATAGAGTGTGTGCTGCTTTGTTATAAGATCTCTTGGCATGCTTGATAGTAATGTGTGTGTCACCTTGCAAGAGTTAACGACATTCATTAACAATGTATGCAGTGGAGATTAAGAAGGAGCTTGACATTGTATTATAAATAAGCTACGGCTACATTTTGTTCGGAAAAAAAAACTGGCAACTTATCATTTTGAAGAGGAAATTCTTACCATATGAGGTATGCTCAATTGGTGTTCGAGTTATAATTGTAAAGATAACTTCATTGAATTATAAGAACACTTTGAAGAATGTCATTCGAATAATCCTCCTTTTCGGAATATATTCCTAATAAAATAGAATATATGTGCTGCATAGAAGATAAGTTAGATTTTCCCCTTATTTCTTTTATTTAAAAAACAGGCCGGCCTTAACCTTAACCTAATACTAGCGAGAATTGAATCACCAGAGAAGTATGTTTAATAAAAAATTGAGACGGTTAAGGATAAGATTTTGTTTCAAATTCCAAGATGTATAAGTGTCTTTTTTATTTGGGAGAAAAGAGAAAGGATGCATGGGGGAGCGGGTGCAGTTTTGGTGAAAGACGTCTTTGAATTTTATTTTTGTCAAAAATGGCCAAACATGGCTATTCACCGTTCATCACCTATAGCAAATCACGAGAATCAATGGCTGATAATATTTATTTCCATTTGCAAATTATTCCTTCCATAAAGTTTTTCTATTTGCAAATTAAGACACTACAAGAAAAAAAAACTTATTTCGTCCACTACTACAATATGGGGTTGCCCCTACGGATAATGGAATCCGTAGGGGCAGATTTTTCTTGTCCCTACGGACTAAGCCGTAAGGCCCAATGGTTGTCCCTACGGTGCCCGACGTTTTAATTTAAAAATATTGAATCGTAATTTGTTGTTTGGCCCTACGGAGCCGCAAACCAATGACCTACGGTTAAGTCCATAGGGGTATCGAAATGGGAATTTAATAAAAAAAGGCACAGAAATGCCCCACGCCTCGATCTCTTTCCCTCGTTCCCAAAATTCCCAAAATTCTCTGTGATCTCGTTCCTGCGTCTCCAATTTTCTCCTCGTCGCCACCGCCCTTCGTTCACGGCCCGCCACCGCCCTCGTTCTTCCTCGTCGAGTTTCTCGTCGCCGATTGCGCGCGTCGTCGACCGCCAAGCGTCTCTGTCGTCTCCTCCACCGCCTACAGGTTAGTAAATCTCCAATTAAACATAATTTTGATGATGTTAGGGCTAGGGTTTAGGTTTCGGGTAGGGATGAGGGTTAGGGTTAGGCATCGGGTTCAGTTTAGGTTAGGGTTAGGGTTTGGTTGGTATTAGGGTTAGGGTTGGGGTTAGGATTCGGTTGGGGTTTGGTGTTGGGGTTGGGGTTCGGCTGGGGTTGGGGTTGGGGTTAGGGTTAAGGTTAGGGTTCGGTTGGGGTTTAGTGTTGGGGTTAGGGTTCGGCTGGGGCTGAGGCTGGGGCTGAGGCTCTAGCATTTCATTAGCTCAGGGCATTTTCATCTTTAACATATTCTTTGTGAACAAAAGTGGGTGCTTAAGGCTTTGCAAGAATGTAAAATTTGAAGCCGTAATCAAAAGTGAGCTCATATAAGATTGATCCCATCTAAAGTCGGCTGTTTTTGGCACAAATTAATACTAGTTAGATTACCAAGTTGAAACCATGTAAGGTCATTAGATCAATAGATTTTTATATTGTTTGCATAGGCATCTTCCATATAGGGTTGGATTAATTCGTTTTTACAAGCATATACATGTACTTGCGTGAAGACCGTCGACTTTCATGACTTACATATTAAATCGCTCCGTCCATGTCTAATTTAGATGGCAAATACTTGAGCACCGATTTAATTGTCATAGATGAGAATTAAATCTTTGTTGTTTTCTTTATGGTCCTTTTAATTTGCTGGTTGTAATGATACACTTTTGTTTGTTTTTCATTAGTGATTAATTTTTAGTTTGCTATTTATTCTTTTTCAGTCTGGATACTTGATTGAATTACAATTGCTTTACTATTGTTTGCCTTTTTCCTTTTGTGTGGAAAATATATCCATTGTGTCATATGGACACTATTAATTTCACATCGATTCAAGGGAAAAATTGAGGAAGGTTGTGTTTGTTATATCAAAAACCTTTTTGTTGAACCCAACATGTGAAAGTTTAGAGTTGTTATAGATAGCTCTTATATGTTGTTTAATGCATGTACCATTGTTAAGAGAGTGCAAGGTAGAGAACAATAATTTGTTTCAACGGCACGTTTTTCAAGTTAAAACCAATATATGATACTCGATGATAATATGAAACTTTCATATTCTCATCGATACTCATATATGAAACTCAAAGCGTCACTTAGTCCCCGTCTATCGGTTAACATACGTTCGATGTTTGTCGTGACATAGAACTATACGAAGGTTATTAAATATCGGACGGTATAGCTCGGTACTAACAATCGCTGTGTAGTCTATGTGACGAGAAGATTCAATCGTATGATAACCGATAGATTTGTCCCGTGTGGACAAGTTAGGAATGTATAAAGCAAACACCTGCATTTACTTGTGTTTTCATCCGTTTCGAGATATTTCGTCGGTACTTTTCCGCTGGTTCTCCATGTACAAAGATAGATTAGATGTTCATTTCAACATTGTTTCATAGCTTTGAAATGATTATCTATTCTATTACAGTGTACTCGGAGAACAGCGGGGAGGTACTGCCGAAATTTACTCGAAACGGTTAAAAGCAAAAGCGAATGGGTGTTCGCTCTATACATTCTTAATGGGATAGAAGCCTTACCCCCAACAGCTGAAACACACACATACAACAAGAATACACAACAAACGCATCATTAGAGAGTGATTCAAGATGTTCAAGTTAAAACCAATATATGATACTCGATGATAATATGAAACTTTCATATTCTCATCGATACTCATATATGAAACTCAAAGCGCCACTTAGTCTCCGTCTATTGGTTAACATACGTTTGATATTTGTCGTGACATAGAACTATACGAAGGTGGTTAAATATCGGACGGTATAGCTCGATACTAACAACCGTCGTGTAGTCTATGTGACGAGAAGATTCAATCGTATGATAACCGATAGATTTGTCCCGTGTGGACAAGTTAGGAATGTATAAAGCAAACACCTTCATTCACTTGTGTTTTCATCTGTTTCGAGATATTTCGTCGGTACTTTTCCACTGGTTCTCCGTGTACAAAGATAGATTAGATGTTCATTTCAACGTTGTTTCACAGCTTTGAAATGATTATCTATTCTATTACAGTGTACTCGGAGAACAGCGGGGAGGTGTTGCCGAAATTTACTCGAAACGGTTGAAAGCACAAGCGAATGGGTGTCTGCTCTATACATTCTTAATGGGATAGAAGCCTTACCCCCGATAGCCGAAACACACACATACAACAAGAATACACAACAAACGCATCATTAGAGAGTGATTCAAGATGTTCAAGTTAAAACCAATATATGATACTCGATGATAATATGAAACTTTCATATTCTCATACATGAGTATTCTCAAATCTTATTTTGATTATCGATAATTTATTCTTTTCAACGACAAACGTACACACAAAGCATATACACAGATTTTCTCCTTTGTCAGTAACCATCCCGTTCTTAGATTTCTCAATATAGTCATCATAACCTACAATTTATATGTTATACAGTCTAACATGGCTCATGAGTATGTCAGAGTTAAGGACTGGATGTATGTGGATTGGCAACAATGTATGCTACCTAAGTTTGTCGCAGGAGTTGCTGCTTTTATTGAATTTGCACGCGCACATAATAAGATCATGATAGAGAAGATTCTCTGCCCGTGCGATAGATGTGGGAATAAGTACTTGCAGAAAGTAGAATTGGCAGAGCTCCATATCGTAAAAAATGGTTTTACTAGACTTTATACAACTTGGCTATATCACGAGGAAGGAGAAGAACACAGTAATGTGGTAGAAGAAGAAGGAGAAGATGATAATGCAGCAGGAGAAGAAGGAGAAGACGGTAATGCGGCAGAAGAAGACGGTAATTTTTTTCCATCAGAAGAAATGGAGGATATGGTAGAGGCTGCCCTAGGTGAATCTGTTCGTACCGAAGATGACATTCCTTCCGGTCAAGGACCGCGTGCGGATAAATATGAAAATTTCATGAATGATGCTAGAAAACCAATTTATGAGAATGCAAAGTATTCCACCTTCTCATGGTTCGTCCAACTTTTCCAGATTAAGTGCCTAAATGGATGGAGCAACAAGTCATTCAAAATGCTTCTTTCGTTCTTGAAAGATTCTATGCCCCCGGGAAATAACGTGCCCGACAGCTGGTACGGAGCCCAGAAAATGATGTCTGATTTGGGTCTGAAGTGTGAGAAGAGTCAAGCATGTCCTAAAAATTGCGTGTTGTACCGGAAAGAGAATTCAGATTTGAAAGAGTTTCCAACATGCGGAGAGGCCAGGTATAAGCCGAAAGATTCTAATAAGAAGCCCGATATACCTGTCAAGATAGAACGATACTTTCCCATAACACAGAGGCTACAGAGGCTATTCAGGTGTAAGAAAACAGCCGAGGTAATGATTTGGCATCACCGTGCTCCTCCAAGTGAAGATGGAAAAATGAGTCATCCAAGAGATTCACCGGCATGGAAGGATTTCGATAAGAGGCACGCAATATTCAGTAGCGATCCTCGCAATATCAGGCTCGGATTGGCTAGTGATGGCTTCTGCCCATTCAATTATATGGCTGGAAGCCACAGCACATGGCCCGTTGTAATGATAATTTATAATCTATCGCTTTGGTTGGCTATGGACCAATCATACTTTATGATGCCTCTTCTTATCGACAGACCAAACTCACCGGGAAACAATATCGACGTCTATCTCCGACCTCTGATCGAGGAGTTAAAATCTTTGTTCATCGATGGTGTAGAGACTTATGATGCAAACACAAATACAACCTTCATACTGCGTGCGGGTTTAATGTGGACAATTAATGACTTTCCTGCGTATGAAATGCTATCAGGTTGGTCCATACATAGTCACAAAGCATGTCCTCATTGCCATCAACATACAACATCGAAATTCTTGAATTTTAGCAGGAAGGTTTGTTATTGCGGCCATCGACGTTTCCTGCCTCTAGACCACCCCTACAGGTTAGACGCTGTTCACTTTGATTGTTATCAGGAGCTTCTTGGACCTCCAGCCCTATTGTCCGGAGAGGACGTGACTGCTCAGTGGGATGGTTACAATAATGCGACCTTCGGGATGGATTCGAAAAAACTGGTCAAACCACCATTCTGGAACAAGTTAAGCATTTTCTTCGAGCTTCCGTACTGATCAACAAATTTAGTGCGTCATTGTCTGGACGTCATGCATATAGAGAAGGGAGTATTCGAGCACATACCCAACTTGCTTCTTTGTAAAGACGGGAAATCGAAAGACAACCTCAATACTCGGATGTATCTACAGGACTGGGAAATAAGAAGTGAATCGCATCCTAAACCGGTAGTGGGTAAACCATGCAAGTTTGTACTTCCCAATACCGCTTATCATATGTCACAACTGGAGAAGAAAAGATTCCTGCAGGTGTTGCATGATTTGAAAGTTCCCACAGGTTTCTCAGGATCATTCAGCAAGAAGATAAAAATTGTGAAAGGCAAGATCGATGGGCTGAAAAGTCATGATCACCATGTTATCGTGGAGCATCTTCTCCCATTAGCCCTCAGGACTTCTCTCCCCGAATCGGCTGGTCTAGTAATCAACGACTTATGTTGTTTTTTCCAGAGAGTTATGCGCTAAAACACTGGATGTTGTGACGCTGGATAAACTAGAAAATTCTATTGCGTTGATATTTTGCATGTTTGAGCGTATTTTCCCACCGTCATTCTTCGATATCATAATACACCTTACGGTTTATCTTGCAACTGAGGCTAAGTTAGCCGGACCAGTACAATATCGATGGATGTATCCCGTCGAGAGATACGTGGAATTTTTCGTTTCACGCAATTTTTAAAATTATTGTTTTCCTGTATGCCCGTATTTATTTATTCAACATATTTTCTTTAGGCAGCTCTACACTCTTAAAAAGTATATACGCAATAGAAATCGACCAGAGGGTTCTATCATGCAAGGTTATCTTCTAGATGAAGCAACCACATTTTGTTTCCGCTATCTGGACGAGAACATTGAGACTAGACTTAACCGGCCTCGAAGAATTCAAGACGGGTCATATGGTAAAACCGATTATAAGAGGGTAGACACTATGTTTATCAACAAGATATACCGGTTTATCTTGCTTAATTGCGCATGTCTTGAAAAAATTAGAGAGTAAGTTTTTTTGGATTAATTGTTATATTTATGTTTGTGTGTGTATGAAATGATATAATATTAATGTCATAATTTATTGTCGAGAACAGAATTCATTTTAACGAGGTACGTGAGGGGCGTCCTGATTGGAACGATGAACGATTGGAAAAATATCATCAGGATAATTTTTGCGATTGGGTTGCAGATCATGTAAGTTATTCGAATAACATGTTATTGCTATCGGTTTTAATTTAAACTTATATTGTTATGTATTTGTCGTAAAATTTGTTTTGTTAGATCCACGATCCGAACTTGTCTACATCATTAGAGAGTGATTCAAGATGTTTAGCTCAATATCCTAGTATGGAGGTTGCATATTATAAAGGATTCGGTGTCCTTGGATACAAATTCGAAGTTAAGGACATAGAAACATCTAGAACCACTCAGAATAGTGGGATTGCGACGGTAGGATCGGATGGTGTGATTTATTATGGATACTTAAATTGTATACTTGGCATCCACTATCCCGGACGATCATGAAGTGTACTTGGTAGATACGCGAACCGATACGGATAAGTGGAGAAGCAATCTTAGGACTTGGGAAGATGAATATGGATTAACCAGTATGAACACACTTCGATTTTACGGTCAGGAAGATCCGTTTATCTTTCCGAACCAAGCGTTCCAAGTATACTACTCACAGTGTTTGAAGCATCCGGGATGGAGTGTCGTATGCCGTTGGAAACCCAGGGATGTCTACGATGTCTCAGAATTCGAGGACAGCGATGAGGATAAAGAAGAGAGAAGACTTAGAGTGCTCCGACCATCTATTTCGAAGGACGGGTTGTCTTCGGCTGATCATGAAGTTACGTGGGTTAGAAATGATATCGATGATGAAATCTAAGTAGATATGTCTAATGCGCCCACGAAACGAAAAAGGTTATCAGTAATGTTATATTATTACTTCACATTTTATGATCTATACATATATAGTCAATGCTTGTAATGATTGTCAAATGCGTCCACGAACCGTTTTATCTAGATTTGATGACGATGACGAGAGCAGCGAGGGGGAGGCAGGAGCTCCATCCGCGGCACCAGCAGAGGTAGAGGCAGAGCGCTTCTGCTGCCCGGAAAGCTGCGTAGGGAGCTTCAGAGGGCCGGTCTTGCACCTCGATCGGAGACCCCTTCGGATGCCTCCTTCCGTGTGGACTTTGCCACACCTCCAGGTATATTGTACGCATATTAATTTTGAATGTAATATTATAGATATACATGCATATTCATGTCAAAATTACTTATATTGTCAATGTTTGATTGTCTAGCTGTTGGTGATGCGTCCACATCAGGGACAGAGGCCACTCCCGCACCTCCAGGTATGTTTATATATCATATAGTGCATGTATATTGATTTAGAATGCTATATCATAAATATACATACATTCTTTTTGCTCTTACGTACTTACATCAGGGACAGATGCCACTCCCGCATCTCCAGGTATGTTTATATATCACATACCTGCGGGTATGTTTATATATCCTATAGTGTATACATGTTGATTTAGAATGTTATTGTAGGGTGTTTTTCGTCATCCCATTGAGATGGGAATACGCGCGCGCTCGCCAGGCGTACTGCAGATTCCCCCTGCCTAGGGTAGGCCAGGGTTTATGGATTGTGGGGATCCGAATCTCCGGCAGTCTCGGACCAAGCTGCCGTTAATTACCCATCGCCTTTGGAGCGAGGGAACCTCCGATTGACGGGTTAAACTGGTTATGCGAACTCAATGTGCAGTGTACGCGTGTGTGTGTGTATGAAAAAAGGGAAAGGGCATCCAAAGGATGCGTGGGAAAAAGCGCCAGCGCTATGGGTGCTGGCGCTTTGAGCGCAAGAGCGCTAGAGCGCCAGAGGTTTGAGCGCTAGCACTCTGAGCGCAAGAGCGCTAGCGCCCCACGTGTCAGCACGTGAGCGCTCCGGCGCTAGCGCTTTGAGCGCAAGGACACTAGCGCTTTGAGCGCTAGCGCCCCACGTGTCAGCACGTGGGCGCTCGGGCGCTAGCGCTTTGAGCGCAAGGACGCTAGCGTTTTGAGCGCTAGCGCCCCACGTGTTAGCACGTGGACGTTCGGGCGGCAAAAGGGACTTGGTCCCTGCAATGGGAGTTGTACTCCCGGAAAGGAGCATTTATTATTTTGTGTTATATATATATATATATATATATATATATATATATATATATATATATATGAGGAGTTAAACTCCTAGGATGTTTTGAAGTTGATGAAGGGCTTCTCCCCTTGAGCCCTAGTTCTTCCCCAAAGTGGGTCTTCTGGAGATGGGTCTCCTTCTTCCTCCTCTGTTGGCAGGATCTTGAAGATCAAGAGATGTGATATTTTAAAAATCTTTTCTTTTTGAGATCTGAGTTCCCCTTTGTGGGTTTTGTGGTGAAAAACTATTTAGTTTTATAAAAGGAAGAGTAAAACTCTTGATTTAATTCAAAAGAAAGAAGAAGGTTTTAGAACCTTGAGGAAGGAGAAGATCACAGATCTGATTTTTTTGAAGAGAGAAAAAGTTGTGAGATATTTTCATTATCTTTGCCTTTATAGGCTATACACTTTACATATAGCCCCTTAGGCTTCACAAAATGGTATTTTGCCTATCCCATAGCTCATGTGCCATTTCTTTTTGCACATAAGCCATGGGCTTTTACAAAAATTTGGTTTTATGCCCATTTTCCTTACATTTATTCATAAAATAAAATAAAAGTAATACAACAAAATTATTTATTACAAAATTTTTATTTTGGCATAGGGGAAGGCCGGCCGCTTCATGTTCAGGCTCGACCCGGGCATTGGCCCACTTGACCCGGGGCTTGGGCCCACTTGGCTTGGAGTTGACTTTGATCTTGACTTGGTCAATCGGGGTGTAAATTTTTACCCCAACAAATTGCCCCTCATCAATAAATGCACACCACACATTTGGGTCGTGTACATGAAATTGATGGATCTTCTTTCACGTGGAGGCCGACTCCGTTTTGACGACGTAGATGTCGTTTCTTACATTTTAGCAACGTGGACGGTCGATTCTGCCCTTTTTGTAACTTGGACGGTCGATGCTGCCCTTTTAGCGACTTGGACGGTCGGTTCTGCCCTTTTTGCGACTTGGACGGTCGATGCTGCCCTTTTTGCGACGTGGACGGTCGTTGCTGCCATTTTAGCGACGTGGACGGTCGTTGCTGCCCTTTTAGCGACTTGGACGGTCGGTTCTTCCCTTTTTGAGACTTGGACGGTCGATGCTGCCCTTTTTGCGACGTGGACGGTCGGTGCTGCCATTTTAGCGACGTGGACGGTCGGTGCTGCCATTTTGGCGACGTGGACGGTCGGTGCTGCCATTTTGGCGACGTGGACGGTCGGTGCTGCCATTTTGGCGATGTGGATGGTCGGTGCTGCCCTTTTCGCGACGTGGACGGTCGGTGCTGCCCTTTTAGCGATGTGGACGGTCAATACTGCCCTTTTAGCGACTTAGACGGTCGATGCTACCCTTTTTGCGACGTGAACGGTCGGTGCTGCCATTTTAGCAGCTTGGACGGTCGGTTCTGCCCTTTTAGCGATTTGGACGGTCGGTTCTGCCCTTTTTACGACTTGGACGGTCGATTCTGCCCTTTTTGCTACTTGGACGGTCAATGCTGCCCTTTTTGCGACATGGACGGTCGGTGCTGCCCTTTTAGCGACTTGGACGGTCGATTCTGGATTTGACTTGCTCCGCTTCTTGCGGCGTCAGGGATGAAGTTGACTTGTTTCCGAGGTGGAATTTGATTCTGCCAGGAAGGTCATTGGTTGTTTTGCTGATTTGATGTGATTTGGGTTGACATCAGCATCACTACGCTGGAATATGGTACCAGGAGCGAATCATCATTTGCCATGAGAGGATTTGGGGATTTTGGTTTTGGTTTGGCATTAGCATCGCTGCACTGGAATATGGTACCAGAAGCGAATCATCATTTGACATGAGGAAATTTCCCTCGTTCCCATTTTAACGACTTAGTGGTCATCTGTTCCCAGTTTAACGACTTAGAGGTCATCTGTTCCCAGTTTAAAGACTTAGGGGTCTATTGGATTGGAGTTTGGGAGTTTGGGGTTAGGGTAGGCATCAGCGTTGCTAACACTGAAGCACATGTGCCAGGAGCAATTCATCATTTGCCTTTTCCTGTTAGGAAGCGGTGGCTTAGGAGACAGGTTTAGGTCCCTATCACCAAGGCTTTTCAATTTTATGAGCCGTAAGGGTCCCATAAAAGCATTTGTCCCTACGAGTTGAAAGGATCTCGTAGGTGCACTTTCTCCTTAGGAGTCGTGGGGACTCCCAAGTGTGTTTTTCCTTTGTGAGTCGTAAGGATCCCACGGAGGTGTTTTCTTACGAGTCGTGAGGATCCCGTAAGTTGGTTCTCCTCATGTATCGTGAGGACACATGAGCGGTTCTTCCAAAATGGAGCATAAGTCCAAGGGCGAAGACCGGCCGCTGGACTGGTGATTGCGGTGGGGTATGGGTATGATGAGAATTATTTGAGCCCGTGGATTGTATACGGCAGTCAATTTGGGGACTAACCGTAGGGCTGGGAGAATTTTGAGAAGTTGGATTTTGGTTGGCGTCTGCATCGCTGCACTGGAATATGGTACCAGGAGCGACTCATCATTCGCCGTTTGGGGACTTGGAATTTGGATCTTGTTTGGCATCAGTATTACTGCACTGGAATAATGCCAGGAGCAACTCATCATTTGCCCCGGGAGGACTTGGGATTTGGTTTTTGGGTCGGTATCAGCACCGCTAACACTGAAGCGTAACACCAGGAGCGACTCATCATTTGCCATTTCCCGTTGGGGAGCGATGACTTAGGAGACAGGTTTAGGTCTCTGTCACCTAAGACTTTTCAATTTTATGAGCTATAAGGGTCCCATAAAAGCATTTTCTCCCTACGAGTCGAGAGGATCTCGCAGGTGTATGTTCTCCTTAGGAATCGTGAGGATTCCTAAGTGTGTTTCTCCTTCGTGAGTCATAAGGATCTCACGCAGGGATTTTCTCCTCACAAGGTCGAGAGGACTTTGCGAGTGTGTTTTATCTCTTTTCATGAGTCTGCGCCCTTTCGGGTTTTCATAAACTCGCCGGCAGTCCTGTTGTTTTTACTCATGGAGCCCTTTCGGGTTTTCATCCGTGCCCGTTTTGCTTGTGGACATACCGTTTTTTTTCGCTGGTGGGACTTTAAAAGTAGTCTCACCGGCAGGATTTGGGAGAGATAGGGTTCGTTTACGCCCGTGGATTGTATACGGTTTTGCAGGATGTATGATCTATACCGTAGGTCCGGTGTGCTCAATTCGCCTACGACTTGGAGCATTCACACGTAGTATTTCTTGAGTTATCGGCCATTAATGGGTGGCATGGGTGTTCCCCACCGAAAGACCGGGAAGACTGACGTCTTGCCTGAATTTGGGGGCAGATGCTAATTGGTGCTATCCGTCCACCTCTCCGAAGATGCCAAGTTGATTTATGATACCATATATCGAAGGTTTAAACGGATGCGGCCGATATAGCAGACTTCGTCAGATTCCCCCTCGTCGAGGGATTTTTGATTGCGGGGACGCTCTTCCCTGCAGGCGCAAACCCCTGCAGTTAATTACGCTACCGCATCGCGGTAACCACTTTCTCCTTCTCCAGATGGTCACTTCGTGTCGTGTATGTTTGTTTTATTTTTGGTTGCCCGTGGATTGTATACGGAGACTAATTTATGTTGTCGCCCGTAGGGCGTGGATTAGTCCAAATCCGTATTTTCTTAGATTTGGGTTTGGGGGTTGGGTTTAAGGATATGTTAGTCTCATTTGATACTAAGATCAACTTAAACGTTTGTTAAGTATACGTTAGTCTAATTTTAGACTAAGATCAACTTAACAGTTTGTTAAGGACACGTTAGTCTAATTTTAAACTAAGGTCAACTTAACCATTTGTTAAGGATACATTAGTCTAATTTTAGACTAAGATATACTTAACGGGATCATTTAGATCCAACAAAAGAGCATTTGGGCTCTATTGTTCTAGTTTAGGGACTTTGCGGTCAATTACCAATTTAAGGACATGGTGGTCCAAGGTTAAGGACATCATAGTCCGTAGGTTTAAAGGGACCCCACAGTCCGAGGTTAAGGACGTCATAGTCCGTGGGTTTAAAGGGACCCCACAGTCTGAGGTTAAGGGCATCATAGTCCGTAGGCTTAAAGACCCCACAGTCCGTGGAATGATTGGTTATTGGGACCCGTCACCTCTCTGAAGACGTTGAAGGATTACGACGACAAATATCAGAGGAGTTCAGAGATGTACCCTTGAACCAAAGTTGATTGGGAGATCTGTAATCCAATTTGGAACTAAGATCAATTAATTAGGTTGTGAGCACATTGGCTCAGTTAAATCTGAATTGAGAACTTATGGTCAATTTGGGCTAAGTCCAATTAAGTTTGAAATGTTGGCCCTTTGTTGGCCTGTTGAGCATTTGTCTAGTTTCAGCCCCTCATTATTTGGCAATGCTAAACAAGAGTCTGAGGGCTCTGAGAACATTTTATTTTCGGCTGAGCACTTAAACATTATAGTTCTGGATTTTAAGGCTCATTTGAAGGGGAGATTTGCCTCTGGAAAACTTAGCCAATTTGGGCTAAGCTGATTTGAAAATAGTGTTAAACACTAGAGGACATCTGGCGGTCACGTGTCCTCACGTGATGTATTTAAAACAGTGTTAAACACTGGAGAAAAAATGCTCAAAATAGTGTTAAACACTAGAAAGGAAGGGGTCACGTGGGGTCACGTGAGGCGCCTGAAGATGGGGCCAAACCTCCTTTATTTTATTATCAGAATATTCAAATAAGCGTTAAACACTTTTAGTCTTCAGGCCATCACGTATTGGCACGTGATGGGTAGCCATGTATTGATTATTAAAGTGTTTATTAAGGGGTCACGTGGGGACACGTGAGGGCGCCCAAAATCAGTACTGCCTTTGGCTTTGTTCTCTTCATTTATGAGGGTCACGTGTGAGCACGTGAGGCATTGCCTCCAAGCTTTTTTTTTCTTCTCATTTTGGGGAGTCTGTTTAAGGGTCACGTGGGAACACGTGACCTAGTTTTGTTCTCTCTGTTCTGCTCATTGAGAATGGGGGTCACGTGTTACCACGTGACCAAGTTCTTTACGTGCATGGAGAGCTTTAAATCTCTTGTTTAAGAATTAAATTCTCTGTAGGGTTAAACTCTAATTCTGTTTTAGAGGAATTAAATTCCTATGTATATGGAAGAATTAAATTCTTATGTAGGGTTAAACCCTAGTTTTATTTTGGAGGAATTAAATTCCTATGAATTTGGGAGAATTAAATTCTTATATAGGGTTAAACCCTAGTTCTGTTTTGGAGGAATTAAATTCCTATGAATTTGGGAGAATTAAATTCTCATATAGGATTAAACCCTAGTTCTGTTTTGGAGAAATTAAATTCCTATGAATTTGGGGGAATTAAATTCCTTAAACTCAATTCTCCCTCTAAGTTTTGGATCTGCATGGCAGAATCTTCCCGATGAGAATTAAATTCTCAACTTGTAGGGAGATCTGCTTCTGCAGATCTTTAACCAAAGGAAGAACTAAGTTCTTATTCAGAAGTGTTAAACTCTTAAATTGAGAATTAAATTCTCTTTATTTTATGGAACTTAGATCTCTTTCCTCTTTCTCACCTAGGGTTTCTTTTCTCTGAAAAGATCTTTTTTTTCTTTCTTGAGAATTAAATTCTCCTCTCTTTTCTCTCTCTGTTGTTGTTATCTCCACAAAAAAGTAGATCCCTTCTCTTTTCTTTTTGGCTCTTATTTATAGAAGAAAGAAAAGAATCAATTTGTTTTGTCAATCTTTCATTGAAAGATTTTAATTTATTTTGTAACCAACATGATCTTTTAGATCACTCAGTGAATTTTATTCACCATTGGATTTTTAATCCAAAAGATCTTTTAACTGTTATTCCTGGAAAATTTCAGGGAAATCTTTCCTTGTATAAAATCTTTTCATAAATTGGTGATTTTTAATCACCACTGGATTTTTAATCCAACGGTGCTCCATTTTACAGAGCACCATCTTTTTTGTTTGAAAAGATTTAGAGAAATATTTTTCCAGTTAGGGTTTTTGTTTCCCTCTTAATTAGAATTTAATTCTATTAATTCATAGATCTTTAGGAACCCATCACGTGTTGGCACGTGACCCCCTGATTAAGCATTTGACCAGAATTTAATTCTGTTGTTTTAAAGAACTCAGGAATTATCACGTGTCAGCACGTGACCCATGGTCACGTGTTGGCACGTGATGCCCCATTGGGGTTTTTCCTTGTTATTTTATTATACCTTTAATTCTTTTCAGTGGGTTTAAAGGCCCATCACGTGTTGGCACGTGACCCCACTGATTAATTATTTCCAATTATTTATTTTATTCAGTGTCTACAGGCTTTGCCTGTAAATGGTCACGTGTCTGCACGTGATGCCCGGTTACGTGTGAGCACGTGATGCCTCATAACTTTTGATCCCGGATGAATTATGAGGCCCATAATATATTAAATCGAAGGATTTTTCGAGACACTTTCGATACCATCAGAATTTAGCTATTTCTCATTTGAGAGTTTGTCAAAATGCAGCCCGGAAAATACGGTTTCGTATTTTCTTCCTTAGATTACACGTGCATAGCATATTTGCTTATAACTTTTGATCCCTGATGAATTATGAAGCCCATAATATATTAAATCGAAGGATTTTTCGAGACGCTTTCGATACCATCAGAATTTAGCTGTTTCTAATCCTGGAGTTTGTCAAAATGTAGCCCGGAAAATACTGGTTCGTATTTTCTTTCTTAGATTACACGTGCATAGCATATTTGCTCATAACTTTTGATCCCGGATGAATTATGAAGCCCATAATATATCAAATCGAAGGATTTTTCGAGAATCTTTTGATACCAATAGAATTTAGCTATTTCACATTTGGGAGTTTGTCAAAATACAGCCCGAAAAATACTATTTCACATTTTCTTAAACGTATCGCTGCCATTTGATACCTTGGGCTCTTTTGCGCAAATTTTTTTTTTGGCGGGAACAAATGCCCCCCACTATTTTGCCCACGTAAGTTTATACGTGGGTGAAGTAGTGCAGAGTAATTCATAGCGTATGACCCGTTTCGGGTTGGTATATATTTTTTAGAATCTTGATCTGAGAAGATAAAGAGCGGACACAAGCGTCGTGATTTATCATTGACTCAAATCTTGACTCTTAAGGGATATAGTTCCAAACCCTCAGCTCCATGAGCCGCACCCTTCTATTTCTTTATATTTTACTCTGGCGTGAAGTAGTTTATATGCTCATGAGTAACTTCTCCGTTTCAGTGGCATGTAGCTTGGGCAAGTGTGGCCCATAGATGGTAGATAACAGTTCATCTTGAACTCTTTATAAGGTAGCGATGGCTTAGAAAACAGGGTTAGGATCTGTTGCCTAAGAGTTTCCAATTTTATGAGCCGTGAGGGTCTCACAAAGGCTTTTCTCCCTACGAGTCGTGAGGATCTCGTAGGTGTTTTTTTTCTTCTTAGGAGTCGTGAGGACTCCTAAGTGTGTTTTCTCTTGAGAATCGTAAGGATCCCACAAGAGAATTTTCTTTATGCGTAGGGACACTAATTTCCCTGCAAGTTGAGACGAATCGAGAGATTCTCGCATAGACACTGATTTCCTTGCGGGTCGAAACGAATCGAGAGGTTCTCGCCAAGGACGCTGATTTTCCCTGAATCGAGATAAGAAGCGATAGCTTAGGAAACAGGTTCAGATCTGCTGCCTAAGACTTTTCAACTTTATGAGCCGTGAGGGTCTCATAAAGATTTTTTCTCCCTACGAGTCGAGAGGATCTCGTAGGTGTATTTTCTCCTTAGGAATCGTGAGGATTCCTAAGTGTGTTTTCTCTTGAGAGTCGTAAGGATCTCACAGGAGAATTTTCTTCCTTACAAGTCGAGAGGACTCGTAAGTGATTGATGAGTTGACCGACTCCCGAGTTAAAGCATTTCTTCAACAGGGAGGTCGAGGGTTGACTTTGGTTTGTCTGTGCACCGCCGAGTCATGGAACTGGGAACTTTGCCGCGGCTCCGCTTTGCTGACGTCGTATATTCCTGCAGAGACACTGATTTCTCTGTGGGTCGGCGCGAATCGAGATGTTCTCTTCAAGGACGCTGATTTCCCTGAATCGAGGTTTTTGCCAAGGACACTGATTTCCCTGGAGTCGAAACGAATCGAGGTATTCTTGCAAAGACACTAATTTCTCTGCGGGCCGACGCGAATCGAGGTGCTCTCGTCAAGGACGCTGATTTCCCTGAATCGAGGTTTTACCAAGGACACCGATTTCCCTGGAGTTGAAACGAATCGAGGTATTCCTGCAAAGACACTGATTTCTCTGCAGATCGACGCGAATCGAGGTGCTCTCGTCAAGGACGCTGATTTCCCTGAATCGAGGTTTTTGCCAAGGACACTGATTTCCCTGGAGTCGAAACGAATCGAGGTATTCCTGCAAAGACACTGATTTCTCTGCGGGTCAACGCGAATCGAGATGCTCTCGTCAAGGACGCTGATTTCCCTGAATCGAGGAGGTTGCCAAGGACATTGATTTCCCTGGGGGTGAGACGAATCGAGGAATTCCTGCAAAGATGCTGATTTTTCTGCGGGTCGACGCGAATCGAGATACTCTCTCCAAGGACGCTGATTTCCCTGACTCGAGGTTTTTGCCAAGGACGCCGATTTCCTCGGAGTTGAAACGAATCGAGGTATTCCTGCAAAGACGCTGATTTCTCTGCGGGTCGACGCGAATCGAGATGCTCTCGTCAAGGATGCTGATTTCCCTGAATCGAGGTTTTTGCCAAGGACACTGATTTCCCTGGGGTTGAGACGAATCGAGGTATTCCTGCAAAGACGCTAATTTCTCTGCGGGTCGACGCGAATCGAGATGCTCTCGTCAAGGATGCTGATTTCCCTGAATCGAGGTTTTTGCCAAGGACACTGATTTCCCTGGGGTTGAGACGAATCGATGTATTCCTGCAAAGACGCTGATTTCTCTGTGGGTCGACGCGAATTGAGATGTTCTCGTCAAGGACACTGATTTCCCTGAATCGAGGAGGTTGCCAAGGACACTGATTTCCTCGGAGTTGAAATGAATCGAGATATTCCTGCAAAGACACTGATTTCTTTGCGGGTCGACGCAAATCGAGGTGCTCTCATCAAGGACGCTGATTTCCCTGAATCGAGATTTTTTGCCAAGGATACTGATTTCCCTGGGGGTTGGTTGGCTTGTTTCCGAGACGGAGTATTGATCCGGCAAGGAGGTCATTGGTTGACTCTAGATTGTCTGTGGACCGTAGAGTCTTGGAACTAGGGACTTTGTCGTGGCTCCGTTTGGTGATGCTGCGCCCGAATCCTGTTGGAATGAGGAGGATCACCGTTGCTGATTTTTAGGCTGTAGATGTTTCCGTTAAGGTTTGGAACTAGGGACTTTGCCATGGCTCCACTTCTTTGCGACTCTGAGGTCGGTTGTTGACGTCACGTCTGCATCTGGTTGGAGTGAGGAGAAACGCCGTTGGTGATCTCTATGCTGTCTGTGAACCGTCGATATTTGGAACTAGAGGACTTTGCCATGGTTCCGTTGTTTTGACCCCGGGGTCATTTGTTGACGTCACATCTTCATCCTGCTCGAGTAAGGAGAAACGCCGTTGGTGATTTCTAGGGTGTCTATGAACCATCTAGATTTGGAATTAGAGGACTTTGTCATGGCTCCGATTGATGGTGTAGCATATGTGTCCTGCTGGAATGAGAAGGCACACCGTTGTTGGTCTTCGGGCCGTAGATGTGGCCATTGAGATTTGTAACTAGGGATTTTGCCATGGCTCCGCTTCATTGCGACTCTGAGGTCGGTTGTTGATGTCACGTCTGCATCTTGTTGGAGTGAGGAGAAACGCCGTTGGTGATCTGTAGGCTGTCTGTGAACCGTCGAGATTTGGAACTAGGGGACTTTGCCATGGTTCCGTTGTTTTGACCCTGGGGTCGTTTGTTGACGTCGCATCTGCATCCTGTTGGAGTAAGGAGAAACGCAGTTGGTGATCTCTAGGCTGTCTGTGAACCGTAGAGATTGGAACTAGGGGACTTTGTCGTGGCTCCATTTGTTGATGTTGCGTCTGCATCCGATTGGAGGGAGGAAGAACGCCGGTGTTGATCTCTAAGTTGTTGATGTTGACGTCGAGACCCTGAAGCTAGGGATCTTCCTTCACTTCGTTTGTTGACATTGTGTCTGCAATATTGCGACGAATGTCGAGATTGTCTTTAGGTTGTTTATGAACCGTCGAGATTTGGCTTCGCTTCGACAAAGCCTGGTGGGACGATATGGTTCCCTTCTTGTTTGTGCCCATGGATTGTATACAGGGGTCAATGTGACCTCACCTGCAGGGCAAAAAGTTTCATTCTTTCATCATTTTTTTAATTCTTTCCACGATGCTCTATCATTTCAGCTTTTTATATCGTGAAAATCGCGATTGCCCAATCATTTCGGCTATTTTTCGCGGTGCCCAATCATTTCGGCTATTTTTCTTTTTACTCGCTGCTTTTTATTGCGAGTTGCCCAATCATTTCGGCTATTTTTGTATGCATACATTTTTACTTGCTGATTTCGTTGCAAGTTGCCCCATCATTTCGGCTATTTTATATGCATTTTTGGCTCTCTGATTTTTTATCGCGAGTGTAGAACTTGGAATCTGGTGCCAATCTCAGCATCAGCATCGCTGCGACTGGAATATTGCTAGGAGCGAATCATCATTTGTCATGAAAGGACTTGGAATTTGATACCGATTTAGGCATCAGCATCGCTACAACTGGGATATTTTCAGGAGCGAATCATCATTTGCCTCTGTCGATATTGAACAAAGGTGGCTTAGCAAACAAGGTTAGGATCCCGTCGACTAAGGCTTTTGACTTCATGAGCCGTAAGGGTCTCATAAAGGTGTTTCTCCCTACGGGTCGTGAGGATCTCGTAGGTGCTTTTTCTCCTTAGGAATCGTGAGGATTCCTAAGTGTGTGTTCTCTTATAAGTCGTAAGGATCTTACAAGAGTGTTTTCTCCTTGCAAGTTGAGAGGACCTACAAGTGTTTGTTCACCGTGTGAGCATATCCCTAGTCGCTGGTGGGACTCTGTTAGGGAAATGTTCATTCGTGCCCGTGGATTGTATACAAGGGTCAATATTGAACTGCTTGTAGGGCAAAATCAGGGTGTATGACTGCTTAAGAACAGGTTCAGATCCCTGTAGCTTAAGGCTTTTTGAATCTTATGAGCCGTGAGAGTCTCATAAGAGGGTTCTCCTTACGAGTCGTGAGGATCTCAAAAGTTTAATTTCTCCTTAGGACTCGTGGGGATCCCTAAGTGTGTTTCTCCTTTGTGAGTCGTAAGGATCGCCCGCAGGTGGTTTCTTCTTACAGGGTCGAGAGGACCTTGCAAGTGTCTTTTGACGAGATTGCGCCCTTTCGAGTTTTCACAAAACTCGCCGGTAGTCCCGCTGTTTTTACTCACGGAGCCCTTTCGAGTTTTCATCCGTTCCCATTTCGCTTATGGACGTACCCTTTTTTTTTCTTTTTTTTTACCACGTCAGCCTGGGGATGCCGCGGGTTTGTAGTAGTTTAAAGACGTTTCGGTCATAGGTCCGAGATTTTTCGGGCAACGTACGATTACGCAGCTAAATTTTCTCGCAAATCTTCGCATCTTTTGTGTCGGAGGTGGATTCCTTGAAGAGAGGGCTGAGGGCGATTTCTTCGTCAGAGTCGCTTCCAAAGGTGATGACTTGCGATCCCTTGGTGTCGACTATGTGACAGTTGCCAGCGGCTCTTTTGCGCTCATCTGTCCTGCTTTTCTGTTCCCAATGAGCTTTTCGCTTTACTCGTTGAATGTGTTGTCGGTGGGTGACATATCCCTGCCACCAGTTTTTAAAGGCTATGCACTCCTCGGTAGGGTGTGCAATCCTCTGATGGTATAAGCAGAAGTTATGATGCTTGTCCGTTTCATCAAGATGTATATTGCCTGGAGAATTTCCTCTGAAAGAGGGCAACTTCATTCCTATTGACAGGGCCCTAGCGAATCGTTTCCTTAATTTAAGCTTGCTTTTGCTGGCGATAGGGATGCTTCGATCTGGTTGGGGTGCCTCGACCTTTTCATCCGGTCGTCGGCGTTTGGATTTTTTGAATATAGCCAGTTCTCTCTCTCGATTGTCTTTGCTTTTCTGACGGGCTTCGTTCAGTAGCAAGTCGATCATCTCGTCAGACGGTTCTAAGGGTTTTGGCTTCGATCCTGCCCCCAGCTCTTTTATGCTGTCTTCTATCGCCGAGTGAGCTTCTTCGTTAGTTAACGCCGAATGAGAGATCATGTGGCAACTTGCCACATAGTCCTCAGATTCTTCTGATGAGTCATCCCCGTCGTTATTGTCGTTATCTCCGCTCTCAAGGATATTGTTGAGAAATTCTTAGAGTGTGACCGGGGTTCGCGCCTTCTGGTTATATTCCTCCAGCGCGTCAATATGCTTTTGCAGATCCGTGCGCTTGTCATCAAACTGCGCGGGCTTTTTGGTCTTCTTCTTTTTCTTCGAAGACTTTGACGGCTGGGCTTGAATGTTTTGTCCACCATCACTATTAACTCCCAATGTTGGGCGTGGTTTCAGCATCCCCTCGATAATCTCCGGTTCTTGCGGGCTTTTCCACCTGATCGCCGGACATGTTTGAAGATCTTTCAACATTTTTTTTAGTTTTTGCCGAAAGAATAACTTCCCATGGAGCTTCCTCTATGAATGAGCACGATGCCCCCGGCATGTCCATCTTTTTCGGAGCATGTGGTTGTGGCGGGTTCACCTTCCAATTTTCAGACAACGCGAATTTGCCTTGCTGGTATTGGTCTTCAACCCAATTTTTGAAGACGTAGCAGCCTTCGATCGGATGGCCCAATACTCGGTGTTAGGGGCAATAATTAGGATCGTTGACGTTGTTCGGTCGCGGTGGGTGTCTCGACTCCGGTAGAGTGATGAGCCCATTGCGCACTGCCAGTTCAAACAGTTTTCTTGTTTTATCCCGGGGAAACGAGTAAGGATGTCTCAACTTCTCATCGAGGGATTGCCGCTTGTTGCTTTGGCGAACAACCGGTCTTGGGCCACTCGGTTGTTGTTGATTATTGGCGACGAAGGTTGCTTTCCCTTTTCCTTTTTCATTTCGAGATTCCAGCTTCGAAGGGGATGGTCTATGACCCATCTGGTCCATTTGGACCAGTTTGTCAATCAAGGCCTGGAAAGTAGTTGGCTTGAAAAACATCATAAATTGGGAAATGGTCGCTTGAGGGTCGAGAGTACCCATAAACATGCCTACTGCAGGAGCCTCTTCTATGCGCTGTTCGCACTTCGATCATAGGTTGCGCCACCGAATCGCATACTGAACCCATGTCTCCCCTGGCTTCACTCTGGCGTTGATCAATGCCGTGATCGGGGTGCGTTCGCTGGCGCTTGCGAACCGCTGAGTGAATAGGAACTCCATCTCCGTAAAAGTTTTGACGGAGTCGTTCGGAAGCTCAGAGTACCATTCAAAAGCTGTCTCCGATAAGCTGCCAACAAACTGGCGAAGCATCAGTTTGTCCTCACCCCCGGTGTTGCCGCACAAAGCCCTGAATTGAGCAACATGTTGGTGTGGATTTCCCGTCCCCTTATATACGTGGAATTTAGGGATCGTATATCCCGGCGGGTACTTTATTTGGTCGTAGCAACCTGGATAGGGCCGTCCAGTTCTGACGACTTGGCCAGCCGCTTCATTCACTTGATGAGCTCGTATTTGTTGAGCTATATAATCATCGAGCGTGGCTTTGGAGATGGTCTCCTCTTTGGCTACTGAAAGAGCCTGAGGAGGGTTCGATGTCTCCCCTCTATCGTCTTCAATGATAATCGGGGGGTCTTCAGCTGGAGGTTCCGGCTGTAACATCGTCCCGACCATGTCTTGGAACAAAAGAGCCATTCGTTTTATGTTGGTCGCCTGTTCCGCGGCCTCTTTTCTTTCCTCTCGAGCATTCTTCGGAGGAAATCAGCATCAGTTTCTTGTTCCTGACGCTGCTCCGATGACATTTCTGGGCTTTCTTTCGGTCCCGTAAGTGCGGCCATAGCTGTTAGCATTTCTTGGAGCTTTTGTTGTTGTTGCTCCTGAGCCTTATTCATTGATCGCGTAAGCGGTCGATGACCTGTGGAGATACGGCTATTCTCTTTTCCGGATGCCATACAGATGGTGTGCACCACCATGCCCCCAGACTTGGGGCGTTTAGATTCAGTGTTCTTGTGATATGTCGCAGACACCGGGATTTTCTCCAGCTTTCTCCTCTTGTGAGCGGTCGAAGTTGAGGGGGACGTTGCAGTGGGCACCCAAGTAGCTGTCGCTTTCTGTGGTTTGACAGGGTGGTCCTCTTCTTGCCGAACCTTCATTTTTTTCTGTCGGCGGGGATAGTCTTGATCTACCACAGAGTCCTGGACCTGTCGCCAAACTTTATAAATTTTAGAGGACAGCCGCTGAGGGGGCTGCTCCAGCTTTGCCTTTGGGGCATTCTCAATAGGTGGAGGAGACCTTTTCAGCACAGCAGTCGGAGAGTTCTTGCGCACTCTCCTTAGCGGTTGAAAGCTGTTCCCAGTTGGAACAACAGCATCGACTTCCACCGTTGGAGCCGGCGGAGTCAGTCAGGAAGGGGAATTGTCCCCAGCCTTCCTCACTCGGCGCCAGTGGCGACGTCGAGCGTGTCTTGCAGTTGGGATTGTCTCAGCTGTAGGTGTGACTTCTTCATGCCCCCTGTGTTTGTTAGAAGTTGTCGTTGTCAGCCTATTGAAGACTGACGTCCGTTGAGAGGGGATAACCAGCCTATCGAAGGCAGACTTTCGAGCAGGGGAAGCAGCCTCGACGATTTCTCCTGGAACAGGAGCTGAAACAGTCAGTCTTGTGAAGACCGACCCTTTGGAAGGAGAAGCCGCCTTGACGACTTCATGAGCAGGAATGGCTATCCGCTTAAGGATAACCTTTTCTGGTATCGCAGGCTTCTTCATGGGCCCAAATGAGCTTTGGCCCAGTCTGTCAAAGACTGAGGCGTTGGAGCTGGACAACCCGTTGAAAGGGACCGCAGTAGTTGTGAGCCGATTAAAGACCGAACTCTTCGGAGCCTCCTGCAACGGCATTGGGGCATTGAAGTTCATGAGTGGGAGCATGGTCCCGAAGAACAGCCCAGTGGTGGCCTGAGTTACTTGCTTCACTGGCATCTTGAACAGGGAGGCCGCTTGGGGCCCGTAGGTAACTCCTCCAGATGAGGCGGAACGGGAGTTGCAGCTGGAGCAGTTAGAAGCCATTGATGTTCACTTTTCTGCACGGGTGCAAAAAAAAATCTTAGTACTTCGAACCCAAGGGCAACCATATCAAACCGCGATTCATTCGCGAACACGACACACGAAATGTGGAGTGGAAAGAGTAAAAGGTCCCACCGGGCGTGCCAGAATCTGTTCCCCGCCGAAAGACCGGGAAGACTGACGTCTTGCCTGAATTTGGGGGCAGATGCTAATTGGTGCTATCCGTCCACCTCTCCGAAGATGCCAAGTTGATTTATTACACCATATATCGAAGGTTTAAACGGATACGGCCGATGTAGCAGACTTCGTCAGATTCCCCCTCGTCGTGGGGTTTTTGATTGTGGGGACACTCTTCCCTGCAGGCGCAAGCCCCTGCAGTTAATTACGCTACCGCATCGCGGTGACCACTTTCTCCTTCTCCAGATGGTCGCTTTGTGTTGTGTATGTTTGTTTTATTTTTGGTTGCCCGTGGATTGTATACGGAGACTAATTTATGTTGTCGCCCGTAGGGCATGGATTTGTCCAAAACCGTATTTTCTTAGATTTAGGTTTGGGGGTTGGGTTTAAGGATACGTTAGTCTCATTTGAGACTAAGATCAACTTAAACGTTTGTTAAGGATACGTCAGTCTAATTTTAGACTAAGATCAACTTAACAGTTTGTTAAGGACACGTTAGTCTAATTTTAAACTAAGGTCAACTTAACCATTTGTTAAGGATACATTAGTCTAATTTTAGACTAAGATATACTTAACGGGATCATTTAGATCCAACAAAAGAGCATTTGGGCTCTATTGTTCTAGTTTAGGGACTTTGCGGTCAATTACCAATTTAAGGACATGGTGGTCCAAGGTTAAGGACATTATAGTCCGTGGGTTTAAAGGGACTCCACAGTCCGAGGTTAAGGACGTCATAGTCCGTGGGTTTAAAGGGACCCCACAGTCCGAGGTTAAGGACATCATAGTCCACGGGCTTAAGGACCCCACAGTCCGTGGAATGATTGGTTATCGGGACTCGTCACCTCTCTGAAGACGTTGAAGGATTACAACGACAAATATCAGAGGAGTTCAGAGATGTACCCTTGAACCAAAGTTGATTGGGAGATCTATAATCCAATTTGGAACTAAGATCAATTAATTAGGTTATGAGCACATTGGCTCAGTTAAATCTGAATTGAGGACTTATGGCCAATTTGGGCTAAGTCCAATTAAGTTTGAAATGTTGGCCCTTTGTTGGCCTGTTGAGCATTTGTCTGGGTTCAGCCCCTCATTATTTGGCAATGCTAAACAAGAGTTTGAGGGCTCTGAGAACATTTTGTCTTCGGTCGAGCACTTAAACATTATAGTTCTGGATTTTAAGGCTCATTTGAAGGGGAGATTTGCCTCTGGAAAACTTAGCCAATTTGGGCTAAGCTGATTTGAAAATAGTGTTAAACACTAGAGGACATCTGGCAGTCACGTGTCCTCACGTGATGTATTTAAAACAGTGTTAAACACTGGAGACAAAATGCTCAAAATAGTGTTAAACACTAGAAAGGAAGGGGTCACGTGGGGTCACGTGAGGCGCCTGAAGATGGGGCCAAACCTCCTTTATTTTATTATCAGAATATTCAAATAAGCGTTAAACACTTTTAGTCTTCAGGCCATCACATGTTGGCACGTGATGGGTAGCCATGTATTGATTATTAAAGTGTTTATTAAGGGGTCACGTGGGGACACGTGAGGGCGCCCAAAATCAGTACTGCCTTTGGCTTTGTTCTCTTCATTTATGAGGGTCATGTGTGAGCACGTGAGGCATTGCCTCCAAGCTTTTTTTTCTTCTCATTTTGGGGAGTCTGTTTAAGGGTCACGTAGGAACACGTGACCTAGTTTTGTTCTCTCTGTTCTGCTCATTGAGAATGGGGGTCACGTGTTACCACGTGACCAAGTTCTTTACGTTCATGGAGAGCTTTAAGTCTCTTGTTTTAAGAATTAAATTCTCTGTAGGGTTAAACCCTAATTATGTTTTAGAGGAATTAAATTCCTATGTATATGGAAGAATTAAATTCTTATGTAGGGTTAAACCCTAGTTCTGTTTCCGTATTTATTTATCTGTGGTATTTTATTTATTTATCGTGTTTGGGTGCGAATAGTAATTTTACATTTACTTTGCATTCGACCCGACCCGCTTGCTTGAACTTGTTGATTCATATTTATAGATTACCCTGGCTTGTTACATAGACACGTGCATCTAGTATAAACTGCATATTGGCATTTCATCTAGCATTGCATATTTTACATATAACATTTTAGGTCATGTATAATAAATTAAAATTGCATTTCATAGCTTGCATGATACCCTAATCCCGTGGTAGCGTCCGCGCATCTTGTTCTCGTCCCGTTCAGTGAAACGGACGTGTTTGGATAGCTACGCGCACGTACGTGCGTCCGTTCTTGGGGGTACGCATTTTCGTTACCTAATCATTCATTTTAAAATTTGGAAGTTGCATATAATTTTCGTATTTTTAATCTAAATTTTTGGACCCGTCCCGGGCGAATTTTTGAAATATTTTATATCCCACTAAAAATTCAATTATTTAATTTTTAAATTTTATTCTGATATTTTTTTAACAGATCAGAAGATTTTTAAAAACAGTTTAAATCTTTTTTTTAATCTTTAAAATCCTTTCTTTAACTTTTCCTCATCTCTCTCTCTATCTCTCTCCTCTCGATCTCCTCTCTCTCTCCTCCCTCTCTCTCAGAATTTCTTCTCTCTCTCTCTCTCTCTCTCTCTCGTCTCGCGAACATTGTTCGCTTCTCGAGTGCGGTCACCGCTTCCCCGCTAGCGTCACCTCCCTTCTCTCCTTTCTCTCTTCTCTATTTAACAGCCCCTACCTCGCCACGAGAATCCCATGCAAACTCCGCCTCCTCCTCAAACCCTAACCCTAACTCCTCTGCCCTCAACCTTGCTCCTCAACCTCGTCACCATCTTCTCCTCCTCCTCCTCCTCGTCTTCTTCTTCTTCTTCTTCACCCATTCCCGAGCATCTCCTGCAACTCCTCAACCCACAGAGCACCTCATCGCCGCCGATCACCTTCTCGCCTCCACTTTCATCACCATCTCTTCCTCTCTATCTCCTTCTTCTCTCTTCTCCGCCTACACCAGATCCCAACACCCAAAACCCCAGCATACACAACACCCGAACCTAAACCCTAAAACCACAGAAAACCCTAGACACCAAACTCTAGCTTCGCCGGAGATCGTTCACGGCCGTCGACACCCTCACGACCCCTCTCTGCAAACCCAGTGAGCAAACCTCTTCTTCTCATTCCTCTTCTTCCTCTTCCTTTCTTCTCTTTCTTTCTTTTCTTTTCTTTAATTCTTGTTTTCTGTAGTTTGCCGGAATCCGGTCGTGCCGTCGACGATCCCGACGACCCAGCGAGCGTATCTGACCCATGCGATCCCCTTGTACGTTGTTTGGATTCGTTCCGTGTACCGTGCGCGCGTCGCGACTTTTTCCGCCGACGTGTGACGTTCTGTATACCCGTTTCTTAATCTGTCGAGGCAAGTAAAACTTGCTACATGCTATTTATATTATTTTTATACGTATTTAATTGCATAGTAAACCTTTTATTTAAATCTAATACTACATGTTCCCTTTTAACATTTCGATGTTTCGTTTACATAATTTTAGATCTAAAACTTGAACATATCATGTTGCATATTAGATTACAATCCATTGTACCCATGTCCATATTCGAATCACATATTGCTTAGTTGTATAGCCCATAATACCATTTTAATAGTTTAAAACCTTTCGGACACCGTCTGCATCCATTTAACCTATTATATATATAATTGCATCCCTAGATCATTTAACCCATAATAATGAGATTTTAACATTCCATATTTGATAAAGTGTATTTAATTAGTGTTGGAACCATAACCCTAACTCAAATCGATAACCGTGCATCCATATATTTTAATCTGTACCTATTTGCATACCACATTACAATGTTCTATTTTATTGTTCCATTAGTACCCTATACTTGTTTTGTATACCCATGCTTATTTTTAGTTTGATTATGAGCACCCACGTGACATGTTGTGCACCCCTGACATGACTTAATACATCTACTACTTGACACGACGTGATACCGTGCACTTCTTGACATGACATGATACATATATATTACCTGACTTGACTTGAGGTATCATGGCTTTCTCTGTTACCTGATCTTGTTACTAATGCCAACAAACCTGACCTGTTGTCCCTACGGACATTTCCTGTTGTCTATCCAGACAAACCTGCACTTGCCTGATCCTGTGTTGGCATTAGCTACAAATTATTTAATACCTGACTTGAACATATATAACTTGGGGGTATGGGGAAATCAATGACGAAACCTGACTTGTAACTCGACAGTTCGATACCTTTACTGATCAGTCTTACGGGCTAGGCCAGCCCCGGGGTGATGCTGCTGACATCACTCGTCATTACCTACTACCCTTTACTGTCTTGCGACACGTCTCGGATTTCAGCCCGAGAGTCATAGACCGTGATCCCGGGCACGCACGGGATACTATTGAGTTACATCGATGATTCATCAAAGATCGTTTTATCTAGCACAATCTCTTTTAGAAAATTGATTTCAAAGACTTGAGAGTAGTTAACACAGTAGATCGGTTTAGATTACTCACTGCACACTACCCTTCACTCTCCTGATTTATATTGTTGTTTTACCTGTTTTACCGTTCATGATCATACCTGCATGTTTTGCTACCCCGTTTATATTATTGCTTGATGTTACGACGCACTGACGTCTGGGTTTTGCATGGCCCAGATCCTTTACCTTCGCTACAGGCCGAGCAGGAGTATTTCAGTCAGCAGGCTGAGCAGTGAGGACTTGCTAGTATTTAGTTCATTTTACTTTCGGTATTTTCATTCCTGATGTGAGCCCGCATTATGGGACGTACATTCTAGTTTATTCTTGTATTGGATCTTTTGCTTCCGCATTATTTTATTCTTGACTCGTTTTATTCTGGTTTATGGACATGTGTTAGATAGTTTATTATTGTTCTTGATATCTCTACAGCCGTAATGTGACCGCGGAAGGATATTTCCTATCCACAGGTAGCATGGTTGGCTATATCACGTGCGTATCTTAGCGTACTCTGGGATGCGGGGCGTGACATAGTTCTTTTGGTATCAGAGCCATAGGTTATGGGTTAATCGGGTTTGATTCTTTTGTAGTTGGGTATTGGACCCAATACACGAATCAGAATACTCGTGATTAGGAAACATGTCCTGCCACCTTACTGTCTTACCATTTTTGAATCTTAACTTCCTCCTGATTCTACTTTTACGATATGCAAAGCTCCTTTGCATATCGACTCGAAACCTGGTTTCCTTTTGGTTATCTCTAGAACTTAGGCGACTTGGGTGGAGTTATGTAATTGTAGCTATGATACCGCGGCATAGTTACAATGCGGTACTCTATTTAATTAACTTGGAGTTCTAGCCTTGATTCATATCCTTGATCTATATTTTGAATCTGTTATCTTGTTAATCCTTTGGGTGCTTTGATTTCAGGAACATGGCAGGAAAGAATCTGAAAACGTACCAGAGGCGTGTTGACGAAGCCGCGATGCTTGGAGTAATACGTGGGATGTTGGAGAACCAAAAGCAACAGACCGAGCTGAACCAGCTGCAAGCTGAAGCTTTTCAGGAAGGTTTGCGGACCGTTCAGCAGTCCGTGAACAATGTTGTGGCCAGACCAGTTGATCGTGTGGGTACCGTGGCGGATTTCAGGAGACTAGGTCCGTCTGTCTTTACTGGCCTGGAAGAGCCGTTGCCAGCGGAGCAGTGGCTGGTTGACACGGAGAATTTACTCGTTGCGGCACAGATTCTAGAGGATAAGAGGGTGGATGTGGTATGCATCCAGTTGGTGGACTACGCCCGTGAATGGTGGCTTGTGGAAGAGTCCCGCTTGCCCAAGCCGATCAGTTGGGCGGATTTTTCGAAGAGTTTCTTGGAGAAGTTCTTCCCGCGGACCGCACGGGAGGAAATGGAAGAAAAGTTCATCAGTTTGAAGCAGAACGACACACCTGTAGATGTACATGCAGCTGAGTGGACGCGGCTCAGTAGATTCGCTGGACCTTTGGTTGCCAACGATGCTGATAGGGCAAGGAGGTTCATGCTCAGTTTGGATGTGGACATCCAGAGGCATATTGTCTCCCTGGGTTTGACCACTTTTTCACAAGTACTTACAGCGGCCCGAGAGCAGCAGAGCCTATCTATGAAGACTGGGAGTACACAACAGCCAGCAGTTACAGTACGGAAGCCGGAATTTGCACCGAACCGAGCACATGGACGCAGAGGTATTCCAGTGAACCGACGTGGCGTAACACCTATGAAGAAGCCTGTTGTCGTTGATCAAAGAAGGAGCGTGATTTGTAACTACTGCCATTTACCCGGACATGTGCAAAGAGATTGTCGAAGGAGGCAGGGACTCTGTTTGGTTTGTGGATCGACGGATCATACTATCAACGCTTGTCCGTCGAAGTTTCGCACGAGAGATGATGTTCAGAAGCCACCGCAGAAACCGTTTCAGGGACAGAATCAGCTGACTCAGGGACCCAATCAAGCTTGAGCATTTACCCTGACGGCTGAGGAAGCTAAGGCTTTAGGAGAAGTTGTTTCAGGTATTCTACTTGTTCATGGTTTTCCCGCATTAGCGTTATTCGATTCTGGTGCATCCCATTGTTTTATGTCGTCCAAGTTTATTGCTACACACTTGATTACTTGCACGACCCTGTCTAGTTGTTGGGACATACACACTGGGAATGGGAAGATCATATCTAGCAGAGAATGTAAGGATTGTGCAGTTGTTGTTTGCGGACGAGAGCTATTTGCAGATTTCTTGGTGATTGATACAGGCAGTTATGAAGTCGTCTTGGGAATGGATTTTCTCGGCACTTTCCACGCTCACATTGATTGTAGGGTAAAAAAAGTAATTTTCCTGATTCCCGGACATCCAGAGTTTATCTTTACTGGAGGAAGCAGTTCTGTCGGGCCAGTCGAGTTTAGGGCTAGGCCGAAAACTAATGTTCTTTCGTCGATGGAGGCTGATAAAGATGAAGCGCCAGCTGTTGTTCGAGATTTCATGGACGTGTTCGAAGACATATTAGGTTTACCGCCGAAGTGAGACGTGGAGTTCGCGATTGATCTTATTCCTGGTGCAGCGCCAGTCTCTAAAGCGTACTATCCAATGGCACCAGTGGAGTTGGAAGAAGTTAAGAAGCAAGTTACTGAATTACTTGAGAAGGGTTGGATTCGCAGCAGTAACTCGCCTTGGGGAGCTCCAGTTCTTCTAGTTAAGAAGAAGGATGGCACAAGGAGGATGTGCATCGATTATCGAGAATTAAACCGGGTGACTATTAAGAACAAGTACCCGATCCCTCACATTGGCGAATTATTTGAGCAGCTTAGTGGCGCGAGGGTATTCTCGAAGCTGGATTTGCGATCCGGATATCATCAGGTTCGAGTTAAAACAGAAGATATTTGCAAGACGGCGTTCCGAACTCGGTATGGACATTACGAGTATTTAGTGATGCTCTTCGGAGTAACGAATGCACCGGCGATATTTATGGACTTGATGAACCGAATCTTTTCACCATTCTTGGACCAATTTATAGTGGTGTTCATTGATGATATTCTGGTCTACTCGAAGAGTATTGAGGAGCATGCAGAACATTTGAAGATCGCACTACAGACGTTGAGGCAAGAAAAATTGTATGCAAAGATGAGCAAGTGTGAGTTTTGGCTGGAAGAAATAAAGTTTTTGGGACATGTCGTGTCTGGAGATGGAATCGCCGTTGATCCCGAAAAAAATTACAGCAGTTTGAGATTGGCCGATGTTCCCCTCCGAACGGCGGCCAAGACATGGGCGTCTTGCCTGAGATTCGGGGCAGATGCTATTTGGTTTTATCCGTCCACCTCTCCGAAGATACCAAGTTGATTTATGGCAACGTGTATCGAAGGTTTGAACGGATGCGACCGATGTAGCAGACTTCGTCAGATTCCAGTTTAGGGACATAGTGGTCCATTGAATGTATGGCCGTCGGGACCCATCACCTCTCTGACGACGTTGAAGGATTACAACGACCGATGTCAGAGGAGTTCAGAGATGTACCCTTGAACCAAAGTTGGTTGGGAGATCTATAGTCCAATTTGGGACTAAAGTCTGTTTGAAGGTTTTGGTTTAAAGATACGTTAGCCATATTTGAGGCTAAGATCAACTTAAACGTTTGTTAAGGATACGTTAGTCTGATTTGAGACTAAGATCGACTTAACAGGATCATTTAGATCCGACAAAAGAGCATTTGGGCTCTATTGTTCTAGTTTAGGGACATAGTGGTCCATTGCCAGTTTAGGGACATGGTGGTCCATTGCCAGTTTAGGGACATGGTGGTCCAGCATTCCCATTTTGGGGAAGGATACTGGTTTAAGAACGCATGAGTTTAAGGACCCCACAGTCCGTATTATGTGTGGTTGTCGGGACCCGTCACCTCTCTGACGACGTTGAAGGATTACAACGACAAATACCAGAGGAGTTCAGAGATGTACCCTCGAACCGGATGTAAATTGATTTGGGAGAGCAGTTGTGCTCGATTCAATTTAATTTGAGGACTTATGGCCAGAATTGGGTTAAGTCCAGTTATGTTTGAAATATTGGTCCTTTGGACCATTAGACATTTGTCTAGTTTCAGCCCCTCATCATTCAGCAGTGCTAAACAGAGGTTTGGGGTCTCTGACAACATTTTATCTTTGATTTCCTCAATTTTGAGATTCATTTGGAGGAGGGCCTTTTGCCTCTGGAGAACTAGCCAATTTGGCTAAAAGTAGTGTTAAACACTAAAGAACAACGGTGTTAAACACTGGAGATAGAACTCTCAAATTAGTGTTAAACACTAAAGGACAATCAGTGTTAAACACTGAAAATATAATCTTCAATTTAGTGTTAAACACTAGAAACAATCAGTGTCAAACACTGGAAATATAATCCCCAAATTAGTGTTAAACACTAAAGAAAGAGGGGTCACGTGTGGACACGTGAGAGCGCCCAAAAGGTGGGACCAGATCCCTTTTCTTCGTTCTGCAATTAAGTGTTAAACACTTTTTATTTTTTATTTTTGGAGCATCACGTGCTGGCACGTGAGGAGGATTCATGCACTGATCGTTAAAGCGTCCGCCAAGGGGTCACGTGGGAGCACGTGAGAGCGCCCAAGGCCTTTATTTCCTTTGCTTTTTCTTTCTGTGTTTTGTAAGTTACGTGGGAGCACGTGAGGCATTGCCTCAAAGCTGTTTCCTTTTTATTTTTAGGGATCTTTTTAGGGGTCACGTGGGGACACGTGACCAATATTCTTCATGTGCATGGAGATCTTTCAAGTCTCTTTATTTTCAGAATTAAATTCTCTGTAGGGTTAAACCCTAATTTTGTTTTGGAGGAATTAAATTCCTATATATGTAAAAGAATTAAATTCTTATGTAGGGTTAAACCCTAATTTCTTTTAGAGGAATTAAATTCCCTAGTTCTGTCCATCTTGAAGGAATTAAATTCCTATGAGTTTGGGAGAATTAAATTCTTATATAGGGTTAAACACTAACTTTGTTTTGGGAGAATTAACTTCTCTAAACTCAATTCCCCCTCTAAGTTTCGGATCTGCATGGCAGGATCTCAACCCGATGAGAATTAAATTCTCAACTTATGGGGAGATGTGCTCTTTGCAGATCTTCAACCAAAGGAAGAACTAAGTTCTTTGTGCAGAAGAGTTATACTCTTAGATTTGAGAATTAAATTCTCTTTTTTGAAGTTTTGATCCCCTTTCTTTTCTCACCCAGGGTTTTCTTTTGTTGAGAATTAAATTCTCCTTTCTTTTCTTTCTCTGCTTTTTGGAAATTTCAAGATCCCAAAAATCCTCTTCCCCCTTTTCTTCTTTCCTTGGCTCCTATTTATAGGAGAAGGAAAAGAATCAATTTGTTTAGCAAATCTTTCATTGAAAGATTTTGGTTGTTTTCATAATTAATATGATCTTTTAGATCATTCAGTGAATTTTATTCACCGTTGGATTTTAAATCCAAAAATATTCTGTTTGTTATTTTCGGTGAGATTTAGGGGAAATCTTTCCTTGTATCAAATCTTTCCATAAATTGATGATTTTTAATCACCCTTGGATCTTTAATCCAACGGTCCCCATAATCCTTTTCCATTTGGAAAGATTTAGAAGCTTTTAGAATTTAATTTTATTAAACTGTAAGGCTTTCGAAGCCAGTCACGTGCTGACACGTGACCCTTGGTCATGTGTGAGCACATGACCCCCAATTGAGTCCTTTTCTCAGCGTTTATTTATGCTTCAGTTTAACTATCACGTGTCAACACATGACCATTGATCACGTGTGAGCACGTGATACCTCATTGAGATAATTCCTGATTTTTAATCAGGGAACAGTGCATAGCATATTTGCTTATAACTTTTGATCCCGGATGAATTATGAGGCCCATAATATATCAAATCGAAGGATTTTATGAGATCCTTCCGATACCATCAGAATTTTAACAGTTTCTCCTTCGGGAGTTTATCAAAATACAGTCCGGAAGATACTGGTTCGCATTTCTTTAAGCGTATCGCTGCCATTTGATACCTTTGACTCTTTTGCGCAGAAATTTTTGGCGGGAACAAATGCCCCCCACTACTTTGCCCACGTAAGTATGTACGTGGGTGAAGTAGTGCAGAGTTATGAGTAGCCATGGAACTGAGGGCTTAGGAGACAAGTTTAGGGTCCTTGTAGCCTAAGACTTTTCAACTTTATGAGCCGTGAGGGTCTCACAAAGACTTTTCTCCCTACGGATCGAGAGGATCTCATAGGTGTATTTTCTACTTAGGGGTCATGAGGACTCCTAAGTGTGTTTTCTTTTATAAGTCGTAAGGATCTTATAAGCGAATTTTCCCTCTTACGAGTCGAGAGGACCCGTAAGCGGTTGTTTCGCTCCTTATCGAGATTTGACTTTGGAAAGTGTGACCCGTGGATAGTATGCAAGAGAGCGTTTTGGATCGACTTGCAAGGCCCCAGTGCTTAGGAAATAGGTTTTTTAATCCCCGCTGCCTAAGGCTTTTCCTTACGAGTCGAGACGAATCGAGCATTTCTCGCAAAGACACTAATTTCCTCACGAGTCGAGACGAATCGAGCATTTCTCGCAAGAATATCCTAACGTCACAGTTAACTTCTGCTCTTTACGACAAAGGTCCGTTAGGGTCTGTGGTACTAGGATTTTGTCCGTCGTACCGTCGCGTTGGCTGATATATTCCTCGATAGGCAATCTTGCTGTTCGAGTAGCCTTGCGACTGTCGTGTTTCTGATCCCTTCGGGGGCTGGACAAGACGTCTTCAAGCAATCCTCCTAGGCAGTTTGACCGTCGGAAGAGCAAGCGTTAGGAATTTTGCCATGCCGCTTTTTACTTGAGGTTAGGCTCATTTTGGAGAGCCCCGATGAGTCATAACCACTCCGCGCTGGTGTGGGATGATCTCCGATAGTCTTTCAGGCTTTATATGACTTGTCGTTAAGACCCTGAAGCTAGGAATTTGGCCTTTGCTTCGTTTGCTGGCATTGCGTCCTCTGTATCGAGACAAATGTCGCGGTTGTCTCTAGGTTGTTGGTGAGCCGTCGAGGTCTGGAACCAGGGATTTTGCCGTGACTCCTTTCGGTGATGTTGCGTCTGCTGAACGTCGAGGTGGTGATCACTCCATGTTGGTGTGAGATGATCTTTGATTGTCTTTCCGGTTTTATATGACTTTCCGTTAAGACCCTGAAGCTAGAAATTTGGCCTTTGCTTCGTTTGCTGGCATCGCGTCTGCTGTATCGAGACGAATGTCGCGGTTGTCTCTAGGTTGCTGGTGAACCGTCGAGGTTTGGAACCAGGGATTTTGCCGTGACTCCTTTTGGTGATGTTGCGTCTGCTGTGTCGAGACGAACGTCGAGGTGGTGACCACTCCGCACTGGTGCGAGATAATCTCCGATTGTCTTCCAGGCTTTATATGACTTGCCGTTAAGACCCTGAAGCTAGGAATTTGGCCTTTGCTTCGTTTGCTGGCATTGCGTCCTCTGTATCGAGACGAATGTCGCGGTTATTTCTAGGTTGCTGGTGAACCGTCGAGGTCTGGAACAAGGGATTTTGCCGTTTCTCCTTTCGGTGATGTTGCGTCTGCTGTGTTGAGACGAACGTCGAGGTGGTGACCACTCCGCACTGGTGCGAGATAATCTCCGATCGTCTTTCAGGCTTTATATGACTTGCCGTTAAGACTCTGAAGCTAGGAATTTGGCCTTCGCTTCGTTTGCTTTGGTGTGTCCGAATCCTGTTGGAGGAAGGACGCCGTAGTGACATATCGTCTGCTGTATCGAGACAAATGTCGTGGTGGTGACCACTCCATGTGGGATGATCTCTGATTGTCTTTCCGGTTTTATATGAGTTACCGTCAAGACGTTGAAGCTAGGAATTTGGCCTTCGCTTCGTTTGGTGGCACCGCGTCTGCTGTATCGAGACGAATGTCGTGGTGGAGCTGGGATTTTGCCGTCACTCCGCTTTGTTTCGACCATGGGGTCTTTCGCTGACGTTGCATCTACATCCTGCTGGACTGCGAAGGAACGCCGTTATTGGCATTGCGTCTGCTGTAGCGAGACGAATGCTGAGGTGGAGCTGGGATTTTTCCGTCGCTCCGCTTTACTGACCATGGGGTCTTTTGTTGACGTTGCATCTATATCCTGCTGGACTGCGAAGGAACGCCGTTGTTGGTATTGCGTCTGGTGTAACGAGATGAATGCTGAGATGGTCTCTAGGTTGTCTGTGAACCGTCGAGATTTGGAACTAGGGACTATGCCGTGGCTCCGTCTGATAGTGTAACATCTGTGTCCTGCTGGAATGAGGAGGCCCACCGTTGTTGGTCTCCAGGCTGTAGATGTGGCCATTGAGATTTGGAACTAGGGACTTTGCCATGGTTCTATTTCGTTGCAACTCTGAGGTCGGTTGTTGACGTCACATCTGCATCTGGTTAGAGTGAGGAGAAACGCCGTTGGTGATCTCTAAGTTGTCGACGTTGACGTCGAGCCCCTGAAGCTAGGAATCTTCCTTTGCTTCATTTGCTGACATTGTGTCTTGCAATATCGCGACAAATATCGAGGTTGTCTCTAGGTTGTCTATGAACCGTCGAGATTTGGCTTCGCTTTCTGATGGAGCCTGTCAGGAAGGTATGGTTCCCTCTTTGTTTGTGCCCCTGGATTGTATACAGGGATCGATGTGATCTCACCTGTAGGGCAAAAAGTTTCATTCTTTCATTTTTTTATTCTTTCCGCGATGCTCTATCATTTCAGCTTTTTATATCGCGAAAATCGCGATTGCCCAATCATTTCGGCTATTTGTTTTATTTTTACTCGCTGCTTTTTATTGCGAGTTGCCCCATCATTTCGGCTATTTATTTTATTTTTACTCGTTGCTTTTTATTGCGAGTTGCCCAATCATTTCGTCTATTTCATATGCATTTTTTTTGGCTCGCTGATTTTTTTTTATCGCGAGTGTGGAACTTGAAATCGGGTGCCAATCTTAGCATCAGCATCGCTGCGACTGGAATATTGCCAGGAGCGAATCATCATTTGCCATGAAAGGACTTGGAATTTGATACCGATTTAGGCATCAGCATCGCTACAACTGGGATATTGCCAGGAGCGAATCATCATTTACTTCTGTCGATGTCGAACAAAGGGGGCTTAGTAAACCGGGTTAGGATTCTGTCGACTAAGGCTTTTGACTTCATGAGCCGTAAGGGTCTCACAAAGGTATTTCTCCCTGCGAGTCGTGAGGATCTCGTAGGTGCGTTTTCTCCTTAGGAGTCGTGAGGACTCCTAAGTGTATGTTCTCCTATAAGTCGTAAGGATCTTACAAGAGGGTTTTCTCCTTATAAATCGAGAGGACTTATAAGGGTTGTTCACCGTGCAGACATATCCCTAGCCACTGATGGGACTTTGTTAGGGAAATGTTTATTCGCGCCCGTGGATTGTATACAAGGGTCAGCATTGAACCGCTTGTAGGGCAGTATCGGAGGTTGTGGGGGTTGCTTAAGAACAGGTTCAGGTCTTTGTAACTTAATACTTTCAAATCTTATGAGCCGTGAGGGTCCCATAAGAGAGTTCTCCTTACGAGTCATGAGGATCTCGCAAGTGTAATTTCTCCTTAGGAATCGTGAGGATTCCTAAGTATGTTGCTCCCTTGTGAGTCGTAAGGATCTCACGCAGGTGGTTTCTGCTTACAAAGTCGAGAGGACCTTGTAAGTATCTTTTAGCGAGATTGCGCCCTTTCGGGTTTTCACAAAACTCGCCGGTAGCCCTGCTGTTTTTACTCATGGAGCCCTTTCGGGTTTTCATCCGTGCCTATTTTGCTTATGGACATACCGTCTTTCTTCTTTTTGTTTTTTTTATTCTTTTTATTTTTTTAACGAGGTTGTGCCCTTTCAGGTTTTCACAAACACTCGCCGGTAGCCTTGCTATTTTTACTCACGGAGCCCTTTCGGGTTTTCATCCGTGCCCATTTTGCTTATGGACATACCGTTTTTTTTACGTCAGCCTGAGGATGCCGCGGTAGTAGTTTAAGGACGTTTCGGTCCTTTGCAAGTTTTAGGACATTGCGGTCCACTGTTAGTTTAAGGACGTTTCGGTCCGCAGCCAGTTTTAGGACATAGTGGTCCATGGGGCTTTCTCTATGAATGAGCATGATGCCCCCGGCATGTCCATCTTTTTCGGAACATGTGGCTGTGGCGGGCTCACCTTCCAGTTTTCGGACAGCGCGAACTTGTCCTGTTGGTATTGGTATTCAACCCAGTTTTTTAAGACGTAGCAGTTTTCGATCGGATGGCCCAATACTTGGTGGTAAGGGCAGTAATTAGGATTTTTGACACCATTCAGTTGTAGCTGGTGTTTCGGCTCCGGTAGAATGATAAGCCTGTTGCGCACTGCTAGTTCGAACATCCTACTTGTTTTATCCCGGGGAAATGAGTAAGGACGTTTCAACTTTTCATAGAGGGGTTGCCGCTTGTTGCTTTGGCGAACAACCGGTCTAGGGTCACTCGATTGTTGTTGAGCGTTGGCGACAAAGGCCGTTTTTCCCTTCCCTTTATCCTTTTTGTTCGATCCCTTGTTTGCGGGTCCGAGATTCTTTCCGGGTAGCGTGCGATTGCACGGCTGAATGTTCTCGCAACTCCTCAATTCTTTCGTTTTAGAGATGGATTCCTTGAAGAGAGGGTCGAGGGCTATTTTTTCGTCGGAGTCGCTCCCGAATGTGAGAACTCGCGATCCCCCGGGATCAACCCTATGACAATTGCCGGCAATTCTTTTATGCTCATCTGTCGCATTTTTCCGCTGTCTACGAGCTTCACGCTTTGTCCTGTTGAAATGTTGCCTGTGTGCGACATACTCTTGCCACCAACACTTAAAAGAGTTGCAATCTTCAGTAGGATGTGCGATCTTCTGATGATATAAGCAGAAGTTAGGATGCACGTCCGCTTCATCAAGATGTATACCGCCAGGAGAATTTTCTCTGAAAAAGGGCAGCTTTATCCCCATTGATATGGCTTTGGCGAATAATTTCCTTGTCTTAATCCTGCTTTCATTTGCGTCGGATGTACTTTGATCCGGTGGGAGTGTTTCGACCCTTTCATCTAGTCACCGGCGTTTGGCTTTCTCGAATATGGCCATCTCGCGCTCTCGATCAGCTTTGCTTTTAAGACGGGCTTCGTTCAGGAATGCATCAATCATTTCGTCTGATGGTCCTAGAAATTCTGGCTCAGGATCTGCCCCCAGCTTCTCTGTGTAAGGAGCTTCCTCACTGTCTATCGACGAGTGAGAGATCATATGGCAGCTTGCCATATAATCCTCAGGTTCATCCGACGAGTCTTTGTCATCCTCTCCGTCCTCAAGGACGTGGCTGAGAAATTCTTGAAGTGTGACTGGGATCCGCTCTTTCTGATTATATTCTTTCAACGCGTCAATCTATTTCTGCAGGTCTGTGCGCTTGTCACCAGGCTTCACGGGCTTTTTGGTCTTCTTTTTCTTCTTCGAAGACTTTGACGGCTGGGTGCGAGCGCTTTGACCATCACCACCGGATTTTGTAGTTGGGCGTGGTTTCAGCGTTCCCTCGACGACCTCGAGTTCCAGTGAATTTTTCCACCTGGTTGCCGGGCACGTTTGGAGATCCTTCAGCATTCTTTTCGTCTTGGCCGAAAGAGCGACCTCCCATAGAGCTTTTTCTATAAAAGAGCACGATGCCCCCGGCATGTCCACTTTTTTAGGGGCATGAGGTTGTGGCGGGCTCACCTTCCAGTTTTCGGATAATGCGAACTTGCCTTGTTGGTATTGGTCCTTAATCCAGTCTTTGAAAACGAAGCAATCTTCGATTGGATGGCTTACTGCTTGATGGTAAGGGCAGTAATTAGGATCGTTGACGTCGTTTGGCTGCAACGGACATTTTGGATCCGGCAGATTGATGAGTTTGTTGCGCACTGCCAGCTCGAATAGTTTTCTCGTTTTATCCTGAGGAAACGAGTAAGGACGTCCTAGTCTTTCCTCAAGGGATGGGCGTGGACGCACGTTGTTTTGGCGAACAACTGGCTTCAAGTTGCTTGTCCATTGTTGAGTGTTGGCGACGAAGGTTGCTTTCCCTTTCCCTTTTTCATTCCGAGGATCCGTCTTTGAAGGAGACGGTCTATGACCCATCTGGTCCATTTGGGCCAGCTTGTCGATTAAAGCTTGGAACGTGGTCGGTTTGAAGAACATCATGAACTGTGAAATAGTTGCATGAGGGTCTAGGGTACCCACGAACATGCCCACTGCAGGAGGTTCTTCGTTGCGTTGTTTGCATTTTGACCATAAGTTCCGCCACCGGATTGCATATTGAACCCAGGTTTCGCCCGGCTTTACTCTTGCATTAATCAAAGCTGTTATTGGAGTATGCTCACTGGCACTTGCGAATCTTTGTGTAAACAGCAGCTCTATCTCTGCAAATGTTTTGACAGAGTCGTTAGGTAGCTCCGAATACCATTCGAAGGCTGTTTCCGCTAAACTGCCGACGAATTGGCGAAGCAACAGTTTGTCATCGCCTCCAGTGTTGCCGCATAAGGCCCTGAATTGCGCGACATGCTGATGTGGATTCCCTGTCCCCTTGTACATATGGAATCTAGGGATCGTATATCCCGGCGGGTAACTGATTTGGTCATACCAGCCTGGGTAGGGTCGTCCAGTCTTGACAACTTGGCCAGCCGTTTCGTTCGCTCGGTGAACTCGTATCTGCTGAGCTATATATTCGTCCAAGTCAGCTTTGGAAATTGTCTCCTCCTTGGCTGTTGACAGAGCCGGTGGAGGATTTGATGTTTCTCCCTTGTCATCTTCAAGGACGATCGGAGGATATTCAGCAGGAGGATCTTGTTGGATCATCATACCCACCATGTCCTGGAACAGAAGGGCCATTCGCTTTATATTGGCTGCTTGTTCCGCAGCCTCTTTATCCTTCTTTTCCAGTATCCTGAGAAGGAACTCAGCGTCAGTTTCCTGCTCCTGGCGTTGATCCAAGGATGCTTCGGGGCTTTCTTTTGGCCCAGTGAGTGCGGCCATCGCATTCATCATTTCTTGGAGCTTCTGCTGCTGCTCCTGAGCTTTAGTCACCGATCGCGTGAGCGGTCGATGACCTGTAGATGTACGGCTGTCCTCTTTCCCGGACGCCATGTAAACGGTATGCACCACTATGCCCCCAGACTTAGGGCGTTTAGGCTTTCTGTCTTTGACATTAGCTGTAGGCGTAGGGACCTTCTCCGGCCTTCCTCTTTTTTAAGTAATCGACGTTGAGGGAGCCGTTGCAGCGGGCACCCAAGTGGTTGTCGTCCTTTGTTGTTTGACAGGACAGTTCTTCTCTTCCCGAACCTTCACCCTCTTCTGCCGGCGAGAGTGATCTTGGTCGATTACTTAGTCTTGGACCCGTCGCCAGACCTTATAAATCTTGGAGGATAGCCGTTGAGGGGGCTGCTCCGGCTTTGCATCTGTAATACTCTCCGCAGGTGGAGGAGATCTTTTTAGCGTGGCAGTCGGAGAGTTCTTGCGTACCCTCCTTAGCGGTTCAAAGCTGTTCTTAGTTGGAACAGCAGCATCAACTTCCACCATCGGAGCCGGTGGAGTTAGCCCTGATGGGGAGTTGCCCCCGGCCTTCCTTACTTGGTGCCAGTGGCGACGTCGAGCGTGTCGAGCTGTTGGGATTGGCTCGGCGATAGGGATAGTCTCGTCTTGCCTCCTATCCGGATGAGGCGCCGCTGGTGCCAGCCTCTTGAAGGCTGATGTCTTTTGAGTGGCGATGTTCAATCTGTCAAAAACAGACCCTCGAGCAGGAGCAGGAGCCGGAATAGTCAGCCTTGAAAAGACCGACTCTTTAGCAGGAGAAGCCGTCTTGACGACTTCAGGAATGGAGATGGCTGTCTTCTTTGCGATGGCCACGTCAGGAGTCATGGGCTTTTTGGCAGGCCCATTAGAGTTCAGGTTCAGCCTGGTAAAGACCGAGGCTGCCGGCTTGACATTGGACGACCCGTTGAGAGGGGCCGTTGTAGCAGTGATCCGATCGAAGACCGACTTCTTTTGCGCTTCTGGTGCGGGAACTGGAATGGTGAAGCTTGCAGGCGGGAGCATGGTCCCGAAGAACAGACCGGTGGTGGCCTGAGTCACCTGTTCCACTGGCATGGCAAGGATGGAGGCCGCTTGAGGCCCATAGGCTACACCTCCAGGTGAGGCGGAGCGTCTGTTGCACTTGCATTTCGAGCAGCTCGATCAGTTGGATGCCATTGATGCTTGATTTCTGCACCAGGCAAAAGTCCAAATCTTAGTAACTTGAAACCCAAAGGCAACCATTAACAAACCGCGATTCGTTCGCGAAGACGACACACGAAGTGTGGAGAGGAAAGAGGAAAAGGTCCCACCGGGCGTGCCAGAATCTGTTCCCCTCCGAACGGCGGCCAAGACATGGGCGTCTTGCCTGAGATTCGGGGCAGATGCTATTTGGTTTTATTCGTCCACCTCTCCGAAGATTCCAAGTTGATTTATGGAAACGTGTATCGAAGGTTTGAACGGATGCGGCCGATGTAGCAGACTTCGTCAGATTCCCCCTCACGGTGAGGGGTTTTTGATTGTGGGGACGCTCTTCCCTGCAGGCGCAAGCCCCTGCAGTTAATTACGCTACCGCATCGCGGTAACAACTTTCTCCTTCTCCAGCTGGTCACTTCGTGTCATGGGTGTTTGTTTTGTTTGTGGTTGCCCGTGGATTGTATACGGAGACTAATTTATGTCGTCGCCCGTAGGACGTAGATTAGTCCAAATCCGTGTTTTCTTAGATTTGGGTTTGGGGTTTTGGTTTAAGGATGCGTTAGCCATATTTGAGGCTAAGATCAACTTAAACGCTTGTTAAGGATACGTTAGTCTAATTTGGGACTAAGATCAACTTAATGGGATCGTTTAGATCCAACAAAAGAGCATTAGGGGGCTCGATTGTTCCAGTTTAGGGACATAGTGGTCCATTGAATGTATGGCCGTCGGGACCCATCACCTCTCTGACGACGTTGAAGGATTACAACGACAGATGTCAGAGGAGTTCAGAGATGTACCCTTGAACCAAAGTTGGTTGGGAGATCTATAGTCCAATTTGGGACTAAAGTCTGTTTGAAGGTTTTGGTTTAAGGATACGTTAACCATATTTGAGGCTAAGATCAACTTAAACGTTTGTTAAGGATACGTTAGTCTGATTTGAGACTAAGATCGACTTAACAGGATCATTTAGATCCGACAAAAGAGCATTTGGGCTCTATTGTTCTAGTTTAGGGACATGGTGGTCCATTGCCAGTTTAGGGACATGGTGGTCCATTGCCAGTTTAGGGACATGGTGGTCCAACATTCCCATTTTGGGGAAGGATACTGGTTTAAGGAAGCATGAGTTTAAGGACCCCACAGTCCGTATTATGTGTGGTTGTCGGGACCCGTCATCTCTCTGACGACATTGAAGGATTACAACGACAAATACCAGAGTAGTTCAGAGATGTGCCCTCGAACCGGATGTAAATTGATTTGGGAGAGCAGTTGTGCTCGATTCAATTTAATTTGAGGACTTATGGCCAGAATTGGGTTAAGTCCAGTTATGTTTGAAATATTGGTCCTTTGGACCATTAGACATTTGTCTAGGTTCAGCCCCTCATCATTCAGCAGTGCTAAACAGAGGTTTGGGGGCTCTGACAACATTTTATCTTTGATTTCCTCAATTTTGAGATTCATTTGGAGGAGGGCCTTTTGCCTCTGGAGAACTAGCCAATTTGGCTAAAAGTAGTGTTAAACACTAAAGAACAACGGTGTTAAACACTGGAGATAGAACTCTCAAATTAGTGTTAAACACTAAAGGACAATCAGTGTTAAACACTGGAAATATAATCCCCAATTTAGTGTAAAACACTAGAAATAATCAGTGTCAAACACTGGAAATATAATCCCCAAATTAGTGTTAAACACTAAAGAAAGAGGGGTCATGTGTGGACACGTGAGAGCGCCCAAAAGGTAGGACCAGATCCCTTTTCTTCGTTCTGCAATTAAGTGTTAAACACTTTTTATTTTTTATTTTTGGAGCATCACGTGCTGGCACGTGAGGAGGATTCATGCACTGATTATTAAAGCGTCCGCCAAGGGGTCACGTGGGAGCACGTGAGAGCGCCCAAGGCCTTTATTTCCTTTGCTTTTTCTTTCTGAGTTTTGTAAGTTACGTGGGAGCACGTGAGGCATTGCCTCAAAGCTGTTTCCTTATTAGTTTTGGGGATCTTTTTAGGGGTCACGTGGGGACACGTGACCAATATTCTTCATGTGCATGGAGATCTTTCAAGTCTCTTTACTTTCAGAATTAAATTCTCTGTAGGGTTAAACCCTAATTTTGTTTTGGAGGAATTAAATTCCTATATATGTAAAAGAATTAAATTCTTATGTAGGGTTAAACCCTAATTTCTTTTGGAGGAATTAAATTCCCTAGTTCTGTCCATCTTGAAGGAATTAAATTCCTATGAGTTTGGGAGAATTAAATTCTCATATAAGGTTAAACCCTAACTTTGTTTTGGGAGAATTAAATTCTCTAAACTCAATTCCCCCTCTAAGTTTCGGATCTGCATGGCAGGATCTCAACCCGATGAGAATTAAATTCTCAACTTATGGGGAGATGTGCTCTTTGCAGATCTTCAACCAAAGGAAGAACTAAGTTCTTTGTGCAGAAGAGTTAAACTCTTAGATTTGAGAATTAAATTCTCTTTTTTGAAGTTTTGATCCCCTTTCTTTTCTCACCTAGGGTTTTCTTTTGTTGAGAATTAAATTCTCCTTTCTTTTCTTTCTCTGCTTTTTGGAAATTTCAAGATCCCAAAAATCCTCTTCCCCCTTTTCTTCTTTCCTTGGCTCCTATATATAGGAGAAGGAAAAGAATCAATTTGTCTAGCAAATCTTTCATTGAAAGATTTTGGTTGTTTTCATAATTAATATAATCCTTTAGATCATTCAGTGAATTTTATTCACCGTTGAATTTTAAATCCAAAGATATTCTGTTTGTTATTTTCGGTGAGATTTAGGGGAAATCTTTCCTTGTATCAAATCTTTCCATAAATTGATGATTTTTAATCACCCTTGGATCTTTAATCCAACGGTCCCCATAATCCTTTTCCATTTGGAAACATTTAGAAGCTTTTAGAATTTAATTTTATTAAACCGTAAGGCTTTCGAAGCCAGTCACGTGCTGACACGTGACCCCCAATTGAGTCCTTTTCTCAGCGTTTATTTATGCTTCAATTTAACTATCACATGTCAACACGTGACCATTGATCACGTGTGAGCACGTGATACCTCATTGAGATAATTCCTGATTTTTAATCAGGGAACAGTGCATAGCATATTTGCTCATAACTTTTGATCCCGGATGAATTATGAGGCCCACAATATATCAAATCGAAGGATTTTTCGAGATGATTCCGATACCATCAGAATTTTAACAGTTCCTCCTTCGGGAGTTTATCAAAATACAGTCCGGAAGATACTGGTTCGCATTTCCTTAAGCGTATCGCTGCCATTTGATACCTTGGACTCTTTTGCGCAGAAATTTTTGGCGGGAACACCCGATTCCGAAGATCGTTGCAGAAATCAGAAGCTTTCTTGGACTTGCCGGGTATTACAGGAGGTTCGTGGAGAACTTTGCTCGTCTGGCGGAGCCTTTGACCAAGCTTACGCGCAAAGAAGTACCATTTGTGTGGACGGATAAGTGTGCGTCAGTTTTTGAGGCGTTGAAGCAAAGATTGATAACTGCTCCTATTCTGACCGTGCCAGACAGTTCCGAAGGATTGGTGATTCACAGCGACGCATCTGGGAAAGGATTGGGATGTGTTTTGATGCAGCACGGAAAGGTTATAGCTTACGCATCGAGACAGTTGAAGACCCATGAGAAGAATTAGCCAACTCATGACTTGGAGCTAGTAGCTGTAATATTCGCTTTGAAGATTTGGAGACACTACTTATTGGGCGAAAGGGTTGAGGTTTTCACCGATCACAAAAGCTTGAAGTATGTGTTCACGCAGAAAGAGTCTAATATGAGGCAGCGTAGATGGTTGGAGCTGATGGCTGACTACGATCTTGATCTTAAGTACCATCTGGGGAAAGTTAATGTTGTGCCAGATGCGCTTAGTCGGTTGCCAGCAATTCAGATATTGACTGCACAGAAGGAACTTATTGAAGACATTCGAAGATTTGATTTGGAGATTGTGCTACCGCTTTTTTCGGGACAGTTGATGCAGCTGCAAGTACAGTCGCGGTTGATCGAGAGTATTAAAGCAGCGCAATTGCAGGACCCTAGATTGCAAAAGTTTCGAGAACAGGTTGAAGCTGGACTTCGAACGGACTTGTTAATTCATGAAGATGGTTCGTTGCGATGTGGTAGCCGTTTGTGTGTGCCAAAGGGAGATATTCATGAAGAACTTTTGAAGGAGGCGCACAGTTCAGCATATTCCGTACATCCAGGAGGCACGAAGATGTACCGAGATTTACGACAGCATTTCTGGTGGGAAGGCATGAAACGGGAGATTGCCCGCTTTGTGGCAAAGTGCTTGGTGTGTCGGCAAGTTAAGGCTGAACATCAAAGGGTTGCTGGTTTATTGCAACCACTGAGGAATTTATTGCAACCACTTCCGATTCCTCAGTGGAAGTGGGAACATATAACCATGGATTTCGTGACGGCTCTGTAAGTGCACGGCGGCGCCCCGGCCGTCAATCCGACGCCGGAATGCGGAAGAGATGCTTTTCTTTAAACTTTTAAAACCGGCACCACCGCGCACTAAAACCCGGATCGGGCCATTAAACTAGTCCTAGCTAACTACAAGATGGGAAGAGAGATATACCGAGCGATCCGTGTCCTTCGGTCTTCTCGTCGCCGTCCTGATCTCCCGCGGAATGTCCGGTCTCCACCTCCTTGCCGGAAGAGCACCACGTCGCCGGCTTCTTTTACGGGCTCCCGCCTCTGGTCCAAGGCAACTCGGGCATGAAGTTGGCGAGTTGACGTGCCCAAGGTTTGCTGTAGATTACGTGTAGAAAACTATGTCTCATTTGGGGTTGTAGGGAGTTGCCTTTTGGTGGAGGAAATGAAGTGTAAACTTTTGAGGTGAACCTTGAGACTTTTTCATGCAAAAATGAGATGAAAAATGGCACACCAAAAATTGTGTCAACCCCCACAAGAGAATGGCCGGCCACTTTTTATCAAGGGGGAGGAGGAGTGAGCCAAGTGAGGGATAAAAAATGCAAGGGAATAATGATAATCATGAAGTCAAATGATCACAACCATAATCCAACACTCCAAGAATAAATCAACTCCCATCACCAAAAAGTCATGCCATCAGGATACTACAAGACTAGTCATGATGACTAAAGAAAGTCAAGTGATCATGACACAACAATATGCAAAAGACCACCTCCACAAATGCTTATTTGCACAAATGCAAATAAGCCCTCCTCCACCAATCTTCGGCCAATGAAAGATACAAATGAAAATGGCCGAAACGGAAATCAAACTGGCAACTTCAGAAAACTGATCCCGTAATAAATTACAGGAAAGCCCCGCTACTGTATATACATACCCGCATTTGTATTCCGACCGAATATAAATGCACTGAGACAAAATCTACACAGTACTATACTAGGATCCGGCTTAAACCAAAGCCCGCTAGCATAAACCGTCCGATCGTGATCCGTGCAATACCGCACGTATCTGATCGAACCCTGCCATATCTCCATACGGCATCTACAGCGTTTCGCCCGAAAACTTGAGCAACTGAAGGTGGGGGACTCTAAAGACTCGTCAATACTATGGCTGTGGATTTAACCACTAGCACGTCAGAGGTATTAGCCATACATGACGGGCTACCAGCTATTGACCAAAAGGGACGTCGATGAGCGAACTCATCCTGACACCCTACTGAGCCTGTCAGTGACAATATCCGTATAGTCCGGTCCGTTCGTCTATGAGCATCGCATGGCGGGCCTAGGGGGTTGGTAAAAGTCAGACCCCCAAAAGCGGTACAAGTCGTGTCGGAGTGTAGCCCAGAACACCCTGAGATACTACTGGAATACCTACCAGTAAATCTCCTGCCTTGGCCAAGGACTTCGTGTAATGGCTCTCCTAGACACAGCGCGACCTCACCCCCAATACCGGGAGAGACGAACCCTTGAAGATCCGCTCACTGCCTCCATATGGCTTGGGACTGTACCCAACTAAAACCTGTTTGCATGTCTCCTTTGAGCGTGGTAGGGTAGTAATCAAAGTACAGTGGGAACTCACACGAGACAAATGACGATCCTCAGGTCGATGAACTAACCTGTACACATGTCACCAGGGAACTGCTATCTGACGTCAGGTATAAGACCAACTAGCATGTTCCCGGCGAGTCCTGTCCGGTGTACTCATAACCCAATGAGCACCTGTATACATCTTAGGTGAACCAACTGACACCAGTGGCTTGTGAGACCGGCCACCGCCCCTCGTCGGGGTCTCGACTGTATACACTAGTCTACTCTGGAGTATCGATGCCCTGTCTCGAAACTCCCACGACTAGGGACCTTTTAAGGATGTGCTTATAGACTACCAGCTCTCACGTATATGATCGCCCTCATACTGCTGGTAGTCAAGCAAGAATCCTAGGGGCTCTATCAACGTGTAATAGCGACTCGTAAGGTCACCTAAAGCAGTACACGATGATAAAGATAAACCAGATAGCATACTATCATCTTGAGTAAGACTGTCCTACTGGGACAGGTCCTCCCTCAATCATTGCAATCACGTGCCTGTGATCCAATAATTGACTCTGAGGGAACTATCTCCAACAATCTCCCATTTGCACTCAAGGCTAATTATTGCGATGTCGCATGCTCACAGCCCGTGTGATACCGAACACCCAACTCCTCTACTAGTCAGTCTCACAAAGCTCGTTTGCGAAACTATTGCGTTCGAGGAATAGCCTCAGTGAGTGGATCCGCTTTGATGTTTCTTTCTATGTCTCTCTATATCTCAAGTTCGCGGAGAATGCCATCTCCTGAAATGAGCAATACTTGTCTTAGAATGTGTCTGGATGTCTGATGGGACCTAGCTCATAAATGAACTCCAAATCCAAACTTCTTAGACTGTATTGTCAATTGAACTTAATCAGTATCATGCGCCATGCCTCCCTCAGTATCCCCTTGGACCACCTGTCCAAAATACTGCCCCTCGTCAGAGGGAAAACTAAAACTCTGACGGCCACTCTGCCGTCCAGGTCACCTTGGAAGCCTGGAATGATAACCATCTCCTAAAGAAGGCTGTCGTTATCATATCCCTAGAACATCCACTTATGTTCTAAAACTGCTTCCGACTGTTTCTCCAGGATTGGATCAATATCAACTTATTGCATTTACTGCAAGAACAACATCTGGTGTGGTACTTGACATCTCATGATTGACTCAATTGCCTAAGCAAGTTATCTGCCAATCATGCACATCCCTCTCTACTTTAGTCTATAAGACACCTTTAGAGAGGGTGACTCCATCACCTGCAGGTACATTACCGTGCCAGGATTCGTCCATTCTAAATACTCATAGAATGCTGTCTAAGTACCCAGATTGGGAAACTACCCAAATCTAGATCTAATACCATAGATCCAGTAACCAGAATGTCTGATATAATATCCAAGTCCTATGTGGAGAAACTACTGTGTGACAACCAATGTATAACCGACCGTAGTATAGGAATATCACTTCCTACTCTGTGTATGTCATCCAAATACCAGGACATCACACCCTACTACCTTCTTAACAGATTCATCCCCTATTCCGATGAAGTCAAAACTATGATTGTCACATAAGAAATAGATGATCTATCTCCGCTATATCTGCTTTAGTCTATAAATAGACATAAGCCACTTGTCCACCAATGCTTCCGCTGCTCCCACTGACTATGACAACCCTCTGGCAGAGTCATATACACGTACGCTTCTAAAACTAGTTTAGAACGACGCTATACTCATCCTCCTGCCGGGTCTCACAGTCTGGAACAACAGCAATGGAAAATCTGGGTAAACAAGAACTTCCCTGTCACCGTCCTTGAGGCTACCGGAGTACCTCTCGGGTGCCTGAAGTTACCCACCTTATCTGCGGAGTGGCCAATGGAATGTCAAACCAGATTGAATCTTTAGGTTCCTATCAAATCTTCAGTAATCGTTTGTGGTTCTGGAATCACTTCCAGTTCTACCATACTCCCACTACTGTTTTCTGAAAAATCCATTTTTATTAAAACTGTGGCGAGTCTAGAACAATATCACTATTGATCTTCCAGATGGTAGAAAGTCAACCCTCGTCATAGCCTGGGTCAACCCACAAACAGCCATTACAGAAACATGCCTTGAGTTATCCAAAGTCTGGTTTTAAGCATAGGCCGGACAACTCCCCGTACCTTAACATCGTTAAGATATGAACTGTTCTATATCCAATATAGAACAGAGGCACTGATTTAATTGAACCAGATTCAAATCATGCAGCTGTCTCCAGTGCATGTCAACTAAATGGAAGGAGGCCGATCAGCGTTACTCAACTTAGGAATGCTTCTAATTATGAGTAACCTGAAAGAGAAGCAAGTTCTCTTAATATCCATCACTATCACCTGAATACCGTACACAAGTATCTACATCTTCGATCTCGTTGAAGAATTCCGATACTTGCAACACCTGGTTCTCTACTTTATTCATATACCTATAACTTCTCAAAACTCAGACCCTGTGTTTCAACGAAACACTTATCTAAGAACTAGAGAAGTCATAAGTAAACCGAGTATAGTACGAGAACCAACCCCTTTGTCTTCATGGACGCTGGACAACATACAATACTCTGTATAAGTCCCTTGAGTCTAATAACTCATTCCCTGTGTGTCGTAGGTCGAAAACTGTACTTATGGTTAAGAAGAATTACACCGTCGTTCAATGCTCCTTACCTAACCATCCACTGATATAGGTAAATGTCATAGACATAATTTAAAAAAGGTATATCTCACTCTATGAAAATAGACGTACAGATATATCAATTTGAAATTGGTGCATAACGACGGATATTCAAAACCAAATTTTTGCCGTCCGGCAAACAACCCAGGTGACTTCCTCAAATATCACCGATTACAACGAATCCCGATATAATGAGGACGATCACCTAATTCCCAATAACTTACTCCCACTCATCATCTGTAAAACCATACAGATGTGAGAATCAAACCTGGTAAATACATACCCTGGAGCAAGTGTCTAATTGGGAAATCAGTTTTCTTTTAACAGTACACAGTGAAACTGAAACATTGAAATGTTTCGATGGGGTATCCTGGTATTCCTAGTAATGCCTCTTCCATTATCAGATTCACAACTGTAACCGTATATTTCTTTGCCACCTCTCCACATCCCTTCATATGTCTTTAGTCATTACCTTCTGTACACCCCTTTAGGCCAAATGGTTTTCTTCCTTCCCTACCGTTCGGCACCAGCCTATGGTTTGGAAGAAGACTATCCAATAAGCATAATGGGTGTACTGTCCTAATCCTAGGAGCACTCGCAATGCGAGAGAAGGTGAGGATAAAAGACAACCGAATAAACCTTATTCCTATTTCTCCTAAACCAGAATCCATCCCCGAACTGGAACAAGTTCCTTTCGAGTTCGTATATAACCATACGATGGAGTATCCAATAAACTGTGGATCTTCGTAGTGATACGGAGTGTCCTGGAGAAATACAAAGGTGAAGTGGGAGTGGTAATGAAATACTTGGTTTGGTCGTGAATAGCTGTCGCAATTTACTTCGCCCTCCTTCTAATCCCTTTCTTTGTCTTTACATAATACCTTCTGTACACCATTTAGGCTAATTGGTTTTCTTCATTCCATACCGGTCGGCACCTGCCTATGGTTTGGAAGAAGACTATCCAATTTGCGTAATAGGTGTACTATCTCCTAAACCAAGGAGTACTCGCAACCTGAGAGAAGGTAAAAGGAAAAGACAACTGAATAGTCCTATTCGTTTTCTCCAGAACCGGAAACCATCCTCGAATAAATTCCTTCGAGTTCATATATAACCATACGATGGTTTTGTCCAATGGAAGTGGACGTTCATAGTAACACGGGGTGTCCTAGAGAAAAGGGTAAAAGTAGGAGTGGCAATGAGGTTTGCAACTCTGACAATCCAAAAGCCAGTCTTATAAGAAGGTTCGGTCAACTTGGTCACTGAGTCATAGTCTAGGGTCGGGTCAATGGTCGCTGCCAAAGAGAGAGAGAAAAGAAACACTCAGCGTGCACTCTAACCTAGATCAGAATGGTTACCAATTTATCTAATTTGGAAACCTCCCACTGTACCGTCAAATTCTCCTCCAAACATGAAAGAAGAATTAGTCGGGATCACCCGAGGAGTAAACCAACTCATCAGTGGGAATCGGGATCCAACTATCATCGCATGATAACGTGACGGAATCCACTCACGTTATCACACTCCAGAAGGTATGCGCATATCTGGCAAGTTTCAGTTTCTTTAGAAACTCCCGATGTGATTTTTGCCCCATGCTCTTATGACCTTGACTTTGGCCAACAAATCATAAGTCACATGTCAAGTTCTACCCGTCATTCTCCAGGTTAATTTGAACCCACCCGTACCTACCCTTGACTTTGGCCAACAAGGCAGTACGACTGTCCCAAACCAACGCATCTATCTATGCTGCATATGAACACCCAATAGCTACCAAACACTGTTCCTTGACTTTGGCCAACAAACACAGCTTGAATACTATTGACTATCCATATGAAACGACGGAGGGCTACGAATAGTTTCTGGCGAAAACCTTTAACGTAATGAACTTGATATCGTTGAAGGAACCGGATAGCTTTATAAAAATATAGTGACAAAAACCTTTGCTAAAGAGGTCACTCCCGGTGAAGGGATCTCGGCTCTTTCCCCGTAGAATGAGGTGCAGAATATTCTAACTGAATACCACAATGCAAAGCAAAAGTAATCGGCTATAGTGAAGTTATTGCCCTGACGCAAACATCTGTCCGAGGGGTCACTCCCGGTGAAGGGATCTCGGCCCTTGCCTAGTCGACTGAGGAGCAGGATATTCCAACTGAATACCACTGTGCTAAACAAAAGTGAACGTCCTTGCAATAATAGCTTTTTGAAAAAATGTTCCAACAACATCAGATTAGGTTTTTTTTTAACTTGCATTGATCCGAATCAACGCAGTCCCATCAATTGATCACACCAATAAAGAACGAAAATAATGACGTACGTATATGCCATCCGCATTCGCCACTGGGTCCCGTCATTACCCGTTAGGTTAGCTAACTAACGAAAGAGCGGGGACTGGACTAGCGCGGATGCAAAACATATACAACATCTACTAGAATATATATCAATATATAATATTTCGCTCAAGGCGTGATGAAATGCAACATCACAGAAATATACAGCATCACAGAACAATACAGATATCTGGGATCCCCGGGTTTCACAGAGCCGCTACTGAAACCCGACGTTCCCCTGGTCGTGTGGATAGCCTGTGCAATGAAATCCTAGACCCCTACGGGCGCGGCAAGTTACTCGCCAAAACCTGAACCGAGGCAGCCCCCTTCAGCAACGTGAATGGACCATCCAGCACTTTACGGAATCCGGTAACTTGGGCACCCCTCCTGGGTCAACCTGTACCCCCTACGAGTGCGGCGAATAGCCCGCCAATTCTAGAGTGAAGCCCCCTCTGTCTCAATGCCATGAGATGCGGGCCCGTTGCCCTCTAGAATCCGGCTATCCGTGCACCCCTCCTTGGGGTAATCCTAGTACAGAAAGTAAAATATACATACAATGGGTACATCGACCGCAACCTGGTCGTGCCCCAAAAAAATAATACAAACAGGCAGTGACGACAGTCCACATGTCGGACGCTCGCCCCGCAATATCAAATGTACATAATACAACAAAAAACTGTACTAGCATTGCATCCAGGCTATCCCCCACGACCAATCCGCAACATCACAGCACAATCACAGAACATCAACGTGAATGTCACGTTCGCAAATCCGTCTAACCGGGCTATAGTAGTTAGACAGGATTTACCGATCAAGTGACATTCACGGTCGCAGATATAATGTAAATACTGTGAACTAATGTGTTTAAAATATTCGATCGATCAAAAATTACCAAGTGGGCCCCAAGCATTACTGTAGCACACAAAGAAATCTGGGCCCAAAAAATAATATTCCAAAACCCCAATTTCACTGTAAAAAGATCACTGTGGAAAAATGGTGCAGTGAACTCACTGAACTGTGGCGGAACCGCGGCGCCAAGGGGGTTTTGGCCGCGGTTCCGCGGCGATTCTACAGTATCACTATACCAAATTTTCACAGATGTCTTAGAATTCACTATACATCATTCTGCAACATACTGAAAAAATTTTCGAGCCAGAAAAAAATCGACAGAAAACTGATGCAAAGAAAATGTGGGTTTTTGGAATTTTGTTCAATCGAAAGTGTAAACACATTAGATAAAGCTAGACTAGGTTAATGGCGAGGCTCTGATACCACTGTAAGTGCACGGCGGCGCCCCGGCCGTCAATCCGACGCCGGAATGCGGAAGCGATGCTTTTCTTTAAACTTTTAAAACCGGCACCACCGCGCACTAAAACCCGGATCGGGCCATTAAACTAGTCCTAGCTAACTACAAGATGGGAAGAGAGATATACCGAGCGATCCGTGTCCTTCGGTCTTCTCATCGCCGTCCTGATCTCCCGCGGAATGTCCGGTCTCCACCTCCTCGCCGGAAGAGCACCCGTCGCCGGCTTCTTTTACGGGCTCCCGCCTCTGGTCCGAGGCAACTCGGGCATGAAGTTGGCGAGTCGACGTGCCCAAGGTTTGCTGTAGAATACGTGTAGAAAACTATGTCTCATTTGGGGTTGTAGGGAGTTGCCTTTTGGTGGAGGAAATGAAGTGTAAACTTTTGAGGTGAACCTTGAGACTTTTGCATGCAAAAATGAGATGAAAAATGGCACACCAAAAATTGTGTCAACCCCTATAAGGGAATGGCCGGCCACTTTTTATCAAGGGGGAGGAGGAGTGAGCCAAGTGAGGGATAAAAAATGCAAGGGAATAATGATAATCATGAAGTCAAATGATCACAACCATAATCCAACACTCCAAGAACAAATCAACTCCCATCACCAAAAAGTCATGCCATCATGATACTACAAGACTAGTCATGATGACTAAAGAAAGTCAAGTGATCATGACACAACAATATGCAAAAGACCACCTCCACAAATGCTTGTTTGCACAAATGCAAATAAGCTCTCCTCCACCAATCTTCGGCCAATGAAAGATACAAATGAAAATGGCCGAAACGGAAAGCAAACTGGCAACTTCAGAAAATTGATCCCGTAATAAATTACAGGAAAGCCCCGCTACTGTATATACATACCCGCATTTGTATTCCGACCGAATACAAATGCACTGAGACAAAATCTACACAGTACTATACTAGGATCCGGCTTAAACCAAAGCCCGCTAGTATAAACCGTCCGATCGTGATCCGTGCAATACCGCACGTATCTGATCGAACCCTGCCATATCTCCATACGGCCTCTACAGTGTTTCGCCCGAAAACTTGAGCAACTGAAGGTGGGGGACTCTAAAGACTCGTTAATACTATGGCTGTGGATTTAACCACTAGCACGTCAGAGGTATTAGCCATACATGACGGGCTACCAGCTATTGACCAAAAGGGACGTCGATGAGAGAACTCATCCTGACACTCTACTGAGCCTGTCAGTGACAATATCCATACAGTCCGGTCCGTTCGTCTATGAGCATCGCATGGCGGGCCTAGGGGGTTGGTAAAAGTCAGACCCCCAAAAGCGGTACAAGTCGTGTCGGAGTGTAGCCTAGAACACCCTGAGATACTACTGGAATACCTACCAGTAAATCTCCTGCCTTGGCCAAGGACTTCGTGTAATGGCTCTCCTAGACACAGCGCGACCTCACCCCCAATACCGGGAGAGACGAACCCCTGAAGATCCGCTCACTGCCTCCATGTTGCTCGGAACTGTACCCAACTAAAACCTGTTTGCACGTCTCCTTTGAGCGTGGTAGGGTAGTAATCAAAGTACAGTGGGAACTCACACGAGACAAATGACGATCCTCAGGTCGATGAACTAACCTGTACACATGTCACCAGGGAACTGCTATCTGACGTCAGGTATAAGACCAACTAGCATGTTCCCGGCGAGTCCTGTCCGGTGTACTCATAACCCAATGAGCACCTGTATACATCTTAGGTGAACCAACTGACACCAGTGGTTTGTAAGACCGGCCACCGTCCCTCGTCGGGGTCTCGACTGTATACACTAGTCGACTCTGGAGTATCGATGCCCTGTCTCGAAACTCCCACGACTAGGGACCTTTTAAGGATGTGCTTATAGACTACCAGCTCTCACGTATATGATCGCCCTCATACTGCTGGTAGTCAAGCAAGAATCCTAGGGGCTCTATCAACGTGTAATAGCGACTCGTAAGGTCACCTAAAGCAGTACACGATGATAAAGATAAACCAGATAGCATACTATCATCTTGAGTAAGACTGTCCTACTGGGACAGGTCCTCCCTCAATCATTGCAATCACGTGCCTGTGATCCAATAATTGACTCTGAGGGCACTATCTCCAACAGGCTCTACCGCGGAGTCCAAAAGGCAACAATGCAGTTTGGGTGATTGTTGATCGATTGACCAAGACAGCTCATTTCATCCCTTTTCGAGTTGGTCAATCAACAGAAACTTTGGCAGAGCGGTACATGCAGGAGATTGTAAGATTGCATGGTGTACCGGTGAGTATCGTGTCCGACCACGACACTTGTTTCTTATCACACTTTTGGAGGAGCTTACAGGAAAGTTTGGGGACTCGATTGAAATTTAGCACAGCTTATCATCCTCAGACAGATGGCCAATCGGAGAGAACGATCCAAACTCTTGAAGACATGTTGAGAGCTTGCATGTTAGACTTCAAGGGTTCTTGGGAGGATCATCTACACTTAGTGGAGTTTTCTTACAATAACAGTTTCCAGGCGACTATTCAGATGGCTCCATTCGAAACTTTATATGGTCACAAGTGTCGTTCACCTGTTTGTTGGGACGATGTTGGTGAACGAAGATTGTTGGGACCAGATTTGATCGTGCAAACAGTTGAGAAGGTTAACACTATCCGGAATCATATGAAAGCAGCACAAGACCGACAAAAGAGTTGGGCAGATACATCGATAAGACCTCTAGAGTTCGCCGTTGGTTATTTGGTATTCTTGAAGATATCACCGACTAGAGGGGTGATTCGTTTCGGAAGTCGAGGAAAGCTTAGTCCTCGATTCGTTGGACCTTTTGAGATTTTGGAGCGTGTTGGAGAAGTGGCGTATCGTTTGGCGTTACCGCAATCCTTGGCGAATGTTCATGACGTGTTTCACGTATCTCAACTCCGTAAGTATGTTCGAGATGAAACACATGTGTTGGATCATTCGGAGCTGACTATACGAGAAGATTTGACTTTTGAGGAGCGACCGATGTCGATTATGGATCGAAGAGAAAAGGTGCTTAAGAACAAAGTTATCCCTCTTGTACTTGTTTCTTGGGGAAATCGCTCGCATGGAGAATCAACTTGGGAACGAGAAGATGAAATCCGGCAGAAGTTTCCACATCTATTCTTGTAGTTTGTTGGTTGTTTATCCTTTCTTGTTCTTGGAATTTCGAGGACGAAATTCTTTTTGTAGTTGGGTATAATGTAACAACTGAGTTCAGTTATACCAAATTCTGTTTCCGTATTTTTTTATCTGTGGTATTTTATTTATTTATCGTGTTTGGGTGCGAATAGTAATTTTACATTTACTTTGCATTCGACCCGACCCGCTTGCTTGAACTTGTTGATTCATATTTATATATTACCCTGGCTTGTTAAATAGACACGTACATCTAGTATAAACTGCATATTGACATTTCATCGAGCATCGCATATTTTACATATAACATTTTAGGTCATGTATAATAAATTAAAATTGCATTTCATAGCCTGCATGATACCCTAACCCCGTGGTAGCGTCCGCGCATCTTATTCTCGTCCCGTTCAGTGAAACGGACGTGTTTGGATAGCTACGCGCACGTACGTGCGTCCGTTCTTAGGGGTACGCATTTTCGTTACCTAATTATTCATTTTAAAATTTGGAAGTTGCATATAATTTTCGTATTTTAAATCTAAATTTTTGGACCCGTCCCGGACGCATTTTTGAAATATTTTATATCCCGCTAAAAATTCAATTATTTAATTTTTAAATTTTATTCTGATATTTTTTTAACAGATCAGAAGATTTTTAAAAACAGTTTAAATCTTTTTTTAAATCTTTAAAATCCTTTCTTTAACTTTTCCTCATCTTTCTCTCTATCTTTCCCCTCCCTCTCTCCTCCCTCTCTCTCAGAATCTCTTCTCTCTCTCTCTCCTTTCTCTCTCCTCTCGCTCTCTTTCTCTCCTCTCGCGAACACTGTTCGCTTCTCGAGTGCGGTCACCGCTTCCCCGCTAGCGTCACCTCCCTTCTCTCCTTTCTCTCTTCTCTATTTAACAGCCCCTGCCTCGCCACGAGAAACCCATGCAAACTCCGCCGCCTCATCAAACCCTAACCCTAACTCCTCTGCCCTCGACCTCACTCCTCAACCTCGTCACCATCTTCTTCTCCTCCTCCTCATCTTCTTCTTCTTCTTCTTCACCCATTCCCGAGCATCTCCTGCAACTCCTCAACCCACAGAGCACCTCATCGCCGCCGATCACCTCCTCCTCTCGCCTCCACCTTCATCACCATCTCCTCCTCTCTATCTCCTTCTTCTCTCTTCTCCCACTACACCAGATCCCTGCACCCAAAACCCCAGCATACACAACACCCGAACCCAAACCCTAAAACCACAGAAAACCCTAAACACTAAACTCTAGCTTCGCCGGAGATCGTTCACGGCCGTCGACACCCTCACGACCCCTCCCTACAAACCCAGTGAGCAACCCTCTTCTTCTCATTCCTCTTCTTCCTCTTCCTTTCTTCTCTTTCTTTCTTTTCTTTCTTTTCTTTTCTTTAATTCTTGTTTTCTGTAGTTTGCCGGAATCCGGTCGTGCCGTCGACGATCCCGACGACCCAGCGAGCGTACCTGACCCGTGTGATCCCCTTGTATGTTGTTTGGATTCGTTCCGTGTACCGTGCACGCGTCGCGACTTTTTCCGCCGACGCGTGACGTTCCGTATACCCGTTTCTTGATCTGTCGAGGCACGTAAAACTTGCTACATGCTATTTATATTATTTTTATACGTATTTAATTGCATAGTAAACCTGTAATTTAAATCTAATACTACATGTTCCCTTTTAACATTTCAATGTTCCGTTTACATAATTTTAGATCTAAAACTTGAACATATCATGTTGCATATTAGATTACAATCCATTGTACCCATGTCCATATTCGAATCACATATTGCTTAGTTGTATAGCCCATAATACCATTTTAATATTTTAAAACCTTTCAGACACCGTCTGCATCCATTTAACCTATTATATATATAATTGCATACCTAGATCATTTAACCCATAATAATGAGATTTTAACATTTCATATTTGATAAAGTTGTATTTAATTAGTATTGGAACCATAACCCTAACTCAAATCGATAACCATGCATCCATATGTTTTAATCTGTACCTATTTGCATACCACATTACAATGTTCCATTTTATTGTTCCATTAGTACCCCATACTTGTTTTGTATACCCATGCTTATTTTTAGTTTGATTATGAGCACCCACGTGACATGTTGTGCACCCCTGACATGACTTGATACATCTACTACTTGACACGACGTGATACCGTGCACTTCTTGACATGACATGATACATATATATATATTACCTGACTTGACTTGAGGTACCATGGCTTTCTCTGTTACCTGATCTTGTTACTAATGCCAACAAACCTGACCTGTTGTCCCTACGGACATTTCCTGTTGTCTATCCAGACAAACCTGTACCTGCCTGATCCTATGTTGGCATTAGCTCCAGATTATTTAATACCTGACTTGAACATATATAACTTGGGGGTATGGGAAAATCAATGATGAAACCTGACTTGCAACTCGACAGTTCGATACCTTTACTGATCAGTCTTACGGGCTAGACCAGCCCCGGGGTGATGCTGCTGACATCACTCGTCATTACGTACTACCCTTTACTGCCCTGCGGCACGTCTCGGATTTCAGCCCGAGAGTCATAGACCGTGATCCCGGGCACGCACGGGATACTATTGAGTTACATCGATGATTCATCAAATTGATTTCAAATACTTGAGAGTAGTTAACACAGTAGACCAGTTTAGATTACTCACTGCACACTACCCTTCACTCTCCTGATTTATATTGTTGTTTTACCTGTTTTACCGTTCATGATCATACCTGCATGTTTTGCTAACCCATTTATATTATTGCTTGATGTTACGACGCACTGACTTCTGGGTTTTGCATGGCCCAGATCCTTTACCTTCGCTACAGGCCGAGCAGGAGTATTTCAGTCAACAGGCTGAGCAGTGAGGACTTGCTAGTAGTTAGTTCATTTTACTTTCGGTATTTTCATTCCTGATGTGAGCCCGCATTATGGGACATACATTCCAGTTTATTCTTGTATTGGATCTTTTGCTTCCGTATTATTTTATTCTTGACTCGTTTTATTCTGGTTTATGGACATGCGTTAGATAGTTTATTATTGTTCTTGATATCTCTACAGCCGTAATGTGATTGTGGAAGGATATTTCCTATCCACAGGTAGCATGGTTGGCTATGTCACGTGCCTATCTTAGTGTACTCTGGGAAGCGGGGCGTGACAATTAAATTCTTATGTAGAGTTAAACTCTAATTCTGTTTTGGAGGAATTAAATTCCTATGAATTTGGGAGAATTAAATTCTTATATAGGGTTAAACCCTTGTTCTGTTTTGGTGGAATTAAATTCCTATGAATTTGGGAGAATTAAATTCTCATATAGGGTTAAACCCTAGTTCTGTTTTGGAGGAATTAAATTCCTATGAATTTGGGGGAATTAAATTACTTAAACTCAATTCTCACTCTAAGTTTTGGATCTGCATGGCAGAATCTCCCCGATGAGAATTAAATTCTCAACTTGTTGGGAGATCTGCTTCTGCAGATCTTCAACCAAAGGAAGAACTAAGTTCTTATTCAGAAGAGTTAAACTCTTAAATTGAGAATTAAATTCTCTTTGTTTTATGGAACTTAGATCTCTTTCTCCTTTTTCACCTAGGGTTTCTTTTCTCTAAAAAGATCTTTTTTCTTTCTTTCTTGAGAATTAAATTCTCCTCTTTTTTTTCTCTCTGTTGTTGTTATCTCCCCAAAAAAGTAGATCCCCTCTCTTCTCTTCTTGGCTCCTATTTATAGGATAAAGAAAAGAATCAATTTGTTTTGTCAATCTTTCATTGAAAGATTTTAATTGATTTTGTAACCAACATGATCTTTTAGACCACTCAGTAAATTTTATTCACCATTGGATTTTTAATCCAAAAGATCTTTTATCTGTTATTCCTGGAAAATTTCAGGGAAATCTTTCCTTGTATAAAATCTTTTCATAAATTGGTGATTTTTAATCACCACTAGATTTTTAATCCAACGGTGCTCCATTTTACAGAGCACCATCTTTTTTGTTTAGAAAGATTTAGAGAAATATTTTTCCAGTTAGGGTTTTTGATTCCCTCATAATTAGAATTTAATTCTATTAATTCATAGATCTTTAGGAACCCATCACGTGTTAGCACATGACCCCCTGATTAAGCATTTGAGCAGAATTTAATTCTGTTGTTTTAAAGAACTCAGGAATTATCACGTGTCAGCACTTGACCCATGGTCACGTGTTGGCACGTGATGCCCCATTGGGGTTTTTCCTTATTATTTTATTATACCTTTAATTCTTTTCAGTGGGTTTAAAGGCCCATCACGTGTTGGCACGTGACCCCACTGATTAATTATTTCCAATTATTTATTTTATTCAGTGCCTACAGGCTTTTCCTGTAAATGGTCACGTGTCTGCACGTGATGCCCGGTCACGTGTGAGCACGTGATGCCTCATAACTTTTGATCCCGGATGAATTATGAGGCCCATAATATATCAAATTGAAGGATTTTTCGAGACAATTTCGATACCATTAGAATTTAGCTGTTTCTCATTCGGGAGTTTGTCAAAATGCAGCCCGGAAAATACTGGTTCGTATTTTCTTCCTTAGATTACACGTGCATAGCATATTTGCTCATAACTTTTGATCCCGGATGAATTATGAAGCCTATAATATATCAAATCGAAGGATTTTTCGAGACGCTTTCTATACCATTAGAATTTAGCTGTTTCTCATCTGGGAGTTTGTCAAAATGCAGTCCGGAAAATACTGGTTCGTATTTTCTTTCTTAGATTACACGTGCGTAGCATATTTGCTCATAACTTTTGATCCCAGATGAATTATGAAGTCCATAATATATCAAATCGAAGGATTTTTCGAAAAGCTTTTGATACCAACAGAATTTAGCTGTTTCACATTAGCGAGTTTGTCAAAATACAGCCCGGAAAATACTGTTTCACATTTTCTTAACGTATCGCTGCTATTTGATACCTTGGGCTCTTTTGCGCAAATTTTTTTTTTGGCGGGAACAATGGGCCTTTCTCCCTCGGCACGTATTAGTTGGTAGGATCTTCCATCGAACACTTTCTCGATGACGTATGGTCCTTCCCAGTTTGGCTCGAATTTTCCATTGGCATGTCGATTGGGGATGATCGGTCTTTTGAGGACCAACACCAATTTGCCTTTCTTGAAAGCGCGGAGACGGGTATCTTGTCATAGGCCCGTGACATTTGGGCTCGGTATAGCTCAAGATTTTGCTTCTCCGCGAGCCTATTTTCTTCGAGGGCGTCGAGCTCTTCAAGACGAAGGAGCACGTTTTCCTCTTCCGTATTCTCGTGCTGAACGACCATTCTTAAGCTTGGAACTTCGACTTCGAGGGGGAGGATCGCCTCCACTCTGAAGAGCAATGAGTATGGAGTGGACTGAGTTGGAGTACGGTGCGTGGTACTATATGCCCACAACGCCTCGTGAAGCTTGAGATTCCAATCTCTCTTGTTGGCTGAAGCATTTTTCCTCAGGAGCTTGCATAGAGTCTTATTGAAGGCTTCGGCTAGCCCATTGACTCTTGGATTATAGATGGAGGAATATCTCCAGTCTATCTTATACTGAGTAGCGAACTTTGAGAATTTGAAGCTCTTGAAAGAAGGCCCGTTGTCAGAAATGATTCTTCTTGGTGTACCGAAGCGGTATAGAATATTATGCTGGAAGAATGTCAGAATATCTTCTGTCTTGAATTCTTTTAGCGGGACAGCTTCGGCCCATCTGGAGAAGTAGTCTGTTGCGGCCAGTATGAACCGGTGGCCTCTGGATGATGGAGGATCAATTGGGCCAACTATGTCGGTTCCCCAAACTTCGAAGGGCCACGACGCCACCGTAGGATGCAACGGATTGGGATGCTTGTGAATGAAATCACCGTGAATTTGGCAGATATAACATTTCTTTGCATACTCTCCGCAGTCCCGTATCATGGTGGGCCAGTAATACCCAAGCCGTTTGATTTGAAGTCGCATCTTGGGGCCAGATTGGTGAGCACCGCAAACGCCCGAGTGAACTTCTTTAATGACCTTTTGGGCTTCGGCCAACGACAGACACCTGAGCCAGAGTTGGTCATATGACCTGCGGTATAACGTGTCATTTACAAACACGTATTGGAGAGCTTTCTTCTTCAGCTCAATCCTCGCAGATTTTCCTTCGGGCAGCTTGTCGTATCGGAAGTACTCTATGAAGGGTTCTCTCCAATCGGGCTCATCTTGGATGATCGAAGCTTCTTCGGCAGGATTGTTCTCTTGTTCTACGCTTTCTTCTTCACGCAAAGAGGCTAGAGGCAGAATTTTCCGGCTTCTGACTGTGATTAGAGTTTCGTCCATGTCAGGAACAGCTAGCTCTTTAGCTAAGCGAGCGAGTATGTCGGATTTTCTATTCAACGCTCTAGGGACTCTCATTAGTTCAATGTGAGTGAACCGTTTCATGAGTTACACCACTCGGCTTCTGTACCGAGCTAACTCGGGTTTGTATATCTTAAAGTCTCCACTTACTTGGTTGATGACAAGCTGGGAATCACCGTAAACCTGTAGCCGAAGGATTTCCATTTCTATGGCGAGCTCCAGACTAGCTATCAGAGCTTCATACTCAGCTTCATTGTTTGTTCAAGGCTCGGTGAGAGCAAAAGAACGCCGTAGGGTTCCCATCGATGGCGTGATGAACACCAATCCTATCCCTGCTTTTATCTCTGGGACGCTTGATTTGCCGGAGGTCCTTATTGATGAGGCCCCATCGAAATAGAGCTCCCAACATGGCTCGGTATCCTCAAGGTGCTATATTTGTTCATCGGGTAACTCGCAATTGAGCGGTGACCCTTCCGGTATGGGATGGGCAGTGAGAAATTCCGCAAGAGCTTGCCCTTTTACTGCTTTCTGAGGAGTATAAACTATGCCAAACTCAAGTAGCATGACAGCCCATCTCGACATCCTACCGGCTAGGCTCGCTTTGGTCATTAAGTGTTTGAGCGGGACGACCCTAGAGATCAACATAACCCGATGAGCGAGCAAATAGTGCCTCAGCTTCTTCACAGCGAATATCAGAGCCAGGCATTGCTTTTCGATCGAGGAATAGTTGTGTTCCGCCCCGACTAAAGTTCGACTGAGGTGTTAGAGGGCATTCTCTTTTCCCTCCTCGTTGTTCTGGGCAAGGAGCGCACCGAGTGACTCATCTAGCGCGGCAGTGTAGAGAATCAGCGGTTTATTTGGAATGAGAGCGGCCAGCACTGGAGGGTGCAACAAGTACTGTTTGATGCTTTTGAACGCTGCTTGACATTCGGCATCCCAGATAAAAGGAGCTCCTTTCTTCATGAGCTTTGAGAAGGGCTTACATCTCCCCGATAAATTTTAGATAAACCTCCGTCTATAAGCAAGCTTGCCTTGAAAAGATCTTAGCTGCGTCAGACTCTTTGGAGGGGGCATCTCCATGATGGCCTTTATCTTTGATGGGTCAACTTCGATCCCTCGATGTCGGACTATGAATCCCAGGAATTTCCCCGATGACACGCCAAAAGCACACTTCAGAGGATTCATCTTCAGATCGTATTCCCTCAGTCTGGTGAGAACGGTCCTAAGATCTTGGACGTGGTCGGCCTTGGCTTTAGTCTTAACGACCAGGTCATCAACATAGCATTTGACGAATTTATGGATTAGGTCATCAAGATATTGGTCATTGCCCTCTGGTATGTAGCATCTGCGTTCTTCAGTCCAAACGGCATCACCTTGTAGCAGTATATTCCAATCGGGGTTCGAAATGCTGTGTGTTTCTCATCCTCAGGCGACATCTTGATCTGATTATATCTAGACGAGCCATCCTTAAAGGTGAACAGCTTGTAATTTGAGGTGTCATCGACCATCATTTCCATGACCGGTAGCGGGAAGTCGTTTTTAGGAAATGCCTTGTTGAGGTCCCTGAAATCGACACAAACTAGGATCTGTCCATTTTTCTTCTTCACTGGGACTATGCATGTGATCCAGTCCGCATATTTCTCTTCCCTGATGAAGCCGACATCGATGAGCTTCTTGGTTTCCTCGATGAACTTTTCTTCCAGTTCCCTTCTCATTCTTCGAGAAACTTGTTTGACTGTCTTAGCATCAGGAGATATAGCCAGCTTATGCACGGCCACGTCAGAGGAGAGGCTAGGCATTTCTTTGTACGTCCACGCGAAGCAGTCGACGAACTCGTGCAGCAGGGCGATTATCTGCTCTTTCATTTCCTCTGACAAGAGTGAGCTGATGTAGGTCGGCCTTGGATTATCGGGCGCTCCTAAGTCAATCTCGGTTAGCTCGTCAAAGGTTGCTTGTCAGCCATCTTCGAGCTCTTGAGGAGCTTCTTCTGGCTCGGCTAGCTCGTCTTCATCATTTGACTCTTCGCCGGCTTCCCCAATATGGATCATGTAGCATGCCTTAGAATCAGGCTAGATGAAACCTATGCCCCGCCTATCTGGAATTCGTCCATCGATGAGTGCTCAGACCTGAGGTGGATGCCATAGTCCTTCGTAAAACTTTGCTTCGGACTCCATTTGATATAACCGGCATCCGCACTTTTTAAAGTATTTCCGCATCTCGGGTGCATAATATCTTGGATTGAGGATGACCCTTATGCCTATCTCGTATGGAAGGCATGCGACGGACAAATCGTCCGGGTGCACAACAGGATTTGACCCATAAAACAAGATGCCCTTCTGTCCACTTTTCCTTCCGGGAACGTAGAAAGTTTTCAGCTGATCCACGGTGGAGACTGACAGTGCATTGAGCTCTTTGCACATCCGCTCCGGCACCCTTGTGACGGCTAGGGGCCCTTCTGCAATTTCGAAGGTCTCTCGTAGTTTCGCTTGCTGCATGGGGGTTCAATCTGCACAGCTGTTGCACGGCAGGTACTCTTCCTCTGACTCTTCAGTGTCGCTGCCAAGATGAGGGCGGACCTTGCTGCTAGATGGGCCTTCAGTATCGGATTCTTTTGTATCGCTACCGAAACAAGGGCGAGTTCTACGGAAGGACGGACTTCCAGCGTCGGACTCATCAGTGTCACTACCGAAACGCGGGCGCACTTGGGTTTTTTTGCTTTTGAAAGTGACAGCCGGCTTAGATTTGCTTTTGAGTCTTGGGGCCGCTCTATCCTCAGTCAGTTGTGGCTTAGCATTTTGGTGGTTCATAAAATACCGAGAATCTTCATATCGGACTTTATGCACACCGAACGGCTGGATGTCTCCGTCAATGCGTCTTTCTTCGCCATTTTTAGTATACTTCATGCATTGATGGAGAGTTGACGGAACAATGCCGTAATCGTGGAGCCACGGCCGTCCCAAGAGAATCTTATAAGATGCGTCGGCGTCGATCATGTATATCTTAGCTTCGGTTTGCAGATCCCCAAATTTGATTGGCAGAGCTATGGACCCTAGAACTTGCTGGCAGTTTTGATTGAAGCCTTGAATGACAATCCTTTCTCTTGACAGGTGTCGGACGTCCATTGACAAACTCTTCAGAGTCCGCAAGTTCATGATGTTCACTGAGGACCCCGGATCAATCAATATGCGATTAATCCGATCTCCGTCACTGTACCCAGTCACGTAAAGCGGCCGATTATGCTCAGCCGTTCCCAGTAGCAAGTCTTCGTCCTTAAACGTGACTGCGGTGGCTTGCAAAGTGTACTGAGCTTCTTTCATATTAATTTCCGCAAAGCGAGTCTGATACCACTCAGGGTTTTGTAGAGCATGAATGAGAACATCTCTAAGCTCTTGAGATAGAACCAAGGCATCGTAGATGCTAAGGAGAGACGGAAGCTTTCGGAGGTGGGCCAAGACATTATAATCTACTGGGGAAGGACTCGAATCTTCATGAGCAAGTTCTCTGCCATCTTCTTCATTAGCGACTTGTTTTTCCTTCTCTTTTGGGGCGTTGCCCTGATTTGGCGGTAGAGCCTTGCCGCTTCTAAGCTGGATTTGGTTGGCCTTTATGGCGAGCTCCTCGTCCTCTTCGGGAAAACAGAGCTCCTCCTCAGAGTCGCTGCCAAGATGGATGGCGTAGCAGGTCACTATTGGGATCTCTTCATGGGAGTCTTCTTCTAACTCCTCCAAAATTTCAGCCGCTTGTATAGGGAGAAACTCTTTCAATTGAATCAGAGTTCTTTCTTTCTGTTCATATTCTTCGAGGGAATCGATATATTTTTGAATGGTCGATCTCCCTGCAGACTCCTTTTCACGCCGAGCTGCACTTTTCTTCTTCTTGAGCTTTTTGGATTTTGAGCCTGATGGAGCCGCATTGGCAGCTGGAAAGGTAGGCTTCTTTTGCCCTTCCCATTCCGTCCTGGGCTCTTTCCGAAGTAGCTTTAGCATCTTCTTTGTCTTATTAGATATGTGTGTACTCCATGGAGGCCACGATGAGCCCGTTTCATTTCTCAGGACAGCGGGTTCGGCTGTCTGCTCCCAGAAAGCTTCAGCTTCTGTCTGTATAAAGTTGGTGGTTGCGACTTGATTGTTCACCAACACACTTTTGGACAGCTCGATCTCTCCAGCCTTGTACTGCTTCTCGACCCAGTCCTTGAAGATATAGCAATCCTCGATCGCATGGCTCACTACTCGGTGGTACGGGCAATACAGGGGATTGTCGATCATTTTCGCTTCTTGAGGTCTTTTCGACTCTGGCAATTATAGACCGTAGTTCAAGGCATCTTTAAATATCTTGTGGACCTTGTCCCTCCTGAAAGAGTAAAACTTGTTCTTTTTCTCCTCTAGGGAAGGCCTTTCTCCTCCTAGCACTGGCTTTCGAGACCGGTTGGTTTTAGATTCGCCCGCCCTTCGCTTTTCTTCATTGTCGGACGCATTGAAGACATTGGTACTGCTGGAACTCCCGCTTCTGCGGTTGGCGTCCCTCTTGCTTTTCCAAGTCTTGTCTCTCTGAGAGTCCGGGGTGGACTCTTGCTTTGAGCGTTCCAGCATTTGGACTTTCTTGGTTAGCTCTTAAAACGTCTTGAGGCCTGCTGTACACAAGAATGGGACCATCCAATTGCTGAGGTTCCCAATGAGAAGGTTGACGGACTGGTTCTGCTCCAGCGGCCGTTCACACTTGACTGTGAGATTACGCTATCGGGCGATAAAGTCGGTATTGCTTTCATTCTTCTCCAGCTTGGTCCTTACAAGGTTGGCAATGGAGATTTTATTACTGACACTCATGAACTTTTGCCGAAACAGAGACTCCATTTGGGCAAAAGTAATAACGGACCCGTCTGGTATACTCGCGTACCAGTCGAAAGCGACACCAGTCAGGCTGTTGACAAACTGACGAAGAAGGAGCGCATCATTGCCCCCTGTATTTCCGCACGATGCTTTAAGGTGGGCGACTTGCTGATTTGCATTCGTCAAATCTTCCGAACTTAGGAATGACGTAGCCGCTCGGGAACTCGATCAGATCGTACTGTGCGGGATATGGCCGCTCACTACTGTCGATTTCTTTCTGAGCTTCAGCTTTGGCCACTAATGTTTTAACCTTGCTGGTGACCAAATCCATTATCCGATCTTGTGTTAGCGGGATGTTGTTATCTGGGGCCAAGGCGTCCCCAGAAGCAGAATGTGGCCGGCTTTCGTGCGGCTCAACGAATCTTGGACTCAAAGGGACGGGCATCGGCCGCTTCGGATTGTCATCACCCGGCTCATGAGTAGCGACTTGTGCTTGATTGGGAGGCGCTTGAGCAATTTGAGCCGTAAGCTGCATCACAACGTTCGTTAGGTTGTCAATTTTCGAATAGAACTTGGCCATCTCTTTATCTTTGCTCTTGAGCTGTTTTCGAAGCTCTTGAAGCAGTTCTTGCTCCGCGGTCCTGGGGCGGAAAGTCGGCTCTTCCTCACTGTCCGAGCTTGACTCTGCCTGGATCGAAGGGTCCTTCTGCCTATCGTCCTCTTCGAGAGGGTTTTCATCATCCAGCGGAGGCGGCTGTTCTTGGGAAGCAGCAACCACATTCAAGCCAGATTGGGCTTGGGATGTGGTGGCCCCCTCCTTGCTTTTGCTGCGAAGGTTATCGCTGGGGCGCCCGCCTGCCATATAGACCGTATGGATAATATATCCAGCCGTCCTTTTATCATCGGCGGCTGATTTCATGGATCGCTGCCTTGACTCCCCTGTTTTGGTAGCGGGCAGTCGATTGAAGGCGGCTGGCCTGACCGGGTTCTTGAATGGTGACGGCGCTTCTTTTCTGGATCTGCCCCGCTGCTTTCGTGCGGCACAGAGCGCCTGATAGACTCTTGACGAAACAGTGTCATACTTTTTCTGCTGGGGCCGGGACGCGTCCCTTTGTAGCGACGTTCGGACCGCTGTCTTCTTGATTCTGGCGGTCATAGCATTTTTCAGAACCCACTTCAGAGGTTCGAAGGAATTGCTGATCTTTACGGCCGACTCAGCCGTCGTCGTGGAGTAACCCTGCTTTCAGACCCTCATAAGACTCCACTTGGCTGAAGTCCTGGCCCTCTTGTTGGCTCGATACCTGAGCCTCTTCTGGCTTAACTTTTCTGTTTTGAGCACTTGGCTGGTTATGGCTCTTCGGGAAGCCGCCGTAGACCGGGCCATGGAGGACCTTGAAGATACGCCTGATTGTGCATTGGTTGGAGTCACCGCCTGAGCTCATCCGTAAAATTTGATGTTGCCCTTTGTACCGGAAGTTTTGCCCCCAGCTGGAGCGCCAGAGAGTCGTTCAGACACCGTCTTAAGCTTCGGTTATGGTGCCTTGGCGATCACAACATTCGGCCTCTTGCCTTTTGAGACCGGCTTGGCCACTTGTTTCGTCGGGATTTCTGCCAGATGAGCGCTTCCGGCAGGGTAGATGATGACGGAACCAAACTGGCGGGGCAGTTCCTCCCACTGTCGACTGAGGCTTACGGGGAGAACCACACGAGCATTGACCTTGACCACGTACGGGATCGGGGTCGCGTTGGAAGCTGAATTCGTCTTGGGAGACATTGTCGTTGAAAGTTGATTGCTTGAAGACCTGCATGAAAGAGCATTATTTTAGTATAAATATAGATATGTATATTGATTGAGTTCGCATGAACGTTTAACCCGAAATATGGGAGGAGAGAAAGGTCCCACCGGGCTTGCCAGAATCTGTAGGGTGTTTTTCGTCACCCCATTGAGATGGGAATACGCGCATACTCGCCAGGCGTACTAAAGATTCCCCCTGCCTCGGGTAGGCCGGGGTTTATGGATTGTGGGGATCCGAATCTCCGACAGCCGCGGACCAAGCTGCCGTTAATTACCCCTCGTCTTTGGAGGGAGGGGAACCTCCGATTGACGGGTTAAACTGGTTATGCGAACTCAATGTGCATTGTACCTGTGTTTTGTTTTGGAGGGGGCTTGGATATATCGGGAGCCACGCAGAGTTTTTACGGGGGTCCCGCTACTCGGATAGCAGGCTGGGGGTCAAGGGGGCTAGCAGCCCCCTTGCGGGATGCGGGGCAGCGCCCCGGCCCAAATTTTTTTTGAGAGGGATAGTGTTGTACAGTATGTGTGTGTGTGTATGTATGTATGTATGTGTGTATGTATATATATGAAAAGGGAAAGGGCATCCAAAGGATGCGTGGGAAAAAGCTCCAACACTTTGGGTGCTGGCGCAAGAGCGCTAGCGCTCTGAGCGTAAGAGCGCTAGCGCTCCATGTGTCAGCATGTGGGCGCTCCGGCGCTAGCGCTTTGAGCGCAAGGGCGCTAGCGCCCCACGTGTCAACACATGGGCGCTCAGGCGCTAATGCTTTGGGCGCTAGCGCCCCATGTGTCAGCATGTGGGCGCTCGGGCGTTAGCGCTTTGAGCGCAAGGGCGCTAGCGTTTTTGAACGCTAGCGCCCCACGTGTCAGCATATGGACGTTCGGGCGGCAAAAGAGACTTGGTCCCTGCAATGGGAGTTGTACTCCCGGAAAGGAGCATTTATTATTTTGTGTGTGTGTGTCTATATATATATATATATGAGGAGTTAAACTCTTAGGATGTTTTGAAGCTGATGAAGGGCTTCTCCCCTTGAGCCCTAGTTCTTCCCCAAAGTGGGGCTTCTGGAGATGGGTCTCCTTCTTCCTCCTCTGTTGGCAGGATCTTGAAGATCAAGAGATGTGAGATTTTAAAAATCTCGTCTTTTTGAGATCTGATGGCAGATCTGAGTTTCCCTTTGTGGGTTTTGTGGTGAAAAACTATTTAGTTTTATAAAAGGAAGAGTAAAACTCTTGATTTAATTCAAAAGAAAGTAGAAGGTTTTAGAACCTTGAGGAAGGAGAAGATCACAGATCTGAATTTTTTTGGAGAGAGAAAAATTTGTGAGATATTTTCATTATCTTTGCCTTTATAGGCTATACACTTTACATATAGCCCCTTGGACTTCACAAAATGGCATTTTGCCTATCCCATGGCTCATGTGCCATTTCTTTTTGCACTTAAGCCATGGGCTTTTACAAAAATTTGGCTTTATGCCCATTTTCCTTATATTTAATCATAAAATAAAATAAAAGAAATACAACAAAATTATTTATTACAAAATTTTTATTTTGGCATAGGGGAAGGCCGGCCGCTTCATGTTCGGGCTCGACCCGAGCAATAGCCCACTTGACCCGGGGCTTGGGCCCACTTGGCTTGGGGTTGACTTTGATCTTGACTTGGTCAACCAAGGTGTAAATTTTTACCCCAACAGTTATATTATTGATATACGCATTCTTTTTGCAATTACTTATATAGCTGATACTCGATTGTCTAATTATAGGTGGTGCGTCCTCGTCTGGTGCAGGGGCCACTCCCGTCACTTCCATACCCCCCGCTCAGTCTGCAGGTTTGTATGAATAAATATAAAATATTTATTCATTTTACATATCTTTTAAGAATAAACATGAACTTCATGTAATTTTATCGATGTTTATTTTCTAGTTGGAGATGCGTCCATGTCCGGGTCACCGGCTGTTCGTCACCGGAGGAACTATCGTCCCGCTCGTGCTGCTGCTCGAGCCCAGGCTCATGCTTTAGTCACCGGAGATATATATCACACTTCAATTTTCGTTAAACCTTGATTTCTTAATACCACTTTGTCTTAATATTGATTGTCTTGATATTTCTTGTAGACGCAGGGCTTCCCCATTTCGAGAGGGGGACTCGAGGCCTGAATCAGTCCCACAGGCTGAGGCCCGACAGAGCTAGGGGGAGGCAGCATTCCCCCTCTTTTTTACCCCTGATTATTGCTATACCTGCGATTATGCCAAGTGGTTCGGCCGGTATATGGGGGATGAGAGCCGCCTCGTGAAAACTATCCACTTCACGTTGAGTGGGGCGACCAGCACCGGCGCTCATTCGCCCTCTTCTGGGATCAGGCTCGGATATTAATATATATTTTCATTTGATTTATCCAATATATTTATTATTTACACTTGCAATCTAATAACAATGTTTTTTTTGTATTTTCAATTGGATTACGATTTTCAGCCTGTACCCGACCCTGATCACCCTGGGAGGGTGCTCGATCTTCACGCTCTGTACAATGGCCTGATGAAGAACATGCAGACGAAGGTCCGATACAACAGGAATGAGCTAAAGATCGACTGCTATTCCCTGTGGATGGCGACCCCCGAGGCAGAGAGAGCGGCCCTCCTACATACTCCGGCCTTTACGAGAGTCGACGTAGATACATGGCTTCTATTGTGCCAATATTTCGACTCTCATCGCAAATAGGTATGTATTTTAAATGTAATTCATTGTTTAGTATATAATTTATTTTTTGTGTTGCTTAATTAGAAAACTAAATCTGAATGTGTTGTGCAGAAACAGGCCGATCAAAACAAAGAGAATAGGAAGTCGGCGAAGAGGGGTCGCCCCACTTATACAGGTGGCTCGAGGAATATTACTCGTGCCATGGAGTTATCGGTAAATTACAATAGACCGGCCTTTGTGATATAATATAATATTAAGAGTTATTTTCTAATATATCTAATATTAAGAGTTATTTTATAATATTGCAGAGAGCTCAGACCCTGGCGCAGGGTGGTACACCGAGCGTGCTGTCCGCGTATCTTGCCATCCACGGCACCTCGACAGATCCCGCCACGGGCGAGCTTCGATACCCCGACACCGCTACCCAGGAGTATTGCGTAAGTGTTAATATTTATTCAACCCCTATTTGAAATTTTTGTTTTGAAAGGTTCAAATTTAAATGATATACTTATATTTTACTGGTTAATGTGGGTGTAGGAGCGGGTGGTTGAGCAGGCGGAGGCATCAGGATCGATTTTACTGGACAGAACGATCCGATGCTGCTGACCCCAGTCCTAGACGCCGCACACGGAGGGCACTACGGAGGTTTGGAGAGAGGCCGGGGACTGGGTCCTAGCAGGGCCCATATGAGGTTGGACTCCACTCCGGCGGTTACTTCCTCTATCTCCCGTGAGCGACGTTTCGAGCAAGAACTGGACACCTTGAAGGCCACCGTTCAGGAGTTGAAGGAGATGTTGGTATGTATACTACTTAATAGTAAAATATTATGTCATATTATAGATAGCAACATGTCCAATATTAGTACGTAGCCCGAGCTTATTTGGTTGTAGACTTAACATTGATTAATCATACATACATATCTAATTAAAATAAACTACGGTTTTCCAAACTAGATATCCAAACGAGGCCTAAGTCCCTAAGTATACATAGATTGGGGTTTCGCAATAACTTGATAATGATACGAATTCGACTAATACACAGTTCTTACTCGTTTATTACACACAAAAATTGAACAGACGCGACAGGGTGCATCAGCTGAGCCTCCACACGCATCTCCTTCGGCTGCGGCTCTGCAAGCCACTACCTCGGCTGCGGTTGCGCAGACAACTCCTATAGCTCCACTGCCCGCTCAGACTCCCGCAGCTGCGGCTCCGCAAGCTACTACCTCGGCGGCGGTTGCGCAGACCACTCCTACAGCTCCACAGCCCGCTCAGACTCCCGCACACTCCGCATTGCTCGAGATATTGACTCAGGGTATATCCGAGGAGCAGGCGCACGGCGTTTATCAGAGGTGGAGCTGGACCGAGCTAGGGTAGCTTTTTTATTCTTATATTTTAAACATGTATTTACTTATATGATACATATTGTATATATTTTTGACGATATTGATATTGGTGGTGTTTGCGTGTTTATATTGATTTAGATTGATATCGTATTCTGCTTGTTGATTTCTTTTGTATATTATGCGTGAGATGTGATTATGAATACTGCGGTATATATTCTACGTGTTGATTAATTTTATATATGATGTATATATTATTGTGCATAAGGCGAGAGAAAAACCGGCAGCCCTTTTTTTAAAAAAACCTGATAATATATCCCTACGGATTAATCCGTAGGGGCAAAATATCAGGATACCTGATATTTTGCCCCTATGATCTCAGTAAGAGAGGGTTATACTTGTCCCTACGGATTTGACCGTAGGGGCTTAAACATGCCCCTACACAGGTATCCGTAGGGACAAAATATCAAGATACCTGATATTTTGCCCCTACACATCTGGACCTACGCATGTATCCGTAGGGGCAGACATTTAGCCATACGGATAACTCCATAGGGCCAACTATTTTATTTTATAAACCGATAAATTAAATAGTTTTTTTCCCTACAGTCTAATCCGTAGGGACATATGGACCTACACATTACGCCGTAGGGGAAAGTATTTAACCGTAGGGGCATGTTTAAGACTAAGACCTGCACCTACGGCGTTTGCACCTACAGGGTAATTTCTTGCCCCTACGGATATATCCGTAGGAGCAGTGGTTTGCTCCTACGGATAAATCCGTAGGGGCAACCCCATGTTTAAGGCTAAGACGTCGGGTTATTTGTTCCGTCGGCTATAAGCCGACGGAATAAATATACAACCCGACGAAATATCGCTTAAATAAGCTAATGGGGACCCAGAATTTTTAATAATTTTATTAAGTTTTTTCATCGGCTGTAAACCGACAGAATAAATTATTAAATATAACAACCCCCGAATCTATTTCTTCTTATTTCCCCCTAAATCCAAGCCCAAAAGCCCTTAGACCCGCCGCTCCTCTCCTCCTCAGCTCTGAACGACCCCTCCCCCCCCACGAATGGATCCACCGCTCCTCTCCTCCGACGATAAGCTCCTCTATCTCTGCCACTTTCTCGCTCTCACGCTCACTCGCAGTCTCCCCTTTCTCTCTAAGGCAATGGTCGCCATTGAAGATCGTCACCGATAAAGAGCCGTCGTCGAAGCTTCCATGTTCGAGCTCGGCCCTTTCGATAGTAGGTAAGTAAAATTTGTTAAATTTTAAACTTCTTGTTTAATTTTTATTTTTTTGTAAATTGGGTAAAATTGTGATGTTGTTGATGATGTTGTTGATGATGGGTTAGGGAAGGTTTGGGTTGGGGGTTGAGGGTTAAGTTTAAGGTTTTAATGTCAGGGTTAGGGTTTGGGTTGGGGGTTTGGGTTTTGCATTAGTGTTAGGGTTTGGGTTGGGGGTTAAAGTTAGGGTTATGGTAACTTAGCTAATTTTTCTAGGCAAATTATTGAAAATCAACAATATTTAAGGGTATTTAAGTGAAATTGCACCACTAGTTGAGGGTATTTTAGTTAAATTTATAGTAATTTAGTTAATTTAAAAAGACGAATTGTTTCTCTAAATTTGTTAAGATAGTTTAGTGAAAAACCAGCTGTAGGGTATTTTTCTTCACCCCATTGAGATAAGAATACGCGATCGCTTGTCAGGCGTACTACAGATTCCCCCTGCCTAGGATAGACGGGGGTTTATTGATTGTGGAGATCCGAATCTCCGGCAGCCGCGGACTAAGCTGCCGTTAATTACCCCTTGTCTTTAGAGTCAGAGAACCTCCGATTGACGGGTGAAACCGGTCATTCGAACTCAATGCGATGTGTTGGTGTTTTTTTTATACAATAATTGGGACGTGTTCATTTTTTGTTCCATTTGTAAAATAAAAAGATATATATTTTTTATATAAAAAACAAAAATAAAGAAATATTTTTTATATTATTTATAATTTATTTTTTAATAAAAAAAGATTTAAAAAGAAGAAAAGAAGAAAAAAGAAAAGAAAAAATGAAGGGGGGCTTCCCCCACTCACGTGAGGGGGGGGGGGGGGAGAAGAGGCTCCAATTTAATGGGAGCCTCCCCTCACGTGAGGGGGCCAAAAGGCTCCCATTTAATGGGAGCCCTCCCCATCACGTGCTCTCACGTGGAGGGGGGGGGGCTAAAGGGCTCCCATTAAATGGGATCCCTCTCCTTCATGTGACCTCACGTGAGGGGAGGGGAAGGCTCCCATTTGATGGGAGCTTCTCCCATACGTGGGGCCCCAAAATTAATTAATTAATGATTTTTTTTACCATATGGAGTTCAATTCCGAAAGATTTTTTTTTTGTGGAGTTAAACTCCAAAATAATTTTAAATGTGGAGTTCAACTCCAAAATTTTTTTAAAATGAAGTTTGACTCAAAAATGATTTTTATTATGAAGTTAAACTCCAAAAAGGGTTTTAAATAGAGTTCAATTCCAAAAAGATTTTTATTGTGGAGTTGAACTCCAAAAGAATTTTAAATGGAGTTAAACTCCTAAAAATATTTAATGTGGAGTTAGACTCCCTAAAAAGAACTTTATTGTGGAGTTATACTCTAAAAGAATTTTTGTTGTGGAGTTAAACTCCAAAAGATTTTTAAATGGAGTTCAACACCAAAAAAATATTTTAAATGGAGTTCAACTCCAAAAAGATTTTTATTGCGGTGTTAAACTCCAAAAGAATTTTAAATTTGGAGTAACTCTAAAGGAATTTTAAATGGAGTTCAACTCCAAAAACATTTTTATTGCGGAGTTAAACTCCAAAAGAATTTTAAATGGAATTGAACTCCCAAAAAGATTTAATGTGGAGTTAAACTCTCCAAAAAGAATTTTATTGTGGAGTTAAACTCCAAAAGAATTTTTGTTGTGGAGTTGAACTCCAAATTTTTTTTGGATGGAATTCAACTCCAAAAAGATTTTAAAAGGTGTGGAGTTAAACTCCACTAAATGGGAGCCTTCCCCTCACGTTAGAGGGAAGAAAGCTCCCACTTAGTGGGAGTTCCCCCTTCCTCACGTGAGAGTGGGAGCCTCCCCCTCACGTGAGAAGGAGGGAAAGCTCCCACTTAGTGGGAGCTCCCCTCTTCCTCACGTGAGAGGGGGCAGGAGCTCCCAAAAGAACCTTTTTTTAATATTTTTTTTATTTGATGGAGTTAGACTTCAAAATATTTTATTTGGAGTTAAACTCCCAAAACAATTTTATTGGGAATTAAACTCCCAAAACAATTTTACTTGGAGTTAAACTCCAAAAAAAGGTTTTTATTATGGAGTTAAACTACAAAAAAAATTTATTTGCGGAGTTAAACTCCAAAAGATTTTCTCCTTTCTCTTTTGAGAAGAAATCCAAAATGGGTTCTCTTGAAACTCCAAGATTTAGATCTTGGATGATAAAAAAAAAAGACCCTTTTTTTTCTCTTGACGGAGTCTTGGAATATGCGTTTATGGTAAAACTTTATTTAGTTTAAAAAAAAGAGAGAGCTAAGCTCTTGATTTATTTGGAAAATGAAAAGGAAGAGGAAGAACTTGGAAAGGATAGAGTGGAGGCACAAACCCTAGTTTTTGGGGAGAATGGAAAAGTCGTCATAGATATTTTCATCATGTTTGCCTTTATAGGCTACACACTTTACATATAGCCCCTTGGGCTTTGCCAAATGGCACTTATGCCACCCCATGCCTTATATGCTTATCTTTTTGCACATAAGCCATGAGGTTTACAAAATTTTAGATTTTTGCTTATTTTACATACATTTATATATATATATATATACATATACATATACATATATACATACATATACATATACATATATACATATACATATACATATATATATATATATATATATATATAAAGAATTACATTAAACCAATTTATGGCTTCATTCCTTGAGTAGGACCCTCCTCAGTGGTTCAAAGCTGTTCCCAGTTGGGACAGCAGCGTTGACTTCCACCATTGGAGCTGGCGAAGTCAATCCAGAAGGGGAATTGCCCCCAGCCTTTCTTACTCGGCGCCAGTGGCGACGTCGAGTATGTCGAGCCGACGGTACTGGCTCAGCTACGGGGGTGGCTTCATCGTGCCCCCTGTTCTGATGAGAGTATGCTGTTGGCGCCAGCCTGTCAAAGACAGATGCTCGCCGAGAGGGAATGGCCAACCTTGAAAAGGCCAATTTTCGTGCAGGGGAAACGACCTTGGTTACTTCACCCGGAGTGGGAGCTGAAATGGCTAGTCTTGTGAAGACCGACCCCTTAGCCGGAGAAGCCGCCTTGGTGACTTCAGGAGTAGGAATAGCTATCCGCTTCGGGATAATGCTTTCTGGTATTGAAGGCTTCTTCACGGGCCCATTGGAGTTTTGGCCCAATCTGTTGAAAACTGAAGCACTGGATTTGGGCGACCCGTTGAGAGGGGCCGCAATAGTTGCAAGCCGATCAAAGACCGACTTCTCGGAGCTTCTTGCGATGGTACAGGAGCGCTGAAGCTCATTGGCGGGAGCATGGTCCCGAAGAACAACCCAGTGGTGGCTTGGGTCACTTGTTCCACCAGCATTGTGAAAAGGGAGGCCGCTTGGGGCCCGTAGGTTACTCCTCCAGATGAGGCAGCACGGGAGTTGCAGTTGCAGTTAGTGCAGTTTGAAGCCATTGATATTTTTTTTCTCTGCATGGGAGCAAAACCAAATCTTAGTACCTTGAACCCAAGGGCAACCATATTAGACCGCGATTCATTCGCGAACACAACACACGAAGTGTGGAGTGGAAAGAGGAAAAGGTCCCACCGGGCGTGCCAGAATCTGTTCTCCGCCGAACACAGGAGACACGACCACGCAGGTCCTTCTTGACTGAATTTCGAGGGCAGATGCTAATTGGTGCTATCCATCCACCTCTATGAAGATGCCAAGTTGATTTATGACACCGTGTATCGAAGGTTTGGATGGATGTGGCCGATGTAGCAGACTTCGTCAGATTCCCCCTCGTTGAGGGGTTTTTGATTGTGGGGATGCTTTTCCCTACAGGCGTAAGCCCCTGCCGTTAATTTCGGTACCGCATCGCGGTAACCACTTTCTCCTTCTCCAGATGGTCACTTCGTGTCTTGTGTGTTTGTTTTATTTTTTGGTTGCCCGTGGATTGTATACGAAGACTAATTTATGTTGTCGCCCATAGGGCTTGGATTAGTCCAAATCCGTATCTTCTTAGATTTGGGTTTAGGGGTTGGGTTTAAGGATACGTTAGTCTCATTTGAGACTAAGATCAACTTAAACGTTTGTTAAGCATACAATGGTCTAATTTTAAATTAAGATCCACTTAACGGGATCGTTTAGATCCAACAAAAGAGCATTTGGACTCTATTGTTTAGTTTAGGGACTTTGCGGTCGATTGCCAGTTTAAGGACATGGTGTTCCAATGTTAGTTTAAAGACATCTCGGTCCAAGGTTAAGGACATCATAGTCCGTGGGTTTAAAGGGACCCCACAGTCCGAGGTTAAGGACATCATAGTCCATGGGCTTAAGGACCCCACAGTCCAGTTTAAAAACGTCATAGTCTATGAAATGTATGGTTGTCGGGACCCGTCACCTCTCTGAAGGTGTTGAAGGATTACAACGACATATATCAGAGGGGTTCAGAGATGTACCCTTGAACTAATTTTGGTTGAAAGATCTGTGGTCCAATTTGGGGCTAAGATCTGTTAAAAGATTTATGAGCATAAGGGCTCAGTTAATCTTAGTTGAGGACTTATGGCCAAGCTTGGGTTAAGTCCAATCAAGTTAAAATGTTTAATCATTTATTCTGGGCTATTGATCATTTTATTTGGGCTTAGCCCTTTTAACAAAGCTAAGCATTGATTCGGATTCTGACAATATTTTTTTTCTTTTATTGAATGCTGAGCATTCATCATAGCTCTAGAGCTTATTAAAGAACAATTTATGTTCTATCAGCGCAGCACATGGTGCGCTTGGCGCTTTGCGCCAGTCAAAGAGCGCAGTGCGTTTCTTCCAAATAGGGCACACATGAGGAACACGTGTTGCGCTTGGCGCTAGCGCCTGTTAATGAGCGCAGAGCGCTAGTTTATGAGCGCATTGCGCTAACTGCTGAGTGGCGCACACGTGAGGGACACGTGGTGCGCTTGGCGCTGAGCGCCAGTCCAAGAGCGCAAAGTGCTAGTTTAAGAGCGCAAAGCGCTAGCTGTTAAGTGACGCACACATGTGGGACACGTGGTGCGCTTGGCGTTGAGCGCCAGATCAGGAGCGCTGAGATGTTTCTTTTAATATGGAGCGCTAAGGCTTTTTTATGCAGCGCTGAAGCGCTTCTTTTAATATGGAACGCTAAGGCTCTTTTATGCAGCGCTATGCACTGAGAATTAAATTCTCCTTTAAGGGACTTTGTCTCATGGATCTAAGAACAAAGTACTTAGTTTTACAGGAGATGTTTCAATCTCTTATATTGATTGAAAGGCTTTGCCTTTACGGATCTATGATCCTTAGGAGAATTGAATTATTCTCCCCCCTTTTTATAATGAGATGATCATGATCTCTTTGTGTAAAAGACCTTAGTCTTGTAGATCTATGATCTCTGAGAAGAGTTATGTTCTTCTTCTTTTTTATGATGAGATCTCTTGATCTTTTTGTGATAGACCTTGGTCTTTTAGATCTATGATCTTTTAAAGAAGTGAATTCTTCTTTATAATTATGAGATGATTTCATCTCTCTGTTCATCCTCATTTTTTTTCCCTTGAAGAAAAACCTTCTTTCTCCGAGAGTTTGGCTCTTCTCTATCAATTTTCTCAAAATTTTATTGGGGGGTTCTTCTGTATGCTTCTGTCTCTGAGACTTGAAGTCTTGGGGCCTTTATATAGGGCAAGCTGATCAGTTCAATCAGTTAAAGAGATCTTTTCTCCAATTGATTTCGGGATTTTCCCATCGTTGGATCTTTGATCCAAGGGCTCCTGATTTATAGAAGGCAATCTTCTTATTTTTAACAAGATTGGGAAATATTTCCCAATACAGAATTTATTCTGTATTTAGTGATTTTTAATCACCATTGGATCATTGATCCAACGGTGCTCTGATTTACAGAGCACAATTTTGTTGTTTGGAAAGATTTTAAGGAATCTTTCCTTAATAGAATTTAATTCTGATTGATTAATGATTTATCATTATTATTATTTATCATTATTATTAGATCTTTGATCTGACGGTGGGGAGCTTTTAGTTTCCAGCTCTAGCGCACCCGTGCTTTGCACGTGGTGCGCTACTTAGAGTGCAGCGCACCTGTACTTTGCACATGGTGCGCTGCTTATAGCGCAGCGCACACGTGCTTTATACGTGGTGCGCCACTTAGGGCGCAGCGCACCTAGCGCTAGCGCACACGTGCTTTATACGTGGTGCGCCACTTAGGGCGCAGCGCACTTAGCGCCAGCGTATCCGTGCTTTATACGTGGTGCGCTGCTTAGAGCACAGCACACCTAGCGCTATCGCACACGTGCTTTGCACGTGGTGCGCTATTTAGGGCGCAGCGCACCTGGCGCTGCTTCTGAAGCGTTGCTTCATTTCAAAATTTGAATTTTGAACAGAGCTTTGCTCTAATTGGGGGAAACAAATGCCCCCCCCACCGTTGCGCTCACGTGGCCCACACGTGAGTGCAGCGGTGGCAGCATCTGCGCCCTTGGATCAACTCAGAAGTTGAAACGACATCTCAGTGCCTATAAATAGGATCCTTGGCCCTTGAGATGATTTCTATTCATCTTCTTCTTTCTAAGATTTTTTATTCTCTTGCAGAGCATAGCTCTTTGTCTTAAGAACTTCTTTTAAGGACAGAACTCTGTCAAAACTTAGGTAAAGATTAAATCTTTTAAAGGATTATTTAAGAATCTAGGGTTTCACCCATTAATAGAGCTTTGCTCTTCATAGATCTTTGATCTAAAGAAAAACCCCTTTTAGGGTTTCATTAACAGAGCTTTGCTCTCTTGGAATCATAGATTTAAAGAGATCTTTCTTGGGGTTTCTTAACCCATTAATAAAGCTTTACTCCTTTTAGATCATAGATCTTCAAGAAAACTTTCGTAGGATTTCTCAACTGAGCTTTGCTCTTGTTAGATCTTAGATCTTAAGAGATCCTTTTCAAGGTTTTTTAACCCATTAGCAGAGCTTTTGCTCTTTTCAAATCACATAGATTTATTAATCTTTCATAAATAACTCTTAAGAGTTTGTTCATGGATCTTAAAGATCATGGAATTTTATTCCATTAAAAATTTTATTTTAAATTTTTCTGATGGTTATTCCATCATTTCTTCAGACCAAGGCTCTTCAGGAATTTTTATTCCTTCATCATTAGAGTTTGACAGATGTCACTCTGTCACAGAGCACTGCTCTCAAGGGGAGATTTACTCCTTAGTCCGAGGGGTTCTCATTAAATGAGAATCAATTGAGGATTTCCTCATTAATTGACAGTCACATCAAATGATGAGGCTGTTTTATTAATGATGAACCGTCATCTAGATTTTGTGGGTCCCCCTTTGGTCCCCTTTTACTGCATTGCAATTTGGTACAAATTTAAAGTACCTAGTGACAGCACTTACACTGTGGCATTGGCGGCTGACAATTTGTTCTTTCCCCCGCAGGTACTATGTCTTTCGACACTTCTTTCCCGTTGGTCTGCTCGGAAGGCGGGTTCCCCGAAGCGCCCGTAGACCGAGAGGTTCTTGCGCTGATCAAAGATCATGACCCGGAGCAAAAGAGTCTTCATCTATGGGGTAGATGGTATGATCAGATTATCAGAGGCCGCCGGAGCTTTTCCTGTGCGACACCCTCGGAGCCTATCTCTGCGATTCCTTATACAGATGCACCCCCGATAAGCTATACTGTGGAGGAGGTGAACTGGACTTCGGAGTGTCTCCTTCGGCCTTCTATTGCCGCAGTATCCGTGCAGCCGCCAGTAGCTTTGGACACTTTAGGACGGCGCATATGTCAGGGCGAGTCGCGCCTTTAGGGACAGCCCTACAACATAGGACTAACTCCCCGTCACCTGGCCGGATACTTACAGTGGGCCCGATATATCTTATCGGCAAAGAAACCACAGCTGCTGAAGCTTGGATTGTACCCTGCGATCTATGCTTCCTTGTTCCAGTATTCTGCACCTCCGACATGGTGGATCAAGGCGTTTCTCGAACAATGGAACATCCCGGCCCACATCTTCCTCTTATTGGATAGAGAAGTCTCCATCTCTTTAGAGGAATTTGCCAAGGTCTCTGGTTTACCCGTTAGGGGAGCATTATGAGGAACTGCTTCCTACGGATGAATACGTTTTTGGTGCCAAGTCAGTGATGATAGGAGGCCTTACCCCGGAGAACGCCATTCAACACCAATTCCCAAGTTTGATAAAGGTGTTGAATATGTATGAGAGCCTTTTCGTCGAATCTGGGATCCATGGGGTTAATTTCACAGATTTCATCGCTCGTTTTCTCCATCCGGAAGTCCTTTCGAAGGAGGACGCTAAATTCGCCAAACTTGACGATCCTTTCGGATTAGGTTTGGGCAACCTGCCAACAGCGAAGGCAGATCAGAAGAGTTTCTTCCTCCCCAACACCCTGGTCGTCTCTTTTGTAGAGCTTGCAGTTCCTGTGATTGACGAGGAAACGTTCTTTTTGGGGTTTCTCGGGTTATGGCTAAGCTGGTTTGCGCTTCCAATGAACCCTCGCCTTATGAGTCCGTCTGTCTTTTACCCAGCTCACCGAATGATTATTGGGGTGAAAGTGGTTGTCGGGGTCGCTGGGTTAGCTCACTTGTATTACGGCCTCAGTCAAGCGGCGGATACTACTGAACTAGGAGTGCAGCATATGAACTTCTCGATGCATTACTTTATGTCATGGCTCGAGCTACATGTACTTGGTGTTTTCGGTATCCATAAAAGGCCTTCCTTCTACGACAAGTGTGGCTTCCCCCGGATCATGCGGCTAGTTGACGCATCCATTGTAAATCCGACACAGCGGGAAGTTAGGGGTTTGCTCCTTCGTCCTCGCACTGTTGGAGATGGCATGACCTTTACCGACAAGATTCTAACTATTGGCAAAGAGTTCGCAACAACGGTGCAGCTATTGCGGGACATTTTTAAAGGCGGAGCCTCTGTTTTGAAAGCTTGGGAAATTCTCCATTTATACTCCATCAGGACGGGCTACTTGGTGTTAACGCAGAACGACTCGTCTTTGTTTATGAGATATAACCCCCACCGTTTTGCCTAGCAATCAAGTTATAATCAGGGCGTCCCGCTCGAGACATTCTTGGCAGAACCGATTAATACTGAAGAGGGCATCCAGAGCGCTTTGCACCACTTCATGCGCCTAAACACAGGGTCCAATTTCTTCATCAGTGAGCCGAGTTGTGTTCCGAAAGTCCTGAACATATACGTAGCGTGGTATCAACACGCGATGCGTGCTGTTATCAAGGAGGAGAAGCGAATGTTGCTTGATCGCAAGGGTGCAGCCCCGGCTGGTAATCCGAACGTTCCTCTGAAGCGACGGACTATTGTCCGTCCTCCCTTGAGAGAAGCTGCTGCGGCTATGGTACCACGTGTTATGCCTGAGCTGCCCCTACCCCGTATGCCTGAAAAAGCGGTAGCTGCGACGTCCCCTGAGTCCAGTGTGGGTACGGAAATTAGGACTCGTCGCCTAAAGTTGCCCGCCAAACGTAAGCTCTTGTTGTCGGCTGCTGGCGCTCGCTCGCAGAAGAAAAAGAAATCGATACTTTCTGCAGACGTCAGACGTCGTATTCGGCCAGGAGTCCCATGCTCCTTACAGCGAGGGCTTGAGCGAATACGGGACCAATGAAGGCTTATTCATGGCGCCGGATGATACCGATCTAGAGGCTGCTATTGTAGCTTCTGAGCGATTAGCTAGCAATAAAGCATGACTGGTCACCCTTGCACAGTCAGGTAGACTTCAGTTGTATCTTTTCGCTGTTACGTTTTTATTATCATGCTTTGACTGACACTTCTTCTTCAACATGCATCTCCACTGAAGAAGCTCTCGCGGCTTCTCTCAAGACTTTTGAGGAGGAGGAGAGGATTCGCGCTTCGCTGGGCGTTGGTATATTTCGGCTCATTGTGCCTTCATTCGCCTTTCTTATGGATAATCTGAACCCTTTTTCATCTTATCGCAGGGACTACCTCGACTCAGGTCATGCCCAGTACAGTGCCAATCTCGCAGGGTGATGCGGAGATGCTTCCAGGGCCAGCTATCGAAGTCCCAGCCTCTTCAGCATTTCCAAAGGAGGCTTTAGTTAAGCAACCGATGAAGGACGCCATAACGGCTCCAGAGGTAGCTCCTGGCATGGACGATGACGTCCCTTTGACGGAGGTCTTGAGAAGATCAGCCCTCATGGCCCAGGCGGAAAGGAAGCGCAGGAGGCGTGCGGCAAAATAACGTAATGCCGCCTTGGCCGTAGGTACAGACTCGAGCGCTGCTTCTCCTGTCCCTGCTTCTTCAGAGGGTGCTCCGGTTGCCCTGTCTATCTCTCGTAGACAGGCAATACACACGGCTCGGGAGGCGGCTGAAAGGCCATCTCAAGGTAACATAACATTGGGCCCTTTTGGCAAAGTTTTAATCTTCAGATCCTCATATATCCTATCTTGCAGGGCCAAGTCCTGGTGAGGAGGTAGCGGGTGAGATGACTGCAACTACTGAACCCAAAGTGGCTACTCTTTCCCAGGAGTCCGGGACTGCCCCAATCGCCACTCTTTCCCCTTGCGGTTCCTTTCTGTTGCCGGGCGCTGCGAGTGTCACGACGATTCTCATGGAGTCGGGGGATGAAGCTACGGGCGGCGAAACCATCCCGATGGAGGAGGGTGAAGCAGTCACTGCACCCAGTGACGCCCTTGTCATGGTTCCGCCCGGCGACTCACCAGGTAGATTTTGGGTCATTGCTTTCCTTTTCATTCTGCAATTCCTTTCAATCTCTCCTGACAATATTTCTCTCGTTTTTAATGCAGGTGTGGCAAGCGTTGAGGTTGTGACACCCGAGGAAGCATCGCCAGCTGCTGCTTTGACGGTGGCCGCCCCTTTGCCTTCTCTCGCGTCCTCCTAAATGCTGGAAGGTATGGGTTTGTGACTTATAGGTTTCATTGTGGGCAGTATACTTTATGTACTAACATTGCATTATTGCATCCTTGCAGGAGTCCTTTTTGATCACCTGTATGAGGTGCTGCACCCACATTTCTCCTTCTAGTCGGAGATTGCCTCATCTAGTGGTGCTGGTGAGTACAGCCTCTAGCTAATGTCTTTTCTTTTCTCTTACGAGCAGCCAAGTCGTTGCTAATCCTTCTTTGTTTTGACTGCAGCACTATAGATTGAAGGAGGAGATGAAAGAATAGTTGCAGCACCGGCACTCCCGGCCTTGCCACCTGCCGCAGCCTGTATAATATACTTCATCACTCATGTGATTTATCCATTTTGCGAGTTATCTTTTAACCGTAATTCATTTTGCAGCAGTCGCACCGGTCCCTACTTCATTCGAATCTCGTATATTAATACCAGCAAGACCATTTTCCAGATGTCCATCTTCTAAGGGCGCAGCGACCAGCCTTCGTATGTTGAGTGAATCTATTGAAGAGCTTGACGCGGAGACCTCTGCCCTTGCTGCAGATTTTGCTGCCAAGGTTAATCCTATGCTGGCGACGCTCGTGAGCTTTCATAGTGAAGGCGTCGTTGAGTCTTGGGTTAATCACTGCAGGAAAATTGAGGCCTATCTGCATGAGCTCGGGCTCGGACGTCCTGCTCTTGAGGTCTTGGCTGTGAACTCCCTGTTCCCATCCGAAAGACGGCGAGACTGGGACGTCTCGCCTGAGATTCGGGGCAGATGCTAATTGGTGCTATCCGTCCACCTCTCCGAAGATGCCAAGTTGATTTATGGCACCGTGTATCAAAGGTTTAAACGGATGCGGCCGATGTAGCAGACTTCGTCAGATTCCTCCTTGTTTGAGGGGTTTTTGATTGAGGGGACGCTCTCCCTTGCAGGCACAAGCCCCTGCAGTTAATTACGCTACCGCATCGCGGTAACAACTTTCTCCTTCTCCAGCTGGCCACTTCGTGTCGTGGGTGTTTGTTTTGTTTGTGGTTGCCCGTGGATTGTATACGGAGACTGAGTTATGTCGTCGCCCGTAGGGCGTGGACTAGTCCAAATCCGTATTATCTTAGATTTGGGTTTGGGGGTTTGGGTTTAAGGATACGTTAGCCTCATTTGAGACTAAGATTGACTTAAACGTTTGTTAAGGATACGCTAGTCTAGTTTTAGACTAAGATCGACTTAACGGGATCGTTTAGATCCGACAAGAGAGCAATTAGGGGAGCCCTGTTGTTTAGTTTAGTGACATTGCGGTCGATAGGTAGTTTAAGGACATTGCGGTCCAATGTTAGTTTTAAGACATTGCGGTCAAGGTTAAGGACATCATAGTCCGTGGATTTAGGGACTCCACAGTCCGTTGTTAGTTTTAAGACATCCCGGTCAAGGTTAAGGACGTCATAATCCGTTGTTAGTTTTAAGACATCCCGGTCAAGGTTAAGGACATCATAGTCCGAGGATTTAAGGACTCCACAGTCCGTTGTTAGTTTTAAGACATCACGGTCAAGGTTAAGGACATCATAGTTCGAGGATTTAAGGACTCCATAGTCCGTTGTTAGTTTTAAGACATCACGGTCAAGGTTAAGGACGTTATAGTCCATGAGTTTAAGGACCCCACAGTCTGTGTCAATGTGTGGTTGTCGGGACCCGTCACCTCTTTGAAGACGTTGAGGAATTACAACGACAAGTATCAAAGGAGTGAAGAGATGTACCCTTGAACCAAAAGATTAAGTGATCTGTAGACCAGTTAATTATATTATGAGCACGTTGGCTCAGTTGAATTTGAATTGAGGACTTATGGCCTTCTTGGGCTAAGTCCAATCATGTTTGGAATATTGGCCCTCTGTTGGTCCATTAGACATATTCAGTTGCAAAGGAGGCTTTGCCTCTAGAAACTTAGCCAATCGGGCTAAATCTAGTGTTAAAAACTAAAGACCAACAGTGTTGAACACCGGGAAAAAAGTTGTGATCCTCAAATTAGTGTTAAACACTAACAGATAACAGTGTTAAACACTGGCAACAGATTAGTGTTAAACACTAAAAGAAGGGGGGAGCACGTGGGAGCACGTGATAGCAACAAAAGGTGGGGCCAGATCCCCGTCAGTTTGTTCTGCAGATAAGTGTGTAACACTTTTGATTCTCACAGCCACCACATGTGGGCACGTGATGGGTGTTCATGCCTTGATTTATTAGCATATTCATTAGAGATCACGTGATGACATGTGAGGGCGCCCAGCGATTGCTTTTTCTCCTCTGTCACATGGGGGCACGTGAGGCGTTGCCTCAAAGTTCTTTTTCTGTAGATCTTTACAGGGGTCACGTGGTAGCACGTGACCCTGGTTCTTTGCTTGTTTTAAAGATCTGTTCATGTTTTAAGAATTAAATTTTTCATAGGGTTAAACCCTTGCAATAACTTTAAAGGAATTAAATTCCCACTTTCTTTTTGAAGAATGATATTTTTGGATAGGGTTAAACCCTAATTTACATTCTGTAGGAATTCCCATGTGTGTGAAGAGTTAAGTTCTGGCATAGGGAATTAAATTCCTGTAAGTTTTGAGAGAAATAAGTTCTCAATTAGGGTTAAACCCTAGTTCTGTCCATCTTGAAGGAATTAAATTCCTATAATTTTGGAGAATTGAATTCTCATGTAGGGTTAAACCCTAATTTTATCTTGGAGGAATTAAATTTCTATAATTTTGTGAGAATTAAATTCTCAGAACTCAATTCCTCCTCTATGTTTTAGATCTGCATGGCAGGATCTCAACCCAATGAGAATTAAATTCTCAACCTATGGGGAGATGTGCACTTTGCAGATCTTCACCAGAGAAAAAACTAAGTTTTCTTTTATAGGAATTAAACTCTTGGATTGAGAATTAAATTCTCTTTTTTGAAGCTTTTACCCCCTTTTTTTTCTTACCTAGGGTTTTTTCTTTGCAGAGAATTAAATTCTTTTTCTTTTCTCTCCGAAGTTCAAGATTCCAAGGCTCTATCTTTTTCTATCTCTCCCCCCGTATCCCTCTCCTTTGGCTCCTATTTATAGGAGAAGGAAAAGAATCAATCTGTTTAGTAAATCTTTCATTGAAAGATTTGATTTGTTTATTGAGAGATTTGATTTATTTTCATCATTGATTTGGGCCTTTAGATTATTAGGTGAATTTTATTCACCGTTGGATTTTAAATCCCAAGATATTTCTTTGTTATTTCGGTGAGATTTAGGGGAAATCTTTCCATGTCCAAGATTTTTCCATAAATTGGTGATATTTAATCACCCTCGGATTCTCAATCCAACGGTTTCACACAACTCTTCTCCATTTTGGAAAGATTTAAATGATCTTATTCAGAATTTAATTCTGTTGAACAGCAGGACTTTTAAAGCCAGTCACGTGTGGCCACGTGACCTTTGGTCACGTGTGAGCACGTGACCCCGTGTAAGCACGCGACCCCCGGTCACTTGTAAGCACGCGACCCCCGGTCACGTGTAAGCACGTGACCCCCTGAACTTTTTCTCCTCTTCTTTGGTCTGTCCTTTGCCGCTGCTTTAACCGTCACGTGCCAACACGTGACCACTGGTCACGTGTAAGCATGTGATGGCTCTTCTGAAGCTTTTTCCTGATTTTTAATCAGGGAACAAATGCCCCCATAGCGTTGCTCTCACGTGTCTGCACGTGAGTGCAACGCTGTCACTTTTGTGACAGTTGGATTTGCCTCAGGAGTAGGGTAGATGAAACGTTTTCCTTCCCATCCTATAAATGCCAATGTCCTTTCAGAAGAGCCTCCACTTTGTTCATCTTCCTCCTGTGAGAACTTTTCCCTTGAGAATTTAATTCTCCTTTTCCAGAGCGTAGTTCTCTGCTTCAAACTTTTTCCAGAGTTTAACTCTGTTCCAAGAAGACCCTTTCTTCAGGTAATGATCTTTGAACGATCGGAGAGCTTTCCCAGCAATCACCATGGGATTTTAAATCCAGATCAAGGGTTTTTCCCTTTGACAAGAACACACATTTCTTTTTATTTTAAGTTCTTCCACAAGAACAGAAAACCATCTAATTTTCAAACTGTAGATCTCTTAGGGTCTCTTTAACCTTTAGGGAGATGATGGTGTCGGTTGTCCCTTCCATGGAATTTAAATCCATCCTCAAGGAGCTCTGGCTCTGGAACAACAAACTTCAGGGAATTTAATTCCCTTTTTCAAGAAGGAATTTAATTCCTATGAGGAACTAAGTTCTTCCCATGGGGACTTCATGGGTTTTCTTGCCCTGAGCCATCTTCTTCACAATCCAGAAGAGGTTTTCCCTGTTGGTCTTTGGGAATTTAATTCCCTTGATTCTGTTCGATTTATCACGGAGTCCAAGATGGATCTGTCTTTTAGGGGAATGTGTAGGGTCACTTGAAACCCACTGCCTATTTAATGAGAATATTCCCCTTGTCTCATTATAATTGTTGTGCCTCATCATTAGCCAGCCGCCATCTTGATTTTGTGGGACCCACATGTTTTGTAACTAATGGTCCTACCAAACAAGTCCTCTGTCGCTTTCTTCCACTGTCTTTTTTATATATATGCATTCATAACCATATATATATATATATATATATATATATATATATATATATATACACACACACACATTGTCGGCCTCGCTTTAACAGTTTCCCCTTATTCTATTTCAGGTGCGATGGCCTTCGTTACGTACTTTCCTTTCACTCGCTCGGAGGTCGCTTTTCCTCAGTCACCGTCTGATGAGGAAGCGATGGCGATGATCCAAGCTCATGACCCGAACTGCACCAACTTACTTTTGTGGGGGACCTGGTACAGCCATATCATCCGGGGTCGCCGGAGTTTCCTCTGTGAAGTGCCGACAGAGCCCACCATTCCGTTCTTGCCGATGGATCCTCCGAGGACGGTCTTCGCTGTGGAGATGCCAAATTGGACTCCAACGGGGCGGCTTGAGCCTTCGACAACCGGTATCCCGAATCATCCGATCCCAGCTATATATATTCTGGGCCGACGTATTTGCCAGGGTGAGGCCCAACCATGGGGACAAATCTATATGATAGGGCTCACCCCCCGACACCCCACGGGCTACCTTCTCTGGGCTCGCTACATCCTTTCTATCCATCATGCGCGGCTGCAGAAGGTCGGGCTTTACCAGGAGATATATGCGACGCTCTTTCACTACCAATCTCCGCATGTCTGGTGGGTTAAGGCGTTCTTGAACCAGTAGAATCTCCCCACCAACACTTTTATTCTAGGGCACCGCGAGGTCTCGATCTCTCTGGCAGAATTTTATGAAATCTCGGAATTGCCAATCAGGGGTACACTGTATGAGGAGTTGCTGCCTCCTGACGAGTACGTCTTTGAGCCCGAGCCTGCACCGGTTGACGGCTTGTCTGCTGAGAACGCCGTCCGCCACAAGCGTCCCAGCTTGATCAAGGCGCTGGGTATCTTTGACCGATTGTTCACCGAATCTGAGGAGCAGGGCATTACTTTTAAGAGCTTCATTGCCTGCTTCCTTCGCGAGGGTGTCCTGTCGAAGACAGCTCCGAAGTTCGCAAATATCAAGGACCCCTTTGGGTTTGGCCCGAAGAAGCTGCCGACCAAGGAATCGGATTTTTCGCAATACTATATCCCCATTATGTCACCGGTATCTTTCGAATCTATCACAGCTCCCGGCATGGATGAGGAGACATTCTTCGTGGGCTTTGTCAGTGTCTGGCTTAGCTGGTTTGTCAACCCCATGCATCACCGCTTTATGAGAGCCTCGGTTATCTACCCGGCCCATTGTATCGCTGAGGGGGCACGGTTGGCCATCGGCATCCCGGCGCTGGCGCATCTATATCACGGGTTAGGCTCTGCGGCTAATACCTCGACTCCTGGCGTGAATGTAGTAAACTTTTCTCTCCATTATTTCACGTCTTGGATCGAGATGCATGTGTTAGGGGCTTTTGCTATACATCAGAAGCCCGCATTTTATGATGCTTACACCTTTCCGCGACTTATGCTATTGGTAGATGCTTCTGCCCCTGACCCGACTCAATTTAGGGCTATTCGGGCATTGATTTCTCCTTATGCTTGGTATTCACTGATCGGGTCTTATCTTCTCCCTCGGCTTCGGCTCAGCCGCTTTGGGACCGGTCAAAAGATAACGTGCCCTCTTTGAAGCCCCGGGAGGCCGCGCACTTATACGCAATCAGACCGGGCTACCTGGTATTTTGTCAGGATAGCGCGGCCCTTTTCATGCGGTACAATCCGCATCGCTTTGCCCGGCAGCTTGGTTACGATCAGGGCGTCCCTTTTGAGGCTTTTATAGTCGCGCCGGTTCCTTCGCCCGAAGCCGTTCGAGATGCCGCCCATCATTTTGTGAGGCTGAATACCGGTTCCCAGTTCATGATCCCCGATGCTGATTACATGCCCCGATGCGTGGGGTCGTTTACGGGCTGGTATCTCGATCGGGTCAACCCGATTATTATTGAGGAAAGAAGGGTACTCCTTGGCCATGGTGCTCCTACTCAGGTTCCGGTCACAGGAGCTACACGGCGACCACGGGCGCCGGTCCATTTTCTTTTGAGGGATACCGGTGTCGCGCTCATTCCGGGAGAGTCGGGGGTGGATCTTACCCCAACAGCTGGTATGACATTGGGCACCCGGTCGCGGGGTAAACGGGCTCCGGTAGCGGCACCACCAGCTGTGGCAGCACCACCACCCGTGGCATCGACAATGGCGGTGTCATCCTCGGTTGTGGTACCGGGTGAGGGTGACAGGGGTGAGGGTGTTGAAGGCGAGGTTGGCCAGCGTCACGCTAAGGCGGCACGGGGAAAGAAACGGTCGTCTTCGGCGGCCGGTTCTGGATCTAAGAGGCGGAGGAGGGTGGCCACCAACTTGCTCGACTCTTTAGTAGAGTCTGAGCCCATTCTTGAAGATGAACCGTTGGCCTTGCAGGAGTCAGATGCTGGCTTACTTTTTCCGGGTTCGGCCGCCGAGGAAGCCGCACAGTTGGCTGAGGCTATAAGACGTTCCAAAGACGCGTCTCAGAACGTCAGGGTTCCGAAGAAGCCCTATCCTGCTGTAATCTTTTACGAAGACCCCTCGTGGATCCGGCGGCGGTTTATCGGCCCTTTAGAGGAATGGGGAGAAAGGGCCCTGAAGCAGGCTACTTCGGAGGATGCGGCAGACGCGCTTTCCTTGTGGACCGGCGGCCACGAGTCCACCCTCGAACCCCGGCGAGCACGCTTCCTTGAGAAGGAGCATCAGCTTGAAGAAGCCATATTGAAGGCTTCCCTGCGCATTGGTATGTTTTTTTTATACTTCTTTGTAGTTTTTCGGATTGTTTATGCCTGTATATATGTATTCTTATTCTTGTGTGAATTGTGCAGAGTCTTCAGCGATGGGGGAGGTCCCTACGGGCTTGTTGAAGCTAAAGCCTGTTGACATTCCCGATGAAGCCTTGCTCGATGTGGAGGGGGCTGACGAGGCTGTTCCTCTTGCCATAGAGCCTCCAGTGGCGTTTCTTGATCACGGAGCACTTGCTCCTTTGGTAGAGGCTCCTTTGGGGGTTGCTGCCCCAACGACTCTTCCTGAGGGCGGCCCAGAGGCCGGGAGGGAGGTAGTCGAGACTACCCTCCCTTTGTTGGAGCCGGAGATCATGGTGGAGGCCGTTGAAGCTGCCATTCCCTCAGCTCAGAATGGGAGGAGTGTTGAAGGTAACCTTCTGCATTTTAAATTAGCAATCTTTCCGCTGTCTGAACTCTTTTGTTTTCTCAGAATTGCGCGGGCTGGCGGCCTCTATTGCTGATCTGTCTCCCCGGCAATCGTTTCAGCGTCTGCTGGAGATGGCAGCTCCGCAGGCGATATCCCCTCAATGCATCGTCCTCTCATCTGGACAAGGTTAGTGTCGTTCGCCATTTCTTATAGCATCGTTGTTATTTTGCGTATTGACATTGCTGTTCTCTACAGTTTTGGAGGTCGATGACGAGGTTGAGGTCCCCGAAGGGCCAGGGGAACCTTCAGCTCCTACTTGCATGACCGTAGGTAAGTGACATTTCAATATAGTCCCGCTTATTCCTTTGCTTAAGAGTTTTACTGACGTTTTTCAAATCTGAACAGCCTTGCCAGCCCCCATAGCGCTGGAATCGCGTATCGCCATGCCGCCCGGTCCCTATGCTTTGCGAGCCTCAGAGCGCCTGGCCCAGTTAAGCCTTGTCTCCCTGTCGTCTTTGATCGAGGAGCTCCGTGCTGGCAGCGCAACCACAGCTGAAGCATTTGCTGCCGAGGCTAATGGTTCTCTTCCTTTTCTTGCCACCTACCATAGCAAAGAGGTGGTGCGAGTCTGGGTAGAGTTCTATCGGCAGGTGGAGGCTTGCTTGCACGCACTTGAGTGTTCCCGCCTTTCCTCGGAGGCCGTGGCTGCAAAGGCGGACTTGCGAGGGCTGATAGCACGGTGCGCGGCAAACATGGTATCATGCGAGAAGAGGCTTGGCCGCAAATTCTCGGAAAGGGAGCTGGCCTCTAAGGCATTGAGCGAGCTCCAAGCCAACCTTACAGCCAAAGCCAATAAAGCGTATGAACTCTGGTGGGTACTTCAAGAGTCTATCAGAGAGGTGGTGGCCCTCGATAAAGCTGCCGTGTTCACTCATGAAAGGGTGGAGGCTCACAAGGCTACCGAGAAAGAGCTCGAAGGCCGGCTTGCTTCGTATCATGCCCAGCAGGATCAGGCAGAGGCCCGTCTTCTGGCGATACTGAATCATGAAGCCGTGACCCAGCAAAAGAAGGATGAGCTAGTGAAATTGCTAAATTGCCCGCCGGCCTGAAGACCTGTATCTTTTTCTTTCTTTTTGTACAGATTCCTGAATGAGAGTATATTCTTTTTGTTTTTTCATGACTTGTACTTTGTATCCATTTTGGTTTATGAATAAAAGACATGTTTTTCTTCTCAATGGTGTGTCTCTTTCAATAGAATGTGTTCTGCGGACAGTTTGTCTTAGTCTCTTTGCAGGGCAGTGGCGGCTTAGGATTCAGGGTTAAGATCTGTCTCCTAAGACTTTTAAGCTTTATGAGCCGTGAAGGTCTCACAAAGAGTTTTTCTCCCTACAGGTCGAGAGGATCATGTAGGTGTAAGTTCTCCTTATGAATTGTGAGGATTCTTAAGCGGGTTTTCCCTTGGGAGTCGTAAGGATCTCACAAGAGAGTTTTCTTCCCTACAGGTCGTGAGGACCCGCAAGTGCTGGGTGCGGTCGCCCTTATCCGTATCTCACGGGGTTAGGGGTTGCTTTGGGATGTTTTCCAGGGTACTGTAGTTTAAAGATATCGCGGTCAAGGTTAAGGACCTCATAGTCCGTGGGTTTGAGGACTCCACAGTCCAAGGTTAGTTTTAAGACATCACGGTCAAGGTTAAGGACATCATAGTCCGTGGGTTTAAGGACTCCACAGTCCGCTGTTAGTTTTAAGACATCATGGTCAAGGTTAAGGACATCATAGTTTGGGGATTTAAGGACTCCACAGTCCAATGTTAGTTTTAAGACATCACGGTCAAGGTTAAGGACATCATAGTCCGCGGATTTAAGGACTCCACAGTCCAATGTTAGTTTTAAGACATCACGGTCAAGGTTAAGGACATCATAGTCCGTGGATTTAAGGACTCCACAGTCCACGAAATTTTTGGTTACTGGGACCCGTCACCTCTTCGAAGACGTTGAGGAATTACAATGCCAAATATCAAAGGAATGACGAGATGTACCCTTGAACCAAGGTAAAATCGGTCTAGAATCATCATGGTTGATCGTTAGTTTTAAGACATTACGGTCGAGGTTAAGGACATCATAGTCCGTGGATTTTAAGGACTCCACAGTCCGATGTTTGCTCTGGATGCTTCGCACGGGTTCACTGCCGTGTTCGGCGAGTATCAGGCTCCGCTCTGGACGTTTTCCGTGGGGTCAAAGAGTGACGTTATCCGCGTTCCACGTGACCAGGAATTTTGCTCTGGATGCTTCCCACGGGTTCACTGCCGTGTTCGGCGAGGACCAGGCTCCACTCTGGACGTTTTCCACGGGGTCAAAGAGTGACGTTATCCGTGTTCTATGTGACCAGGAATTTTGCACTAGATGCTTCACACGGGTTCACTGCCGCGTTAGGCGAGGAATAGGCTCCGCTCTGGACGTTTTCCATGGGGTCAAAGAGTGACGTTATTCGCGTTCCACGTGACCAGGAATTTTGCTCTGGATTCTTCCCACGGGTTCACTGCCGTGTTCAGCGAGGACCAGGCTCCGCTCTGGATGCTTCACACGGGTTCACTGCCGTGCTCTGCGAGGACCAGGATCCGCTCTGGACGTTTTCCACGGGGTCAAAGAGTGACGTTATCCGCGTTCCACGTGACCGGGAATTTTGCTCTGGATGCTTCCCACGGGTTCACTGCCTGGTTCGGCGAGGACCAGGCTCCGCTCTGGATGCTTCACACGGGTTCACTGCCGTGCTCTGCGAGGACCAGGATCCGCTCTGGACGTTTTCCACGGGGTCAAAGAGTGACGTTATCCGTGTTCCACATGACCAGGAATTTTGCTCTGGATGCTTCACACGGGTTCACTGCCGTGTTCGGCGAGGACCGGGCTCCGCTCTTGATGCTTCACACGGGTTCACTGCCGTGCTCTGCGAGGACCAGGATCCGCTCTGGACGTTTTACACGGGGTCAAAGAGTGACGTTATCCGTGTTCCACGTGACCAGGAATTTTGCTCTGGATGCTTCCCACGGGTTCACTGCCATGTTCGGCGAGGACCAGGCTCCGCTCTGGACGTTTTCCACGGGGTCAAAGAGTGACGTTATTCGCGTTCCACGTGACCAGGAATTTTGCACTAGATGCTTCACATGGGTTCACTGCCGCGTTAGGCGAGGACTAGGCTCCGCTCTGGACGTTTTCCACGGGGTCAAAGAGTGACGTTATCCGCTTTCCACGTGACCAGGAATTTTGCTGATTATGTCCGCATTTCACGGAGTTGGGATTTGACTCTCGGTGGGAGTACATCATCGAGTCATGGAACTGGGAGTTGCCGCTGTTCCGCTTTTCTTGATGTTGTGTCTGCTGTAATGAGACGAGTGTTGAGAGGATCTCTAGGCTGTCTGTGAACCATCAAGATTTGACTTCTTCTTCTGATGAAACCTGGGGAGGAAGAGTGTGATTCCTTCTTCGTTTGCGCCCCTGGATTGTATACAGGGATTGATGTAGCATCACCTGTAGGGCAAAAATTTCATTTTTATTTTATTTCTTTTTCCGCGATGCTCTATCATTTCAGCTTTTATATCGCGAAGGTCGCGATTGCCCCATCATTTCAGCTATTTTTCGTGGTGCCCAATCATTTCGGCTATTTATTTTATTTTTACTCGCTGCTTTTTATTGCGAGTTGCCCAATCATTTTGGCTATTTTTCATGCATACATTTTTACTTGCTGCTTTTTATTGCAAGTTGCCCCATCATTTCGGCTGTTTCATATGCATTTTTAGCTCGCTGATTTTTATCGCGAGCGTAGAACTTGGAGTCTGGTGCCAATCTCAGTATCAGCATCGCTACAACTGGAATATTGCCAGGAGCGAATCATCATTTGCCATGGAAGGACTCGGAATTTGATACTGTTTTAGGCATCAGCATCGCTACAACTGGGATATTGCCAGGAGCGAATCATCATTTGCCTCTATCGATATCGAACAAAGGTGGCTTAGCGAACAGGGTTAGGATCCTGTCGACTAAGTCTTTTGACTTCATGAGCCGTAAGGGTCTCACAAAGGTATTTCTCCCTACAAGTCGTGAGGATCTCGTAGGTATGTTTTCTCCTTAGGAATCGTAAGGATTCCTAAGTGCATGTTCTCCTGTAAGTCGTAAGGATCTTACGAAAGAGTTTTCTCCTTATAAGTCGAGAGGACTTACAAGGGTTGTTCATCATATGGACATATCCCTAGTCACGAATGGGACTTGGTTAGGGAGATGTTTATTCGCGCCCGTGGATTGTATACAAGGGTCAGTATTGAACCACTTGTAGGGCAGTTGTGGGGGTTGCTTAAGAACAGGTTCAGGTTTCTGTAACTTAAGACTTTCAAATCTTATGAGCCGTGAGGGTCCCATAAGAGAGTTCTCCTTACGAGTCGTGAGGATCTCGCAAGTGTAATTTCTCCTTAGGAATCGTGAGGACTCCTAAGTGTGTTGCTCCCTTGTGAGTCGTAAGGATCTCACGCGGGTGGTTTCTCCTTACAAGGTCGTGAGGACCCTGCAAGTGTCCTTTAACGAGGTTGCGCCCTTTCGGGTTTTCACAAACACTCGCCGGTAGCCCTGCTGTTTTTACTCACGGAGCCCTTTTCGGGTTTTCATCCGTGCCCATTTCGCTTATGGACATACCGTTTTTATTTTTATTATTATTAACTTTTTTTTAATTTTTTTTATCAGCGTTGAGATGCTGCAATCCACCGTAGTTTATCGACATCTCAGTCAACAGCTAGTTTTAGGACATAGTGGTCCATTGTTAGTTTAAGGACGTTTCGGTCCGTCGTTAGTTTAAAGACGTTTCGGTCCGTTGTTGAAGAAGGCCGGTTACTACTTATAGAGTTCGGGCTTAGGAAGATAGCGAGAGGACATAGTCGTCGTCATCTATCATTGACCTAGGCCTTGACCCGTTAAGCGTAGTATTTCTTCAGGAAGCGACCGTTTATTGGCCTGAAAGGTCTTTCACCGTGCATATCCATGAGTAGATACGCTCCACCCTGGTAGACCTTGTCTATGATGTAAGGGCCTTCATAGTTCGGCTCGAATTTTCCCCGTTTGGCGTGATTGGGGATCATAGGTCTTTTGACCACCAGCACAAGTTCGCCTGGCGGAATGTCCTCGACCTAGTCAATCTTTCATATGAGCGCGTCATCTTTGCTTTGTAAGCCTCCAGATTTTGTTGCGCTATGAGCCGGGTTTCATCAAGGGCATCAAGCTCCTCAAGCCGAAGGTGAGCATTTTCTTCGTCCGTCAGCTCGTAGTAGACTGCCACTCGTAGAGAGGGTAACTCTATCTCGAGGGGGAGTACTGCTTCTGTACCGAATACCAATGCGTACGGCGTCGTGTTTGTGGCCGTTTTGAATGTAGTTCGATATTCCCAGAGAGCTTCTTGCAGTCTCTCGTGCCAGTCCTTCTTATTTCAGGACACCGTCTTCTTCACAATCTTCGTCAAGGTTTTGTTGAAAGCCTCGGCTAGACCGTTAGCTCGGGGATTATACACCGAGGAATATCTCCAGTCTATGTTGTGTTGTTGCGTGAACCGGCTGATCTTGTGGCTTCTGTAGGCTGGCCCATTATCGGAGATGATCCGTCTTGGCGTTCCAAACCGATAAATGACGTGCGTCTTGAAGAAATGGAGGATATTCTCCGTCTTCACTTCCCTCAACGGTACTGCTTCTTCCCATTTGGAGAAGTAATCAGTGGTCGCTAGGATGAAACGATGTCCCCTGGATGATGCTGGTTCGATAGGGCTGACTATGTCAGTTCCCCACATCTCGAATGGCCAGCTAGCCACCGTCGGATGTAGAGGATTTAGGTGCTGATGGATAAAGTCTCCATGAATCTGGCATGAGTGGTATTGCTTCGCATATTCGAGGCAGTCCTGAATCATCGTGGGCCAATAGTAGCCCATTCGTTTAATCTTCAACTTCATCTTCGGGCCTGCTTGGTGAGAACCGCAGAGTCCGTCGTGAATTTCCTGAACGACTCTTTTCGCTTCGTTAGGTCCCAGGCATCTCAACCACAGAGAATCAAATGACCTCTTGTACAGAGTATTATTGACGAAGGCGAAGGACAGAGCTCGTTTCACAAGCTGATGTCTTGATGACGCATCTTCAGGCATTCGACGGGATTTGAAGTAGTCTATGAAGACTTCTCTCCAATCTTCAGCCTTTTCTTGGTCCTTTATTTGCATAGCCATTTGCTCGGTTGCTTCCTTTTCCTCAGATGATTCCGGGGATATTTCTGCCGGTGTGAGGACCCGACGGCTTTGTACCACGATTCTGACGTCATCGAGGTTTTCATCAGCCAGTTCTTTAGCGAGCTTGGCTAACGCGTCCGCCTTGCTATTTTCCGCACGCGGTATGCTTTCCAGCATGTAGTAGGGAATTTGAGTCAGCAATCGCTGTACTCTGTCGCCATACTTCACCAGCTCTGGCTTGCATGTCTGGTAGTCGCCGTTCACTTGGCTAACGACCAGTTGAGAGTCTCCATATATGAGGAGGTTTTCAATTCCCATGTCGATGGCGATCTCAAGACCTGCTATCAAAGCTTCGTATTCAGCTTCATTGTTCGTCCTCGGCTCTGTCAAGGAGAAAGCAAAGCGCATTATCCCTTTTTGTGGAGTTACGAAGATGAGGCCTACCCCCGATTTGATTATAGGCGTATTTTGTTTGCGCTTCTTCATGGAAGACGCTCCGTCAAAATAGAGTTCCCACCGGGTACTACTTCCGTTGATCGGGTCAAACGCATGTTCGTCCGGCAGCTCGCAATTCAAAGGAGAGTCGGCAGGTATTGGATGCTCAGCGAGAAAGTCGGCGATGGTTGGCCTTTCACTGCCTTAAGAGGCTGATAGGTTATTGAAAACTCCATCAAGAGTAGGGCCCATTCAGCGAGCCGACCTGTCAATATGGCCTTCGACATTAAATATTTAAGGGGGTCTACTTTCGAAATGAGATGGACTTCATGCGCCAACGCATAGTGCCTGAGCTTCGTTATCGCAAAGATCAACGCCAGGCAGTGTTTTTCGATGGGGGAGTAGTTGCTTTCTGCCCCCAGGAGAACTTGAGTTAAGTAATAGAGAGCTCTTTCTTTCCCCTGGTCGTTCTCTTGTGCCCATAATGCGCCTAAGGAACCTTCGAGGGCTGTGGTATAAAGAATAAGAGGCTTTCCCTTGACTGGAGCAGCTAACACCGGCGGGTTCTGCAGGTATTGCTTGATCTCGTCCAGTGCGCCTTGGCATTTGTGATCCCAGACGAATGGGGTTCCGTTCTTCATCAGGTGACCGTAAGGGCGGCACTTGCCTGAGAGATTGGCTATGAATCGCCGGATGTACGCGAGCTTTCCTTGGAGAGACCGCAATTGTTTGAGAGTCCTTGGCGGTGGCATTTCCATGATCGCCTTGATCTTCGACGGATCTATCTCAATGCCTCGGTGTCGGACAATGAATCCTATGAATTTTCCTGAGGACACCCCGAACGCGCATTTGAGAGGGTTCATCTTCAAGTTGTATTGCTGAAGACGTTGAAATACGATCCTCAGATGCTCGAGATATTCCTCGTACGATTTGCTTTTAACCACGAGGTCGTCGATATAGCATTCGACGATTTCATGTATGAGGTCATCGAAGATCTTCGTCATGGCCCTCTGATAGGTGGCACCAGCGTTCTTTAAACCGAAGGGCATAACTTTGTAGCAGAATATACCCAGAGGAGTCCGGAAAGCGGTGTGCTTCTGGTCTTCGGGATGCATCTTTATCTTATTGTATCCTGATGAGCCGTCCATGAAGGAGAAAACCTCGTGAGTGGATTTGTTATCTATCATCAGCTCGGTGACCGGTACTGGGAAATCGTCTTTCGGGCAAGCTTTATTAAGATCCCGGAAGTCCACGCATATGCGCACTGTCCCATTTTTCTTCATTACCGGGACGATGTTGGCGATCCAATCAGGGTACTGAACCTCCTGGATAAACCCAAAGTCGATCAGCTTCTTGACTTCGGCGTTGATGCTCATCTTAAGCTCGAGCCGCATTCTTCTCGGCGCTTGTTTGACTGGCTTGATGTCTGGGGATATTGCCAATTTATAGACAGCTATTTCTGGATCCAGTCCTGGCATTTCGGAATAGTTCCATGCGAAGCAATCTCTATGCCGCATAAGCATGTCTTTTAACGCAACCACCCTTTCTTCAGATAGCAATTCGCTGACGAACGTCGGTCGCGGGTCGTTTGCCGTCCCCAACTCAATCTTCTTGAGGTTATTTGCAGTAGTATGTATGCCATCTTCCAGCTCTTTCGGCGCTGGTGGAAATTCTGAGATTACCTCGTCGTCATTGTTTTCGAAGCACCAAGGAAGGTCATCCATATTCTCGGGCTCTCCTTTTGATATTGTTATCATATGAAAAGTACGAACTCGCTTCCAAGACCGATGTGGATCTGGTTCTGCTCTTGTGGCTTTGGGTTTGTGCTTTTGTGGCGGCGTTACCCTCCAGCTGCTGGATAGAGCAAACCTGCCTTACTGGTACTGGTCTTCGACCCAGTTCTTGAAGGTGAAGCAGTCTTCGATAGGGTGTCCTATAGCTCGGTGATAAGAGCAATAACCCGGATGAGAGACCTCGTTAGCTTGCTCAGGGTGCTTAGACTCCGGGAGTGTAATCATTCGATGTTTTAAAGCGAGATCAAGTATCTTCTTCGTCTTGTCTTGAGGGAAAGAATACGCTCGACTCATCTTCTTCATGAGGGACAAATCCGGCCCGCACAATTCCCGATCACACGACTCTTTGATCCCGTGTTGTCGTTGTCGAATCCCTTTTCCGCTCTTTGACTTATTTCTGCTTCTGCGTCGGGCCTTTTGCACAGCAGGTTGACAGAGAGGAACATTTTCGTCTTTTGCAGCCTGTTGAAGAAAACGTTGCGTCCTGGCTTTCTCGTAGATGGACATTTCGCGATTATGGTCGTCCCGAGCTTTTTGACCCGCTTTCCTGATAAGCTTGTCCATTCGCTCTTCAAATGACGGACTCGGCACTTTGATTGCGGGATCTAGTATTGATAAGGGGTCGGTGTTTTCTGACAGGGCATCCTCTTCTTCATCGAAGTTATATATGGCGTAGCTACCGTGGACTCGTTCCCGTTTCCCGGATCTCACATATCTAAGCCCAAGCGTTTCCATTCTCCGGTTGGGCAATTTGCGCTGAGTCCCAGGGACATCCCAAATCCTGTTGTAGAACCGAGCTTGTCGAATAGTTTGTTTTAAGGGTACCCCTTGGCGCTTCAATATCCTTTTTAGTCGGTTCGTGTAATATCTGGGCAAACGGATGGGTTGGAGTCTGTCGAGTGTAGAATCCGCGCCATGCCAGATTTCCTTCTCCACTCTTGTTTCCGTGGATTGGTAGAATAGGATCGCCTTTTCACCTTTTCGCCTGGGAGGGACGTAAAACGTATGCAGGTCTTGCACATTGTAAGCTTCAAGTGCGTCAAGATCTTTGTAGTGCTCCCGCGGAATCATGGTAATTTGCAAACCCTGATCACCACCAGGGAATTCTCGTATTGACGGCCGACTGGAGAACACAATATTAACCTCATCTTCCGAATCACTTCCGAAGATCAATATGGGGGCGGACGGTCCTGAGTTGTTGCGTCGAGACGGCCCAGCGTAAACTATCTCTTCTTCTTCTTCGGTATCACTCCCGAAGACGGGAATGGTGGCGACAGCTTTGTTCTCCGGTTTGCGACATCTCTCCGTGTCCTCGAAATCTGGCAAAAAGTATTTTGCATCTTCGTACTTGCGGACTTCGTTCACGGAGAATGGGTTTAGCTCACCTGTTACGGTATACTCAAGACCATTCTTGAAATACTTCATATACTGATGTTGTGTAGAAGGGATGATGTTGTACTCGTGTAACCAGCGACTACCGAGCAGAGCGTTGTAGCAGGTCTTGGCGTCAATGACGTGAAACTTGATGTCCATGATGAGTAGTCCGAAGCGTAATGTTAGTATTACAGATCCGAGAGTTCGTGACGACTGGGAGTCAAAACCGAAGATGGTAATTTTATCACGAGCGAGGTGTTGAACGCTCATGCAGATTTCCTTCAACACCCGAACATTAAGGAGATTGACGGAGGATCCATTATCAACCAGAATTTTGCCTATCTTGATATCATGGCAGTATCCGGAGACGTACAGGGGACGGTTGTGGTCGCACGTACCAAGGAGAAGGTCTTCATCCCCAAACGTGACATCGGCTGTGTGCACTTCTTCCAGTTCATCCTTCATCCTTTCTTCGGCGAGGAAGGCTTAGAATTGCTCGGGCTCTTGTAGCACCCTGATTAATGAATCTCTCGCTTCTTTTGATAATAAGAGGGCGTCAAGAATGCTGAGCTGCGAGGGTAACTTCCTCAGGTGAGCTAGGATGTTATAGTCCACCTTACTCCTCTTGGGCGGGCCCTTGGCAGTTAGCTCTTTCATGACTTGGTCATCTAAGGCGATATCCTCAGCGACCTTTTCCTTTCCCTTATTTTTCCTAGTTGCGGGTCCGAGATTCTTTTCCGGGAGCGTGCGATTGCGCAGCTGAATGTTTTCGCAGGCCTCTGGTTCTTCCTCTTTCCCTAAGATGGATTCTTTAAAGAGAGGTCCCAGAGCCATTTCCTCATCAGAGTCGCTCCCAAAGGTGAGAACTTGTGATCCTTCGGCGTTGACCGTGTAACAGTTACCGGTAGTTCTTTTGTGCCCTTCGGTCGTACCTCTCTGCTCCCGACGAGTTCTGCGTTTCATTCGATTAAAATGTTGCCGGTGAGCAACATATCCTTGCCACCATCTCTTAAAAGCGTCGCACTCCTCAGTAGGGTGTGAAATCTTCCGATGATATGAGCAGTAATCAGGATGCATTTCTGCTCCACCGAGCGTGTTTTCTTCCGAGGGTGGTAGCTCCATTCCCATTGGTATGGCTTTGGCAAACCTTTTCCTCATCTTGAATATGTTTTTATCCGCATCAGATGTCTTTTGATCTGGCGGGAGTGCTTTGACTCTTTCGTTTAGTCGCCTGCATTTGGCTCCTTTTGATGTGGCCATCTCACGCTCCCGATCGGCTTCACTTTTCAGACGAATCTAGTCCAGAAAAGCGTCGATCATTTCGTCTGACGGCCATACAAGCTCCGGTTCAGGCTTTGCCCCCAGTTTCTCAGTGCCAGGAGTTTTTTCATCGTCCGTAAATGAGTGGGAGATCACATGACAACTCGCTATGTATCCCTCGGATTCATCCGATGAGCTCTCTCCATTATCTTCCTCCTGAAAGACGTGGTTGAGGAACTCTTGGAGTGTGATGGGAGTCCACGCCTTTTGATTGTACTCCTCCAGCGCGTCAATCTGTATTTTCAAGTCCGTGCGCTTGTCACCAGGCTTCACGGGCTTTTTGGATCTCTTTTTCTTCTTCCTTGAAGATTTCGACGGCTGGGTGTGAGTACTTGGGCCATCACCACCGATCTTTGGGGTTTGGCGCGTCTTCAGCATCCCTTCGATGATCTGGGGTTCCAGCGGGTTCTTCCACCTAATCGCTGGGCATATATGAAGATCATTCAGCATCCTTTTAGTTTTTGTTGAAAGCACAATTTCCCATGGAGCTTCTTCAATGAAAGAACAAGTTGCCCCCGGTGTGTCCGTCTTCTTAGGAGTGTGCGGTTGTGGTGGGTTTACTTTCCACTTCTCAGACAGCGCAAACTTTCCCTGTAGGTACTGATCCTCAATCCATCCCTTAAAGACGAAGCAATCCTCGATCGGATGGCTTACCATTTGATGGTAAGGGCAGTAATTGGGGTTATTCACCTCGCTGGGTTGCGGCGGTCGCCTTGGATTTGGCAAGTTGATAAGCCTGTTGCGTACCGCCAGGTCGAATAACCTTTTTGTCTTATCCCGCGGGAATGAGTAGGGGCGCTTCATTTTCTCATTATAATACCGCCGTCTTTCTTCCAGTTGATCCTCTAGGTTTGGGGCACTGGGTTGCTGCTGAGCGTTCGCAACGAAGGTCTCCTTCCCTTTACCCCTGTCGTTCCGCGGTTCTGGCTTTGGGGGAGAGGGTCTGTGACCCATTTGATCCTTCTGGGCTAACTTATCAATTAACGCCTGGAACGTGGTCGGTTTAAAGAATATCATGAACTGTGAAATAGTTGCATGAGGGTCTAGAGTACCCACGAACATGCCCACCGCTGGTGCTTCTTCGATGCGCTTCTCGCACTTCGACCACAGGTTGCGCCACCGGATTGCATATTGGACTCAAGTTTCACCCGGCTTCACTCTTGCATTGATCAGAGCCGTTACTGGAGTACGCTCGCTGGAGCTTGCGAAACGTTGGGTAAACAACAACTCCATTTCAGCAAATGTCTTGACGGAGTCGTTCGGAAGCTCGGAGTACCATTCGAACGCTGTTTCCGAAAAGCTGCCGACGAACTGGCGGAGCAGGAGCTTATCATCGCCGCCGGTGTTACCACAAAGAGCCCTGAACTGGGCAACATGTTGATGGGGATTGCCAGTCCCCTTGTAGACATGAAATTTCGGGATCGTGTAGCCTGGCGGGTATTTGATCTGATCGTACCAGCTCGGACATGGTCGTCCCGTTCTGACAACTTGACCGGTTGCCTCAGTTGCCTGGTGAACCCGTATCTGCTGAGCTATAAATTCGTCCAAGTCAGCTTTGGAGATTGTCTCCTCCTTGGCTGTTGACAGAGCCGGTGGAGGATTTGACGTTTCTCCCATGTCATCTTCAAGGACGATCGGAGGATCTTCAGCAGGAGGATCTTGTTGGATCATCATACCCACCATGTCCTGGAACAGAAGGGCCATTCGCTTTATATTGGCTGCTTGTTCCGCAGCCTCTTTATCCTTCTTTTCCAGTATCCTGCGAAGGAATTCAGCGTCAGTTTCCTGCTCCTGGCGTTGATCCGAGGATGCTTCGGGGCTTTCTTTTGGCCCAGTAAGTGCGGCCATCGCATTCATCATTTCTTGGAGCTTCTGCTGCTGCTCCTGAGCTTTAGTCACCGATCGCGTGAGCGGTCGATGACCTGTAGATATACGGCTGTCTTCCTTCCCGGACTCCATGTAAACGGTATGCACCACCATTCCCCCAGACTTGGGGAATTTAGGCTTACTGTCTTTGATATTTGCTGCAGGCGTGGGGACTTTCTCCAGCCTTCTTCTCTTTTGAGTAGTCGACGTGGAGGGAGTCGTTGCAGTGGGAACCCAAGTGGTTGTCGTCCTTTGTTGTTTGACAGGACGATTCTTTTCTTCCTGAACCTTCACCCTCTTCTGCCGGCGAGAGTGATCTTGGTCGATTACTGAGTCCTGAACCCATCGCCAGACCTTGTAAATTTTGGAGGACAGCCGTTGAGGAGGCTGCTCCGGCTTCGCTTCTGTAACACTCTCCGCAAGTGGAGGAGATCTTTTCAACGTGGCAGTCAGAGAGTTCTTGCGTACCCTCCTTAGCGGTTCAAAGTTGTTCCCAGTTAGAACAGTAGCATTAACTTCCACCATTGGAGCCGGTGGAGTTAGCCCTGAGGGGGAGCTGCCCCCGGCCTTCCTTACTCGGCGCCAGTGGTGACGTCGAGCGTGTCGAGCTGTTGGGGCTGGTTCGGCGATAGGGATGGATTTGTCTTGCCCCCTTTCTGGATGAGACGCCGCTGGTGCCAGCCTCTTGAAGACTGATGTCTTTTGAGCGGCGGTGTCCAATCTGTCAAAGACAGACCCTCGAGCAGGAATGGGAGCCGGAATATTCAGTCTTGAAAAGACCGACTCTTTAGCAGGAGAAGCTGTCTTGACGACTTCAGGAATAGAGACGGCTATCTTCTTTGCGATGGCCACATTAGGGGTCATGGGCTTCTTGGCAGGCCCATCAGAGTTCAGGTTCAGCCTGGTAAAGAACGAGGCTGCCGGCTTGACATTGGACGACCCGTTGAGAAGGGCCGTGGTAGTGGTGAGCCGATCGAAGACCGACTTCTTTTGCGCTTCCGGTACGGGCACTGGAATGGTGAAGCTTGCTGGCGGGAGCATGGTCCCGAAGAACAGACCGGTAGTAGCTTGAGTCACTTGTTCCACCGGCATAGCAAGGATGGAGGCCGCTTGCGGCCCATAGGCCACACCTCCAGGTGAGGCGGAGCGTCGATTGCATTTGCATTTGGTGCAGCTCGAGCAGTTGGATGCCATTGATGCTTGATTTCTGCGCCAGGCAAAAGACCAAATCTTAATAACTTGAAACCCAAAGGCAACCATTAACAAACCGCGATTCGTTCGCGGAGACGACACACGAAGTGTGGAGTGGAAAGAGGAAAAGGTCCCACCGGGCATGCCAGAATCTGTTCCCTTCCGAAAGACGGCGGGACTGGGACGTCTTGCCTGAGATTCGGGGCAGATGCTAATTGGTGCTATCCATCCACCTCTCCGAAGATGCCAAGTTGATTTATGGCACCGTGTATCGAAGGTTTAAACGGATGCGGCCGATGTAGCAGACTTCGTCATATTCCCCTTGTTTGAGGGGTTTTTGATTGTGGGGACGCTCTTCCCTGCAGGCGTAAGCCCCTGCAGTTAATTACGCTACCGCATCGCGGTAACAACTTTCTCCTTCTCCAGCTGGTCACTTCGTGTCGTGGGTGTTTGTTTTGTTTGTGGTTGCTCGTGGATTGTATACGGAGACTGAGTTATGTCGTCGCCCGTAGGGCGTGGACTAGTCCAAATCCGTATTATCTTAGATTTAGGTTTGGGGGTTTGGGTTTAAGGATACATTAGCCTCATTTGAGACTAAGATCGACTTAAACATTTGTTAAGGATACGTTAGTCTAGTTTTAGACTAAGATCGACTTAACGGGATCGTTTAGATCCGACAAAAGAGCAATTAGGGGAGCCCTGTTGTTTAGTTTAGTGACATTGCGGTCGATAGGTAGTTTAAGGACATTGCGGTCCAATGTTAGTTTTAAGACATTGCGGTCAAGGTTAAGGACATCATAGTCCGTGGATTTAGGGACTCCACAGTCCGTTGTAAGTTTTAAGACATCACGGTCAAGGTTAAGGACATCATAGTCCGTTGTTAGTTTTAAGACATCCCGGTCAAGGTTAAGGACATCATAGTCCGAGGATTTAAGGACTCCACAGTCCGTTGTTAGTTTTAAGACATCACGGTCAAGGTTAAGGACATCATAGTCCGAGGATTTAAGGGCTCCACAGTCTGTTATTAATTTTAAGACATCACGGTCAAGGTTAAGGACGTCATAGTCCATGAGTTTAAGGACCTCACAGTCCGTGTCAATGTGTGGTTGTCGGAACCCGTCACCTCTTTGAAGACGTTGAGGAATTACAACGACAAGTATCAAAGGAATGAAGAGATGTACCCTTGAACTAAAGTAGATTAAGTGATCTGTAGACCAGTTAATTATATTATGATCACGTTGGCTCAGTTGAATTTGAATTGAGGACTTATGGCCTTCTTGGGCTAAGTCCAATCATGTTTGGAATATTGGCCCTCTGTTGGTCCATTTGACATATTCAGTTACAAAGGAGGCCTTGCCTCTAGAAACTTAGCCAATCGGGCTAAAGCTAGTGTTAAACACTAAAGACCAACAGTGTTGAACACCGGGAAAAAAGTTGTGATCCTTAAATTAGTGTTAAACACTAACAGTTAACAGTGTTAAACACTGGCAACAGATTAGTGTTAAACACTAAAAGAGGGGGGATCACGTGGGAGCACGTGATAGCATCAAAAGGTGGGGCCAGATCCCCTTCAGTTTGTTTTGCAGATAAGTGTGTAACACTTTTGATTCTCACAGCCACCACGTGCGGGCACGTGATGGGTGCTCATGCCTTGATTTATTAGCATATTCGTTAGAGATCACGTGATGACACGTGAGGGCGCCCAGCGATTGCTTTTTCTCCTCTGTCACATGGGGCACGTGAGGCGTTGCCTCAAAGTTCTTTTTCTGTGAATCTTTACAGGGGTCACGTGGTAGCACGCGACCCTGGTTCTTTGCTTATTTTAAAGATCTGTTCATCTTTTAAGAATTAAATTCTTCATAGGGTTAAACCCTAGCAATAACTTTAAAGGAATTAAATTCCCACTTTCTTTTTGAAGAATGATATTTTTGGATAGGGTTAAACCCTAATTTACATTCTGTAGGAATTCCCATGTGTGTGAAGAGTTAAGTTCTGGCATAGGGAATTAATTTCCTGTAAGTTTTGAGAGAAATAAGTTCTCAATTAGGGTTAAACCCTAGTTCTGTCCATCTTGAAGGTGTTGGGTAGTGGGAGCACCCCGGCCATCGAAACGTGGCCAAATGCGGAACCAAAAATTCTAAAAACACGGCGCTACCATTACCCGATTTGCAAGATCGAAACCATTAACCCTAAAACTAGCAAACCAAACACAAAGAGATAGAATGGTTATACCTAACGGATCATGTCCTTCGGGTCTTCAACCATCTTCAAGCTCCTAGTGATGCGGATCGACTTTGGTCGCCGGTCTTCCTTCGTCTCCGATGATCCACCCGAGGGAAACGGCGCAAGTTTCAGTTTCGCCGAGTGAACCAACCGACTCTTCAAAATGGCTAGTAGTGGAGAGTGGGGAGTGTAGGATAGTCTCGCCATATTTTTCTCTCAAAAATTATGCTCATAGAACAACCATGGAAGATGTAGGTGATGATCAAAGGCATGAGCTAAAAGGTTAAGTCTTTTGGATGTGCATTTGTAAAATGAGAGTGATCTAGAGAGAGAGAGCCCAAATGAATGATCAAATGAACAAAGGAAAAACCCCACTCAAAGTGGCCGTCCCCCTCTCTCCTATCTCCAAAAAAAAAATCACCCCCAAAATCCTTTTCCAATTACTATAAACAAATCAACCCATACCAATCTCTACATGAACAAAGTCCATGCTTTGACCAAAAGACCCATGCCTTTGCCATGTCACCTTTTCCACCTCATTATAAACAAAATGATTTTCAAAAAAAATCAATAATGATGTGGCACCTTCTAGAAGCCATTCCGTATAAATACGGAATGCTTCCCGGTATATGTATCGGAATACACATACGCGTATTCGTACAAAAATACGAATAGCCAAGAGAGAAAACGAATAGTGAGCAATAATACTAGAATACATATATATAAATACATATGTAAATTATTAAATCAAAACTTGATTTAAAAATCTGGCTTAATCCTAAGCCGCTAGTATTATCAACCGTCCGATTAAACTCTGTGCAGTCCGTGCACATATTTAATCGGACATCTGTATGTATCAACATACGTCACCTACACCAAATCGCCTGAACCGTTAAAACCATCTATGTGGGACTCTAAAGACTCGTCAATACGCTGGCAGTGGGTTTAACCACAAGCACGTCAGCGGCACTAGCTGTACGTAACGGCTACCCAGGTATTGAGCGAAAGGAAGGCCGACGAGCAAACTCATCCGAATCCCTACTGAGCCTGTCAGTGACAATATCCGTACAGTCCGGTCTGTTCGTCTAAGAGTATCGTATATCGAGTCTAGGGGGGTGGATAAAGTCAGACCCCTAACAATGCGATAATTCGTGTCGGTATGAAACCCATCACTACCCGAGAAACTATCGATCCTGGATCGGTAATTCTCACATACCCCGGCCGAGGATTTCTAGTGATGGCCACCCGTGCACTGCGCGACATCAACCCCCAATACCGGGAGAGACGAATCCACGACGATCCGCTCACTGCCTCCATGTGGCTCGGGACTGTACCCAACTAAAACCTGTTTGCACGACTCCTTTGAGCCGTGGTAGGGTAGTAATCAAAGCACAGTGGGAACTGACACGAAACAAATGACGATCTTAGGTCGACAGACTAACCTGTACACATGTCACCAGGGAACTGCTATCTGACTATAGGTATAATACCAACTAGCATGTTCCCGGCGAGTCTGTCCAGTGTACTCATAACCCAATGAGCATCTGCATACTATCTTAGGTGAACAACTAACACCAATGGCTTGTGAGACCGGCCACCGCCCCTCGTCAGGGTCTAGATAAGTATACACCAGTCTACACTGGAGTATCGATGCCCAGTCTCGATACTCCCACGACTAGGGACATTTAAGGATGTGCTTATAGACCCCCAGCTCCCACGTATGTGATCGCCATCACAATGCTGGTAGTCAAGCAAGAATCCTATGGGCTCTATCAACATGTACATGATGATAAAGACAAACCAGATAGCATACTATCATCTCGAGTAAGACTGTTTTATCGGTATAGGTCCTCCCTCAATCATCATGATCACCTGTCTGCGACTATGATAATTGCCTTGAGGGCACTATAGCCAACAATCTCCCACTTGCACTTAAGGCTAATTATTGCGATGCCGCATACTCACATCCCGTGTGATACCGAACACCCAACTCATCTACTAATCAGTTTCACAAACCTCGTTTGTAAAACTATTGCGTTCGAGAAATAGCCTCAGTGAGTGGATCCGCTCCAGTGTTTCTTTCTATGTCTCTCTTTATCTCAACTTCGCGGAGAAAACTATCTCCCGAAATGAGCAATACCCGTCTCAGAATATTTCTGGATATCTGATGGGACCCAGTTCATAAATGAACTCCAAATCCAGCAAATTTCTTAGACTGTATCGACTACTGAACTTAATCAGTATGCAGCGCCATGCCTTCCTCAGTATCCGCTCGGACCACCTGTCCAAACTACTGCCCCTCGTCAGAGGGAAAAATATAACTCTGACAGTCACTCTGTCATCCAGGTCACCTTGGAAGCCTGGAATGATAACCGTCTCCTAAAGGAGGCCGCCGTTATCAAATCCCTAGAACATCCACTTATGTTCATAAACTGCTTCCAATCATTTTTCTCCAGGATTGGATTAATATATCAACATTTTGCATCTAGTGCAAAAACAATATCTGGTGTGGTACTTGACATGTCATGATTGACTCAATTGCCTAAGCAAGTGATATGCCAATCTTGCTCATCCCTCTCTCCTTTAGTCTGTAAGACACATTTAGAGAGGGTGACTCCATCACTTGCAGGTTCACCACCATTCCAGGAGCCGTCCATTCTAAATAACCTTTTTAGAATACTGTCTAAGTACCCAGATTGGGACACTACCCAAATCTAGATCTAAAACCATAGATCTAGTAACCAGAATGTCTGATATAATATCCAAAATCTATGTGGAGAAACTACTATGTGACAACCAAAGTATAACCGATCGTAGTATTGGAATTTCACTTCCTACTCTGTGTATGTCATCCTCAATGCCAGGACACACACCCTACTACTTTCTTAACAGATCCATCTCCTATTCTGATGAAGTCAAAAACCTATGACTGTCACATCAAAATTGATGATCTATCTCCGCCATATCCACTTTAGTCTATAAATAGACATAAGCTACTTGTCCAGTACGCTTCCGCTGCTCCCACTGATTACGATAACCCTCTAGCAGAGTCATATACACGTGCACTTCTAAAACTAGTTTAGAATGACGCTATACTCATCCTTCTGCCGGGGTCTCACAGTCTGGAACAACAGTAGTGTCAAGTCTGGGTAAACAAGAACCTCCTTGTCACCGTTCTTGAGGCTACCGAAGTACCTCTCAGGTGCCTGAGGTAACCCACCATATCTGCGGAGTGGCTAATGGAATGTCAATCCTGATTGAATCTTTAGGTCCTATTAAATTTTCCGTAATCGTTTGTGGTTCTGGAATCACTTCCAGTTCTACCATACTCCCACTATTGTTTTCTGAAAAAGTTCAATTTACTAAAACTGTGGCGAGTCAAGAACAATATCGCTATTGATCTTCCAGATGGTAGAAAGTTAACCCTCGTCAAAGCCCAGGATAACCCACAAACAGCCATTACTGAAACGTGCCCTGAGTTTATCCGGATTCTGGTTTTAAGCATCAGCCGGACGACTCCCTATACCTTAACATCGTTAAGATATAAATTGATTCTATATATATCTAATATAGAAACAAAAGCACTAATTTAATTGGAACCATATTCAAATCATACAGCTGTCTCCAGTGCATGTCAACTAAATGGATAGAGGACTATCAACATTACTCAACTTAGGAGTGCGTCCAATTATGAGTAACCTGAAAGAGAAACAAGTTTCTTAAAAAACATTACTATCAACTGAATACCTCATACAAGTATCTACATCTTTGATCACCTTGAAGAATCCCGATACTTGCGACACCTGGTTCTCTACTTTATTCTTGTACCTATAACTTCTCAAACTTGGACCTTGTATTTCTACAAAACACTTGTCCAAAACTTGAGAAGTCACAAGTAAACAGAATATAGTACGAGGACCAACCCCTTTGTCCAAATGGACACTGGACAACATACAATACTTTGTATAAGTCCCCTGAGTTTAATCTTTCAAACCCTGTGCGTCGTAGGTTGAAAACTGTACCCAGGTGATTTCCTCAAATGTCACCAATTACAACGAATTCCGATATAATGAGGATGATCACCTAATTCCCAATAACTTACTCCCACTCATCATCTGAAAAACCATACAGATGTGAGAATCATACCTGGTAAATACATACCCTGGAGCAAGGGTCTAATTGGGAAATCAGTTTTCTATTAACAATACACAGTGAAACTGAAACATGAATATGTTTCGAAGGGGTATCCGGGTATTCCTAGTAATGCCTCTTCCATTATCAGATTCATGATTGTAACCGTATATTTCCTTGCCATCTCTCCAATTCTCTTTATTTGTCTTTACTCATTACCTTCTGTACACCATCGTTAGGCTAAGTGGTTTTCTTCCTTCCCTACCGTTCGGCACCAGCCTATGGTTTGGAAGAAGACTATCCAATAAGTATAATAGGTGTACTCTCCTAATCCTAGGAGCACTCGCAACCTGAGAGAAGGTAAGGATAAAAGACAACTGAATAAACCTTATTCCTATTTCTCCTGAACCAGAATCCATCCTCAAAAAAGTTCCTTCGAGTTCGTATATAACCATACGATGGATTTATCTAATGGAATTGGATGTTCGTAGTGATACGGGGTGTTCTGGAGAAATACAAAGGTGAAGTAGGAGTGGCGATGAAATACGTGGTTTGGTCGTGAATCATAGCAGTCACATTTTACTTTGCCCTCTTTCTAATCCCTTTATTTGTCTTTACTTATTACCTTCTGCACACATCACTTAGGCTAATTGGTTTTCTTCATTCCCTACCTTTCGGCACCTGCCTATGGTTTGGAAAAAGACTATCCAATAAGCGTAATAGGTGTACAGTCTCCTAATCCTAGGAGCCCTCACCACCTGAGAGAAGGTAAAAGACAACAGAATAATCCTATTCTTTTTCTCCAGAACCAGAAACCATCCTCGAAAAAGTTCCTTCGAGTTCGTATATAACCATACGATGGTTTTATCCAATGGAAGTGGATATACGTAGGTGTTCTGGAGAAAAGCAAAGGGTAAAAGAAGGAGTGGCAATGATGTATGCAACTAGGACAATCCAAAAGCCAGTGTTTATAAGAAAGTTCGGTTAACTTGGTCACTGAGTCATAGTCTAGGGTCTGGGCATGGTCGATGCCAAAGAGAGAGAGAAAAGAAACACTCAGCGTGCACTCTAACCTAGATCAGAATGGATAATCACTTTATCTGATCTGGATGGCTCCCACTGTTTTCTCAAATTCTCCTCCAAACCTAAAAGGAGAATTAGTCGGAATCACCCGAGGAGTAATCCTACTCATCAGTGGGAATCGGGATCCAACTATCATCGCATGATAACTTGATGGAAGCCACTCAAGTCACCACACTCCAGAAGGTATGCGCATGCCTGGCAAGTTTCCTGTATGTTTGAAACTCCCGATATGATTTTTACCCCAAGCAGTTTATGACCTTGACAAAGGCCAACAAATCATAAACCACAAGTCAAGTTCAACCCGTCATTATCCTGGATTACTCTAGACCCACCCGCACAAACCCTTGACAAAGGCCAACAAGGTTATACGACTGTCCTAGATAATCGCAACTCAATGCAATAGACAAGTAATACCCAGCTACCGCACACTACGCCTTGACAAAGGCCAACAAACGCAGCACGAATACTAGGTACTACCTGAAAGAAATGACGGAGGGCTACGTCTGGTTTTTGGCGAAAAACCTTTAACGTAATGAACTTGATCTCATTGAAGGAATCCAAGTGGTTTTATAAAAGTATAGTAGCGAAAACTTTTGCTAAAGAGGTCACTCCCGGTGAAGGGATCTCGACTCTTTCCCCGTCGAATGAGGTGCAGGATATTCCAAAATGAATACCACGATGCAAAGCAAAAAGTAAACGACTATAGTGAAGTTATTACGTTGACGCAAACTTTTACTTAAGGGGTCACTCCCGATGAAGGGATCTCGGCCCTTGCCTCGTCGAATGAGGTGCTGGATATTCATAACCGAATATCACTATGCAAAGCAAAAGCATACGTCTGTAATGTCAGTTTTTAAAATCTTGGTTCCAACAACATCATATATAGGTTTGTTTTCCTTGCATTGATAAGAATCAACGCAGTCCCATCAATTAATCACACCAGAAAAGAACGAAAATAAAATGTACGTATATGCCATCCGCATTCGCCACTGGGTCCCGTCATCACCCGTTAGGTTACTTAACTAACGACAGAGCGAGGACTGGGCTAGCGCGGGTGCAAAACATATTCAACATCTACTAGTATATATAAATATATATAACAATCGTCCCAGGCATGATAAATGCAACATCACAGAAAAGTAATAAGCATCACAGAACAATACAGATAATCTGGGAGCCCCGGGTTTCATAGAGCCACAACTGAAACCCGACGTTCCCCTGGTCGCGTGGATAGCCTGTGCAATGAACTCCTAGACCCCTACAGGCGCGGCAAGTTACCCGCCAAAACCTGAAGTGAGGCAGCCCCCTTCAGCAAAGTGAATGGACCACCCAGCACTTCATGGAATCCGGTAACTTGAGCACCCCTCCTTGGGTCAACCTGTACCTACTACGAGTGCGGCGAATAGCCTGCCAATTCTAAAGTAAAGCCCCCTCCGTCTCAACGCTATGAGATGCGGGCCCGTTGCCCTCTAGAACCCGGCTATCCGTGCACCCCACCTTGGGGTAATCCTAGTACAGAAAAGAAAATAATATACAAGGGTGACATCGACCACAGCCCGATCGTGCCCCAAAAGAATAATATACAAACAGGCAGTGACGGCAGTCCATATGTCGGACGCTCGCCCCGCAATATCAAATGTACAATTACAACAAAACTGTACTACCACTGCACCCAGGCTATCCACCACGACAATCCGCAACATCACAGCACAATACAGAACATCAACGTGAATGTCACGTTCGCAAACCCGTTTAAAAGGACTATAGCGATTAGACAAGATTTACCGATCAAATGACATTCACGGTCACAGATAGAAATGTAAAGTACTGAAAAATTACACAGTTAAAATTTCGACCGATTAAAATTTATCCGCAAAGGCCCCAAAAGCAAATCCAGTACTCTAAAAATTCTGGGCCAAAAATAAACATCACAAATAATCACAATTCCAGGTTCTGAGCTACAGGAGAAATTTGATGGCCCGTCGCCACTAAACGGCCGCGGAATCGCCGCCAAAAGGAGGTTAGTGCGGTGGTTCCGCGGCGCTTTAGAAGCTTCAGGAGCCTAAATTATTTCAGCATTCATATAATCGCCTGCACGTATTTTTAAGCTACTGGAAATAATTTTTGGAGCACTTCCAGAAATCGACAGAAACTTGACAATACGGGAAAAAGTTTCGGAAAATTTGATCGATCGAGATTTGAAGCTTGTGCAAACTAGCTAGTAGGGTATAATGGGTGGCTCTGATACCATTGTTGGGTAGTGGGAGCGCCCCGGCCATGGAAACATTGCCAAATGCGGAACAAAAATTTCTAAAAACACGGCGCTACCATTACCCGATTTGCAAGATCGAAACCATTCACCCTAAAACTAGCAAACCAAACACAAAGAGATAGAATGGATATACCTAACGGATCATGTCCTTCGGGTCTTCAACTATCTCCAAGCTCCTAGTGATGCGGATCGACTTTGGTCGCCGGTCTTCCTTCGTCTCCAATGATCCACCCGAGGGAAACGGCGCAAGTTTCAGGTTCGCCGAGCGAACCGACCGACTCTTCAAAATGGCTAGTAGTGGAGAGTGGGGAGTGTAGGATAGTCTCGCATATTTTTCTCTCAAAAATTATGCTCATAGAACAACCATGGAAGATGTAGGTGATGATCAAAGGCATGAGCTAAAAGGTTAAGTCTTTTGGATGTGCATTTGTAAAATGAGAGTGAGCTAGAGAGAGAGAGCCCAAATGAATGATCAAATGAACAAAGGAAAAACCACACTCAAAGTGGCCGGCCCCCTCTCTCCTATCTCCAAAAAAAAAATCACCCCCAAAATCCTTTTCCAATTACTATAAACAAATCAACCCATACCAATCTCTATATGAACAAAGTCCATGCTTTGACCAAAAGACCCATGCCTTTGCCATGTCACCTTTTCCACCTCATTATAAACAAAATGATTTTCAAAAGAAAATCAATAATGATGTGGCACCTTCTAGAAGCCATTCCGTATAAATACGGAATGCTTCCCGGTATATGTAACGGAATACACATACGCGTATTCATACAAAAATACGCATAGCCAAGAGAGAAAACGAATAGTGAGCAATAATACCAGAATACATATATATAAATATATATGCAAATTATTAAATCAAAACTTGATTTAAAAATCTGGCTTAATCCTAAGCCGCTAGTATTATCAACCGTCCGATTAAAGTCTGTGCAGTCCGTGCACATATTTAATCGGACATCTGTATGTATCAACATACGTCACCTACACCAAATCGCCTGAACCGTGAAAACCCTCTGTGTGGGACTCTAAAGAATTGTCAATACGCTGGTAGTGGGTTTAATCACAAGCACGTCAGCGGCACTAGCTGTACGTAACGGCTACCCAAGTATTGAGCGAAAGGAAGGCCGACGAAAAAACTCATCCGAACCCCTACTGAGCCTGTCAGTGACAATATCCGTACAGTCCGGTCTGTTCGTCTAAGAGTATCGCATATCGAGTCTAGGGGGGTGGATAAAGTTAGACCCCTAACAACGCGATAATTCGTGTCGGTATGAAACCCATCACTACCCGAGAAACTATCGATCCTGGATCGGTAATTCTCACATACCCCGGCCGAGGATTTCTAGTGATGGCCACCCGTGCACTGCGCGACATCAACCCCCAATACCGGGAGAGACGAATCTACGACGATCCGCTCACTGCCTCCATGTGGCTCGGGACTGTACCCAACTAAAACCTGTTTGCACGACTCCTTTGAGCCGTGGTAGGATAGTAATCAAAGCACAGTGGGAACTCACACGAAATAAATGACGATCTCAGGTCGACAGACTAACCTGTACACATGTCACTAGGGAACTGCTATTTGACTATAGGTATAATACCAACTAGCATGTTCCCGGCGAGTCCGTCCAGTGTACTCATAACCCAATGAGCACCTGCATACTATCTTAGGTGAACAACTAACACCAATGGCTTGTGAGACCGGCCACCGCCCCTCGTCAGGGTCTAGATAAGTATACACCAGTCTACACTGGAGTATCGATGCCCAGTCTCGATACTCCCACGACTAGGGACATTTAAGGATGTGCTTATAGACCCCCATCTCCCACGTATGTGATCGCCATCACAATGCTGGTAGTCAAGCAAGAATCATATGGGCTCTATCAACATGTACATGATGATAAAGACAAACCAGATAGCATACTATCATCTCGAGTAAGACTGTTTTATCGGTATAGGTCCTCTCTCAATTATCATGATCACCTGTCTGCGACTATGATAATTGCCTTGAGGGCACTATAGCCAACAGAAGGAATTAAATTCCTATAATTTTGGAGAATTGAATTCTCATGTAGGGTTAAACCCTAATTTTATCTTGGAGGAATTAAATTCCTATAACTTTGTGAGAATTAAATTCTCAGAACTCAATTCCTCCTTTATGTTTTAGATCTGCATGGTAGGATCTCAACCCAATGAGAATTAAATTCTCAACCTATGAGGAGATGTGCACTTTGCAGATCTTCACCAGAGAAAGAACTAAGTTCTTTTCTTTTATAAGAGTTAAACTCTTGGATTGAGAATTAAATTCTCTTTTTTGAAGCTTTTACCCTCTTTCTTTTCTTCCCTAGGGTTTTTTCTTTGCAGAGAATCAAATTCTTTTTCTTTTCTCTCCGAAGTTCAAGAATCCAAGGCTCTATCTTTTTCTATCTCTCCCCCCGTATCCCTCTCCTTTGGCTCCTATTTATAGGAGAAGGAAAAGAATCAATCTGTTTAGTAAATCTTTCATTGAAAGATTTGATTTGTTTATTGGGAGATTTGATTTATTTTCATCATTGATTTGGGCCTTTAGATTATTAGGTGAATTTTATTTACCGTTGGATTTTAAATCCCAAGATATTTCTTTGTTATTTCGGTGAGATTTAGGGGAAATCTTTCCATGTCCAAGATTTTTCCATAAATTGGTTATATTTAATCACCCTCGGATTCTCAATCCAACGGTTTCACACAACTCTTCTCCATTTTGGAAAGATTTAAATGATCTTATTCAGAATTTAATTCTGTTGAACAGCAGGACTTTTAAAGCCGGTCACGTGTGGCCACGCGACCCCCGGTCACGTGTGAGCACGCGACCCCCGGTCACGTGTGAGCACGCGACCCCCTGAACTTTTTCTCCTCTTCTTTGGTCTGTCCTTTGCTGCTGCTTTAACCGTCACGTGCCAACATGTGACCACTGGTCACGTGTGAGCACGTGATGCCTCTTCTGAAGCTTTTTCCTCATTTTTAATCAGGGAACACTCCCAACGGGCCACGTGGGTCGAGCAGAGCACTCCCTACTTCCGCCATCTTGAACAAGAACTGGCCTTAAAGCGTAAGGAGTGCGAAAAGACTTCAAGTGAATCTGCGCGGCTGCACACTCAGGTTGATGAAAATGCTATACAGCTGAAAGCTATCTTTGAGGGCCTTCTACGATGTGTTTCTGACGGGCTAACGCTGAGGCAGAAGCTCGACCTCGTCGAACGGGATGCGTAGAGTCGTGAGGAAGCTCAGCGGGTCGTTAATGATCAACTTTCATCTTATTTGTAGCAACGGGCTCAGGTCAAAGCAGAGTTGGTCGCAGCCGCTGACCGTGTGTAACATTTCCGAAAATATAAAATATTATTTTTAGAATTTAATATTAAAATAATATTTTTCCCGAAAACTACCGATTTGCGAAATTGGGGTTTTCGAAAAAGGGTATAAATATATACCAATAATTGTGAAATAATTAGGGATTAAAAATTATTTATTCATTTAAAAATATATTTAAAGGATTTGGCATTTTTAAAATTCATTATGTGCAGTTTGGATAAAAACCTGATTAGTACACTGCTAATCGCGATTAGGCCAAATCCGTGTTTTAAAAGTTTTTCGTGGCTAGTGCATCATGTCATGTTGCAGTTGGTTACATGTTGTCACATTTGTGATGTTTTATGGGTATTATGTGATTTGGTTTTAAGGAAGAAAAGAAAAGAAAAAGACAAAAGGACAAAAGGGTTATAATTGAGTGAGAGGGGTGAGAATAAGAGAGGAGAGAGGGGTTGTCTCATTTTAACCCCCCCATCATTTTCTTCTTCTTCTTCTTCCTCTCTTCCCTCCACCTTCACCCCATGATATCATCTCAAAATATTGATCCAAACCCTAATCCCCTTTCACTAAAATTGATCCCCTCTACATCTTCTACACATTGGACCAAGAAAAGTGGGATTTGGACAACATTGGCAAACTATGGTTTTTCTTGAGTTGGCCAAATGAGGTAATTTCTCCAATTTTGGTCTTGTATTTCATTTACTTTAGTATCCTTGCATGTTTAGAAGCGATATTGTGATGTTTAGTGATGTTAAAAACTTCTAGTGAAGGGTTGAGTGTTGTGTGGATTGGGTGGTGCCTAGTGGCTGTTAATAAGGCTTGAGTGGTGTTTTACTGACCTAGAACAGAGGATGGAACCCAAAACACGGATTTAGAAACCCCGACATCGGATAAATGTGTGAATTGTGAGGGTATTTTGGAATCTGCTATCACTCAGGACCTGAAAAATTATTTAGCAAGGACAGTGACGCATGCAGGCAACCTAGGACCTCCCACTGAAACCCTAGCCCCTACCTCCCCAACCTGGCCGTAGATTTAATCCAGAAGGTCGCAAATTGTGACCTGGGTCCCACCATTTTGATTCGTGTTTCTTCCATGGCTTTATCTCCAGTAAATTAGACCCTTGGCATATGCAAAATTGGCTGATTTGATATAGGGTAAAATCTGGGACCATTTTCAAGAGTTACTGTTTTGATTCGGGGTTTCGTTTCTCGTATTTTGAATTCTGAATTTTTTATCTGTGTTTTACCTCGATCACTTGATATTTGTACGACGATATCGAGGATTGTTGGTGGTTTTGAAGGCGTGGTCCATAGGTTCTAACCTATAGGCCTTAGCGTGTCGTTTTGGTTTTCTGATGTGATTTTAATACGCATTTGCAATTGGATTATATATGTAGGTACCCCACGAGGATTTCAAGACGGTGAAGAAGAGGATGGCGACATCTGCATCGACACACAAGAAGCAATGTGAGTAGATTTATATCTACGGGGAGAAGTCGGGTGGATGGCATATAGCACCTCCGCAAAAGTCGTAAGAAATGATGTGATATGATATAGATATGCAATTATATGTTATGGAGAGATTGAACCCTTAGCAAGAAAAGGTTAGGAGATTATGGGCTTAGTGTTAGCAAGAGTTGAGGAAAGGAGTTTAGTCGATTTCTTAGTCATGAAACCCTAGAGTAAAGATTTGCTTACACGCACATACACATACTTGCATACTTTTACTTCTTTGTGCGTATTGGGGACACATATATTTTGGTATTCATATGCTCGGATGATGAGAATGTTATATGATACTTGGGAATGAGTCATATGATCGGACATGATGCCGTGAGATATTTAGTGCGCGACCGAGATGTGTCATGATGTTATAGCAGGTCGTTGGACGACGATACTATGTTGATGATATAATTATGATAGTTGACGAGTTATATATCGAGATATGAGATAAGATATGTTAAGATGTTTATAATGGATGGCTTGGGCGATGCATACTCCTATATAAAGATATGTGTTGATGACATCGGATTGTACGAGGCTGTAGATCAGTAGCCAGATCATGATTATGTTGAGGATATTAGTATTGTACTAGACTTAGATCAGTACCTCCTGCTCACGATATGTGATGATATAGATATCAGGTGAATAATGAGATAAATATGATATTTGACCCGTACCCAGATTTGGGATGCCGTACGATAGATTTACCGTACGAGATATGATTGTGATTATATATCCGCATTCTTGACTCGAGGATGTCATAATATATATATTGTATCGTACGTGATACTATGGAGGCGAGATCACCGACTACTAGAAATATATAGATCGACTCAGACTTAGGTGGATTCCCTTACCCTTTTGACTGGGCTCGAGTCATACTCATTTTCAAAAGTGGGGAGTAGTGAGTATGTTTATATACCAAACTGTATAACTCGTATATTGGGTAGGCATACTTTCAGCGTTGCTGTTACTACATCACTTTCTGTATATTCATGATGTTTCATCGCATTGCATGCTTGTACATATGCCATTATTGAGATCATACTGTCAGGACACCAGCACCATTACCGATGATGCGTATGTTCCACATATACTTACTTGCCGGGTCACACACATCATCATCGGTAATTTCCATGTCACGTACACTTTAGAGAATATTACTCATTGACATAGCTTGTTAACTGATAGTTCGACATGGTATTAGCGTACTCGTCTTTATATGCTAGATTAGACATTGCAGCTATTACTTGCTACCGCATGCATATTATTATTCACTGTTTATTTGCTATTGATGATTGGATTTCGGATTTTCATGAGATTTTATGGATTTGGAAACTTCATGTGAAAGTTTTATAAACTGTTGTGTTATTTTAAAGAGAAAAATGCGATTTTACTTGATATGATGAGTATTGTCCACTATGATGTTTTCTCGGTTCTGAGATGTTTTCGAGACCCGATTCGAGGAGTTGGATGAACCATCTCGGGTACATGGTGGACCCGGTAAGGTACCCCGGGGCAAGAAGCTCGAGGTGTAGACGATGAGCCTGTCAAGAGCAGACTGCCTACCGGTGTTAGCATTTGGACCTGGCGGTTATCCGGAGGATACCGACCGGGGTCACGAGATGGATATAGGCCGACCGTACTGCCGGAGCCCGCGGGCCGATCCCGCAGATGATACGGAGCCTAAGATATATGAGGATTTACGTGCCGATGCTGGGCACAGGTTTCATGATGTTGTCGAGTGTCGATGCTGGACACTCAGGTTCTATGATTTTATGTGTCACGAGGGACACACGTTGATTTATATTCTCATACTTTCATGCATATGCTTCTATGACTTTTTACATGCATGATGTTGTTATATCATTGGTTAACACATGGACGAGATCCACATGCATACAGGCATTGACTACATAGTTGGATGATATCCACATACTTTTAGACTTCATGATATAGTTGACACTGATTTCATGATGATTACATTGATCATACCTCATACAGGTGATATATTGCACTTATACATAGATGGACCAGGATATTTATTTGAGGATATTACCTGATATGACCTAGGATAGCGTTATGCATGCGATTTCTACTTGTAGATGTTTTTCTACTCACGAGTTGGTAACCCACCCCCGTTGTACCACAGTTTCTTGCAGGTTTTGCCGCACAGGTTTCGTTGCGATTTTGCTGGCACACTGTCCCTTCCGGGTGATTGCTTTGGTAGGTGGGTTTTTTTGCATCAGGACCACCACTGTATATTTGTTATTTCAGTTGTATCTAGTAAAACTCCATCAACCAGACATGTATATTTTATTGACTTAGCAGACCAGTGATGTTATTCTTTCGACCTTAGAGTCGCGCGTTGTATTATTATGGTTTTCATGTTGTTTTGAGTTTCCTTTTGAGTTTTGATCCTCGCCCTTCGGCGTTGTATATTATTTTGCTTGCGTGGTTGTGACCGTCGTTTGACGAAGAGCTAGCTCCCGCTTGGGGATGCCTTTATTCATTTTATATACTTTATTAGGTTTGTACCCGTTTGGGGTCAGTTTATACAAGGGAAACTCTGCCGAAATTTTTAGAAAAGACTTGATATTTTAAAAATGCATATTTCAGCTTATGTTGTTAAACTTCTTGCTTTTGAATTGGTTTTACTTCACTCTACTGTTTTACTTGGTTTTGATTTCTGGGTTTTGGCTTACTTAGATTACGTACGCCTCGAGACGTCTCGTAATTTAAGTGCCGGTCATGTTCCGTACTTTTCGGGTCATAACAAAGTTGGTATCAGAGCGTTAGGTTTTACCTTCGGAGTGTAGGATGACCCTTGGTTGATGGAGTAGGTAGCTTGAGTAGAGTGACGTATCGTACGTATGTTCCGCGGCATATTTACGATACGCTACTCCGCTTAAGAAGTATTAGGATGTACATTTCCTTGCACAGTATTATATTCCTTCCTATGATCTAGCCTCATCGGTACCAGTTATTGTTTTGTTACCATGGTTGTACGGGCATAGAGAGCTAAGGCTAGAGTTGCAGTTAGCACGAGCTCGTCACGAACGAGGACTGACCGGGGCGTGATTCTAGGGACATACGATTTGCATAGATGCGTCGTTTATTGTGTTTTCGCGCTATGAGCGTTTGATGGGTCGCTTTTACGAGATTTCTCGGACGTGCAGATCAGCACCAGAGGATTGGGCTACTGATAGAGGCCAGCCAGAATGTGATGACCATCGATGTATCGCTTATTCATGATGATTGAGGCACTGTTTAGCGTGCAGACGAATGAGCCAGTTGTTGCTGCGAACGACGAGATATTGCCCCAGATGTTAGAGCTATTGCTGTACGAGTTGTACTTAGAGGTGTGATAGAAGGTCGCTAGTCACCCGAGGATGAATGACTAGGACATGTGGTTCGTTCGCTTAACCTGATGCGAGGTCATCAGATAGATTGATTCCAGCTAGAGACGACTTCACGCAGGTACGTTGAGAGTCGATAGAGGCGTTCGAATATCAGAAACCCATATTCCAAGTTTAAATTATTCGGAAGGACATGCAAGAAATTCTATGGACCCTCTAGAAGAATGAAACCCTAACTCGACATAATGACCTTGTGAAAGCCTTTGAACCTTAGGGTTTGCGGCAGTTCCACGGTGCCATTAGTGAGGCTTGGGTTTGAGTTTCTACGGCTAGTCCACCGATGCTGTGGTATGTACTCGATACTATTAAACCGTACCCCAGATGTTGAGCTCTTGGGGGATTATGAGGTTTTGACGAATCGATCGGATGGTTCGACTTCATTCGGATGCTATGTGGTGAGATGCATTGCCTGGGAGACTCCAGATACGAGTATAGCCGTTGGAGCGCAGTCCATGCAGCCACGATGAGATGAGTCCGAAGCAGTCGACAGTAGAGAAAGGTGGAGTAAGAGGTTCGTACGAGATCTTGATGAGATAACGTTCCACTCCGCCGACATCAGAGATGTGATACGCATGCAGAGGCGTTGTATATGGATATATCTTCCAGAAGGAGTCGCGATGGGTATGCAGCCGTTCCGGAACAAGAAACAGATTTAGTAAAGGGTGATAACTTCCGGACAGTTCGGCAGAGACGAGATTTGGGAGAGACATCGACAGGACTTTTCTGGAATAAATTACGAGAAGATTTGGACCCAGGAGTGGTCATGTTACGCACACCAGCAGGCCAGAGTTCGGCATCGTTGACGAGACATGTTATGAGTGACCATGACAGTTGGCCAGAGATTTTTAGAGGACGTACTTGAGCGGGATTATTCCACCATACTTGATTTCAGTATTTTGGGCGATCTATTCACATGATTGAGTTTTGATAATTGAGTTTCATGATATTCATTTTCGTGCCTTGGTTGCACATGTTTATGATTTCATGGGTTTTATACAGTTGAGTTGATTTTGTGCATATGTACGCACACGATTTGGTTTGCACTCGGTATAGTTCACATATGCTTGCAGTGCATTGATACGTATTTGTGCACCGCAGTTGCAATGGACTACGATTTGATATCATTTGAGGTATGGATTTTGATTATGATACACGATATTTGTTTTGTGCACTTTGTGCACCTGACTGGATTCTTGCGCATATTTGACGCGCTTGGATTGGAATTTTACGCATGTTCGGCGCTTGATATTGGATTTCATGATTTCGTGCATGTTGGACGTATATGATTTAGATTTTATTCGTGCATGATGGATGCACCTGATTTGGATTTTCGCGCATGTTGGACGCATGTCATGAGATGCGATTTTGGTGCACACCAGATGCACTAAATCGAGATTCTTTGTGCATATCAGATGCACCTGATATTGTTGTCATGCACACCCGTTGCACTGGACAGATACTTTCGTGCATACCCGTTGCACTTAGATGTTGATTCTGTGCACATGTATGGCACATTCATGGATTTTGATTTCCGTGCGCACCAGTCGCACGTAGCATTCATATGCACATTTCGGATTGATTCTTATGGAGCAGTACGTTTTTATGATATTTACTATTTGTTTTCGTACTGAGCAGGACTAGTCAGAGGACAGTACCTGGATATGTTTTGCATGCATTGATAGCTATCGAAGGGATTTCCAAAAATGGAGCTATAGTCTCAGTATTTACCTACGTGTCTGATATGACACGAAACGTTTGAAACAAGGAAACCCTTCTAAATTGTTTTCAAAATGGCGGGACGTAAATATTAAACAAAGGATAAGTATATATGTAGTTATTTTCTTACTAGAGACGTCCGTCACTATGCAGTGTTATGCGCATCGCACAGCGACTTGACACGGTTTGGCATGCATTTCCTTCAGGTGTTTACATGGATAGTTTTGATGTATATCATATTGGTTTCGTTTTGAATTTGACATTTGTGTCTTCACCATGAATCCGATGATTGCGGGATGCATGACGGAGTTTTGTTTTTGAGTTATCTGCTCATTGTTCATGTGCATGCATTGCGCTATGATGCGTTTTATGTATTGATGATTTCAGAGCCCTGATGACTTGGACTTTTTACTTAAATGTTTTAGTATTTGAGGGGTTTAAATTTAAATTCGGGGACCGAATTTCTTTAGGGGGGGAAGACCGTAACATTTCAGAAAATATAAAATATTATTTTTATAATTTAATATTAAAATAATATTTTTCCCGAAAACTACCGATTTGCGAAATTGGGGTTTTCGAAAAAAGGTATAAATATATACCAATAATTGTGATATAATTGGGGATTAAAATGATTTATTCATTTAAAAATATATTTAAAGGATTTGGCATTTTTAAAATTCATTATATGCAGTTTGGATAAAAACCCGATTAGTGCACTGCTAATCGCGATTAGGCCAAATCCGTGTTTTTACAGTTTTCCGTGGCTAGTGCATCATGTCATGTTGCATTTGGTTACATGTTGTCGCATTTGTGTTGTTTTATGGGTATTATGTGATTTGGTTTTAAGGGAGAAAAGAAAAGAAAAAGACAAAAGGGCAAAAGGGTAATAATTGAGTGAGAGGGGTGAGAATAAGAGAGGAGAGATAGAGGGGCTGCCTCATTTTAACCTCCCCCATCATTTTCTTCTTCTTCTTCTTCCTCTCTTCTCTTCACCTTCACCCCATGATATCACCTCAAAATATTGATCCAAACCTTAATCCCATTTCACTAAAATTGATCCCCTCTATATCCTCTACACATTGGACCAAGAAAAGTGGGATTTGGACAACATTGGCAAACTAGGGTTTTTCTTGAGTTGGCCAAATGAGGTAATTTCTCCAATTTTGGTCTTGTATTTCATTTACTTTAGTATCCTTGCATGTTTAGAAGCGATATTGTGATGTTTAGTGATGTTAGAAAACATCTAGTGAAGGGTTGAGTGTTGTGTGGATTGGGTGGTGCCTAGTGGTTGTTAATAAGTCTTGAGTGGTGTTTTACTGACCTAGAACAGAGGATGGAACCCAAAACACGGATTTAGAAACCCCGATATCGGATAAATGTGAGAATTGTGAGGGTATTTTGGAATCTGCTATCACTCGGGGACCTGAAAAATTATTTAGCAAGGACAGTGATGCATGCAGACAACCTAGGACCCCCCACTGAAACCCTAGCCCCTACCTCCCCAACCTGGCCGTAGATTTAATCCAGAAGGCCGCAAATTGCGGCCTGGGTGCCACCATTTTGATTCATATTTCTTCCATGGCTTTATCTCCAGTAAATTAGACCCTTGGCATATGCAAAATTGGCTGATTTGACCTAGGGTAAAAGCTGGGACCATTGTCAAGAGTTGCCGTTTTGATTCGGGGTTTCGTTTCTCGTATTTTGAATTCTGAAATTTTTTTATCTGTGTTTTACCTCAATCACTTGACGTTTGTACGACGATATCGAGGATTGTTGGTGGTTTTGAAGGCGTGGTCCATAAGTTCTAACCTATAGGCCTTAGCGTGTCGTTTTGGTTTTCCGATGTGATTTTAATACGCATTTTCAATTGGATTATATGTGTAGGTACCCTACGAGGATTTCAAGACGGTGAAGAAGAGGATGGCGACATCGGCATCGGCACACAAGAAGCAAGGTGAGTAGATTTATATCTACGGGGAGAAGTCGGGTGGATGGCGTATAGCACCCCCGCAAAAGTCGTAAGAAATGATGTGATATGATATAGATATGCAATTATATGTTATGGGGAGATTGAACCTTTAGCAAGAAAAGGTTAGGAGATTATGGGCTTAGTGTTAGCAAGAGTTAAGGAAAGGAATTTAGTCGATTTCTTAGTCACGAAACCCTAGAGTAAAGATTTGCTTACACGCACATACACATACTTGCATACTTTTACTTCCTTGTGCGGATTGGGGACACATATATTTTGGTATTCATATGATCGGATGATGAGAATATTATATGATACTTGAGAATGAGTCGATATGATCGGGCATGATGCCGTGAGATATTTAGTGCGCGACCGAGATGTGTCATGATGTTATAGCGGGTCTCTGGACGACGATACTATGTTGATGATATAATTGTGATAGTTGACGAGTTATAGATCAAGATATGAGATAAGATATGTTAAGATGTTTATAATGGATCGCTTGGGCGATGTATACTCCTATATGATGATAAGTGTTGATGACATCGGATTGTACGAGGCTGTAGATCAGTAACCAAATCATGATTATGTTGAGGATATTAGTATTGTACTAGACTTAGATCAGTACCTTCTGCTCACGATATGTGATGATATGGATATCAAGTGAATAATGAGATAAATATGATATTTAACCCGTACCCAAATTTGGGATGCCGTACGATAGATTTACCGCACGAGATATGATTGTGATGTTAGATCCGCACTCTTGACTCGAGAATGTCATAATATATATATTATATCGTACGTGATACTATGGAGGCGAGATCACCGACTACTAGAAATATATAGATCGACTCAGACTTAGGTGGATTCCCTTACCCATTTGACTGGGCTCGAGTCATACTCATTTTCAAAAGTGGGGAGTAGTGAGTATGTTTATATACCAAACTGTATGACTCGTATATTGGGTAGGCATACTTTCAGTGTTTCTGTTACTACATCAGTTTCTATATATTCATGATGTTTCATTGCATTGCATGCTTGTACATATGCCATTATTGAGATCATGCTATCTTGACACCAGCACCATTACCGATGATGCGTATGTTCCACATACACTTACTTTCCGGCTCACACACATCATCATCGGTAATTTCCATGTCACGTACTCTTTAGAGTATTACTGATTGACATAGCTCGTTAACTGATAGTTCGACATGGTATTAGCGTACTCGTCTTTATATGCTAGATTAGACGTTGCAGTTATTACTTTCTACCGTATGCATATTATTATTCACTGTTTATTTGCTATTGAAGATTGGATTTCGGATTTTCATGAGATTTTCTGGATTTGGAAACCGCATGTGAAAGTTTTATAAACTGATGTGTTATTTTAAAGAGAAAAATGCGGTTTTCCTTGATATGATGAGTATTGTCCACAATGATGTTTTCTCGGTTATGAGATGTTTTCGAGACCCGATTCGAGGAGTTGGATGAACCGTCTCGGGTACATGGTGGACCCGGTAAGGTACCCCGGGGCAAGAAGCTCGAGGTGTAGACGATGAGCCTGGCTGGGGCAGACTGCCTACCGGTGATAGCATTTAGACCTGGCGGTTATCCGGAGATACCGACCGGGGTCATGAGTTGGATATAGGCCGATCGTACTACCGGAGCCCGCAGGCCGATCCCGCAGATGATACGGAGATGAGATATATGAGGATTTACGTGCCGATGCTAGGCACATGTTTCATAATGTTTTCGAGTGTAGATGCTGGACACTCAGGTTCCGTGATTTTATGTATCGCGAGGGACACACGTTGATTTATATCCTCATACATGTGCTTCTATAACTTTTTACATGCATGATGTTGTTATGTCATTGGTTGACACATGGACGAGATCTACATGCATACTGTTGGATATAGTGCCCTCAGAGTTAATTATTGGATCACAGGCACGTGATTGCAATGATTGAGGGAGGACCTATACCGGTAGGACAGTCTTACTCGAGATGATAGTATGCTATCTGGTTTATCTTTATCATCGTGTACTGCTTTAGGTGACCTTACGAGTTGCTATTACACGTTGATAGATCCCCTAGGATTCTTGCTTGACTACCAGCAGTATGAGGGCGATCATATACGTGAGAGCTGGAGTCTATAAGCACATCCTTAAAAGGTCCCTAGTCGTGGGAGTTTCGAGACAGGGCATCGATACTCCAGAGTAGACTAGTGTATACAGTCGAGACCCCGACGAGGGGCGGTGGCCGGTCTCACAAGCCACTGGTGTCAGTTGGTTCACCTAAGATGTATACAGGTGCTCATTGGGTTATGAGTACACCGGACAGGACTCGCCGGGAACCTGCTAGTTGGGATTATACCAGACGTCAGATAGCAGTTCCCAGGTGACATGTGTACAGGTTAGTTCATCGACCTGAGATCATCATTTGTCTCGTGTGAGTTCCCACTGTACTTTGATTACTACCCTACCACGGCTCAAAGGAGTCGTGCAAACAGGTTTTAGTTGGGTACAGTCCCGAGCCACATGGAGGCAGTGAGCGGATCTGCAGGGGTTCGTCTCTCCCGGTATTGGGGGTGAGGTCGCGCTGTGTCTAGGAGAGCCATTACACAAAGCCTTCGGCCGAGGCAGGAGATTTACTGGTAGGTATTCCAGTAGTATCTCAGGGTGTTCTGGGCTACACTCCGACACGACTTGTACCGCTTTTGGGGGTCTGACTTTTACCAACCCCCTAGGCCCGCCATGTGATGCTCACAGACGAACGGCCGGACTGTACGGATATTGTCACTGACAGGCTCAGTAGGGTGTCAGGATGAGTTCGCTCATTGACGTCCCTTTGGTCAATAGCTGGTGGCCCGTCACGTATGGCTAATACCTCTGACGTGCTAGTGGTTAAATCCACAGCCATAGTATTGACGAGTCTTTAGAGTCCACCACATACACAGTTACTCAAGTTTCGGGCGAAACGCTGTATAGTCCGTATGGAGATATGGCAGGGTTCGATCAGATACGTGCGGTATTGCACGGATCGTGATCGGACGGATTTTACTAGCCGGTTTTGGTTTAAGCCGGATCCTAGTATTAAACAGTGTAGATTTTGTCTCTTTGCATTTGTGTTTAGTGGGAATACAATTGCGGGCATGTATATGCAGTAGCGGGGTTTTCCTGTAATTTATTACGGGATCAGTTTTCTGAAGTTTCCAGTTTGCATTCCGTTCCGGCCGATTTTCCTTTGTTCCTTCGCGGCCGGACTTTTGTGATGGAGGGGGTTATTTGCAAGTTTGCAAATAACTTTTTATGGAGGGGTTTCTTGCTTTTGTGGCATTATGAAAGGTTAAGCATCTTTGCTTTTTCATGATGGCTTGCTTTATTGTGATTAGAAAGGATTTGGATGGATTTGATTTTGATATGATATTGTTATCATAACCTTTTGCTTATGGTCACCCATCCTCTTTTCCTACACTCACCTTCCTTCTTGTTTTGAGATTCCCTCCACCGTTTTGAGAGGATGAGAGAGGTTCATTTGGATGAGGGAAATTATTCGTCTCTCATTTTCTCTTGCTACACAAATTCTAGCTCTCTCCAAAGTTCTTCATACCTCCATCATATTATGGCAACTACACTAAACCCCAAAAGAGACAATTTCTACACTACACCTACAGCAAATCTTGGACGCGTCGGCTAGCCAACTTCGCGCCCGAGTTGCCTCGGTCCAGAGGTGGGAGCCCGTAAAAGAATCCGGCTACGTGGTGCCCTTTCCGACGAGGAGGTGACGGACGGAGATTCCGCGGGAGATCGGAGTGGAGACGAAGACCGAAGGACACGTATCGCTTGGTATAACTCTCTTCCCATCTCTTGTTAGCTAGGATTAGGTTAATGGTTACGATCTGGGTTTATTGTCCGCGGTAGCGCCGGTTTAAAGTTAAGAAAATTTTGATTCCGCATTTTGGCCTCGAGTAGAAGGCCGGGGCGCTGCCGGGGCGCTGCCGTGGCGCAACACATACGGGCATTGACTACATAGTTGGATGATATCCACATACTTTTAGACCTCATGATATAGTTGACACTGATTTCATGATGATTACATTGATCATACCTCATACATGTGATATATTGCACTTATACATAGATGGACCAGGATATTTATTTGAGGATATTATCTGATATGATCTAGGATAGCGTTATGCATGTGAGTTCTACTTGTAGATGTTTTTCTACTCATGAGTTGGTAACTCACCCCCATTGTGTCACAGTTTCTTGCAGGTTTTGCCGCACAGGTTTTGTTGCGGTTTTGCTGGCACACTGTCCCTTCCGGGTGATTGCTTTGGTGGGTGGGTTCTTTTGCATCAGGATCACAATTGTATATTTGTTATTTCAGTTGTATCTTGTAAAACTCCTTCAACCAGACATGTATATTTTATTGACTTAGCAGACCATTGATATTATTCTTTCGACCTTAGAGTCGTGCGTTGTATTATTATGGTTTTCATGTTGTTTTGAGTTTCCTTTTGAGTTTTGATCCTCGCCCTTCGACGTTGTATATTATTTTTCTTGCGTGGTTGTGGCCGTCGTTTGACGAAGAGCTAGCTCGCGCTTGGGGATGCCTTTATTCATTTTATATGCTTTATTAGGTTTGTACCCATTTGGGTTCAGTTTGTACAAAGGAAACTCTGCCGAAATTTTTAGAAAAGACTTGATATTTTAAAAATGCATATTTCGGCTTATGTTGTTAAATTTCTTGCTTTTAAATTGGTTTTACTTCACTCTACTTCTTTACTTGGTTTTGATTTCTGGGTTTTGGCTTACTTAGATTACGTACGCCTCGAGACGTCTCGTAATTTATGTGACGGTCATGTTCCGTACTTTTCGGGTCGTGACACCGTGAAAAGGGGCTGAGGGGAGTGCGTGAGCAACTGATTGGTTTATTGAAAACGCTTCCCTCCTAATAGTTGTTTTTGTACCAATTAACATTCGTAATTTTTCGAAGAACATGTATCCCCTTCTTTTTTTATTCTTTCATATGATGTATCTTGTACTCAATTGAACTTATAAATATAAGATACATTTTTTTCGTACTATCTTGAGTCATCTCTAGCTTTCATCTCTTTTCTGTGTTGCCGACCTGTTACCTTAATAAGCGTAGCCTGTAGATGATAGAGAACATTTCATCTTGAACTCTTCGAGAGGTAGAGATGGCTTAGGAAGCAGGTTCAGATCTGCTGCCTAAGGCTTTTCAACTTTATGAGCCGTGAGGGTCTCATAAAGACTTTTCTCCCTACGAGTCGAGAGGATCTCGTAGGTGTATTTTCTCCTTAGGAATCGTGAGGATTCCTAAGTGTGTTTTCTCTTGAGAGTCGTAAGGATCTCACAAAAGAGTTTTCTTCCTTACGAGTTGAGAGGACCCGTATGTGATTGTTTTCCTCCTTGTCGAGATTCGACTTTAGAGAGTGTGGTCCGTGAATAGTATGCAAGAATCCATTTTGGACCGACTTGCAAGGCCCTAGTGCTTAGGAAACAGGTTTTTTTTTAATCCCCATTGCTTAAGGCTTTGCCTTACGAGGTGAGACGAATCGAGAAGTTCTCGCGAAGACACTAATTTCCTCACGAGTCGAGATGAATCGAGAAGTTCTTGCAAGAATGTCCTAACGTCATAGTTAACCATTGCTCTTTAGGACAGAGGTCCGTTAGGGTCTGTGGTACTAGGGTTTTTCCCGTCGTACCGTCGCGTTGGCTGATGTATCCCTCGATAGGCAATCTTGCTGCTCGAGTAGCCTCGCGACTGTCGTGTCTCTGATCCCTTCGGGGGCTGGACAAGACGTCTTCAAGCAATCATCCTAGGCAGTTTGACCGTCGGAAGAACAAGTGTTAGGAATCTTGCCATGCCGCTTTTTACTTGAGGTTAGGCTCAGTTTGGGGAGCCCCGATGAGTCATAACCACTCCGCACTGGTGTGGGATGATCTCCGATAGTCTTTCAGGTTTTATATGAGTTGCCGTCAAGACCCTGAAACTAGGAATTTGGCCTTTGCTTCATTTGCTGGCATTGCGTCTGCTGTATCGAGACGAATGTCGCGGTTGTCTCTAGGTTGTTGGTGAACCGTCGAGGTTTGGAACTAGGGATTTTGTCGTGGCTACGTTGTTTGATTGTCGCGTCTGAGTCCTACTGGAGGAAGAACGCTGTGGTGACATCTCGTCTACTGTATCGAGACGAACGTCGAGGTGGTGACCACTCCGCGCTGGTGTGGGATGATCTCCGATAGTCTTTCAGGTTTTGTATGAGTTGCCGTCAAGACCCTGAAGCTAGGAATTTGGCCTTCGCTTCGTTTGTTTTCGCGTGTCCGAATCCTGTTAGAGGAAGGACGCTGTAGTGACATATCGTCTGCTGTATCGAGACGAACGTCGAGCTGGTGACCACTCCGCGCTGGTTTGGGATGATCTCCGATAGTCTTTCAGGTTTTATATGAGTTGCCGTCAAGACCTTGAAGCTAGGAATTTGGCCTTCGTTTCGTTTGTTTTCGCGTGTCCGAATCCTGTTGGAGGAAGGACGCTGTAGTGACATCTCGTCTGCTGTATCGAGACGAACGTCGATGTGGTGACCACTCCGTGCTGGTGTGGGATGATCTCTGATAGTCTTTCAGGTTTTATATGAGTTGCCATCAAGACCCTGAAGCTAGGAATTTGGCCTTCGCTTCATTTGTTTTCGCGTGTCCGAATCCTGTTGAAGGAAGGACGCTGTAGTGACATCTCATCTGCTGTATCGAGACGAACGTGGAGGTGGTGACCGCTCCGCGCTGGTGTGGGATGATCTCCGATAGTTTTTCAGGTTTTATATGAGTTGCCGTCAAGACCCTGAAGATAGGAATTTGGCCTTCGCTTCATTTGCTGGCATTGCATTTGCTGTATCGAGACGAATGTCACGGTGGTGGTCACTCCGCGCTTTGCTGACGCTGCGTCTGCTATAACGAGACAAATGTCGAGGTGGTCTCTAGGTTGTCTGTGAACCGTCAAGACTTGGCTCTCTTTCAGATGGAGTCTGGGGGAAAGGTATGGTTCCCTCTTTGTTTGTGCCCCTGGATTGTATACAGGGATAGATGTGATCTCACGTGTAGGGCAAAAAGTTTCGTTTATATATTTTTTCTTTCCGCGATGCTCTATCATTTCAGCTTTTATATCGCGAAAGTCACGATTGCCCAATCATTTCGGCTATTTTTCGCGGTGCCCAATCATTTCGGCTATTTGTTTTATTTACTTGCTACTATTTATTGCGAGTTGCCCGACCATTTCGGCTATTTTGTATGCATACATTTTTACTTGCTGATTTTGTTGCAAGTTGCCCCATCCTTTTGGCTATTTCGTATGCATTTGTGGCTCGCTAGCTTTTCACTGCGAGTTTAGGATTGGACACTGATTTTGGTATCAGCATCGCTACAACTGGGATTTTGCTAGGAGGGAATCATCATTTGCCTCTGTCAATGTCGAACAAAGGTGGCTTAGCAAACAGGGTTAAGTTCCTGTTGACTAAGGCTTTCGATTTCATGAGCCGTAAGGGTCTCATAAAGTTATTTCTCCCTATGAGTCGTGAGGATCTCATATGTTCGTTTTCTCCTTAGGAATCATGAGGATTCCCAAGTGTATGGCTTCTTGTAAGTCGTAAGGATCTTACAAGAGTGTTTTCTCCTTATAAGTTGAGAGGACTTACAAGGGTTGTTCACCGTGTAAACATATTCCTAGTCACGGGTAGGACTTTGTTAGGGAAATGTTTATTCGCGCCCGTGGATTGTATACAAGGGTCAGCATTGAACCGCTTGTAGGGCAAAATCAGGGTGTATGACTGCTTAAGAACAGGTTTAGATCCTTGTAGCTTAAGGCTTTTGAACCCTGTGATGCTTGAGGGTCTCAAAGGGGAATTCTCCTTACGAGTCGTGACGATCTCGTAAGTGTAATTTCTCCTTAGGAATTATGGGGATTCCTAAGTGTGTTGCTCCCTTGTGAGTCGTAAGGATCTCACGCAGGTATTTTCTCCTTATAAGGTTGAGAGGACCTCGCAAGTGTCTTTTAACGAGATTGCGCCCTTTCGGGTTTTCAAAAAACTTGTCGTTAGCCCTGCTGTTTTTACTCACGGAGCTCTTTCGGGTTTTCATCCGTGCCCATTTTGCTTATGAACATACCGTTATTTTTTGTCAGCCTTGGGATGCTGCGGTCCGTAGTAGTTTATCGACGTTTCGGTCAACAGTCAGTTTTAGGACATAGTGGTCCATCGTTAGTTTAAGGACATCTCGGTCCGTTGTTAGTTTTAGAATATTTCGGTCCATCGTTAGTTTAAGGACGTTTCGGTCCGTTGTTAGTTTTAGGACATTTCGGTCCATCGTTAGTTTAAGGACGTTTCGGTCCGTTGTTAGTTGTAGAACATTTCAGTCCGTGGTGGCCGTATTTGAGGCGAGTTTCTAGTTTACGGACTTTTCGGTCCATGGGGCTTTCTCTATGAATGAGCACGATGCCCCCGGCATGTCCACCTTTTTAGGGGCGTGAGGTTGTGGCGGGTTCACCTTCCAGTTTTCGGATAATGCGAACTTGCCTTGTTGGTATTGGTCCTCAATCCAGCCTTTGAAGACGAAGCAATCTTCGATTAGATGGCTTACTGCTTGGTGGTAAGGGCAGTAATTAGGATTGTTGATATCACCTGGCTGCAACGGACGTTTTGGATCCGGCAGATTGATGAGTCTGTTGCGCACTGCCAGCTCGAACAGTCTCCTCATTTTATCCTGGGGAAACGAGTAAGGACGTCCCAGTCTCTCTTCGAGGGATGGGCGTGGACGCACGTTGTTTTGGCGAATAACCGGCTTTAAGTTGCTCGGCTGTTGTTGAGTATTGGCGACGAAAGTTGCTTTTCCTTTTCCCTTTTCATTCCGAGGATCCGTCTTTGAGGGAGATGGTCTATGACCCATCTGATCCATTTGGGCCAGCTTGTCAATCAAGGTATGGAAAGTAGTTTGCTTGAAGAACATCATGAATTGCGAATAATGGTCTTCTGCGAATCAAGAGTACCCATGAACATGCCTACCGCAGGCGCTTCTTCAATGCACTGCTCGCACTTCGACCATAGATTCCGCCACCGTATTGCATACTGAACCCATGTTTCTCCCGGCTTCACTCTGGCATTGATCGGTGCAGTAATTGGGGTACGTTCGCTAGCGCTCGCAAAACGTTGGGTGAATAGTAGCTCCATCTCTGCAAAAGTTTTGACGGAGTCGTTGGGAAGCTCCGAATACCATTCAAATGCTGTCTCTGACAAGCTGCCAACGAATTGGCAAAGCAACAGTTTGTCGTCGCCTCCAGTGTTGCCACACAGAGCCCTGAATTGAGCAACGTGCTGATGTGGATTTCCCATCCCCTTATATACGTGGAATTTGGGGATCGTCTATCCCGGCGGGTACTTTATTTGGTCGTACCAACCCGGATAGGGTTGTCCATTCTTAACAATTTGCCCAGCCACTTCATTTGGTTGATGAACTCGTATCTGCTGAGTGATGTAATCATCCACGGCAGCTTTGGAGATGGTCTCCTCTTTGGCTGCTGAACAAGCTGGAAGAGGGTTTGACGTCTCTGCTCGGTCGTCTTCGAGGATAATCAGAGGATCTTCAGCTGGAGGATCCGGCTGTAACATCATCCCGACCATGTCTTGGAATAAGAACACCATTCGTTTTATGTTGGCAGCTTGTTCCGCTGCCTCTTTATCCTTCTTTTCGAGGATTCTGCGAAGGAACTCAGCATCAGTTTCTTGTTCTTGACATTGCTCTGATGACGTTTCCGGGCATTCTTTTGGCTCTGTGAGTACGGCCGTCTGCGTCACCATTTTTTGGAGCTTCTGTTGTTGCTCCTGGGCCCTTGTTACAGATCGCGTAAGCGGTCGATGACCCGTAGAAGCATGGCTTTCCTCTTTCCCGGAAGCCATATAAACGGTATATACCACCATGCCCCCAAACTTGGGGCGTTTAGGCTCGGTGCCTTTGACATTTGTCGCAGACATGCGAATTTTCTCCGGCCTTCTCCTCTTATGGGCGGTCAAAGTTGAGGGGGCCGTTGTAGTGGGCACCCAAGTAGCTGTCGGTTTCTGTGGTTTGACAGGGAGATCCTTTTCTTGCCGAACCTTCATCTTTTTCTGTCGGCGGGGATAGTTTTGATCTACCACGGAGTCCTGGACTTGACGCCAGACTTTGTAAATTTAGCGGACAGCCGTTGAGGGGGCTGCTCCAGTTTCGTCTTTGTGGCATTCTCCATAGGGGAAGGAGATCTTTTCGGCATAGCAGTCGGAGAGTTCTTGCGGACCCTCCTCAGTGGTTCAAAGCTGTTCCCAATTGGGACAGCAGCGTCGACTTCCACCATTGGAGCTGGCGAAGTCAATCCAGAAGGGGAATTTCCCCCAGCCTTCCTTACTCGGCGCTAGTGGCGACATCGAGCATGTCGAGCCGACGGTACTGGCTCAGCTACGCGGGTGGCTTCATCGTGCCCCCTGTTCTGATGAGAGTATGCTATTGGCGCCAGCCTTTCAAAGACAGATGCTCGCTGAGAGGGAATGGCCAATCTTTGAAATGCCGATTTTCGTGCAGGGGAAACGGCCTTGGTTACTTCACCCGGAATGGGAGCTGAAACGGCTAGTCTCGTGAAGACCGATCCCTTAGCCGGAGAAGCCGCCTTGGTGACTTCAGGAGTAGGAATAGCTATCCGCTTCGGGATAACGCCTTCTGGTATTGCGGGCTTCTTCACGGGCCCATTGGAGTTTTGGCCCAATCTGTTGAAAACTGAAGCACTGGATTTGGGCGACCCGTTGAAAGGGGTCGCAGTAGTTGCAAGCCGATCAAAGACCGACTTCTTCGGAGCTTCTTGCGATGGTACAGGACCGCTGAAGCTCGTTGGCGGGAGCATGGTCCCGAAGAACAACCCAGTGGTGGCTTGGGTCACTTGATCCATCGGTATTGTGAAAAGGGAGGCCGCTTGGGGCCCGTAGGTTACTCCTCCAGATGAGGCGGCACAGGAGTTGCAGTTGCAGTTAGTGAAGTTTGAAGCCATTGATGTTTTTTTTCTCTGCACGGGAGCAAAACCAAATCTTAGTACCTCGAACCCAAGGGCAACCATATTAGACCGCAATTCATTCACGAACACGACACACGAAGTGTGGAGTGGAAAGAGGAAATGGTCCCACCGGGCGTGCCAGAATCTGTTCTCCGCTGAACACAGAGACGCGACCGCGCAGGTCCGTCTTGCCTGAATTTCGAGGGCAGATGCTAATTGGTGCTATCCATCCACCTCTCCGAAGATGCCAAGTTGATTTATGACACCGTGTATCGAAGGTTTGGATGGATGCGGCCGATATAGCAGATTTCGTCAGATTCCCCCTCGTTGAGGGGTTTTTTATTGTGGGGACGCTCTTCCCTGCACGCGCAAGCCCCTGCAATTAATTACGCTACCGCATCGCAGTAACCACTTTCTCTTTCTCTAGATGGTCACTTTGTGTCGTGTGTGTTTGTTTTGTTTTTTGGTTGCTCGTGGATTGTATACGGAGACTAATTTATGTTGTCGCCCGTAGGGCGTGGATTGGTCCAAATCCATATCTTTTTAGATTTGGGTTTGGGGGTTGAGTTTAAGGATACGTTAGTCTCATTTGAGACTAAGATCAACTTAAACGTTTGTTAAGGATACATTAGTCTAATTTTAAATTAAGTTCAACTTAACGGGATCGTTTAGATCCAACAAAAGAGCATTTGACTCTATTATTTAGTTTAGGGACTTTGCGGTCGATTGCCAGTTTAAGGACATGGTGGTCCAATGTTAGTTTAAATACATCTCGGTCCAAGGTTAAGGACATCATAGTCTGTGGGTTTAAAGGAACTCCACAGTCCGAGATTAAGGACATCATAGTCCATGGGCTTAAGGACCCCACAGTCTAGTTTAAAGACGTCATAGTCTATGAAATGTATGGTTGTCGGGACCCGTCACCTCTCTGAAGACGTTGAAGGATTAGAACGACATATATCAGAGGGGTTCAGAGATGTACCCTTGAAACAATTTTGGTTGAAAGATCTGTAGTCCAATTTGGGGCTAAGATCTGTTAAAAGATTTATGAGCATATGGGCTCAGTTAATCTTAGTTGAGGATTTATGGCCAAGCTTGGGTTAAGTCCAATCAAGTTAAAATGTTTAATCATTTATTCTGGGCTATTGATCATTTTATTTGGGCTTAGCCCTTTTAACAATGTTGAGCATTGATTCGGATTCTGACAATATTTTTTGTCTTTTATTGGATCTTAACCTGTTTAGAAATGGAATATTTTGAAAATTGGTTGAGTCCAATACTTATGGAGGAGATTACGGAGTTGGAACGGATCCCAGTGCTGGTGATTTTGTAGAGTGAGATGTGGGTCCATTTAGAGTAGTGGAAGAAGTATATTCTTGTGAAGAATGGAGAACATGCTCTGAAGACGAAGAAGAAAAAGAAGAAGAAGCGGCGGTCAGGGTGTCATCATCAGTGCCAACATTGTTGTGCAACATCCTTCCAGATATCAATGTAGTCACGGCACTCACATTATGGTTTTGTTGTTCAAGAGCAATATGTGCATTTTGTGGGTGACCATGATTTGGCAGTGGTTGAGATGGAAGCTTCCTCTTCTCTCGCTCGCTTAAAGCTGCATTCAGTTGTGCAATCTGGGCTTCAATGGTTTTGATACTTTGCCCATGTGATGCAGTGTGTTTCACCAAATACTGAATGGAAGACTGGATATTGGCTGAGGATTGAGTTATTGTTTTAAAAACGCCTCCTGACTTCGTTCTAGCGAGGAAACCTTATCGTTATTTGGCTGAACAAAATTGTTTTGAGGAAAAGAGTTATTGGTTGCAAAATTTTTCATTTGATTTTGGTAAGGTTGGGGTTGGAAATGTTGCTAATATTGAGTTTGTTGAGGAGCTTGTTGTTGTGGAGGAGGCCTCTGGAAATTGTTGTTGCCTTGGAATTGTTGTTGATTTTGATTCCAAGCAAAATTGGGGTGGTTCCTCTAACCAGGATTGTAAGTTGAAGAGTATGGATCATTTCTTTGTCTTTAACGCTTTATAAATCGTTTTGCAAATTTTCCGTTTTTAGGGAAAAATTGTCGGTGTTTTCCGTTTTAACCCGATTGTGATCAAACATCTGTATAGACTTCACGGCACCTAGTTTAGTTAGAATAAAGCTAGTGCGCAAACTTTGGGGTCAATAGGAAGTTTTGGTTCACATAGAATTTTTCCCTAATAAAATATTATTTTAATACTTTATTTGTGCACTTTATTAGTGGTAATTATTTTTTTTGTGGGTTAATTACTACTAATGTGGTTTTATGCTAAACTAATCACTAGAATTATGTTTAGAACCTTCTCTCCAAAATATCTAGATTTTTAGGATTTATTTTGTGTTTTAAAGAAAAAGAAAATGGTGACAAAATGGTATTTTGTTTTATTATGCAATAATTGATATTTTCTTCTAGAAAATTCCACACAACTCCACACAAACCCTAGCTCTTCTTCCTTGGCCAGCCACTTGCTTCTTTGCTACCCTTGTGGATATTTGGTTCATTTCTTCTCATTTTGCTTCAAAATAAATCATGAAAAATCCAAATAAATTCATACAAACTTAAATATAATCCAAAACCTTCATTCTTCTTCACAAAACTTGCTTAGATCGTCATTCTAGTGAGGATTTTGGAGGCAAAAGTTTGGTTTTTCTTGTTTCAAGTGGTATTCTTTGAAGGTATAAAACCTTAACCCTAATCTCTTTTTTGTAGTTTAATACTTTAATTAGCTTATTTAGATATTTAATTTAAGCTTTTAAATTCATGTTTTGAAATTCAAGATATCATTTTGATAATCAATTTAGGGTTTTGATTAGTGGAATGGTTAAGTGATAAGTTAAGACAAATGAAAACTTAATCAAGTTGCTAATTTGTTAAATGATATTTTTCTAATCGGATAATTAAGCTAATTAACAAACTAAACTTTTGCTAATCCTAGTTAGTGAAATCTAAAATTTTAGTAAAGGTTTAAATGGTTTAACCTTACTATTTTGTGATGTTTGCAAACTTTAGTTTTTGGTAAAACTTGTAGTTTTGTGTTAAAATGTTATATGCTGCTTACTAGATTTCCGGATATTTTAGGCGTGGGTTTCTTTTGATATTGCGACGTTATTTATATTAGATTCCACGTTTATTATTGTATTGTGTTTGCGCGAACGGTACGATCAGGGTCTAGGCTTGATGGTGGTGTCGTTTTAGCATTCCTAGCTAGGGTCGTGCCGACGTCGTTCGTGTCTTTGTGTAGCTTTTGCTCTTGAGTTCGTTTCGTGGTGTCACTACGCGCGTTAGCCACTAAACGGACACTCAAGGGTATGTTCGGAGTTGGTATGTCGGTCAAACGTAGTTATACATTTTTTTGGTCGATTGCTTATATACACTTGCTTTATTGTTATATGTGTTCAGGATCGCAGGCGGGGACTTCAGACGCTGCGAAGAGGGGAAAGCAGGTGGTTGGCTTTACTTAGCCAGGGTGTTGGTGAGCAGATTTAACATCTACAGGGGAATCGCCCGCATGGCGTTATGCGTCTAAACTTGATTAAGTGACTTGACCTTTACGGTTTAGTATATGGACTCGTTTGTGCATGTGTATCTTAGTTGCGGATCTCATTTACCTATTGCATTCAGACATAGTATTAATGAGCCACAACACTATTATTGATGGTTCATGTTACACGAGCACTGATTGTATGCCACTCACACAGTCAATAATTGCCATGACACGCACAACACTTATACATATGTGATATTGTAGTGCTTAGGAATATTGAGACATGATCCTTATTTTCATTGTGTATATGACATATAGCATACCTGTATACCTACATGCTTACACATATGCCCTGACATGCTTCCATACTATTTACCCATATACCTATATGGTAGTGTACCATTAGTGATAGGTATATACACATATGAGACATAGCTATATGTACATCTGGCATACATACATACATATACCTGGAGGGTATTATGGATAGGTATAGAGACATACCTTGCTACAGATACTTTTACATCATACATACTTACATATGGATACACATATCTTGCTATACCAACATGGTTACGCATACCTTGTTATAGCTACATGTTCACCTGTATATGATGTTGCATCTCATTTCGGAGAAATCAGGAACCACATGATATATTTAATAACTTGTTACAGTTAAATAGCGGTTTTTCCTTTATATGCTCATATCACTGTTTCATGCTGCATATATTATATTTCTTAGATTCCGCATGGTTATATGATTTTCATACGATGTTCTCTGATGTTTATTTCCTAAGTATATATAACAGTGGAATGGGACGCTGTTATATATGCATATGCATATATATATATATATATATATATATATATATATATATATATATATATATATATATATATATTAGTGGAGTGGGACGCTAATATATATGTATACAGGTCTTTATAATATATCATCATAATGTTTCATGCAAGTATTTTATTCTTTACTTGATATTTTTTGGATTTGAGGACCGTGGTATTTTCATGAAAATATGCATTATTTGAAAAACCCGGTTTCTCTTGATATGATATTTCTGCAGCCACCATGAGATTTCTCGGTTCTAAGCATATATATATACCCCATGCGAGGAGGCGTAGTGGGCTGTATGAGGGTACATGGTGGGGCCCGGAGGTACCCCGGGGCAAGAGTCGATGTAACATGCCCATGAACCTGACAGGGGAACCATACCTACCGGTGACGGTACTTCTGGCACGGCGGTTATCGTGGGGATACCGATCGGGGTCATGTGCGTACATATACGTCGAATTTAGAGGGTCAGAGCTAGGCACTCGAGTTTTCGGATAGCGTATGATACGTACCTATCAGGGCCAGTCGTGGTGACAGCACCTGATAGATCAGTATTTCGGTGTCGATGCTTGACACTTGTTTCATGATGTTTTGGGTGTCGATGTTAGACACTCACCTTATATGAAACTTACTTGATACTGATATTGTACATACAAGATATGTGGGATATACTGATATTGTACATACATGATATGTGAGATCTACTTAATGTTGTACATTCGGGATATATGAGATATACTTGATATTGGAAACTCAGGATTTATGAGATTTACTTGATATTTGTCACTCAGGATATATATGAGACTTACAGGATATGAGAGCCAATTTGGGGGCTGATCGAGGAAATTGTGATTTAGATTGTCTTGATAGACTTTGGTCCTACCACGAGGTCAGGATTCCGTGGAGATGACATATTTTATTCCATACTCCTCATTTATTTTATATGCATTGCTTCATGTATTGTAGTACCTGCTAGAGTACTTTTCATGACTATTGCACATACATACTGCCATCTTATTGCTATCAGCTTGCATGTTTTAGATTCGCGTTGTACGTGCATACTTGCGATTACCTGCATATGTTATTTACTATTCACGAGTTGGCAACTCACCCCCGTTGTGCCACAGTGTTTGCAGGTGTTTCCCCAGGGCAGTCGCGGCAGGCTTTCCATCTTTCGTATCAGCTTTTGCTGCAGATACAGCTTCGGCTGACTGTGCACGGTTTTTCTATAGGTGGGTTTTTGCGGCTATCTATCGTTGTTTATTATTATCTTGTACCTTATACTCTCCATCTACCATTATCATGTATTGACTTAGAGATAAGATGTGAGGACGATATTGTATATATTTTGACTCTGTTGGTGTTTTATATACAGTTTTAATTTTATCGTCTTTTCTTCGCTACGGCGTCGTATATTTGCTTGTGGTGGTTGTTTTCCGCCGTTTGGCGTGGATTTGCTCCCGTTGGGGATGCTTTACTTTTATCTTTGTATGAACCCATTTTTGGGGCTAGTTTTTACAAAGGAGGTGCTGCTAAAATTTTCAAGAAAGTAAATTGGACTTAAAGAATTTATACTTGAGATTTTCAAAAGTTTAAACAATGTTTCTTGTCTTTTACTGCTTTTGATGGTTTAGATTTCTGGGTTTTTGGCCTTCTTAAATTGCGTTACGCCTGTAGACGTTGCGTAGTTTAAGGGCCGTCACGTGCCAATTTCCAGTCGTGACATTGTCTTTGCTGAAAGGCAGCATTAACTTGATCCTGTCCTTGAGCAGGTGGGTTGTAAGGACACTCTTCAGTCAAATGGGATGGATCCGAACAAAAAGCGCATATAGTGCGAGGGGGTAAAGCAGGGGCAGGTGAAGGCGATGAGAATTTGCTCTCAATTGCTTCTAGTTTTCGTGTAAATGCTGCCATTTCGGCTTTCATTGAAATTGACATATCAAGTTGATGAACGCCTGCCCTAGACGAACCAGATGAAGTAGATGAAGTGGACGAAGTGGTCGGTCTAGTGCTTTCCCACTGAAGTGTTTGTTCAGCAAGATCGTCGAGAAATTGCCAAGCTTCCTCGTCAGATTTGGTAAGGAAGTGACCTTGACAAATGGTTTCCAGCAACTGCTTAGTTGCTGGGTTCAGTCCTTCGTATAAAGTTTGGCAAAGTTGCCATCTCTTAATGCCGTGATGAGGGTACTGAACAAGAAGGTCTTTGAATCGTTCGAAACACTTCCAAAAAGGTTCGGAAGGAAACTGGGAAAATTGGTTAATTTCATTACGAATTCTCGCGGTCTTGTGATGTGGGTAAAACTTTTTAAGAAACACTTTAAAAAACTCTTCCCAACTGTTTATGGAATGCGATGCTGTACTATATAGCCACTTTTCAGCTAGGTCACAAAGAGTGAAAGGAATGACTCGTAGCCTTATAGCATCATCGGACAGTTGAGTGGTCTTCATCATTGCACAAACATTCTGGAATTTGTTAATGAAGATATAGGCATCTTCGGATTCCAGCCTGTGAAATTTGGGCAACATGTTGATGAAGTGGGGCTTAATTTCGAAATTGTCCCCATTTGCCGGCGGGAGTGAAAGACATGTAGGAAGTGCGGAGCGGGTAGGATAGAAACGATCCTGGAGCGTGATTCGCTGTGGCGCTTCAATAGGAGGTTGTTGCGGGTTATTCGCACCCAGTTGAGGTGGAATCAGTCCCGAGGTAGGTAAAGGGTTGTTAGGATTGAATCCTGACATCTCTTTACAAGATGATGAGTGTGAAGATGAAGGTAAAGATGAAAAAGAAGTGGAGGTAGTTTCGACTTTGGAGTTGATCGCGTAGTCGGTTGCGACTAACGAAACACTGACTAAGCGGGCGCTAGTATCCCTAGTCCAACCGGGCATGCACTAAACGAGTTGTAGTGTAGTCAAAACGTAGAATATGAAGGTAAGAAAACGTCAATGGGGAAGTGTGAATGAAGGTTGGATGCAATGGAATTCTAGCGACAAATGGCAAGTTTTTGTAAAAATTTTGTTTTGTGTTTTTTTTTATAAAGAGTTTTGCAAAAAAAATTTGTTCGGAACTACGACACACTTTCAAACAGTCACAATTTAAGCATGCACAATCAAGCCTAAAGCTAGGATCTCCTAAGTCAACTAGACTGCTCCTAACTGGTCCAAAGCGACAAGTTGTGAGATAACCCTCAAATCACCTCTTCCCCGCCAATTGTGGCCAGGTAAGCATAAATGAAGAAAGGAGGGTTCCGCTCACGAATCACCGTGAGACGGACCATTTAAAGTTACCTTTCTCACTTGTCTAGCCTAGGCACCACAAAGTCAGGTTTAGATAAACGACTGAATGCCCACAACCTTCCTCTGTCCTAATGAGCGCGACAGTCCTTAATTGGCTGAGTCTAGATATTTTGTAATTAACTCAAGGTTGATGCATATGCTTTTTGTGATTTCTGGGGTCTTACGAAGGGTAATGAAATCCCCACTCAATCTTAATTGGTGTTAGAGCCCCTTAGATTCCGTTTTAAATATGCAAAGCAGTAACATACAAAATCTAAAACACTTGCTAAAAAAAATTCTTTTTATTTGCGGCGCAAAGAATCCTGCATAAAATGATTTATTGGAGAGGGAGAAGAAGTTTTTGCGCAAAAAACTCTACAGTAAAAATTTTCAGTGGTGCTCAGGGGGTAGGAGAGAAGACAAAAAATACTTACAGAAAAATTGGGGTGTTGACGTCACAGGTTGATCGCGGTTCCGCGGTCAACTGCCTGAATCTGCCGCGGTTCCGCGACGGTTTAGTTGGTTTAGATCTCCAAAATTTTCCGGTGTGCTGTTGTGGTTCTTCTCTGTCTGTTCAGATCCTTTGTTTCTTGATTTGTTCACTGGCTGCTCCAGATCTGAATCAGTCCGTATTCCTTTCCTGCACAATTCGCACAAAAACCAATCAAAAATAACAAGATGATTATTTATATTTTTCTTTTACATTTTTTATTTGATTAACCCGAAATTAAAAAAATAAATAAACTACCGTTTTCCCGGCAACGGCGCCATTTGATTGTTTGCTGATTTTGGTGTGCGTTTTAAATTTAAGAATACCGCAATCAAAACGGTGTCGCTTGGTAGCTAGCCGGTTGAGTACGAGTCGATCCACAGGGAAATAGTGTTCTTTTCTTTAAGTTCTAACGAGTTAAGTCCTATATTTGGTATGTTTTGTTTTACGATCTAAGAATGAGAACAATTTGATTTAAAGGCTTGCTAGGGTCAGGATTAGCTTAGTTCGAAATAGGGATTCTTCCCACTTCTTTCAATGCCCTAGTTAAGAATATAGGTGTTAGGGTAATAGTCAATAATGGGTATCGGCATGACTAGGAAGAAACTTAGTGTTTTCCCTCAACCAGAGCAAAGCTCTTCTTTGAATTTCAAAATTCAAAAATTGAAGCAACGCTTCCGATCCCGTGCGCTGCGTGCCACGTGTCAAAAGCAGACACGCCAGCGTTAGGAGCGCTGCGCCCTAGGAAGCGCACCCCAATCAGAGCAAAGCTCTGTTTCAAAATTCAAATTTTAAAAGTTGAAGCAACGCTTCAGATCCAGCGCTCTGCGCCGCGCGCCACGTGTCAAACACAGGTGCGCTAGCGCAGTTGCGCTGCGCTCTGCGCGACTCGCCACGTGTCAAACACAGGGGCGCTAGCGCAGTTGCGCTGCGCTCTGCGCTGCGCGTGCAGCGTACGTGTCAAACACAGCTGCGCTCTGCGCTGCGCGCCACGTGACAAGCACGGGTGCGCTACCGCAGTTGCGCTGCGCCCTGTGCTGCGCGCCACGTGTCAAACGTAGGTGCGCTCGCGCCAAGTATGCCAGCGCTGGAATTAAAAAAATTCCCCACCGTTAGATCAAAAGATCTAATAATAATAAATTATTAATTAATCAGAATTAAAATTCTCTTATGGAAGATTTTTCAATCTTATTAAAACAAGAAGATTATTTTCTGTAAAACAGAAGCCTTAAGATCAAAGATCCAACAGTGGGAAATATTCCCAAATCAATCAGAAAAAGATCTCTTCAACTGATTTAACAAATCAATTGGCCCTATATAAAGACCCCAAGACTTCAAGTCTCAGATAAAAAAAAACCCTCTGCAAACTTTGAGAAAAACTCAAAGAGAAAGAAAGGCAAGCCTTTAGAAGAAAGAAGATCATTTCTTCATCTTTAAAGGTAAAAAATCAATTCTTGAACAACATAGATGAAATCATCTCGTAAAAAGAAGAAACGTCTTCTAAAAAGATCTTAGATCTATAAAAAAGACCAAGGTCTTTGATTAAAAAGAAAAGATCAAAAGACCTAATCATAAAAATATAAAAAAAGAAGTATTTTTACTTCACAGATCTTCTGATCTATAAAGGCAGAGCCTTATAATAAAAAACAAGAACTGTTGTTCTTTGATCTTGAGGCAATGCCTCCTTTGAAGAACATAAACTTGTTCTTTAAACTGTGCCCTTGCGCTCCTTGGACTGGCGCTCGCGCCAAAACATGCCACGTGTCAACACATAGACACGATCTGCGCTTTGCGTTCCTGAAAACAGCGCACTGCGCTCTTGGGTTGGCGCTCAGCGCCAAGAGCGCCACGTGTCACTCACTGGCGCACCCATAAACTGGCGCAGTGCGCTCATAAATTAAAAGCGCAGTGCGCTAACAAACTAGCGCTCGGCGCTAAGCGCGACACGTGTCCTCCTCGTGTGCACTAACCGACAGAAGCGCAATGTGCTCTTTGACAAGCGCAAAGCGCCTAGTGCGCCATGTGGCGCGCTGTCAGAACATACTTTGTTCTTATAAATACTATGCATTCAATATAAAACAAAAAATGTCAGAGCCCAATGCTTAGCATTATTAAAAGGGCAGTGCCCAAACAAAGGGCCCTACAGTCAGAACAAAAATAAAATGTTAAACATTTTTAACTGGACTTAGCCCAATTCTGGCCATAAGTCCTCAATTTAAATTGAACTGAGCTCATTTGCTCTTCCAATCAATTTACACCCGGTTCGAGCGTAGATCTCTTTACTCCTCTGATATCTGTCGTTATAATCCTTCAACGTCGTCAGAGAGGTGACGGGTCCCGACAACCACACATTACTACGGACTGTGGGGTCCTTAAACTCATGGACTATGATGTCCTTAACCTCGACCGTGATGTCTTAAAACTAATATCGGACTGTGGGGTCCTTAAATCCACGGACTATGATGTCCTTAACCTCGACCGTGATGTCTTAAAACTAATATCGGACTGTGTGGTCCTTAAACTCACGGACTATGATGTCCTTAACCTTGACCGCGATGTCTTAAAACTAACAATGGACTGTAATGTTCTTAAACTAATTATCGACCGCAATGTCATTAAACTAAACAACAGAGCCTAATTGCTCTCTTGTTGGATCTAAACGATCCTGTTAAGTTGATCTTAGTCTAAAATCAGACTAACGTGTCCTTAACAAACGTTTAAGTTGATCTTAGTCTCAAATGAGGCTAACGTATCCTTAAACCCAAACCCCCCAAACCCCAAATCTAAGAAAGATACGGATTTGGACTAGTCCACGCCCTACGGGCGACAACATAACTTAGTCTCCGTATACAATCCACGGGCAACTAAACACAAAACAAACACCCACGACACGAAGTGACCATCTGGAGATGGAGAAAGTTGTTACCGCGATGCGGTAGCGTAATTAACTGCAGGGGCTTGCGCCTGCAGGGAAGAGCGTCCCCATAATCAAAAACCCCTCAAGCGAGGGGGAATCTGACGAAGTCCGCTACATCGGACACATCCGTTTAAACCTTCGATACATGGTGCCATAAATAAACTTGGCATCCTCGGAGAGGTGGACGGATAGCACCAATTAGCATCTTCCCCGAATTTCAGGCTAGACGGACCTGCGCGGTCGCGTCTCTGTGTTCGGAGGGGAACGTATTCTGGCACGCCCGGTGGGACCTTTTCCTCTTTCCACTCCACACTTCGTGTGTCGTGTTCGCGAACCAATCGCGGTTTTGGTTGCCCTTGGGTTTCGAGGTACTAAGATTTTGCGTTTGCTTGTTGCAGAAAGCGAAACAGCAACGGCATCTACTTGCATAAAGTGCTCCAACTGCAGCTGCAACTCACGCTCCACCTCGTCTGCAGGCATATCTTACGGGTTTCAAGCAGCCTCTTTGTTCACGATGCCGGTGGACCAGATCACTCAGGCCACCACCGATTTGTTTTTCGGAACCATGCTTCCGCCGATGAGCTTCATCACCCCTATACCAACACCAGAAGCTCCCAAGAGGTCGGTCTTTGATTGGTTTTCTACTACTGCGGCCCCTCTCAACGGGTCGTCCAACTCCAGCGCCTCAGTCTTCGCCAGATTGGGCCAAAGTCTATGTGGGCCCACAATGAAGCCTGCAATCCCAGAGAAGGTTGTTCCGAAGAGAATAGCCATCCCTGCTCCTGAAGTCGTCAAGGCGGCTTCTCCTACCAAAGGGTCAGTTTTTATAAGACTGGCTGTTCCGGTTCCCACTACGGTTCCTGTCCCTGTTCAGAAGTCTGTTTTCAACCGATTGGATACTGCTTCTCAAAGGACGTCGGTCTTCAACAGGCTGACACCAGCAGCAGCCCCTCACTTGAACAGGGGGCAAGACAAATTCATCCCCATCACCGAACCAACTCCATTAGCTCGACACGCTCGACGTCGCCACTGGCGCCGGGTAAGGAAGGCCGGGGGCAACCCACCTCTGGGCTAACTCCACCAGCTCCAACGGTGGAAATTAATGCTGCTGTTCCAACCGGGAACAATTTCGAGCTTCTGAATAAGGTGCGCAGGAATTCTCCCACCGCCGTACTTAAAAGATCCCCTCTATCCATGGAAAATGTTGCGGAAGCAAAGCCAGAACAGTCCCCTCAGCGGCTGTCTTCCAAAATCTACAAAGTTTGGCGGCAGGCTCGGAACTCAGTAGTTGATCAAGATTACCCTCGCCGAAACCGGAACCGCGGAACGAAAAGGGTAAAGGGAAGGCGACCTTCGTTGCGAACACCCAACAACAGCCCAGTGCTCCAAGACTAGCGGATCAATTGAAGGAGAGACGGCGCTATTACAATGAGAAAATGAAGCGCCCTTACTCATTCCCGCATGATAAAACGAAGAGGCTGTTCGAGCTGGCGGTGCGCAACAGCCTAATCAATTTGCCAAATCCAAGGCGACCACCGCAACCCAGCGAAGTGAATAATCCCAATTATTGCCCTTACCACCAAACGGTAAGCCATCCGATCGAAGATTGCTTCGTCTTTAAGGGATGGATCGAGGATCAGTACCAACAGGGAAAGTTCGCGCTGTCCGAAAAGTGGAAAGTGAGCCCACCACAACCGCACACTCCTAAGAGGATGGACACACCGGGGGAAATGTGCTCTTTTGTGGAAGAAGCTCCATGGGAGGTCATGCTTTCAGCCAAAACCAAAAGGATGCTGAATGATCTCCAGACATGCCCGGCGATCAGGTGGAAGAACCCGCTGGAACCCCAGATCATCGAAGGGATGCTGAAGCCGTGCCCAACTCCAAAGATTGGTGGTGATAGCTAAAGTGTGTAAGTCGATGTACAACACCCCACGAGTTGCGGGGAGGCGGAAATATGAAAAACGATCTTGTTCTATATGCAAACATCGACTAACCGAAGATCTTTACTAAACGATAACTAACAATAACCATAGAAGTTCTTAACTACTATGAGAAGAGATTATACCTAGTGAACCTTATCCTTCGTCTTTTCGTTCTCTATGTCCTCCTCGGCCTCCTTTACGTGATAGATGATCCACCCGAGAGCTTCTATTCCAAGCTTCACCTCTAATCTTGAGGTAACTAAGTTTCTTTGATTGCTAATCAAAGAAACCTAGGTGATATAGAGTGAGGTTATGGATTGATTAGTCTATTCTAATCCTTGATCTCAACACATGAGTGGTAAGATTAGGGTTTGAAGAGAGAGTGAGCTTGAGGAGAGAGAAGGTGAACATGATAATGAAAATGCTTCAAACTTGAATATATATGAAGCATAATGTTTTATCAAATAAATGAATAAATATGATTAATCATCATGCTTCATTAATTCTATATGTGTGATTCACTATATGAGTCATTAAGTATTTAATGATACATTAATGATATGGATGAATCACACAAATGAGTCACAAATGCATTTAATGAAAATGCCACCTAAACCCTCAAGTCACCATACTTCTAGAAGCTTCCCGCAAAATTACGAGAACGCCCCTCCTATCCGTGAAAACACGGAAAAACTTTAGACTGTATAAATCCAATAACCTGATACTAGAATATGGCTTAAACCAAAGCCGACTAGTAAAAACTGTCCGAACGTCGTACGTGCGTAAACACACGTATGCGTCCGAACCCTTATCGTAAAACCATACGACCTCTATATCGTTTCGCCTGGAACAAGGAAACCCTCTGTGTGGGACTCTAAAGACTCGACTACTACGCTGGCAGTGGGTTTAACCACAGACCGCAAGCGGCACTAGCTGTACGTAACGGTCCCCAGGTAGATGTCGATAAGAAGGCCGATGAGGAAACCCATCCGAACTCCTACTGAGCCTGTCCGTGACAATATCCGCGCAGTCCGGTCTATTTGTCTAAGAGTATCGCATGTATGGTCTAGGGAGATGGTGAACGTCAGACCCCTAATAACCGTACAAGTCGTGCCGGTATGGCTCAAGACCATCCGAGAATTCACTGATCAGTTGACCAGTAATTCTCAATCAGCCCTGGCCAGGGACTTATGGTAATGACCAACCGATCACAGTGCGATATCAACTCCCTAGACCGGGAGAGACGAATCCCTAACAGTCGCTCACTGCCTCCACGTGGCTCGGGACTATGCCCAACTAAAACCTGTTTGCACGACTCCTTTGAGCCATGGTAGGGTAGTAATCAAAGCACAGTGGGAACTCACACGAGACAAATGATGACCTTAAGTCAACAGACTATCTGCACACATGTCACCTGAGAACTGCTATCTGACGTTAGGTATAATACCATCCAGTCAGTTCTCGGCGAGTCCTGTCCGGTGTACTTACACGCAGTGAGCATCTGTATACAATCTTAGGTGCACTACACCAATGGCTGTGGGACCAATCCATCGCCCCTTGTCAGGGTCTAGATATGTATACACTAGTCTACTCTGGAGCATCGATGCCCAGTCTTGATACTCCTGCGACCAGGGACATTTAAGGATGTGCCTATTGACTATCCAGCTCCCACAAGTATGACTGCCATCACAACGTCGGCAGTCAGGCAAAACACCCTATGGGCTTTATCAACATGTTTATAAATACAAAGTAAAATATATCATACGTTTAAGATAAAGACAAACCAAATAGCGTACTATCATTAGCAAGATTGTCATGTACATACATATCCCTCACAGTCTATACAATGAAGGCCTCTAGGGCATATATATATCCAACAATCTCCCACTTGCACTAAGGCCTATAATTGGCGCAATGAGTACCCACTGTCTGCACTAGATCCAGTTGTTGGCGTACCGCATGCCCAACATCTCAAAGAGCCTCTCGAACTGGACTTGAGGGATGGCCTTGGTGAATGGATCTGCCGTATTGTCTTTTGTGTCCACTCTCCGCACCTCGATCTCTCAACAATCCACGATCTCCCTGATCAGGTGATACCGCCTTATGATATGCCTGGATTTCTGATAGGACCTTGGTTCCTTCGCTAATGCTACAGCCCCATTGTTATCACAATACAAAGGTATTGGATTGGCAATGGACGGAACCACCTGAAGTTCATAGATGAACTTCTTCATCCAGACAGCTTCTTTCGCGGTTTCGTTAGCAGTTATATACTCAACCTCCATAGTTGAGTCTGCGACGGTATCCTGTTTGGAACTCCTCCAACATACCGCCCCTCCATTGAGGGTAAACACAAAACCCGAAATGGATTTAGAATTATCTTTGTCACTTTGGAAGCCGGAGTTGGTAAAAGCCTCGACTTGGAGGTCCCCATTACCGTAAACTAAGAACATCTCCTTAGTCCTTCTCAAGTACTTGAGAATGTTCTTTACCGCTATTCAATGCTTCTCACCTGGGTTAGATTGATACATGCTTACTACACTAAGTGTGTAAGCTGCATCTGGTCTGGTACATAACATCGCATACATTATAGATCCTACTGCCGAAGCGTAGGGTATAATGCCCATGCGAGCCCTCTCTTCATCAGTCTTTGGAGACATCTCTTTGGAGAGGGTGATCCCGTGACAAGCGGGTAAATTACTGCGCTTGGAATTTTCCATACTAAATCTCTTTAGTATAGTGTCAATATACCTGGACTGTGAAAGTCCCAACATTCTATTGGATCTATCACGATAGATCTTAATGCCCAGAATGCAGGATGCATCTCCCAAGTCTTTCATGGAGAATTTCTGTGACAAGAAGAGCTTTACTGATTGTAGCATAGGGACATCATTCCCTATCAGTAGTATGTCGTCGACGTATAAAACGAGGAAGACTACCGCTCCTTCTACAATCTTCCTATAAATGCATGGTTCATCTACATTTTTGATAAAGTCAAATTCTTTGACCGTCTCATCAAAGCAGATGTTCCAACTCCGCGATGCTTGCTTTAATCCATAAATAGATTTAAGCAATTTGCACACTTTTCCGCTGCGCCCACTGTCTAAGAAACCTTCTGGTTGATCCATATAAACACTCTCTTCTAAATGTCCATTTAGAAAAGCTGTTTTTACGTCCATCTGCCAGATTTCATAGTCATGGAAGGCAGCAATGGCAAGCAGGATCCGAATGGATTTAAGCATAGCTACTGGTGAAAAGGTTTCATCATAGTCCAATCCTGGTCTTTGACGAAAACCTTTTGCAACGAGTCTAGCTTTGTAAGTTTCCACTTGTCCAAATGTACCAATCTTCTTTTTGAAGATCCATTTGCAACCAACTGGTTTCACCCCAGGAGGAGCAATTTCTAAAGTCCAAACTTTATTGGTGTACATGGATTCCATTTCAGATCTCATAGCATCCAGCCACTTCACCGAGTCTTTACTCGTGATAGCCTGCTGAAAATTAGTAGGCTCATCATCATCGATGATGCAACCCTCTCGATCCCCATCTAAAAGAAACCCATAGTATCTTTCAGGAGGATGAGAAAGCCTACTAGATCTGCGGAGTGGCGTTGGTTCGTCGGGTTCTATTGAAACCTGAGGTTCTACTAAGTCATCGGCAGCAGTTTGAGGTTCTGGAATTTCTTCCAGCTCTACCGCCCTTGCAAGAAATTCGCTCTCTAAGAAGACAATGTGGAGAGCGACAAACACCTTTTGTTCTTCAGTGTGGTAGACCAGATATCCCCTTGAATGCTTGGGGTATCCTACAAACTTGCACAAAACCGATCGTGCCTCGAGCTTGTCCGGATTATGCTTTTTAACATATGCCGGACACCCCCATATCTTGATATACTTGAGATATGGTCTCTTCCCGCTCCACATTTCATATGGAGTTGTAGGCACTGACTTAGTTGGAACTCTATTCAATAGGTATGCTGCCGATTCTAGCGCAAAATCCCAGAAGGAAAGTGGCAACTCAGCACTACTCATCATTGAACGCACCATGTTAAGTAGCGTGCGATTCCTCCTTTCTGATACACCATTATGCTGAGGTGTATAAGGCGGAGTAAGCTGAGAGAGAATTCCATTCTCTTTTAAGCATTCAAGGAAATTGGTACTTAAGTATTCTCCACCTCGATCAGATCGAAGTGTCTTGATGCTTTTACCAGTCTGTTTCTCTACTTCATTTTTATACTCCTTAAACTTCTCAAAGGCCTCGGTTTTATGCTTCATTAAGAACACATGTCCATACCTAGAGAATTCATCAGCAAAAGTGATGAAGTAGGAGTGACCGCTTCGTGCATGTATAGACATTGGACCACATACATCACTGTGTACAAGTCCCAAGAGTTCTATGGTTCTTTCTCCGTGTCCGGTGAACGGAGATTTGGTCATTTTTCCTTTGATACATGATTGACAAGTTACATATGATGAATATTCAAACGGATCTAAATATCCATCTTTATGCAACTTTAACGGATCTAAATATCCATCTTTATGCAACTTAGTCAACCTTGTTTCGTTTATATGACCAAGTCTACAATGCCATAGGAAGGCTTGGTTTGAATCTGGAGCCTTTCTTTTAAGCGTGTTTTGAATATTGAAAACTTGAGGTTGATTAAGTATGTATATGTCGTTTTCCAGTGTGCCATACCCAATCATTTCTTGATTTAGGAGAATGTTCATGACATTTCTTTCAAGCGCAAAATTATATCATTTATTAGACAACAAAGATACTGATATAATATTACACATCATACTGGGAATACAAAACAGTTGTACAATACCAAAATGTTCCCACTAGTCAACCCTAGGTGATATTCTCCTATTGCAATAGCATCTACGTGCATTCCATTGCCCATCCGGAGAGTCATATCACCTGTCTCCAGTACTCTACTATTTTTCAGATCCTGCAAAGAATTACAGATGTGAGAACCAGAACCGGTATCAAGTACCCATGATGTAGAGTTTACTGAAAGACAATTTTCGATTACAAACACACCTGAAGCAGAAGCAACAGCCTGCTTCGTGTCCTTGGCTTTGAAGGCCAGACAGTCCTTCTTCCAGTGCCCTTGCTTGTGACAATAATAGCATTCGTTCTTATCCACCTTCACCCTTCCTGCCTTGTTCGTTCCCTGCACCTTCTTGACCCCGCCTTTCGGTTTGGTGGCTTTCATCTTCTTCTTCCCTTTAGCTTTCGCTTTAGATTTAGAAGAGGATGATTGGCCAACATACAGAACGGGGGTCTTCTCCTTTTTCAAGGAGGTCTCTGCTACCCTCAACATGTTGAGGAGCTTTGGAAGATCAGCTTCCATTTCGTGTATGTTGAAGCTCAACACGAACTGAGAGAAGGTATGGGGAAGGGACTGCAAAATCAAGTCGATGTACAAATCATTCTCTAGCACGCATCCTAGGTTTGCGAGTTCCTCAACAAGGCTGATCATTTTCAGGACGTGCTCTTCTACAGGTGATCTTGGAGCTAACCTCATCTGGAAGAGTTTCCTTGAGGTCTCATACCTCGCGATACGGGAGTGCACCCCATACAATTCCTTGCAATGGAGAAAGATGGATATAATATCCATACTCTCATACTGTTTCTGGAGTTCATTGTTTATGGACGCCAGCACGATACACTTAGCTCTCTCACAGTCTAGATCCCAGGTTTTGCGAACCTCCTTGTCCGCAACTGAGGAATCTGGTCCTGGGATTGGGGGAGGAACAGCGGTGGTAACATATGCTACTTTTTCATAAGTCAGTGCAATGTTGACGTTCCTTAGCCAATCTTTATAGTTCTGCCCGGTCAGAATATATTTTTCAAGTAATAGTTTTAGTCCTGTCATGGTAGCTTCCAAAGAGAGAGAAAAGAAACACTCAGCATATGCTCTTGCAAGTTTAGATTGGTTTATTAATTTATCTAAACAGGATGACTCCCACTGTTTCCTCAAATACTTCTTCAAAACCTAAAAGAAGAATTAGTCAGGATTTAATCACACGTCACAATACTTGCTTAACCTTTCAGCCAGGCCAGTGTTGGTACTTCGAGGGAGGTTTTCCAACGCTTTCGCGAAGTTCCTTAATTAAATAACCTCTTTTCCCTGGAGGCGTAGCTCCTCTAACACCTTTCTGGACACCTACTTGGTTTATAGCATTGATTGTTAAGTGAGAAAATTTCCCGAGAGTAATCCTACTCATCAGTGGGATCGGGATCCAACTATCATTGTATGATGCCCTAGATGGGAGCCACTCTAGTCACCATACTCCAGAAGGTATGCTCAATCTGCAAGTTTCGATTATTTTTGAAACTCCCGATGTGATTTTTACCCCAAGCTCTTATGACCTTGACGTAGGCCAACAAATCATAAGACGCAAGTCAAGTTCTGCCCGTCATTGCCCTGATTAATTTAGGTCCATCGTACATGCCCTTGACGTAGACCAACAAGGATGTACGTCTTTCCTAAACTAATGCATCTATCTATGCAACAAAAAAGCAACACATTGCTACCATCCACTATGCCTTGACGTAGGCCAACAAACATAGCATGAATACGATGTGCTGTTTTATTTGAAACGACGGAGGGTTACGACTGGTTTTTGGAAAAAAACCGTTAACGTAGTGAACTTGATATGATCGAAGGAACCAAGATAGCTCTTTTTAAAAGGAGTGGTTTAAGCTCCGTATTTAAAATTTGCTTTTTGAAGAAAACCGAGTGGTTTTGAAATTGTTCCAACGATTAAGTTTAGGTTTTATTTTCTTTGCATTAATGATAATGCGTCCCATCATTAACCTATCATTGCAGAAAACAACGAAAATATAACGTCCTCTTATGCCATCCGCATTCGCCACTGGGTCCCGTCATCACCCGTTAGGTTACTTAACTAACGGCAGAGCGGGGGCTGGGCTAGCGCGGGTGTAAAACATAAGTGACGTCTAAGTAGCTATCATATATAGATATTTTACATTCGTCAGACACAATAATAGGCATTCCAGATCACAGATAAACATTATTGGATTATGCAAGCAATCCGCGTTTCTTTTGAGCCTGCAACGAAAAACGGATTACACAGTTGTGATGAATAGCCATTACCCCACCCTAGACCCCTACGGGTACGGCAAACTACCCGCCAAGTACCCGAAGTGAAGCGATCTCCCTCAACAACGTGAGTAGGCCACTAACACTTCAAAGTACCCGGTAGTTTGTGCACCCCACCTTGGGTCTATCCTAGGAGCAAAAACAGTAAAAAAAAATAATACAACGGTGGCTACAACCGCAACCTGGATGTGCCCCGCAAAATAATATTACAACATATTACAATTATATCGAATGAATGAATATAATAACCCATCTCAAACCCCGGCTAATCATCACAACAATCCAATACAGTTCATAATCACAAACAGTTAAATCATTACAGAAATGTGCACCCCCCTGCCAACCGACATACTTGCAGTTAGGGGAGGTTTACGAACACATTAAACAGTTCACAGATATAATCAAATTAGCAAACATCGTATAATTTCGATCGATCGAACCCATTAGATTCTACTCCGAAACTTCTCTATAAACCTGAGACCTGAGCAAAAAATAAACATTCCAGAAAAGACAAAATATTCACAGAAGAGTTACGGTGGAGATTTGGGGTGAATCGGGCTCAACTCGAACGCGGATCCGCGGCGGATCGGTGGTATCGGCCGCGGTTCCGCGGCTGTTTGGCTGATTCATGCACCTAAATTTCTCCAGTGTTCTTAGGTTTCCCTGCTTGTATTTTTAGAGGTCCCTGAAAAATTTTTAGACCTCGATTTAAAATCGACAGAAACTATGTGAATACGATATGTTTTCCGGTTCGTTTTGCGTTCGAAATTCTTACGACTTTGCAAATGAGTTAATTATTGTTTAGCGAGGCTCTGATACCACTGTAAGTCGATGTACAACACCCCACGAGTTGCGGGGAAGCGGAAATATGAAAACGATCTTGTTCTATATGCAAACATCGACTAACCGAATATCTTTACTAAACGATAACTAACAATAACCATAGAAGTTCTTAACTACTATGAGAAGAGATTATACCTAGTGAACCTTGTCCTTCGTCTTTTCGTTCTCTATGTCCTCCTCGGCCTCCTCTACGTGATAGATGATCCACCTGAGAGCTTCTATTCCAAGCTTCACCTTTAATCTTGAGGTAACTAAGTTTCTTTGATTGCTAATCAAAGGAACCTAGGTGATATAGAGTGAGGTTATGGATTGATTAGTTTATTCTAATCCTTGATCTCAACACATGAGTGGTAGGATTAGGGTTTGAAGAGAGAGTGGGCTTGAGGAGAGAGAAGGTGAACATGATAATGATAATGAAAATGCTTCTCACTTGAATATATATGAAGCATAATGTTTTATCAAATAAATGAATAAATATGATTAATCATCATGCTTCATTAATTCTATATGTGTGATTAACTATATGAGTCATTAAGCATTTAATGATGCATTAATGATATGGATGAATCACACAAATAAGTCACAAATGCATTTAATGAAAATGCCACCTAAACCCTCAAGTCACCATACTTCTAGAAGCTTCCCGCAAAATTACGAGAACGCCCCTCCTATCCGTGAAAACATGGAAAAACTTTAGACTGTATAAATCTAATAACCTGATACTAGAATCTGGCTTAAACCAAAGCCGGCTAGTAAAAACTGTCCGAACGTCGTACGTGCGTAAACACACGTATGCGTCCGAACCCTTGTCGTAAAACCATACGACCTCTATATCGTTTCGCCTGGAACAGGGAAACCCTATGTGTGGGACTCTAAAGACTCGACTACTACGCTGGCAGTGGGTTTAACCACAGACCGCAAGCAGCACTAGCTGTACGTAACGGTCCCCACGTAGATGTCGATAAGAAGGCCGATGAGGAAACCCATCCGAACTCCTACTTAGCCTGTCCGTGACAATATCCGCACAGTCCGGTCTGTTCGTCTAAGAGTATCGCATGTATGGTCTAGGGAGGTGGTGAATGTCAGACCCCTAATAACCGTACAAGTCGTGCCGGTATGGCTCAAGACCATCCGAGAATTCACTGATCAGTTGACCAGTAATTCTCAATCAGCCCTGGCCAGGGACTTATGGTAATGACCAACCGATCACAGTGCGATATCAACTCCCTAGATCGGGAGAGACGAATCCCTAACAGTCGCTCACTGCCTCCACGTAGCTCGGGACTGTGCCTAACTAAAACCTGTTTGCACGACTCCTTTGAGCCGTGGTAGGGTAGTAATCAAAGCACAGTGGGAACTCACACGAGACAAATGACGACCTTAAGTCAACAGACTATCTGCACACATGTCACCTGAGAACTGCTATCTGACGTTAGGTATAATACCATCCAGTCAGTTCTCGGCGAGTCCTGTCCGGTGTACTCACACGCAGTGAGCATCTGTATACAATCTCAGGTGCACTACACCAATGGCTGCGGGACCAATCCATCGCCCCTTGTCAGGGTCTAGATATGTATACACTAGTCTACTCTGGAGCATCGATGCCCAGTCTCGATACTCCTGCGACCAGGGACATTTAAGGATGTGCCTATTGACTATCCAGCTCCCACAAGTATGACTGCCATCACAACGCCGGCAGTCAGGCAAAACACCCTATGGGCTTTATTAACATGTTTATAAATACAAAGTAAAATATATCACACGTTTAAGATAAAGACAAACCAAATAGCGTACTATCATTAGCAAGATTGTCATGTACATACATATCCCTCACAGTCTATACAATGAAGGCCTCTAGGGCATATATATATCCAACAAAGTGCTCACACCCAGCCGTCAAAATCTTCGAAAAAGAAGAAGAAATCCAAGAAGCCCGTGAAGCCTGGCAACAAGCGCACGGACTTACAGAAGCAGATTGACACGCTGGAAGAGTATAACCAGAAGGCGCGGACTCCAATCACGCTCCAAGAGTTCCTCAGCCACGTTCATGAAGACGGAGATGATGGAGAAGAATCGTCGGACGGATCTGAGGATTACGTAGCAAGTTGCCATGCGATCTCTCATTCATCGTTAGACAATGATGAAGCTCCCTGCACATACTGGGGGCAGGTCCCGAGCCGGAACTTCTATGGCCGTCAGACGAAATGATCGACGCCTTCCTGAATGAGATTCATCTGAAAAGTAAAGCCAATCGGGAGCGTGATATGGCTATATTTGAAAGAACCAAACGCCGACGACTAGACGGAAAAGTCGAGACACTCCCGCCGAATCAAGGAACATCCGTCGCAGATAAAAACAAGTTCAAGACGAGGAAAAGGTTTGCTAAAGCCATATCAATGGGAATAAAGCTACCACCCTATGAAGGAAACACTCCTGGTGAAACAGAAACACATCCTAGCTACTGCTTATATCATCGAAAGATTTCGCACCCTACCGAAGAGTGCGACGCTTTTAAAAGATAGTGGCAGGGATATGTTGCTCACCGGCAACATTTGAAGTGGATGAAACGCAAAACTCGTCGGGAGCAGAGAAGTACGACCGAGGAGTATAAAAGAACTACCGGTAACTATCGCACGGCCAACGCAGGAGGATCGCAGGTTCTCACCTTCGGGAGCGACTCTGATGAAGAAATGACTCTTGGTCCTCTCTTCAAAGAATCCACCTTGGGGAAGGAGGAAGAACCGAAGGCCTGTGAAAACATTCAGCTACGCAATCGCACGCTTCCAGAAAAAAATCTCGGATCCACGAGTAGAAAAGATAAGGGAAAAGAAAAGGTCTCCGAGGATATCGTCCTGGACGACCAAGTCATGAAAGAACTGACCGCCAAGGACCCGCCAAAGAAGAACAAGGTGGACTACAACGTTCTGGCACACTTGAGGAAGTTACCTTCGCAACTCAGCATTCTCGACGTCCTTTTAATATCCAAAGAAGCGAGAGATTCATTGATCAAGGCGCTACAAGAGCCAGAGCTATTCCAAGCTTTTCTCGCCGAAGAAAAGATGAAGGACGTGTTCCCCTTGTTTTATCTTGCGGAAACGAGTAAGGACGTCTCAACTTTTCCTGGAGGGATTGCCGCTTGTTGCTTTGGCAAGCAACCGGTCTAGGGTCACCTGATTGTTGGTGAGTGCTGGCGACGAGGGCCGTTTTTCTTTTTCCTTTATCCTTTTTGTTCGATCTTTTGTTTACGGGGCCGAGATTTTTTCCGAGTAGCATGCGATTGCACGGCTGAACGTTCTCGCAGATTCTCAATTCCTTTATTTTTGAAATAGATTCCCCGATGGAAGAGTTGGGGGTAGCTTCTTCGTCAGAGTCGCTTCCAAAGGTGATAATTTGTGATCCCTTGAAGTCGGCTATATGACAGTCGGCGGTGGCTCTTTTGCGCTCATATATCGCATTTTTCCGATGTCCACAAGCTTCACACTTTGTCATGTCGAAGTGTTGCTTTTGAGCGACATACCCTTGCCACCAACAGTTAAAGGACTCGCAGTCTTCGGTAGGATGTATGATCTTCTGATGATATAAACAGAAGTTAGGGTGCATCTCTACCTCAGAGAAAGGATTTTCTTCGGAGGGCGGTAGCTTCATTCCTACTGATAGAGCTTTGGCGAACCGTTTCCTCGTCTTGAATTTATTTTTACCCGCAGTGTATGGCTTTTGATTTGACGGGAATACCTTGGTTCTTTCCAGTATGGCCATTTCATGCTCTTGATTGGCTATTGCTTTCAAACGAATTTCATTTAGGAAGGCATCGATCAACTTGTCTGACGGCCGCGAAATTTCTGTTTCAGGGTCCGCCGTTGATTTCTCAGCGCAAGGATCCTCCTCCTCATCCGTCAGTGAATGAGAAATCACATGACAAGTCGCTACGTAGTCTTCGGATTCATCCGATAAGTTTTCTCCATTGTTTTCATCCTCGACGAAAGAACAAGTTGCCCCCGGCGTGTCCGTCTTCTTTGGAGAGTGCGGCTGTGGGGGGTTTACCTTCCAGCTTTCAGACAGCGTGAACTTGCCTTGCAGGTATTGATCCTCAATCCATCCCTTAAAGACGAAACAATCCTCAATCGGGTGACTTACCGTTTGGTGGTAAGGGCAATAATTGGGATTATTAAGATCGCCTGGCTGCGACAGACGCTTTGGACTTGGCAGATTGATGAGTCTGTTACGCACTGCCAGCTCAAACAGTCTTCTCGTTTTATTCTGAGGAAACGAGTAAGGACGTCCTAGCCTCTCTTCGAGGGATGGGCGTGGACGCACGTTGTTTTGGCGAGCGACCGGCTTTGAGTTGCTCGGCTGTTGCTGAGCGTTGGCGACGATGATCGCTTTTCCTTTCTCATTTCGGGGATCGGGTCTTGGAGGAGACGGTCTATGGCCCATCTGGTCCATTTGGGCTAATTTGTCGATCAAGGCCTGGAAGGTGGTCGGCCTGAAGAACATCATGAATTGCGAGATGGTCGCCTGCGGATCGAGAGTGCCCACAAACATGCCTACCGCAGGAGCCTCTTCTATGCGTTGTTCGCATTTCGACCATAGGTTCCGCCATCGTGTTGCGTATTGGACACATGTTTCGCCTGACCTTATCCTGGCATTTATCAGTGCTGTAATCGGGGTGCGTTCACTAGCACTTGCGAATCTTTGTGTAAACAGCAGTTCCATCTCTGCAAATGTTTTGACAGAGTCGTTAGGTAGCTCCGAATACCATTCAAAGGCTGTTTCTACTAAGCTGCCGACGAATTGACGTAGCAACAATTTGTCATCGCCTCCAGTATTGCCGCATAAGGCCCTGAATTGAGCGACATGCTGATGCGGATTCCCTGTCCCTTTATATACGTGGAATTTAGGGATCGTATATCCTGGCGGGTAATTGATATGGTCATACCAGCTCGGATACGGTCGTCCGGTTCTAACAATTTGCCCAGCCGCTTCATTCGCCTGATGAACCCGGATCTGCTGAGCTATATATTCGTCTAGGTCAACTTTGGAGATTGCCTCCTCCTTGGCTGTTGATAGAGCCGGCGGAGGATTTGACGTTTCTCCCCTGTCGTCTTCAAGGACGATCGGAGGATCTTCGGCAGGAGGGTCCGGCTGTAATATCATCCCTACCATATCTTGGAAGAGGAACGCCATCTGTTTTATGTTAGCCGCTTGCTCTGCAGCTTCTTTGTCCCTCTTTTCGAGGACTCTGCGTAAAAAGTCAGCGTCGGTTTCTTGTTCTTGACGCTCATCCGAAGACGTTTCAGAGCTTTCTTTTGGCTCAGTGAGTGCAGCCATTGTAGTCATCATTTCCTGAAGCTTTTGTTGTTGCTCCTGGGCTTTCGTCACGGATCGGGTGAGCGGTCGGTGGCCTATAGAAGTGCGGCTTTCCTCCTTTCCAGAAGCCATATAAACAGTGTGCACCACCATGCCCCCAGACTTGGGGCGTTTGTGTTCGGTGTCTTTGCGATTTGCCGAAGACACAGGGGCTTCTTGCGGCCTCCTTTTTTGAGTGATTGGAGTTAAGGGAGCCGTTGTAGTGGGCACCCAAGTTGTTTTTGCTTTTTGTGCTTTGACAGAGTAATCCTTCCCCTGCCGAACCTTCATCTTTTTCTGTCGTCGGAGGCAGTCTTGATCGATCACCGACTCTTGAACTTGTCGCCAGACTTTGTAAATTTTAGAGGACAGCCGTTGAAGGGGCTGCTCTAGCTTCTTCTCTGGAATATTCTTCACAGATGAATGAGTTCGCTTTAGCACCGCAGTAGGAGAGTTTCTGCGCACCGAGTTCAGCAACTCAAAGCTGTTCTTGGTTGGAACAGCAGTATCGATCTCCACCATTAGAGTTGGAGGAGTAAGTCCAGAGGGGGAGTTGCCCCCAGCCTTCTTCACTCGGCGCCAGTAGCGACGTCGGGCATGTCGTGCTGATGGAGTTGTTTCAGCTATAGGGGTGACCTCCTCATGCCCCCTGTGTTGGTCAGAATATACCGGTACCAGCTTTTTAAAGATCGACGTCCGTTGAGCGGGGACGGCCAACTTGTCAGAAGCGGACTTCTGAACATGGGAAGCAACCTTGGTGATTTTGCCAGCAACGGGAGTTGGGATGGCTATCCGTTTCGGGATAACGCCTTCTGGTATGGCAGGCTTCTTCATGGGCCCGATGGAGCTCTGGCCTAATCCATTAAAACCTGAAGCAGTGGAGTTGGATGACTCGTTGAGAGGGGTCGCGGCAGTGGCAAGTCGGTCGAAGACCAACTTCTTTGGAGCTTCTTGCGATGTTATTGGGGCATTGAAGCTTATCAATGGGAGCATAGTCCCGAAGAACAATCCAGCGGTGGCCTGAGTTACTTGCTCCACTGGCATCTTGAAAAGGGAGGCCGCTTGGGGCCCATAAGTCACTCCTCCGGACGGGATGGAGCGAGAGATGCAGTTGCAGGTAGTGCAGTCTGAAGCCATTGATCTTCTGTTTCCTGCACGAAGCAAGATACCAAATCTTAGTACCTCGAATCCACAGGCAACCACAGCAAATCGCGATTCGTTCGCGAACACGACACACGAAGTGTGGAGTGGAAAGAGGAAAAGGTCCCACCGGGCGTGCCAGAATCTGTTCCCCTCCGAACGGCGGCCTGCGACGTTAGGACGTCACGTGCCTGAGGTTCGGGGCAGATGCTATTTGGTTTTTTATCCGTCTACCTCTCCGAAGATGCCAAGTTGATTTATGGCACCGTGTATCGAAGGTTTAGACGGATGCGGCCGATGTAGCAGACTTTGTCAGATTCCCCCTCAGGGTGAGGGGTTTTTGATTGTGGGGACGCTCTTCCCTGCAGGCGCAAGCCCCTGCAGTTAATTACGCTATCGCGTTGCGATAAAAACTTTCTCCTTCTCCAGAATTTCACTTCGTGTCATGTATGTTTATTTTATTTGTGGTTGCCCGTGGATTGTATACGGAGACTTAGTGATGTCGTCGCCCGTAGGACGTGGATTAGTCCAAATCCGTGTTTGCTTAGATTTGAGTTTGGTGTTTTTAGTTTAAGGATGCATTAGTCGCGTTGCGACTAAGATCAACTTAAACATTCGTCAAGGATACGTTAGTCCTGTTTTGGACTAAGATCAACCTGACGTGGTGATTCATTTAATTTATGGCCATCGGGACTCATCACCTCTCTAACATCGTTGAAGGATTACAACGATAGGTGTCAGAGGAGCTCAGAGATATACCCTTGAACCAAAGCTGATTGAGGGTTTTATCGTCCATTTAAGTGTTTAAGGATACGTTAGCCATGTTTGGGGCTAAGATCAACTTAAACGGGATCGTTTAGATCCGGCAAAAGAGCAATTGGCTCTATTGTTCCAGTTTAGGGACGTAGTGGTCCATTATTAGTTTAGGGACGTCTCGGTCCGATACCAGTTTAAGGACGTAGTGGTCCATTATTAGTTTAGGGACGTTTCGGTCCGATGCCAGTTTAGGGACGTAGTGGTCCATTATTAGTTTAAGGACATTTCGGTCCATCGCCAGTTTAGGGACGTGGTGGTCCATCATTAGTTTAGGGACATTTCGGTCCGATGCCAGTTTAGGGACGTAGTGGTCCATCATTAGTTTAAGGACGTCTCGGTCCGATATTAGTTTAAGGACGTCTCGGTCCGATATTAGTTTAAGGACGTCTCGGTCCACGAGTTTAAGGACCCCGCAGTCCATAGCGATGTGTGGTCGTTGGGACCCGTCACCTCTTTGACGTCGTTGAGGAATTACAACGATGGATGTCAAAGGAGTTCGGAGATGTACCCTCGAACCGGATGTAGATTGATTTAGGAGAGCCATTTTGCTCAGTCAATTTAATTTAAGGACTTATGGCCACGATTGGGCTAAGTCTAGTTGAAAATGTCCAACATTTTATTTGCTTTTGCATTGCATTTCTTTTTATTTTTTTTTATTTGGGCCTTGCCCAGAAAGGATGCAGGGCATCAATTTGTTTTGGGCTCTGCCCCTTTAGGAATGATGCAAGGTATCAATTTTATTTGGGCTCTGCCCTTATATAAAGGATGCAAAGCATCAATTTATTTGGGCTCTGCCCATTTATTGCCTTGCAAGTTATTTTGGCCTGTCAGGTCATTTTGATTTGGGCCTGGCCCTTCAAATAGTGCAAAGCACCAAGAATCTTTTGGATTCAAGAAAATGAGTGCAGAGCACTTTTTAATGATCTAAATTTAGATCAAAGAAGAGAAAAGAAAATCTTTTCTTTCTTTCTGTCTCAGAGAACCAGAGGTTCATAGCAAGTGCAAGACACTATTTTTATTTATTTATTTATCTGAGAACCAGAGGTTCATAGCAAGTGCAAGGCACTATTTTTATTTATTTATTTATCTGAGAACCAGAGGTTCATAGCAAGTGCAAGGCACTATTTTTATTTATTTATTTATCTGAGAACCAGAGGTTCATAGCAAGTGCAAGGCACTATTTTTATTTATTTATTTATCTCAGAACCAGAGGTTCATAGCAAGTGCAAGGCACTATTTTTATTTATTTATTTATCTCAGAACCAGAGGTTCATAGCAAGTGCATGGCACTATCTGTTGTGCGCACGTGCGTTGCACGTGGTGCCGCATGGCGGGCATACGTGCGTTGCACGTGGCGCACATGCGCATTATGAGGAGAAGCAAAGCTTCTATATATGGAGAACAAGCTCCTTTTAATATTATTAAATATTCCCATGTGGTGCGCACGTGAGTTGCACGTAGTGCCGCATGGCAAGCACACGTGCGTTGCACGTAGCGCACATGGCGCTTGCGCATATGCGCATTATGGAGGAGCATGCTCCTATCTTGGAGAACTAAGCTCCTTTGGAGAACTAAGCTCCTTTGAGTATTGAATCCTTTGAGGATTTAACTCTACCCTTTCTAAGAGGTATCCCCTCTTATTTATATGGGAGTGGTAGAGAAGCCAGCTCTCCTTTTCCCGATGTGGGACTAAAAAATGCATTCCCCATGTAGTAGAGCATTACTTTAGATTACACGTGTATAACACATTTGCTCATAACTTTTGATCTCGGATGAATTATGAGGCCCATAATATATCAAATCGAAGGTCTTTTCGATATGCTTTCAATATCATCAGAATTTAGCTGTTTTTCATTCCGGAGTTTGTCAAAATACAGCTCGGAAAATACTGGTTCGCATCTTCTTCCTTAAATCACATGTGCATAGACATTTGCTCATAACTTTTGATCCCGGATGAATTATGAGGCCCATAGTATATCAAATCGAAGGGTTTTTTCGAGACGCTTTCAATAAAATCAGAATTTATCCGTTTCTCCTTTGGGAGTTTGTCAAAAAACAGCCCGGAAGATACTGGTTCGTATTTCCTTAAGTGTATCGCTGCCATTTGATACCTTGGACTCTTTTGCGCAGAAATTTTTGGCGGGAACAGGACGAGTTGGAGGAAGTACACACAGCCGATATCACCTTCGGCGACGAAGACCTCCTCCTTGGGACGTGCGAGCACAACCGACCCCTCTATGTCTCAGGGTACTGCCACGATATAAAGATAGGCAAAATCCTGGTCGACAATGGGTCTTCCGTTAATCTCCCCAACGTGCGAGTGTTGAAGGAAATCTGCATGAGCGTCCAGCATCTCACTCGTGATAAAATCACCATCTCTGGTTTTGACTCCCAGTCATCGCGGACTCTCGGGTCTGTGATATTGACGTTACGGTTCGGGCTGCTTGTCACAGACATTAAATTTCATGTCATTGACACCAAGACATGCTATAACGTTTTTCTCGGCTGGCCTTGGTTACACGAGTACAACATCATCCCTTCTACACAACATCAGTGTATGAAATACTTTAAGGATGGTCTCGAGTATACCGTAACGGGAGAGCTGAACCCATTCTCCGTGAATGAAGTTCGTAAGTACGAAGATGCAAAATACTTTTTGCCAGATTTCGAGAACACAGAGAGATGTCGCAAGCCGGAGAACAAAGCTATCACCACCATTCCTGTCTTCGGGAGTGATACTGAGGAAGAGGAAGAGATAGTTTATCCAGGCCCGCCCCAGTACAACAAGCCAGGACCATCCGCTCCCATGTTGATCTTTGGCAGTGACTCGGAAGATGAGGTCCATGCCATATTCTCCACTCGGCCTTCAATACAAACATTCGCCGATGAAGAGCAAAGTTTGCAAGTTGCCATGGTTCCGCCCAAACATCATAAAAAACTAGACGTGCTTGATACTTGCAGTGTGGAAGAGCTGCAGACATTCTATGTCCCTCCCAGGCGAGAAGGCGAAAAGGCGATCCTATTCTACCGCTCCGGGGAAACCAAAGTGGAGAAAGAAATCTGGCACGACGCGGATTCTACACTTGACAGGCTCCAGCCCATCCGTCTGCCTAGATATTACACAGAAGGCTTGAAAAGGCTATTGAAGCGCCAAGGGATACCCTTCAAACAGACCGCTCGAAAAGCTAAGTTCTATGACAGGATCTGGAATGTTCCCGGAACTCAGCGTAAGTTGCCCAACGGGAGATTGTAAGCGATCGAGCTTGGATATGTTCGGTCCAAGAAACGGGAGCTACTCCGCGACTGCTAAGTCGTACATGACTTTGATGAAGAAGGAGATGCTCAATGGGAGAATGCTAACCCTGAACTAGAAAGAGCCCCCGACATGAAAATGCCCAGTCCATCGTTCGAAGAACAAATGGACAAGTTTATAAGGGAAGCAGGTCAAAAGTTTCGAGACGACCATAATAGCGAAATGGCCATCTACGAGAAAGCCAGGACGCAACGCCTTCTTCAACAGGCTGCGAAAGATGAAAATTCTCCTCCCTGTCAACCTGTTGTGCAAAAGGCCCGACGCAGAGGCAGAAACAAGTCAAAGAGCAGAAAAGGCGTTCGACAGCGACAAAGCGGGACCAAGAAGTCACGCAATCATGAATCAAGCGGTCCGGATTTGTCCTTTATGAAGAAGATGAGTCGAGCATACTCTTTTCTTCAAGATAAGACAAAGAAGATACTTGATCTTGCCATAAGACATCAAATGCTTACACTTCTGGAGTCCAAACACCCTGAGCAAGCCAACGAGATCTCTCACCCAGACTATTGTTCTTATCACCAAGCGATAGGACATCCTCTCGAAGACTGCTTCACCTTCAAGAACTTGGTTGAAGACCAATATCAGCTCGGCAAGTTCGCTCTATCCAGCAGTTGGAGGATAACTCCGCCGCAGAGGCACGAACCAAAAGCCGCGCATACAGCGAGAGTAGAATCAGATCAACATCGGTCGTGGAAGCGAGCTCATACTTGTCATATGATAACACTATCAAAAGAAGAGCCGGAGGATAGGGGTGACCTCCCCTGGTGCTTCGAAAACAATGATGACGAGGTGATCTCAGAGTTTCCACCGGCGCCAAAAGAGCTGGAAGATGGAATACATACTACTACAAATAACCTCAAGAAGATTGATTTGGGGATGACAAGTGACCCGCGACTGACATTCGTCAGTGAGCTGCTATCTGAAGAAAGGGTGGCTGCGCTAAAAGACGTGCTTATGCAGCATAAAGATTGCTTTGCATGGAACTATTCCGAAATGCCAGGATTAGATCCAGAGATTGTTGTTCACAAATTGGCGATATCCTCGGACGTCAAGCCAATCAAACAAGCACCGAGAAGAATGCGGCTCGAGGTTGAGATGAGCATTAACGCCGAGGTCAAGAAGCTGATCGACTCTGGCTTCATCCAAGAGGTCCAGTATCCTGAATAGATCGCCAACATCGTCCCGGTGATGAAGAAAAATGGGACGGTGCGCATCTGCGTAGACTTTCGGGATCTCAATAAAGCCTACCCGAAGGATGACTTCCCGATACCGGTCACTGAGCTGATGATAGATAACACGTCCACTCACGAAGTCTTCTCCTTCATGGACGGCTCATCAGGATATAATCAGATAAAGATGCATCCCGAAGACCAGAAGCACACCGCTTTCCGGACCCCTTTGGGTATATTCTGCTACAAGGTGATGCCCTTCGGTCTAAAGAACGCCGGTGCCACCTATCAGAGGGCCATGACGAGGATCTTCGATGACCTTATACATGAAATCGTCGAATGTTATATCGACGACCTCGTGGTTAAAAGAAAATCATACGAGGAACATCTCGAACATCTGAAGATCGTATTTCAACGCCTTCGGCAATACAACTTGAAGATGAACCCTCTCAAATGCGCGTTCGGGGTGTCCTCAGGTATTTCCTAGGATTCATCGTCCGACACCGAGGTATCGAGATAGATCCGTCAAAGATCAAGGCGATCATGGAAATTCCTCCACCAAGGACTCTCAAACAATTGCGGTCTCTCCAAGGGAAGCTCGCGTATATCCGGCGATTTATAGCCAATCTTTCGGGTAAGTGCCGTCCTTACAGCCACGTGATGAAGAAGGGAACCCCTTTCGTCTGGGACTGCAAATGCCAAAGCGTGCTGGACGAAATCAAGCAGTACCTATAAAATCCGCCGGTACTGGCCGCTCCGGTCAAAGGAAAGCCTCTCATTCTTTATACAACAGCCCTCGAAGGTTCCTTAGGCGCATTATGGACACAAGAGAATGACCAAGGGAAGGAGAGAGCCCTCTACTATTTGAGTCGAGTTCTACTGGGGGCAGAAAGCAATTACTCTCCCATCGAAAAACACTGCCTGGCGTTGATCTTCGCGATAACGAAACTTAGGCACTATGCATTAGCGCATGAAGTCCGTCTCATATCGAAGGTGGATCCTCTCAAATATTTGATGTCAAAAGCCATATTGACGGGACGGCTCGCTAAATGGGCCTTGCTCCTGATGGAATTCTCAATAACCTATCAGCCTCTTAAGGCAGTGAAAGGCCAAGCTATCGCCGACTTCCTCGCTGAATATCCGATACCGGCCGATTCTCCCTTGAATTGCGAACTGCCAGATGAACATGCGTTTGATGCGATCGACGGTAGTGATACCCGATGGGAACTTTATTTTGATGGAGCGTCTTCCATGAAGAAGCGCAAACAAGACACGCCTATAATCAAATCAGGGGTAGGCCTTATCTTCGTGACCCCACAAGGAGGGATAATGCGCTTCGCCTTCTCCTTGACAGAGCCGAGGACGAACAATGAAGCCGAATATGAAACTTTGATAGCAGGTCTCGAAATCGCTATTGACATGGGAATTGAAAACCTCCTCATATACGGAGATTCCCAACTGGTCGTCAGTCAAGAAAATGGCGACTACCAAACGTGCAAACCAGAACTGGTAAAGTACGGCGAGAGGGTACAACAACTGCTGACCCAAATACCTTCCTACATCTTGGAAAGCATACCGCGTGCAGAAAACAGCAAAGCGGATGCACTAGCTAAGCTCGCTAAAGAACTGGCTGACGAAAACCTCGATGACGTAAGAATCGTGGTACAAAGCCGTCGGGTTCTTGCACCGGCGGAAATATCTCCGGAGTCGTCCGAAGAAAAGGGACCAACTGAGCAAATGGCCCTGCAAATAAAAGACCAGGAAAATACTGAGGATTGGAGAGAAGTCTTTATAGACTACTTCAAATCCCGTCGAACGCCTGAAGATGCATCCTCAAAACATCAGCTCACGGAGCGAACCCTATCTTTTGCCTTCGTCAATGATACTCTGTACAAGAGGTCATTTGATTCTCTGTGGTTGAGATGTCTGGGACCTAAAGAAGCAAAAAGAGTCATCCAAGAAGTTCACGACGGACTCTGCGGTTCTCACCAAGCAGGCCCGAAGATGAAGTTGAAGATTAAGCGGATGGGCTACTACTGGCCCACGATGATTCAGGACTGCCTTGAGTATGCGAAGCAATGCCACTCGTGCCAGATTCATGGGGACTTTATCCACCAGCATCCAAATCCACTACATCCAACAGTGGCTAGCTGGCCGTTCGAAATGTGGGGAACTGTCATAATCGGCCCCATCGAACCGGCATCGTCCAGAGGACATCGTTTTATTTTAGCGACAACTGATTACTTCTCTAAATGGGCAGAAGCAGTACCGCTGAGGGAAGTAAAGACGGAGAATATCCTCCATTTCTTCAAGACACACGTCATTTATCGGTTTGGAACTCCGAGACGGATCATATCCGATAACGGGCCAGCCTACAGAAGCCACAAAATCAGCCGCTTCGCACAACAACATAACATAGACTGGAGATATTCATCAGTCTATAATCCCCGAGCCAACGGTCTAGCAGAGGCTTTCAACAAAACCTTAACGAAGATCGTGAAAAAGACGGTGTCCCGAAATAAGAAGGACTGGCACGAGAGACTACATGAAGCTCTCTGGGCGTACCGGACTACGTTCAAGACGGCCACGAACACAGCGCCGTACGAATTGGTATTCGGTACAGAAGCGGTACTCCCCCTCGAGATAGAGTTACCCTCTCTATGAGTGGCAGTCCATTATGAGCTAACGGACGAAGAGAATGCTCACCTTCGGCTTGAGGAGCTTGATGCCCTTGATGAAACCCGGCTCATAGCGCAACAAAATCTGGAGGCTTATAAAGCAAAGATGATGCGCTCTTACGAAAGATTGACTTGGCCGAGGACATTCCGCCGAGGCGAACTCGTACTAGTGGTCAAAAGACCTATAATCCCCAATCGCGCCAAGCAGGGAAAATTCGAGCCGAACTATGAAGGCCCGTACATCATAGACAAGGTCTACCAGGGTGGAGCCTATCTACTCATGGACATGCATAGTGAAAGACCTTTCAGGCCAATAAACGGTCGCTTCCTGAAGAAATACTACGCTTGACGAGTCATGGCCTAGGTCAATGATAGATGACGACGACTATGTCCGCTCGCTATCTTCCTAAGTCTAAACTCCGTAGGTAATAGCCGGCTTCCTTTACAGCGGACCGAAACGTCCTTAAACTAACAACGGACCGAAACGTCCTTCAACTAACAACGGACCGAAACGTCCTTAAACTAGCAACGGACCACTATGTCCTAAAACTAGCTGTTGACCAAGATGTCGATAAACTACGGTGGATTGCAGCATCCCAAAGCTGATACAAAAATAAAAAAATAAAAAAATAAAAAAATAAAAAAAAAGAGAAAACGGTATGTCCATAAGCAAAATGGGCACGGATGAAAACCCGAAAGGGCTCCGTGAGTAAAAACAGCAGTGCTACCAGCGAGTCTTATGAAAACCCAAAAGGGCGCAACCTTGTTAGGAAAAAAAAGAATAAAAAAAAAGAAAAGAAAAGAAAACGGTATGTCCATAAGCAAAATGGGCACGGATGAAAACCCGAAAGGGCTCCGTGAGTAAAAACAGCAGGGTTACCGGCGAGTGTTTGTGAAAACCCGAAAGGGCGCAACCTCGTTAAAAGACACTTACAGGGTCCTCTCGACCTTGTGAGGAGAAATCAACTGCGTGAGATCCTTACGACTCACAAGGGAGCAACACACTTACGGATCCCCATGATTCCTAAGGAGAAATTACACTTGCGAGATCCTCACGACTCGTAAGGAGAATCCTCTTATGAGACCCTCACGGCTCATAAGATTTGAAAGTCTTAAGCTACAGAGACCTGAACCTGTTCTTAAGAAACCCCCACAACCTCCGATACTGCCCTACAAGCGATGCAACACTGACCCTTGTATACAATCCACGGGCGCGAATAAACATTTCCCTAACCAAGTCCCACCCGTGACTAGGGATATGTTCGCACGGTGAACAACCCTTGTGAGTCCTCTCGACTTATAAGGGGAAAACTCTCTTGTAAGATCCTTACAACTTACGAGAAGCCATACACTTAGGAGTCCTCACGATTCTTAAGGAGAAAACACACCTATGAGATCCTCACGACTTGTAGGGAGAAATACCTTTGTGAGACCTTTATGGCTCATGAAGTCAAAAGCCTTAGTCGACAGAATCCTAACCCTGTTTACTAAGCCACCTTTATTCGACATCGACAGAGGCAAATGATGATTCGCTCCTGAAAATATCCCAGTTGTAGCGATGCTGATGCCGAAATCAGTGTCTGATTCCAAGCTTGCAGCGAAAAGCCAGCAAGCCACACATGCATACGAAATAGCCGAAATGATGGGGCAACTTGCGACAAAATCAGCAAGTAAAAATGTATGCATGCGAAATAGCCGAAATGATTGGACAACTCGCAATAAAAAGCAGCGAGTAAAAATAAAACAAATAGCCGAAATGATTGGGCACCGCGAAAAATAGCCGAAATGATGGGGCAATCGCGACCTTCGCGATATAAAAGATGAAATGATAGAGCATCGCGGAAAGAAATAAAATAAAAATAAAAATGAAATTTATGCCCTACAGGTGATATTACATCAATCCCTGTATACAATCTAGGGGCGCAAACAAAGAAGGAATCACACTCCTCCTCCCCAGGTTTAATCAGAAGAAGAAACTAAACCTCGACGGCTCACAGATAACCTGGAGATCATCTCAACATTCGTCTCATTACAACAGACACAACATCAAGCAAAGCGGAACAACGGCAACTCCCAGTTCCATGACTCGGCGGTGTACAGATGACCGAGAGTCAAATTCCGACTCTGTGAAATGCGGATAAAGTCAACCCTTCCTGGCTACGTGGAACGCCGATTATGTCACTTCTGACCCCTTAGAAAACGTCCAGAACGGATCCTGGTCCTCGCAGAGCACGGCATTGAACCCGTGTGATGCATCCAGAGCGGAGCCTAGTCCTCGCCGAACACGGCAGTGAACCCGTGGGAAGCATCTAGAGCAAAATTCCTGGTTACGTGGAACGCAGATTATGTCACTTCTGACCCCGTGGAAAACGTCCAAAGCGGATCCTGGTTCTCGTAGAGCACGGAAGTGAACCCGTGTGAAGCATCCAGAGCGGAGCCTAGTCCTCGCCGAACACGGCAGTGAACCCGTGGGAAGCATCTAGAGCAAAATTCCTGGCTACGTGGAACGCGGATTATGTCACTTCTGACCCCGTGGAAAACGTCCAGAGCGCATCTTGGTCCTCGCAGAGCACGTCAGTGAACCCGTGTGAAGCATCCAGAGCGGAGCCTGGTCCTCGCCGAACACGGCAGTGAACCCGTGGGAAGCATCCAGAGCAAAATTCCTGGCTACGTGGAACGCGGATTATGTCACTTCTGACCCCGTGGAAAACGCCCAGAGCGGAGCCTGGTCCTCGCCGAACACGGCAGTGAACCCGTGGGAAGCATCCAAAGCAAACATCGGACTGTGGAGTCCTTAAATCCATGGACTATGATGTCCTTAACCTCGACCGTGATGTCTTAAAACTAACATCGGACTGTGAGGTCCTTAAACTCATGGACTATGATGTCCTTAACCTCGATCGTGATGTCTTAAAACTAACAATGGACCTTAATGTCCTTAAACTAATTTTACCTTGGTTCAAGGGTACATCTCTTCACTCCTTTGATATTTGTCGTTGTAATTTCTCAACGTCTTCAAAGACGTAACGGGTCCTGACAACCACACATTTCATGGACCGTGAGGTCCTTAAACTCATGGACTATGATGTCCTTAACCTCGATCGTGATGTCTTAAAACTAACATTGGACTATGAGGTCCTTAAACTCATGGACTATGATGTCCTTAACCTCGACCGTAGTGTCTTAAAACTAACATTGGACTGTGGAGTCTTTAAATCCACGGACTATGATGTCCTTAACCTCGACCGTGATGTCTTAAAACTAACATCGGACTGTGAGGTCCTTAAACTCACGGACTATGATGTCCTTAATCTCGACCGCGATGTCTTTAAACTACGGTATCCTGGAAAACGTCCAGAGCGGAGCCTGGTCCTCGCCAAACACAGCAGTGAACCCGTGGGAAGCATCCAGAGCAACCCCTAACTCCGTGAAACACGGATAAGGACAACTTCACCCATCACTCACGGGTCCTTACGACTCGCAAGGGAGTAAATTCTCTTGTGAGATCTTTACGACTTTCAAGAGAAAACGCACTTAGGAATCCTCACGATTCCTAAGGAGAAAACACACCTACGAGATCCTCTAGACTGGTAGGGAGAAAATTCTTTATGAGACCCTCACGGCTCATAAAGTTGAAAAGTCTTAGGTGACAGATCTTAACCCTGTTTTCTAAGCCATCACCACTCTACAAAGAATCCAAAATTGACAGTTATATGCCGTCTACAGATTGCACTTGTTAAAATCACATGGCAACAACACAGTAAGGAGAAGAAAGCAACAGTATAACAAAAAGAATGTCTTTATTCATGAAACTCAATTGAATACAAGATACATCATATAAAGGAATAAAAAATAGATACATATTATTCAGAGATTACAAGTGTATGATACAAAGGCAGCTACTGAGAAGGAAGCGTTTTCAACAAGTCCGCAAGCTGCTCTCGCACTTCTTTCAGTACCTTCTCATGATCAGCCGCCGCGGCCAGCTCCGCTTCGATTCGAGTCCTTTGCTGCAAGCATGATGAAATCTTCTTATCAATTTCCCGTTGGGCAGCTTCGCGACTCTGCGTAACCCGCTCGATAGAGTCGAGCTTCCGTCTCAATACAAGCCCGTCCGAGATACATCGCTGCAAGGTATCAAAGACGGCTCTCAGTTGTGCGACGTTCGCTTCGACCTGGGCGCGCAACTGGATAAACTCAGCGGAAGCCTCCTCACATTCCTTCCGCCTCAAGGTCGCTTCTTGTTCGAAATGGCGTAGGAAGGACGCGCTCTGCTCGACCCATGCGGCCCGCTGGGAGTTCAATGCTTGAGTCTCAGGGGCAAGATGCATAAGTTCAAGCTGATGAAGACAGGCCTCGATCTTCCTGCAGTAACTAACCCAAGACTCGACGACGCCTTCATTATGGAAATTTATAAGCGTCGCCAGCATCGGATTGACCTTGGCAGCGAAATCTACGGCAGATGTAGGAGCTTCTGCGTCAAGCTCCTCGACGTATTCGCTTAATATGCATAGACTCGTCACAGCACCCTTTGAGGATGGACGTCTGGAGAAGGGGCCTGCCGGTATCATAAGGCGAGATTCGAAAGAGGCCGGAGTCGAAGCGACCGCTGCAAAACAAGTCACAATCAGATGACGGATCTAGAAATATAAGAGATTCATGAACAATGGAATTTACTATACCAGCTGCGGCAGGTGGCAAAGCTGGGAGGACCGGTGGCGCAACTGATCTCTCATCTCCTCCTTCAATTTGTAGCACTGTAATCAGGGCAAAGAAGAATCAGAAATAATTTCATTATCGGTGAAAGAAAGAGCATTAATTGAAAGCTATATTCACCAGCGCCACTGGATGAAGCAATCTCCGACGGGAAGGAGAAGTGGGGATGCAGCACCTGGTACAGGTGGTCAAAAAGGACTCCTGCAAAAACTCGATAACGCAACATCATTACATGAATTATACGCCCAAGCGATAAGACTAATGGGTTACAAATCCATACCTTCCAGCATTTGCGACGGTGCGAGAGAAGGCAGAGAGGTGGTCACCGTCAGGGCGGTAACTGACGGCGCTGTCTCGAGTAGCTTGATTTCAGCACCAGCCGCACCTGCATTAGAAGCAAGATAAACTTTATTAGGAAAGATTGTAGAATAAAAAAAGAAGGGCGGTGACCCAAAATTTACCTGATGAGTCGCCAGCCGGAGCCGTGACGAGGGCGTCACTTGATACAACGGTGGCGTCTCCCTCCTCCATTGGGGTGGTCTCACTTCCCATCGCCTCATCTCCTGACTCCACAGGAGCCGTTGTCACGCTCGCGACGCCAGGAGATGACAAGGAACCGTAGGCGGGGAGAGCGATAATCGGAGCGCTGCCCGACTCTTGAGAAAGAGCGGCCATCTCATGCCCAGCGATCGTACCCGTTTTGCCCGCTACCACCTCGGGCTCAGTCGTCGTAGCCGTCTCGTCCATCGCTGCCTTAGGCTTGTCCGTAGCAGCCGTTTCGTCCACTGCTGCCTCAGGCCCGACCGTAGCAGTCGTCTTACCCGCCGCCACCTCGTGCTCGGCATTGGTAGCCATCTCGGGCATAGCAGTCGTGACTATCTCGTCAGCCACTATCTTGGGCCCGGCAACTATAGTTACATCGCCTACCGTCGCCTCGGGTTCAACAGCTACCTCCTCCACCGCCCCCTCAGGCTCAACGGTCGCCGCCACTCCTTCAGTAAGGCTCGGCCCTGCAGGACAAGATATATAAGAACTGATAGTTTAAATCTTTGACAACGAAGCCTCAAAACACATTACCTAAGGTTGATTTACCGTTGGCTTCCCGAGCTGCACGTGCCGCCCGTCTATGAGCAGTAGACAAGGCAACCGGGAGCTCCTCTGAAGGAGTAGCAGTGGGAGTAACGGCGCTTGAACCTGCTCCCGCAGCCAAAGCAGCACTACGCTCCCTTGCTGTGCGCCTCAGGCGCTTCCTTTCCTCCCGGGCCGTCACGACAGACCTTTTAGAAGCCTCCTTCAGCAAGGCGTCGTCGTCAGCATTCAGGGTTACCTCAAGAGCCGTCAAGGCTTCCATCATCGGTTTTTTAAGCAAGGCCTCTTACGGCAATGCCGAAGAAACCGGGACTTCGGTATCTGGCCCGGGGAGAATTTCCACATCAGCTTGCGGGATAGGCTTTGTGGTCCCTGCGATAAGACAAAGAGAGGGTCAGATTACTCATAAGAAATGGAAGCAGAAACATAGCGAACCGAAATGTACCAAGGCCTAAGGATGCTCTAAGTCGTTCTTCCTCCTCGAAAGTCTTGAGAGAAGCAGCGAGTGCTTCTTCGGTAGAAATGCCTATTAAAGAAGGAAAAGTGTTAGTCAAAAACAATGATAGAGGTATGATGCAATGACGAAAAATACAACTAATGATTACCTGATCGCGCGAGTTTAGCCAACCACTCATCGCGTCTTGCCAATCGCTCGGAAGCTGCGATGGCAGCCGCCAGATCAGTGTCATCTGGCGGCATAAATAGGTCGTCGTTGGTCCCGTACTCACTCAAGCCCTCGCTATAAGGAGCATGAGGTTCCTGACCAAATACAACGTCAGCAGAGAGGATCGACTTCTTCTTCCTCTTCTGCGCGCGAACTCCGGCCGTAGCCAAAACCAGCTTACGCTTCGTGGGCACTTTGGGACGGTGGGTCCCGATATCCGAGCCCACGCCGGATTCGGGTGAAACCACGTTTACCGTCTCAACGGGAGCACGGGGCGCTGATGGCACGTCCATAGGATCACGGGGCAATCCAAGCATGGGGCTTAGCACACGTGGAGGCTCAACTACAGCATCTCCTTTTAGTGGAGGAGGGACAGGGGTCCTTCACTTTAAAGGGACGTTGCGATCGCTGGCGGGGGGCGCACTCTTGCGATCAAGCAGCAGCCGCTTCTCTTCCCTGATGACAGCGTCCATCGCGTGTTGATACCAGGCCCCGTATACGTAGAGGGCTCTTGGAATGCAACTCGGCTCGCTAATGAAGAAGTGGGAGCCCGTGTTTAACCGCATAAAGTGATGCAGTGCACTCCGTATTCCCTCTCTGGTGGCCGTAGGCTCTTCCAAAAACGCCTCCAGTGGGACCCCTGGTTATAACTTAGCTACTGGGCAAAACGATGTGGGTTGTATCTCATAAAAAGCGCCGCCTCATTTCACCTGAATACGAGGAAGCCCAACCTGATGGAGTATAGATGTAGAATCTCCTGGGCTTTCAACATGGAGGCCACGTCCTTGAAATTGTCGCGCAACGCCAGCACAGCCTTGGAAGTTTCCTGACCGATTGTCAGGACCTTGTCCGTGAAAGACATACCCGCTCCGACCGTGCGCGGATGAAGAAGCAACCCCCTAGCCTCCCGCTGAGGCGGATTCACGATAGAAGCGTCGATCAGCCGCAGAATTCTCGGGAATCTGCACTTCTCGTAAAACGAGGGTCTTTTATGAATACCAAACACCCCGAGCACGGGCATTTCCATCCACGAAGTAAAGTAGTGCATCGGGAAATTGGAAGCTTGCACCCCCGGTTCAGTTGTGTCCGCCGCCGCGCTAAGACCATGGTACAGGTAGGCCAGCCCGGCAATCCCGATGGCCAATTGTATGCCAGCCACCATTCGATGTACTGGGTAGAAGACGGACGGCCTCATATAGCGAGGGTGCATGGGGAGTGCGAACCAGCACAACCATAGCCCCAGAAACCCGAGAAAGAAAGTCTCATCGTCGATACCCGGAGCAGTGATTTTCGACAAAGGGATGATCGCGGCATCGGGGAGATAAAAGCCTTTTTGATCATCTTCCAGTACTGGTCGACGATCTAAGCCAAAGCTGAAAGGATCATCGAGCTTGGCAAATTTTTCGCCCCGTTGCGATAGAATCTCTGGTCGAAGAAAACGGGCAATGAAGTCTGCGAAACTAACTCCCCAGCCTCCGGATTCCAAGAAAAGACTCTCGTATATATTCAGCACCTTTATCAGACTCGGAAACAGGTGCTGAATAGCGTTCTCTGGCGTTAGGTCCATCACCAACGGCTTGGTGGCAAAAACGTATTCATCCGGAGGAAGCAGCTCCTCATAGTGCTTCCCCCTCACCGGCAGACCGGAAATCTCAGCAAATTCTTCTAGAGAGATGGAAACTTCTATGTCCATTAGAAGAAAGGTATGTGTTGGGATGTTCCATTGCTCCACGAACGCCTTAATCCACCATGTCGGAGGAGCAGAATACTGAAACAGCGAAGCGTAAACCGCAGGGTATAGACCGATCTTCAGCAGATGCGCCTTCTTCGCTGACAAAATGTACCTGGCCCTCTACAAATACCCGGCCGAATGTCGAAGGGTCAACCCAATGTTGTAGGGTTGTCCCCAAGGGCGCGACTCGCCCTGGCATATGCGCCGCCCTAAAATATCCAAAGCTGCCGGCAGCTGCATGGGTATGGCGGCAATCGAAGGTTGAAGAAGACCCTCCGAAGTCCAAATAACGACCTCCACGGCATAGTTCACCGGGGGTACATCTGAATACGAGATCGATGAGATCGGATCCGATGGCGTCGCACAAGAGAAGCTTCGGAGACCTTTGATAATTTAGTCATACCACCTACCCCACAGGTGAAGGTTTTTGTATTCCGGTCATAGTCCTTAATAAGCACAAGAACCTCCCGGTCTACTGGTGCTTCAGGGAATCCTCCCTGTGAACGGAAAAACGGGAAAGAAAGATCAGAAGAAATGTCGCCTGCGAGAAAGAACGAAATTCAATTATCAGTGTTATAATTTAATTTTAAAAATCCCGACGCTCGGTACTTTAAAATTTGTACCACACTGCAATGCAGTGGAGAGGGGACCAAAGGGGGACCCACAAAATCCAGACGACAATGCATCAATTAATAAGACAGCCTCATCATTGGATGAGACTGTCAATTAATGAGGAAATCCTCAAGGAATATTCTCATTGAATGAGAAATCCCACGGGAGAAGGAGAAAATCTCCCTTTCAGAGCAAAGCTCTATAACAGAGTGACACTTGTCAAACTCTGGTCACGAGGGAATAAAATTCCTTAAAGAGCTTAGCTCAGTAATGATGATGGAAAATCCATCAAAGATTAATGAAAAATAATTCTTGAGAATTAAAATTCTGGGATCTTAAAGATCCATGAAAAAACTCTTAAGAGTTCTTCATCAAAAGATCAAAAGATCTATATATTGTCAAAAGAGCAGAGCTCTGACTCATGGGCTAAGAAACCCTAAGAAAAGATCTGTTTAGATCTATGGGTTCATGAGAGCAAGGCTCTGTTTATGAAACCCTAAAGGGGTTTTCTTTAGATCAAAAGATCTATGAAGAGCAAGGCTCTGTTAATGGGTAAAATCCCTAATTTATTAGAATTAATTTAATTTAATTTTACCTAAATTTAGTAGAGTTTTAACTCTTGAAAGTTCTTGAACAAAAGAGCAAGGCTCTGAATAAAATTCTTAAGAAGAAGATGAAGATAATCTGAGGACCAAAAGGTCCTATTTATAGGCGCTGAACCACCTCCTCAACTTCTTAGTTGATCCAAAGGCTCAGATGTTGCCACCGCTGCACTCACATGTGCGCCACGTGAGCGCAACGGTGGAGGGGCATTTGTTTTCCCCCAATCAGAGCAAAGCTCTGCTTTGAATTTCAAAATTCAAAAATTGAAGCAACGCTTGAGATCCCGTGTGCTGCACACTGCGCGCCACGTATCAAAAGCAGACACGCCAGCGCCAGGAGCGCTGTGCCCTAGGCAGCGCACCCCAATCAGAGCAAAGCTCTGTTTCAAAATTCAAATTTTAAAAGTTGAAGCAACGCTTCAGATCCAGCGCTTTGCGCTGCGCGCCACGTGTCAAACACAGGGGCGCTAGCGCAGTTGCGCTGCGCGCCACGTGTCAAACACGGGTACGCTAGCGCAGTTGCGCTGCGCTCTGCGCTGCGCGCCACGTGTCAAACGTAGGTGCGCTCGCGCCAAGTGCGCCAGCGCTGGAATTAAAAGAATTCCCCACCGTTAGATCAAAAGATCTAATAATAATAAATTATTAATTAATCAGAATTAAAATTCTGTTATGGAAAGATTTTTCAATCTTATTAAAATAAGAAGATTATCTTCTGTAAAACAGAAGCCTTAGGATCAAAGATCCAACGGTGGGAAATATTCCCAAATCAATCAGAGAAAGATCTCTTCAACTGATTTAACAAATCAATTGGCCCTATATAAAGGCCCCAAGACTTCAAGTCTCAGATAAAAAAAAACCCTCTGCAAACATTGAGAAAAACTCAAAGAGAAAGAAAGGTAAGCCTTTAGAAAAAAGAAGATCATTTCTTCATCTTTAAAGGTAAAGAATCAATTCTTGAACAACAGAGATGAAATCATCTCGTAAAAAGAAGAAACGTCTTCTAAAAAGATCTTACATCTATAAAAAAGACCAAGATCTTTGATTAAAAAGAAAAGATCAAAAGACCTAAACATAAAAATATATAAAAAAAAGTATTTTTACTTCACAGATCTTCTGATCTATAAAGGCAGAGCCTTTTAATAAAAAACAAGAACTGTTGTTCTTGGATCTTGAGGCAAGGCCTCCTTTGAAGAACATAAACTTGTTCTTTGATCTTAAAATTGATCAAATGCGCTTTGCGCTATTAGACAGTGCCTTGCACTCATGAACTGCGCCCTTGCGCTCCTTGGACTGACTCTCAGCGCCAAAACATGCCACCTGTCAACACATAGACACGATCTGCGCTTTGCGCTCCTGAAAACAGCGCACTGCGCTCTTGGGTTGGCGCTCAGCGCCAAGCGCGCCACGTGTCACTCACTGGCGCACCCATAAACTGTCGCAGAGCGCTCATAAATTAAAAGCGCAGTTCACTAACAAACTAGCGCTTAGCGCAATGCGCTAACAAACTAGCGCTTAGTGCTAAGCGCGACACGTGTCCTCCTCGTGTGTGCTAACCGACAGAAGCGCAATGCGCTCTTTGACTGGCGCAAAGCGCCTAGTGCGCCACGTGGCGCGCAGTCAGAATATACTTTGTTCTGATAAATGCTATGCATTCAATATAAGACAAAAAATGTCAGAGCCCAATGCTTAGCATTATTAAAAGGGCAGAGCCCAAACAAAGGGCCCAACAGGCAGAACAAAAATAAAATGTTAAACATTTTTAACTGGACTTAGCCCAATTCTGGCCATAAGTCCTCAATTTAAATTGAACTGAGCTCATCTGCTCTTCCAATTAATTTACACCCGATTCGAGGGTACATCTCTTTACTCCTCTGATATCTGTCGTTGTAATCTTTCAACGTCGTCAGAGAGGTGACGGGTCCCGACAACCACACATTACTACGGACTGTGGGGTCCTTAAACTCATGGACTATGATGTCCTTAACCTCGACCGTGATGTCTTAAAACTAATATCGGACTGTGGAGTCCTTAAATCCACGGACTATGATGTCCTTAATCTCGATCGTGATGTCTTAAAACTAACATCGGACTGTGAGGTCCTTAAACTCACGGACTATGATGTCCTTAACCTTGACCGCGATGTCTTAAAACTAACAATGGACCGTAATGTCCTTAAACTAATTATCAACTGCAATATCATTAAACTAAACAACAGAGCCCAATTGCTCTCTTGTCGGATCTAAACGATCTCGTTAAGTTGATCTTAGTCTAAAATCAGACTAACGTGTCCTTAACAAACGTTTAAGTTGATCTTAGTCTCAAATGAGGATAACATATCCTTAAACCCAAACCCCCCAAACCCAAATCTAAGAAAGATACGGATTTGGACTAGTCCACGTCCTACGGGCGACATCATAAATTAGTCTCCGTATACAATCCACGGGCAACCAAACACAAAACAAACACCCACGACACGAACTGACCATCTGGAGAAGGAGAAAGTTGTTACCGCGATGCGGCAGCGTAATTAACTGTAGGGGCTTGCGCCTGCAGGGAAGAGCGTCCCCACAATCAAAAACCCCTCAAGCGAGGGGGAATCTGACGAAGTCCGCTACATCGGCCGCATCCGTTTAAACCTTCGATACATGGTGCCATAAATCAACTTGGCATTCTCGGAGAGGTGGACGGATAGCACCAATTAGCATCTGCCCCGAATTTCAGGCTAGACGGACCTGCGCGGTCGCGTCTCTGTGTTCGGAGGGGAACACTTAGTTTCTTCCTTTTGGTCCTTGTCCGTCCGTTCTTAACTCTTAGCCGTAACCTCCAGTTAATTCAACCACAACCGGTCTGACTAGGGAATCACCGCTATCATGTAGGATAGGGTGCGTTAGTGAGCGGTGTGTGGTTGAATTAAAGGGAGTCCGTATTTTAAAAATTATATGGGCAAAGAAATGAGTGAGAGAGATTTCCTTCTCTCAAACCTTCCCTATCCTACCCCTAACAAGTGAGGAATTACTCACTCATTAAGAAGGTGACAATAAAATTCATTTTTATATTTTTTGTCTTAGGCAAACTAAATTGCAGATAAATAAAGAACATATAAATAAAGGACAGATAAAAAATTGCAAGAATTAAAATATACAAAGAAAAATGCGAGATAAAAAAAACTTACTTGTATTGATGACCTCCTAATAATGCATTACAACTGAATTAAAATTTTAAATTTAGGTATTAAAAAGAGGCATGCCTTCATTTGGCTTTTGGATTTCCTATTTATAGATAGAAAAAACCCTAGGTTACATTCTGATCCACACTTGAATTTACAAGACTACCCTAAGAAAGCCTGGTCAAAGCACCGACACCCACCGACACATGCACCGACACGTGCACCATACGGCCGCGTTTCCGCGGCAGAAAGGTATGTTTGACCACAGTTCCGCGGCCGTATTGTGGGATCTTGATCTCCATCTTTCAGAGTTGCTTCATGTTGCTTTTTACTTCTGTTTTCTTTACTTGGTTCAACAGAATCTCTTCTATTTTCTTCCAGATTTCCAACAGTGCAGAATGATGTGAAATTTCGCCGTGAGTTTCGCGTTGAAGTCTTGAATCTTATGCTGCCCTTGAACTTTGTGCATTGAACTGTCTAATGATTTTCATTTGTTCCTTGAACTGGTAGGCGGCATCATACGGATTCATCTATTGTTGGTCGTAGTCTCACATTTGTAGCGACTTTTCATGAATTTCACTGTAGCGATCTGAGAACCTGTAACCTGCAACTATTTACCAGACATGGATCAAAAGCACCTATTTATGTGTAATGCGATTAAGAATGGGTGATATAATAATGCAAAATTCTGATATGAACAACGGTCGGTGCTTGATTTGACTTGCTCCGCTACTTGCGGTGTCAGGGATGAAGTTGACTTGTTTCCGAGGTGGAGCTTGATTCTGCCAGGGAGGTCATTGGTTGTTTTGCTGATTTGATGTGATTTGGGTTGACATCAGCACCGCTACACTGGAATATGGTACTAGGAGCGAATCATCATCTGCCATGACAGGATTTGGGGATTTTGGTTTTGGTTTGGCATCAGCACAGCAGCACTAGAATATGGTACCAGGAGCGAATCATCATTTGCTGTGAGGGGATTTCCCTCGCTCCTAGTTTAACGACTTAGGGGTCATCTGTTCCCAGTTTAACGACTTAGGGGTCATATGTTCCCAGTTTAAAGACTTAGGGGTATATTGGATTGGAGTTTGGAATTTTGGGGTTAGGGTAGGCATTAGCGTTGCTAACACTGAAGCACATGTGCCAGGAGCAATTCATCATTTTTCTTTTCCTGTTGGGGAGCGATGGCTTAGGAGACAGGTTTAGATCCCTATCACTTAAGGCTTTTCAATTTTATAAGCCGTAAGGGTCCCATAAAAGCATTTTCTCCCTACGAGTCGATAGGATCTCGTAGGTGTGCTTTCTCCTTAGGAGTCGTGGGGACTCCCAAGTGTGTTTTTTTTCTTTGTGAGTCGTAAGGATCCCACGAAGGTGTTTTCTTACGAGTCGTGAGGATCCCGTAAGTTTGTTCTCCTCATGTGTCGTGAAGACACATGAGTGGGTCTTCCCAAATGGAGCATAATTCCAAGGGCGGAGACCGACCGCTGGACGGGTGATTGCTGTGGGGTATGGGTATGATGAGAATTATTTAAGCCCGTGGATTGTATACGGTAATCAACTTGGGGATCAACCGTAGGGCTGGGAGAATTTTGGGAGATTAGATTTTGGTTGGCGTCTGCATCGCTGCACTGGAATGTGATATCAGGAGCGACTCATCATTCGCCGTTTGGAGACTTGGAATTTGGATCTTATTTGACATCAGCATTGCTGCACTGGAATAATACCAGGAGCAACTCATCATTTGCCCCGGGAGGACTTGGGATTTGGGTTTTTGGTCAGCATCAGCACTGCTAACACTGAAGCGAAATGCCAGGAGCGGCTCATCATTTGCCATTGCCCGTTGGGGAGAGATGGCTCAGGAGACAGGTTTAGATCCCTATCACCTAAGGCTTTTCAATTTTATGAGCCGTAAGGGTCTCATAAAAGTATTTTCTCCTTACGAGTCGAGAGGATCTCGCAGGTGTATGTTCTCCTTAGGAATCGTGAGAATTCCTAAGTGTGTCGTTCCTTTGTGAGTCGTAAGGATTTCATGCAGGGATTTTCTCCTCACAAGGTCGAGAGGACTTTGCGAGTGTATTTTATCTCTTTTCACGAGTTTGCGCCCTTTCGGGTTTTCACAAACTCACCGGCAGTTCTGCTGTTTTTACTCACGGAGCCCTTTCGGGTTTTCATCCGTGCCCGTTTTGCTTGTGGACATACCTTTTTTTTAAAGGCCGGTGGGACTTTAAATGTAGTCTCGCCGATAGGACTTTGGGAGAGATAAGGGTCGTTTGCGCCCGTGGATTGTATACGGTTTTGCAGGATATATGATCCAGACCGTAGGGCCGGTGTGCCCAATTCGCCAGCGACTTGGAGCATTCATGCGTAGTATTTCTTGAGATATCGGCCATCGATGGGTGGCAAGGGCCTTTCTCCCTCGGCACTTATTAGTTGGTAGGATCCTCCGTCGAATACTTTCTCGATGACGTATGGTCCTTCCCAGTTTGGCTTGAATTTTCCTATGGCATGTCGATTGGGGATGATCGGTCTTTTGAGGACCAACATCAATTTGCCTTTCTTGAAAGCACGGAGACGAGTCATCTTGTCATAGGCCCGTGACATTTGGGCTCAGTACAGCTCCAGATTTTGCTGTACTGCAAGCCTCTTTTCTTCGAGGGCGTCGAGCTCTTCGAACCGAAGGATCACGTTTTCCTCCTCCGTCAACTCGTGCTGAACGACCATTCTTAAGCTTGGAACTTCGACTTCGAGGGGGAGGATCGCCTCCACTCCGAAGAGTAATGAGTATGGAGTGGACTGAGTTGGAGTACGGTACGTGGTACCATTTGCCCACAGCGCCTCGTGAAGCTTGAGATTCCAGTCTCTGTTGTTGGCTGAAGCATTTTTCCTCAGGAGCTTGCATAGAGTCTTATTGAAGGCTTCGGCTAGCCCATTGGCTCTTGGGTTATAGATGGAGGAATATCTCCAGTCTATCTTGTGCTGAGTAGCGAACCTTGAGACTTTGAAGCTCTTGAAAAAAGGCCCATTGTCAGAAATGATTCTTCTTGGTGTACCGAAGCGGTATAGAATATTATGCCGGAAGAATGTCATAATATCCTCTGTCTTGACTTCTTTTAGCGGGACAGCTTCAGCCCATCTGGAGAAGTAGTCTGTTGCAGCCAGTATGAACTGGTGGCCTTTAGATGACGGAGGATCAAATGGACCAACTATGTCAGTGTCCCAAACTTCGATGGGTCACGACGCCACCGCAGGATGCAACTGATTAGGATGTTTGTAAATGAAATCACCATGGATTTGGCAGAGATGGCATTTTTTTGCATGCTCTTCGCAATCCCTTATCATGGTGGGCCAGTAATATCCAAGCCGTTTGATCTGAAGCCGCATTTTAGGGCCAGACTGGTGAGCCCCACAGACGCCTGAGTGAACTTCTTTCGTAACCTTTTGGGCTTCGGCCGATGACAAGCACCTGAGCCAGCGTTGGTCATATGATCTGCGGTATAAAGTATTATTTACAAACACATATTGGAGTGCTCTTTTCTTCAGCTGAATCCTCGAAGATTTTTCTTCGGGAAGCTTGTCGTATCGGAGGTACTCTATGAAAGCTTCCCTCCAATCGGGCTCGTCTTGAATGATCGAAGATTCTTTAGCAGGATTGTTCTCTTGTTCTACGCTTTCTTCTTTACGCAAAGAGACTGGAGGCAGAATTTGCCGGCTTCTGACTGTGATTAGAATTTCGTCCATATCAGGATCAGCTAGCTCCTTAGCTAGGCGAGCAAGTATGTCGGCTTTTCTATTCAACGCTCTAGGGACTCTCATTAGTTCAATGTGAGTGAACCGTTTCATGAGTTCCACCGCTCGGCTTCTATATCGAGCTAACTCAGGTTTGTATATCTTATAGTCACCGCTTACTTGGTTGATGACAAGCTGGGAATCGTCGTAGACTCGTAGCCGAAGGATTTCCATTTCTATGGCAAGCTCCAAACCGGCTATTAAAGCTTCATACTCAGCTTCATTGTTTGTGCGAGGCTCGGTGAGAGCAAAAGAATATCGTAGGGTTCCCATCGATGGCGTGATGAACACCAATCCTATCCCTGCTTTTATCTGCGGGATGCTTGATTTGCCGGAGCTCCTCATTGATGAGGTTCCATCGAAGTAGAGCTCCCAACATAGCTCATCTTCCTCGAGGTGCAGCACTTGTTCGTCGGGAAACTCGCAATTGAGCGGTGACCCCTCTAATACGGGATGAGCAGCGTTTTCCTCCGAATACAGGAACGCGACCGCGTAGGTTCGTCTTGCCTGAATTTGGGGGCAGATGCTATTTGGTTTTATCCGTCCATCTCTCCGAAGATGCCAAGTTGATTTATAGCACCGTGTATTGGAGGTTTATACAGATGCGGCCGATGTAGCAGACTTCATCAGATTCCCCCTCATTGTGAGGGGTTTTTTTTATTGTGGGGACGCTCTTCCCTGCAGGCGCAAGCCCCTGTAATTAATTACGCTACCGCATCGCGGTAACCACTTTCTCCTTCTCTAGATGGTCATTTCGTGTCGTGTGTGTATGTTTTGTATTATTTTGCCCGTGGATTGTATACGGAGACTAATTTATGTTGTCACCCGTAGGGCATGGATTAGTCCAAATCCGTATTTTCTTAGATTTGGGTTTGGGTTGGGTTTAAGGATGCGTTAGTCTCATTTGAGACTAAGATCAACTTAAACGTTTGTTAAGGATACGTTAGTCTAATTTTAGACTAAGATCAACTTAACGGGATCGTTTAGATCCAACAAAAGAGCATTCGGGCTCTATTGTTTTAGTTTAGGGACATTGCGGTCCATAAGTTTAAGGACGTCATAGTCCGTGGAGTTTAAAGACATCATAGTCTATGGGTTTAAGGACCCCACAGTCCATGGTAGTTTAGAGACATCATAGTCTGTAAAGTTTAAGGACGTCATAGTCCATGAGTTTAAGGACCCCACAGTCCGTGGAATGTCTGGTTGTCGGGACCCGTCACCTCTCTGAAGATGTTGAAGGATTACAACGACAAATATCAGAGGAGTGAAAAGATTTACCCTTGAACCAATATTGGTTGGGAGATCTGTAGTCCAATTTGGGACTAAGATCAAAGACTTATGAGTATATAGGCTCAATTAATCTGACCGAGGGATTTATGACCAATTTGGGCTCGGTCCACTCAGTCAAAATGTTAAACATTTAATTGGGCTCAGTCTTTTTCATTTAACAATGCTGAGCATTGATTTGGGTAACTTTTTGTCTTATATTGAATGCTGAGCACTGATTATGGCTCTGGGCTTTATTGTTTAAAGAACAATTTATGTTCTCTTAGCGCCCACGTGAGGAGCACGTGGTGCGCTTGGCGCTGTACGCCAGTTAATGAGCGCAGAGCGCTTCTTGTGATGTAGCGCACACGTGAGGAGCACGTAGCGCGCTTGGCGCTGTGCGCCAGACAATGAGCGCAGAGCGCTTTTAGTGAGGTAGCGCACACGTGAAGAGCACGTGGCGTGCTTGGCGCTGATCGCCAGTAAATGAGTGCAGAGCGCTCTTGTTTGAAAGAGAGTACACATGAGGAGCACGTGGTGCGCTTGGCGCTGTGTGCCAGTCAATGAGCGCTGAGCGCTTCTTTAAATTTAGAGCGCTAAGGCACTGCAGCGCTGTGTACTAGTTTTGGAGTGCTGAAGCGCTTCTTTTAATTGGAGCGCTGAGGCTCTTTATAGGCAGCTTTGCACTCTGAGAATTAAATTCTCTCTTATAAGAGACTTTGTCTCGTGGATCTAAGAACAAAGTTCTTATTTTATAGGAGATGTTTCAATCTCTTATGTTTTTGATGAAAGGTTTTGCCTTTATGGATCTGTGATCCTAAGAGAATTGAATTATTCTCCCCCTTTTTATAATGAGATGTTATGATCTCATTTGTGAAAGACAGTTTTCTTATAGATCTATGATATAGCACAAGAAGTAAGTTCTTTTTCTGATGAGATGTTTTTATCTCTCTGTTTTTACCTTGAGGAAAAGTTCTTCTTCTCAGAGCTTCCTCTTTTCTTTGAAATTTCTCAAAGCTTGTAGGGGAGTTCCTCCCTGTGAGACTTGAAGTCTTGGGGTCCTTATATAAGGCAAGCTGATTTGTTTAATCAGTTGAAGAGATCTTTTCTCTAATTGATTTGGGGATGTTTCCCCCGTTGGATCTTTGATCCAAGGGCTTCTGATTTACAGAAGGCAATTTTTTTGTTTTTAACAAAATTGGGAAATTTTCCCCATACATAATTTATTCTGTGTTTTGGTGATTTTTAATCACCATTGGATCATTGATCCAACGGTGCTCTTATTTTCATAGCACAATCTTTCCTGTTTGGAAAGATTCCGAGGAATGTTTCCTCAACAGAATTTTATTCTGGTCAATTGATGATTTTTAATCATGTCCGTTGGATCTTTGATCCAAGGGCCGAGAACATTTTGTTCTATCGCTAGCGCTCACGTGCTTTGCACGTGGTGCGCTGCTTAGAGTGCAGCACTCTTAGCGCTACCGTTCACGTGCTTTGCACGTGAGTGCTGCCTCAAAGTCTTTGACTCTCAGCACTGGAGCTGCTATGAAGCGTTGCTTCATTTCAAATTTTGAAATTTGAACAGAGCTTTGCTCTGATTGGGGGAAACAAATGCTCCCCCACCGTTGCGCTCACGTGGCTTATACGTGAGTGCAGCGGTGGCAACATCTGCGCCCTTAGATCAAATTTGGAAGTTGAAACGGCTCTCAGTGCCTATAAATAGGACCCTTGGCCCTTAAGATGACCTCTGTTCATCTTCTTACTTTGTTTTCTGAGAATTAATTCTCCCTCAGAGCCAAGCTCTTTCCCCAAGCTCTTTCCCTTAAGAAATTTCTTAAGAGTCAAAACTCTGCCCAACTTAGGTAAGAATTGAACTTTTTTAACAGAGCTTTGCTCTCCTTAGATCATAGATCTAAAATATATTTATAAGGTTTTACCCATTAACAGAGCCATGATCATCTTTAGATCATAGATCTAAACACTTTGGGTTTTTTTTATATTTTTTTTTTATTTTTATCCAGAGTCATGCTCATCTTTAAATCAGAGATCTTCAAGAGATAATCTTTTTTAGGGTGATTTTAACCAATGAACTGGAACATTGTTCATGAAGAACTCATAGAGTTCACAGATCTTGAAGATTTTAGAATTTTTAATTCATTAAAAGCTTTACTTTAAGTTTTCTGATGGGTTATTCCATCATTTCTACAGAGCATAGCTCTTCAGAATTTTTCTTGAGGAATTTTTATTCTTTTCATCATCAGAGCTGACAGATGTCACTCTGTTGTAGAACGCTGCTCTCAATGGGAGATTTACTCCTTGGCCCGAGGGGCCTTCATTAAATGAATCCTTTGAGGATTTCCTCATTTAATGACAGTCTCATTAAATGATGAGACTGTTTTATTAATGATGAACTGTCATCTAGATTGTGTGGGTCCCCTTTGGTCCCTTTCCACTGTGTTACAGTGCGGTACGAATTTAAAGTATCTAGTGACAGAACTTAAACTGTAGCATTGACGGCTAAAATTTTTTTGTTCTTTTTCGTGCAGGTACTATGTCTTTCGACATTTCTTTCCCGTTCGTCCGTTCGGAAGGCGGATACCCCGAAGCGCCTGTGGATAGGGAAGTCTTCGCGTTGATCAAAGATTATGACCCGGAGCGAAAGAATCTTCATTTGTGGGGTAGATGGTATAGTCAAATCATCAAAGGTCGACGGAGCTTTTCTTGCGTGAGACCTTCAGAGCCTATTTTGGCGATCCCTTATGCAAATGCACCCCCGATAAACTATGTTGTGGAAGAGGTCAATTGGACTTCAGAGGGTCTCCTTCAGCCTTCTATGGCTGCAATACCCGTACAGCCGCCGGCGGCTTTGGATACTCTAAGATGGTGCATATGCCAGGGTGAGTCACGTCCTTCGGGACAACCGTATATGATAGGCCTAATCCCTCGTTATCCAGCTGGGTATTTGCAATGGGCCCGCTATATTTTGTCGGCCAAGAAGTCGCAGCTGCTGAAGCTCGGGTTGTATCCCGCAATTTATGCTTCTCTCTTTCAATATTCTACGCCTCCTGCATGGTGGGTCAAGGAATTTATGGAGCAATGGAATATTCCGACTCACACATTCCTTTTGTTGGATCGAGAAGTCTCAATTTCTTTAGAGGAGTTTGCAGAGGTCTCTGGCTTACCTGTTATGGGAGAACACTATGAGGAGCTGCTTCCTCCGAACGAGTACATCCATGCCACCAAACCAGTGGTAATGGGTCTTACCCCGGAGAACGCTATTCAACACCAATTCCCGAGTATGATAAAGGTGTTGAATATCTATGAGAGCCTTTTTCTCGAATCCGGAGGCCGCGGGGTTAATTTCACAGATTTCATCGCCCGTTTTCTCCGCTCAGAAGTCCTGTCGAAGGAAATCACAAAATTTGCCAAACTCGATGATCCTTTTGGTTTTGGTTTGGGCAACCAGCCGGCAGCGAAGGCGGATCAGAGGAGTTTCTTTCTCCCCAACACCCCGGTCGTCTTTTTCGTAGAGCTTGCAGCTCCTAGGATCGACGAAGAAGCGTTCTTTTTGGGGTTCCTCGGGCTATGGCTAAGCTGGTTTGTGCTTCCAATGCATCCTCGCCATATGAGGCCGTCCGTTTTTTATCCAGCTCACCGAATGGTTGCTGGGATGCAAGTGGCCGTTGGGGTCGTTGGGTTAGCCCATTTGTATCACGGCCTCAACTTGGCGGCAGACACTACTGAACCAGGGGTGCAGCACGTGAACTTCTCAATGCATTATTTTATTTTATGGATCGAGCTACATGTACTTAGCGTTTTCGGAGTCCACAAAAGGCCTTGCTTCTACGACAAGTATAACTTCCCTCGGATCATGCGACTAGTTGACGCATCCATTGTAAATCCGACACCGCGGGAAGATAGGGGTTTTCTCCTTCGTCCATGCACGGTTGGAGATGGCATGACCGTTACCGATAAGATTCTAGCCATCGGCAAGGAATCCGCAAAAACGGTGCAGCCATTGCGGGACATTTTTAAAGACGGGGCCTCTATCTTGAAAGCTCGGGAGATTCTTCATTTATACTCCATCAGGCGGGGCTTTCTCGTGTTTAGGCAGAATGATTCAGTGTTGTTCATGAGGTACAACCCGCATCGTTTCGCCCAGCAATTAAGCTATAATCAGGGTGTCCCGCATGAGGCCTTCTTGGCAGAACCGGTTGCAACTGAAGAGGGTATCCGGAGCGCGTTGCATCATTTTATGCGGTTGAACACCGGCTCCAATTTCTTTATTAGTGAGCCAAGTTGCGTTCCAAAATCCCTGAACGTATATGTGGCATGGTACCAGCTTTCGATGGGTGCCGTTATTAGAGAAGAAACCGATTGCTTCTTGATCGCAAGGGTACCGCCCCGGCTAGTAATCCAAACGTTCCTCTGAAGCGACGGACCGTTGTCCGTCCTCCCTTGAGAGAAGCCGCTGTGGCTGTGGTACCACATACTATACGTGAGCTTCCCCTACCCCGTGTGCCCGAAAAAGCGGTAGTCTCTGCGTCTCCCGAGTCCGGTGTGGGTGCGGAGATTAGAACTCGTCGTCCAAAGTTGCCCACCAAGCGCAAGCTTGTGTTATGGGCTGCCGGCGCTCGTTCACAGAAGAAAAAGAAGTCTATACTTTCTGCGGATGTTGTATTTGGCCAAGAGCCCCATGCTCCTTACAGCGAGAGCTTAAGCGAATACGGGACCAATGAAGGCTTATTCATGGCGCCGGATGATACCGATCTTGAGTCTGCCATCGCGGTTTCTGTAACACCACTAGTTCATTTATACCAGTTCCAGTTCTCGTATTTGCTTATTTATGGTATTTTCTTGATTTATCGTGTTTTGGGTGCGAATGGTATTTCACATTAGTATTGCATCCAACCCGACCCGCTTGCTTGAAACTTGTTTGATTCATATTTATGAATTATCTTGACTTGTTACGTAGACATGTGTACTTTCATAAATACTGCATACTGGCATTTTATCTGGTATTGCATCTTTTACCATATAACATTTCAAGTCACGTAAAATATTTTAAAAATACATTGCATGTCCTGCATGATACCCCTAACCCTGTCGTAGCATCCGCGCATCTTGTTCTTATCCCGTTCAGTGAAACGGACTCGTTTGGATGGCTACGCGCACGTACGTGCATCCGTTCTTGGAGGTATGCATTTTCGTTACCCGAGCATTCATTTTTAAATTTGGTCATCGCATATATTTTTTATATTTTAAAACTGAATTTTAGACCCGACCCGGGCGTGTTTTGGAATATTTTTGTATCCCGCCAAAATTCAAATTTTTATTTTAAATTCGACAGTTTAAAAATTTCTTTAACTTACAAATCTTTTAAAACTAACTAATATATTTTTTTTAAAAATTAAATCTAAACAATTATAACAAACACACTCTCCTCTTTCTTTCTCTCCTTCTCTCTCTTCCCTCGCAGCTTCTCTTTCTCTCTCCCCGCTACCAAACAAAATTCTTTCTCCTCACTGTTCTCTCTCTCTCATCTCGCACGTCTCTTTCTCTCTCTTCTTTCTCTCTCGTCTCGGATTTACTGTGTATATCTCGGATGTGGTCACCGCCTACGTGATCGCGTCACCTCCCTTAACAAACTCCTATATTTCTTCCTCTTCTTCCTTTTAAAAAACCCTGAGCACCCTCCTCGTAACCCATCACCACAACTCCCATCTCTCAAACCCTAACCCTAAGCTCACCATTGCCTCACTCTTCTCACCTCAACCAAGCCTCCTCCTCCTCGCCATCTCCATCTTCTTCCTCCTGCCCGAGCTGCACCCTGCACCTAAGAACCCACCTGCACCTCGCCGCCGATCATCTCCTCGACACCAGCACTCGTATCCTGACCCCTGTACACCACAATCCAGTGAGCCTCTTCTCTCTTCTTTTTCTTCTTCCTCTTTCTTTCTTTCTTTCTTTCTTTTTCTTTCACCTTTCTTTAATTCTTGAATTCTATGTTTCCGTAGTTCGCCGGAGCCGGGATCGATGCCGACGATCCAGACGACGTACCTTACCTGCGTGATCACCCCCGTGCGTTACTTGGACTCGTTCTGTGTGCTGTGCATGCGTCGCGACATTTTGCCGACGTCGGACGTACCGTACATATCTGTTTCGTGATCCGTCTAGGCAAGTTTATCTTGCTACATGCTACATTACCTTATATATATCTATTTTAATAAATATAATACTGGTATTTCAGATTATGCACCCCATGTTTACTTTTACAGTTTTTCGACATCCTTCTGCATCCGTATGTGTTATTTTACATCTAGCGCATGCAAACTTATCTTGTTACATACTATACTACAATATACTGCATCCAATGGAATATTTACATCTCATATTGCTTAGTTGTACATCCCACATTACCATTGTACAGTTTTACTGTTTTCGGATACCCGTTTGCATCCATCTCATTTAAAATATATATAACTGCATCTATAGATCACATTAATACATAATACTGTTGATATTAACATCCCATGTTTAATAAACTGCATCCTAATTAGTATTGGAACTATAAATGTAACCATAATCGATAATTGTGCATCAATATCATTAATTATATACCTATTTGCATTCCATGTCATGTTATTTCATATTACTGCTACATTAACACCCCATGCTAGATAATGTGCATCCTACTTAGTAATGGAGCTATAGTTGCAACCCCTGATAGTTAGTTATGCATCCATGTTTTATTGTGTATCCATACCATTAATTCTTTATATCCAGTTGCATCTACAGATTGTATTAATCCATATTATTGTTTTATTAGCACCCCATACTTGATAATGTGCATCCTACATAGTCATGATGTAACCCCTGACAAAATATTTGTGCATCCATGCTTTTATCGTGCATCCGTACCTGCTACAGTTTTATTATGAGCATCCGTTTAATACCTGTGCACTACCTGACATGAACTGATTTACCACTACTTGACTTGATACCTGATCTTGTTACTAATACCGACAATCTTGACCTGTTGTCCCTATGGACATATCTTGTTGTCTATTTAGACAAACCTATACCTGTTTGATCCTGTATTGTCATTAGCTCCAGATTATCAATACCTGACTTGAACACATAACCTTGGGGGTATGGGGAAATCAAAAGTGTAAACTAAAGTGTAACTTAAAAGGGTATTACTTGATCCGTGGTCCCGGGGGGTAACGGGACAGAGCCATTCGCGACTCTTACATCTTGATCCGTGGTCCTGGGGGGTAACGGGACAGAACCACTCTTGGTTCACATATTCCTGATCCGTGGTCCCGGGGGGTAACAGGACATATCCTTTGAGTTATACGGAGGATTACTCTAACTGATTTCAATAACTTTAGAGTAGATAACCCTATAGCACAGTTTAGACTACTCACTGCACTTCACCTGTATATATTCTGTCCACTGATCTATATTCATATTACTGTTACTGTTTATACTTCATGCCTGCATATTTCTTTACATCCTGCTTGTTTAGAATTATTGATATTATTATGCACTGACGTCTGGGTTTTGCATGGCCCAGATCCCTTATCCTTATCGCAGGCTGTGCAGGAGTATCTCGTTCAACAGGCCGAGCAGTGAAGACCTGTTTGTAGTTTAGTTTAGTTTCTTTCAGTATTATTTATTCCTGATGTGAGCCCGTATTTTGGGACGTACATTCCAGTTTATTATTGTTCATTGGATCTATTGCTTCCGCATTTTTATTCTTGACTCGTTATTCTGGCTCATGGACATGTATTAGATAGTTGTTTATTATTTCTACTGTTGTTGATATCTCAAGACAGCCGTAATGTGACTGTGGAAGGATCTTTCCTAGCCACAGGTAGCATAGTTGGCTCTATCACGTGCCGATCTTAGTGCACTCTGGGAAGCGGGGCGTGACAGGGTTTGTTTGGTATCAGAGCCATAAGATTTAAGTTAATCGGGTTGATTCTTTTTGTATTTGGGTATTGGACCCAATACACGAATCAGAATACTCGTGATTAGGAACATGTCCTTCCACTTTACCATCTTGCCATTCTTGAATCTTAACTTCCTCCTGATCCTTACCTTGAAGATATGCAAACCTCTTTGCATCTCGACTTGAAACTTTGGTTTCCTATTGTTTATCTCTAGAATTTGGGTGACTTGGGTGGAGTTATGTGATTGTAACTATGTACCGCGGTATGGTTACAATGCGGTACTCTATTTAAGTAACTTGGAGTTCTAGTCTTGATTCATATCCTTGATCTATGGTTTGAATCTTGTTATCATACTAATCCTTTTCGGTGTTTTGGTTTCAGGAACATGGCAGATAGAAATCTGAGGGCGTACCAGAGGTGTGTTGATGACGCCGCTTTTCTTAGAGTAGTTCGGGGGATGCTAGAGAACCAGAAACGGCAGACCGAGCTGAACCAGCGGCAAGCCGAAGCTTTTCAGGAAGGTTTGCGGACCGTCCAACAGTCCGTAAACAATGTTGTGGCCAAACCAGTGGAGCGTGTGGGTACCGTGGCGGATTTCAGGAGACTTGGTCCGTCCATTTTCACTGGTCTGGAAGAGCTGTTGGCAGCGGAGCAGTGGCTGGTTGATACGGAGAATCTGCTCGTTGCGGCACAGATTCCAGAGAACAAGAGAGTGGATGTTGTACGCATCCAATTGGTAGACTATGCCCATGAATGGTGGCTTATGGAAGAGACCCGCTTGCCCAAGCCGATCAGTTGGGCAGTTTTTTCGAAGACTCTCTCGGTGAAGTTCTTCCCGCAGACTGCACGGGAGGAAATGGAAGAAAAGTTTATCAGTTTGATGCAGAACGGCATACCTGTGGATGTACACGCGGCTGAGTGGACACGGCTCAGTAGGTTCGCTGGACCTTTGGTTGCCAACGATGCTGATAGGGCAAGAAGGTTCATGCGCAGTTTGGACGTGGAAATCCAGAGGTACATCATATCTCTGGGATTGACCACTTTCTCTCAAGTTCTTAAGGCGGACCGAGAGCAGCAGAGCTTATCGGTAAAGACCGGGGGTACGCAACAGCAGGCAGTTGCAGTACGGAAGCCGGCATTTGCGCCGAACCGAGCGCCTATGCGCAGAGGTATTCCGGTGAACCGACGTGGCGTAGCACCTATGAAGAAGCCCGTCGTTGCTGATCAAAGAAGGAGCATGATTTATGATTACTGCCATTTACCCGGACATCAACAGAAGGATTGTCGGAGGAAGCTTGGACTTTGTTTGGTTTGCGAATCAGCAGATCATACTATCAGTGTTTGCCCGTCGAAGTTTCATTTGAAGGATGATGTTCAGAGGCCACAGCAGAAGCAGTTTCAGGGGCAGAAGCAGTTGAGTCAAGCACCCAATCAGGATCGAGCCTTTACCCTGTCGGCTGAAGAGGCCAATGCTTCAGAAGAAGTTGTTTCAGGTATCTTACTTGTTCATGGTTTTCCCGCATTAACGTTATTCGATTCTGGTGCATCCCATTGTTTTAGTCGTCCAAGTTTATTACTACACACTCGATTCCTTGCACGACCTTATCTAGTTGATGGGACATACACACTAGGAATAGGAAGATCATAGCTAGTAGAGAATGTAAGGATTGTTCAGTTGTTGTTTGCGGACGGGAGTTGTTTGCAGATTTCTTGGTGATTGATACCGGCGGTTATGAAGTTGTCTTGGGAATGGATTTTCTCGGCACTTTCCACGCTCACATTGATTGTAGGGCAAAGAAAGTGATTTTCCAGATTCCCGGGCAACCGGAGTTTATCTTCACTGGAGGAAGCAGTTCTGTCGGGCCAGTCGAGTTTAGGGCTAGGCCGACAAACAATGTTCTTTCGTCAATGGAAGTTGATAAGGAGGAAGCGCCAGCTGTAGTTCGAGATTTCATGGACGTGTTCGAGGACATCTCGGGTTTACTGCCAAAATGAGATGTGGAGTTCGCGATCGATCTTATTCCTGGTGCAGCGCCTATCTCTAAGGCGTACTATCCAATGGCATCAGTGAAGTTGGAAGAAGTCAAGAAGCAGGTTATTGAATTACTTGAGAAGGGTTGGATTCGCAGCAGCAATTCACCTTGGGGAGCTCCAGTTCTTCTAGTAAAGAAGAAAGATGGCACAAAAAGGATGTGCATCGACTATCGAGAATTAAACCGGGTGTCTATTAAGAACAAGTACCCGATCTCTCGTATTGGCGAATTGTTCGAGCAACTCAGTGGCGCGAGGGTATTCTTGAAGCTGGATTTGCGATCCGGATATCATCAGGTCCGAGTTAAATTTGAGGATATTTGCAAGACGGCGTTCCGAACTCGGTATGGATATTACGAGTATTTAGTGATGCCATTCGGAGTCACGAATGCACCGGTGATATTTATGGACTTGATGAACCGAATCTTTTCACCGTTTTTGGACCAGTTTATAGTAGTGTTCATCGATGATATTCTGGTCTACTCAAAGAGTACTGAAGAGCATGCAGAATACTTGAAGATCATACTGCAGACATTGAGGCAAGAAAGATTATATGCATAGATGAGCAAGTGCGAGTTTTGGCTTGAAGAAGTGAAGTTTTTGGGGCATGTCGTGTCCGGAGATTGAATCGCCATTGATCCCGAGAAGATTGCAGCAGTTCGAGATTGGCCGATTCCGAAGAACGTAGCAGAGATCAGAAGCTTTCTTGGACTTGTCGGGTATTACAGAAGGTTCGTGGAGAATTTTGCTTGTTTGGCTAAGCCTTTGACCAAGCTTACGCGTAAGGAAGTACCGTTCGTATGGACGGATAAATGTACGTCAGCTTTTGAGGCATTGAAGCAGAGATTGATAATCGCTCCTATTTTAACCATACCTGACAGTTCCGGAGGATTAGTGATTCACAGTGATGCATCTAGGAAAGGATTGGGATGTGTTTTGATGCAGCATGGGAAGGTTATAGCTTACGCATCGAGATAGTTGAAGACCCATGAGAAGAATTACCCAACTCATGATTTGGAGCTAGCAGCTATGATTTTCGCTTTGAAGATTTGGAGACACTACTTATTGGGCGAAAGGGTCGAAGTATTCACCGATCACAAAAGCCTAAAATATGTGTTCACACAGAAAGAGCTTAACATGAGGCAGCATAGATAGTTGGAGTTGATGGCTGACTACGATCTTGATCTTAAGTACCATCGGGGAAAGTTAATGTTGTGCCGGATGCACTTAGTCGGTTGCCAGCAATTCGGATGTTGACTACATAGAAGGAACTTATCGAAGACTTTTGGAGATTCGAGTTGGAAATCGTGCTACCGCATTCTTCGGGACAGTTGATGCAGCTGCAAGTACAGTCGTTATTGATTGAGAGTATTAAAGCAGCGCAGTCGCAGGACCCAAGATTGCAGAAGTTTCGAGAACAAGTTGAAGCTGGACTTCGAACGGACTTGTTAATTCATGAAGATGGTTCGTTGCGATATGGTAGACGTTTGTGTGTGCCAAAGGGAGATATTCACGAAGAAGTTATGAAGGAGGCACACAGTTCCGTGTATTCCGTACATCCAGGAGGCACGAAGATGTACCGTGATCTATGATCGCACGCTTTTGGCGTGTCGGATGTTCAAAGTTCTAAAGTTATAACCGCGATCAGGACGGTGTCGCTATGCAGCTAGCCGGTTGAGCATGGGTCGATCCACAGGGAGATGGTTGTATGTTCGTTCGAGTTTTAGACGAGTCAATAAAGAATGTGTATATGTTTGTTCAGTTCTATCCTAAGTGTTATATGCAAGTATAAAGTTGTTAAGAAAAAGATACGAAAGTGTAAGCTAAGGAAATCCGCACTCAAAACCTTTGAGCCGAGTCTTGACCAATTGAAGCTAGAGCAATCGGCAACAACGTGGATTAGGGGATTTAATCACGGTATTCGTGGAATCCGTCTTATTGGCCCTTGTCCTTCCATTCTTGTCTCTTGCTTTCGCCTCCGGCCAAACCGAACGCAACCGGTCGTAGTTAGGAATCACCGTTACCTTGGTAGGGTAGGGTGCCTAACGGAGCGCTTGCGTAATGTTTGGGCGGAGTTCAAAGGAAAATAACGGGAAAAGGAAATGAGCAAAGAACATTAACTTACAATATCGTATTTATTCTTAACAACAACATATTACAACCATTCACAAAACGAACCAAAAAGAGCAAAAGAAAAGATAAACAAAGAAAAGAAAAGATTACAAGCAAGTAATTAAAAGTGCATGGAATTTAAGTGCATGAAAGTAAATGAGCAAGAAATGAAACTAGGAACCATAGAACCCAAAACAATACATGGGTTCAATAACCAAATCTTAAACTTGCAAGCTCAATTAAGAGGTTGCAAGATCAAGAAAAGGCAAAGAACTCATGGAGAATGAAGCACAAAAGAGAGAACATTATTGATTCCAAAATGATACAACCCCTTGAGATCAATGACCAAAGCTTAAACTTGCAAGCTCACTTAAGAGGTTGCAAGATCAAGTTAAGGTAGAGAGCTCAAGGGGGAAGCTAAGCAAAAAGAATGATACAAAATAACCATCATCTTCATTTAACATCCACTCAAAAGCTCTCACAACAATTTAATGGAGGAAAGATGAAGAAGAAGAAGAAGAAGTAAACTAAAAACTAACAAAAAGAGGGCATGAAAAGAACATCCATGGCTTGGCAAGTTCTGGGCAATTTATAGGCAGGGAACTGGAAACCTAGGGCAACAATCTGCCTCCTTATAAAATTACCAAACAGGCCCTAAAACATCTCCTACCGAGGAGACCATAAGGCCGCGGATCTGCGGCCTATAGAGGAATTGGCTCTTCATCTTTGTCGGTTTCCCTGGTTTTGTGTACTCTTCAGTGTGGTATATGTTGTTTCCAAAATCTCTTCACAATATTTCCATAATTCCAGCAGAACAAAAGGTGATGTGATGTGGATGTTTTTCCATGATTTCCTCGAGCTCCGCGTAGATATGTTGGATCTTGTGTTGACATTGAGCTTTGTGCATGAAAATGACATCGATTTGCCATTTTGTCCCTTAAACTGGTGTGCGGCAACATACGGATAGAGAGCGGAGACCCGTGTTTTATCTATGGTTGGCAGTAATCCAGAATTTGTCGTACTTTTCCATGAATTTCACTGTTTAGAGCTGAGAACCAGTATCCTGCCAATATGTAGCAAACACTGATTAAAAGCAACCTGCTTATAAATAAACGAGCGTAAGAATGGGCGGTATAAAATGCAATATTCTGGTATGAATAGATACCCCCAAACTTAACTTTTGCTCGTCCCGAGCAAAACCAATTATTCACAAAAAAGTCCTAACCGCACTTTCGCAGGGAACGCGATTGCACTGAGCACGTGCAACAAGCCGTTAAACCTCTAGGTGTCCCTAGTAGGAGGAGTGTTGTCTCCTGAGGGTTTTCAGCGGATTACACCCATAAAATCCCCATCAAGCTAGTTTCATAAGTTAACATCGATTCTACTCCTACAGTTTAGTATTTACGTTTTTAGAAACTCTATCATCCTAAGTTAGAAATATCCAACCCTTATTTTTCACACCTCCTATCTATTTAACCTTGGATCCTATACGTTCCAAAAAAGTTTAGAAAGATGTTGGTTCTCCTGAGTTTTCCTTCTAAAGTGCGGCCTCAAATCAGGGATTTTTATCAACTTTACAGAAAACATAAGTCTTATCTTTTATTTCTATCTTTTATCCAAACATCGATTGTATACCCCTACGTGTGTGTGTATTTACACCCCTACACTCAAGAATTCAATTCAAGCTATAATACCCTTGCCCTAATACCTAATACTACTTCTTTTCATTTAAAGATGGACGGTGTTGCTCACACACTTTTCATGCGACTATTAATACTTCTTGAGGCACTAACGGCCGATTACTGAATGCGTGAACTTTAAAGCGTAAATAGCAGTTTCCAGGTCTTGACTTTATTCTATTTTTCTTTTTATTTTTATTTTTCTTTTTCAAGACCGGATATATTTTTCAATATGCTCTTATTGGTGTTTAGCTTTAAATACCGTTTTTTCTTTCATACTAGGCTTTCAGGCAAGAGTATTTCTAGGTATCCTCTACTATCCCAAGTTTCAAGGTGCGTGTAAGTGCAGTTTGTAGGGTATATACTTTCTAAATTTGAACTCAAGAAAAGAAACTATTTTTCAGACTTATCCTTCAGTAAAGCTTCAATACTTTCCTTTCATCTTGACTTAACTCAAGAACTGAACTCAAGATTACCTATTTCTCAAAAAAAAACTGTAAGGACGTATACTTACCAAAGTTAGACAAAATGAGGGTTATTTTTAGGATGTTCAATTCCTAAGCCTAGAATTTTAGTTATTTCTAATATATCAACTAAACTTTCAGAATAAAAATCAAAGTTACCCTATTAGCTAACTTGACGACAAAGTTTTTATATTTTTTGGAAAATTTTCGATTTTTGTGGGATTTTAATAAGGTATGCAAATGCAAAATATACAAATGAATGTGAAGGAGGAAAGCTTACCGAGCACACCCCCAAACTTAAACTTGACAGTGCCCTCACTGTCAGGCTATAACAAGAGGGTCAAAATTTTCGACGCTCCCTAAAAACAAATTATATACAAAACCAAAAGAAAAACAAAAATTATATACAAAAAGGTTCCTCCCCAAACTTAAGTAAAACCGTGTTTCCGCTGTTTAAGCGGTGAAGTTCAGGATTAGGGGGAAAGAAAACAGTTTCAAACTATACAAGGCCTTACACAGGCCAAAAGTGAGCACCAACCATTCAAAGATTTTATCGTTATAATGTACAGGTTGGTGGAAGAATGGAGTGTAGAGAAAAGAATGGAGAATACGCGAGACCGTATGGAGATAGAAGTGGTATACGGTCTCGGTATATAAGAAGAAGAATGGCGGAAGGGAGAAAGAAGTGGAATACGAACTTGATGGTGGAAATGGATTGAATAAATTAGTACAATCTGTAATGATCGATGTGAAAAGATGGATTGTACTAATCTATCAATATGGCGAGAAATGGGGTCAAATCACTCAAGATTCGTGAGAAACCATGGGTACGCCGAACTTGGTAAACCAGACACTGGAAGTGAAAATGATACGGTTGCTTGCAAGGTCGGAACGATGGAAAGGATGGAGGTAGGTGATTGAGGAAGGTTATCGGTTAAAGGTTCAGGAGGGTGTACACAGTCAATGAAAGGAACAGGATGAATTGGAAAATCCGACTCATCAATTAAAACTGGTTCATCCTCAGTTCTATCCTCAATAGTCTCCTCAAAATTCAGCTTATCCATGCAAATTTCATCAAAATCAAGACGCATATGGGGTTCGGGAAAAACAGTTAATGACTCGGGATGATGAATTGGAGAGAAAAACTCTGCAAATCTACAGGTTCGTCATCCAAAATATTCCCGGCGTCAATATCCTCAATCAAGTGAAAATCAATATTCTCAGACACCTCAACAAAAGCATGGATATTAATCAATTCAGGTTCTAGAGTGGAGGTGTGGAGGTCAAAAGGATTGGGTGTAGTTTCACTCGAAAGGGACCCTTCACAATCGGGCAAATCAAACACTACAAAGTCACACAACTCATTATCTGTTCTATCTTTAATCAATGAATCATTTGGAACACTAGATAGACATTCAAAACCGGAGTTGTGGGATGCAAGTTGAAACGGGTAGGCTTGATTCGGAAGGGGGTACAGCTCACTCTCTCCACTCAAATTCTCAACATGTCCTACCGCCTCTTCATGCATTGGAAAATTTGGAGCTAGTTGAAAACTAGCTACCGGGTCACTAGGTTGTATGAGGGCGGCCATGGACGCATTCAAATCCATCATCTGTTGGTACGACGCTACCCTAAAATCTCCAAAGACTGTTCCAGACTAGACATGGGTTGTGAAGGGGTTTCAGTAAAAGATTCAAAGTTGTTTGGATACTGAAAATTCCCAAATAGTGGTTCAGAAGCAATGTCTAGGGAAGGTGCAAAAGTCGGGTAGGACTGGTAGGAATTGAATGGCTGGACAAGAACAGGATCAACATTTGGATAAGAAGGTGAATGGAATTGTTGATCCCAAGAATCTGTAGTGGTGAAAGGAGTGAAAGATCGGCTACAGGATTGTTCAATATGTTCAGCGACGGACAAAGGACGACTTGCAAAAGGGGTATCAACATAAGAGGGTGGGGGAGGTTGAAAAGGTTGATACAAAGTGGATTGCGGAGGGCAAGTGTTTGTCCTAGACGCGTCTATCCGATCTTTCAAAGAGATTTTGGGCATGGAGGGATCGTTCGACGTTCGGCCAAAGCAAGAACCGTAAGAAGTAATGTCTGGTTGTGGGTACCAAAGTTCGGCAAGAGTTTTTTGCGAGGTGGGGTACCCATGATATGAAGAGAGAAAGAAAGAAAGGCAGAGAAAAGGAGGGGAAAAAGAATGTGATTTTTTTTTTATTCTTAACAACAACATATTACAACCATTCACAAAACGAACCAAAAAGAGCAAAAGAAAAGATAAACAAAGAAAAGAAAAGATTACAAGCAAGTAATTAAAAGTCCATGGAATTTAAGTGCATGAAAGTAAATGAGCAAGAAATGAAACTAGGAACCATAGAACCCAAAACAAGACATGGGTTCAATAACCAAATCTTAAACTTGCAAGCTCAATTAAGAGGTTGAAAGATCAAGAAAAGGCAAAGAACTCATGGAGAATGAAGCACAAAAAGAGAGAACATTATTGATTCCAAAATGATACAACCCCTTGTGATCAATGACCAAAGCTTAAACTTGCAAGCTCACTTAAGAGGTTGCAAGATCAAGTTAAGGTAGAGAGCTCAAGGGGGAAGCTAAGCAAAAAGAATGATACAAAATAACCCTCATCTTCATTTAACATCCACTCAAAAGCTCTCACAACAATTTAATGGAGGAAAGATGAAGTAGAAGAAGAAGAAGTAAACTAAAAACTAACAAAAAGAGGGCATGAAAAGAACATCCATGGCTTGGCAAGTTCTGGGCAATTTATAGGCAGGGAACTGGAAACCTAGGGCAACAGTCTGCCTCCTTATAAAATTACCAAACAGCCCCTAAAAGATCTCCTACTGAGGAGACCATACGGCCGCGGAGCCGCGGCCTAAGCGTGCTTATGCCGCGGAACCGCGGCCCTATAGAGGAATTGGCTCTTCATGTTTTGTCGGTTTCCCTGGTTTTGTGTACTCTTCAGTGTGGTATATGTTGTTTCCCAAAATCTCTTCACAATATTTCCATAATTCCAGCAGAACAAAAGGTGATGTGATATGGATCTTTTGCCATGATTTCTTCGAGCTCCGCGTAGATATGTTGGATCTTGTGTTGACATTGAGATTTGTGCATGAAAATGACATCGATTTGCCATTTTGTCCCTTAAACTGGTGTGCGGCAACATACGGATAGAGAGCGGAGACCCGTGTTTTATCTGTGGTTGGCAGTAATCCGGAATTTGTCGTACTTTTCCATGAATTTCACTATTTAGAGCTGAGAACCAGTATCCTGCAAATATGTAGCAAACACTGATTAAAAGCACCTGCCTATAAACAAACGAGCGTAAGAATGGGCGGTATAAAATGCAATATTCTGGTATGAACAATCTACGACCGCATTTCTGGTGGGAAGGTATGAAAAGGGAGATTGCTTGCTTTGTAGCAAAGTGCTTGGTATGTCAGCAAGTTAAGGCTGAATATTAAAGGGTTGCTGGTTTATTGCAACCACTTCCGATTCCTCAATGGAAGTGGGAACATATAACCATGAATTTCGTGACTGCTTTACCGCGGAGTCCAAAGGGCAACAATGCAGTTTGTGTGATTGTTGATCGATTGACCAAGGCAGCTCATTTCATACCATTTCGAGTTGGTCAATCAACGGAACCGTTAGTTGAACGGTACATGAAGGAGATTGTAAGATTGCATGGAGTACCTATGAGCATCGTGTCCGATCGTGACACCCAATTCTTATCGCACTTCTTGAGGAGCTTACAGGAAAGTTTGGGGACTCGATTGAAGTTTAGCACAGCTTATCATCCTCAGACAGATGGCCAGTCGGAGAGAACGATCCAAACTCTTGAAGACATGTTGAGAGCTTGCATGTTAGACTTCAAGGGCTCGTGGGAGTATCATCTACACTTGGTGGAGTTTTATTATAACAACAGTTTTCAGGCGACTATTCAGATGGCTCCATTCGAAGCATTGTATGGTCGCAAGTGTCGTTCACCTGTTTATTGGGACGATGTTGGAAAACGAAGATTGTTGGGACCGGATTTGATCGTGCAGACAGTAGAGAAAGTTAATACTATCCGGAATCATATGAAGGCAGCACAAGATCGGCAGAAGAGTTGGGCCGATACATCGAGAAGACCTCTAGAGTTCGCTGTTGGTGATCTGGTATTCATGAAGATATCACCGACTAGAGGAGTGATTCGTTTTGGTAGTCGAGGCAAGCTTAGTCCTCGATTCGTAGGGTCTTTCAAGATTTTGGAGCGTGTGAGAGAAGTGGCTTATCGATTGGCTTTACCACAATATTTGGTGAATGTTCATGACGTGTTTCAAGTATCTCAACTTCGTAAGTATGTTCGAGATAAAACACATGTGCTGGATCATTCGGAGCTGACTGTAAGAGAGTATTTGACCTTTGAGGAACGACCGATGTCGATTGTTGATCGAAGAGAAAAGGTTCTTAAGAACAAGGTTATCCCTCTCGTACTTGTTTCTTGGGGGAATCGCTCGCACGGAGAATCAACTTGGGAACGAGAAGACGAGATTCGACAGAAGTTTCCACACCTATTCATGTAGTTTCTTGATTGTTTATCTTTCCTTATTCTTGGAATTTCAAGGACAAAATTCTTTTTGTAGTTGGGTATAATATAACACCACTAGTTCATTCATACCAGTTCCAGTTCTCGTATTTGCTTATTTATGGTATTTTCTTGATTTATCGTGTTTTGGGGGCAAATGGTATTTCACATTAGTATTGCATCCAACCCGACCCGCTTGCTTGAAACTTGTTTGATTCATATTTATGAATTATCTTGACTTGTTACGTAGACATGTGCACTTTCATAAATACTGCATATTGGCATTTTATCTGGCATTGCATCTTTTACCATATGACATTTTAAGTCACGTAAAATATTTTTAAAATACATTGCATGGACTGCATGATACCTCTAACCTTGTCGTAGCATCTGCGCATCTTGTTCTTGTCCCGTTCAGTGAAACAGACTTGTTTGGATGGCTACGCGCATGTACGTGCATCCGTTCTTGGGGGTATGCATTTTCGTTATCCGAGCATTCATTTTTAAATTTGGTCGTCGCATATATTTTTCATATTTTAAAACTGAATTTTAGACCCGACCCGGGCGTGTTTTGGAATATTTTTGTATCCCGCCAAAATTCAAATTTTTATTAATATAATATTTATTTTAAATTCGACAGTTTAAAAATTTATTTAACTTACAAATCTTTTAAAACTAACTAATATATTTTTTTTAAAATTATAACAAACACTCTCTCCCCTTTCTTTCTCTCCTTCTCTCTCTTCCCTCGCAGCCTCTCTTTCTCTCACCCCGCTACTAAACAAAATTCTTTCTCCACACTGTTCTCTCTCTCTCATCTCGCGCGTCTCCCTCTCTTCTGTCTCTCTCGTCTCGGATTTACTGTGTATATCTCGTATGTGGTCGCCTCCTACGTGATCGTGTCACCTCCCTTAACAAACTCCTATATTTCTCCCTCTTCTTCCTTTTAAAAAACCCCGAGCACCCTCCTCGTAACCCATCACCACAACTCCCATCTCTCAAACCCTAACCCTAAGATCACCATTGCCTCACTCTCCTCACATCAACCGAGCCTCCTCCTCCTCGCCATCTCCATCTTCTTCCTCCTCCCCGAGCTGCACCCTGCACCCAAGAACCCACCTGCACCTGCCGCCAATCATCTCCTCAACACCAGCACTCGTCTCATGACCCCTGTACACCACAATCCAGTGAGCCTCTTCCCTCTCTTCTTCTTCTTCCTCTTTCCTTCTTTCTTTCTTTTTCTTTCTCTTTTCTTTAATTCTTGAATTTTATGTTTCCGTAGTTCACCGGAGCCGGGATCGACGCCGACGATCCAGACGACGTACCTTACCTGCGTGATCACCCTCATGCGTTACTTGGACCCGTTCCATGTGTTGTGCGTGCGTCGTGACATTTTGCCGACATCGGACGTACCGTACATATCCGTTTCGTAATCCGTCTAGGCAAGTTTATCTTGCTACATGCTACATTACTTTATATATATCTATTTTAATAAATATAATACTGGTATTTCAGGTTATGCACCCCATGTTTACTTTTACAGTTTTTCGACATCCGTCTGCATCCGTACGTGTTACTTTACATCTAGCGCATGCAGACTTATCTTGTTACATACTATACTACAATATACTGCATCCAATGGAATATTTACAACTCATATTGCTTAGTTGTAGATCCCACATTTCCATTGTACAGTTTTACTGTTTTCGGATACCCGTTTGCATCCATCTCATTTAAAATATATATAACTGTATCTATAGATCACATTAATATATAATACTGTGATATTAACACCCCATGTTTAATAAAGTGCATCCTAATTAGTATTGGAACTATAAATTTAACCCTAATCGATAATTGTGCATCCATATCATTAATTATATACCTATTTGCATTCCATGTCACGTTATTTCATATTACTGCTACATTAACACCCCATGCTAGATAATGTGCGTCCTACATAGTAATGGAGCTATAGTTGCAACCCCTGATAGTTAGTTATGCATCCATATTTTATTGTGTACCCATACCATTAATTCTTTATATCCAGTTGCATCTACAGATTGTATTAATCCATATTATTGTTTTATTAGCACCCCATACTTGATAATGTGCATCCTACATAGTCATGATGTAACCCCTGACAAAATATTTGTGCATCCATGCTTTTATCGTGCATCCGTACCTGCTACAGTTTTATTATGAGCATCCGTTTGATACCTGTGCACTACCTGACATGACCTGATTTACCACTACTTGACTTGATACCTGATCTTGTTACTAATGCCGACAATCTTGACCTGTTATCCCTACGGACATATCCTGTTGTCTATTTAGACAAACCTGTACCTGCTTGATCCTGTGTTGGCATTAGCTCCAGATTATCAATACCTTACTTGAACACATAACCTTGGGGTATGGGTAAATCAAAAGTGTAAACTAAAGTGTAACTTAAAAGGGTATTACTTGATCCGTGGTCCCGGGGGGTAACAGTTAGTTATGTATATGCCCTAGAGGCCATTTTTGTACATGTGATGTATATTATGATGGATGCTTGGATATATATAAAGAGAACTTTCTTGCTTGTCTTGATAGTATGCTATTTGGTTTCACTTTATCTTAACATGTTGACTTATATTGGTTTACTGTCTTTCTCTCACATGTTGATAAAGCCCTTAGGATCTGTACTTGACTACTGGGACTATGATGAGATCAAACTAGTGGGGCCACGGTAGTCGATGAGTACATCCTATAACTGTTCCTAGTCGAGGGTATATCGAGACAGGGCATCGATACACCAGAGTAGACTAGCGTATACGCATCTTGACCCATATGATGGGCGATGGATGATCCCATATCCATCGGTGTTGGACATCAAGGATGGTATGCGGGTGCTCAGTGGAGACTGGGTACACTGGATGGACTCGCCGAGAACTCCCAGATGGTGATATACCACATGTCAGATGGCAGTTCTCCGGTGACACTGGTACAGGGTAGTCTGTAGACCCGAGATCGTCATAGAGTCTTGTGTGATTCCCACTGTGCTTTGATTTCCACCTTACCACGCCCAAGAGGGCGTGCGAAACGGTGTCTTTTGGGTGCAGTCCCGAATCACATGGAGGCAATGAGCGATAGGAGGGGATTCGTCTCTCCCGGTATAGGGAGTTGATGTTGTGCTGTGTTCGATTGGCTATAACTGAAAGTCCCTGGCCAGGGCTGATATAGAGATTTACTGGTAAGTGTTAGCAGTAGTTTCTCGACCCGTTATGAGCCTCACATCGACACGACTTATCGGTTACTGGGGTCTGACGTATACCACCCCTAGACTTGATATGCGACATATCAGACGAAGAGACTGGACTGTACGGGAGTGTTACTGATTGGATTCACAGGAGAACGTACAGGCTAGCTTGTTGATCTTCTGATCGCTCAATACCTGGGTGGCTGTTACGTTTAGCTGACCGCTTGCAGCTTGTGGGTGTTTGATATGATCATCACCTGCTACCGGCATATTAACGATTCTTTAGAGTCCTACACAGAGGTTTCTTGGCTCAGGCAAAACGGAGTAGAGGCACATATGTGATATGTGCAGGACCGAGGATAATGCGATATGAGATACCGTATTATATTCTCGCGATATTTAGATATGAACCGGGTCATCGGATCAAGTGTTGATTCGATGAATCGGTACATGATATATTAGTCGGTTATATTCGATATAGCCGGATTGTCGGATCAAGTGTTGATTCGATGATTTATTGTATAATAATATATATGATATATTATATTACATTATCTAATATTGGCTCACTTTATTATTTCATTTTCTCACTGGGTAATACATTGATATATATGCGATATATGTTAATTGTATTATTTTCTTTTGTTGCAAATATAAAATATATATGTGATATATATTATTGCAACATGATATGATTAATAATGGAACATGTTTAGTAGAGATTAAACAAGGTTAGGATTTGATTAGGGTTAGCTCCTTCTTGCACCTTCTAGAAGGAATTCCTTTTGTCATGGTTAAGATATTATGGTTGATATTTATCCATGACTCATTCTTTAACCTAACCAAACCCTAGCCCTAGTTAATTCTCTACAAGGGTTATCCTTGTCATCCCTTGACCATGGTTCCATGATTATTCATATATTCATTTCTATTATTCATCGCAAAAGGATTAACTCATTATTCATCATCTTCTTCTTTCTTGAGCTTTGAGAAAGCTTACTAGATTTTCCTTTTGTGATGTTTTCATGTGAGAATTTGATATAAAAAGAAAGCATAAATACTACTCCATCATCCTCATCTAATCTAGCCCATTAGATTAGGGTGTTCACCTCATTAGAGTGAGAGAGCTTGACTTATAGCAACTTCGACATAGATCATCGGAGAAAAGGAATACTACAAGCTAGCATAGATCGTTCGAGTCGTGGAGCCTTTCTTGAGTCCGGGAGATCATGGATCGCGGCGAAGGGACTTCTACTCGGAGCTTATGAAGCGAAGGAGCGAACTACAAAGGTTGTAATCCCTCACACTTAGTAGTAAAGATGTTTACTTGCATGTTAAACCCTAATAATCTAGCAAAGATCCCGGTTTTGGGTTGTTTGGCACGTCTAATTTTTTATTCGGGCATGGCTGATGCCTTATGAACCCTCACAAGAGTGCCTAGGAACCCTACAGTGGTATCAGAGACTAGCCAGAGCATTAGGCGACGTGTATACAAAGTTAAAACTCCGATCGAATCCCGAAACGACGTTTTGAACCCCTCTCTGGATATTTTTTAAAAACTGTGATTTTTCGGAATTAAAAATGCTTTAAAATACCAGCAGGAAATTATATGAAACGCTGTGAAAAACGACAGGCTAAACCGTACGGACCGCCGCGGAACCGCGGCCAATCCTTGCTTGGGCCGCGGATCCGCGGCCGTACAGTGGTATTTATCCTATATTTTTGCACAGTAATCTATATTTCTGTGAGTTATATTTTCTGAGTATTTTTAATCTGACTCAAGTGTTGAGTGTTCTGGGGTTTATTTTGTAATCGTTGATTCGATCGGAAAATTTAATTTCGTTATGTTTTCCGGATATTTAGAAACTGTTAAAATGTTCGAGCGGATATCATTAACTCATTTTTTCCCGGCACGGAAAAACTTTCAAGTGTTGAATTTTTCATGGGTTTAAATCTTTCGGAAAATTGTACAAGTTGCGCGGTGGACCCTCTAGAAGAACACAAACCTTAACTCGATTATGTGACCGTCTTGAACTGCCTCTAAACCTTAGGGTTTGGGGCAGTACGGCGTGCCACATGTGAGGCGTTGGCTTGACCCTTCTACAGCTGGATCATCGGTACTGAGACATATTCTGGGATTATTTGAACTCCGCTCAAGTGTTGAGCTATTTAGAAAATCTTGGGTATTTGATTATCCGATCGGAAAGTTTAATACTGTCTATTTATTTGGAATGTGATACAACATGTGGAATTCATATAGTTAGGCATGAAATGCGAAGTATGTGATATTTCGAATTTACGATGTCTAAAGTGATTGTGGATTCCAAATATTGTAGTTTTACAATTTCTTTTCTGTGACCGTAAGCGTTTCTATACATCAACGACGATCGGTGTATGCATACTTACTTACATTGATGATATGTGATATTATGTGTTGCTGTGATATGTTATATTGGATCGTCGTGTTCTGAATAGCCGGGGGTTTTATGTGAGATGAGGGATTTTATTATCATTCATGTAAAATTCATTTGGATGTAATATTCTTTTATTGGGGCACTTCCGAGATGAGGTTGATGTCACCAGTGTATATTATTTACTTTTCCGCATTAGGTAGACCTAAGGAGGGGAGCACAAGTAACCGGGTTTTAGGGTCCAGTGGGAGGCCATCTCGAGGAGTCGAGACCGGGTCTCCTAACCCTAGAATTGGCAGTGTTACTTGCCGCTCTCGTAGGGGTCTAGGGATGTAGGTTTGGCTATTCATCACGACCGTGGAATCCATGTTTTATACCGGCTCGTATTAAAAACACGGACATCCTGGTATATCCAATATTTCATATATGTTCTTCTGCTGCAATGTTCTGTGATGAGATCATATTACTGCCTGAGACGAATGCTTATACTATATATATATATATATATGCTGATGTATAAATATTACTTCTTTCGTTTCTTCTGTGATGCTTAGGAAGCATAAGCTGATGGGATTTTATTAATTAGATTAATAAAAAGAAAAGAAACCTAAAAGATGTTGTAGAATCAAAACTTTATAAAAAGGGTAGCTACAGATTTGCTTTGCATAGCAGTATATATGATATACCCTGCACCTTATTCGATGAGGAAAGAGCCGAGATCCCTTCACCGGGAGTGACCTCTTTAGCGAAACTGGCAGATGCTACAAACTCGCTGTTTAGTTTTTGACAGCTTATATAGTTCTTTCTTTGCACAGTGATATATACGATATATCCTGCACCCTATTCGATGGGGAAAGAGCCGAGATCCCTTCACCGGGAGTGACCTCTTTAGCGAAACTAGAAAAGCCTAAAAAACACTCCTTTTTCAAAAACTACTAGATTCTACGACGATATCAAGTTCGTTACGCTCAAGGTTTTCTGAAAAACCTGCGTATCCCTCCGTCATTTCAGATAAAGACTAGTTAGTATTCGTGCTGCGTTTGTTGACCTTAGCCAAGGCGTGGTGTACGGTAGCTAATTAGTATTTATCTGCTAAAACATGAGATGAGATTGAGTTAGGGTAGTCGTACGACTTTGTTGACCTTAGCCAAGGGTCGTACGGGTAGGTTTAATTCAATCGGGAAATGACGGGTTGAACTTGGCTAGCACTTATGATTTGTTAACCTTAGCCAAGGTCATAAGATGCTAGGGGAAAAAGCATTATCGGGAATTTCAAGTGTTGAAATTTGCAATGAGATTGCATACCTCCTATGAGATAGTTGGATCCCGATACCCACTGCGAGTAAGAGTTACTCCTGGGAGAGTTTTACACAGGACAATTAGCCGATCAAGTAGGTGTTTAGAAAAGTATTAACGGGGTTACGCCTCTGGGAAAACGAGGTTTACTTTAATTAGGTCCGTGCGAAAGCACGGGGAACCTCCCTCAAGTACCGACACTGAGCTGGCTGAAAGAATGACGAAATTGTAGGGTGTAATTAATCCTGGCTAATCTTACCTTTTAGGGTTTGAAGGAAGATTTGATAAAAACAGTGGGAGACATCCTGATTAGATAAGATAATAACCAATCTAATCTTGTAAGAGCATACGCTAAAGTGTTTTCTTCTCTCTCTCCAGGTAGCGACCATGTCAGGCCATAATCAAGATAATAATATGGATGTATTGACTGAACCCGATTATTATACTGAGCAAGGGAACGTTGGTCCCGTTCTTTCTTATAAGAGTTATAAGACTGAACAAGGAATAGGAGAATATCTGGATTCTCACGCCGCCCAAACAGAGAACATGCATGTTGATGCACCTTCTTCGGGTGTGTTAGTTATTGAGAACTGTTTCTCAGTTCACCCTACGTCCTGGGTATTAGATACCGGATCAGGATCCTACATATGTAAAATGTTACATGGGCTACGGAAAGGTAGAGAACTGGGAAAAGGTGATCATTCCGTTCAAGTAGGGAATGGTGCAAATATTGCAGCCAAAGCAGTTGGTGAATATCACCTAGTATTACCAAGTCGTAATACACTGATTCTGAATGAGTGCTATTATATACCGAACATGATGTGCAACATTATATCAGTTTCTTTATTAAGTAAAGAAGGATATAATTTTGTAGTACAGGATAATGTTATGAATATCTTCCTAAATCAAAAGTTGATTGCATCAGGCTCGTTACATAATGGCATATTCATTCTCAATCAAAATACAGTCCTCAATATACAAAACACACACAAGAGGAAAAGTTCAGAAATGAACGAATCCTTCTTGTGGCATTGAAGACTTGGTCATATCAATGCGACACGCCTAGCTAAGTTACATAAGGATGGATATTTGAATCCGTTCGAATTATCATCTTATGATACTTGCCATTCATGTCTCAAAGGCAAAATGACCAAAGCTCCGTTTAGTGGACACGGAGAAAGAGTTACCGAACTCTTAGGACTGGTACATAGAGATGTATGCGGTCCTATGTCTACGCATGCCAGGAACGGTTCTTCCTACTTTATTACATTCACTGACGATCTCTCAAGATTCGGATATGTGTTCCTGATGAAACACAAGTCTGAAGCTTTTGAAAAATTCAGAGAATATAAGCACGAAGTAGAGAACCAAACGGGCAAAAGTATTAAGATCCTTCGATCTGATCGAGGAGGAGAATACTTAAGCAATGAGTTCCTAGATTATCTAAAAGAGAATGGGATTCTCTCTCAGCTTACTCCTCCTTATACACCACAGCACAACGGTGTATCGGAGCGGAGGAATCGCACCCTATTAGATATGGTGCGCTCTATGATGAGTACAGCAGAGTTACCTATTTCCTTCTGGGGGTATGCGCTGGAGACAGCCATATACCTATTGAATAGAGTTCCAACTAAATCTGTGCCTACCACTCCATATGAGATATGGAATGGGAAGAAACCATCTCTTAAAAGAGTTAAGATATGGGGTTGTCCGGCCTATGTTAAAAAGCAAAATCCGGACAAGCTCGAGGCACGATCAGTTCTTTGTAAGTTTGTAGGATATCCAAGCAATTCGTATGGATATTTATTCTACCACAGTGAGCAACAAAAGGTGTTTGTTGCTCAACATGCCACCTTTTTAGAAAAGGAATTTCTTGCAAAAGAAATTAGTGGCGATGAGGTAGAGCTAGAAGAGGTTCCAGCAACACAAACTGCAACTGATGATTTAGTGGAACCAGAGGATTCAGTAGTACCCGATGAACCCCAGCCTCTCCGCCGATCTAGCAGGGTTTCTCATCCACCTGAGAGATACCGCGGTTTTCTCATTGATGGTGGAAGCGAGGATTGCATCATGGAAGATGATGACCCGACTAGTTTCGAGCAGGCCATCACGAGTGGTGACTCTGTGAAATGGCTGGATGCAATGCGATCTGAGATGGAATCCATGTACACCAACAAAGTATGGACTTTGGAAAATGCTCCTGAAGGGGTAAAACCAATTGGGAGCAAGTGGATCTTTAAAAAGAAATTTGGTGTAGATGGAAAAGTTGAGACTTTCAAAGCTAGACTTGTAGCAAAGGGTTTTCGTCAACGACCAGATGTGGATTATGACGAAACCTTTTCTCCAGTGGCTATGCTTAAGTCCATCCGGATCTTACTTGCCATTGCTGCATACCATGACTACGAAATCTGGTAAATGGATGTTAAGACCGCTTTTCTAAACGGTGATTTAGAAGAGTGCGTGTACATGACTCAGCCAGACGGCTTCGTAGATAGTGGGAGCAGCGGAAAGATGTGCAAGCTGCTTAAATCCATTTATGGGTTAAAGCAAGCATCACGGAGTTAGAACATCTGTTTTGATGTAGTAGTCAAAGAGTTTGACTTCATCAAAAATATAGATGAACCGTGTATCTATAAGAAGGTAGCAGAGAGTAAGGTTGTCTTCCTCGTATTGTACGTGGATGACATAATCTTGATAGGAAATGATATTCCTATGCTGCAATCAGTCAAGCTCTTCTTATCACAAAGATTCTCAATGAAAGATCTAGGTGATGCCTCCTGCATATTGGGAATCATGATCTATAGAGATAGATCTAAACGGATACTGAGATTGTCCCAATCCAGGTACATTGACACCATACTAAAGAGGTTTAGTATGGAAGAATCCAAGCGTAGGAACCAACCTACGATCTCTGGACTCACTCTCTCCAAAGAGATGTCTCCCAAGACTGATTTGGAGAGAGCTCGCATGCAAGGGATACCCTATGCTTCGGCGGTAGGCTCTATCATGTATGTGATGCTATGTACGAGACCCGATGTAGAATACTCACTAAGTGTAGTGAGTCGGTATCAAGAAGATCCTGGAGAGAGTCACTGGAAAGCTGTGAAGAACATTCTCAAGTACTTACGAAGGACTAAGGAGATGTTCTTGGTGTATGGTAACGGAGAACTCCAGGTGGAGTCCTTTACCGATTCCAGCTTCCAAAGTGATAAGGACGACTCTAAGTCGCACTCGGGATTTGTCTTTACCCTCAATGGAGGGGCGGTATGTTGGAAGAGTTCCAAACAGGATACCGTTGCAGACTCGACGATGGAGGCTGAATACTCGCTGCCAACGATGCTGCCAAAGAGGCTGTCTGGATAAAGAAGTTCATTAGTGAACTTGGTGTGGTTCCAACCATTGAACATCCAATACCTTTGTATAACAATGGAGCTGTGGCTTTGGCCAAGGAACCCAGGTCCTATCAAAAGTCCAGACATATTCTGAGGCGGTATCACCTGATCAGGGAGATAGTTGATCGCCGGGAGATCGAGGTCAAGAGAGTAGATACGAAGGACAACACTGCGGATCCATTCACGAAGGCCATTCCCCAGATACAGTTTGAGAGATTATTCGGGATGCTAGGTATGAGATACTACAGCAGCTGGCCTTAGTGCAAGTGGGAGATTGTTAGTTATGTATATGCTCTAGAGGCCATTGTTGTACATGTGATGTATATTATGATGGATGCTAGGATATATATAGTGTAGGGTTCCTAGGCACACTATAGAGGTCTCACAAGGCATCAACCATGCCAAATTCAAATTTTTTCATGTGCCTACAAACCCTAATACGGATCGTTAACTAGAGATTAGGCGAAACTAAAGCAAGTTAACAACTTAACTACTAAGTGAACGGAAATACAACCTTTGTAGATCCGGTCCTCCACTTCCTTAGCTCCATGATGATGTCCCCTCGCTGCGATCATCGGATCCCGGGCTCTAGCATCGGCTTCATCGGAGAAATGGGCGGGCTAGGTCGTCGACTTAGATGCCGAAGATGATCTACGTCGAGGCAACTCAAAATCAAGCTCCAACTTCACCAAGTCATGAAACTTGTGAAGAAAACACCCTATAATACATGGCAAGTGGTAGAGGATGAAGAAATAGGAAGTGGGTTCACTTTGGATTTGGATTTCTCACTTGGAATCATCACTTGACATTTTTGTAGAAAGCTTTTCTTTCTTCATCTTGAAGAAGAAGAAGAAGAAGAAGAATAAAGAATAATCATAATGAAAATAAAATCAAGTGATGGTTATCATTAAGCAACCATGGTTAAGTGTAGAGAATAAACTAGGGTTAGGTGAATGGTTAGGTTAGGCAAAAGAAACAAAAATGGTTGAACTTTTCAAAACTTCATGAAGCTTCAATGTAAATCCAAAAGGAGCAACCATTCCTTTTTCCTTTTCCAAAAAGAATATAGAAAATAAATAAATAAGTAAATCAAAACCCTAACCATTAACATAACCATGGTTTAATCATACACACCCAAGTTTGCATGTATCATCAAACATGATACAAACTAGTGCACAAAACTATATCATATATACAATGTGCACATCAAGTGAGAAAATCCATCTTAAGTGAACCAATACTAGTTAATGCAAAGTAATATATCAAATATATAATTATACATTAAATCATTAAATCAACACTTGATTTAACGATCCGGTCATATCGCATATGACCGACTAATATCCAGTGTATCAATGTATCGAATCAACACTTGATTCGGTAACCCGGCTATATCACATATAACCTGCCGATGATACAAATCGCGAGAATTGAATACAGTATCACATACTGGTATTATTCTCGGTCCCGCACATATCTCATATGCGCTCCTATTTCGTTTCGCTTGAGCCAAGAAACCTCTGTGTAGGACTCTAAAGACTCGTCAATACGCCGGCAGTAGGTGATGATCATATCAAACACCCACAAGCCGCAAGCGGTCTGCTAAACGTAACGGCCACCCGGGTATTGAGCGATCAGAAGATCGACGAGCAAGCCCGCTCATACTCCTGTGAATCCAACCAGTAACACTTACCGTACAGTCCGGTCTCGTCGTTTGATATGCCGCATATCTCGCCTAGGGGTGGTAAACGTCAGACCCCAATAGCTCGATAAGTCGTGTCGATATGAGGTCTATAACAGTTCGAGAAACTATAGGTAACACTTACCAGTAAATCTCAGCAACCCAGGCCAGGGATTTCTGGTTATAGCTAATCGAACACAGCGCAACATCAACTCCCTATACCGGGAGAGACGAATCCCCTCCTATCGCTCATTGTCTCCATGTGATTTGGGACTGTACCCAAAAACCACCGTTTTGCACGCCCTCTTGGACGTGGTAAGGTGGAAATCAAAGCACAGTGGGAATCACACAAGACTCTATGACGATCTCGGGTCAACAGACTACTCTGTACCAGTGTCACCAGAGAACTGCCATCTGACGTAAGGTATAATACCATCTGGGAGTTATCGGCGAGTCCGTCCAGTGTACCCTGTCTCCACTGAGCACCCGCACACCATCTCTGATGTCAAACACCAATGGATATGGGATCATCCATCGCCCATCTGTATGGGTCGAGAAGGTATACGCTAGTCTACTCTGGTATATTGATGCCCCGTCTCGATACACCCATGACTAGGGACCTTGAAGGATGTACTTATGGACTACCATGTCCCCACTAGTATGATCTGCATCATAGTCCAGGTAGTCAAGTACTCATCCTAAGGGCTTTACCAACATGTAACAGAGAGACAATCAGTGTACACGTTAAGGTAAAGAGCAACCAGATAGCATACTATCATGTCGAGCAAGAAAGTCTTCCCTATATATGTCCAAGCATCCACTACAATATACATCCTATGTATAGTAATGGCCTCTAGGGCATACGTATAACTAACAATCTCCCACTTGCACTAGGGCCATCTGATAGCAGTGGTTGTAGTATCTCATACTCAACCATCCCATAAAAGTCTCTCTCTGGGAAAAGGCCTTTGTTAGTGGATCCGCCGTGTTGTCCTCTGAGTCTACTCTCCTAACCTCGATCACCCTGGAGATCAACTATCTCCATGATCAGGTGACACTGCCTCAGAATATGTCTGGATCACTGATGGGATGGGCGTTCCCAGGCATAAGCCATAACTCCATTGTCACACAATGGGAGGAACTAAGTTCATCTCATGAACTAATATACACCCAGACAGCCTCTTTGGTAGCATCTTAAGCAGCGATGTATCTTGCCTTTAATCGTCTAGTATGTCACGGTATCTAGCTTGGAACTCTTCCAACATACCGTCCCTCCATAGAGGGTAAAGACAATGCCTGTGACTGACATTCATTCGTCCTTATCACCCTGGAATACTTCCAGTGATTCTCCCCAGGATCAAATGATACCATCTCACTTCAATTAGTGAGAATCCTAACATCCATTTAGATCTATCTCATAGATCCAAAACCCAGGATTTAGTAGGTATTACTTTGATCCTATGTGGAGAATCATTGTGATAAGCGGAGATTGACCAAGCGTAGCATAAAAAACTCCTTTCTTATCAAGAGTATGTCATCCACGTACTCTACGAGGATCACCACCATACTCCCTACTACCCTTTTGTTTATACAAGGTTCATCTACCATTTTGATGATGTCAAACTCTTTGACTAATACATCAAAATAGACGTTCCAACTCCGCGATGCCTGCTTTATCACATAAAACATCTTGCACACGTTTCCGCTGCTCCCACTGTCTACGAAGCCCTCTGACTGTGTACTTATAGACGCACTCTTCTAAAACATCATTTAGAAAAGCAGTCATGGCACCCAACCGCCAGATGTCGTAGTCATGGTATGTAGCCGTGGCAAGTAGGATCTGGATGGACTTAAGCATAGCTACTGGAAAAAGGTTTCATCATTATCCACGCCTGGTCGACGACGAAAACCTTTAACAAGTCTAGCTTTGAAAGTCTCAACTTTTCCATCTACACCAAGTAATCTTCTCAAGATATACTTGCTCCTGATGGGGATTTAGCCCTTCAGATATAGCAACTAAAGTCCATATTTTGTTGGTGTACATGGATTCCATCTCAGATCGCTAAGCATCCAGCCATTCTTACAGAGTCCCTACTCTCGATGGCCAGCTCGAAACTAGTTAGGTCATCATCTCATGATGTTATCCTCGCTCCCACTGTCATCGAGAAACCGAAGTATCTCTCGGGTGGGTGAGGAACCCTACTAGATCGGCGGAGAGGCTGAGGTTCGTTGGAATCTATTGAATCCTTTGGTTCTACCAAATCATCAGCTGCAGTTTGTATAGCTGGAACCATTCCAGTTCTACATAACAGACCTTGCCTCGAGCTTGTCCGGATTTTTCTTTTAGACATAAATCGGACAACCCAAATCTTAACTAACTTAAGATATGGGCTCTTCCTTTTCCATATCACATATGAAGTGGTAGGCAACTGATTTGATTTGAACCCTATTCAATAGGTATGCAGCTTCTCAAGCGCATAACTCCCAAAAGGAAACAGGTAACTCAGTAATACTCATCATAGAGCGCACCATATTGAATAGGGTGCAATTGCTCCGCCCCGATATACCATCGTGCTATGGTGTATACGGAGGAGTAATGCTGAGAGAGAATCTCATTCTCCTTTAGTACAGTCCAGGAATTCTATGCACAAGTATTCTCCTCCTTGATCTCATCAAAGGACATAATACTTATACCCGTATTGGTTCTCTACTTCTAACTTATATTCTGTGAATATCTCAAAAGGTTCGGACTTGTGTTTCAACAGGAACATATGACTGAAACTTGAGAGATCATCAGAGAATGTAATGAAGTACAAAGAACCGGTCCTGGCATGTGTAGACGGGGGATCAACATGTATCAATCCCAAGAGTTCACTAACTCTTTCTCTGTTTCCAGTAAACGGAGCTATGGTCATCTTATCTTTGTGACATGACTGGCAAGTTTCACAAGATGTAAATTCAAACTGATTTAAATATGCATCTATATGTAACTTCAGCTAGTCGGGTCGCATTGATATGACCTAGTCTACAATACCTCAAGAAGAATTCGTTCATTTCTGAACTCTTCCTCTTGTGTGTGTTATGTATACTAAGAACTGTAGTTTGATTTAGAACATTAATGCTTTTAGATAACGTGCCCGAACAGATCAACTTTTGATATAGTAAATGTTCAAACCATAATCCAACAATACAAAATTATATCCTTTCTTTACTAATAAAGAGACTGATATGATTTTGTATATCAGGTTCGGTATCTAATAACATTCGTTCAGAATCAATGTATTTGGAATACAGGGTGACAGTGACCAACAGACTTGGGTGCAACACTTGCCCCGTTTTCTGTCTCATGAAACTTATCACCCGTTCTCAGTTCTTTACCTATCTGTAGCCCATGTAACAAATTACATATGCGGGATCCTGATCCGGTATCTCATATCCAGGACGTAAAGAATACTGAGAAACAGTTCTGTATAATTAACACACCCGAAGATGATGCATCAGTATGCACTTTCTTCATTTGGGCGGCACGGGAATCCTGGTAATCCCCAATTTCCTGCTCTGTCTTATAACAATTATAAGTTGGAGCGGGACCAATGTTCCCCAGCTCAGTATAACAAGCGGGTTCGGTCAATTCATCCGTATTATTATCTTGATTAAGGCGTGACATGGTCGCTACCAGGAGAGAGAAAGAAGAAAACACTCAGCGTGCGCTCTTACAAGAATAGATTGGTTATTATTTTATCTAATCAGGATGGCTCCCACTGTTTTTATCAAATCTTCCTTCAAACCCTAAAAGGAAAGACTAGCCGGGATTAATTACACGCTACAAGTTCGCCAATCTTTCAGCCAGGCCAGTGTCGGTACTTTGAGAGAGGTCCCCCGTGCTTTCGCACGAACCTAATTAATGTAAACCTCATTTTCCCAGAGGCGTAACCTCGTTAACACCTTTCTAGACACCTACTTGATCGGCTAATTGTAATGTGTAAAAACTCTCCCAGGAGTAACTCTTACTCGCAGCGGGTATCGGGATCCAACTATCTCATAGAAGGTATGCAATCTCATTGCAAATTTCAATACTTGAAATTCCCGATAATATTTTGCCCCTAGCAGCTATATGACCTTAATATAGTCAACAAATCATAAGTGCTAATCAAGTTCAACCCGTCATTTCCCGATTGAATTAAACCCACCCGCACGACTCTTAACATAGTCAACAAAGTCGCACGACTACCCTAATCCAACCGCATCATATGCTTATGCAGATAAGCACTAATTAGCTACCGCACACTACGCCTTAACATAGTCAACAAACGTAGCACGAATACTAACTAGTACTTATCTGAAATGACGGAGGGCTACGACAGGTTTTTCTGAAAACCTATTGCGTAATGAACTTGATATCGTTGTAGAATCAAATGATTTTGAAATGGAGTGTTTTTTAGGCTTTTCTAGTTTTGCTAAAGGGGTCACTCCCGGTGAAGGGATCGTCGGCCCTTTCCTCATCGAATAAGGTGCGGGATATATCATATATATCACTGTGCAAAGCAAAAACTCTTAAAAGCAATCAAAAGACAAACCGAGCGTGTAGCATCTGCCAGTTATTGCTAAAGGAGTCACTCCCGGTGAAGGGTTCTCGGTCCTTTCCTTATCGAATAAGGTGCAGGATATATCATATATACCGCTGTACAAAGCAAGAACTGTAGCTACCTGTTTTATTTTTGAAATTCGATTCTACAACATCTTTAGGTTTCTTTTATTTCATTAATCTCATTAATGAATTCCCATCATTTAAGCACCTAAACATTACAGATAAATACGACGTACACTTATGCCATCCGCATTCGCCTCGATGTCCCCTCGTGCACCGTTAGGTTAGGTAACTAACGGCAGAGCGGGGCAGGGCTAGCGCGGGTGTAAAACATAAGTAACGTCTATATAATATATCATATATACTATATACAGTATCAATCACAGAACATATCACATGATCACATCACAGATATCGCAGCAGAAGAATCATATGAAACATTGGATATACTAGGACGTCCGTGTTTTCAATACGAGCCAGTATAAAACACGGATTCCAAGGTTGCGATGAATAGCCAAACCCACACCCCTAGACCCTATGAGAGCGGCAAGCAACCCTACCAATTCTAGAGTTAGGAGACCCGGACTCGACTCCTCGAGTTGGTCTCCTACTGGACTCCAGAATCCGGTTACTTGTGCTCCCCTCCTTGGGTCTATCCTAGTGCGGAAAAGTAAATAATATACAAATGGTGACATCATCCGCAACCTGGAAGTGCCCCAATAAAAGAATATTACATACAAGTTTTTACATGAATGAAAATGAAAAACACTCATCTTACATAAAAAAAACCCGGCTATTCAAACACGACGATCCAATATAACATATCCAGCAACACATAACATCACATGTCATCAACGTAAGTAAACATGCGTATCCCAATTGTCGTTGACATATAGCAAGGAAACCGGCGATATCACATATTACACTTACGGTCACAGAAAAGAAAGTGTAAAACTACAACAGTTGGAATCCGAAATCTCTTTAGACATCGCATGCCTAATCAAATGAAATACTTAGACATCGCATGCCTAACAATTATAAACCCCGCATTTTAGTCTCATTATCGAAAACTCTTTTCAATATCAAGTCGGGCAATTCAACAAGATTCCCGACATCCTGATCGAATGCTCGTCGCAAACTTCAGTAGACGGCCGCACCCCCGATACCGTCGACGAAGTGCACCAAGGCGGAACACCGCTGCCGTGAGCATCCGAACGGATGCTTTCGGCGACGGGGTTCTCCTACAGTCACTTGGTCGGGGCTATAGGGTGTAGCTGTCTATTAAGTTTACCCGGCGAGTATCCGTGTACGCTACGTGATTGCGACGGACTTTTGATCGCATCAAAATTCCGTGGTAACCGATCAAGTGAGACTAAAGTGCTATGCTTATAACATTCAAATCAGTTATCTCATAACTCCTTGTGGATTCCAAATATTGTATCACATTCCAGATAAACAGAAAATGTTAAACTTTCCGATCGAACAGTCAAACACCCAAGTTTTCCCAAAACAGCTCAACACATGAAATAAGTTTAAAAACATTCACTTCATGCCACAGTACCAACGGTCCAGCCGTAGAAGGGTCAAGCCAACGCCTCACATGTGGCACGCCGTATTGCCCCAAACCCTAAGGTTCAAAGGGCGGTTCAAGACGGTCACATAATCGAGTTAAGGTTTGTTGTCTTCTAGAGGGTCCATCGCGTTACTTGCACTACTTAGAACTTCTTTAAAACACGGAAAAATCCAACACTTGGAAATTTTCCGGCACGGGAAAAACTGGGTATTTATATCCGGTCGAACTTTTTAACATATTCAAAAATTATCCGGAAAAACACATAGACAAAATTAGACAATCCGATCGAAACACCGAGTCCCCAATACAACCCAGAAAACTCAACTCTTGATTGCAGATTAAAACTTCCCAGAGAACAGAGGAAACAGATACGGGCATTACTGTATAAAAATTAACCTCTAATCAGTACATACGACCGCGGAACCGCCGCTAATAGCATGGTAATGCCGCGGTTCCGCGGCGCTTTAGTGGAGTTAGGAGTTCGTTTTCTACAGTAACTCTTAGAATTTCCTGCTCTATTTTCTGAGAATTTTTAATTCACAAAAATCCACAGTTTTGAAAATTGTCCAGAGAGGTTGAAAAATTGGGGTTTCAAGTTCGATCGGGTTTCTAACATCGTCTACGCATCGCCTAAGGCTCTAGCTAGGCTCTGATACCACTGTAGGGTTCCTAGGCACACTATAGAGGTCTCACAAGATATCAACCATGCCAAATTCAAATTTTTTCATGTGCCTACAAACCCTAATACGGATCGTTAACTAGAGATTAGGCGAAACTAAAGCAAGTTAACAACTTAACTACTAAGTGAACGGAAATACAACCTTTGTAGATCCGGTCCTCCACTTCCTTAGCTTCGTGATGATGTCCCCTCGCTGCGATCATCGGATCCCGGGCTCTAGCGTCGGCTTCATCGGAGAAATGGGCGGGCTAGGTCGTCGACTTCGATGCCGAAGATGATCTACGTCGAGGCAACTCAAGATCAAGCTCCAACTTCACCAAGTCATGAAACTTGTGAAGAAAACACCCTATACTACATGGCAAGTGGTAGACGATGAAGAAATAGAAAGTGGGTTCACTTTGGATTTGGATTTCTCACTTGGAATCATCACTTGACATTTTTGTAGAAAGCTTTTCTTTCTTCATCTTGAAGAAGAAGAAGAAGAAGAATAAAAAAGAATAATCATAATGAAAATAAAATCAAGTGATGGTTATCATTAAGCAACCATGGTTAAGTGTAGAGAATAAACTAGGGTTAGGTGAATGGTTAGGTTAGGCAAAAGAAACAAAAATGGTTGAACTTTTCAAAGCTTCATGAAGCTTCAATGTAAATCCAAAAGGAGAAACCATTCCTTTTTCCTTTTCCAAAAAGAATATAGAAAATAAATAAATAAGTAAATCAAAACTCTAACCATTAACATAACCATGGTTTAATCATACACACCCAAGTTTGCATGTATCATCAAACATGATACAAACTAGTGCACAAAACTATATCATATATACAATGTGCACATCAAGTGAGAAAATCCATCTTAAGTGAACCAATACTAGTTAATGCAAAGTAATATATCAAATATATAATTATACATTAAATCATTAAATCAACACTTGATTTAACGATCCGGTCATATCGCATATGACCGACTAATATCCAGTGTATCAATGTATCGAATCAACACTTGATTCGGTAACCCGGCTATATCACATATAACCTGCCGATGATACAAATCGCGAGAATTGAATACAGTATCACATACTGGTATTATTCTCGGTCCCGCACATATCTCATATGCGCTCCTATTTCGTTTCGCTTGAGCCAGGAAACCTCTGTGTAGGACTCTAAAGACTTGTCAATACGCCGGCAGTAGGTGATGATCATATCAAAACCCACAAGCCGCAAGCGGTCTGCTAAACGTAACGGCCACCCGGGTATTGAGCGATCAGAAGATCGACGAGCAAACCCGCTCATACTCCTGTGAATCCAACCAGTAACACTTACCGTAGAGTCCGGTCTCGTCGTCTGATATGTCGCATATCTCGCCTAGGGGTGGTAAACGTCAGACCCCAATAGCTCGATAAGTCGTGTCGATATGAGGTCTATAACAGTTCGAGAAACTACAGGTAACACTTACCAGTAAATCTCAGCAACCCTGGCCAGGGATTTCCGGTTATAGCCAATCGAACACAGCGCAACATCAACTCCCTAAACCGGGAGAGACGAATCCCCTCCTATCGCTCATTGCCTCCATGTGATTCGGGACTGTACCCAAAAACCACCGTTTTGTATGCCCTCTTGGACGTGGTAAGGTGGAAATCAAAGCACAGTAGGAATCACATAAGACTCTATGACGATCTCGGGTCAACAGACTACTCTGTACCAGTGTCACCAGAGAACTGCTATCTGACGTAAGGTATAATACCATCTGGGAGTTCTCGGCGAGTCCGTCCAGTGTACCCAGTCTCCACTGAGCACCCGCACACCATCTCTGATGTCAAACACCAATGGATATGGGATCATCCATCGCCCATCTGTATGGGTCGAGAAGGTATACGCTAGTCTACTCTGGTATATCGATGCCCCGTCTCGATACACCCACGACTAGGGACCTTAAAGGATGTACTTATGGACTACCATGTCCCCACTAGTATGATCCGCATCATAGTCCAGGTAGTCAAGTACTCATCCTAAGGGCTTTACCAACATGTAACAGAGAGACAATCAGTGTACACGTTAAGGTAAAGAGCAACCAGATAGCATACTATCATGTCGAGCAAGAAAGTCTTCCCTATATATGTCCAAGCATCCACTACAATATACATCCTATGTATAGTAATGGCCTCAATGGCATACATATAACTAACATATAGAGAGGACTTTCTTGCTCGTCATGATAGTATGCTATTTGGTTTCACTTTATCTTAACATGTTGACTTGTATTGGTTTACTGTCTTTCTCTCACATGTTGATAAAGCCCTTAGGATCAGTACTCGACTACTGGGACTATGATGAGATCATACTAGTGGGGCAACGGTAGTCGATGAGTACATCCTATAACTGTTCCTAGTCGAGGGTATATCGAGACAGGGCATCGATACACCAGAGTAGACTAGCGTATACGCATCTTGACCCATATGATGGGCGATGGATGATCCTATATCCATCGGTGTTGGACATCAAGGATGGTATGCGGGTGCTCAGTGGAGACTGGGTACACTGGACGGACTCGCCGAGAACTCCCAGATGGTGATATACCACACGTCAGATGGCAGTTCTCCGGTGACACTGGTACAGGGTAGTCTGTAGACCCGAGATCGTCATAGAGTCTTGTGTGATTCCCACTGTGCTTTGATTTCCACCTTACCACGTCCAAGAGGGCGTGCGAAACGGTGGCTTTTGGGTGCAGTCCCGAATCACATGGAGGCAATGAGCGATAGGAGAGGATTCGTCTCTCCCGGTATAGGGAGTTGATGTTGTGTTGTGTTCGATTGGCTATAACTGGAAGTCCCTGGCCAGGGCTGATATAGAGATTTACTGGTAAGTGTTACCAGTAATTTCTCGACCCGTTATGAGCCTCACATCGACACGACTTATCGGTTACTGGGGTCTGACGTATACCACCCCTAGACTTGATATGCTACATATCAGACGAAGAGACCGGACTGTACGGGAGTGTTACTGATTGGATTCACAAGAGAACGTACAGGCTAGCTTGTTGATCTTCTGATCGCTCAATACCTGGGTGGCTGTTACGTTTAGCTGACCGCTTGCAGCTTGTGGGTGTTTGATATGATCATCACCTGTTACCGGCGTATTGACGATTCTTTAGAGTCCTACACAGAGATTTCTTGGCTCAGGCAAAACGGAGTAGAGGCACATATGTGATATGTGCAGGACCAAGGATAATGCGATATGAGATACCGTATTATATTCTCGCGATATTTAGATATGAACCGGGTCATCGGATCAAGTGTTGATTCGATGAATCGGTACATGATATATTAGTCGGTTATATTCGATATAGCCGGATTGTCGGATCAAGTGTTGATTCGATGATTTAATGTATAATAATATATATGATATATTGTATTACATTATCTAATATTGGCTCACTTTATTATTTCATTTTCTCACCGGGTAATACATTGATATATATGCGATATATGTTAATTGTATTATTTTCTTTTGTTGCAAATATATAATATATATGTGATATATATTATCGCAACATGATATGATTAATAATGGAACATGTTTAGTAGAGATTAAACAAGGTTAGGGTTTGATTAGGGTTAGCTCCTTCTTGCACCTTCTAGAAAGAATTCCTTTTGTCATGGTTAAGATATTATGGTTGATATCTATCCATGACTCATTCTTTAACCTAACCAAACCCTAGCCTTAGTTAATTCTCTACAAGGGTTATCCTTGTCATCCCTTGACCATGGTTCCATGATTATTCATATATTCATTTCTATTATTCATCACAAAAGGATTAACTCATTATTCATCATCTTCTTCTCTCTTAAGCTTTGAGAAAGCTTACTAGATTTTCCTTTTGTGATGTTTTCATGTGAGAATTTGATATAAAAAGAAAACATAAATACTACTCCACCATCCTCATCTAATCTAGCCCATTAGATTAGGGTGTTCACCTCATTAGAGTGAGAGAGCTTGAGTTATAGCAACTTCGACGTAGATCATCTGCGAAAAGGAATACTACAAGCTAGCATGGATCGTTCGAGTCGTGGAGCCTCTCTTGAGTCCGGGAGATCATGGATCGCTGTGAAGGGACTTCTACTCAGAGCTTATGAAGCGAAGGAGCGGACTACAAAGCTTGTAATCCCTCACACTTAGTAGTAAAGATGTTTACTTGCATGTTAAACCCTAATAATCTAGCAAAGATCCCGGCTTTGGGTTGTTCGGCACGTCTAATTTTTTATTCGGGCATGGTTGATTCCTTATGAACCCTCACAAGAGTGCCTAGGAACCCTACAGTAACGGGACAGAGTCATTCTTAACTCTTACATCTTGATCCGTGGTCCCAGGGGGTAACGGGACAGAACCACTCTTGGTTCACATATTCCTGATCCGTGGTCCCGGGGGGTAACGGGACATATCCTTTGAGTTATATGGAGGATTGCTCTAATTGATTTCAATAACTTTAGAGTAGATAACCCTATAGCACAGTTTAGACTACTCACTGCACTTCACCTGTATATATTCTGTCCACTGATCTATATTCATATTACTGTTACTGTTTATACTTCATGCCTGCATATTTCTTTACATCCTGCTTTCTTAGAATTATTGATATTATGACGCACTGACGTCTGGGTTTTGCATGGCCCAGATCCCTTATCCTTATTGCAGGCTGTCCAGGAGTATCTCGATCAACAAGCCGAGCAGTGAAGACCTGTTTGTAGTTTAGTTTAGTTTCTTTCAGTATTATTTTATTCCTGATGTGAGCCCATATTTTGGGACGTACATTCCAGTTTATTGTTGTTCATTGGATCTATTGCGTCCGCATTTTTATTCTTGACTCGTTATTCTGGCTCATGCACATGTATTAGATAGTTGTTTATTATTTCTACTGTTCTTGATATCTCTAGACAGCCGTAATGTGACTGTGGAGGGATCTTTCCTAACCACAGGTAGCATGGTTGGCTCTGTCACGTGCCGATCTTAGCGCACTCTGGGAAGCGGGGCGTGACAGTTTCAAAGCAACTAGCTCACGATGAGGCAGCACGAATCACCATCGCACAATCAGGTATCCTTCAGTCTTATCTTTCCGTGGTCATTTTAATTATTATGCTTTGACTGACGTTTTCTTTTACAACAGGTATCTCCGTCGAATAGGCCCTCGCAGCTTCCCTTAAGACTTTTGAAGAGGAAGAGAGGCTTCGCGCTTCGTTGGGCCTTAGTATATTTCGGCTCACTGTGCCTTCATTCACGTTTTTTATGCCTTCATTCACGTTTTTATGGGTAAACTAACTCTTCTTTTTCATCTTATTGCAGGGACTACCTCGACTCAAGTTATCCCGAGTGCAGTGCCAATCCTGCAAGGCGGCGCTGCAACGCTTCCAGGGCCAACTGCCGAAGTCCCGGTTCCCTCAGTATCGCCGAAAGAAACTTCGCTTAAACATCCAATGACGGACGCCATAGAGGTTCCAGAGGTAGAACTTGGTTCGGACGATGACGTCTCCTTGACGGAGGTCTTGAGGAGATCAGTTCTGGCGGCTCAGGCTGAAAGGAAGCGCAAGAGGCATGCAGCGAAAGAACGTGATGCCGCCTTGGCTGTAGGTGCAGGCTCGAGCACTGTTTCCCCTGTCCCTATTTCTCCAGAGGGTGCTCTGGGTGCCCTGTCTACCGCTTATAGACAGGCGGTACGCGTAGCTCGGGAAGCAATTGAAAAGCCTTCCCAAGGTAACGTAACACTGGGTCCTTTTATTAGAGTTTGATCTTAAGATTCTCATATATCATACCCTGCAGGGCCAAGTCCTTATGAGGAGGTGGTAGGTGAGATGACGGCAACCACCGAGCCTGAAGTAGCTACTCTCTCCCAGGAGTCCGGGACTGCTCCAATTGCCGCTTTTTCCACCTGTAGTTCCCTGCCATCACCTGGCATTGCCAGTGTCACGACGGCTCTCGTGGAATCAGGGGACGAAGCCACGGGCGGAGAGACCATCCCCCCGAATGAGATCAAAGAAGTCACGACGCTTGGTGATGCTTCCGTCGCAGTTTTGGCTGATGACATGTCTGGTAGGTCTCGGGTCGCTGCATTCTTTTCGTTTTGCAATCCCTTTGGGTCCCTTCTGATGACATTTGTTCCTTTTGAATGTAGGTGTGGTGAGCACTGAGGTTGTGCCATCTGAAGAAGCATCACCAGCTGCCGCTCTGACGGTCGCTGTCCCTTCGTCTCCTCTTATATCCTGTCAAATGCTGGATGGTATGGGTTTGCGATTAATTTAGATCGGGGACAGCATCTTTCATGTACTGACTATGTATCATCGTAATCTTGCAGGAGTTCTCTTTGATCATTTTTATCAAGTTTTGAACCCGCACTTCTCCTTCCAGCCGGAAATTAGTCTGCCTGATGGTGCCGGTGAGTATCTTTTCTAACCGACGTCTTTTCTTTTCTTTAAAGGGTGACCCTTCCGTTGTTAACTTTAAATTGATTACAGCATAAAAAATTGAAGGAGGGGACGAGAGAATCGTCGCGCCACCAGTACTCCAAGCTCTGCCACCTGCCACAGCCGATATAGCAGCCTTCATCGCTCTTGCATCTTCTTTATCTCTTAAGCCGATATCTGACTATGATTTGTTTTGCAGCAATCACACCGACTCCAGCTCCCTTCGAGTCTCAGATTCCCATGCCGGCTGGGCCTTTTGCTAAACGCCCTTCTTCCAGGGGTGCTGCGAATGTTAAGCGAGTTCGTTGAGGACCTTGATGATGAGGCCCCCACATTTGCTGCAGATTTTTCTGCCGAGGTTAATCCCATGCTGGTGATGCTCGTGCACTTCCATAGCGAGGGCGTCTTCGAGTCTTGGGTTAATCATTGCAGGAAGATTGAGGCATGTCTGTATGGGATTGAGCTCAGGTGTCTGTAGGGTGTTTTTCGTCACCCCATTGAGATGGGAATACGCGCGCGCTTGTCAGGCGCATTACAGATTCCCCCTGTCTAGGGTAGGCTGGGGTTTATTGATTGTGGGGATCCGAATCTCCGACAGCCGCGGACTAAGCTGCCGTTAATTACCCCTCGCATTTGGAGTGAGAGAACCTCCGATTGACGGGTTAAACTGGTCATGCTAACTCAATGTGCAGTGTTGTGTTTTGAAGGGGTTTTGGACATATCGGGGGCCCTGCAGAGTTTTTGTGGGAGGGAGAGTGTTGTAGAGTATGTGTGTGTGTGTGTATACATACATACATATATATATATATATATATATATAAAGAAAAGGAAAGGGTATCCAGAGGATGCGTGGAAAAAAGCGCCAGCGCTTTGGGTGCTAGCGCTTTGAGCGCAAGAGCGCTAGCGTTTTGAGCGTTAGCACCCCACGTGCCAGGCACATGGGGTGCTAACGCTCAAAGCGCTTTGAGCGCAAGAGCGCTAGCGTTTTGAGCGTTAGCACCCCACGTGCCAGGCACGTGGACGCTCGGGCGCTAGCGCTCTGAGCGCAAGAGCGCTAACGCTTTGAACGCTAGCGCCCCACGTGTCAGCACGTGGGCGCTCGGGTGCTAGCGCTTTGGGCGCTAGCGCTATGAGCACAAGAGTGCTAGCGCTTTGAACGCTAGCGCCCCACGTGTCAGCACGTGGGCGTTCGGGCCCTAGCGCTTTGGGCGCTAGCGCTCTGAGCGCAAGAGCGCTAACGCTCCACGTGTCAACACGTGGGCGCTCGGGCGCTAAAAGCGACTTGGTCCCTGCAATGGGAGTTGTACTCCCAGAAATGAGCACTTATTATTCTCTCTGTGTGTGTGTGTGTGTGTGTGTATATATATATATATGAGGAGTTAAACTCCTAGGATATTTTGAAGCTGATGAAGGGGTTTCTCCCCTTGAGCCCTAGTTCTTCCCCAAAGTGGGGTCTCTGAAGATGGGTCTCCTTCTTCCTCCTCTGTTGGCAGGATCTTGAAGATCAAGTGATGTGAGATTTTAAAAATCTCTTTTTTTTAAGATCTAATGGTAGATCCAAGTTCCCCTTCGTGGTTTTTGTGGTGAAAAACTATTTAGTTTTGAAAAAGGAAGAGTAAAACTCTTGATTTAATTTAAAAAAAAGAAGAAGGTTTTAGAACCTTGAGGAAGGAGAGAGAGGCATATGCCCTAATTTTTGGGGAATGGAAAGTCTATGCTTTATTCATCATCATGTTGTCTTATATAGGCTTACACATTTACATATAGCCCCTTGGACTTTACAAAATGGCATTTTGCCCATCCTATGGCTCATGTGTCATTTCTTTTTGCACATAAGCCATGGGCTTACAAAAATTTGGCTTTATGCCCATTTTGTTTACATCATGCATAAAAAATTACATAAAAATTATTTATTACATGATTTCATTTTGGCATGGGGGAGGGCCGACCGCTTCATGTTCGGACTCGACCTGGGCATGGGCCTACTTGGCTTGGGGTTGACTTTGACTTTGACTTGGTTAACCGCGGTGCAATTTTCGACTTCAGCAGCGTCCTGCTCTGGAGGTGTTGGCTTTGAACTCCCAGCGAGCTGCATGGGTTGAGCAGAGCGTTCCATTCCTTCGCCATTTCGAATGAGAGGCGACCCTTAAGCGAAAGGAACGTGAGGCGACTTCCGCTGAATTTGTCCAACTGCGCGCCGAGGTCACAGCGAATGCTGTACAGCTGAACTCCATCTTTGAAAACCTTCAACGATGTATTTCTGACGGGCTGGTGCTGAGGAAGAAACTTGATCTTACTGAGCAGGTTGCGCAGAGTCAGGAGGCTGCCCAGCAGGAGATTGATGAGAAACTTTCATCCTATCTGCAGCAATGGGCCCAAGTCGAAGAAGAGCTGGCCGCGGTGGCTGATCGTGAAAAGGAGTTGAGAGGGGTGCGCGAGCAACTGACTGATTTATTGAAAACGCCTCCTTCTCAGTAGCTGCTTTTGTATCAATTAAACATTTGTAATTTTTGAATAACATGTATCCATTTTTTATTCTTTTATATGATTCATCTTGTACTCTATTGAATTTATAAATAAAAGATACACATTTCTTTCTCCCATTGTTACTTTCTTCTCTTTGCTGTGTTATTGCCATGTGATTTTAGCAAGTGTGGCCTGTAGATAGTAGGTAGCTGTCCATCTTGGACTCTTTGCAGGATAGCGATGGCTTAGGAAACAGGTTCAGATCTGCTGTCTAAGACTTTTCAATTTTATGAGCCATGAGGGTCTCATAAAGATTTTTCTTCCTACAAGTCGAGAGGATCTCGTATGTGTATTTTCTCCTTAGGAATCGTGAGGATTCCTAAGTGTGTTTTCTCTTAAGAGTAGTAAGGATCTCACAAGAGAATTTTCTTCCTTACAAGTCGAGAGGACTCGTAAGTGATTGATGAGTTGACCTATTCCCGAGTCAAAGCATTGCTTCGACGGGAAGGTCGAGGGTTGACTTTGGCCGTTTTCCACGGGGTCAGGATTGACTTTAGCCGTGTTCCATGGGGTCAGGGGTTGGCTTTGGCCATACAGGGTCAGGATTGACTTTAGCCATACGGGGTCAGGATTGACTTTAGCCATATGGGGTCAGGATTGACTCTCGATTGTCTGTGCACTGCCGAGTCCTGGAACTGGGAACTTTGTCGCGGCTCAGCTTTGATTGTCGCGTCCGGATCCTGCTGGAATGAGGAGGAACGCTGTTGTGGGTCTCCAGGATGTAGATGCGGCCGTCAAGACTTGGAACTAGGGACTCTGTCGTGGCTCCGCTTTGCTAACGTTGCGTCTGCTGTAACGAGACGAATGTCGAGGTGGTCTCTAGGTTGTCTGTGAACCGTCGAGATTTGGAACTAGGGACTTTGCCATGGCTCCGAGATAGTCTCTAGGCTGTCTGTGAACCTTCGAGATTTGGAATGAGGGAACTTTGCCATGGCTCCGTTTGTTGACGTCATATCTGCTTCTGATTGGAACGAAAAGGAAAGCTGTTGTTGATCTCCAGGTTGTAGATGTTGCCATCGAGACTTAGCCCTCTTTCTAATGGAGCCTAGTGAGATGATATGATTCCCTCTTTGTTTGTGCCCCTGGATTGTATACAGGGATCGATGTGATCTCATCTGTAGGGTAAAAAGTTTCGTTTCATTTTTTTTATTTCTTTCCGCGATGCTCTATCCTTTCAGCTTTTTATATCGCGAAAGTCGCGATTGTCCAATCATTTCGGCTATTTTTCGCGGTGCACAATCATTTCGGCTATATTTTTTTTTACTCGCTGTGTTTTTTTATTGCAAGTTGCCCAATCATTTCGGCTATTTTGTATGCATATATTTTACTTACTGATTTTTTTGCAAGTTGCCCCATCATTTCGGCTATTTCATATGCATTTTTGGCTCGCTGATTTTTTATCGCGATTATGGAACTTGGAATTTGATGCTAGTCTTAGCATCAGCATCGCTGCGACTGGAATATTTCCATGAGCGAATCATCATTTGCCGTGAAAGGACTTGGAATTTTATTCCGATTCAGGCATCAGCATCGCTACAACTGGGACATTGCCAGGAGCGAAGCATCATCTGTCTTTGTCGATTTAAATAAAGATGGCTTAGCAAACAGGGTTAAGATCGTGTCAACTAAGTATTTTGACTTCTTGAGCCGTAAGGGTCTCATGAAGGTGTTTCACACTACGAGTCGTGAAGATCTCGTAAGTGCATTTTCTCCTTAAAAATCGTGAGGATTCTTAAGTGTATATTCTCTTATAAGTCGTAAGGATCTTACAAGAGTGTTTTCTCCTTATAAGTCGAGAGGACTTACAAGGGTCGTTCACCATGTGAGCATATCCCTAGTCGCTGGTGGGACTCTGTTAGGGAAATGTTTATTCGTGCCCGTGGATTGTATACAAGGATCAGCATTGAACCGCTTGTAGGGAAAAATCGGGGTGTATGACGCCTTAAGAACAGGTTCAGATTCCTGTAGCTTAAGGCTTTTGAATCCTATGAGCCGTGAGGGTCTCAAAGGGGAATTCTCCTTACGAGTCATGAGGATCTCGTTAGTGTGTTTTTTCCTTAGGAATCGTGGGGATTCCTAAGTGTGTTGCTCCCTTGTGAGTCGTAAGGATCTCACGCGGGTATTTTCTCCTTACAGGGTCGAGAGGACCTTGCAAGTGTCTTTTAATGAGACTGCGCCCTTTCGGGTTTTCACAAACTCGCCAGTAGTCCTGCTGTTTTTACTCACGGAGCCCTTTCAGGTTTTCATCCCTGCCCATCTCGCTTATAGACGTACCGTTTTTTTCTTTTCTTTTCTTTTTTTTTGCGTCAGCCTTGTGATACTGCGGTCTGTAATAGTTTATAGACGTCTCGGTCAGTAGTTAGTTTTAGGACATTTCGGTCCATTGTTAGTTTAGGGACGTTTCGGTCCGTAGTTAGTTTTAGGACATTTCGGTCCATCGTTAGTTTAGGGAAGTTTCGGTCCGTCGCACGTTTTCGAGGCGAGGTTTCGTCGGATACTACATATAGAATTCAGGCTTGTGAAGATAGCGAGCGGATATAGGCGTCGTCATCTATCGTTGACCTAGGCCGTGACTAGTCAGGCGTAGTATTTTTTCAAGAACCGACCGTTTATTGGCCTGAAGGGTCTTTCACCTTGCATATCCATGAGCAAATAAGCCCCACCTTGGTAGACTTTGTCTATGATGTACGGGCCCTCATAGTTCGGCTTGAATTTTCCCCGTTTGGCACAATTGGGGATCATAGGTCTTTTGACCACTAGCATGAGTTCTCCTTGGCGGAATGTTCTCGGCCTAGTCAATCTCTCGTATGAGCGCGTCATCTTTGCTTTGTAAGCCTCCAAGTTTTGTTACGCTCTGAGACGAGTTTCATCGAGGGAGTTGAGCTCCTCAAGCCGAAGATGAGCATTCTCCTTGTCTGTTAGCTCGTAATGAAATGCCACTAAAAGAGAGGGTAACTCTATCTCCAAGGGAAGTACTGCTTCAGCGCCGAACACCAATGCATACGGCGTTGTGTTTGTGGCCGTTTTGAACATGGTCCGATACGCCCAGAGAGCTTCATGCAGTCTCTCGTGCCAGTCCTTCTTATTTTTGGACACCGTCTTTTTCACGATCTTCGCCAAGGTCTTATTGAAAGCCTCAGCCAGACCGTTAGCTCAGGGATTATAGACCGAAGAGTATCTCCAGTCTATGTTATGTTGTTGTGCGAAGCGACTGATCTTATGGCTTCTGTAGGCTGGTCCGTTATCGGAGATAATCCGTCGCGGAGTGCTGAACCGATAAATGACATGTGTCTTGAAGAAATGGAGGATATTCTCCGTCTTCACTTCTCTTAACGGCACTGCTTCTACCCACTTGGAGAAGTAATCAGTTGTCGCCAATATGAAGCGATGTCCTCTGGACGATGCTGGTTCAATGGGCCCGATTATGTCAGTTCCCCACATTTTGAACGGCCAGCTAGCCACTGTTGGGTGTAGTGGATTTGGATGCTGGTGGATGAAGTCTCCATGAATCTGGCACGAATGGCATTGCTTCGCGTATTCAAGGCAGTCCTGAATCATCGTGGGCCAATAGTAGCCCATTCTTTTGATCTTCAGCTTCATCTTTGGCCCGGCTTGATGAGATCCGCAGAGTCCATCGTGAGTTTCTTGGACGACTTTCCTCCCTTCTTCTGGTCCCAGGCATCTTAGCCACAGAGAGTCGAACGATCTCTTATACAGCGTGTCATTGACGAAGGCGAAGGCTAGAGCTCGTTTCATGAGATGATGTCTTGAGGACGCATCTTCAGGTGTTCGACGGGATTTGAAGTAGTCTATAAAGACTTCTCTCCAATCCTTAGCCTTTTCCTGGTCTTTTATTTGTAGGGCCGTTTTCTCGGTCGCTCCCTTTTCTTCGGACGACTCTGAAGATATTTCTGCCGGTGCGAGAACCCGACGACTTTGCACAACGATCCTCATGTCATCGAGGTTCTCGTCGGCCAGTTCTTTAGCGAGCTTGGCTAATGCATCCGCTTTGCTATTTTCCGCACGCGGTATTCTTTCCAGGGTGTAGGAGGGAATTTGAGTCAGCAATTGTTGCACTCTCTCACCGTACCTTACCAACTCTGGTTTGCACGTTTGATAGTCACCGTTTACTTGGCTAACGATCAGCTGAGAGTCTCCGTATATGAGGAGGTTTTCAATTCCCATGTTGACAGCGATCTCAAGACCTGCTATCAAAGCTTCATATTCGGCTTCATTGTTCGTCCTTGGCTTTGTAAGGGAGAAGGCAAAACGCATTACTTGTGGAGTCACGAAGATGAGGCCTACCCCAGATTTGATTATGGGGGAGCTGTGCTTTCGCTTCTTCATGGAAGATGCTCTATCGAAGTAGAGATCCCATCGGGTATCACTTTCTCCTCTCTCCCTGTCGATCGTGTCAAACGCGTGCTCGTCTGGCAATTCACAATTTAAAGGTGAGTCGGCAGGTATCGGATGCTCGGCGAGAAAGTCGGCGATGGCCTGGCCTTTCACTGCCTTGAGAGGTCGATAGGTTATCGAGAATTCCATTAAGAATAGGGCCCATTTAGCGAGCCGCCCTGTTAGTATGGCTCTTGACATCAAATATTTGAGAAGATCCACCTTTGATATGAGATGGACCTCATGCGCCAACGCATAGTGCCTGAGCTTCGTTATCACGAAGATCAACGCCAGGCAGTGTTTTTCAATGGGAGAGTAATTATTTTCTGCCCCCATGAGAACTCGACTAAAATAGTAGAGGTCTCTCTCCTTCCCTTGGTCATTTTCTTGTGCCCATAATGCGCCTAGAGAACCCTCAAGGGCGGTTGAATATAGAATGAGAGGCTTTCCCTTGACCAGAGTGGTTAGCACCGGAGTATTCTGCAGATATTGATTGATTTCGACCAGTGCGCTTTGGCATTTGCGATCCTAAACGAACAAGATTCCCTTCTTCATCAAGTGACTGTAGGGACGACATTTGCCGGAGAGGTTGGTTATGAACCGCCGAATATACGCGAGCTTCCCATGGAAAGACCGCGGTTGCTTGAGAGTTCTTGGCGGGGGAATTTCCATGATCGCCTTGATCTTGGACGGGTCTATTTCGATGCCTCGATGTCGTACGATGAATCCTAGGAATTTGCCCGAGGAAACTCCGAACGCGCATTTCAGAGGGTTCATCTTCAAGTTGTATTTCCGAAGACGTTGGAACACTATTTTTAGGTGTTCCCAATGCCCCTCGTGCGATTTGCTTTTCACCACAAGGTCGTCGATATAGCATTCGACGACTTCATGTATGAGGTCATCGAAAATTTTCGCCATGGCCCTCTGATAGGTGGCACCTGCGTTCTTCAGACCGAAAGGCATCACTTTGTAGCAGAATATGCCCAGAGGAGTCCGGAAAGCAGTATGTCTCTGGTCTTCGGGATGCATCTTTATTTGATTGTACCCTGACGAGCCATCCATGAAGGAGAAGACTTCGTGAGTGGACGTGTTGTCTATCATCAGCTCGGTGACCGGTACGGGAAAATCGTCTTTCGGACAAGCTTTGTTAAAGTCCCGAAAGTCCACGCAGTTGCACACCGTCCCGTTCTTCTTCATCACTGGGACGATGTTGGCGATCCAGTCAGGATACTGAACTTCTTGGATGAAGCCGAAGTCGATTAGCTTCTTGACCTCAGCATTGATGCACATCTCAAGTTCGAGCCGCATTCTTCTCGGCGCTTGTTTGACCGTCTTGATGTCCGGAGATATCGCCAATTTGTGCACAGCTACTTCTGGATCTAGTCCTGACATTTCGGAGTAGTTCCATGCGAAATAGTCTTTATACTGTATTAGCACGTCTCTGAGCGTAGCCACCTTTTCTTCAGACAACAGCTCACTGACGAACGTCGGCCGTGGGTCATTTACCGTTCCCATGTAAATTTTTTCTGAGGTTATCTGCAGTAGTATGTATCCCATATTCCAGCTCTTTTAGCGCTGGTGGAAATTCTGAGATCACCCCGTCTTCATCCTCATTTTCGAAGCACCAGGTGAGGTCATCCATATCCTAGCCTATTCCTTCTTCTGACAGCGTTATCGCGTGACAGGTACGAGATCGTTTCCAAGACCGATGTTGATCTAGTTCTACTCTTGCTATGTGCGTTGCTTTCGGCACATGCCTTTGCGGTGGGGCTACCCTCCAACTGTCGGATAGAGCGAATCTGCCGAGTTGGTATTGGTCTTCAACCGAGTTTTTGAATGTAAAGCAGTCTTCGAGAGGATATCCTATCGCTCGGTGATAAGAGCAATAATCCGGGTGAGAGACCTCGTCTGCTTGTTCGGGGTGTTTAGACTCCGGAAGCGTAATCATTTGATGTTTTATGACAAAATCGAATATCTTTCTTGTCTTGTCTTGGGGAAAAGAATATGCTCGACCCATTTTCTTTATAAGATACGGATCCTAGCTGCTCAATTTCCGATCGCGTGGTTTTTTGGACCCGCTTTGCTGCTGTCGAACGTTTTTTCCGTTCTTCAGTTTATTTTTGCCTCCACGTCGAGTCTTCCGTATGACGGTCTGACGACGAAGGGCATCGTCATTTTCCGTAGCCTGCTGAAGGAGGCGCTGCGTTCTGGCTTTTTCATAGATGGCCATTTCGCGGCTATGGTCATCCCTGACCTTTTGACCCGCTTCTCTTATTAGTTTGTCCATCTGTTCTTCAAATGACGGACGTGGCATTTTCATGGTGGAACCTTGTTTTGGATCAGGGTTAGCGTCTTCTAACAGAGCATCTCCTTCTTCATCGAAATCATGTATGACGTAGCAGCCCTGAAATCGTTCCCGTTTCTTGGATTGAATATATCCAAGCCCGATCGTTTCCATTCTCCTGTTGGACAATTTTCGCTGAGCTCCGAGGACGTTCCAGATCCTGTTATAGAACTGAGCTTGTCGAGCAGTCTGTTTAAAGGGTATGCTTTGGCGCCTTGACAGCCTTTTTAATCCTTCTCTGTAGTATCTAGGCAGACGGATGAGCTGGAGCCTGTCAAGCATAGAATCGGCACCATACCAGATTTCTTTTTCCACTTTGGTTTCCATGGATCGATAAAAGAGGATTGCCTTTTTATCTTTCCGCCTGGGAGGGACGTAGAACGTCTGCAGCTTTTGTACACTATAGGTATCAAGTGGGTCGACCTCTTTGTAGTGCCGCCGCGGAACCATGGCGATTTGCAAACTCCGTTCATCGCCAGTGAAGGCTTGTATTGATGGCCGGACCGAGAATACTGCATTGATCTCATCTTCAGAGTTGCTACCGAAGACCAACATAGGGGGTAGACGGTCCCGGTTTGTTGTATTGGGGAGGTCCTGAATAGACTATCTCTTCCTCCTCCTCAGTATCGCTCCCGAAGACCGGAATGGTGGTGATGGCTTTTTGCTTATTCTCCGGCTTATGGCACCTTTCCGTGTCTTCAAAGTCTGGTAAGAAGTACTTTGCATCTTCGTATTTTCGGACTCCATTCACGAAGAATGGGTTCAGCTCCCCTGTCACGGTATACTCGAGACCATCCTTGAAATACTTCATACACTGATGTTGTGTAGAAGGGATGATGTTGTACTCGTGTAACCAAGGTCTGCCGAGCAAAGCGTTGTAGTATGTTTTGGCGTCAATGACATGAAATTTGATGTCAGTGACGAGCAACCCAAAGCATAATATCAGAATTACAGACCCGAGCGTCCGTGATGACTGGGAGTCGAATCCGAAGATAGTGATTTTATCCCGGGCGAGGTGTTGAACGCTCATCCAAATCTCTTTCAACAATCTCACATTGAGAAGGTTGACGGAGGATCCATTGTCGACCAGGATCTTCCCTATCTTGATGTCATGGCAGTATCCGGTGACACACAAGGGACGGTTGTGCTCGCACATTCCGAGAAGGAGATCTTCATCGCCGAAAGAGATGTCAGGGGTGTGCACTTCTTCCAGCTCATCCTTCATCTTTTCTTCGGCAAAGAAAGCTTAAAACTGGTTAGGTTCTTATAGTGCCTTGATCAGAGAATCTCCCGCCTCTTTGGATAGCAGAAGGGCATCAAGAATGCTTAGCTGTGAGGGTATCTTCCTCAGGTGTGCCAGAAAGTTGTAATCCACCTTGCTTTTCTTGGGCGGGTCCTTGGCTGCCAGCTTTTCGACGATTCGGTCATCGAGGGTGATATCCTCAGGCACCTTTTCTTTCCCCTTATACTTTTTGTTCGATCCCTTGTTTACGGGTCCGAGATTCTTTTCACGTAGCGTGCGATTGCACAGCTGAATGTTCTCGCAGGTCTTCATCTCTTCTGTTTCAGAGATGGATTCCTTGAAGAGAGGGCCGAGGGCTATTTCTTCATCAGAATCACTCCCGAAGGTGGGAACTTGCGATCCCCTGGAACCAACCATGTGACATTCACCGGCAGTTCTTTTATGCTCATCTGTTGTGCTTCTTTGTTCCCGACGAGTTTTGCGCTTCATCCGCTTGAAATGCTACCGATGAGCAACGTATCCCTGCCACCAATTTTTAAAGGCGTTGCATTCTTCAGTAGGGTGTGTGGTCCTCCGATGGTACAAACAGTACTTTGGATGTGCATCCTCTTCGTTAAGGTGTATCCTATCAGGAGTATTTCCTTCGGAGGGTGGCAGTTTCATTCCCATCGATATGGCTTTGGCGAACCTTTTTCTTGTCTTGAACCTGCTTTTGTCTGCGGTTGATGTGCTTTGATCTGGTGGGAGTGTTTTTAGTCTTTCGTCCAGTCGCCAGCGTTTGGATTTTTCGAATATGGCCAGTTCGCGCTCTCGATCAGCTTTACTTTTCTGACGGGCTTCATTCAGGAATACGTCAATCATCTCGTCAAACGGTTCTAGGAGTTCAGGCTCAGGATCTGCCCCCAGTTTCTCTGCATCCGGAGCTTCTTCACCATTTATTAATGAGTGAGAGATCACGCGGCAGCTTGCCACATAATCCTCAGGCTCATCTGATGATTCTTCTCCCTCATCTTCGTCGACATCTCCATCTTCAAGGATGTGGTTGAGGAATTCTTGGAGTGTGACTGGAGTTCGCGCCTTCTGGTTATATTCTTCCAGCGCGTCAATATGTTTTTGCAGGTTCGAGCGCTTGTCATCAGGCTTCACGGGCTTTTTGGTCTTCTTCTTCTTCTTCGAAGACTTTGACGGCTTGGCAGGGGCGTTTTGGTTATCGCTACCAATTCTTGGCGTCGGGCGTGGCTTCAGCATTCCCTCGACGACCTCGGGTTCTAGCGGACTTTTCCATCTGATTGCCGGGCATGTTTGGAGATCCTTCAGCATTCTTTTCGTTTTGGCTGAAAGAGCGACCTCTCATGGAGCTTCTTCTATAATAGAGCACGATACCCCCGGTGTGTCCCCCCTTTTAAGAGCGTGCGGTTGAGGCGGGCTTACTTTCCAATTCTCAGACAGTGTGAATTTGCCCTGTTGGTATTGGTCTTCAATCCAGCCTTTGAAGACGAAGCAATCTTCGATTGGATGGCCTATTACTTGGTGATAGGGGCAATAATTGGGATTATTGGCCTCACCGTGTTGCAATGGGCGTTTTGGATCCGGCAAGGTGATGAGCCCATTGCGCACCGCCAGCTTGAACAGTTTCCTCGTTTTATCCCGGGGAAATGAATAAGGGAGCTTCCGTTTCTCATTAAAGAATCGCCGTCTCTCGTCTTAGTGATCAGTTAGTTTTGGACCACTGGACTGCTACTGAGCATTGGCGACGAAGGTCGCTTTCCCTTTCCCCTTTTCGTTTCAAGGCTCCACCTTCGAAAAAGATGGTCTATGACCCATCTGATCTATTTGGGCCAGCTTTTCAATCAAGGCCTGGAAGGTAGTTGGCTTGAAGAACATCATGAACTGGGATATGGTCGCCTGCGGATCAAGAGTACCCACGAACATGCCTACCGCAGGCGCTTTTTCGATACGCTGCTCGCATTTTGACCATAGATTCCACCACCGTATCACGTACTGCACCGATGTTTCGCTCGGCTTCACACTGGCGTTAATTAATGCTGTGATGGGGGTGCGTTCGCTAGAGCTTGCGAACCTTTGTGTAAACAGTAACTCCATTTCTGCAAATGTCTTAACGGAGTCATTCGGGAGCTCAGAGTACCATTCAAACGCTGTCTCCGACAAGCTGCCAACAAACTGGCGAAGCAGTAGCTTATCGTCACCTCCGGTGTTGCCGTACAGAGCCCTGAATTGAGCCACGTGTTGGTGTGGATTTCCCATCCCCTTATATACGTGGAAATCGACTAGCGTCCGAACGATTGCATGTTATACTGGACAGAGGAGGATAAGAAGTTGGAAAACTGTAAAACTCATAACTTATCTAGGTGGATTGTCTCTCGAAGGGATAACGGTGAAGATGAGTTTACACTCAATGCTCCTAGACGGATTCCAGCAAACGTTTTGCGATACTTCTCAATCAAGTATATACTTCGGCGCTTATTTCTGTCAACCAAAACCGCTGATAGCATGTCATGGCATGCAAATGGTCGCACTAAGGACAGAGTCCTGCGTCATCCAACTGATGGTGAAGAGTGGAAATGCTTTGATGCCCTTTATAAAGATTTTGCTGCGGATTCCCGTAATATTAGGCTTGGTTTATCTGCAGATGATATGGAGCCGTTCAGCCATGGTGCAAATCACAGTATATGGCATGTTACACTTGTCATTTAAATCTACCTCCATGCATAAGTATGAAGCATTCTTACATACAGATACCCTTATTGATCCTTAGAAGTACATCTGTCACGGTTCACTTCCCTAAGTACGAAAATTTCAGGACGTAACAAAGCCAGCCATGCTACCTACGGTAAAGAAACATCTTTCCATGGTCATATTAAGGCTGTCAATCAGTAATCAAGAACAATAAATTACTAAATTTATCTATCACATGTCCAATAGCCGCAAAAACAATAACTGGAAAAGATAGCAGAAGCAATAAAGATCCAAGTTAAACTAACCAGCATAAGAGCTATATCAATGAGGTGATCCTCACTGATCAGAGATCCTGTTGAATACTCACATGCTATGTCAAGTATCTGGGTCATGCAAAATCCAGACGTCAGTGCGTCATAATATCAATAATAATAGTATAATCATATCAGGATGCTATACAAAATGATATGAGTGTAAATCATAATCGCAAGTATAAACACAGTGGCTATAGGCGTGTCATGTGTATCATAAAGTCTATGTTTCTAGGTTATCTATTTTACAAGTCTTTGAAATCAATTAATGTAATTCTCATTGTAACTTAACAGTATATATCCTGTTCATACCCTCATGAGACCACGACACAATATATCCCGTTCATACCCTCAGGGACCACGACACAATAAACAATGATTATTCCGTTCACGTCCGGAATCATGGCAATCAATAATAATATTCTCTTGAGTTACGTTTCGGTTACATTCTTGATTTTCCATTTCCCCCGGGTTTTGTGTTCATGTCAAGTATTAATAGAATGTCTACCTAATGCCAACACAGGAACAATCGTGTACAGGTCCTGTCTAGCAAGATAATAAGTCATGTTAATCAGGATAATAGTCGAGATTGTTGGCATCGGTAAGTATTACAGGCAACAGGTATTAACATGATAACAAAAATAGTACAGTCTAGCACGTTACAAACATGTCAATGATAACATAATCATATCATGTACAAGACCAAGATAATAGTGTTAACAGGGATAACATATTCAATCCAATTAATAACTATAAAAGCGGTATTGATTAACCATGCACAAGAAAGTTTCGTTCAGAAATTCAGCGTCATCCTGATTTGTAAAATAATTTAAAAATAACAAATGTCCTCCAAAAGGGACGTGTCATATACCAAAACAAAGCTAATTCAATAAGATTTTCATTTTTATAAGTTAAAATATCTCAGGATGTTCTTACAAAAAGTTATGAACGTTTGAAATTGAAAGTTTGCTGCTGAAATTTCCCTAGACAGCAGTTCATAGGTACTTTCATTTATAGTTTACGTTATTTAAACAATTTATTTTGCAAGTGAATATTTCACAAGGTTATAGTATTATGAGTTATCTTCGTAACGAACTAAATAGCATGTGCTAATGATTTTTTTATGATTTATAATGAATTTTTTAAGGTAAGGTGTACAGTAAATTCCCGATTTGTCATATCCGCCTAGCGACGACGTTTCATATGTAAACTATAATATTTTCAAACTATATTTTGCATAACGTTAAAAAATGCAGATTATAAACTAATTAATGATATATGGATTATATAGATATAAACGGTATACTGATAATAATAAGAAATATTATGACGATATATATATTTATAGATATAATTATAGTATGTCGCAAGTTATAAACTTGCATACACTATATATTATAAAACTGATTAACGTTAAATAACTACGGTGTATAAATTATATAGATATAGTTATATGATAATAATAATAATAATAGTACGACAACATTTAAATAAATTACGTAAAGCATAGCATGTAGCAAGTTGTAAACTTGCCTCGAAACAAACGCGATGCGGAAGCAACACGACGCTATACAAATCAAAACCAAGTTTTGATGGCTCGGTTAAAGTTTTAGGATGTGGCTGGAATTGCGTCAGCGAGAATGGGTGTGGGCTTGAAGAATGAAGAAGGAGAATATATAAATTTATGAGGGAGGGATTTAGTTAGAGGAGAGAGAGAGAAAAATGTTATGTGGAGGGAGAGAGACAGAGACAAAGAGGTTTTTTGTTTAATATAAAAATATATAGTATAGTTTAAATTATTTTATAAATATATATTAGTTTTAATGTACATAGATAATATCAAATTACAACCAATCTCCACTAAAATCTCATCAAAAATATATTTTGGAAAATAATTCACATACGTAAACTTCTCAATCATAATACAAGAATATATTTTAAATAACTCATACCCCTAATTTAAAATTTAAAAGGATTCTAAAAATATATCTAGATTTAGTAAATATTTGATATCAGATATCTTAAGAATTAAATGTAAAAAAATAAAAGCAAAATAAGATATGGGATGACAACCATATGATGACAGTTAACAAAATATGACTTATCCTTAATTTGTAGCTACTAAAAGATATATGATATATATATATATATATATATATATTATACTAGATTCACATAGATCCAGTTTACTGATAAATATCAGATACAATTTAGCACCATACTGGATTTCACACATGCGGGTCGGGTCAAATAACCACTACTACTATTCGAATCACTCGCAACCCAAAATAATAAAATAGAAGAAATATAAAGTAAGTGTTAAAATACCAATTAATGTCGTATAACCATACTAGGGTGTTATATTATACCCAACTACAAAAAAATTTCGTTCTCGAAATTCATGAAACAGGAAAAAATAAGAAGATACGGATCTAAGAAAAGAGATGAGGAAACTTTCGTCGAATCTCATCTTCACGTTTCCAAGTAGATTCTCCATGCGAATGATTTCCCATGATACAAGCACTAGAGTGATCACCCTACTTCTTGAGAACATTTTCTCGTCGATCCACAATTTCCATTGTTGCCCTTTATAAGTCAAATCTTCTCTCATTGTCAATTCCGAGTGATCAAGGACATGCGTCTCATCTCGAACATACTTGCAGAGTTAAGATACATGAAACACGCCATGAACACCTGCCAAGAATGGTGGTAGGGCCGATCGATAAGCTACCTCTCCAACACGCTCAATGATATCGAAAGGCCCCACGAAGCGAGGACTATGCTTGCCTCGACTACCAAATCGGATTACTCCCCTAGTCGGTGATATCTTAAGAACACAGATCACCAACAGCAAACTCCAAAGGTTTTCTTCCAGTATCAGCCCAACTTTTCTGTCGATCATGTGCCACCTTCATATGATCGTGGATCAAGCTAACTTTCTTCACTGTTTGCACAATGAGATCTGGTCCGAACAATCTTATTTCTCTAATATCGTCCCAATAGACCGGCGAGCGACACTTACGACCATACAATACTTCAAATGGAGCCATCTGTATAGTCGCCTGAAAGCTGTATAGTAAGAAAACTCTACTAAATGCAAATGATCCTCTCACGAACCCTTGAAGTCTAACATGCACGCTCTCAACATATTTTCAAGAGTTTAGATCATTCTCTCGGACAGTCCATCTGTCTGACGATGATAAGCCATACTAAACTTCAAGCGAGTTCCCAAAAATTCTTGTAGACTCCTCCAAAAATGAGATAGGAACCGGGTGTCACGATCAAAAACAATACTCACTGGTACTCTATGCAATCTCACAATCTCTTGCATGTACCACTCTGCCAACGCTTCCATCGACTGACCAACTCGGAATGGTATGAAATGAGCTGCCTTGGTCAATTGATCAACAATCACCCAAATTGCGTTATTTTCCTTTGGACTCCGTGGTAAGGCTGTCATGAAATCCATGGTTATAAGTTCCCACTTCTATTGAGGAATCGGAAGTGGTTGCAACAAACCAGCCACCCTTTGATTTTCAGCCTTAACTTGCTGACATACCAAGCACCTTGATACGTAGCGAGCAATCTCTCATTTCATATCTTCACACCAAAAATGTTGTCGCAAGTCTTTATATATTTCGTGCCTCCCGGATGTACTGACTATGTGGAACTATGAGTCTCATTCATGACTTCTTCATGAATATCTCCTTTAGGCACACAAAAACGACTTCCATATCTTAACGAGCCATCTTCATGAATCAATAAATCTGTTCTAAGTCCCGCTTCCACTTGTTCTCGAAACTTCTACAATTTAGAGCCATGCGACTGTGCTGCCTTAATGCTATTGATCAAGGATGACTGTACTTGCAACTACATCAACTGTCCCGAAAAATCTGGTAGTACGGTCTTCAACTCGAACCTCTGATGATCAGCTATAATCTCCCTCCGTGCGGTCAACATTCATATCGTTGGCAACCGACTTAAAGTATCTGGCACTACATTAACTCTTCCCAGATGATACTTTAGATCAAGATCATAGTCAGCCGTCAGCCCTAACTATCTACGATGTCTCATATTGAGCTCTTTCTGTGTGAACACGTACTTTAGGCACTTGTGATCAGTAAACACTTCAACTCTTTCACTCAATAAGTAGTGTCTCCAAATCTTTAGCGTGAAGATCACTGCTGCTAGCTCTAAATCATGAATTGTGTAGTTCTTCTCATGGGTCTTCAATTGCCTTAACGCATACACTATAACCTTCCCATGCTGCATCAGAACACATCCCAACCCTTTCCCAGATGCGTCGCTGTGAATACCAAGTCCTCCGGAACCATCTAGTACTGTCAGAATAGGAGCGGTTGTCAATCTTTGCTTCAGCACTTCAAAAGCTGACGCATACTTTCAGTCCACATGAACGGTACCTCCTTACGTGTTAGCTTGGTCAGTGGTTCTGCTATCCGGGCAAAGTTCTCCACAAACCTTCTATAATATCCAGCAAGCTCAAGGAAACTTCCGATCTCCCCTACATTCTTTGGAATCGGCCAATCGTGAACAGCTGCAATCTTTTCGGGGTCAACTGCAATTCCATCTCCGGATACAACATGACCCAAGAACTTCACTTGTTCGAACCAAAACTCGCACTTTCTCATCTTAGCATATAACCTTTCTTGTCTCAACGTTTGCGGTGCTATTCCCAAGTGCTCTTCATACTCTTCTTTGCTCCTTGAATAGACCATAATGTCATCAATGAATACTACCACGAACTGATCTAAAAATGGCGAAAAGATCTGGTTCATCAAGTCCATAAATATCGCCGGTGCGTTAGTAACTCTAAATAGCATAACTAAAAACTCGTAATACCCATATCGAGTTCGGAACATCGTCTTGCAAATGTCTTCTGTTGTCACCCGAACTTGGTGATACCCTGATCGCAAATCCAGCTATGAGAATACTCTCGCGCCACTGAGGTGATCGAATAATTCGCCTATGCGAGGAATTGGGCACTTATTCTTAATAACCACCCGATTTAACACTCGGTAGTCGATGCACATCCTCCGCGTGCCATCTTTCTTCTTGAATAATAGAACTGGAGCTCCCTATGGTAAACCGCTGCTGCGAATCCAACCGTTCTCTAGTAATTCGGTAACTTGTCTCTTTACTTTCTCTAGTTCCGCCGGTGCCATCTGATAATAAGCCTTTGAAATCGGTGCTGCTACATGAATAAGATCAATCGCGAACTCCACATCTCGTCTAGATGATACACCCGAGATTTCCTTGAATACCTCCATGAATTCCCGAACCACTATCGGTGCTTCATCTGCAGCCTTTTCACGAACCTCACCTTTCGGCGCACACACAAACAATTCCCTTCATCATGAATTTACAAGTCTATAATAAGACTTGTGGGTTATCAGCCAACCACACTTCCGCTGCGCTATTCTGATAAACTGAGGTGGGTTTGTCAAAACTTCTTCAATCAAACATTTTACATCTGATCGGCCTTGAAGCGGTATGTACCAGCTCCCACTGGGGTTAATCTCGAATTACTGCAATCATCATATGTTCTCCTGTGTTTCTCCTTATTCTTCGAAACGCAGACAGACTGGTGACTACGGGACAAGGGGAAAGATATAACGTGGTTGTTGGATTCAAGTTCACGATAAGGCATAAATTCGTAAGCAATGAAACCGAGAGAAACAAAGCAGTACAATAAATATAAGTCAAGAAAATGAATCGAAATAGGACTCCAGCTTACCAAAATAGAGTACCGCATTGTAACCATACCGTGGTATATAATTATAATTACATAACTCTATCCAAGTCGCCCAAATCCTACTATCAAAATCGACCGAATAAGAGGGGAGAAAGAATAAGGAATCAAGAGGATTCCAACTTAAGATGCAATGTCATTTCCATATCGTCGAGATAAAAGAATGTAAGGGAAAGATAAGATTCAAGAATTTGAATGACAAGACAATAATGTAGCAGGACATGTTCCTAAAATTCTGGGTCTTAAGGACAATGTATTGCGTACCATACCCAACTACAAATTGAACCAAGCCCTAGCTAAGCTAAAACCTATGGCTCTGATACCAACAAAACCTTTTCATGCCCTACTTTCCAAAGTACGAAAATTTTAAGACGTAACAAAGCCAGCCATACTACCTACGGTAAGGAAACATCCTTCCATAGTCACATTAAGGCTTTCAATCAGTAATCAAGAACAATAAAGCACTAAATCTATCTATCACATGTCCAATAGCCACAAAATTAATAACTAGAAAAGATAGTGAAAGCAATAAAGATCCAAGTAAAATTAACCAGCACAAGAGCTATATCAATGAGGTAATCCTTATTGATCGGCGGCGATCCCGTCGAATACTCACATGTTATGTCAAGTATCTGGGCCATGTAAAACCCAGACGTCAGGACGTTATAATATCAATAATAATAGTACAATCAGATCAGGATGCTATACAAGATGATATGAGTGTAAATTATAATTGCAGGTATAAACACAGTGGTTATAGGTGTGCCACGTGTATCCTAAAATCTGTGCTTCTAGGTTATCTATTCTACAACTTTTTGAAATCAATTAATATAATTCTCAACGTAATTCAACAGTATATATCCCGTTCATACCCCTATGGGACCATGACACAATATATCCCGTTCATACCCCCACGGGACCACGGCACAATAAACAATGATTATTTCGTTCACGTTCGGAATCACGATAAACAAAAATAATATTCTCTTGAATTACGTTTCAGTTACATTCTTGATTTCCCCTTTCTCTCAGGTTTTGTGTTCAAATCAGGTATTAATAGAATGTCTACCTAATGCCAACACAGAAACAATCGTGTACTGGTCTTGTCTAGCAAGACAACAAGTCAGGTCAATCAGGATAATAAATCAAGATTGTTGGCATAGGTAAGTATTACAGACAACATGTATTAATATGATAACAAAAATAGTACAGTCTGGCAGATTTCAAACATATCAAGGATAACATAATAATATCATGTATAAGATCAAGATAATAGAATTAACAGGGACAACATATTCAATCCGATTAATAATTATAAAAGTGGTATTGATTAACCATGCACAAGAAAGTTCCGTACAGAAATTCAGCGTCACCCTAATTTGTAAAATAGCTTAAAAATAACAAATGTCCTCCAAAAGGGACGCGTTATATACCAAAAAAAGCTAATTCAATAAGATTTTCATTTTTATAAGTTAAAGTATCTCAGCTTGTTCCTACAAAAAGTTATGAACGTTCGAAGTTGAAAGTTTGCTGCTGGAATTTCCGTGGACAGTAGTTCAAAGATACTTTCATTTACAGTTTACGTTATTTAAACAATTTATTTTGCAAGTGACTATTTCACAAGGTTATAGTATTCTGAGTTAGCTTCGTAACGAACTAAAGAACATATTCTAATAATTTTTTTTATGATTTATAATAAATTTTATAAGGTAAGGTGTACAGTAAATTCCGGATTTGTCGTATTCGATTGGCGACGACATTTCATGTGTAAACTATAATATTTTCAAACTATATTTTGTATCGTTATAAAATACAGATTATAAAGTAATTAATGATATATTAATTATATAGATATAAATGGTATACTGATAATAATAAGAAATATTATGACGATATATATATTTATAGATATAATTATAGTACGTCGCAAGTTGTAAACCTGTATACACTGTATATTATAAAACTGATTAATATTAAATAACTACAGTGTATAAATTATATAGATATATTTGTATGATGATGATAATAATAATAATAGTACGACAATATATAAGTAAATTACGTAAAGTATAGCACATAGCAAGTTGTAAACTTGCCTCGAAACAAACGCAATGAACTGAAGCAATACAACGCTATATAAATCAAAACCAAGTTTTGATGGCTCGGTTAAGGTTCTAGGATGCGGCTGGAGTTGCGTCGGGGAGAATGGTTGTGGGCTTGAAGAACGAAGAAAGAGAATATATAAATTGATGAGGGAAGGATATAGTTAGAGGAGAGCGAGATATATGTTATGTGGAGAGAGGGGGGAGAGAGAGAAAGAGAGTTTTTGTATTTAATATAAAAATATATAGTATATTTTAAATTTGGTTATAAATATATATTAGTTTTAATGTATAGATAATATCAAATTACAACCAATCTCCACCAAAATCTCATCAAAAATATATTTTGGAAAATAATTCACATACGTAAATTTCTCAACCATAATGCAAGAATATATTTTAAATAACTCATACCCTAATTTAAGATTTAAAAGAATTCTAAAAATATGTCAAGATTTAGTAAATATTTGATATTGTTGGAGTCTAGCGCCCGCGCCGCGGAAGCCGCAGACGAGGTAGAAGCGAAAACAAAAACTTTTTACGGGCACCGGACGCGCACACCCGAGGATTCGATCCAAACACCCTAAAATAGAAATCTAAAACATGCAAGGGTTGAGAAAATACAAGTTTTGTCGCGTGTCCACCTAATTGTGGAAGACCCCTCCAAGTTCATAACCGCCGGGATCGCGCTTGAGAATCGGCCACCCTTATCGAAGATGATCCACCAGAAAGAATCCGGAGGAGGCTCTAACGGACGATCCATACTTGCTAGGTTTGGATGGTCGGTGATGTAGGAATACTTCACTTAATTTTTCTCTCTAAAATCTATGCATATGGAGAGCAAGAAGAAGAAGGTGAAGGAGGTGAGAATGAAACATCCATGGAGTATGAAGCTTATTTTGGAATGAAAAAAAAACTCATCATCCAAACTCCCATCATGATAAAAGAGAATGACTACATGTATATACTTTTACAACCATGCATCAAAATATTGCACACAATAAATGCAAGCCATTCCTCATCACCATGTTCATGCCACCTCATTTCCAATTTGTTTTTCTAAAAAGAAAAACAAATATGAGGTGTCCTTCTTCTAGAAGCATTCCCACATAAATATGGAATACTTCACCTGGTATATGTATCGCTACATATATGTGTATCCGTATAAAAATACGGATAGCACCAAAGAGAGAAAATAAATATTGAACAATAATACTAAAATATATGTATCAAAATACATATATAAATTATTAAATCAAAACCCAATTTAATAATCCGGCTTAATCCTAAGCCGGCTAGTATTATCAACCGTCCGATTAAAGTCCGTGTATTGCGTACACGTATTTAATTGGACCCCTGCACGTACCAACGTACGTCTCCTACATCTGTCGCATGAACCGGGAAAACCCTATGTGTGGGGCTCTAAAGACTCGACAATACGTTGCCAGTGGGTTTAACCACAAGCACTTCAGCGGCACTAACTGTACATAACGGCTACCAAGGTACTTGTTGAAAGGGGGTCGACAATCAAGTGCGTCCTTAGCCTACTGAGCCTGAATGTGACAATCTCTGTACAGTCTGGTATCTTCATCAAAGAGTATCGCATATCGGGTTTAGGGGTTGGATAGTGTCAGACCCTTACTAACCCGATAAGTCGTATTTGAGTCAAACTCATCACCAATAGAGATACCACTGATCAACTATCAGTAAATCTCATCCAGCGTGGCCACAGATTTCTGGTCATAGTCAACTGAACACAGCGTGATATCGACTCCTAATACCAGGAGAAACGAATCCCTGACAATCGACCACTGCCTTCATGTGGGTCGAAACGGTATCCAACTAAAACCTGTTTGCACGACTCCTTTGAGCCGTGGTAGGGTAGTAATCAAAGTACAGTGGGAACCCACACAAGATAAATGACGACTTCAGATCAAAGGACTAATTTGTACTCATGCCACGTGAGAACTTCCATCTGACGATGGATATAATTCCATCTAGAAGTTCTAGGTGAGTCCGTACAGTGTACTCACCTCAAGTGAGCACCTATATACTATCTTAAGTGACACAACACCAATGGCTTGTGATACTGGCCACCGCCCTTCGTCGGGGTCTAGAAGCGTATACACTAGTCTACTCCGGAATATCGATGCACAGTCTCGATACTCACATTTAAGGATGTGCTTATGGACAACCCAGCTCCCACATATATGATCGCCAACATATGTCACGCCCCGCTTCCCAGTAGACGGAGTGGTGACGTGGCAGGCTGCAACGTATTTACTAAGAAATAAATACGATAAGTGTAATTAAGCAATATATAAAATGTACAAGAATGACAAGAGTATTAAAATAAAACAACAACTTTATTTACATTCATATTTACATACAACTGTTTGAAAATAAAAAGATACAATGATAATAAGCAGTGCCTAATATGGCATACAGGAAAGTAAGTATAAGGAATTAGAAGTCAGGCTGTGCCGCAAGCTGGTGTAAGTCCTCCTGGCTAAGCTCGATCTCCTGAGAGTCCTGTCCTCCTGACGAACATTCCAAAGAAAGAAATAGAAAGGAATGTCGTCAGCGAACTAGAGCTCAGTAAGTCCCAAAGAAGAAAGAGAATATAACAGGTAATGTGAAAAGAACAGGTAAGTTGTGTATGATTGATTACCGGTAAATGATAGTTATTATAACGTGGTTTTTTGTAGCTTGGTAAAGAAGGTATTCATTTATACGAGAGGAGTCCATCTTACCCCGTGGACTATGGTAACATGTAGTACAAGATCCCGTCATAACCCACAGGACAACGACACGTGAATTCATGTAAGTGTCTTTTAAGTGACCTCTCGTGCCACGATATACGTTCCGTACCAATCTACCCCTTTATCCCCGCGTATTGTATTGTATAGATTATGATTACAAGTCTTGCTGAAATCATGGATACAATCAAATATTCATGTACAGGATGTAGTCAAGTATTCAAGTAGTCATTGTCAAGTTATAACCATGGTTCGGTCAAGTCAAGTCAAGTATACATGTTTGATATTGATGTTTGGATTCAAGTATTCATGTTTATGATCAAGTATTCATGTTTGATTTTGGATTCATATTTGAGTTAGGACTCAGACTGAGTCAGACACTTGTAAACAGATTTGGCTCTTGAATTAGGTTCGGGAGTCATCGGTAACTGCTGCATATGGACGGCAGGATTTGTGTTTTTTCCAAGACAATTACCATTGATAACTCTGTTAAGTTGTCTACCTTAAATAGGCAAGCACTCACTTTCTCCATCTCCCTGGGGCTCAAGAGAATCGATCCCGCTTAAACCTATATTTACTAAAGTCCTTAAATACGGTTTTATATATATATCGAGAGGGTTTTATGAAAAAATATTTTTAATATAGTTAAAAAGTAAATCTAGAGGGTGATTAGTATTATTTAGGGTTGTCATGAGCATGGATTTGAAGTATTGGGGTATTTTAGTGATAAGTACTTAGCTTTGGAAAGTTCATGGTATTTTATTGAAAAACTTGCCATTTTGGTATCTTGATGGTATTTTATTGTCATTTGTTAATCTTTTCATTTTTTGAAAAATACAGATTTATTATATTTTGAAAATATGGATTTATAATTTTTTATAATTTTATATAATTTTAATTTTTTAAAAATAATTTTATTTTATTTAGAAAATTCGTATTTCTTAAAAATCGTATTTAAATCCTTTCGAAATCGAATGCTCCGTGAGGAGGTCTGCATCTTTCTCTACTAGCCCAAGGATGTACGATAATCCGCACCATCTGTTAGCAGGTCCCCTAAAGAGGGTTGTAGATGCTTAATCGCAAAGGATATGAAATACCGCTTTAAAAGAAATCTGGTTTTTAAATTATATGGTATTTTATTATAATATTATTCTTCGAAACTAAAATACATACAATGAGTATCGTGCTATGAAACCAAGTGTGCATGTGGGCTAGGTCGTTACCCCGTGAAGTTTTCCTAAAGGTATTGTTTTAACAAATACTAAAAGAGATGTTTATAAAGTTCAAGGTATTTTAATGAAAAAGTTCTACTATTGTTGTTTCACATGAGAATTTTGATGAAATTTGATTCTAAATATTAGGGTTTAAGATTACAAGTATTGTATAAAAACTTGGTTGATCAAAGACTAAAGGAGAAGGAGTTTCTAGGGTTTAGAAAAAGGATATCGGAATTAACTCCACTTACCGATATAAGTTTTAAAATAAAATTTCAATGAAGAGAAAGAGAGATTGGGAGAGACTTACGGTTTAGAAAACTCAAAGAGAGGTTGAAGAAGAAGGGGTGTGTTTTGTGGCGTCGCGGGAGCTCCGAAATAGGCTTCGGTCTTCGTCGGAACCAACTTGCTTGCTAACTCCTCTTTATTTCACTTGCACTAGGAATTTTTTAGAGAGTTTGGGTAGAATTTTCAGAATGGTGCTGATCTAAGGTAGGGATGGTATTTATAATGGAGAATTAGGGTTTGGGAATTAAAAGTGTGGATTAAAAGCATTAAAATTGTGATAAATTGTGAATTGAAAGGTCTCTGTTTTATTGCAGGAAAATCAAACAGTGCAGAGGAGTTAGGGGTAGGTGAAGAGACAAGTGTGCCGAGGCCGGGCTTCAATGGACCCATCGTGATCGTCGGCGCCGGTCTAAATGCCCTTTTGGCCGATCGATCTCAGGGCATTTGCCTCGAGATTCGTGCCACTTGATCAACCCTCTATTTAAACCATTTTCCACAAGTTTGATTTTTCTGAACTTTTCATTTCCCCGTGTATTGCACGTGCAATTTTTTGGGCTTCCAAAAAGTTAAAAAAATCAGATAAAAATAATTGTATCTGATGGGAATTGAACACACAGGCTATGTCACAGCAGTGCAAATGCTTTACCAGTGAGCTATAAGTTGTTTCTTACTGTTATTTCACAAAAGTAACTTATAACTCAAACTCAGGCTGTAAAACTCATTTCTTGTATATTAACAGTAAAATTTCCGTACAAGATTTTAGAGTCGTTACATCATAATGCTGGTTGTCAAGCAACAATCCTACGGGCTTCATCAATGATGAAGACAAACCAGATAGTATACTATCATCTCGAGTAAGACTATTATACCTGTATAGGTCCACTCTCAGTTATCATAATCGCCTACTTGCGATCACAATAATTGCCTTGAGGGCACTATATCCAACAGATATTAGATATCTTAAGATTTAAACGTAAAAGATAAAAGCAAAATAAGATATGGGATGGTAAGCATATGATGACAGTTAACAAAATTTAACTTATCCTTAATTTATGGCTACTAAAAGATATATGATGATCTATATATATATATATATATATTCAGTTTACTGATAAATATCAGATATAATCTAGCACCATACTGGGTTTCACACATGCGGGTCGGGTCGAATAACTACTACTACTATTCGAATCATTAGCAACCCAAAAGAATAAAATAGAAGAAATATAAAGCAAGTGTTAAAATATCAATTAATGTCGTATAACCGTACTAGGGTGTTACAACATCTCCTACAAATAATATCGATGTATACTTGAGACCGTTGATTGAACAACTGAAGGAGTTGTGGGAGCCAGGTATACAGGTATACGATTCTCACAAGAAGGAGAAATTTACATTTCGTGCGGCACTCTTGTGGATAATCAACGATTTTCCAACGTACGCTATATTGTCTGGATGGAGCACTAAATGTTACAAAACTTGCCCGGTATGTTTAGAGGAAACTGTTTGTGATCCTAAAATAAGCTCGTGCAAGATCAAGTGCTACATAGGTTACCGTCGATGGTTGGATATAAAACACCCATACCGTCGTAATTGCAGCAAGTTCAATGGTAAATAAGAGCCTATGTGTGCTCCACCTGAGCCGACGGGTTTGAAGTTGTGGGATGCCACACAAGGTTTCAATAATGTTGTTTTCGGGAGAACGACAGAATATACAATTCCACGGGTTGCTGGCAGTCACTGGAGGAAGAATCCCATTTTCAATCAGCTAGTATATTGGCGCGATCTCTATCAACGTTATAATTTAGACATTATGCACATCGAGAAGAACGTATGCGAGCTACTTCTTAACACCTTATTGAATGTGAAATCCAAATCTAAGGATACACTTACGGTTAGACAGTGGTACCTACAGGAAAGGTTGCATCTTGAATTGCACCCTCGAGAAACGGGGAATGGTAGATGGTCAATTCCTGCAGCGAAGTACATGATGTCCTCTAGCGAGAAAGTTGCTTTTCTAAAAGTTTTTGAGCAAGTAAAGGTTCCTAACAGTTATTCATCAAATCTCTCTAAGTGCGTGGATATGAAACATAAAAAACTTTCTCATCTTAAAAGTCACGATTGTCACGTGATCAAGCAGCAATTACTCCCCATTACAATTAGGGCGTTAAAGGATGAGGACGTTGTCTCGGTTGTGACGGATCTTTGTCATTACTTCCGAAATTTAAGCTCCAAGGAATATAAGGCAGATGCTTTTAAAAATCTGAAGAACAAAGTACCTATCATTCTTTGTAGATTGGAGATATTTTTTCTGCCTACGCTTTTCATAATCATGTTGCATCACAGTTCATCTTGCAAGAGAGTAGCGTTTGACCCGTTAATTATCGGTGGGTGTATCCATTCGAGAGCTAAGTAATGATTAAGAGTTTAATATTTGAATTTAACTGTCGAATAATGTTTATCAAAATTCATCAATTGAACTTACCAAATTAAAATCCACCTGTTAATGTTTAAGATAAAACGATATATACGAAATAAAGTTAGCCCCGAAGGGTCGATTGTCGAAGGGTTTCTCGTCGAGAAATGCACGACATTTTGTTCTATGTATCTTGAGGGGACCGAGACTGTATTCAACAGGCCGGGACGTAATGAGGACGTCATGGTTCACGAGGGACAAGAAAAAATATCAGTCTTCTGTGGAGGCGGGAATGTAATAGGTGCCGTAAAACATGTCGCATTTCATAGTGTGGAGATTGACACAATACATAGATATGTATTGTTCCCCTCCGAAAAACGGCGCGACAGACGTCTTGCCTGAGATTCGGGGCAGATGCTAATTGGTGCTATCCGTCCACCTCTCCGAAGATGCCAAGTTGATTTATGGCACCGTGTATCGAAGGTTTAAACGGATGCGTCCAATGTAGCAGACTTTGTCAGATTCCCCCTCGCTCGAGGGGTTTTTGATTGTAGGGACGCTCTTCCCTGCAGGCGCAAGCCCCTGCAGTTAATTACGCTACCGTATCGCGGTAACAACTTTATCCTTCTCCAGATGGTCACTTCGTGTCGTGTGTGTTTGTTTTGTGTTTGGTAGCCCGTGGATTGTATACGGAGACTAAGTTACGTTGTCGCCCGTAGGGCGTGGACTAGTCCAAATCCGTATCTTTCTTAGATTTGGGTTTTGGGGGGGTTGAGTTTAAGGACACGTTAGCCTCATTTGGGACTAAGATCAACTTAAACGTTAGTTAAGGATGCGTTAGTCTAATTTTAGACTAAGATCAACTTAACGGGATCGTTTATATCCTACAAGAGAGCAATTGGGGGCCCTGTTGTTTAGTTTAATGACATTGCGGTCGATAGGTAGTTTAAGGATATTGCGGTCCAATGTTAGTTTTAAGACGTCGCGGTCAAGGTTAAGGACATCATAGTCGGTGGATTTTAAGGACTCCACAGTCCGGCGTTAGTTTTAAGACATCACAGTCAAGGTCAAGGATGTCATAGTCCATTGTTAGTTTTAAGATATCCCGGTCAAGGTTAAGGACATCATAGTCCATGAGTTTAAGGACCCCACAGTCCGTTGTTAGTTTTAAGACATCCCGGTCAAGGTTAAGGACGTCATAGTCCGTTGTTAGTTTTAAGACATCCCGGTCAAGGTTAAGGACATCATAGTCCATGAGTTTTAAGGACCCCACAGTCCGTGAAATGTATGGTTGTTGGGACCCGTCACCTCTTTGAAGACATTGAGGAATTACAACGACAAATATCAAAGGAGTGAAAAGATGTACCCTTGAACCAAGGTAGATTAAGTGATCCGTAGCCCAATTTGGAACCAAGACCAATTAATTATATTATGAGCCCATTGGCTCAGTTAAGTCTGAATTGAGGACTTATGGCCTTCTTGGGCTAAGTCCAATCAAGTTTGGAATGTTGGTCCATTGAGGGGGAGGCTTTGCCTCTGGAAAAAATTAGCCAAATTGGCCAAAAATAGTGTTTAGACAATAGGGAACAGCAGTGTTAAACACTGGGAATAAAGCTCTCAGATTAGTGTTAAACACCAGAGAATAATAGTGTTAAACACTGGAAGTAAGATTCTCAAATTAGTGTTAAACCCTAGAAGATGATCAGTGTTAAACACTGGGAATATAGTTCTTGATTTAGTGTCAAACATTGGAAAATAACAGTGTTAAACACTGCAAATAGGGTTTTCAAATTAGTGTTAAACACTAAGAAAATTCCGTGTTAAACACTGGGACTGAAGATCTCTAATTAGTGTTAAACACTAAAGAAAGAGGGGTCACGTGTGGACACGTGAGAGCGCCCAAAGGTGGGACCAGTTTCCCCTTATTCTGTTCTGCAGAAAAAAGTATTGAATACTTTCTATATTTGATTTTAGAGCATCACGTGCTGACATGTGACGAGGATTGGTGCGCTGATTTGCCAAGGGGTCACGTGGTAACACGTGAGAGCGCCCAGAGCTTCTGTTCCTTTAGTTTTTTCCTTTCTGTGCTTTAGGGATCACGTGGAGCACGTGAGGCGCCCCTGAGTCCTTTTCTGTGGATTTTTACAGGGGTCACGTGGGGACACGTGACCCTGTTTTTTTTCTGCCTGTTTAAAGATATGTTTATCTTTTTAAGAATTAAATTCTTCATAGGGTTAAACCCTAGCTATAACTTTAGAGGAATTGAATTCCTATTTTGGAAGAATTATATTCTTAGGTAGGGTTAAACCCTAATTTTCTTTCGGTGGGAATTACATTCAAGTTCTGGCATAGGGTGAAACCCTAATTTCGTTTTAAGAGGAATTAAATTCCTGTGAGCTTGAGAGAATTAAATTCTCAATTAGGGTTAAACCCCAGTTCTGTCCATCTTGAAGGATTTAAATTCCTATAATTTTTGGAGAATTGAATTCTCACATAGGGTTAAACCCTAGTTTTATCTTGGAGGAATTAAATTCATATACTCTGTGAGAATTAAATTCTCAAAACTCAATTCCTCCTCTATATTTTAGATCTGCATGGCAGGATCTCGACCCGATGAGAATTAAATTCTCAACCTATGGGGAGATGTGCACTTTGCAAATCTTCAATCAGAGAAAGAACTAAGTTCTTTTTTTTTATAGAAGAGTTAAACTCTTAGCTTGAGAATTAAATTCTCTTTTTGAAGATTTTATCCCCTTTCTTTTCTTACCTAGGATTTTTCTTTGTAGAGGATCAAATTCTCCTTTCTTTTCTCTCTGAATTTTCAAGATTCCAAAGCTCTCTATCTCTCCCTTCAAAACACCCTTGGCTCCTATTTATAGGAGAAGGAAAAGAATCAATTTGTTGAGTAAATCTTTCGTTGAAAATTTTGATTTGTTTTCATCATTAATCCGGGCCTTTAGATTATTAGGTAAATTTTATTCACCGTTGGATTTTAAATCCAAAGATATTCCTTTTGTTATTTCGGTGAGATTTAAGGGGAAATCTTTCCTTGTCCAAGATTTTTCCATAAATTGGTGATATTTAATCACCCTGGGATTCTCAATCCAGCGGTTCTCCATAATTCTTCTCCATTTTGGAAAGATTTAAGTGATCTTTTTTCAGAATTTAATTCTGTTGAACAGTAAGGATTTTAAAGCCAGTCACGTGTGGCCACGTGACCCCTGGTCACGTGTGAGCACGTGACCCCTGGTCACGTGTGAGCACATGACCCCCTGAATGGGCTCCTCTTCTGCGCTCTGTTCTTTGCCGCTGCTTTAACCATCGCGTGCCAACACGTGACCACTGGTCACGTGTGAGCACGTGATGCCTCTTCTGAAGCTTTTTCCTGATTTTTAATCAGGGAACAAATGCCCCCACAGCGTTTCTCTCAGGTGTCTGCACATGAGTGCAACGCTGTCACTTTTGTGACCGTTGGATCTGCCTTGGGAGTAGGGTAGATGAAACGTTTTCCATCCCATCCTATAAATGCCAATGTCTTTTCAGAAGCGCCTCCACTTTGCTCGTCTTCCTCCTTTGAGAACTTTCTTCTTTTGAGAATTTAATTCTCTTTTTCCAGAGCTTAGTTCTCTGTTTCAAACATTTTCCAGAGTTTAACTCTGTTTGAAGGATTCCCGTTTCCTCAGGTAATGCTCTTGAACGGACGAAGAACTTTCATAGAAATCATCATGGGATTTAAAATCCAGATCAAGGGGTTTCTTCCTTGAACAAGAACACACGTTCTTTTATTTTAGGTTCTCTTAGAAAGGAAAATCTTGCAATCCTTAAACGACAGATCTCGCTAAGGTTTCTCTGGCCTTCAGCGGGCTAATGATGGCAGTTGTCTTTTTCCATGGAATTTAATTCCATCTCAAATTGTTTCTGCTAATTTAATTCTCCTCTTCAAAAGGAATTTAATTCCTTTGAAGAACTTAGTTCTTCCCAGAGAACTTCATGGGTTTTCTTGCCCTGAGTCATCTTCTTCACAATCGAGAAGAAGTTTGCAATGTTGCTTTCTAGGGATTTAATTCCTTTGATTCTGTTGATTTACCACAGAGTCCAAGATGGATTTCTTTTTAGGGGAGTGTGTAGGGTCATTTGAAATCCATTGTCTATTTAATGAGAATCTTCTTTTTGTCTCATTGTAATTGCTGTGCCTCATCATTAGCCAGCCGCCATCTTGATTTCGTGGGACCCACATGTTTTGTAACTAATGGTCCCATAAAAAAAAGTCTGCTGTCGCTTTCTTCAACTGTCTTTGTATACATATATATATTTATACTCATATATATATATATATATATATATATATATATATATATTGCTGGCCTCGCTTTTAACAGTTTTCCTTTATTTTATTTTAGGTACAATGGCTTCCGTTCCATACTTTCCTTTCACTCGCTCGGAGGCCGCTTTTCCTCAGTCACCATCTGATGAGGAAGCGATGGCGATGAACATGGCTCATGACCCGAACTGCACCAACTTACTTTTGTGGGGGACCTGGTACGGTCATATCATCCGGGGGCGCCGAAGCTTCCTTTGCGAAGTACCAATGGAGCCCACCTTTTCGTTTCTGCCACTGGACCCACCAAGGACAGTCTTCGCCGTAGAGATGCCGAATTGGACTCCGATGGGGCAGCTCGAACCTTCAACGACTGGTATCCCGAACCATCCGATCCCAGCTATAGATATTCTGGGACGGCGTATTTGCCAGGGTGAGGCGCAACCATGGGGACAAATCTACAAGATAGGGCTCACCCCTCGACACCCTATGGGCTACCTCCTCTGGGCTCGTTACATCCTTTCTGCTCATCGCGCGCGACTGCAGAAAGTCGGGCTCTACCAGAAGGCAAAACTTCTGCGGAATCGACCAGATTCTACCGAAGTCGACTCAGAAGCCATTCTCCTTCGCTCTTCCACTACCAATCCCCGCATGTCTGGTGGGTTAAGGCGTTCTTGAATCAGTGGAATCTCCCCACCAACACTTTTCTTCTGGGGGACCGAGAGGTTTCGATCTCTTTGGAAGAATTTTATGAGATTTCTGGGTTGCCAATTAGGGGGGGCGCTTTATGAGGAGTTGCTGCCTTCCGATGAGTACGTCTTTGAGGTCGATCCCGCAATCCCCGACGGCTTGTCGAGCGAAAATGCCGTGCGCCACAAGCGTCCGAGCCTGATCAAGGCGTTGGGTATCTTTGACCGGCTGTTCACAGAATCTGAGGAGCAAGGCGTCACTTTTAAGAGCTTCATCTCTTGCTTCCTTCGTGAGGATGTTCTGTCGAAGACGGATCCGAAGTTTGCAAATATTAACGACCCCTTCGGGTTTGGTCCGAAGAAGATGCCGACCCAGGAATCGGATCTACCACAGTACTACATTCCCATTATGTCGCCGGTGTCTTTCGAATCCATTGCAGCTCCCGGCATGGATGAGGAGACGTTCTTCGTGGGCTTTGTCAGCGTCTGGCTCAGCTGGTTTGTCATCCCCATGCATCGCCGCTTCATGAGAGTTTCGGTCATCTATCTGGCTCATCGTATAGCTGAGGGGACACGGCTGGCCGTTGGCATCCCGGCACTGGCGCATCTCTATCACGGATTGGGCGCTGCAGCTAATACCTCTACCCCTGGTATAGACATGGTAAACTTTTCGCTTCATTACTTCACGTCTTGGATCGAGATGCACATCTTGGGTGCTTTCGCTATGCATCAGAGGCCCGCATTCTACGACGCTTACACCTTCCCGCGACTTATGCGATTGGTGAATGTTTCTGCATGCGACCCAACTCAATTTGGGGCCATTCGAGCGTTGATTTCCCCTTATGCTGCTGCGGGCGGATTGGTGTTCACCGACCGAGTTTTATCTCCTTCCTCAGGTCCAGCTCAGCAACTCTGGGACCGGTCAAAAGACAATGTGCCTTCTTTAATGCCCCGGGAGGCCGCGCACTTATATTCAATTAGGCCAGGCTACCTGGTATTTCGCCAGGATAGTGCGGCTCTTTTCATGCGGTACAACCCGCATCGCTTCGCTCGGCAGCTTGGATATGACCAGGGCATTCCTTTCGAGGCTTTCGTAGTTGCGCCGGTCCCCTCACTCGAAGCCGTTCGCGATGCAGCTCACCATTTCGTGAGGTTGAACACCGGCTCCCATTTCATGATCCCTGAAGCTGACCATCTTCCCCGGTGCGTGGGATCGTTTACGGGTTGGTACCTTCATCGGGTCAATCCGATTATTGTTAAGGAGAGAAGGGTATTCCTTGGCCATGGTGCTCCTACTCAGGTTTCGGTCACAGGAGCTACGCTGCGACCGCGCGCGCCGGTCCATTTTCCCTTGAGGGATACTGGTGTTGCGCTTATTCCCGGAGAGTCGGGGGTGGATCTTACCCCAACAGCTGGTATGCCATTAGGCACCCGGTCGCGGGCTAAACGGGCTCCAGTAGCGGCAGCACGACCCGTGGCAGCACCACCACCCGTGGCATCGACAATGGCGGTGTCATCCTCGGTTGTGGCACCGAGCGAGGAAGATAGGGAAGAGGGTGTTGAAGGTGACGTGGGCCGGCGCCGCACTAAGGCTCCACGGGGGAAGAAACGGTCGTCTTCGGCATCCTGTTCTGGATCTAAAAGGCGGAGGAGGGTGGCCACCAGCTTACTTGATTCTTTAGCGGAGTCTGAGCCCATACTTCCAGATGAACCGTTGGTCGTGAAAGAGTCGGACGCTGGTCTTCTCTTCCCGGGTTCGGCTGCCGAGGAAGCCACACAATTGGCTGAGGCCATAAGACTTTCTAAAGATGAGTCTCAGAACGTAAGGGTTCCGAAGAAACCCTATCCTGTCGTAATCTTCTATGAAGACCCCTCCTGGATCCGGCGGCGGTTTATTGGCCCTTTGGAGGAATGGGGAGAAAGGGTCCTGAAGCAGGCCGCTTCGGAGGATGCTGCGGACGCGCTTTCCTTATGGACCGGCGGCCACGAGTCCACCCTCAAACCGCGGTGAGCACGCCTCCTTGAGAAGGAGCATCGGCTTGAAGAAGCCATATTGAAGGCTTCGTTACGCATTGGTATGTTTTTATACTTCTTTGTAGCATTTCAGATTGTTTACACATGTATGTATGTATCCTTATTCTTGCGTGAATTGTGCAGAGTCTTCGGCGATGGGGGAGGTTCCTACGGGCTTGTTGAAGATAGAGCCTGTTAACATTCCCAATGAAACATTGCTTGATGTGGAAGGGGTTGACGATGCTGCTCCTCTTACAATAGAGCCTCCGATGGCGGTTCATGATCACGGAGCACTCGCTCCTTTGGGAGAGGCTCCTTTGGTGGTCTCCGCCCTAACGACTCTTCCAGAGGGCGGCCCAGAGGCTGGGATGGAGGTAGTCAGGACTACCCTCCCTTTGTTGGAGCCCGAGGTCACGGCGGAGGCCGTTGAAGCTGCTATCCCCCCAGCTCAGAATGGGAGGAGTGTCGAAGGTAACCCTTTATACTTTAAACTATTAGTCTTTCTGTTACCTGAACTCTTTTGCCTTTTCAGAATTGCGTGGGCTGGCGGCTTCTATTGCCAATCTGTCTCCCCGGCAATCCTTCCAGCGTCTGCTGGAGATGGCCGCTCTACAGGCGATATCTCCTCAACGTATCGTCCTCTCGTCTGGGCAAGGTTAGTGTCGTTCGCCATTTTTTTATAGCATCGTTGTTATTTTGCAGAATGACATTGATGTCCTTCACAGTTCTGGAGGCTGATGACGAGGTTGAGGTCCTCGAAGGGCCAGGGGAACCTTCAGCCCCTTCTTGCATGACTGTGGGTAAGTGACGTTTCAAGATGGTCCCACTTGTTCCTTTGCTTAGGAGTTTCATTGACACACTTTTTTTTTAACAGCCCTGCCAGCTCCCACAGCGCTGGAATCGCGTATCGCCATGCCGCCCGGCCCTTATGCTCTGCGAGCTTCAGAACGCTTGGCCCAATTAAGCCTTGTCTCCCTGTCTTCTTTGATCGAGGAGCTTCGTGCTGGCAGCGCAATCACAGCTGAAGCATTTGCTACTGAAGCTAATGGTTCTCTTCCTTTTCTTGCCACCTACCATAGCGAGGCGGTGGTGCAAGTCTGGGTGGAGTTCTGTCAGCAGGTGGAGGCTTGCTTGCACGCACTTGAGTGTTCCCGCCTTTCTTCGGAGGCCGTGGTTGCAAAGGCGGACTTGCAGGGGCTGATAAAGCGGTGTGCGGCGAACATGGTGTCATGCGAGAAAAAACTCGACCGCAAATTCTCGGAGAGGGAGTTGGCCTCTAAGGCACTGAGCGAGCTCCAAACCAGCCATACAGCCAAAGCCAACAAGGCGTATGAACTCTGGCGAGTGCTTTAAGAGTCTATCAAAGAGGTGGTGGCCCTCGATAAAGCTGTCGTGTTCACTCGCGAAAGGGTTGAGGCTCACAAGGCTACCGAGAAAGAGCTCGAAGGCCGGCTTGCCTCGTATCAGGCCCAGCAGGCTCAGGCGGAGGCCCGTCTTCTGGCGATACTGAATCACGAAGCCGTGACCCAGCAAAAGAAGGATGAGCTAGTGAAATTGCTAAATCGCCCGCCGGCCTGAAGACTTGTATCTTTTTCTTTCTTTTTTTACATACTCCTGAATGAGAGTATATATATTTTTTGTTTTTTCATGAATTGTACTTTGTATCCATTTTGGTTCATGAATAAAAGACATATATTTTTTTTAATGGCGTGTCCCTTTTTATTGAATGTATTCTGCGGCTAGTCTATCTTGATTTCTTTGTAGGGCAGTGATGGCTTAGGATTCAGGGTTAAGATCTGCCTCCTAAGACTTTTGAGCTTTATGAGCCGTGCGGGTCTCATAAAGAGTTTTTCTCCCTACAGGTCGAGAGGATCCTGTAGGTGTAAGTTCTCCTTAAGAATCGTGAGGATTCTTAAGCGGGTTTTCCCATGGGAGTCGTAAGGATCTCACAAGAGAGTTTTCTTCCCTGGAGGTCGTGAGGACCCGTAAGTGCTGGGTGCGGTCGCCCTTATCCGTATTTCACGGGGTCAAGGGTTGCTTTGGGATGTTTTCTAGGGTACCTTAGTTTAAAGACATCGCGGTCGAGGTTAAGGACATCATAGTCCGTGGGTTAAGGACTCCACAGCCCAATGTTAGTTTTAAGACATCACGGTCAAGGTTAAGGACATCATAGTCCGTGGATTTAAGGACTCTACAGTCCAATGTTAGTTTTAAGACATCACGGTCAAGGTTAAGGACATCATAGTCCATGGATTTTAAGGACTCCACAGTCCATTGTTAGTTTTAAGACATCACGGTCGAGGTTAAGGACATCATAGTCCGTAGATTTAAGGACTCCACAGTCCGATATTAGTTTTAAGACATCACGGTCAAGGTTAAGGACATCATAGTCTGTGGATTTAAGGACTCCACAGTCCGATATGTGGTTACTGGGACCCGTCACCTCTTTGAAGACGTTGAGGATTTACAACGACAAATATCAAAGGAGTGAAGAGATGTACCCTTGAACCAAGGTAAAATCAGTCTAGAATCATCATGGTTGGTCGTTAGTTTTAAGACATTGCGGTCGAGGTTAAGGACATCATAGTCCGTGGATTTTAATGACTCCACAGTCCAATGTTTGCTCTGGATGCTTCACACGGGTTCACTGCCATGCTCTGCGAGGACCAGGCTCCGCTCTGGATGTTTTCCGCGGGGTCAAAGAGTGACGTTGTCCGCATTCCACGTGACCAGGAATTTTGCTCTGGATGCTTCACACGGGTTCACTGCCGTGCTCTGCGAGGACCAGGCTCCGCTCTGGATGCTTTACACGGGTTCACTGCCGTGCTCTGTGAGGACCAGGATCCTCTCTGGACGTTTTCCACGGGGTCAAAGAGTGACGTTATCCGCGTTCCACATGACCAGGAATTTTGCTCTGGATGCTTCCCACGGGTTCACTGCCGTGTTTGGCAAGGACCAGGCTCCGCTTTGGACGTTTTCCACGGGGTCAAAGAGTGACGTTATCCGCGTTCTACGTGACCAGGAATTTTGCACTGGTTGCTTCCCACGGGTTCACTGCCGTGTTCGGCGAGGACCAGGCTCCGCTCTGGATGCTTCACACGGGTTCACTGCCGTGCTTTGCGAGGACCAGGCTCCGCTCTGGATGCTTCATACGGGTTCACTGCCGTGCTCTGCGAGGACCAGGATCCGCTCTGGACGTTTTCCACAGGGTCAAAGAGTGACGTTATCCGCGTTCCACATGACCAGGAATTTTTCTCTGGATGCTTCCCATGGGTTCACTGCCGTGTTCGGCGAGGACCAGGCTCCGCTCTGGACGTTTTCCACGGGGTCAAAAAGTGACATTGTCCGCGTTCCACGTGACCAGGAATTTTTCTCTGGATGCTTCCCACGGGTTCACTGCCGTGTTCGGCGAGGACCAGGCTCCGCTCTGGACGTTTTCCACGGGGTCAAAGAGTGACGTTATCCGCGTTCCACGTGACCAGGAATTTTGCTCTGGATGCTTCCCACGGGTTCACTGCCGTGTTCGGAGAGGACCAGGCTCCGCTCTGGACGTTTTCCATGGGGTCAAAGAGTGACGTTATCCGTGTTCCACGTGACCAGGACTTTTGTTGATTATATCCGCATTTCACGGAGTGGGGATTTGACTCTCGGTGATCTGTACACCGCCGAGTCATGAAACTGGGAGTTGCCGCTGTTCCGCTTTGCTTGATGTTGTGTCTGCTTTAATGAGACGAGTGTTGAGATGATCTCTAGGCTTTCTGTGAACCATCGAGATTCGGCTTCTTCTTCTGATGAAACCTGTGGGGAAGAGTATGATCCTTTTTTCGTTTGCGCCCCTGGATTGTATACAGGGGTTGATGTAACATCACCTGTAGGGCATAAATTTCATTTTTTATTTTATGTCTTTTCCCGCGATGCTCTATCATTTCAGCTTTTATATCATGAAGGTCACGATTGCCCCATCATTTCGGCTATTTTTCGCGGTGCCCAACAATTTCGGCTATATATTTTTTTAATTTTACGCGCTGCTTTTTATTGCGAGTTGCCCAATCATTTCGGCTATTTTTCATGCATACATTTTTACTTGCTGATTTTTATTGCAAATTGCCCCATCATTTCGGCTATTTCATATGCATTTTAGCTCGCTGATTTTTATCGCGAGTGTAGAACTTGGAATCTGATGCCAATCTCAGCATCAGCATCGCTACAACTGGAATATTGCCAGGAGCGAACCATCATTTGCCATGAAAGGACTCAGAATTTGATACCGTTTTAGGCATCAGCATCGCTACAGCTGGGATATTGCCAGGAGCGAATCATCATTTGCCTCTGTCAATGTCGAACAAAGGTGGCTTAGTAAACAGGGTTAGGGTCCTGTCGACTAAGGCTTTTGACTTCATGAGCCGTAAGGGTCTCACAAAGGCATTTCTCCCTACAAGTCGTGAGGATCTCGTAGGTGTGTTTTCTCCTTGGGAATCGTGAGGATTCCTAAGTGTGTGTTCCCCTGTAAGTCGTAAGGATCTTACAAAAGGATTTTCTCCTTATAAGTTGAGAGGACTCATAAGGGTTGTTCATCGTGCGAACATATCCCCAGTCACGGATGGGTCTCGATTAGGAAAATGTTTATTCGTGCTCGTGGATTGTATACAAGGGTCAGTATGATCCGCTTGTAGGGCAATATCGAATTTTGTGGGGGTTGCTTAAGACAGGTTCAGGTATCTGTAACTTAAGACTTTCAAATCTTATGAGCCGTGAGGGTCTCATAAGAGAGTTCTCCTTACGAGTCATGAGGATCTCTCAAGTGTAATTTCTCTTTAGGAATCGAGAGGATTCCTAAGTGTGTTGCTCCTTTGTGAGTCGTAAGGATCTCACGCAGGTGGTTTCTCCTTACAAGATCGAGAGGACCCTGTAAGCGTCTTTTAACGAGGTTGCGCCCTTTCGGGTTTTCACAAACACTCGCCGGTAGTCCTACTGTTTATACTCACGGAGCCCTTTCGGGTTTTCATCCGTGCCCATTTTGCTTATGGACATACCGTCTTTCTCTTTTTTTTCTTTTTTTTTTCTAACGAGGTTGCGCCCTTTCAGGTTTTCACAAACACTCGCCGGTAGCCCTGCTGTTTTTACTCAGGGAGCCCTTTCGGGTTTTCATCCGCGCCCATTTTGCTTATGGACATACCGTTTTTATTTTTATTATTTTTTTATTTTTTTTATCGGTTTTGGGATGCCGCAATCCACCGTAGTTTATCAACATCTCGGTCAACAGCTAGTTTTAGGACATAGTGGTCCATCGTTAGTTTAAGGACGTTTCGGTCCGTTGTTAGTTTAAGGACACTTCGGTCCGTTGTTAGTTTAAGGACATTTCGGTCCATTGTTGCAGAAGGCCGGTTACTACTTATAAAGTTCGGGCTTAGGAAGATAGCGAGCGGACATAGTCGTCGTCATCTATCATTGACCTAGGCTGTAACTCATTAAGCGTAGTATTTCTTTAGGAAGCGACCGTTTATTGGCCTGAAAGGCCATTCACCGTGCATATCCATGAGTAGATAGGCTCCACCCTGGTAGACCTTATCTATGATGTACGGGCCTTCATAGTTTGCCTCGAATTTTCCCCGCTTGGCGCGATTGGGGATCATAGGTCTTTTGACCACTAGCACGAGTTCGCCTTGGCGAAATGTCCTCGGCCTGGTCAATCTTTCATATGAGCACGTCATCTTTGCTTTATAAGCCTCCAGATTCTGTTGCGCTATGAGGCGGGTTTCATCAAGGGCATCAAGCTCTTCAAGCCGAAGGTGAGCATTCTCTTCGTCCGTCAGCTCGTAGTGGACTGCCACTCGTAGAGAGGGTAACTCTATCTCGAGGGGAAGTACTGCTTCTGTATCGAATACCAACGTGTATGGCGTTGTGTTCGTGGCCGTTTTGAACGTAGTTCGATACGCCCATAGAGCTTCTTGCAGTCTCTCGTGCCAGTCCTTCTTATTTCGGGACACCGTCTTTTTCACGATCTTCGTCAAGGTCTTGTTGAAAGCCTCAGCTAGACCGTTAGCTCGGGGATTATAAACTAAGGAATATCTCCAGTCTATGTTGTGTTGTTGCGCGAAGCGGCTGATCTTGTGGCTTCTGTAGGCTGTCCCGTTATCGGAGATGATCCGTCGCGGAGTTCCAAACCGATAAATGACGTGTGTCTTGAAGAAATGCAGGATATTCTCCGTCCTTACTTCCCTCAGCGGTACTGCTTCTGCCCATTTGGAGAAGTAGTCAGTCGTCGCCAAGATGAATCGATGTCCCCTGGACGATGCTGGTTCGATGGGGCCGATTACGTCAGTCCCCCACATTTCGAATGGCCAGCTAGCAACTGTTGGATGCAGAGGATTTGGGTGCTGATGGATAAAGTCCCCATGAATCTAGCATGAGTGGCACTGCTTCGCATATTCGAGGCAGTCCTGAATCATCGTTGGCCAATAGTAGCCTATCCGTTTAATTTTCAACTTCATCTTTGGGCCTGCTTGGTAAGAACCGCAGAGTCCGTCATGAACTTCCTGAACGACTCTTTTCGCCTCTTCAAGTCCCAGACATCTCAACCACGGAGAATCGAATGACCTCTTGTACAGAGTATCGTTGACGTAGGCAAAAGATAGGGCTCGCTTCGTGAGCTGATGTTTTGAGAACGCATCTTCAGGCGTTCGACGAGATTTGAAGTTGTCTATGAAGACTTCTCTCCAATCCTCAGCCTTTTCCTGGTCTTTTATTTGCATAGCCATTTGCTCAGTCGCTCCCTTTTCTTCGGATGATTCCGGAGATATTTCAGCTGGAGCAAGCACCCGACGGCTTTGTACCACGATTCTTACATTATCGAGGTTTTCGTCGGCCAGTTCTTTAGTGAGCTTGGCTAACGCGTCCGCCTTGCTATTTTCTGCACGCGGTATGCTTTCCAGCATATAGGAGGGGATTTGAGTCAGCAGTTGCTGTACCCTCTCGCCATATTTCACCAGTTCGGGTTTGCACGTTTGGTAGTCGCCATTTACTTGACTGACGACCAGTTGAGAATCTCCGTATATAAGGAGGTTTTCGATTCCCATGTCGATGGCGATCTCGAGGCCTGCTATCAAAGCTTCGTATTCGGCTTCATTGTTCGTTCTCGGCTCCGTTAAGGAGAAAGCAAAGTGCATTATCCCTTCTTGTGGAGTTACGAAGATGAGGCCCACCCCCGAATTGATTATAGGGGTGCTTTGTTTGCGCTTCTTCATGGAAGTCGCTCCATCGAAATAGAGTTCCCATCGGGTATCACTACCGTCGATCGCATCAAATGCATGTCCGTCTGGCAGTTCACAATTCAAAGGGGAATCGGCAGGTATCGGATGCTCGGCAAGGAAGTCGACGATGGCCTGGCCTTTCACTGCCTTAAGAGGCTGATAGGTTATCGAAAACTCCATTAAGAGCAAGGCCCATTTAGCGAGTCTCCCTGTCAATATGGCCTTTGACATTAAATATTTTAGGGGGTCCACCTTCGAAATGAGAGGGACTTCATGCGCCAACGCATAGTGCCTGAGCTTTTTTATCGCGAAGATCAACGCCAGGCAGTGTTTTTCGATGGGGGGATAGTTGCTTTCTGCCCCCAAGAGAACTCGACTTAAGTAATAGAGAGCTCTTTCTTTCCCTTGGTCGTTCTCTTGTGCCCATAGTGCGCCTAAGGAACCTTCGAGGGCGGTTGTATAAAGAATGAAAGGCTTTCCCTTGACCGGAGCAGCCAACACTGGTGGATTCTGCAAGTATTGCTTGATTTCGTCTAGTGCGCTCTGGCATTTGTGATCCCAAACGAAAGGGGTTCCTTTCTTCATCAGGTGACTGTAAGGGCGGCACTTGCCTGAAAGGTTGGCTATAAATCGCCGGATGTACGCAAGCTTCCCTTGGAGAGACCGCAATTGTTTGAGAGTCCTCGGTGGAGACATTCCATGATCGCCTTGATCTTTGATGGATCTATCTCGATACCTCGGTGTCGGACGATGAATCCTAGGAATTTGCCCGAGGAAACTCCGAATGCGCACTTGAGAGGGTTCATCTTCAGGTTGTATTGCCAAAGGCGTTGAAATACGGTCTTCAGATGCTCTAAATGCTCCTCGTATGATTTGCTCTTAACCACGAGGTCGTCGATATAGCATTCGACGATTTCGTGTATAAGGCCATCGAAGATCTTTGTCATGGCCCTTTGATAGGTGGCACCGGCGTTCTTTAGACCGAAGGGCATAACCTTGTAGCAGAATATGCCCAAAGAGGTCCGGAAAGCGATGTGCTTCTGGTCTTCGGGATGCATCTTTATCTGATTATACCCTAATGAGCCGTCCATGAAGGAGAAAACCTCGTGAGTGGACGTGTTATCTATCATCAGCTCGGTGACTGGCACTGGGAAATCATCCTTCGGACAGGCTTTATTGAGATCCCGAAAGTCCACACATATACGCACTGTCCCATTCTTCTTCATCACTGGGATGATCTTGGCGATCCAATCAGGGTACTGAACCTCTTGGATGAAGCCAGAGTCAATTAGTTTCTTGACCTCGGCGTTGATGCTCATCTCAAGCTCAAGCCGCATTCTTCTCGGCGCCTGTTTGACTGGCTTGACGTCCGGGGATATGGCCAGTTTGTGTACAACAATCTCTGGGTCTAATCCTGGCATCTCTGAATAATTCCACGCGAAGCAATCCTTATGCTGCATAAGCACGTCCTTTAGCGTAGCCACACTTTCTTCAGACAGCAGCTCGCTGACGAATGTCGGCCGCGGGTCGCTTGTCGTCCCCAGCTCAATTTTCTTGAGCTCATCTGCAGTGGTATGTATTCCATCTTTTAGCTCTTTCGGTGCCGGTGGAAATTCTGTAATCATCTTGTCATTATTAATTTCGAAGCACCAGGGAAGGTCATCCATATCCTCGGGCTCTTCTTTTGATATCGTTATTATATGACAAGTGCGAGTACGCTTCCAAGATCGATGTTGATCTGGTTCTATCCTTGCTGTATGCACGGGTTTTGGTTCGTGCTTCTGTGGCAGACTTATCCTCCAGCTGCTGGATAGAGCAAACCTGCCTTTCTGATACTGATCTTCGACCCAGTTCTTGAAAGTGAAGCAGTCTTCGAGGGGATGTCCTAATGCTCGGTGATAAGAGCAGTAGCTCGGATGAGAGACCTCGTTAGCTTGCTCAGGGTGTTTGGACTCCGGAAGCGTAATCATTTGATGTTTTAAAGCGAGATCAAGTATCTTCTTCGTCTTGTCTTGAGGGAAAGAATATGCTCGACTCATCTTCTTCATGAGGGACAAATCCGGACTGCCCAATTCCCGATCACGTGACTTTTGGGTCCCGCTTTGTCGTTGTCGAATGTCTTTTCCGCTCTTTGCCTTATTTCTGCCTCTGCGTCGGGCCTTTTGCACAACAGGTTGACAGGGAGGAGCATTTTTATCTTTCGCAGCCTGTTGAAGAAGGCGTTGCGTCCTGGCTTTCTCGTAGATGGCCATTTCGCGATTATGGTCGTCTTGAGCTTTTTGACCCGCTTTCCTGATAAGCTTGTCCATTCGTTCTTCAAATGACGGACTCGGCATTTTGATTGCAGGATCTATTTTTGGTATGGGGTCGGCGTTTTCTGACAGGGCGTCCTCTTCTTCATCGAAGTTATATATGGCGTAGCTACCATGGACTCTTTCCCGTTTCCCGGATTTCATATATCCAAGCCCAAGCGTTTCCATTCTCCCGTTGGGCAACTTGCGCTGAGTCCCAGGGACATCCCAAATCCTGTTGTAGAACCAAGCTTGCCGAATAGTCTGTTTGAAAGGTACCCCTTGGCGCTTCAATAGCCTTTTCAAGCCTTCTGTGTAATATCTAGGAAGACGGATGGGCTGGAGCCTGTCGAGTGTAGAATCGGCGCCGTGCCAAACTTCTTTCTCCACTCTAGTTTCCGTGGATTGGTAGAATAGTATTGCCTGTTCACCTTTTCGCCTGGGAGGGACGTAAAATGTTTGTAGCTCTTGCACGCTATAAGCTTTGAGTGCATCGAGATCTTTGTAGTGCTCCCGCGGAATCATGGTAATTTGCAAACTCTACCCTTCATCAGCGAATGTTTGTACCGAAGGCCGAGCGGAGAATATAGCGTGGACCTCATCTTCCGAGTCGCTGCCGAAGATCAACATGGGGGCGGACGGTCCCGGCTTGTTGTACTGGGGTGGACCTGAATAAACTATCTCTTCCTCTTCCTCGGTATCACTCCCGAAGACAGGAATGGTGGCGATAGCTTTGTTCTTTGGCTTGTGACATCTCTCCGTGTCCTCGAAATCTGGCAAAAAGTATTTTGCGTCTTCGTACTTGCGGACTTCGTTCACGGAGAATGGATTCAGCTCTCCTGTTATGGTATACTCGAGATCATCCTTGAAATACTTCATACACTGATGTTGTGTAGAAGGGATGATGTTATATTCGTGTAACCAGGGACGACCGAGTAAGGCATTGTAGCAGGTCTTGGCGTCACTAACATGAAATTTAATGTCCGTAACGAGTAGTCCGAAGCGTAATGTCAGTATCACAGACCCGAGAGTTCGTGATGACTGAGAGTCGAAACCAGAGATGGTAATTTTATCACGAGTGAGGTGTTGAACGCTCATGCAGATTTTCTTCAGCACCCGTACATTAAGGAGGTTGACGGAGGATCCATTATCGACCAGGATCTTACCTATCCTGATATCGTGACAGTATCCAGAGACATATAGTGGACGGTTGTGGTCGCACGTCCCGAGGAGAAGGTCTTCATCACCGAAAGTGACATCGGCCGTGTGCACTTCCTCCAGCTCATCCTTCATCTTTTCTTCGGCGAGGAAAGCCTGGAATTGCTCTGGCTCTTGTAGCGCTTTGATCAACGAATCTCTCGCTTCTTTGGATAGTAAAAGGGCGTCGAAAATGCTGAGCTGCGAAGGTAGCTTCCTCAGGTGCGCTAGGACGTTGTAGTCCACCTTGCTTTTCTTTGGTGGGTCCTTCGCAGTCAGCTCTTTCATGACTTGGTCATCCAGGGCGATATCCTCGGAGACTTTTTCTTTTCCTTTATCTTTTTTACTCGTGGATCCTAGATTCTTTTCTGGGAGTGTGCGATTGCGCAGCTGGATGTTTTCACAGACCTTTGGTTCTTCCTCTTTCCCTAAGACGGATTCTTTAAAGAGAGGGCCAAGAGCCATTTCCTCGTCAGAGTCACTCCCAAAGGTGAGAACCTGTGATCCTCCGGCGTTGACCGTGTGACAGTTGCCGGTATTTCCTTTGTGCTCCTCGGTCGCATTTCTTTGCTCCCGACGAGTTTTGCGTTTCATCCGTTTAAAATGTTGCCAGTGAGCAACATATCCCTTCCACCATCTTTTAAAAGCGTCGCACTCCTCAGTGGGGTGCGAAATCTTTCGATGATATGAGCAGTAATTAGGATGCATTTCTTCTCCACCGAGAGTGTTTTCTACCGAGGATGGTAGCTTTATTCCCATTGATATGGCTTTAGCAAACCTTTTCCTCGTCTTGAATCTGTTTTTATCCGCACCGGATGTCTTTTGATTTGGCAGGAGTGACTCGACTTTTTCGTCTAGTCACCGGCGTTTGGCTCTTTCCAATATGGCCATCTCACGCTCCCGATCAGCTTTACTTTTCAGACGAATCTCATTCAGGAAGGCGTCGATCATCTCGTCTGACGGCCATAAAGGTTCCGGCTCAGGCTATGCCCCCAGTTTCTTTGTACAGGGAGCTTCTTCATTGTCTAGCGATGAATGAGAGATCACATGGCAACTTGCTACGTAATCCTCAGATCCATCTGACGAGTCTTCCCCATCATTTTTGTCCTCAAGGACGTGGCTGAGGAACTCTTGAAGCGTGATGGGGGTCCGCGCTTTCTGGTTATATTCTTCCAGCGCGTCGATCTGTTTCTGCAAGTCCGTGCGCTTGTCACCAGGCTTCACGGGCTTTTTAGATCTTTTCTTCTTTTTCGCAGATTTCGACGGCTGGGTGTGAGCGATTGGGCCCTCACCACCGATCTTTGAATGGGGGCGTGGCTTCAGCATTCCTTCGATGATCTGGGGTTCCAGCGGGTTCTCCCACTTGATCGTCGGGCATGTCTGGAGCTCATTCAGCATCCTTTTAGTTTTGGATGAAAGCACGACCTCCCATGGGGCTTCTTCAACGAAAGAACAAGTTTCCCCCGGTGTGTCCGTCTTCTTTAGAGTGTGCGGTTGTGGTGGGTTTACCTTCCACTTCTCGGACAGCGCAAACTTGCCTTGTAGGTATTGATCATCGATCCATCCCTTAAAGACGAAGCAATCCTCAATCGGATGGCTTACCGTTTGATGATAAGGGCAGTAATTGGTGTTATTCACCTCGCTGGGTTGCGGCGGTCGTCTTGGATTCGGCAAGTTGATAAGCCTGTTGCGCACAACCAGCTCGAATAGCCTCTTCGTCTTATCCCGCGGGAATGAGTAAGGGCGCTTCATTTTCTCATTATAATACCGCCGTCTCTCTTCCAGTTGATCTGCTAGCTTTTGGGCACTGGGTTGCTGTTGAGCGTTCGCAACGAAGGTCGCCTTCCCTTTTCCCTTGTCGTTCCGCGGTTCTGGCTTCGGGGGAGACAGTCTGTGACCCATTTGATCTATCTGGGCTAGTTTATCAATTAACGCCGGGAACGTGGTCGGTTTAAAGAACATCATAAACTGTGAAATAGTTGCATGAGGGTCTAGAGTGCCCATGAACATGCCCACCGCTGGTGCTTCTTCGATACGCTGCTCGCACTTCGACCACAGGTTTCGCCATCGGATTGCATATTGGACCCAAGTTTCACCCGGCTTCACTCTTGAATTAATCAAAGCTGTTATCGGGGTGCGTTCGCTGGAGCTTGCGAACGCTGGGTAAACAACAACTCCATTTCAGCGAAAGTTTTGACGGAGTCATTCGGAAGTTCGGAATACCACTCAAATACTATTTCCGATAAACTGCCGACGAATTGGCGAAGTAAGAGCTTGTCGTCGCCGCCGGTGTTGCCGCAGAGAGCCCTGAACTGGGCCACATGTTGATGGGGATTGCCTGTCCCCTTGTAGACATGAAATTTCGGGATCGTGTAGCCCGGCGGGTATTTAATTTGATCGTACCAGCTCGGATACGGTCGCCCTGTTTTGACGACTTGACCAGCTGCCTCAGTTGCCTGGTGGACTCGTATTTGCTGAGCAATGTAGTCATCCAGGGCAGCTTTGGAAATTGTTTCCTCTTTGGCTGCTGAAAGAGCCGGAGGTGGATTTGACATTTCTCCTATGTCATCTTCAAGGACAATCAGAGGATCTTCCGCTGGGGGATCCTGCTGGATCATCATACCCACCATATCCTAGAACAGAAGGGCCATTCGTTTTATATTGGCTGCTTGTTCCGCGGCCTCTTTGTCCTTCTTTTCCAGTATTCTCCGAAGGAATTCGGCGTCGTTTTCTTGCTCCTGGCGTTGATCCGAGGACGTTTCGGGGCTTTCTTTTGGCCCAGTGAGTGTGGCCGTCGCGGTCATCATTTCTTGGAGCTTCTGTTGCTGCTCCTGAGCTTTAGTCACCGATCGCGTAAGCAGTCTGTGACCTGTGGATATACGGCTGTCCTCTTTCCCGGACGCCATGTAGACGGTGTGCACCACAATGCCCCCGGACTTAGGGCATTTGGGCTCACCGCCTTTGACATTTGCCGCAGGCGTGGGGACTTTCTCCGGCCTTCTCCTCTTGTGGGCAGTTGACGTTGAGGGGTCCGTTGCTGCAGGGACCCAGGTGGTTGTCGTCCTTTGCGGTTTGACTGGACGGTTCTTTTCTTCCTGAACTTTCACCCTCTTCTGCCGATGAGAGTGATCTCGAATGATTACTGAGTCCTGAACTCATCACCAGACCTTGTAGATTTTGGAGGACAGCCGTTGAGAGGGCTGCTCTGGCTTCGTTTCTGTAACATTCTCCGCGGGTGGAGGAGATCTCTTCAGCGCGGCAGTCGGAGAGTTCTTGCGTACCCTCCTTAGCGGTTCAAAGCTGTTCCCAGTCGGAACAGAAGCATTGATTTCCACCGTTGGAGCTGGTGGGGTTAGCCCAGATGGGGAGTTGCCCCCGGCCTTCCGTACTCGGCGCCAGTGGCGACGTCGAGCGTGTCGAGCTGTTGGGGCTGGTTCGCCGATGGGGATAGTTTTGTTTTGCCCCCTGTCTAGATGAGGCGCTGCTGGTGCCAGCCTCTTGAAGACTGATATCTTTTGAGTAGCGGTATCCAATTTGTCAAAGACAGACCTTCGCGCGGGAACGGGAGCCGGAATAATCAGTCTTGTAAAGACCGACTCTTTGGCAGGAGAAGCCGCCTTGACGACTTCAGGAGCAGAGATGGCTATCTTCCTCGGGATAGCCACTTCATAGGTCATGGGCTTCTTGTCAGGCCCATCGGAGTTTAGGCTCAATCTGGTGAAGACCGAGGAGTTGGAATTGGACGACCCGTTAAGAGGGGCCGTGGTAGTAGTGAGCCGATCGAAGACCGACTTCTTTTACGCTTCCTTTGGCGGCGGGATATTAATGTTTACTGGCGGGAGCATGGTCCTAAAGAACAGACTGGTGGTAGCCTGAGTCACTTGTTCCAAGGCATAGTGAACAGGGAAGCAGCCTGCGGTCCATAGGCCACACCTCCAGGTGAGGCGGAGCGTCGGTTGCATTTACAGTTGGAGCAGTTCGAGCAGTTGAACACCATTGCTGTTTGATTTCTGCGCCCAGCAAGAGACCAAATCTTAGTAACTTGAAACCCGAGGGCAACCATTAACAAACCGCGATTCGTTCGAGAAGACGACACACGAAGTGTGGAGTGGAAAGAGGAAAAGGTCCCACCGGGCGTGCCAGAATATGTTCCCCTCCGAAAGACGGCGCGACAGACGTCTTGCCTGAGATTCAGGGCAGATGCTAATTGGTGCTATCCGTCCACCTCTCCGAAGATGCCAAGTTGATTTATGGCACCGTGTATCGAAGGTTTAAATGGATGCGTCCGATGTAGCAGACTTCGTCAGATTCCCCCTCGCTCGAGGGGTTATTGATTGTAGGGACGCTCTTCCCTGCAGGCCTAAGCCCCTGCAGTTAATTACGCTACCGTATCGCGGTAACAACTTTCTCCTTCTCCAGATGGTCACTTCGTGTCGTGTGTGTTTGTTTTGTGTTTGGTAGCCCATGGATTGTATTCGGAGACTAAGTTACGTTGTCGCCCGTAGGGCGTGGACTAGTCCAAATCCGTATCTTTCTTAGATTTGGGTTTTGGGGGGGTTGAGTTTAAGGACACGTTAGCCTCATTTGGGACTAAGATCAACTTAAACGTTAGTTAAGGATACGTTAGTCTAATTTTAGACTAAGATCAACTTAACGGGATCGTTTAGATCCTACAAGAGAGCAATTGGGGGGCCCTGTTGTTTAGTTTAATGACATTGCGGTCGATAGGTAGTTTAAGGACATTACGGTCCAATGTTAGTTTTAAGACGTCGCGGTCAAGGTTAAGGACATCATAGTCCGTGGATTTTAAGGACTCCACAGTCCGGCGTTAGTTTTAAGATATCACGGTCAAGGTTAAGGATGTCATAGTCCATTGTTAGTTTTAAGACATCCCGGTCAAGGTTAAGGACATCATAGTCCATGAGTTTAAGGACCCCAAGTCCGTTGTTAGTTTTAAGACATCCCGGTCAAGATTAAGGACATCATAGTCCATGAGTTTAAGGACCCCACAGTCCGTGAAATGTATGGTTGTTGGGACCCGTCACCTCTTTGAAGACGTTGAGGAATTACAACGACAAATATCAAAGGAGTGAAGAGATGTACCCTTGAACCAAGGTGGATTAAGTGATCTGTAGTCCAATTTGGAACTAGGATCAGTTAATTATATTGTGAGCATATTGGCTCAGTTGAGTCTGAGTTGAGGACTTATGGCCAACTTGGGCTAAGTCCAATTGAATTTGAAGTGTTGGCCCTTTGCTGGACCATTAGACATTTGTCTGGGTTCAAGCCCACATTATTTAGCAATGCTAAACATTTTCATCTTCGATTTTCTCAATTTTGAGATTTCTTTGGAGGAAAGACTTTTGCCTCTGGAAAATTAGCTAATTTGGCTAAAAGTAGTGTTAAGCACTAGAGAAAATAGTGTTAAACACTAGAAATAAAGCTCTCAAATTAGTGTTAAACACCAGAGAATAATAGTGTTAAACACTGGAAGTAAGATTCTCAAATTAGTGTTAAACACTAGAAGATGATCAGTGTTAAACACTGGGAATGGTTCTTGATTTAGTGTCAAACATTGGAAAATAACAGTGTTAAACACTGCAAATAGGGTTTTCAAATTAGTGTTAAACACTAAGAAAATTCCGTGTTAAACACTGGGACTGAAGATCTCTAATTAGTGTTAAACACTAAAGAAAGAGAGGTCACGTGTGGACACGTGAGAGCGCCCAAAGGTGGGATCAGTTTCCCCTTATTCTGTTCTGCAGAAAAAAGTATTGAATACTTTCTATATTTGATTTTGGAGCATCACGTGCTGACACGTGACGGGGATTGGTGCGCTGATTTGCCAAGGGGTCACGTGGTAACACGTGAGAGCGCCCAGAGCTTCTGTTCCTTTAGTTTTTTCCTTTCTGTGCTTTAGGGATCACATGGAGCACGTGAGGCGCTGCCCCTGAGTCCTTTTCTGTGGATCTTTTATAGGGGTCACGTGGGGACACGTGACCCTGGTTTTTTCTGCCTGTTTAAAGATCTGTTTATCTTTTTGAGAATTAAATTCTACATAGGGTTAAACCCTAGCTATAACTTTAGAGGAATTGAATTCCTATTTTGGAAGAATTATATTCTTAGGTAAGGTTAAACCCTAATTTTCTTTCTGTGGGAATTAAATTCAAGTTCTGGCATAGGGTGAAACCCTAATTTCGTTTTAAGATGAATTAAATTCCTGTGAGCTTGAGAGAATTAAATTCTCAATTAGGGTTCTGTCCTAGTTCTGTCCATCTTGAAGGAATTCAATTCCTAAAATTTTTGGAGAATTGAATTCTCACATAGGATTAAACCCTAGTTTTATCTTGGAGGAATTAAATTCCTATACTCTGTGAGAATTAAATTCTCAAAACTCAATTCCGCCTCTATGTTTTAGATCTGCATAGCAGGATCTCGACCCGATGAGAATTAAATTCTCAACCTATGGGGAGATGTGCACTTTGCAGATCTTCAACCAGAGAAAGAACTAAGTTTTTTTTTTTTATAGAAGAGTTAAACTCTTAGATTGAGAATTAAATTCTCTTTTTGAAGCTTTTATCCCCTTTCTTTTCTTACCTAGGGTTTTTCTTTGTAGAGGATCAAATTCTCCTTTCTTTTCTCTCTGAATTTTCAAGATTCCAAAGCTCTCTATCCCTCTCTTCAAAACTCTCTTGGCTCCTATTTATAGGAAAAGGAAAAGAATCAATCTGTTGAGTAATTCTTTCATTGAAAAATTTGATTTGTTTTCATCATTAATCCGGACCTTTAGATTATTAGGTGAATTTTATTCACCGTTGGATTTTAAATCCAAAGATATTCCTTTTGTTATTTCGGTGAGATTTTAGGGGAAATCTTTCCTTGTCCAAGATTTTTCCATAAATTGGTGATATTTAATCACCCTGGGATTCTCAATCCAGCGGTTCTCCATAATTCTTCTCCATATTGGAAAGATTTAAGTGATCTTTTTTCAGAATTTGATTCTGTTGAACAGTAAGGCTTTTAAAGCCAGTCACGTATGGCCACATGACCTTTGGTCACGTGTGACCACGTGACCCCTGGTCACATGTGGCCACGTAACCCCTGGTCACGTGTCAGCCCGTGACCCCCTGAATGGGCTCCTCTTCTGCGCTCTGTTCTTTGCCGCTGCTCTAACCATCACGTGCCAACATGTGACCACTGGTCACGTGTGAGCACGTGATGCCTCTTCTGAAGCTTTTTCCTGATTTTTAATCAAAGAACAAATTCCCCCACAGTGTTGCTCTCACGTGTCTGCACGTGAGTGCAACGCTGTCACTTTTGTGACCGTTGGATCTGCCTTGGGAGTAGGGTAGATGAAACGTTTTCCATCCCATCCTATAAATGCCAATGTCTTTTCAGAAGCGCCTCCACTTTGCTCATCTTCCTCCTTTCAGAACTTTATTCTTTTGAGAATTTAATTCTCCTTTTCCAGAGCTTAGTTCTCTGCTTCAAACATTTTCCAGAGTATAACTCTGTTGAAGGATTCCCTTTTCCTCAGGTAATGCTCTTGAACGGACGAAGAACTTTCATAGAAATCACCATGGGATTTAAAATCCAGATCAAGGGGTTTTTCCTTTGAACAAGAACACACGTTCTTTTATTTTAGGTTCTTTAAAAAGGAAAATCTCTCAATCCTTAAACGACAGATCTCGCTACGGTTTCTCTGGCCTTCAGGGGGCTAATGATGGCAGTTGTCTTTTTTCCATGGAATTTAATTCCATCTCAAAAATATTTCTGGGAATTTAATTCTCCTTTTCAAAAGGAATTTAATTCCTTTGAAGAACTTAGTTCTTCCCAAAGAACTTCATGGGTTTTCTTGCCCTGAGTCATCTTCTTCACAATCCAGAAGAAGTTTGCACTGTTGCTCTTTGGGAATTTAATTCCCTTGATTCTGTTTGATTTATCACAGAGTCCAAGATGGATTTGTCTTTGAGGGGAATGTGTAGGGTCGCTTGAAACCCACTGCCTATTTAATGAGAATCTTCCCTTTGTCTCATTATAATTGCCTGGCCTCATTATTAACGAGCCGTCATCTTGATTTCGTGGGACCCACATGTTTTGTAACTAATGGTCCCATAAAAAAAAGTCTGCTGTCGCTTTCTTCAACTGTCTTTATATACATATATATATTTATACATACTCATATATATATATATATATATATATATATATTGCTGGCTTCGTTTTTAACAGTTTTCCTTTATTTTATTTTAGGTACAATGGCTTCCGTTCCGTACTTTCCTTTCACTCGCTCGGAGGCCGCTTTTCCTCAGTCACCATCTGATGAGGAAGCGATGGCGATGATCAGGGCTCATGACCCGAACTGCACCAACTTACTTTTGTGGGGGGACCTGGTACGGTCATATCATCCGGGGGCGCCGAAGCTTCCTTTGCGAAGTACCAACGGAGCCCACCTTTCCGTTTCTGCCACTAGACACACCAAGGACAGTCTTCGCCGTGGAGATGCCGAATTGGACTCCGATGGGGCGGCTCGAACCTTCAACGACTGGTATCCCGAACCATCCGATCCCAGCTATAGATATTCTGGGACGGCGTATTTGCCAGGGTGAGGCACAACCATGGGGACAAATTTACAAGATAGGGCCCACCCCTCGACACCCTACGGGCTACCTCCTCTGGGCTCGTCACATCCTTTCTGCTCATCGCGCGCGACTGCAGAAAGTCTGGCTCTACCAGGCGATGTATGCGTCGCTCTTCCACTACCAATCCCCGCATGTCTGGTGGGTTAAGGCGTTCTTGAATCAGTGGAATCTCCCCACCAACACTTTTCTTCTGAGGGACCGAGAGGTTTCGATCTCTTTGGAAGAATTTTATGAGATTTCTGGGTTGCCAATTAGGGGGGCGCTTTATGAGGAGTTGCTGCTTTCCGATGAGTACGTCTTTGAGGTCGAGCCCGCAATCCCCGACGGCTTGTCGAGCGAAAATGCCGTGCGCCACAAGCGTCCGAGCCTGATCAAGGCGTTGGGTATTTTTGACCGGCTGTTCACAGAATCTGAGGAGCAAGGCGTCACTTTTAAGAGCTTCATCGCTTGTTTCCTTCGCGAGGATGTTCTGTCGAAGACGGATCCGAAGTTTGCAAATATTAACGACCCCTTCGGGTTTGGTCCGAAGAAGATGCCGACCCAGGAATCGGATCTACCACAGTACTACATTCCTATTATGTCGCCGGTGTCTTTCGAATCCATTGCAGCTCCCGGCATGGATGAGGAGACGTTCTTCGTGGGCTTTGTCAGCATCTGGCTCAGCTGGTTTGCCATCCCCATGCATCGCCGCTTCATGAGAGTTTCGGTCATCTATCCGGCTCATCGTATAGCTGAGGGGACACGGCTGGCCGTTGGCATCCCGGCACTGGCGCATCTCTATCACGGGTTGGGCGTTGTAGCTAATACCTCTACCCCTGGCATAGACGTGGTAAACTTTTCGCTTCATTACTTCACGTCTTGAATCGAAATGCACATCTTGGGTGCTTTCGCTATGCATCAGAGGCGCGCATTCTACGACGCTTACACCTTCCCGCGACTTATGCGATTGGTGAATGCTTCTGCCTGCGACCCATCTCAATTTGGGGCCATTCGGGCGTTGATTGCCCCTTATGCTGCTGCTGGCGGATTGGTGTTCACCGACCGAGTTTTATCTCCTCCCTCAGGTCCAGCTCCGCAACTCTGGGACCGGTCAAAAGACAATGTGCCTTCTTTAAATCCCCGGGAGGCCGCGCACTTATATTCAATTAGGCCAGGGTACCTGGTATTTCGCCAGGATAGTGCGGCTCTTTTCATGCGGTACAACCCGCATTGCTTCGCTCGGCAGCTTGGATATGACCAGGGCGTTCCTTTCGAGGCTTTCGTAGTTGCGCCGGTCCCCTCACTCGAAGCCGTTCGCGATGCAGCTCACCATTTTGTGAGGTTGAACACCGGTTCCCATTTCATAATCCCTGAAGCTGACCATCTTCCCCGGTGCGTGAGATCGTTTACGGGTTGGTACCTTCATCGGATCAATCCGATTATTTTTTAGGAGAGAAGGGTACTCATTGGCCATGGTGCTCCTACTCAGGTTCCGGTCACAGGAGCTACGCTGTGACCGCGCGCGCCGGTCCATTTTCCCTTGAGGGATACTGGTGTTGCACTTATTCCCGGAGAGTCGGGGGTGGATCTTACCCCAATAGCTGGTATGCCATTAGGCACCCGGTCGCGGGCTAAACGGGCTCCGGTAGCGGCAGCACCACCCATGGCAGCACCACTACCCGTGGCATCGACAATGGCGGTGTCATCCTCGGTTGTGGCACCGGGCGAGGAAGATAAGGAAGAGGGTGTTGAAGGTGACGTGGGCCGGCTCCACACTAAGGCTCCACGGGGGAAGAAACGGTCGTCTTCGGCGGCCGGTTCTGGATCTAAGAGGCGGAGGAGGGTGGCCACCAGCTTACTTGATTCTTTAGCAGAGTCTGAGCCCATACTTCCAGATGAACCGTTGGTCGTGCAAGAGTCGGACGCTGGTCTTCTCTTCCCGGGTTCGGCTGCCGAGGAAGCCGCACAATTGGCTGAGGCCATAAGACGTTCTAAAGATGAGTCTCAGAACGTAAGGGTTCCGAAGAAACCCTATCCTGCCGTAATCTTCTATGAAGACCCCTCCTGGATCCGGCGGCGGTTTATTGGCCCTTTGGAGGAATGGGGAGAAAGGGGCCTGAAGCAGGCCGCTTCGGAGGATGCTGCGGACGCGCTTTCCTTATGGACCGGCGGCCACGAGTCCACCCTCGAACCCCGGTGAGCACGCCTCCTTGAGAAGGAGCATCGGCTTGAAGAAGCCATATTGAAGGCTTCGTTACGCATTGGTATGTTTTTATACTTCTTTGTAGCATTTCAGATTGTTTACACATGTATGTATGTATCCTTATTCTTGCGTGAATTGTGCAGAGTCTTCGGCGATGGGGGGGGTTCCTACGGGCTTGTTGAAGATAGAGCCTGTTGACATTCCCAATGAAACATTGCTTGATGTGGAGGGGGTTGACGATGCTGCTCCTCTTACAATAGAGCCTCCGATGGCAGTTCATGATCACGGAGCACTCGCTCCTTTGGGAGAGGCTCCTTTGGTGGTCGCCGCCCTAACGACTCTTCCTGAGGGCGGCCCAGAGGCTGGGATGGAGGTAGTCGGGACTACCCTCCCTTTGTTGGAGCCCGAGGTCACGGCGGAGGCCGTTGAAGCTGCTATCCCCCCAGCTCAGAATGGGAGGAGTGTCGAAGGTAACCCTTTATACTTTAAACTAGTAGTCTTTCTGTTACCTGAACTCTTTTGCCTTTTCAGAATTGCGTGGGCTGGCGGCTTCTATTGCCGATCTGTCTCCCCGGCAATCCTTCCAGCGTCTGCTGGAGATGGCCGCTCTACAGGCGATATCTCCTCAACGTATCGTCCTCTCGTCTGGGCAAGGTTAGTGTCGTTCGCCATTTTTTTATAGCATCGTTGTTATTTTGCGGAATGACATTGATGTCCTTCACAGTTCTGGAGGCTGATGATGAGGTTGAGGTCCTCGAAGGGCCAGCGGAACCTTCATCCCCTTCTTGCATGACTGTGGGTAAGTGACGTTTCAAGATGGTCCCACTTGTTCCTTTGCTTAGGAGTTTCATTGACACACATTTTTTTTAACAGCCCTGCCAGCTCCCACAGCGCTGGAATCGCGTATCGCCATGCCGCCCGGCCCTTATGCTCTACGAGCTTCAGAACGCTTGGCCCAATTAAGCCTTGTCTCCCTGTCGTCTTTGATCGAGGAGCTTCGTGCTCGCAGCGCAATCACAACTGAAGTATTTGCTGCTGAAGCTAATGGTTCTCTTCCTTTTCTTGCCACCTACCATAGCGAGGCGGTGGTGCAAGTCTGGGTGGAGTTCTGTCAGCAGGTGGAGGCTTGCTTGCACGCACTTGAGTGTTCCCGCCTTTCTTCGGAGGCCGTGGTTGCAAAGGCGGACTTGCGGGGGCTGATAAAGCGGTGTGCAGCGAACATGGTGTCATGCGAGAAGAGACTCGGTCGCAAATTCTCGGAGAGGGAGCTGGCCTCTAAGGCACTGAGCGAGCTCCAAACCAGCCTTACAGCCAAAGCCAACAAGGCATATGAACTCTGGCGAGTGCTTTAAGAGTCTATCAAAGAGGTGGTGGCCCTCGATAAAGCTGTCGTGTTCACTCGCGAAAGGGTTGAGGCTCACAAGGCTACCGAAAAAGAGCTCGAAGGCCGGCTTGCCTCGTATCAGGCCCAGCAGGCTCAGGCGGAGGCCCGTCTTCTGGCGATACTGAATCACGAAGCTGTGACCCAGCAAAAGAAGGATGAGCTAGTGAAATTGCTAAATCGCCCGCCGGCCTGAAGACTTGTATCTCTTTCTTTCTTTTTGTACATACTCCTGAATGAGAGTATATATATTTTTTGTTTTTTCATGAATTGTACTTTGTATCCATTTTGGTTCATGAATAAAAGACATATATTTTTTTTAATGGCGTGTCCCTTTTTATTGAATGTATTCTGCGGCTAGTCTATCTTTATTTCTTTGCAGGGCAGCGATGGCTTAGGATTCAGGGTTAAGATCTGCCTCCTAAGACTTTTGAGCTTTATGAGCCGTGAGGGTCTCATAAAGAGTTTTTCTCCCTACAGGTCGAGAGGATCCTGTAGGTGTAAGTTCTCCTTAAGAATCGTGAGGATTCTTAAGCGTGTTTTCCCTTGGGAGTCGTAAGGATCTCACAAGAGAGTTTTCTTCTCTGCAGGTCGTGAGGACCCGCAAGTGCTAGGTGCGGTCGCCCTTATCCGTATTTCACGGGGTCAAGGGTTGCTTTGGGATGTTTTCCAGGGTACCTTTGTTTAAAGACATCGCGGTCGAGGTTAAGGACATCATAGTCCGTGGGTTAAGGACTCCACAGTCCAATGTTAGTTTTAAGACATCACGGTCAAGGTTAAGGACATCATAGTCCGTGGATTTATGGACTCCACAGTCCAATGTTAGTTTTAAGACATCACGGTCAAGGTTAAGGACATCATAGTCCGTGGATTTTAAGGACTCCACAGTCCATTGTTAGTTTTAAGACATCACGGTCAAGGTTAAGGACATCATAGTCCGTGGATTTATGGACTCCACAGTCCAATATTAGTTTTAAGACATCACGGTCAAGGTTAAGGACATCATAGTCCGTGGAATTAAGGACTCCACAGTCCGATGTGTGGTTACTGGGACCCGTCACCTCTTTGAAGACATTGAGGAATTACAACGACAAATATCAAAGGAATGAAGAGATGTACCCTTGAACCAAGGTAAAATCAGTCTAGAATCATCATGGTTGGTCGTTAGTTTTAAGACATTGCGGTCGAGGTTAAGGACATCATAGTCCGTGGATTTTAAGGACTCCAAAATCCAATGTTTGCTCTGGATGCTTCACATGGGTTCACTGCCGTGCTCTGCGAGGACCAGGCTCCGCTCTGGACGTTTTCCGCGGGGTCAAAGAGTGACGTTATCCGCGTTCCACGTGACCAGGAATTTTGCTCAGGATGCTTCACACGGGTTCACTGCCGTGCTCTGCGAGGACCAGGCTCCGCTCTGGATGCTTCACACGAGTTCACTGCCGTGCTCTGCGAGGACCAGGATCCGTTATGGACGTTTTCCATAGGGTCAAAGAGTGACGTTATCCGTGTTCCACGTGACCAGGAATTTTGCTCTGGATGCTTCCCACGGGTTCACTGCCGTGTTCGGCGAGGACCTGGCTCCACTCTGGATGCTTCACACGGGTTCAGTGCCGTGCTCTGCGAGGACCAGGATCCGCTCTGGAAGTTTTCCATGGGGTCAAAGACTGACGTTATCCGCGTTCCACGTGACCAGGAATTTTGCTCTGGATGCTTCCCACGGGTTCACTGCCGTGTTCGGCGAGGACCAGGCTCCGCTCTGGATGCTTCACACGGGTTCACTTTCGTGCTCTGCGAGAACCAGGATCCGCTCTGGACGTTTTCCACGGGGTCAAAGAGTGACGTTATCCGCGTTCCACGTGACCAGGAATTTTGCTCTGGATACTTCCCACGGGTTCACTGCCGTGTTCGGCGAGGACCAGGCTCCGCTCTGGACGTTTTCTATGGGGTCAAAGAGTGACGTTATCCGCGTTCCACGTGACCAGGAATTTTGCTCTGGATGCTTCCCACGGGTTCACTGCCATGTTCGGCGAAGACCAGGCTCCGCTCTGGATGCTTCATACGAGTTCACTGCCGTACTCTGCGAGGACCAGGATTCACTCTGGGCGTTTTCCACGGGGTCAAAGAGTGACGTTATCCGCGTTCCACGTGACCAGGAATTTTGCTCTGGATGCTTCCCACGGGTTCACTGCCGTGTTCGGCGAGGACCAGGCTCCGCTCTGGACGTTTTCCATGGGGTCAAAGAGTGACGTTATCCGCGTTCCACGTGACCAGGAATTTTTCTCTGGATGCTTCATACGGGTTCACTGCCGTGCTCTGTGAGGACCAGGCTCCGCTCTAGATGCTTCACATGGGTTCACTGCCGTGCTCTACGAGGACCAGGATCCGCTCTGGACGTTTTCCACGGGGTCAAAGAGTGACGTTATCCGCGTTCCACGTGACCATGAATTTTGCTCTGGATGCTTCCCACGGGTTCACTGCCGTGTTTGGCGAGGACCAGGCTCCGCTTTGGACGTTTTCCACGGGGTCAAAGAGTGACGTTATCCGCGTTCCACGTGACCAGGAATTTTTCTCTGGATGCTTCACACGGGTTCACTGCCGTGCTCTGCGAGGACCAGGCTCCGCTCTGGATGCTTCACACGGGTTCACTGCCGTGCTCTGCCTGGACCAGGATCCGCTCTGGACGTTTTCCACGGGGTCAAAGAGTGACGTTATCCACGTTCCACGTGACCAGGAATTTTGACTTTGTCTGTATTTCACGAAGTCGGAATTTGACTCTCGGTCAGCTGTACGCCGCCGAGTCATGGAACTGGGAGTTGTCATTGTTCCGCTTTGCTTGATGTTGTGTCCGCTGTAATGAGACGAATGTTGAGACGATCTCTAGGTTATTTGTGGCCCGTCGAGACTTGGCCTCTTCTTCTGATGAAACCTGTGGGGAAGAGTATGATCCCTTTTTCGTTTGCGCCCCTGGATTGTATACAGGGGTTGATGTAACATCACCTGTAGGGCAAAAAGTTTCATTCTTTCATCATTCATTTTTTTTTATTCTTTTCGCGACGCTCTATCATTTCAGCCTTTTACATCGCGAAAATCGCGATTGCCCAATCATTTCGGCTATTTTTCGCGGTGCCCAATCATTTCGGCTATTTTTCTTTTTACTCGCTGCTTTTTATTGCAAGTTGCCCAATCATTTCGGCTGCTGTTTTTTTTATTTTACTCGCTGCTTTTTATTGCGAGTTGCCCAATCATTTCGGCTGTTTTTGTATGCATACATTTTTACTTGCTGATTTTGTTGCAAGTTTCCCCATCATTTCGGCTATTTCGTATGCATGTGTGGCTTGCTGGCTTTTCACCGCAAGCTCTGGATTAGACACCGATTTCGGCATCAGCACCGCTACAACTGGGATATTTCCAGGAGCGAATCATCATTTGTCTATGTTGATGTCGAACAAAGGTGGCTTAGTAAACAGGGTTAGGGTCCTGTCGACTAAGGCTTTTGACTTCATGAGTTGTAAGGGTCTCACAAAGGTATTTCTCCCTACAAGTCATAAGGATCTCGTAGGTGTGTTTTCTCCTTAGGAATCGTGAGGATTCCTAAGTGCATGTTCCTCTGTAAGTCGTAAGGATCTTACAAAAGGGTTTTCTCCTTATAAGTCTAGAGGACTCACAAGGGTTGTTCACCGTGCGAACATATCCCCAGTCACGGATGGGACTCGGTTAGGGAAATGTTTATTCGCGCCCGTGGATTGTATACAAGGGTCAGTATGAGCCGTTTGTAGGGCAGTATCGAAGGTTGTGGGGGTTGCTTAAGAACAGGTTCAGGTCTCTGTAACTTAAGACTTTCAAATCTTATGAGCCGTGAGGGTCCCATAAGAGAGTTCTCCTTACGAGTCGTGAGGATCTCGCAAGTGTAATTTCTCCTTAGGAATCGTGAGGATCCCTAAGTGTGTTGCTCCCTTGTGAGTCATAAGGATCTCACGCGGGTGGTTTCACCTTACAAGATCGAGAGGACCTTGTAAGTGTCCTTTAACGAGATTGCGCCCTTTCGGCTTTTCACAAGCACTCGCCGGTAGCCCTGCTGTTTTTACTCACGGAGCCCTTTCGGGTTTTCATCCGTGCCCATTTTGCTTATGGACATACCGTTTTTTTTTGTTTTTTTTATTATTTTTTATATTCTTTTTTTTTCTAACGAGGTTGCGCCCTTTCAGGTTTTCACAAACACTCACCGGTAGCCCTGCTGTTTTTACTCACGGAGCCCTTTCGGAAACACTAGTCCAAATCCGTATCTTTCTTAGATTTGGATTTTGGGGGGGTTGAGTTTAAGGACACGTTAGCCTCATTTGAGACTAAGATCAACTTAAACGTTAGTTAAGGATACGTTAGTCTAATTTTAGACTAAGATCAACTTAACGGGATCGTTTAGATCCTACAAGAGAGCAATTGGGGGCCCTGTTGTTTAGTTTAATGACATTGCGGTCGTTAGGTAGTTTAAGGACATTGCGGTCCAATGTTAGTTTTAAGACGTCACGGTCAAGGTTAAGGACATCATAGTCCCTGGATTTTAAAGACTCCACAGTCCGGTGTTAGTTTTAAGACATCACGGTCAAGGTTAAGGACGTCATAGTCCGTTATTAGTTTTAAGACATCCCGGTCAAGGTTAAGGACGTCATAGTCCGTTGTTAGTTTTAAGACATCCCGGTCAAGGTTAAGGACGTCATAGTCCATGAGTTTAAGGACCCCACAGTCCGTTGTTAGTTTTATGACATCCCGGTCATGGTTAAGGACGTCATAGTCCGTGGGTTAAGGACTCCACAGTCCGTTGTTAGTTTTAAGACATCCCGGTCAAGGTTAAGGACGTCATAGTCCGTTGTTACTTTTAAGACATCCCAGTCAAGATTAAGGACGTCATAGTCCATGAGTTTAAGGACCCCACAGTCCGTTGTTAGTTTTAAGACATCCCGGTCAAGGTTAAGGAAGTCATAGTCCGTTGTTAGTTTTAAGACATCCCGGTCTAGGTTAAGGACGTCATAGTCCGTTATTAGTTTTAAGACATCCCGGTCAAGGTTAAGGACGTCATAGTCCATGAGTTTAAGGACCCCACAGTCCGTGAAATGTATGGTTGTTGGGACCCATCACCTCTTTGAAGAAGTTGAGGAATTACAACGCCAAATATCAAAGGAGTGAAGAGATGTATCCTTGAACCAAGGTAGATTAAGTGATCCGTAGCCCAATTTGGAACCAAGACCAATTAATTATATTATGAGCCCATTGGCTCAGTTAAGTCTGAATTGAGGACTTATGGCCTTCTTGGGCTAAGTCCAATCAAGTTTGGAATGTTGGCCCTCTGTTGGTCCATTGAGGGGGAGTCATTGCCTCTGGAAAAAATTAGCCAAATTGGCCAAAAATAGTGTTTAGACAATAGGGAACAACAGTGTTAAACAATGGAAATAAAGCTCTCAGATTAGTGTTAAACACCAGAGAATAATAGTGTTAAACACTGGAAGTAAGATTCTCAAATTAGTGTTAAACACTAGAAGATGATCAGTGTTAAACACTGGGAATATAGTTCTTGATTTAGTGTCAAACATTGGAAAATAACAGTGTTAAACACTGCAAATAGGGTTTTTAAATTAGTGTTAAACACTAAGAAAATTCCGTGTTAAACACTGGGACTGAAGATCTCTAATTAGTGTTAAACACTAAAGAAAGAAGGGTCACGTGTGGACACGTGAGAGCGCCCAAAGGTGGGACCAGTTTCCCCTTATTCTGTTCTGCAGAAACAAGTATTGAATACTTTCTATATTTGATTTTGGAGCATCACGTGCTGACACGTGACGGGGATTGGTGCGCTGATTTGCCAAGGGGTCACGTGGTAACACGTGAGAGCGCCCAGAGCTTCTGTTCCTTTAGTTTTTTCCTTTCTGTGCTTTAGGGATCACGTGGAGCACGTGAGGCGCTGCCCCTGAGTCCTTTTCTGTGGATCTTTACAAGGGTCACGTGGGGATACGTGACCCTGTTTTTTTTCTTCCTGTTTAAAGATCTGTTTATCTTTTTAAGAATTAAATTCTTCATAGGGTTAAACCCTAGCTATAGCTTTAGAGGAATTGAATTCCTATTTTGGAAGAATTACATTCTTAGGTATGGTTAAACCCTAATTTTCTTTCTGTGGGAATTAAATTCAAGTTCTGGCATAGGGTGAAACCCTAATTTCGTTTTAAGAGGAATTAAATTCCTGTGAGCTTGATAGAATTAAATTCTCGATTAGGGTTAAACCATAGTTCTGTCCAACTTGAAGGAATTAAATTCCTATAATTTTTGGAAAATTGAATTCTCACATAGGGTTAAACCCTAGTTTTATCTTGGAGGAATTAAATTCCTATACTCTGTGAGAATTAAATTCTCAAAACTCAATTCCTTCTCTATGTTTTAGATCCGCATGGCAGGATCTCGACCCGATGAGAATTAAATTCTCAACCTATGGGGAGATGTGCACTTTGCAGATCTTCAATCAGAGAAAGAACTAAGTTCTTCTTCTTTTTTTATAGAAGAGTTAAACACTTAGATTGAGAATTAAATTCTCTTTTTGAAGCTTTTATCCCCTTTCTTTTCTTACCTAGGGTTTTTCTTTGTAGAGGATCAAATTCTCCTTTCTTTTCTCTCTGAATTTTCAAGATTCCAAAGCTCTCTCTCTCTCTCCCTTCAAAACTCTCTTGGCTCCTATTTATAGGAGAAGGAAAAGAATCAATCTGTTTGGTAAATCTTTTATTGAAAGATTTGATTTGTTTTCATCATTAATCTGGGCCTTTAGATTATTAGGTGAATTTTATTCACCGTTGGATTTTAAATCCAAAAATATTCCTTTTGTTATTTCGGTGAGATTTTAGGGGAAATCTTTCCTTGTCCAAGATTTTTCCATAAATTGGTGATATTTAATCACCCTAGGATTCTCAATCCAGCGGTTCTCCATAATTCTTCTCCATTTTGGAAAGATTTAAGTGATCTTTTTTCAGAATTTAATTCTGTTGAACAGTAAGGCTTTTAAAGCCAGTCACGTGCCTGGTCACGTGTGAGCACGTGACCCCTGGTCACGTGTGAGCCCGTGACCCCCACCCCCTGAATGGGCTCCTCTTCTGTGCTCTGTTCTTTGCCGCTGCTTTAACCATCACGTGCCAACACGTGACCACTGGTCCCGTGTGAGCACGTGATGCCTCTTCTGAAGCTTTTTCCTGATTTTTAATCAGGGAACATATATTATTTAACTCTGGCGAGATCGACCTATTTCAAGAGTATGTATATAGACTATTACTTTTTCCAACTTATAAATATGAAATTATCTAATTGCATTATTTATTTCATACTTAGTTTATGGAGAGCTCAATACTGACCACCGAGGGTCGCCTGCTACCGAGGCATATCGATAATGCTTTAAATCGAGAATTTGCGACATGGTTTAACCATTTTGTAAGTTTATCACTGAAATATAATTCATTTCTCATCCGTTAAACTAAATATGATTTTTTCTAATACTTATCGTATCTTATTAGATTCATATAGCCGTAGATGCCAACATAACAGAAGATTTAAAAATACTTTCCTCTGAACCAGATCCATTAGTTGAGCATCTTACTGGTTATGTCGTTAATAGATATAGATTTCATGCACTAGATAGAGAAGCACGTAGAAAGTTCCAAAACTGCGGTGTTCTTTTGACATCAACCACAAGAGATTACGTATCATCTAGAGATATCAATCCAACCACGGGACAACCTGACTACTACGATGTGCTGCAAGATATAGTGCAAGTACATTATCATGCACATAGAGTTATCCTATTCAAGTGTCTCTGGTATGATACTAAGACAGATGGACGAGAATACAAAGTAAAAAATGAGCTAGTCCTACTAAATTCTTCAAGACCCGTGTTCACGAATGAGCCTTACATATTAGCGAGTCAAGCACATCAGTGTTTTTATGTGGAGGACCCTAAAGATACTGTATGGCATGTCGCTATCAGAACAAATTCGCGAGACTATTTTAACATGGAAAATCCTGATGATAAAAATCTTGAAATTAGCTGTCCAAACACGCCAGTCACACCATTACAAGACCTGACCCTGGATATCGACGACGTTAGCCTTTCAAGGGCTAACAATCCGGAGATTGTTGTAGAAGACGGATCATCAAGATCAACTGCCCGTAGATGAAAACGAACAACGCGTGTAGCAGACTAATTCATCAATGGCTCCGAGCAAAATTCAACAAGTGATAGTAGCGCTAACGAAGATGATGATTAACATTAAATTTTAATTAACTTTCTGTCATATTCATAATCATGTATACAATTTAAAAGTTTAGTTTATCGCATTTTTCTTTCATCTACAGCTATGTAATTTGCTTAACTTAACTGTTCATTTCATCTACAACTTATAATTTGCTTAATTGTTCATTTCATAAACAGCTATGTAATTTTTCTTACATGTTTCTTGAAATTATTATTGTATTTTTCTGTTGCATTAGTTCATTTCTCAGGATATGGCCTCCATTCTCATGGGGCCCGTGGACGTGGATGGACCGAGGGCAACGTGGGAGCCAGTTCCTCCAGTTCCGTGGGCCATGGCCAAGGACGTACTGAGGGGGACCTCGGAGCCAGTTCCTCTAGTTCCTGTTCCCCCAATATTTAAACCTAATAAAAGAGCAAAGCTCTACTGAATTTAATGAGGCAGTGCCTCATATGCTCTCCACGAGAGTGCCAGCGCCAGAGCCACTCTTACAGGATTAAATCCTATGGTGGTGCCTCATGCGCTTCTCACGCGAGCGCCAATGTGCAAAGCACAGAAGAATTTATTACATAAGAGTTAGACCTTTATATGGCGTCGTGCGTGCTCATCACGCGGGCGCCAATGTACAAAGCACAAGAATACCTATCTTAAGAATTAAATTCTTAAGTAGCGCCCATGTGCATAACACGTGAGCGCCGGCGTCCAAGTAGAATTAAATTCTACGATACTCTCTGTTAAACAGAACCGTTGGATCAAAGATCCAACAGAGATGATAAATCATCAAAATATAGAATCAAATTATATTAAGAGAAAATATCTCCCAAATCTTTCTAAATAAGAAAGATACTCTTGGTTGGATTAATGATCTAATGATAGAATAAACATCTATTTTGGGAATATATTCACTCGATCTTTCCAAAAAAAAATTGCTCTCTATAAAACAGAGAACTCTTAGATTAAAAATCCAATGGTAATTAAAAATCACCACTTGACAGAATGAATTTTGTATATGGGAAAATATTTTCCCAATCTGGTTAAGAACAAGAACAACATATTTTGTAAAAACAGAAGTTCTTGGATCAAAGATCCGATGGTGGGTAAAATTCCTCAAATTAATTTTGAGACCAATTAAATCAATTGGAATCTCTCAGTGGGAGATTTTCTCAAAACTAATTAACAATCTGCCTTCTCAAAACTATGTGAAAGAGTGTTTGTAACCGTAATCAATAACGGTGTCGCGTGTAGCTAGCCGAGATGAGTACGGGTCGTCATCAGGAATGCGTGGAACTTTTAATCTTGTTTTAGACGAGTTGATTAGAAATAGGGTAGTGTGATTCTAAATCTATGTTAAACACGTATGTAGAATATATATAAAGAAGGCTTGTAGGATTCATCGGATTTAGTAGTCATGGATGAATACAAAAGATGACTCCTTTTATCTTTTGATAAATTTAAAACTAAATTGATAGTGATGAATGAGAATTATGGTTCTTGGAAGAAACTAGGGTTTCCCCACTAATGACCCTTGTCCCTTCATTGATCTCTATTCATGTCTAGCCCTTAATAAAACAATTGTTATTCTAATCTCAAATCGCGGTCGTGACTATCAATAAATTGATAGCGCGCCGGATTAGGATTATAACGATTCTTTTGATAAAGTTTATAAATTTCATAAGATGTAAAAGAATTTAAAATATTTTCTCATCCATTATTCTACCCTAATCCTACGAACCCTATCAAGCGGAGAATTACTCGCGCATGATGGAGATAGAAGAAGAAAGGATAGAGAAGGAAATCATAATGCAGAAAGTAAATGCGAAATAATTAAGCTAATGATCTACCTTTAATAATCAACTTTACAAGTATAAATCCTTCGAGTTTAGATTAAAAGAGGAAGAAGTTGATCTCGATCTCTGCCTCGTAGGAAGTAGATGCTCCGTCGATATTCACGTCGCTCTATCACGTCGAGTCGTGGATCTCTTGTTCTTTGACGGTGATTTTCTTCGTGTCAAAGGTGATGATTTCTAATTTTAGCCTTCGGTCCTTTATACAGCCCTCAAATTAGAAACCCTAGATCTCATAGATTAAGATATGTAATCATGATCACCCACCAAAAATCTCAGATCCAACAGCCACAAAGGGGCCGCGGATCCACCGCATATATGGCATTTTGGCCGCGGAACCGCCGCGCTTTGGTGGGCTGAAGGTTTGGGTTTTCTGCTGTGTCCTCATGTTGACACGTGGAGATCTTCTAGATATCAGGATTTTGGAAATATTTCATGAGTCTCTGCCAGTATTGATTCTACGATTTTATTGGCAGATTTTTTATCCTGACGTCTTGAATATCTTGATCTCCTGACCTGAGCTAAATCTTGCATAATATCTCCATGAATAATGTTAGTAATATTTGTTATAGTAGAGATATAATCTTAATCATTTTATAAGGTAATAAATCTTTAAGAAATTTGATTAAGAATATTTGATATGATATGCATATTTAAATTATCAAAATATCTTATAAATATTATATGCATATATTTTCCTTCATAATGTTAATTATAATATATAAACATATGGTAAATAATATTTTGCAGATAAACCCACATATGTTCTATATTTATAATAAACACCTTTAAATATTTAAGAAAAGTAAGGAAAATATTATATCAAATGTGTAATATTTTCGACTGAACAAATACCCCTAAACTTAAATTTGATCGTCCCGAGCAAACTAGTTATTTAAGAGAGGGAGAAAAAAAGAAAAAGAAAAAAAGAAAAACCTAAGTAGCACACTTTCGTAGGCAACACGATTGCACTGAACACGTGCAACAAGCCGTTAAACCTCTAGGTGTCCCTAGTAGGAGGATTGTCTCCTGAGAGTTTTCAGCGGATTACACCCACAAAATCCCATAATAAAAGAAAGAAGATGAAAGTTACATACAAAGATAAGAACTATAAAAGAAAGAACTTGAAAATAAGAGTTTCCAACTACACTAACTTTTCGGTTGCCATGAGCCTTATCTTAATGGTCATGAAAAGATGTTAGAAATCACATCATCCCTCAATAAAACATCGCCTTTAGTCTTCCTTCCCATCCTTCTTCCAAACATCGATCATATACCCCTACGTGTGTGTAAAAGACATCCCTACACTTAGAGAATTCAATTCAAGCTATCATACTCTTATCTATCTTCCTTAGTACTTTTTAGTCGGTGAATGTTTTAAATGGAATTGCTCACACATTTTTCATGCGGCCGTTAATACTTCTTGAGGTACTAACCGACCGATTACCAAATGTGCTTACTCATTTAGGCGTAATTATTCTCGTCTTGCAACACCTAAGGCTTAGCAATGGCTCCCAAACCAGTTGGTCTAAGGAACTAGGTGATAAAGCACCCTCGCTATATTTTTTTATGATGCCTTAAGCAATTACAAAACCAATGTTCATTTTTCTTCACCATTTATATTTTTTTCTCATACTAAGGCTTTTAGACAAGAGCATTTCAAGGTATCCTCTACTATCCCAAGTTTCAAGATGTGTGCAAGTGCGTATAGTAGGGTATCAACGTTCAAATGTTTGGACTCAAGAATAGAGACTATTTTCAGACTTATTTTATCCTCAGATTAGTAATTTTCTTCATCTTACTAACTCTTGGGACAACGGCTCATAACTATTTATTACTAGCTTCATTGAAGAAAATATCTAACTTTCTTGCTTTTCTCAAACTAATCCTATCTTTCAAATGTAATTTTTCACTTTCTAATCTTTTATTATCAAAAAAAATTTGTGCTTATATTTATGATAATGCAAAATAATGCGTGAATAAGCATAAATCTCCCCCAAACCTGTTTGCAGCAGTGTCCTCACTGATGTCATCTGTTAAGCTTAAAAAACCTGTAGACTTAGGAGGAAAAGTTGGTAACGGGGACATGAATAAATGACAGTGAAATTCTCCCTGAAAGTGGACTAATCCATTTAGTTGAGAAAACGGGGAACTTATTTTTGGCTCACAATTATGTAAAAATTTATTTTCTTTCAAGAGCCAAAACATTTCCTCCCCTCCCCCCCAAATTGAGTAAAATAGTATTAAGCATTTAAAAGTATAAGGGGGGTTAAAGTTATTGGTCTATGTAAAACTTTACAAAGACCAAAAATCAACACCAACCATTCAAAGAATTTATCGATATAACAATATAGCTGGTGGAAGATCAAAGATTTGAAGAAGTGGGGAGATAGGAGGCGGAATCGATCGGGTTTACGTCTCGGTTGGTAGAGACAGAACAGTGATGGTGAATGAAAACGAGAATATGAATGAGTAGGTATGGGAAGAATAGTCACATTCTCGTATGGGATAAGAAGAAACGATGGTAGTTCAAATTCTTCTGGTGGAGGTTGATTAATCACAAAATCCGTGTCGTTTAGAAATGCGAGTTCGTCGGCGAAAATATCTTCGAAACATTCATCGATGGTCCGAGTGAACGTTTCAATGTCAATCTGTTTCGCGCCCGAATTCAACACACTTGATTTGTCAGAAATTATGGCGGCGGGAGCCTTGAAAAACTCATCTACCTCATTCTCAAAAGGGTCTAAATCAAGTGGTCTTTCAAGAATCATAGAACTCGAAATATCGGAGTGTGATTCATCAAAACTCGATAGAATTAAAGGAAGATTAGAAGATGAACCAGAAAAAGTGGGAGATGAAATGGGTAAACAAATTTGGGTGTCGAGTATTGCTGAACCAGATGTGGGAAATGAAGGCTGAACATCGTTCTGCTTTTCGGCCATACATTTAGCATCAATTTCCATATGTATATAGGGTTCGGGAAAAATAGTTAAAGGTTCGAGATGGTGTCCACACGGAAGGGAAAGGACATGATGAATTGATGAAAAAAACTCATCCAAAACTGTGGGTTCATCATCCAAAATATTCTCAGCTTCAATATTCTCAATCAAGTGAAAGTTAAAATTCTCAAACACCTCATCAAAAGCATGGTTTTCAATCAATTTTGGTTCTAGAGTGGAGGTGTAGAGATCACAAGGATTGGGTGTGGTTTCACTTGAAATGGACCCTTCACAATCGGGAAAATCAAACACTACAAAGTCGCGCAACTTATCAAACATTCTATTTTCAATTGGTGAATCATTTGGAGTACTCGATAGATTTGTGAAACTGGAGTTGTGGATTTCAATTTGGGATGGGGAGGTTTGATTTGGAAGGGTGTATTGCTCTCTCTCACTACTCAAATTCTCAATTTGTTCTATTGCCGTATCATACATTGGAAAATTTTGAGCTGGTTGGAAACTAGTTGCTCGTTTGTTGGGTTGTATGAGGGCGGCCATGGATGTATTCAATTCCTCTATCTGACGCGACACTACCTGAAATTCTTCCAATGATCGTTCAAGACTAGACATAGGTTGTGAAGGGGTTTCAGTAGAAGATTGAAATTCTTGTGGATATGTGAAACTCCCAAATGACCGTTTAGAAGAAATGTCTAGAGAAAGTGTAAAAGTCGGGTAGAATTGATAGGAATTGAATGGTTGTGAAAAATGGACAGGAGTAAAATCAATATTGTGATAAGAAGAATATTGAGATTGGTTGATTGGTTGGCGACTGGTAACATTTGTCATATACGCCGAAAAATGAGTAGCAATACTTTTTTCAGGAAATGATTGTGTTTGTTGTCCTAACGGTTTGACCGGATTGAAACTTTAGGATTCGGTCTTCGCAATATACTTAACAATGGACATGCATTTAGATGGTTCCTCACTTGCTTTAAATGAATTATCAACATAAGACGATGTTGAATTTTGGTGAGGAGTCCAACTGTTTCTTTCCGCCCTCAAAGACATGGTAGAGTCGGATGGTATACTGAAGCGATTACGAAAACAAGAAATGTCTGCTTCTGGATAGCAAAACTGGGCAAGAGTTCGTCTGTTTGGGTTACCCATTATAAGAAGGTAAAAATAAAAGAGAAAGGGGAAAGATTTAAAATCTATTTGGTTTGTTTTGCTTTGAAAGAAAGACTTGAGGGTTGACTCAACAAATCACAAAATGCACAAGCAAACCTAGAACTAATGCCACCTAGGTCAAGCACTAGACCGCTCCTAGACTTCCAAAGGACAAGCCGCAGGATCAATGCTCTACCACCTCTTTATTACTCTTGTGTCCAGGTAAGTGGGAGTTATCTGCTATACGAATCACCGAAAATAGCGGCCTAATTAAGTAACCACTTTCCGTAGTCACACGTGCCTTAGACACCACAAAAGAAATGCAGATAAGTGATAGATTACCCACGACCTTCCTCTGTCCTAATTGAGCGCGGCGGCCCTTAGGGCTTGGTCTAGATATTTTTTTATTAATGTAGGTTTATGCGCATGCACGTTTAGTGATTTGTGGAGCCTAGAAAGGGTGATGAAATCCCCACCTAATCTGAATTTTGGTCTTGCCCCTTAAAGTCCGTATTAAAATATTAACAAACAAACCAATTAAAAAACACACAAAAGATTTTTGAGCGGCGATATTTTGCAAAGAATCCTGCAGAAAAACAAATTATTGAATTTCTAGAGGAGAGAGAAAGATATGTAGAAGATACCAGAGAATTTTAGCGACGTAACACCCTTAATCCGCCGCGGTTCCGCCGCTAAAACGATGCTTCTGCCGCGGTTCCGTTGTAGAAATTAGGGTTCTTCTGCTAATTTTTTTCAGTCGCCTCCTTTGCTCCTCTGGGATTTGATTGATGTCTCTAAATCTCAAATTTCTCGTTCAAGTGACTCCAGATACCCTTTGCAAAAATTCGCACAATAATCGTTAAATATGCAAGATGCGGTTTTGTTTTATTTTATGATATGGATCGAATAAGAATTCAACCCAAATAGCAAGAAAAAAAATTACGCACGTATCCCCGGCAACGACACCATTTGATTGATGTGAAAGAGTAGTTGTAGTAACCGCAATCAATAACGGTGTCGCGTGTAGCTAGCCGAGATGAGTACGGGTCGTCCTCAGGGATGCGTAGAACTTTTAATCTTGCTTTAGAAAAGTTGATTAGAAATAGGGGAGAGTGATTCTAGATCTATGTTAAACACGGATGTAGAATATATATAAAGAAGGCTTGTAGGGTTCATCGGATTTAGTAGTCATGGATGAATACAAAAAATGACTCCTTTTATATTTTGATAGATTTAAAACTAGATTGATAGTGATGAATGAGGATTATGGTTCTTGGAAGAAACTAGGGTTTCCCCATTATTGACCCTTGTCCCTTCATTGATCTCTATTCATGTCTAACCCTTAACAAAACAATTGTTAATCTAATCTCAAATCGCGGTCGTGACTATCAATAAATTGATAGCGTGCCCGATTAGGATGTTAACGATTCTTTTGATAAAGTTTATAAACTTCATAATATGTAAAAGAAGTTCAAATATTTTCTCATCCATTGTTTTACCCTAATCCTACAAACCCTATCAAGCGGAGAATTACTCGCGCATGATGGAGATAGAAGAAGAAGGGATAGAGAAAGAAATCATAATGCAGAAAGTAAATGAGAAATAATTAAACTAATGATCTACCTTTATTAATCAACTTTACAAGTACAAATCCTTCGAGTTTAGATTACAAGAGGAAGAAGTTGCTCTCGATTTCTGCCTCGTAGGAAGTAAATGTTCCGTCGATATTCACGTCGAATCGTGGACCTGTCGTGGATCTTTTATTCTTTGACGGTGATTTGCTTCGTGTTAAATGTGATGATTTCTAATTTTAGCTCTCGGCCCTTTATATAGACATCAAATCAGAAAACCTAGATCTCATAGGTTAAGATATGTAATCATGACCACCCACCAAAAATCTCAGATCCAACGGCCACAAAGGGGTCGCGGATCCGTCGCATATATGGCATTTTTGCCGCGGAACCGCCGCGCTTTGGTGGGCTGAGGGTTTGGGTTTTCTGCTGTGGCCTCATGTTGACACATGGAGATCTTCTTGATATTAGGATTTTGGAAATATTTTTTGAGTCTCTGCCAGTATTGATTCTACGATTTTATTGGCAGATTTTTTATCCCGACGTCTTGAATATCTTGATCTCCTGACCTGAGCTAAATCTTGCACAATATTTCCATGAATAATGTTAGTAATATTTATTATAATAGAGATCTAATCTTAATCATTTTATAATGTAATAAATCTTTAAGAAATTTGATTAAGAATATTTGATATGATATGCATATTTAAATTATCAAAATTTCTTATAAATATTATATGCATATATTTTCCTTCATAATGTTAATTATAATATATAAACATATGTAAATAATATTTTGCAGATAAACCCACATATGTTCTATATTTATAATAAACACCTTTAAATATTTAAGAAAAATAAGGAAAATATTATATCAAATGTGCAATATTTTCGACTGAACACCTCTCAAAACCCACCTCCGATCCGCCAGCCTACCACCTTTCAACGTCGAGCACCCAACAACCATCGACGACAAACCCCGCCACCTCCTCCTCTCTCCGAGTACCCCGACTACACCCTTCCTCTTTCACCGAACTCCTCTCTTCTTCACCACTAACCGTCGTCGGAGCTGCCTCCTCTGACCACCGACGACGCCGGCGCACCTCCATCCCCGTCGTGAAGCCCTGACCTCGCCTCAGCCGACTCCAGCCCAAACTTGCTGCCGTTGCCGAGCCAAAACCCTGTAGCCGAGCCCAAGTTTGTAGTCCCCGTGCGTGCTTCATGCCGTGCCGTTCATCATCGTAGACCGCTGTTGTGTCGCCATCGTCTCCAGGCAATTGCAAATCTTCACTTGTTTTCATGCTACAGTATAGGAAATCATATTAGAGCTAGATATACAAACAAATGCAACTATATCGACATGCTTATATATGTGTGTGTTTGAACGTGGTATAACGAACCCTCATGACGACGTAATCTGAGTAGAGCCACACTAGGACTTATGACAAGTCGATATCACTTGAAAATATTAGAGATAACAACCTGTACGAGAAATCTATGAAAACGTGTATTTTGTTGATACTGAATGCCTATATTAGGTGTTCGGTACGTATCTTGTGCGAAAACCAAATCTAGTATGGTGAAATTTATGGTTACTAGATTTGTTTAGGGATAACGAAAGATACGTAGAAAGTTGGGTCGAAAATACGGACCCTAACACCGTAAAAGGTCACCCCCACTTAGATCCACCAAATCTGAAATTCCCCGTACACCTAACTTAAGAAAATCACAGTAATTTGGATACATACTGGAATGCAGTGTTCGAGGGCTCGTATCGAATATGACTCGACAAAATAGAACCCTATATAATTTATATTTCGATACTGATAAAATCCAATGAACTGTTCGGGAATGCGGCTCTGGACTGCAGTCCAGAGCAGTGCTGCTTGTTGACACCTGAATTAAAATGTTTTTACAACTCTGTGTGAAAATGATATTATGCGGAAACCTATACCGTTGGGAATATTATTCTGTTAACTAAAGATTGGTGGTGGTTTCATTTGTTTTTACTTCCGTTTGCTATTTTAATCATATTTTAAATCGTCGTTACGTACTGCAGTCCCAAGCAGGGACAGAACGTATACCCTGATCTTAAATAGTACATATCTTCCAGCACACACCAGATATTGTCAATTAGTATACTGCGTTGGAAACCTAATTAATAGATCTAAATATTACCCAACTATAGTGTCGCCTAATTATGATCCCAACAGGGTGAAAACTGTGTTACGAATCGGACTTTCAGTTCAGGAACTGAATTTCCAGCAGAGAACACTTAAAAAGAAATGACCGTAATCCACAAACCCGGAATCCGATTGATTTGAAACTAATTTCTATGAATCTCTGATTAAGTTTACTTTTTATCCCTTTTGTATCATTTTGCTTAATTTTGATCGTACGGTTTAATGTGAATTTTTCTAAATCCCTAAAACGCGTAATGACTTATTACGTATGACTTGCTTAGCGGTATAATTCACATATTTACCCGACTGTGATACCTTTAGCGATAGTGACCGTCCTTATTAATTCTTAGTGTGTATTGCATAGTCGAACATGAGTGGTATCGAATTATTTGTGTCGAGTATGCCAGTGAAAAGTGAATGATTTGTGATGGTGAACAGTACAGTGAATAGCAAACAGAACAGTGTTATTGGTGTGTACTTGTACACAACTAGCCCATGCATGCATTTATTGAAACCTGGGGAATAAAGGGGAAATCGAAATGGAAAGAAACTTGTATTTAGAGAGGTTAGCGATTTAGAGGATGATCATTCGAACAATGACTCTTATATATATTAGGTTTGGACTTATCGGTCTGGCTGACAGGGTTATATACCGGGCAACAGCGGGCCATAGTTTCGGGTACGCACGAGACCCTCGTTAAACATGATCACTCCTTTCTGCAAACTTGATTTCAAAATTGACTTGGAGACCAGTGGGAACACAGGTCCTAAATTGCATTGATTGTAGACATATCGATTACCTGCATTCACTGTCTCTACTGTTATTACTTTTATTTCATGCCTCATTATTGTTATCATATCATTGCTATTGCGTCGCTCTGACGACCTGAGTATGCATGCTCAGAGCTTGGAGAGGACCCAGTTCAGGAGTCGAACCTACCATTCGAGCTCGCAAAGATCTAGACGGTCGTACCTTCAGTACTTTTACCGCTTTCCATAAATCAACCTTATATTCGCACTTGGTTAGTAGTTTCCTTTTCTTTCAAACTATTGTAAACTGTGAATAATAAAAGTTGATGTAACAAACTATTGATGTGTTTTCTTTACTTCTGTGTTTTGTTTACTGATTACCATGTAATGCTAGAATCCGAAGTGTGATACGGCGGGATTGTTCCCTGGCCGTAGGAGCATGGCTGGCCTAGTCGCCTCCCGTATCCCGTATTTTGGGAAGTGGGGCGTGACACTCCAGCTGCTCTAGCTTACAGGAAGCAACTGTGCATTATTTAAGTATGCTCCTACACGATTTTGTTATACAATTTTAACTGTAATTGTGGTCAATGTAACCTTTCGTTGTTAGAAAACCGCAAATTTAAGAGATCGAAACTGAAACGAATATAGAACCATAAATTTAACTCATTAATATATAAGAGACCGAAACCGAAACGAATTCTTAAACATTGGTTCATATTGTAATTTCCCTCAACAACAGATGAGTGGCGAGATTGAGCAGCGGAGAGTTGCATTTGTTGTGACGCACCATCGAAAGCCTACAGATGTGGAGCTTCATATGATCAATGAGGAGATCTATCAGCTGCACAACCCGGACCGACACGGGAGAGTTCATATGGGTAGCCAAATCATGACGCTTATGGTATATCACTCCCATCCCGGTCTGAGTTTGCATTCTCTTCGCGCGCGCCCGGGAATATTCATTCAGGTACCCACGGCACCCGCGCGGGCTGCAGCCTTATCTCCCTCTCTGTCTACCACGATATTAAAAGCAGCCTTAGAGAGGGAGGGGTGAATAAAGAAATATGGCAAATTCAGAATATTTCTACAAAAACACAAAATATGCAGCGGAATAAAAGAATTTTAAGTATACTAAAATATCACAGTCACAGAATCAATCACAGAGTTACAAAATATGTAAAAATAAACACAGATAATACAGAGAATTTTAACGAGATTCACCACCTCTGTGGCTAGTCCTCGCCTGAGACTATTGCTCAGGATTCATTAACTCTTTCACGGATGGAGAAATCCAGATCTTCTCCTAGGTTCAGATCCAAACCTTTACACTTGTAGGCAGTGAACACTTAGACTTTTACCCAAGGCGCAAATTCAAAACCTTTTACACTTGCAGGTGGTGAACACCAAAAATTTTACCGAAGGCTCAAGTCCGAAACCTTTTACAGTGTGAAGATCTTAGAGCTTTCTTCATTAGGTCGTACAAGTAAGATTTCAATAAATATTTACAGAACCAACCATACAATCCTAATGTTCTCAATGGATAAATCAAGTTTCGAATCGAAGGAGATAATGTATTGTGTTTTGGAGATTAGGAAACGTTTAAAAAGATTTGAAGAAGTTTTTCAAAAGGATTAAGAAAAGTTTGAAAACAGAAACTTCTTCGACTATTTAGAGATCTTTCGATTCTAATGACTAGAAAAATCTAAAACCCTGAAAAATCTCTTCTTTGAAAAAGAATAGTAAAAACTTAATAACGATTTAAAGAAGTTTTTCAGAAGGATTAAAAAAAGATTTAAACTAAACAAAACTTCTTTGACAATAAGAGATATTTTGTTTCTAATACTAGAAAAATCTAAAACCCTAAAAGATCTCTTCTCTAAAAAAAGATACAAAAAGTTTAAGAACCGAGAGAGGCAGAGTTTTCACAAAAAGATTAGAGAATGATAGAGGTTTGAAAACGTGAAAACGATAAAAAAAAAAAAAAGAACTGGTGAAAACTCATTTGGAAATAGGTCATATTTATAGAAATTGAGTGATTGGCGGTTAGGATGGTTAGAATAACCGTTCCTAAAGTTTAGGACAGTTATTGGCGATTTATAGCCGCTGTAAAACCAAAATTCCCACCAAAAGACCAAAATTTGAAAGTTGATAACTGTTATAAATGTCTTAGAGACGTCTATGGCGTTATAGACATCTATGTTGTTATAGACGTCTATTTTGGCGTTATAGACATCTATTTAGACGTCCATCACATACTGAAATTGAAACCATCATAACTTTTTGCTCGGTTATCCGATTTTGACGTTTTTAGGCTCGTTGGAAAGATCTTATAGAGACCTACATTTTGGAACTTAAATAAAAAATGTAGATATCTCTTTAAGTAAAGAGGTATCTGGTATATACGATTAGGATCAGAAAAGAGATTCTAACCAAACTATTTAGACATAAATGTTATTATAAATATGATAATAAATATGTCGTTCTACATGTAACTATTGTTGCACTATAGGGCATATTTTAAAATATTGTAATATTAAAAACAATTCAACTTATAAATAATTTTTCTATTCAAAGACAAACCTAAAAGAATCAAGAATAGTATGGGTTCCTAAACTCAAAAGAACCTTAATAATTAAAGAAAATAAGCAAGTCAAAAATGAAACCAACTTTTCTAATCTTAAGAATCTACTAAATAATGACTCTAACTTGTTAAAATGTTTAGATAATTCTCTAATAGACAAAGATATTAAAACCAATATATTGGAACAACAAGAGGAGATAGCTGATACTTCTTTTCCAAAAGATTGGAATTTAACAAAGATCACTCTAAAGATTTAATAATAGAAAAAATTAATAAAGGAATAGTTAATAAGTCAAAAAAATTAAAAATAATCAATTGGAAGAACAGGAAAAAGTAATTCAACAAAGATCATCCTAAGAACTTAATAATAGAAAATTTAGATAAAGAAATTGTATGTTTTAATTATTGTATTTGTATTATAAGTTTAGTATGATTATTTACTTATATATATCTACTATTCATTTATTACCTCACTTTTCTATATTCCTCCTTTATGCTTTTAACTTTTTGATATTTCCAGAAAGGAGAGAAATAATGTTCATATATTCTGGGAAGCATTTGAATATATATCTTTTTTTTAAAATATTATAAATTTTTATTTGACTAGCATTTATCTACTATTCGCGTGCTACCCAAATTTTTTTATTCTTCACTATGCTAAAACTTTTTGATATTTCCAAAAAGGAGGAGAATTAATATGCGTATATTCAGGAGAAGCATTTGAATAATAATCTTTTTGAAATAATATATATTAATTAATTAAGTTTTGTAAAATATCAAAAAAGAGAGATTGTTGACCTACGAGTCTCATTCTCTTTAATTTTGATTATTTTACAAAAACCATATTTCAAAGATACAGTATGTTACTAATCATGCCAGATATGTTAAAGTGCTAAAAGCAATGGATTTAGTCAAGTAAGAGAACAATCAACAGTTCAACTGGTATCACAACAGTAACATCGAGCAACTCTGAAGACCAAATTGCAAATTCAAAGAAAATATCGAAATAATCACACAACGGACGTATTCAAGACTTTTTATTTTCTTTGAGTCTAGAGAGTCGATCTTAATGGTTAGAATCTCTTTTATAATCCTGATCGTCTATACTAGATACATCCTTATTTAAAGAGATATCTATACTTTTGATTAGAGTTCCAAAATGTAGGTCTTGAGAAGATCTTTCCAAAGAGCCTAAAAACGTCGAAATCGGATAACCGAGAAAAAAGTTATAATAGTTTCAGTTTCAGTATGTGATGGACGCCTAAATAGACGTCGATAACGCCATAGACCTCTATAACGTCATAGACGTCCCTAAGACGTCTATAACAGTTATCAACTTTTAAATTTTAGCAAACTCAGAGTATTTTTGCGAAAACACAAAATATACAGCTGAATAAAAGAATTTTAAGTATACTAAATTATCACAGAGCTACAAAAATGTAAAAATAAACACAAATGACACAGAGGATTTTTAACGAGATTCACCATCTCTGTGGCTAGTCCTCGCCTGAGACTACTGCTCAGGATTCACTAACTCCTTCACGGGTGGAGAAACCCAGATCTTTTCCCATGCTCATATCTGAACCTTTACACTTGCAGTCTGTGAACGCCTAGACTTTTTACCCAAGGCGCAAGTCCAAAACCTTTTACACTTGCAAGTGGTGAACACCTAAATTTTTTACCAAAGGCTCAAATCCGAAACCTTTTACAGTGTGAAAATCTTAGACTTTTGTTCACTAGGTCGTATAAGTAAGATTTCAAAAAATCTTTACAGAACCAAATATACAATCCTAATGATCTTAATAGATAAATCAAGTTTCGAATCAAAGGAGATAATGAATTGTGTTATGGAGATTAGGAAACGTTTAAAACGACTCGAAGAAGTTTTTCAGAAGGATTAAGAAAAGTTTGAAAACATAAACTTCTTCGACTATTTAGAGATCTTTCGATTCTAATGATTTGAAAAATCTAAAATCCTGAAAGATCTCTTCTTTGAAAAAGAATAGTAAAAACTTAAGAACGATTCAAAGAACATTTTCAGAAGGATTAAAAAATATTTAAAGCAAACAAAACTTATTTGACAATAAGAGATCTTCCGTTTCTAATACTAGAAAAATCTAAAATCCTGAAAGATCTCTTCTCTAAAAAAGAATACTAAAAATTTATGAATCGAGAGAGACAGAGTTTTCACAAAAAGATTAAAGAATGATAGAGATTTGAAAACGTGAACACGATAAGAAAAGAATTAGTGAAAACTTTTTGGAAATAGATCCTATTTATAGAAATTGAGTGAGGAACGGTTAGGACGTTTAGAATAACCGTTCCTAAACTTTAGGACAGTTATTGGCGGTTTATAATCGTTGTAAAACCAAAATTCCCACCAAAAAACCAAAATTTGAAAGTTGATAACTGTTAGAGACGTCTTAGGGACGTCTATGGCGTTATAGACGTTATAGATGTCTATTTTGGCGTTATAGACGTCTATTTAGGTGTCCCTCACATCTGAAACTGAAACCATCATAACTTTTTGCTCGGTTATCCGATTTCGACGTTTTTAGGCTCGTTAGAAAGATTTTCTCGAGACCTATATTTTGGAACTCTAATTTTGGAACTCTAATAATAATACAGATATCTTTTTAAGTAAATAGGTATCTAGTATAGACGATTAGGATCAGAAAAGAGATTCTAAACCGTTGAGACAAAAATGTTATTATAAATATGGTAATAAATACGTCGATTCTACGTGTAACTATTGTTACACTATAGGACATATTTCAAAATATTGTAATATTAAAAACAATTCAACTTATAAATATTTCTTCTATCCAAAGACAAGCCTAAAAGAATCAAGAATGATATGGGTTCCTAAAGTCAAACGAACCTTAATTAAAGAAAACATGCATGTCAAAGATGAAACCAACTTTTCTAATACTAAGAATCTTCTAGATAATGTCTCCAACTTGTTAAAATGTTTAGATAATTCTTTAATAGATAAAGATAGTTGATACTTCTTCTCCAAAAGATTGAAAATTTAACAAACACCACTCTAAATATTTAATAATAGGAAAAATTAATAAAGGAATAGTTGCTAGGTCAAAGAAGCTAAAACTAATCAATTGGAAGAATAGGAAAAAGTAATTCAATAAAGATCATCCTAAGGACTTAAAAATAGAAAATTTAGATAAATAAATTGTATGTTTTAATTATTATTTGTATTATTAGTTTAGTATGATTATTTACTTTTATATATATAGATATATATATATATATACTATTCATTTGCTATCTCACTTTTCTGTATTCCTCCTCCATACTTTTAATTTTTTGATATTTCCAAAAAGGAGAGAAATAATGTCCATATATTCAGGGGGAGCATTTGAATATATATCTTTTTTTTTAAATATTATATATTTTTATTTGATCAGTATTTATCTACTATTCACATGCTATCCAATTTTTTTTATTCTTCCCTATGCTAAAACTTTTTTATATTTCCAAAAAGGGGGAGAATTAATATGCGTATATTCAGGGGAAGCATTTGAATAATAATCTTTTTGAAATAATATATATTAATTAATTAAGTTTTGTAAAATATTAAAAGAGTGGAGATTGTTGACCTACGAGTCTCATTCTCTTTAGTTTTGATTATTTTACAAAAATCATATTTCAAAGATGCAGTATGTTACTAACCATACCAAATATGTTAAACTGCTAAAAGCAATGGATTTAGTTAAGTAAGAGAACAATCAACAGTTCAACTGGCATCACAACAGTGACATCGAACGACTCTAAAGACCAAATTGCAAGTTCAAAGGAAATATTGAAGAATTCACACAACAAACATATTTAAGACTTTTTATTTTCTTTGAGTATAGAGAGTCGGTCTCAATAGTTAGAATTTCTTTTCTGATCCTAATCGTCTATACTAGATATCCCTTTACTTAAAAAGATACCTACAATTTTTATTAGAATTCTAAAATTAGAGTTCCAAAATGTAGGTCTCGAGAAGATCTTTCCAACGAGCCTAAAAACGTCGAAATCAGATAACCAAGCAAAGGGTTATGATGGTTTCAGTTTCTGTATGTGATGGACGCCTAAATAGACGTCTATAACATCATAGACGTCCCTAAGATGTCCATAACAGCTATCAACTTTCAAATTTTGGCAAACTCAGAATATTTTTGCGAAAACACAAAATATGCAGCGGAATAAAAGAATTTTAAGTATACTAAATTATCACAGTCATAGAATCAATCACAGAGGTACAAAAATGTAAAAATAAACACAGATGACACAGAGGATTTTTAACGAGGTTCACCACCTCTGTGGCTGGCTCTCGCCTAAGATTACTGCTCAGGATTCACTAACTCCTTCACGGGTAGCGAAACCCAGATCTTTTCTCAGGCTCAGATCCGAACCTTTACACTTGCAGGCAGTGAACATCTAGACTTTTTACCCAAGGCGCAAGTCCGAAACCTTTTACACTTGCAGGTGGTGAACACCTATACTTTTTACCAAAGGCTCAAGTCCGAAACCTTTTACAATGTGAAGATCTTAGACCTTTCTTCACCAGGTCGTACAAGTAAGATTTCAATAAATCTTTACAGAACTAACTCTACAATCCTAATGATCTCAATAGATAAATCAAGTTTCGAATCGAAGGAGATAATGGATTGTGTTTTGGAGATTAGGAAACGTTTAAAACGACTTGAAGAAGTTTTTCAAAAGGATTAAGTAAAATTTGAAAACAGAAACCTCTTCGACTACTTAGAGATCTTTAGATTCTAATGATTAGAAAAATCTAAAGCCATAAAAGATCTCTGTTCCCTTATAAAAAAATATATATAGAAAGAAAAAGGGGGAAAAACTCCCCACTATGCAGGTCTCACGTGCCCACACGTGTGCGGTTATATGCAAAACATATAGCCGCTGCATTTAAGCAATTGATAGGCCAAAATTGAGCCTCAAGTGTAAGCAAGTGAGCGTCTATATGCAAAGCATATAGGCGCTACATTCAAACAGATAGCAGGCCAAAAAGGCTCACGTGTTAACACGTGATACGTTCTTATGTTGTTGCATATAAGCGAACAAGATTAATTCTATTGGGGTCACGTGCTACACGTGAGTGATCCTAAACACTTTCCAAGCTGATAGAATTAAATTCTAAATAAAAGGATCAAAACTCTATTGGGAAGATATTTCCTTAAATCTTTTTAAACTATCTGATAGAATTAAATTCTATACATGTGGGAAATGTTTCCCTGATCTTTCTTGAACTAGAAAGATCTTCTTTGTTAGACGAAGGACCTTTGGGTCAAAGATCCAACGGTGATCGTCTGATAGAATAAAATTCTATCTTAGGAAAATATTTCCTAATCTGGTTTTAAAAAAAAAAAGAAATCTTCTCTGTTAAACAGAGAGCCTTTGGATTAAAAATCCAATGGTGGATAAAATTCACTACAACAATTGGATTGATTATGAAATCAACCATGATCTCTCAATGAGGGATTTTCTTAACAAATTGATTCTTTTTCTTCTCCTATAAATAGGAGCAAACAGAAAGAAAAAAAGAACAGAAAAGAACAGGAGAGAACAGAGAGAGAAACATACAGAGAAAAAGATGAAAGAATAAAAAAAAAGAGGAAGAAGAGAATTTAAGTCTCGAAAAAGACTTGCTTCATCAGAATATTCTAAGTAAAAAATAGAGAAATACACAGAGATTGTTCTATCTTGACCTTTCTAAGGGTTTAACCCTTCGCATAAGAACTTAGTTCTTAATCTGGTTGAGATCTGTAGAAGCAGATCTCCCCATAAGTTGAGAATTTAATTCTCATCGTGGAGATTCTGTTATGCAGATTCAAAACTTAGGGAAAAGAACTGAATTCAAAGAATTTAATTCTTACAGAAACATATGGGAATTTAATTTCTCTGAAAATCAAGGTTTAACCTTACAATAAGAATTTAATTCTTACAAAAAAAAGATAGGCATGAGATCCTCCAAAATCCTAGCATGAGATCAAAATCTCCAAACACTCAGGATCTCACGTGCTCCACGTGAGCATCTCTGGTGAATGAAAAGGGAAACACACAAAATCGCCTCGCGTGCTCGTACGTGAGTCAAGTGTTTAACACTTCTATATAAAAAGGGGGGAAATAACCTAGAGAACAATTCTCACTTTGGGGCGCCTCGCATGCCCATACGTGAGCGCTTCCAAAAGTCAAGTGTTTAACGCTTCTATATAGAAAAAGAAAGAGGGAATAGAAGCCAGAGAACAGATCCCACTTTGGGACGCCTCGCGTGCCCACACGTGAGCACTTCCAAAGTGCAGTGTTTAACGCTGATTTAGAGCCTCACGTGGGAACACGTGACTGCTGAACATACACCAATGCTTAGCATTATGAAGACTCAGACTTCAACCCCAAATTGGCTAAGTCTTCCTGAGGTCAAAACCTCTTTATCGACCGAGCCTCTATGCTCATGTTTTCCCAAACTAATCTCAGTCTCAAACATGACTGATGACCAGTCAACTGATGATATCCAAAACGATATTCATCCCACATTCCCCCGAAGAAATCTTAATCTCAAAATACAACTAATGATTTCTGGGTTGACCACCAACTTCATTTTCCCTCAAATAGGGGAAATGGTTCAAGGGTACATCTCTCCATACCTCATACATGTCGTTGTAATTCCTCAGCGTCTTCAGAGAGGTGGTGGGTCCCGACAACCAACTGCTTTTAGGTGCACTTCCCAAGCTGACGTGTACACCTTAAACCACATCTTCACCTCAAAAATTGTGATCTACAGACGGAAATGTCCTCAAACTACAACTTCACCTCCAAAATGGTGATCTACGGACCGTAACGTCCTTAAACTAAACCCTACAGACCGAAATTTCCTCAAACTAAACGTTGTCTCCAAAACGACAACAATGGACCGAAACGTCCTTAAACTAAACCCTCACCTCAAAAAGGGTGATCTACGGACCGTAACGTCCTCAAACTACTACGGACCGAAACGTCCTTAAACTAAACTCTCACCTCAAAAATGGTGATCTACGGACCGAAACGTCCTTAAACTAACAACGGACCGTAACGTTCTTAAACTAAAACAATAGAGCCCAAAAACACTTTTGTTGGATTTGAATGATTCTAAAACCCTGTTAAGTAGATCTTAGTCTCAAATTGGACTAACGTATCCTTAACAAAAATTTAAGTTGATCTTAATCTCAAACGAGATTAATGATTATTAAATCAACTCAAACCCAAATCTTAGAAAGACGGATTCGGACTAATCCACGCCCTACGGGCGACAACATAAATTAGTCTCCGTATACAATCCACGGGCAACCAAAAATAAAATAAACACACACGACACGAAGTGAACTTCTGGAGTAGGAGAAAGTGGTTATCGTGATGCGATAACATAATTAACTGCAGGGGCTTACACCTGCATGGAAGAGCGTCCCCACAATAAAAAAAACTTGTAAACGAGGGGGAATCTGACGAAGTCTGTTACAACGACCGCATCCGTCCAAACCTCCGATACACGGTGTCATAAATCATCTTGGCATCTTCGGAGAGGTGGACGGATAAATCCAAATAGTATCTGCCCCCAAATTCAGGCAAGACAGCCTACGCGGTCCGTCGCTGTTTTCGGCGGTGAACAGATTCTGGCACGCCCGATGGGACCTTTTCCTCTTTCCACTCCACACTTCGTGTGTCATGTTTCGCGAACAAAATCACGGTTTGCTATGGTTGCCCTTGGATTCGAGGTACTAAGATTTGGTATCTTGCTCCTGTGCAGAAAGAAGAAGTGAACATCAATGGCTTCCAGCTGTGCCAACTGCAACAGCAATTCCCGCTCCACCCTGACTGGAAGAGTGACTTACGGGCCCAATGCGGCTTCCATCTTTTCAATGCCGGTGGGGCAGGTTACTCAGGCCACCACTGGATTGTTTTTCGGGACTATGCTCCCGCCAGCGAGTTTCAGCACCCTAATGCCATCACAGGAAGCTCCAAAGAAGTTGGTCTTCGATCGACTTGCAACCACCACAGCCCCTCTCAACGGGTCGTCCAAATCTGCCACCTCAGTCTTCAACTAGCTGAACCAAAGCTCAAGTGGGTCCGCAAAGAGGCTCGCAATACTTGAAGGGGTTATCCCGAAATGGATATCCATTCCAGCTCCGGCAGGTGAAGTCGTCAAAGGGTCTTCTCCTACTGAAGGATCTGTCTTCGCAAGATTGGTTGTTCTAACTCCGGCTACGGGTGAGGTAATCAAAAGTGCTTCCCCTACCAGAAAGACGGCCTTCGAAAGATTGGTCGCCCCCTCTCAACGGACGTCAGTCTTCGACAGGCTGGCACCAGCAGCAGCCCTTCACCGAAGCAGGGGGCATGATGAAGCCACTACCACAACTGAGGCAATCCCTTCTGCAAGACTTGCTCGAAGTTGCTACTGGCGCCGAGTGAGGAAAGCTGGGGGAAACTCCCCCTCTGGACTTACTCCACCGGTTCCAATGGTGGAAGTTCACGCTGTTGTTCCAACTGGGAACAGTTTTGAACCGCTTAGCAGGGTGCGGCGGAGCTCCCCAACCGCAGTGCTGAAGAAATCTCCCCCATCTGCTGAAAGTATGAAGCAGGCGAAGCTGGAGCAGCCCCCTCAGCGGCTGTCCTCCCAAATCCACAGGGTCTGGCGGAAAGTCTAAAATTCTGTGATCAACAAGAACTACTCTCGTCAACCGAAGAAAATGAAGGTTCGACAAGAGGAAAATCATCCCTCCACCATGCAGCGAGGGACTTCTTTCCTGTAGGCGCCTGTCACAATGGCTCCTTCGACTTCGACTTCTCACAAAAAGAGAAGATCGGAGAATCTTCCACCGCCGGTGGAAAATCCCAAGGGTGATGGATCCAAATGCCCCAAGTCTGGGGGCATGATCGTGCACACGGTTTACATGGCTTCCAGAAAAGAGGTGCTTTTGATCCCAAGGTTAAAATTTCCTTTTTGCAATTTCGGGTTAATCTTAATTAAAAAAAATCATAAAAATCTGAAAAATACAAAAAAATATATAAAAATATATCATCTGTTATTTTTGGAAAGGGTATCTTTGTGTGAATTTTGCAGGATTTACGAACAAATTCGGATCTGGAAATATTCAGAAATCGAAACAGCAAACAAAAGATCAAAACAGAAGGGTATTTCAACAACAGAGCAACTGCAAAAATTTGGTGAACTGATCCATCCAGAAGACCGTGGATCCGCCGCGCAACCCGTGCTCAGACCGCGGAAACATGGCACTGTAGTGACGTCGTCGTCACAGAATTTTTTTGGGGACTCGTGCCGACTACCCCGCCGAGAAAACGTGGCAGGAACGCGTTTAGACCGCGGAAAGGCGGCGCCAAGGTGACATCATCTCGTGGAATTTCCTCTGTAAGCCCCTCTGTTTCTTCTATGTAAATCTCGATATATCTTTTCTGAAAAAATCCCTGCAGAATTTTGTGCGCTTGAAAAATCTTTCTCTTTCCAAATAACAAGTCTTGTGCAGGATTTGTGCGCTTCGCTTAAAATAGAAATTGATTGCAAGTAATCTTTTCTGTTGCATATCTTTTCTCGAAAATCATTTTGCAACAATTTTTCCAAATAAAGAGAAACAGGAAAAAGGAAAAATCTTTTTATAAACAAACTTGCAAATTTTTGCCGCAAATAAATCCTTGCACCAACCAACATTCTTTCTTTTCCTCTTTCTTTTAACATGGGTACCCCACATCATAAATCTCTTGCCGAACTTTGGTATCCTGAACCTAACTTTGCATCGTACGTCAATTGTTTCGGTCAATTTAAAGACGATCCTTCCATGCCTAAAATATCTTTGAAAGATCAAATAGAAGCGTCTAGGAGAAATAGTTCGACTTTTCAATCCACTTTGTGTAAACCAAGTCAACCTTTACCACCTCCATATGTTGATACCACTTTTTCAAGTCCTGCTGTAACTCCTAAACCGATGTCCATTGCTGAGCATATTGCTCAATCTCGTAGCCGATCTTTCACCCCTCTCCACACATCTAGTTATAGGGATCAACAAGTCCATTCACCTTTTTATCCACATGTTGACCCTACTCCTGTCCAACCATCCAATTTCTACCAGTCCTACCCGACTTTCCCACCTTCACTAGACACTGTTTCTACACAGCCATTCGGGAGTTTCACATATCCAAACAATTTCGAATCTTTTACCGAAACCCATTCACAACCCATGTCTAGTTTGGAATAGTCGTTGGAAGCTTATATTTCAGTAACAAACAAAATGGTTAGGAATGTGGATGCGTCCATTGCCGCCCTTATGTGACCTAGTGAACCGGCAGCTAGTTTCCAACTAGCTCCAAATTTTCCAATATATGAGGAGGCGGTTGGACAGAGTGAGAATTTGAGAGGAGCGAGTGAGTTCTACACAATTCCAAATCAAACCTACCCTTATCCAATTGAAATGCACAACTCCGGTTTTCCATCGATTGCCCTAAATAGTTCACCAGTTGAAAATAAAAACGAGTTGTGTGATTTTGTAGTGCTTGATTTGCCAGATTGTGAAGAACCCCTTTCGAGTGAAACCACACTTAGTCCTTTTGACCTTTACACCTCCACTCTAGAACCTAAATTGATAAATATCCATGCCCTTGATGAGGTGTCTAAAGAAATTGATTTTCACTTGATTAAGGACATAGACGCCGGGAATATTTTGGATAATGAACCAGTAGATTTGACTGAAATTTTATGTCCAATTCATCATCCCGACTCATTAAATGTTTCTCCCGAACTTCATATGCGTCTTGATTTTGATGATAATGGCATGGATGAGCTAAATTTTGAGGAGAATTATGAGGATAGTATTGAGGATAATATTGAGGTTGAACCATTTTTGTTTGATGTGTCGGATTTTCCAATTCATCCTCTTGAACCTTTAATTAAATCACCCTCCCTCCTTTCTATCGTTCCGACCATGCCTAATATCATGCTTGAAGACTGTGAGCTTGAAAAAATTTCCTTTGAATCTGACACAGTTCTCACAGCCGATAACACTTACGAGTGTTTCACTTTTTCGGACGATGTTGATGACTCACCGCCCGAGTTTGAGTCCTTTGAAATTTCAGATGAGTTAGTTGAACCATCAGACTCGGTTGCTTACAGTCGTTTCGAACCATTGATGGAATCTTTCAAGTTCGAGACAATTTACTACGGTGAGAATGAGACTATCCCTAATTCACTCCCTTTCGTCCTTCCTATCGTTCTGACCGTACAAGAGACCGTTACGCTTTCATCTCCAATACCAAGTTCGGCGTACCCATGCTTTCTTGCGAATTTAGAGGGATTTGACCCCATTTCTCGACGGGTTGATAGGTTAGCACAATCGCTTTTAACACATCGGTCATCACATATTGTGCTAATTTATTCACTCGATTTACACCCTCAAGATCGTACTCCACTTCTTTCTCTTTTCCGCCCTTCTTCTCCTCCACCGAGACCATATTCCACTCTTCTTTCCACACGGTCTCGTGTGTTTCTCATCTCTTTTCTTTCCACTCCATTCTTTCACCAACTCGACCATTACCACGATAAGATTTTTGAATGGTTAGTGCCAACCTTTGGCTTGTGTAAGGCCAAGCTTAAATTTGGGGGGAACCTTGTTGTATATATGTATATATAATTTTGTTTTCTTTTTCTATAAAAAAAATAAAAAAAAACATTAAAATATATATAAAAAATTTATAAATAAATAAACAGGAGAGTGCCGACATTCTCAACCCTCATGGTATAGCATGACAGTGAGGACACTGTCAAAATTAAGTTTGGGGGTATGCTCGGTAAGCCTTCTTTCCTTCGCATTCATTTGTACATATTTTTGCATTTGCATACTAATTTGAAAAACCATAAAAATTGAAAATTTTCAAAAAAATTATAAAAATTAATGTATTCAATTTTGGCCTAGTGACTTGAGTTTAACAAAAAGGTTAACTAGTTAGGAACAACTAGATCTTAGACTTAGTAAATTAAAAACCCTAAAAATAACAGTCCTTAAAGTTTAACGGTAGAAAGTATATGTCTTTGTAGTTTATTTAGAAATAGGCAAATTTTGAGTTCACTTCTTGGGCTAAGTTGAAACAAGGGAAAAGTATTGATGTTCTTATTAAAGTATAAGTTTGAAAAATAATTCCTACCTTAAGTCTAGATTCTGAAAATATATACCCTACAATTTGCATAATCACGCACCTTGAAACTTGGAATAGTAGAAGAGACCTTGAAATGCTCTTGTCTAAAGTCCTTAGTACGAAGAAAATGAAAAAAAATACAAGTGTGAATAAAGAAAAAAACGAACACTGGTTTTTGTGATTACTTAAGGCTAAAAAATAGAAAAATATTTAGCGAGGGTGCTTCATCACCTAGTGCCTTAGACCAACTAGTTTGGGAGTCACTGCTAAAGCCTTGGGTGTTACAAGACTAGGAATTACGCTTTAATATGCAAACGCATTTTGTAATCGGTCGTTGGTACCTCAAGAAGTATTAACGATCGCATGAAGGATGTGTAAGCAAAAATTCATTTAAAAATTCACCAATTAATAAGTGCTTTGGACAACGGACAAGGGTATGATTGCTTGATTTGAATTTCCAAGTGTAGGGGTGATTTATACACACACGTAGGGGTATGTGATTGGAGTTTAGATGAAAGAAAGGAGTGAAGAATAGAACTTGCATCTTTAATAGAGTTGATAAAAATTCCTAAGTGGAGATGAAACCCTAGAAGGAAAACATAAGAAATGCCGAAAGATAAGTAAGTCTATAGAACATATATAATCTTAAGTTAAATGATGAGGAAGCGTGAAGAATATGGGTGGATAATTTACGAGTCGACGATAATAGAATTCCTTGTTAGAAAACCTAATTGGAGAATTAAAGTCGAAAAAGCCAAATTGATAGGATTTTGTGGGTGTAATCCGCTGAAAACCCTCAGGAGACAACACTCCTCCTACTAGGAACACCTAGAGGTTTAACGGCTTGTTGCACGAGCTCAGTGCAATCGTGTTTCCCTGCGAAAGTGCGGTTAGGTTTTTGTAGAGAATAAAAAATAAGTTTGCTCGAGGACGAGCAAAAGATAAGTTTGGGGGTATTTGTTCACACCATAATATTGCATTATTATATTCCCCATTCTTATTCGTTTTATAAATAAACAGGTGCTTTTGACGCATGTCTGCTACATATTACAGGTTACAGGTTCTTGGACAGAAAACAGTGAAAACGATGTAAAGACAATGAAAAAGTGGACTTTGACCAACAAACAGAAGACTCTTGATCAAGCCTGCATCAAAAATAAAGTTCACAAAGTACAAGGCAATGCAAGGTCCAAGATGACAAAGCGAACGGTTACAAGTCCATTACAAATTGTTCACTGGAGATCTGGAAGAAATAAAGAAGCCAAATTGAGAAAAGATCCAAAGAATATAGAAGCCCAGGAAGCCCAGAATAATACCAGGAATTTTCAGCATGTGATTAGACCAATGGGCCGCGGAACCGCGGCCCAAGCCCACCAATGCCGCGGTTCCGCGGACACATGAAGCCTGGAGGAAAATATGTTTTTACCATAATTCGGGTTCCGAGCTGACTAGTGAACCTAAGGGCAAATTTGTAATTGCAGACGTGCAAATCAATTGTAAACCTAGGGTTTCTATCTCCTATAAATAGAACTCTAAAGATTGTATTTCTCTATGCCTCCTTTTAATAATAAATTTCAGAATTCTTTATGGAGAGCATCGGTGCCTCTTTTCAATTCATGAATTCAGATCTGACAACCCTGTGTTGATGTTTGGAGAGAGCCATCTGTAAATAGTTTTATTTAATTGCTCTAGTTAGATTTTAATTCCTTGCATTAGATGTTAGCTTTGGGAAAAGCTTTTGAGAGATGATATCTCTTATCCCTTTCTTGCCCATAATATATTTTCAATAGGACTCCATGCATACACGCACACACCGCGCCATACGGCACCCTATCCCTCGAGGTAGCGGTGATACCGTAGTGTAAAGGCCCGGTTGCGCGCGTTTTCCATGGAGGTTAGGGTAAGGATCTCTAAAGGAAGGACAAGAACCTAGAGGAAGGAACACCTTCCCGAATGGATCTAATCCCCTTTATTGATAATTACCATAACTCCTCATAGATCTTCATTTGGGTATAGAAAGCGTTGAGATTTATTTACATTTCCAAACCATTCATAAACCTAACTCTAGCAAGACTTAGATCTAGATAATCGTAGTATAGAATAATTAGGTTTTTAGATTTAATAATCAATCCGAACACCCTTCGGAATTAACTCGTTAGCGCGATTAGGAGATTTACGACATCCCTGTGGACCGACCCATACTCACCGGCTAGCTACATGCGACGCCGTTCTTGATTGCGGTAATAGATAGTTTTTGAGATCAATCACTCATCGGCCGCAAACTCGGTCGTTGACAAAAGCTCAGGAATAGCAACAAAAGCTCCAGGAGATGCTGACGAAAATGGCAGCACTCACTGGGTAGAAAGAAAGACCGGAAGCAGCGTCTGAACAGCGCCAAGAGCAGGAGACCGATACGGAGTTCTTGCGAAGGGTGCTGGAGAGAAAGGATAAGGATGCCGCAGAACAAGCGGCTAATATAAAATAGATGGCGCTCCTGTTCCAAAACATGGTTGGAATGATGATCCAACCAGAACCTCCAGTCGAAGATCCACCGATAATCATCGAGGACAACAGAGGGGAAACATCAAACCCTCTTCCGGCTTTATCAGCGGCCAGGGAGGAAACGATCTCCAAAGCTGCTCTCGATGACTACATAGCTCAGCAAATACGAGCTCATCAGGCAAGCGAAGCGGCTGGCCAAATCGTCAGAAGTAGGATGTGTAAAGTGTGAAGGAGGAGGTGTAGGAAATTTAGCATGCTTGAGGGTAAATTATGTGAGGGTTAACCTAGAATTTCATATGCCACCCATGATTAAAAGAATGCAACAATAATGTAAAACTTTCATATTGTAAATCTAAATCCATATAACATAAAAGATATGAAATGATAACTCTATCACTTAATTATCATTAGTTAATTGAAAAATACAATGTCATGTTAAAATAATTAAAATATTATTTTTATGACATCACGCACCTTTATTCATATTTACCGAAATAACTATATTTTTACGGATATACTTCCGATACCAAAAGTCATATGTGATATCACTTTGCAACTTTATTTAAATTCATATTTGAAATTATAAATTAATATTTATAATTTTCCAAAATGTTACGGTCTCTCCTCCTTAAAGAAATTCGGTCCCCGAATTTAAATTAAACCTCCTTCTTAAACATTTTTCTTAATCCAATCTTCTCAAATTCAAAACAATTTTCTGGGTTCCAAATTTAAAACATAAAATCCGATCGATATAACGAAACTCCAAAGTTCGATATGAGCTAAAATGCATCATAACGCAACCGTGTGCGTGAAAACTCAAAAAGATATAATTTCACATAACTGTAACTCTAGCGGTTGCTATGAGAATTACTCCAGTTATGATGCACTTTGCCAAATACGAAAACCGTTGTGTATCCTAAGTACACAATCAATGCCATAATCGTAGTGCAATATCGGTGCACACGACCAAGCGAAAATGTATAAATCAGATCTATAACATATACTATCAAGTGCGAAGCACGGAAACAAAATCAACCCTAATGGGTTTGCATGTAAATCTCAAACCACACGTCATGGGGTGCATGAAAATAAAACAGTGCTAAGTGCAACAGGCGTGCACGAAACGATATCCACTGCATCCACTGTGCATGGAACAAAAGTGTACAAAATTGTATCAAGTGCATCGGGGTGCACAAAATCAAATCCAAGAACATCAGGGTGCTCAAATAAATCTCAAGTGCATCGGGATGCACAAAAATCAACTCCAAGTGCATCAGGGTGCACAAAATCAAATCCAAGTGCATCAGGGTGCACAAATAAATATTAAGTGCATCGGGGTGCATAAAAATCAAATCCAAGTGCATCAGGGTGCACAAAATCAAATCCAAGTGCATCAGGGTGCACAAATAAATCTCAAGTTCATCGGGGTGCACAAAAATCAAATCCAAGTGCATCAAGGTGCAAAAAATCAAATCCAAGTGCATCAAGGTGCACAAAATCAAAACGTGCAACTGGTGTGCACGAACCTTACCGAGTATACCTAGAGTATATATATACAATCTATTAACCATGTACATCTGATGTGCACGGAAATATCAGTGCAGTGCATCCGGTGTACATAACACTCCAATCGAGAGCAGTCACCTCGCACGAAAATCTTAACAAGTGCACCTGGTGTGCACAAAACATAATTCAAAGTGAAATCATTGTACACGGAAATCACATCAAGTGCACCTGGCGTGCACAAAACATTGGGTGACCCTCAAATCCTCAAAATACGTATATCAACATAACGGACGTTGAGTTGTCCTTTCTTAAATGTTGAAAATGAATTATTTTAGATCATAAAAACTCAAGTCGAACTCAAATGACATCGAAGTATATCATTTTCAATGTCGAAAGGTATTTATACACCCGGAACTGGCATAGCAAGGATTTCTACTTACCGTCTGCCACGATCTAACGTTCTCTGTCTCTGAATTCTGATTCTTTTTGCGGACCTCTAACGTCAGGGTATCTCCATACAATCGTCCGGTGAGGAGCAACGACACAATCAGTCGTACTGCTGATACTTCTCACCATATCTCCTTGGCCAGTAGTCCAGTCTCTCGTAACGCGACATATTGATAACAGCGATCTCAAATCTCTGCATGTTTTCTAACAACTGATCATGGGTCCTATCTTACTTATTATCAATTTCTAGAAAGGATCCCCTTCAAGTCTCCTGCTGATCTCAGCTATCCAGCCTGTCCGGAACAAGAACTCATTACTAAATCCACTTCCTCTTTAGTAACAACTGTCATTCCTTTCTAATTTCCTCCTGAAAGTGTAGTCGTATGCGTCTCAGTATATGCATCAAATCTTCAATATCAACGGTGAAGAACAACTGTCCACTGAAACTTCACACCAATCTCCTGTTCCATAAATTTCCAATATCAACCACTTAAGGAGCGTATCTCGATTATCCGGCGAGTTGCAAGTCATACTCGATTATGACCATGCCCAGAGCCTTACAAGACTTCCAAAAACACGAATCCGGCAGCCCTGATACTCTGTAGAAGAATCTGGCTAAGTTCACCTTCGAAAACTCGTCCCAATTCGTCAGAGGAAAACTTACTGCACGATCTCTTTCTCAAGCGACTTGTATCAGGTCTGAGCAAGATCCATCGGAAGAAGCTAATCAATTTCACCGATCTTGTATCGGAGCGCCACAACGGATTAAAAGTCCTAACCATCCCACATCTGAACGGCTATGAATCCTTCTGATCCATTTACACTTGCAAACATCATCAACCTTTAACTTCATGAACTCTGGAAGCAACATCTCGATAACCTCGGCAATGATTGGTACCGCTGTCTAAACAGTACACAACACCACGATCTTCGGAGAGGGGAAAATATCACGCCTCAAGTCCGGCTGGTCTCTAGCAATGATCCTACCATCTGGTGCGGATCCCGAAGAAACTCGCTTCAATATTAGAACTCGATCAAATATAAATAAACGACGTGTCTCTATATCATTGGAATGTCATCCTGGTCAGTCCTTGTCCCAAACAAGTCTGCTCTGACCGTACCTCTAACTGCAGCCCTCTCGGCTCCCATAAACATGGTGAACGAAACAATCAACATGCACTGACGAGGATAGATCAACGGAATGAATAGAAGGGAGATCTCAAGATATAAATCCTAAGTTAACTTAGGTGAAGTATCATATCGTAAATATGCCGCGGAACATATGTACGGTAGGTCACTCTACTTAGTACCTACTCCATCAACAAAGGTCATCCTATATAACGAAAGTTCGGGTATAAAACCCCCAAAATCAAGTCTAAGTTCTATAAGGTAAGTCCAGGTAACATAAGTGTATGCATAGATCCCATATAGCCAACCTAGACTCGAACAAAGGTTAAACCAAAAGCTCTGAACCAACTTCGTCACGACCCAAATGTAGCACGTGACCGGCACTCAAATCACGTGACATCTAAAGACGTCGACGCGGTTCAAGTAAGCCGAAATCCGGAATCTAAACCCTTTTGAAAATATTGGAGGTGAAGTTTAAATTAACATTTAAGTTTAACTAAATATGTTTGAAAAACATCTATGACGTTTTGAAATTCGACAGCACCTCCTTTGCATTTTTTGTATAACCCGATATAACATAATAATATAAATAACATCCCAACGGGAGCTAGCTTCCACGCCCAAACGGCAGAAGAACCAAGTAAACAATATACGACGCACAATGGCGAAGAAAAGAAAAGCGAAACAAAATCAACAATCTAAAATGGTTGACTCCAATGAGTACGACACCACAACACACAAACTCTAAGTCTCGCTTCTAAGTCCACAATATACCATTTCTAAGTTGATGGAGTTTTCACTAGATACAAGAATATATGAATAATCAAGTGTGAGTACGATACAATAGTAACCCACTTACCAATCAATCACCGAAAGTAATGTGTGCCCAAGCCGCTGATACTCCAAGCGGTAAAACCTGCAAGAAACTGTAGCACAACGAGGATAAGTTGCCAACTCAGTGAATAAAAGTACATCTAAAGGTAGAAATCGAGATGCACAACGATACCTAGGTCATAAATATAGTACTATCATAATCTGTACTAATATAACATATGATATGCATATGTATCATAATGCGACACTAACTATCACGCAATCCAAGTAGAATATATATCCAATGCAAATAACCTATATCTAGGTATAAGCCCAATGTAGACGAAAATATATATATATATAACTCTTCTTTAAAATAGCCGCGGAATATATATGTCCCGCCATAAAGCAGACGTGATGGTATGAAATATAATAAGTATCTTTACTTAGGATATACGTCCTACTGTTTTTGATGGAAAAATGTCAAGAGGTTTACAATTTAAAGATCCCAGTATCATATCAGACATTTCAAAATAACGAGTCCATAGCTCGTGTTTGAATTCCTTTTTGTGTATATGAATGCCCGTACAATATATACAGGTATTGTCCTCCGGATCAGTCCTGGTTGGCTACAATAATTATAATCTAACTGTGTACCTCATGATAACAACATTTCAATGTATATATATATGGATGTCCAGCATCGACACCCAAAATCAGAAATCTCTCGTGTCCATCACCGACACTTAAATGCAGATATCGTCAAAACCATCTCAACAGATGATAGCCACTCGATATCCCTGGCCCCGGTCGGTATCCCCTGGATATCCGCCGTTCCTAATCAAACCCCGGTCAGTATCCCCTGGATATCTGCCGTGCTCATCTCTATCTCCGGTATCGAGCATCCTCGCTAGGCTCCCCGCCTATAATGCGACTTTCCTGCCCCTCGGTCTCGAACCGGGTCCACCATATATCCGACTATATATCTCCCCCACTCAGTCCAGATAATAACAAGTCCGAAACCGTATAGCCCCCTCCCCCTCCACACTCGTTTCGAAATAAAATACTCAGAAAACATAAAGCTCATGGTGGACGCCAACTCATCATATACAAAAATATCAAGTAAAGAATGAAAATACCTGCATAGATCATTCTGATAATATATTATATATAGACACATATATAACAGTGTCCCATACCACAGATATATATCATTAGGAGTAAAATATCCAGAAAATCCATAAGAATCAAATACAACATCTATAGTACTGATATTCGTAATTTACAGCAGGTAATAAAGAAAGACTGCTTAATTAAATTATATAGGCATAATGATATCAATTCTACTGTGTCATGGCACTACTAATGATGTGTAGTATAGCATACGCGTTTGTGCTCGTGCAGCATGGCAATCATTAGTATTTGTGCAGGTGTTCTAAAAATGCAATAGCCTACTCATATCGACATCTACATATGCAATATATCATAACGGTCCTACAGTGACATGGCAGTACCAATGAGATGTAGTGTAACATAGGTATACGTATTTGTGCAGCATGGTACTCATTAGTAGTTGTGCAGTGTTCTATCAGAGTGTTCGTATTACGGAACGTATAACATCAATAATTATAACGTGAACCAGTAAAGTAAATCTAAGCGTATTTAATAATATAATTACTTTCTATGAGCTATACCATTATCTTTGAAAATGAAACGAATCGTTAATTTTTAAAAGAGTATAGCTCACTCAAGTATTTACGTTCTAAACTGAAATAAACAATATTCTGCAAGTCTAAAGGAAACTGGGCCGCTATTCGGCATACGAAACTCATCATCACCAATACGGTATAATTCCTCTTATAATGTCTCACATTATCACTATATCTCAAATCCTTTCTAGCACGGCATGATCCTTTGTACCAATTTACCAAACTATCCGTAAACTATGTGCAAATGAGTATCATATTATATACAATTTAATTCAAATATCCATAACTTAATAAATTACTAAAACTACCATATATCATAATACTATTTATAAGGTTGCGGGGGTGCTATACGCCATCCACCCGACTTTTCCCATAGATGTAAATCTACTCACAAACTCGTTGAGCTCGCTGAAATCCATACTGCTATGTCCGCCAACTCCATCTCGGAAATTCTCGAAATCGTACCTATAATCGTATTTAAAATCATATCAATGTAAATATCATATTGAAAACCAAAACAACGAGATAGGAACCCATAGGTTAGAACCTGCAGCACACTTAACCCAAAAACAATAATATGCCACTGAAATTTAAGTACGAACGTCGACGTTTCAGTTGCAATACAGAAATACGAAAAATCCGTATCGGAATATCGGAAAACTTGATAGAACCTTAACTAACCACTTCCAGATTTCTATGTATACATCTAGAGACAAAACAAACAATACTATAGATCATAAACTACCCAAAATAGGCCACAGAAGAAAAACCAACACCAAAAGCCAAAGGGGGGCCGGCAAGCTCGGAAAATGGGCAATTGTCGCCGGGTCGGGTATGGAGTTAAGGTCTCGGGTTTTGTGTAAAGTCTCCTAATGATCTTATTATACTTTTGGTATTGCTAGATTTTCTAGTATTTACAACTAATGGTTCCAGATTCATTTACAGTAGGCTAAATATCACAAAACAAACTGTTTTTGTAATACTGCACACAAAACTGATATTGAACAGAAATGATTAAGTGAAGAGAGAGGAAGATATACCTATGGAGATTGTGTACACAAAGGATTCCAGCTCATGAAGTGCTTGTGGAATCATCTAGGGTTTGGATCAATTTAATGATGTGCACAAGTGATGAAGGGACTAAAGTTTTCTATTTTGAAATGAAGAACACATAGGAATTTAGGTGTTGGAGCTTGAGGAGTAAATTTGTGTTCAGTTGAGAAAACTTAGAAGTTTCTATGTTTTGTGTAATGTAGAGAGAGCATGAGGTGGAGAGTTGTAAGGTGAAGGTGGTATGGAGGAAGGAGGAGGTGTCAAGCTTGAAGTAGGATGTGTAAAGTGTGAAGGAGGAGGTGTAGGAAATTTAGCATACTTGAGGGTAAGTTATATGTGAGGGTTTAACCTAGAATTTCATATGCCGCCCATGATTAAAAGAATGAAACAATAATGTAAAACTTTCATATTGTAAATCTAAATCCATATAACATAAAAGATATGAAATGATAACTCTATCACTTAATTATCATTAGCTAATTGAAAAATACAATGTCATGTTAAAATAATTAAAATATCATTTTTATAACATCACACACCTTTATTCAACTCTATCAGATGGCGAAGAAGCTCCCTCGGGGTCGGAAAGCAACGCAGAGGAACTGGGGGCAGGATCGGTGCCAAAATCCCCTGAGCTGTCAGAAGACCCAATTGACAGGCTGCTAAATGAAGCTTTTCAAAAGAGCAGAGCTGACCGAGAGCGCGAAACGGCCATATACGAAAAGACCAAGCGTCGGCGTCAGGCTGAAGAAGCTGCGGTAAGGATGAGTCGTAAAATACTCCACCCAAGCCAAAGCACACATGCTACAAACAAGGGAAAGACCAAAGCAGAGAAGCAGTTCGGCAAAGCCCTGTCAATAGGAATGAAGCTACCTCCTCTCATAGAAAACACTCCCGGGATTACGTGCCTCGACGAAGCGGATGTACATCCGAACTACTGCTTATACCATCGGCAAGTTACACACCCCCACCGAAGAGTGCAATGCCTTTAAGAAGTGGTGGCAAGGGTATGTTGCCCACCAACAACACTTCAAGCGGATGAAGCGCAAAACCCGTCGACAACAAAGAAGCACGATAAAAGAGCGTGAAGGAATGGCTGGCAACTGTCATATGATTGATACCAGTTCGACAAAAGGAAAATCTCAAGTTCTCACATTCGGGAGCGATTCTGAGGAAGAAATAACCCTCGGCCCTCTCTTCAAAGAATCCACCTCTAGAAAATAAGAAGAGGAGAAGAACTGCAAGAACATTAAGCTGCGTAACCATATGTTGCTTGAAAAGAACCTCAGGCCAACAAACAATGATTCGAACAAAAGAGACAAGGGGAAGGAAAAAGTCCTTAAGGAAATTGCCCTCGATGATAGAGTCATCAAAGAGCTCGCAGCCAAGGTTCCGCCTAAGAAAAACAAGGTGGATTACAATGTCTTGGCACATCTGAGGAAGATACCTTCAAAACTGATCATACTGGACGCTCTCCTCCTGTCCAAAGAGGCACGAGATTCTCTGATCAAGGCATTGTAAGAGCCTGATCAGTTCCAAGGTTTCCTTGCAGAAGAAAAGATGAAAGACGAGCTTGCAGAGGTTCATACAGCTGACATCACATTCGGCGATGAAGATATCCTCCTCGAAATGTGCGAGCACAACCGTCATGTATATGTCACCGGGTACTACCATGACATTAAGATAGGGAAGATCCTGGTCAACAACGGGTCCTCCGTCAACCTCCTCAACGTGAAGGTGCTGAAGGAGATTTGCATGGACGTTCAGCACCTGGCCCGGGATAAAATTACCATCTTCGGGTTTGACTCGCAGTCATCGCGGACGCTGGGGTCCGTGATATTGACATTACGCTTTAAGCTTCTCGTCACTAACATCAAATTTCATGTCATTGACCCCAAGACCTGCTACAACGCCTGCTCGGACGGCCTTGGTTGCACAAGTACAACGTCATCCCTTCTACACAACACCAGTGTATGAAGTATTTCAAAGATGGACTCAAGTACACCGTTACGGGGGAGATAAATCCATTCTCCGTAAATGAAGTCCGAAAATATGAAGACGCAAAGTACTTCCTACCAGACTTCAAAGATACGGAAAGATATCATAAGTCGGAGAATAAACAAAAAGCCGTCTCCACCATCCCGGTCTTTGGGAGTGACACCGATGAAGATGAGGAAATAGTCTACTCAGGACAACCCCAGTGTAACAAGCCAGGACCATCTACTCCTATTTTGGTCTTTGGAAGTGACTCTGAGGACGAGATCAACGCTGTGTTCTCCACTCGCCCGTCAGCACAGACCTTCACCGGAGCTGATCAGAGTTTACAAATTACCATGGTGCCGTCACGGCATTACAAAGAACTCAATGCGCTTGACACATACAGCATACAAGAGTTGCAGACTTTCTACGTCTCTCCCAGGCGGAGAGGTGAAAAAGCGATCCTCTTTTATCGATCTACGGAGACCAAAGTGGATAAAGAAGTCTGGCATGGTGCCGAACTTGCGCTTAACAGGTTTCAACCAATTTGTCTGTCCAGATATTACGCAAATGGATTGAAAAGGCTATTAAGATACCAAGGCGTACCCTTCAAACAAACTACTCGACAATCCCAGTTCTACAACAAGATTTGGGACGTTCCCGGGACTCAGCAAAAGATGCCTAACGGGAGGATGGAGACGACTAGACTTGGATACATTCGGTCCAAGAAACGGGAGCGATTCCATGGCTGTCGTGTCATAAATAACTTCGGTAGAGAAGTGAATGCTTTTCCAGATGGCGCTAATATTGAACCAGAGCGAGATCCCGCCATAAGGACGTCAAGTCCGTCGTTCTAAGAGCAGGTTGCTACGCTAATAAGGGAAGCAGGTCAAAAGGTTCAGGATGACCACAGCCGCGAAATGGACATTTACGAGAAAGCCAGGACGCAGCGTCTCACTCAGCAGTCTACGGAAAGAGAAGACTATGATGCCCTTCATCCTCAGCCCGTTGTGCGCTCTCATAGTAAGGAAAAAGCCCGACGCAGAGGCAACAACAAGGTGAAGGACGAGAATGGCGTTCGAAAACAGCGAAGTGGATCCAAGAAGCCACACGATAAAGGAAAAGTCAGCTGGAATCCATCTCTAATGAAGAAGATGGGTCGGGAATACGCTTTCCCTCAAGACAAGATGAGGAAAATATTCAACCTTGTCATGAAGCATCAAATGATGACGCTCCCGGAGCCTCGGTACCCCGAACAAGTAAATAAGGTCCATCACCAGGATTATTGCTCCTACCACCGAGCAATAGGACACCCTCTTGAAGACTGCTTCACCTTCAAAGACTGGGTCGTGGACTAGTATCAGCAAGGCAGGTTTGCTCTATGCGGCAGTTGGAAGGTAACCCCACCACGAAAGCATGAGCCAAAAACAACCTATATTATGAGGGTAAGTCCAGATCAACATCGAGCTTGGAAACGAAATCATGCATGCCACGTGATAACATTCTCGAAGGAAGGGGAGCATGAGAATATCGACGACCTTCCCAGTGCTTCGCAAATGAGAATGAGGACGAGGTGATCTCAGAATTTCCACCGGCGCCAAAAGAGCTGGAGGATGGGATACATACCACGGCGGACAATCTAAGGAAAATCGACTTGGGCACCGAAAACGATCTAAGGCCAGCGTTCGTCAGCGAGCTGCTATCTAAAAAGAAGGTGGCTACACTAAAGGACTTGCTTATACAATATAAAGATTACTTCGCGTGGAATTATTCCTAGATGCCAGGACTAGATCCAGAAATAGCGGTGCATAAACTGGCGATATTGCCAGACGTCAAGCCAATCAAACAGGCGCCAAGAAGAATGCGGCTCGAACTCGACATGAGTATCAACGCCGAAGTCAAGAAGCTAATTTACTCCGGCTTCATCCAAGAAGTTCAATATACTGACTGGATCGCCAATATCGTTCCAGTGATGAAGAAAAATGCGATGTTCGTATCTGCGTGGACTTTCGGGACCTCGACAAAGCTTGTCCAAAGGATGACTTTCCAGTACCTGTTACCGAGCTGATGATCGATAACACGTCCACTCATGAGGTCTTATCCTTCATGGATGGATCTTCAGGCTACAATCAAATAAAAATGCATCCTGAAGACCAAAAGCACACCGCCATCCGGACTCCGCTAGGCATATTCTGTTATAAGGTGATGCCCTTCGGTTTGAAGAACGCAAGCGCTACCTACCAGAGGGCCATGACGAAGATCTTCGATGACCTCATCCATGAGATTGTTGAATGCTATATTGACGACCTCGTGGTGAAAAGCAAATCGTACGAGGAGCACTGGGAACATCTGAACATAGTTTTTCAGTGTTTTCGGAAGTACAATCTAAAGATGAATCCCCTGAAATGCGCGTTTGGAGTCTCCTCAGGCAAATTCCTAGGATTCATCATACGACACCAATGCATCGAAATAGACCCATCAAAGATCAAGACGATTATGGAAATGCCCACGCCAAGAACTCTCAAACAATTGCGGTCTCTCCAAGGAAAGCTCGCATATATCCGACGGTTCATAGTTAACCTCTCCGGAAAATGCCGCCCCTACAGCCATCTAATAAAGAAGGGGGCCCCATTCGTTTGGGATCATAAATGCCAAAGTGCACTGAACGAAATCAAGCAATATCTGCAGAACCCGCCGGTACTGACCACTCCGGTCAAGGGAAAGCCCCTCATCCTGTACACAACAGCCCTTGAAGGTTCTTTAGACACGCTATGGGCACAGGAGAATGACCAGGGGAAGGAGAGAGCTCACTACTATTTGAGTCGAGTTCTTCTGGGGGCAGAAAACAACTACTCCCCCATCGAAAAGCATTGTCTGGAACCGATCTTCGCGATAACGAAGCTTCGACATTATGCCTTGGCACATGAGGTCCATCTCATATCAAAGGTAGATCCTCTCAAATATTTGATGTCAAGATCCATACTAACAGGAAGGCTTGCCAAATGGACCCTCCTCTTAATGGAGTTCTCGATAACGTATCGACCCCTCAAGGCACTGAAAGGCCGGGCCATCGCCAACTTTCTCGCTGACCATCCAATACCAGCCGACTCTCCTTTAAATTACGAATTTCCAGACGAACACGCATTCGATACAATCGAAGGAGGGAAGGAAGGAAATAATGTCCAGTGGGAACTATACTTCGATAGATCATCTTCCATGAAGAAGCGGAAGCAAAACACTCCTATAATCAAAGCCGGGATGGGTCTTATCTTCGTGACTCCGCAAGGAGGGATAATGTGTTTCACCCTTTCCTTAACAGAGCCGAGGACAAACAATGAGGCTGAGTACAAAGCTTTAATAGCGGGTCTTGAGATTACTGTCGACATGGGAATCGAAAACCTCCTCATATATGGAGACTCCCAGCTAGTCTTTAGCCAAGTAAATGGCGACTATCAGACGTATAAACCGAAGTTGGTAAAATATGGCGAAAGAGTGCAGCAACTGCTGACTCAGATTCCCTCATATATCTTGGAAAGCATACCGCGTGCGGAAAATATCAAAGCGGATGCGTTAGCCAAGCTCGCTAAAGAACTGGCCGACGAAAACCTCGATGACGTAAGGATCATTGTGCAAAGCCGCCGAATTCTCACGCCAGCAGAAATATTTCTGGAGTCATCTGAAAGAAAGGAAGCGACCAAACAAGCAGCCTTCCAATTAGAGGATGAAGAAAAGGCTAAAGATTGGAGAAAAGTCTTCATAGACTACTTCAAATCCCATCGAACACCCGAAAACGCATCTTCATGACATCAGCTCATGAAACGAGCTCTGTCTTTTGCCTTCGTCAATGATACTCTATATAAGAGATCGTTCGACAGTTTGTGGCTAAGGTGCCTAGGACCAGAAGAAGCAAGGAGAGTCGTCTAAGAAACCCATGACGGACTCGGCGGTTCTCATCAAGCCAGGCCAAAGATGAAGCTGAAGATCAAGAGAATGAGTTGCTATTGGCCCACAATGATTCAGGACTGCCTCGAATATGCAAAGTAGTGTCACTCGTGCCAAATTCACTGGGGCTTCATCCACCGGCATCCAAATCCGCTACACCTAACACTGGCTAGTTGGCCATTCGAAATGTGGGGAACCGATATAATCGGTCCCATCGAACCAGCATCATCCAAGGGACATCGGTTCATATTAGCAATAACCGATTACTTCTCTAAGTGGGCAGAGGCAGTACCGCTAAGGGAAGTGAAGATGGAGAACATCCTCCATTTCTTCAGAACACATGTCATCTACCGGTTCGGCACTCCACGATGGATCATCTCGGATAATGGGCCGGCCTGCAGAAGCCATAAGATCAGCCGCTTCGCACAGCAGCATAATATAGACCGGAGTTACTCTTCAGTCCATAATCCCCGAGCTAACGGTTTAGCTGAGGCTTTCAACAAGACCTTGACGAAGATCATAAAGAAAACGGTGTCCGGAAATAAAAAGGATTGGCACAAGAGACTGCATGAAGCTCTCTGGGCGTATCGAACCACGTTCAAAACGGCCACGAATACAACGCCATTCGTGTTGGTATTCGGCATGGAAGCGGTACTTCCCTTGGGGATAGAGCTACCCTCTCTACGAGTAGCAGTTCGATATGAGCTGACGGATAAAGAAAATGCCCATCTTCGGCTTGAGGAGCTCGACGCCCTCGATGAAACTCGTCTCATGGCGCAGCAAAACCTGGAAGCTTACAAAGCAAGGATGACACGCTCATACGAAAGACTGACTAGGCCGAGAACATTCCGCCAAGGCGAACTTGTGCAAAGCGGGGGAAATTCGAGCCGAACTATGAGGGTTCGTACATCATAGATAAGGTCTACCAAGGTGGGGCCTACTTGCTTATGGATATGCATAACGAAAGACCCTTACGGCCAATAAACGGTCGGTTCCTTAAGAAATATTATGCTTGACAAGTCATGGCTCAGATTAATGATAAATGACGACGCTCGTGTCCGCTCGCTGTCTTCCTGAGTCAAGACTCTATAAGTAGTATCCGGCAAAACATCGCCTCGAAGCTGGCCTCGGACCGAGATGTCCCTAAACTAACAATGGACCGTAATGTCCTTAAACTAATACGCCGCCTCAAACACAGCGATAATGGAACTCAAGTCCACAAGTCCCAACGGCGAGGACTGCAACACAAGTCCCGCTGTCTACACAACTACCTCGGCGGAAAAATCCCCCCTAAGTTCTATTGGCAAACATAAGGGTAAAAAAACGGTACGTCCACAAGCGAAATGGGCACGGATGATAACCCGAAAGGGCACCGTGAGTAAAAACAGCAGGGCTGCCGGCGAACTTGTGAAAACCCAAAAGGGCGCAATCTCGTAAAATTTTCCCTTACGCGATCCTCTCAATTCATAAGGAGAACTCCCCCTATGAGACCCTCATAGCTCATAGGATTCAAAGCCTTAAGCTACATGGATCCAAACCTGTTCTTAAGCGGTCGTACTCCCCCAAGTTGCCCTACAGGCGGTACAATGCTGGCCCTTGTATACAATCCACTGGCACAAATAAACGTTTCCCCTACCAAGTTCCACCAATCATGAGGAATGTCCTCATAGGGTGAACGGCACTTGTAAGTCCTCTCGACTTATAAGGAGAAAGTACTCTTATAAGATCCTTACGACTTATAAGAGAAAACACCACTTAGAAGTCCTCACGACTTCTAATGAGAACATACACCTACGAGAATCTCACGACTCGTAGGGAGAAATACCTTTATGAGACCCTTACGGCTCATAAAGTTAAAAAGCCTTAGTCGACAGGATCCTTACCCTGTTTGCTAAGCCACCTTTATTCAAATCGACAAAGGAAAATGATGATTCGCTCCTGACGATATCCCAGTTGTAGCGATGTCGATGCCTAAATCGGTATCAAATTCTAAGTCCTTTCACGACAAATGATGATTCGCTTGTGGCAATATACCAGTCGCAGCGGTGTTGATGCCAAGATTGGTATCAGATCTCAAGTTCCAAACTCGCAACAACAATCAATGAGCAAAAATAAATGCATATAAAATAGCAGAAATGATGGGGCAACTCGCAATAAAAACCAGCGAGCGAAATATATGCATATAAAAATAGCCGAAATGATTGGGCACCGTGATAAAAAGCCGAAATGATTGGGCAATCGCGACTTTCACAATATAAAAAGCTGAAATGATAGAGCATCGCGAAAAGAAATAAAAAATGAATGAAAATGAAACTTTTGCCCTGCAGGTGAGTCCACATCGACCCCTGTATACAATCCATGGGCACAAACGAAAAGGAAACCACATTTTCTCACCAGGCTCCATCAGAAGGAAAGCCAGATCTCGACGGCAACATCTACAGCCTAGAGATCAACAACGGCGTTACTTCTCACTCCAGCAGGATGCATATGCGACGTCAACAAGCGACCCCAGGGTCAACAAAACGGAGCCATGGCAAAGTCCCTAGTTCCAAATCTCGACGGTTCACAGACAGCCAAGAAATCAACAACGACGTTTCTTCTCACTCCAGCAGGATGCAGACGCGACGTCAATAAGCGACCTCAGGGTCAACAAAACGGAGCCATGGCAAAGTCCCTAGTTCCAAATCTCGACGGTTCACAGACAGCCTAGAGATCAACAACGGCGTTTCTTCTCACTCCAGCAGGATGCAGACGCGACGTCAACAAGCGACCCCAGGATGCAAACGTGACGTCAACAAAGCGGAGCCATGGCAAAGTCCCTAGTTCCAAGTCTCGACAGTTCACAGACAACCTAGAGATCACCTCGACATTCGCCTCATTACAGCAGACGCGGTGATAACAAAGGAAGGGAAGGCCAAATTCCTAACTTCAGGGTCTTGACGGCAACTCAAATAAAACATGAAAGACTATCAGAGATCATCCCACACCAGCGTGGAGTGGTTATGACTCATCGGGGCTCCCAAACTGAGCCTAACCAAAAGTAAAAGGCGGCATGGCAAAATTCCTACCACTTGCTCTCTCGATGGTAAGATGACCTAAGGAGATTACTTGAAGACGTCTTGTCCATCCTCCGAAGGGATCAGAGAAACGACAGTCGCAGGGCTACTCGAACAGCAGCGTAAAGTCCGCATATCGGGGAATACATCAGCCAACGCGATGGTACGACGGGCAAAAACCCTAGTACCACAGACTCTAACGGACCTCTATCGTAAAGAGCAGGGGTTAACTGTAACGTTAGGACAGGTTTGCCTACAAGCCCAAGGGAGGTAAACTAAACAGACTCCGAAATGAGTTCATAAACTAGAGACTCTGGGATGAGTGAATAAACTACAAGCTCCGAAAAGAGCTCATAAACTAGAGACTCTGGGATGAGTGAATAAACTACAACCTCCGTAATGAATATATAAACTACTTTATACCAAGTCAAGACAGCAGAAGAAAGAAAAGCGCTAGTATAAAATGAAATATCTCTTTTATTCATGAATCAAAATGAATACAAGATACTCTTATTAATGAACGAATACAAAAAAAAAGAAAGAGAATATACAGCGACAAAAATGTTTCAAGTCGGCGGACGATTTAACAGGCCAGCCAGTTCGTCGTTCTTCTGCTGGACTTCGGCTTCAAGCTCCACCAGTGTTGCAAGGCGAGTCCCTGCCTGAGTCTGTTGATTTTGGCATGAAGCAAACCGACTCTCAAGCTCCTTCTCGGCAACCTTATGGGCTTCAACCATCTCGCGGGTAAAGATAAGGTGGGGCCTATTTTCTCGTGGATATGCATGGCGAAAGACCTTTCCGGCCAATAAATAGCCGATTCCTGAAAAAATACTACGCCTGACGAGTCACGGCCCAGGTCAATGATAGATGACGATGCCTATGTCTGCTCGCTATCTTCCCGAGTCCAAACTCTATAAGTAGTATCCGGTGAAACCTCGCCTCAAAATCCCAACGGACCGTAACGTCCTTAAACTAGCTACGGACCGTAACGTCCTTAAACTAGCTATGGACCGTAATGTCCTTAAAACTAACAACGGACCGCAACGTCCTTAAACTAACAACGGACCGCAACGTCCTTAAACTAATATTGGACCGATATGTCCTTAAACTAACAACGGACCGAGAATTCCCTAAACTAACAATGTTGCCTCAAACACGGCGATAATGGAGTGCAAGTCCACAAGTCCCAGCGGCGAGGACTGCAACTCAAATCCCACCGGCAAACGGATGGATCACATGCGGCGAAACTATTCTCGAGAGTTTCATCGTGCAAAAAAAAAAGTACGTCCACAAGCGAAATGGGCACAGATGAAAGCCAGAAAGGGCATCGTGAGTAAAAACAGCAGGACTACCGGCGAGTTAGTGAAAACCCGAAAGGGCGCAATCTCGTTAAAATAAAAACACTTGTGAGGTCCTCTCGACCTTGTGAGGAGAAAATACCTGCGTGAGATCCTTACGACTCACAAGGGAGCAACACGCTTAGGGATCCCCACGATTCCTAAGGAGAAATTACACTTAAAAGATCCTCACGACTCGTAAGGAGAATCCCCCTATGAGACCCTCACGGCTCATAGGATTCGAAAGCCTTAAGCTACAGGGATCTAAACCTGCTCTTAAGCCATCACACTCCCCAAGTTGCTCTACAAACGGTTCAATATCGGCCCTTGTATACAATCCACATGCACAAATAAATGTTTCCCCCACCGAGTTCCACCAATAGCGCGAAATTTTCCCATTTGGCGAATGACACTTGTAAGTCCTCTCGACTTATAAGGAGAAAAATACTCTTGTAAGATCCTTATGATTTATAAGAGAACATACACTTAGGAATTCTCACGATTCCTAAGGAGAAAAACACACCTACGAGATCCTCATGACTCGTAGGGAGAAACATCTTTATGAGACCCTTACGGCTCATGAAATCAAAAGCCTTAGTCGACAGGATCCTAACCCTGTTTGCTAAGCCACCTTTGTTCGAACCGACAAAGGCATGATGATTCGCTCCTGGAAATGTCCCAGTGGTAGCGATGTTGATGCCTAAATCGGTATCAAATTCCAAGTCCTTTCACGGCAAATGATGATTCGCTCCTGACAATATCCCAGTCGCAGCAATACTGATGCTAAGATTGGTATCAGGTCTTGAGTTCCATACTCGCAGCAAAAAGTCAGCGAGCCAAAAATACATATAAAATAGCCGAAATGATCGGGCAACTAGCAACAAAAATCAGCAAGTAAAATATATGCATACAAAAATAGCCGAAATGATTGGGCAACTCGCAATAAAAAGTAGCGAGTAAAGAAAAAGAAAAATAGCCGAAATGATTGGGCACCGCGAAAAATAGCCGAAATGATTGGACAATCACGACTTTCGCGATATAAAAAGCTGAAATGATAGAGTATCGCGGAAAGAAATAAAATAAAATGAGACTTCTGTCCTGCAGGTGAGATCACATTGACCCCTGTATACAATCCATGGGCACAAACGAAAAGGGAACCATATTATCCTACCAGGCTCCGTCAAAGGAAAGCCAGATCTCAATGGCTACATCTGCAGCCTAGAAATCAACAACAGTGTTCTTCTTCTCGTTCCAACCAGAAGCAGATACGACGTCAACAAAACGGAGCCACAGCAAAGTCCCTTAGTTCCAAATCTCGACGGTTCACAGACAGCCTAGAGACTACCTTAGAGCCACGGCAAAGTCTCTAGTTCCAAACCTCGACGGTTCACATACGACCTAGAGACTACCTTGGAATCATGGCAAAGTCCCTAGTTCCAAGTCTCGACGGCTATATCTACAGCCTAAAGATCAACCAACATCGTTCGTCTTCCCTCCAGCAGGATACAGACGCAACATTAACAAACGGAGCCATGGCAAAGTCCCGTAGTTCCAAACCTCGATGGTTCAAAGACAACCCAGAGACAACCTCGACATTCGTCGCCTATTGCAGGCACAATGTCAACAAACGAAGCCAAGGAAAATCCCTCGCTTCAGGGTCTTGACGGCAACTCAAATAAGATCTGAAAAGACTATCGGAGATCATCCCACACCAGCGCGGAGTGGTCATAACTCATCGAGGCTCCCAAACTGAGCCTAACCTCAAGTAAAAAACGATATGGAATATCCCTAACGCTTGCTCTTTCGACAGTAATATTACCTGGAAGATTACTTGAAGATATCTTGTCCAGCCCCCGAAGAGATCAGAGACACGACAGTCGTGGAGCTACCCGAACAGCAAGATCGCACATCGGAGAATATATCGGCCAACGCAATGGTGCGACGGGTAAAAAACCTAGTACCACAGACCCTAATGGACTTCTATTAGCAGGAGTTAACTGTGACGTTAGGAAACTGTCACACCCCGCTTCCCGGTATACGGCGAAGGGGACGGGACTGGTCCGCTACGTATTTACTCAGACGCAAATATGCTAAGCGTAACTAAGCAATATAAAAGAAAATATACACAAGAGACAAAGTATAATAAAAACAGCAACTTTATTTATTAACATTCTTTTGTACAATGCATGAAAAGTAAATACAACTGAAATAAAAGCGATGCCTAAACAATGGCATAACAGGAATGTAAGTACTGAAAAGAAAGGTGTACAATGAAACTAAAGCGCTGGGTCTTCAGCAAACAGATCCAAGTCTTTAGCAGTAGGCTCGATCTCTGACGTGTCCAAATTACCTGACAACATTCAAAGAAGAAAGAAGGAGAATGTCGTCAGCGAACAAATCGCTCGGTAAGTCCCAAAGATAAGGGAGAAGTAGAAGAGAAGAAAGAGAGAGTGTAGCTTTTAAAGTTGTATTATATTGTTATAATGTTAATGCTGTTATTATCGTAAGTTCAAGGGTGAATGTCAACTAATCTCAAAAGTGTTCTCAAACCCAACAGGCCACAGTCCAGGGGTATGGAACCACGGGCCCGAATGATATGTTAGTAGTGGGACTTCGACCGTCGCCGAAGTATTCCAAATTCAACAGGCCACGGTCCAGGAGCATGGAAACACGGGCCCTCATGATTGCTTGCTTGTGTTAGTAGACATGGATTCATGATCTAGGGGGACTCTTGAGATTATGTTGGATTCACGAATGAACTACCCCAATACCCCGTGTAGTTATTGTATTGATAGTACTGTATTGCATTGTAATATCTTGTAAATTGAATTGTATAATTGGATGACTTGCCGAAACCATGATATCGGTAAATGGATGTAACTGTAGAATCATGTAAACGGAATAACTGTAGAATCATGTAAATGGATGTATATCCATGGTTCGGTTCGGTCAAGTTGATAGATTGAATATATGGAATAATGGATTCATGGATTCATGTTGAATTATAATATTGTAAATTGTAGATTGTAGATTGTACTTGAATCATATTTAAGTCAGATTATAATGAGACTCAAACCCGAGTCAGACAATTAGAAATGTAAATCGAAGTCTTGATTATTTCTTAAACCTATATTTACTAGGTTCCTTAGGGTAATTTATAACACTTGAGGGGGTTTTATGTAAAAATATTTTTATATAGTTTTCAAGATAAACCCCAAGTAATTATTATCGTCTTTAGAGTTGTGATAATTGTAGATTTTATATTAGTGATATTTCTAATGAGAATAACCTAATTCCATAAATAAAGGTATTTATGTGTAAATATTGTTTAAATGGAATTCATGGTATTTTAGTGTAAACCGATTCTTGTGCCATTTTTAGAAAAAGGTTGAATATTCATAATAATTCAAAGTAGGTATTTTGGAGTTACATATACATATATTTATATGAAAATAATTTTTTATATATTTAATATAATCTAGAGATCTCATTTTTCTTACGATGTCGTATTTAAATCTTTCGAGACCGAATGCTCCTTGCGGAGTTCTGCATCTCGCACTACTGAGCTCGAGGATGTGCGATAACCTGCACCATCCCGAACGGGTTCCCCAAAGTGGGTTGTAGCGGCGCTTTGTAAAGATTTGTTTAAATACTAATCTTTAAAGAAAAACGGTTTTATTAAGTTAATGGTATTTATTTGCAAAAGATGTTGATTTCCAGTATTCTATGGTTTAGATTGTTCCTAGTTGGTGACAAGTTGTGAGATATCCCTCAAATCGTCTCTTCACCGCCAATTGTGGCCAAGTAAGTACAAGTGAAGAAAGGAGAGATCCGCTCACGAATCGCCGTGAGACGGGCCTTTTAAAGTTACCTTTCTCACTTGCCTACCCTATACACCACAAAATCAGGTTTAGATAAACGACGGAATGCTCACAACCTTCGACAGTCCTTAATTGGCTGAGTCTAGGTATTTTTTATTATTAGCTCAAAGGTTATTTAGTTGTAAAGATGTATCAATACTAAATCTTTTAGAAATGGTTTTATTAAATAAGGGTATTTAAATGAAAATGTGTGTTTTCCCGTATTCTAAGTTCTCGAGGGTATCTTGTTATGTTGCATATGAGTGTGTGAGGAGGTAGGTCGTTACCTCGTGATCTACTTAAAGGTATAGCAAGTTTAATAGAGTTAAATGTAGAATTGAAACAATGTGGTATTTAAGTGAAAAATACGATAAATGGAAATAGCTATCATTTTATGTAATGAAACTTGATCAATTTGTTTGATTAGTGTTTAATAGTCAACATGAGGAAGTTTAAGTATGATTGTATTAGTGAGAAGTGGAATTTTATAGGAAACCGAATCGGAAATCGGATTTGTTCCGATTCTGTCGGGTTTTGTAAATCCGTATTTTTAGAATAGAAAGGAGAGATAGAAAATGGGACTTACGGTTTTAGGACACACAAGAAGATGGGAGAGAAGTAGTGGAATCACCGATGTGTTGCGTCGTCGCCGGGAGTTCCTAGAACGATCACCGTAAGTTCGCCGGGAATTTCGCCGTAGCTTCGTCTCGAGCTTGTTTTCAAAGTACACAAGTTTTCTTGAGATTTTGAGAGAGTTGGCTCAGAATTTTAGGATGAGAGGGTAGAGGGTAGGGGTGTATTTATAGGGTTAGGGTAGGTGTAGGGTTTTTAGTTAAAAATGTAAAAAGAAATGTGAAAATCATTAAAAATTGGAGTAATTGAGGTATTCATAGCTATCTGGAAACGATCCCACTAATTGGAATGTGCAGGGGAGTGGGGAAGCCCAAGAGACAAATTTTTGGTGTTGGGGACTCGGCCGTCCGGCCGAGTCCGACCGGCGGCGCCGGCCCGAGTCGGCCGGTCCGCCGGCTGACTCGGCCGAGTCGGGGTGCCAGGAGGTGGGGGGTCGTCGGGTGTGGGCTCTGGTGCTTTCAGGTTATTGGGTGTAGTGGGAAAATTTGGATTTAACACGTGTTGACTTTTGGGCTTCTAAGGAATTTAAAACAAATAAATATTAAAAGTAATATGAGGCAGGGGATTTGAACTCTGGTGGCTTGGTTCAGCAGTGCAAGGTGTTACCAATGAGCCACAAGCTCCTTCTTGTAATTAAATTGCTAATTAATTACTTAAGTCTTGTGCTCAGGCAATAAATACCCCTTTATGGATTTTTGAAAAAATATTTTGAAAAAATTTGTATAGGGAATTTGGGGTTGTTACATTCTACCCTCCTTATAAAAATTTCATCCTCGAAATTTGAAAAAGGAAAGTGTAACAAATCCAAGGAAAGTTTGGTGCTGGTGTACTGACAGTATGTGAAAATTAGAAGGTGGTGCAAGGGTTTTAAAAATGTGAAGGATGTGTGAAGGAATGAAAGAATGCGAAGGTTTTGGTAAGATTGTAAAAGAGGTGAGGGAATTTTGGGTTAGGACAGATTCAAGGTATATGATTCAAGAAATATGAAATTGATAAGATTCAAGGAGTATGGATTGTAAAGAATGTTTTAGTTGCTGGTTCTTGTGTTATATTGCTTAGGTTGTTCACGCAGAACAGAACTGCATGATAGTGTTCCATACAGCTCTGATCTGCATGGGCCACCAACAAAACATGTCACGCCCCGCTTTCCAGTATACGGCGAAGGGGACGGGACTGGTCCGCTGCGCATTTACTCAGACGCAAATACGCTAAGCGTAACTAAGCAATATAAAAGAAAATATACACAAGAGACAAAGTATAATAAAAACAGCAACTTTATTTATTAACATTCTTTTGTACAATGCATGAAAAGTAAATACAACTGAAATAAAAGCGATGCCTAAACAATGGCATAACAGTAAGTACTGAAAGGAAAGGTGTACAATGAAACTAAAGCGCTGGGTGTTCAGCAAACTGATCCAAGTCTTTAGCAGTAGGCTCGATCTCTGACGTGTCCAAATTACCTGACGACATTCAAAGAAGAAAGAAAGAGAATGTCGTCAACGAACAAATCGCTCGGTAAGTCCTAAAGATAAGGGAGAAATAGAAGAGAAGAAAGAGAGAGTGTAGCTTTTAAAGTTGTATTATATTGTTATAATGTTAATACTGTTATTATCGTAAGTTCAAGGGTGAATGTCAACTAATCTCAAGAGTGTTCTCAAACGCAACAGGCCACAGTCCAGGGGTAGGGAACCACGGGCCTGAATGATATGTTAGTAGCGGGATTTCGACCGTCGCCGAAGTATTCCAAACTCAACAGGCCACAGTCCAGAAGCATGGAAACACGGGCCCTTATGATTGCTTGCTTGTGTTAGTAGACATGGATTCATGATCTAGGGAGACTCTTGAGATTATTTTGGATTCACGAATGAACTACCCCCAATACCCCGTGTAGTTATTGTATTGATAGTACTGTATTGCATTGTAATGTCTTGTAAATTGAATTGTATAATTGGATGACTTGCCGAAACCATGATATCAGTAAACGGATATAACTGTAGAATCAAGTAAACGGAATAACTGTAGAATCATGTAAATGGATGTATATCCATGGTTCGGTTCGGTTCGGTCAAGTTGATAGATTGAATATATGGAATAATGGATTCATGTTGAATTATAATATTGTAAATTGTAGATTGTAGATTGTACTTGAATCATATTCAATTCAGATTATAATGAGACTCAAACTCGAGTCAGACAATTAGAAATGTAAATCGAATTCTTGATTATTTCTTAAACCTAGATTTACTAGGTTCCTTAGGGTAATTTATAACACTTGAGGGGGTTTTATATAAAAATATTTTTATATAGTTTTCAAGATAAACCCCAAGTAATTATTATCGTCTTTAGAGTTGTAATAATTGTAGATTTTATATTAGTGATATTTCTAATGAGAATAACCTAATTCCATAAATAAATGTATTTATGTGTAAATATTGTTTAAATGGAATTCATGGTATTTTAGTGTAAACCGATTCTTGTGCCATTTTTAGAAAAAGGTTGAATATTCATAATAATTCAAAGTAGGTATTTTGGAGTTACATATACATATATTTATATGAAAATAAATTTTTATATATTTAATATAATCTAGAAATCTCATTTTTCTTACAATGTCGTATTTAAATCTTTCGAGACCGAATGCTTCTTGCGGAGTTCCGCATCTCGCACTACTGAGCCCGAGGATGTGCGATAACCCGCACCATCCCGAACGGGTTCCCCAAAGTGGGTTGTAGCGGCGCTTTGCAAAGATTTGTTTAAATACTAATCTTTAAAGAAAAACGGTTTTATTAAGTTAATGGTATTTATTTGCAAAAGATGTTGATTTCCAGTATTCTATGGTTTAGATTGTTCCTAGTTGGCGACAAGTTGTGAGATATCCTTCAAATCGCCTCTTCACCGCCAATTGTGACCAGGTAAGTACAAGTGAAGAAAGGAGGGATCCGCTCACGAATCGCCGTGAGACGGGCCTTTTAAAGTTACCTTTCTTACTTGCCTAGCCTAGACACCAAAAAGTCAGGTTTAGATAAACGACTGAATGCCCACAACCTTCGACAGTCCTTAATTGGCTGAGTCTAGGTATTTTTTATTATTAGCTCAAAGGTTATTTAGTTGTAAAGATGTATCAATACTAAATCTTTTAGAAATGGTTTTATTAAATAAGGGTATTTAAATGAAAATGTTTTTTTTCCCGTATTCTAAGTTCTCGAGGGTATCGTGTTATGTTGCATATGAGTATGTGAGGAGGTAGGTCGTTACCTCGTGATCTACTTAAAGGTATAGCAAGTTTAATGGATTTAAATGTAGAATTGAAACAATGTGGTATTTAAGTGAAAAATACGATGATTGGAAATAGCTATCATTTTATATAATGAAACTTGATCAATTTGTTTGATTAGTGTTTAATAGTTAACATGAGGAAGTTTAAGTATGATTGTATTAGTGAGAAGTGGAATTTTATAGGAAACCGAATCGAAAATCGGATTTGTTCCGATTTCGTCGGGTTTTGTAAATCCGTATTTTTAGAATAGAAAGGAGAGATAGAAAATGGGACTTACGGTTTTAGGACACAAAAGAGGGTGAGAGGGAAGTAGTGAAATCACCGATGTGTTGCGTCGTCGCCGGGAGTTCCTAGAACGATCACCGGAAGTTCGCCGGGAATTTCGCTGTAGCTTCGCCTCGAGCTTGTTTTCAAAGTACACAAGTTTTCTTGAGATTTTGAGAGAGTTGGCTCAGAATTTTGGGATGAGAGGGTAGAGGGTAAGGGTGTATTTATAGGATTAGGCTAGGGTTAGGGTAGGTGTAGGGTTTTTAATTAAAAATGTAAAAAGAAATGTGAAAATCATTAAAAATTGGAGTAATTGAGGTATTCATAGCTCTCTGGAAACGATCCCACTAATTGGAATGTGCAGGGGAGTGGGGAAGCCCAAGAGACAAATTTTTGGTGTTGGGGACTCGGTCGTCCGGCCGAGTCCGGCCGACCGGCCGACTCGGCCGAGTCGTGGTGCCAGGAGGTGGGGGGTCGTCAGGTGTGGGCTCTAGTGCTTTCAGGTTATTGGGTGTAGTGGGAAAATTTGGATTTAACACGCGTTGACTGTTGGGCTTCTTAGGAATTTAAAACAAATAAATATTAAAAATAATATGGGGCAGGGGATTTGAACTCTGGTGGCTTGGTTCAGCAGTGCAAGGTATTACCAATGAGCCACAAGCTCCTTCTTGTATTTAAATTTCTAATTAATTACTTAAGTCTTGTGCTCAGGCAATAAATACCCCTTTATGGATTTTTGAAAAAATATTTTGAAAAAATTTGTATAGGGAATTTGGGGTTGTTACAGAAACCCTTGCGAAAACTTCTCGATTCGTCTCGACTCGTGAGGAAATTAGTTTCCTTGCGAGAACTTCTCGATTCGTCTCGACTCATAGGGAAAAGCCTTAGGCAATGGGGATAAGGACCTGTTTCCTAAGCACTGGGGCCCTGCAAGTCGGTCCAAGATGGACTATTGCATACTATTCACGGGCCACACTCTCCAAAGTCGAATATCGACAAGAAGGGAAACAACCACTTACGAGTCCTCTCGACTTATAAGAGGGAAAATTCTCTTGTGAGATCCTTACGACTCTCAAGAGAAAACACACACTTAGGAGTCCTCACGACTCCTAAGGAGAAAATACATCTACGGGATCCTCTCGACTCGTAGGGAGAAAAATCTTTATGAGACCCTCACGGCTCGTAAAGTTGAAAAGTCTTAGGCGGCAGATTTAAACCTGTCTTTTAAGCCATCGCTGCCCTACAAGGAGATCAAGATAGACTATCTAAAAGACGCATTTGCTAAAAGGGATACGCCAGTATGAAATAAAATATGTCTTTTATTCATGAATCCAAATGAATACAAGGTATATTTCATAAAAGAATCAAAAGATACTCTCATTCAGGAGTAAATACAAAAATGGGAGAATATAAAAAAAAGGATCCTCAAGCCGGCGGATGGTGCAATAAACTCGTCAGTTCATCGGTCTTCCGCTGGGCCTCGGCTTCAAGCTTTGTTATTGCCGCAAGACGGGTCTCCGCCTGAGACTGTTGAGTCTGATACGAGACGAACCGAATCTCAAGCTCCTTTTCAGCAACTTTATGAGCTTCAACCATCTCACGGGTGAAGATAACGGCTTTATCAAGAGCTACCACCTCTGTGATAGCTTCTTGAAGCACTCGCCAAATTTCGTACGCACGAGTGGTCTTAGTAGTAAGTTGAGCCTGGAGTTCCCCCAAAGCATTTGAAGCTAGCTCTCTCTCCGAAAATTTTCGGTTAAGCCTCTTCTCGCAAGACTGTAAATTAGCGGCGCACTACTCAATCCACCCCTGCAAGCTCACATTTGCAATTAAGAGCTCGGAAGGAAGGCGTATACACTCGAGATTATGTAAGCAAGCCTCCACTCGGCGACAATACTTAACCCAAACATGCACCAATTTTTCATCATGATAAGTGGCAAGGAAGGGCAAAGAAGTATTGGTTTCGGCAGAAAATTCTTCGGCCGTAACAGAACTACCAGCACGAAGATCTTCAATGAGGGCCGACAAGGAGTGAATGCTTTGTCTCGCCATCCTTTCAGACGCACGTCGGGCATATGGGCCCGGTGGCATAAAGATTCGGGACTCTAACGGAGCCGGAGCTGGCAAAGCTGACAAAGTTTATGACTAGTCAACGAGAATGGCAAACATGGAATAAACTAAACAATACCAAGGGTAAAGTTTTACTTACCCACAGCCATGTAAGGGGGGTTTGAAAGATCCCCAGGACCATCAAGGATCTCCACTTCATCATCAGCTTCCAGAACTGCAGAGGGCGTGTTAGCATCATCGTAAAAAGTGATAATAAAGCAAAGGAGTCAAAGAACACCGACCTTGCCCGGAAGAAAGGACGATGCTTTGCGGGGATATCGCCCGTAGGGCAGCCATGTCAAGTAAAGGCTGGAAGGACTTCCTGGGAGATAGGTCCACTATAGAAGCCGCCAATTCCCGCAGTTCTGAAAGAAAGAAGAGTTCAGATAATGAGGGGATCATTAAAAATAAAATTTAAGAGGTTACCTTCGATGCTCCGCTCGCCTTGAACTGGAGGTATAGCAGCTTCGGCAGCCTCCTCCGCGCCCTCAGGCACATCACCGGGGATATTTGCTGGTGTAGCAGCGTCCAGTTGCGGAGCAACAACCGCCACTTCAGGCTCCAAAGAGAGAACAGTGGCCTTGGCAGTCCTTCCTACAATCTTCAAGAAGCCACCAGAAAGATCCATTGGGTCTACGACCGGAAAGGTCGCCTCTGTGGAAAGTACAGACGCCGAAAAGATAGAGGTCATCACCGGGAGCTCCAAGATAGAACTAACAGCTTCGACGGTCTCTTCTACACCTGTCGGTGCGTCACTAGAGACATCCATAGGGTCCGTGGCCAATGGGGTCACCTCCGCTCGAGGAATGGACACCGGAAGTTCCACAACAGGAACGGCGGCCAAAGTGATCCCCTCTGCACCTGCCGATGCGTCATGAGAGACATCTATAGAATCTGTGGTCATGGCACGACCTGGGCTCAAATCCTCTTTCGTTGCTGAAGTCCCTGCAAAGTTCTCGCAAAGATAAGAAGATATAAAAGCGATATAAATTACTTGCCAAAAATAAAAATACGGAAAACACGCATACCGATACTCTAAGATGCTTCTAGTATGGCTTTTTCAAGTCGTCGTTCCTTCCTGAGGAAATGTGCTTACCAGACTTCAAATGCAGATTCATGCCCACTAGTCTTCAGTGCCAGTTCATCTTCAGAAGCAGCCGAGATAGGTTGCTTGAAGGTTCTTTCGTCCTCCCTTCGCAGAGGACCCATATGTACTCTCCGTAGCGAAGGGGGATCTTCGTAGAAGATAACCGGGGGGTAGGGCTTTTTCGGGATGTGTACATTTTCGGTCTCATCTTGCGAGCGCCTTAAAACTTCAGTTAATTGTGCGACTTCCTCAGCTGACGAGCCAGGGTAAATAAGACCGTCATCCGGCTCTTGTATGGAGATGTGCTCGTTTTAAACAATCGTCTCAGATTCCAGTAGGAGGTCAAGCAAGCCATCAACTGTTTTCTTCCTCCTTTTCGAGCTGGAGCTAACACTGGAAGAGGATCGCTTCCTTCCCCTAGGCGCTTTGGTGCGACGTTGGCCAACCTCGCTTACGGTATCCTCTTTTGGCGATACCACCGTGGATGACACCGCCACTGATGGTACTATTACTGGCGCTTCATCGGAGGCCTTTGCCCGAGCTCTGGTGCGCACTGGCATCCCAACAGTGCGAGGAGTCGATTTTGCTTCTACAGTTTTCGGGATGAGAACCACGCCGCCATCCCTCAATGGAGGGCGAACCACTGTCCGCGGCTGCAACGGAATACCAGTGTCTTGGGCCGGAGCCGACGATCGACATTCAAAGAGTACCTACCTCTCCTCGACGATGACGGGACCGAATCGATGATGATACCAAGCCGTGAAGGACCACACACACCTTGAAATATAGTCGGCCTCGGGGATCACGAAATGAGAGCCGGTGTTCAGCCGCATGAAGTGATGGGTAACGTCGCGCGTGACTTCCAGAGACGGAGTAGGTTCAACCAAGAACGCCTCGAAAGGGACGCCCTGGTCGCAGCGGTGTTGATGCCAAGATTGGTATCAGATCTCAAGTTCCAAACTCGCCACAAAAATCAGCGAGAAAAAATAAATGCATAAGAAATAGCCGAAATGATGAGGCAACTCGCAATAAAAACCAGCGAGTGAAATATATGCATATAAAAATAGCCGAAATGATTGGGCACCGCGATAAAAAGCCGAAATGATTAAGCAATCGTGACTTTCGCGATATAAAAAGCTGAAATGATAGAGCATCGCGAAAAGAAATAAAAAATGAATGAAAATGAAACTTTTGCCCTGCAGGTGAGTCTACATCGACCCCTGTATACAATCCATGGGCACAAACGAAAAGGGAACTACATTTTCTCACCAGGCTCCATGAGAAGGAGAGCCAGATCTCGACGGCAACATCTACAGCCTAGAGATCAACAACGGCGTTTCTTCTCACTCCAGCAGGATGCAGACGCGAAGTCAACAAGCGACCCCAGGGTCAACAAAACGGAGCCATGGTAAAGTCCCTAGTTCCAAATCTCGACGGTTCACAGACAGCCTAGAAATCAACAACGGCGTTTCTTCTCACTCCAACAGGATGCAGACGCGACGTCAATAAGCGACCTCAGGGTCAACAAAACGTAGCCATGGCAAAGTCCCTAGTTCCAAATCTCGACGGTTCACAGACAGCCTAGAGATCAACAACGGCGTTTCTTCTCACTCCAGCAGGATGCAGACACGACGTCAATAGCGACCCCAGGATGCAGACGCGACGTCAACAAAGCGAAGCCATGGCAAAGTCCCTAGTTCCAAGTCTCGACGGTTCACAGACAACCTAGAGATCACCTCGACATTCGCCTCATTACAGCAGACGCGATGTCAACAAAGGAAGCGAAGGCCAAATTCCTAACTTCACGGTCTTGACGGCAACTCAAATAAAACCTGAAAGACTATCGGAGATCATCCCACACCAGCGCGGAGTGGTTATGACTCATCGGGGCTCCCAAACTGAGCCTAACCAAAAGTAAAAGGCGGCATGGCAAAATTCCTATCGCTTGCTCTCTCGATGGTAAGATGACCTAAGGAGATTACATGAAGACGTCTTGTCCAGCCCCCGAAGGGATCAGAGAAACGACGGTCGTGGGGCTACTCAAACAGCAGCGTAAAGTTTGCATATCGGGGAATGCATCAGCCAACGCGATGGTACGACGGGCAAAAACCCTAGTACCATAGACTCTAACGGACCTCTATCGTAAAAAGCATGGGTTAACTGTAACGTTAGGACAGGTTTGTCTACAAGACCAAGGGAGGTAAACTAAACAAACTCCGAAATGAGTTCATAAACTAGAGACTCTGGAATGAGTGAATAAACTTCAAGCTCCGAAATGAGCTCATAAACTAGAGACTCCGAAATGAGTGAATAAACTACAAACTCCGCAATGAATATATATACTACTTTATACCAAGTCAAGACAGCAGAAGAAAGAAAAGCGCTAGTATAAAATGAAATATCTCTTTTATTCATGAATCAAAATGAATACAAGATACTCTTATTAATGAATGAATACAAACAAAAGAAAGAGAATATACAGCGACAAAAATGTTTCAAGTCGGCGGACGATTCAACAGGCCAGCCAGTTCGTCGTTCTTCTGCTGGACTTCGGCTTCAAGCTCCACCAGTGTTGCAAGGCGAGTCCCTGCCTGAGTCTGTTGATTTTGGCATGAAGCAAACCGACTCTCAAGCTCCTTCTCGGCAACCTTATGGGCTTCAACCATCTCGCGGGTAAAAATAACGGCTTTGTCAAGAGCCACCACCTCTGTAATGGTTTCTTGAAGTATTTGCCAAATTTCGTACGAACGGGTGTTCTTAGCAGTAAGCTGAGCCTGAAGTTCCCCCAAAGCGTTTAAATCCAACTCCCTCTCTGAAAACTTCCGGTTGAGTCTCTTCTCGCATGACTGAAAATTGGCTGCACACCGTTCGATCCATCCTCGGAGGCTCGTTTTTACAGTTAAGATGTCGGAGAGAAGGCGTATGCACTCGATCCCGTGTAGGCAGGCCTCCACTCGGCGACAGTACTCAACCCAAATACGCACTAATGCTTCGTCATGATAGGTGGCGAGAACCGACAAGGAAGCGTTGACTTCAGCAGCAAATTCTTTGGCCGTGACAGAGGTACCAGCGTGAAGGTCTTCAATGAGAGCCGTCAGGGAGTAAATGCTTTGTTTTGCCATCCTTTCAGACGCATGTCGGGCATAAAGGCCTGGTGGCATGAGGATCCGAGACTCTAATGGGGTCAGGGCCGGCAAAGCTGTGAAGATTCAGGTGCAGTAGGTTGTGTTTCCAAACATGGAGTAAACAAAACGATTCTCGAAATAAAGCGTCACTTACCCACAGTCATGCAAGGCGGGTTTGAAAGATACCCAGGTCCGTCAAGAATCTCGACTTCGTCGTCAGCCTCCAGGACTGTGATTTAAAATAAAGGGCATATCAACATCATCATGAAAATATAAAACTAGAAGGGCAAAGCATACCAACCTTGGCCTGAAGAAAGAACTATGCTTTGTGGGGGTATTTCTTGTAGAGCAGCCATGTCGAGCAAGCTCTGGAAGGTTTTTCTCGGAGAGAGATCCGCGATGGAAGCCACCATTTCCCATAATTCTGAAGGAAAGAAAGGGTCAGATGACAGAAGGGTCATTAAAGAAAATGTATATGTACATGAGATTACCTTCAATGCTTCGCCTGCCCTGAGCTGGGGGGGATGGCAGCCTCAGCGGTCTCCTCCACACCTTCAGGTGCATCACTGGAGATATTTGTAAAACCTATAGCCGGTATGGTAGTCTCCAATAGAGGGTGTTCTCTTATAAAAAATAAATAAATAATGAACCAAGAAGCGATGGAAAAATCCCCCAAATGGAGCATCACGTGCCCGCACGTGATGCGCCTTGAAGCAAAAATTACAGGCAGTACGCTTAACTAATAAGGCTGAAATTGAGCCTCACGTGCAGGCGCGTGAGCATATATATACAAAGTATATAGGTGCCTTCCTAAAACAAATAACAGGCCAGAAGGCGCATCACGTGCCAACACGTGATGCTTTTCTCTAGGACTGCTACATATAAGCAAACCGGCCTAGTGCCATTGGGTCACATGTTACACATGAGGTTTCCTAATACCTTCTGAGCCGATAGAATTAAATTCTAAATAAGAGAGATCAGAACCCTATTTTGGAAATATTTCCCCCAATATTTCTAAACAAGAAAGATTGTGCTCTATAAAAAAAGAGCACCGTTGGATTAAAGATTCAATGGTGATTAAAAATCACCAAGCTACAGAATATGCTCTGTATGGGAAAATATTTTCCCAATCTTTCTAAACAAGAAAGATTGTGCTCTGTAAATTAGAGCACCGTTGGATTAAAGATCGAACGGTGATTAAAAATCACCAAGATAGAGAATAAGCTCTGTGTGGGAAAATATTTTCCCAATCTTGTTAAAAACAAGAAAAAAGTCTTCTGTAAAACAGAAGTCCCTGGATCAAAGATCCAACAGTGGATAAAATCCCCGAATTAATCAAAAATCTCTCAATGAGAGATTTTCTTAACAAAAATCAACAAACTTGCCTCTACTATATAAAGGACTCGAGACTGAAGAGAGAGAGACATACAGAGAGAGGAGACCCACCCCCATAAGATTTGAGAAAACAAAAAGAAGAGGAGTTCTCTTTAGAGAAAAAAGAAACCCTAGGTGAGGAAAAGACCCTGAGATCATTTTATCTCCTTTTATAAGAGTTTAACTCTTCCAAAAAAGAACTTAGTTCTTCTTATGGTTGAGGTCTGCAGAAGCAGATCTCCCCATAAGTTGAGAATTTAATTCTCATCGGAGAGATTCTGTTATGCAGTCCCAAAACATGAAGGAAAGAATTAAGGTTTGAAGAATTTAATTCTTCCAAAGATATAGGAATTTAATTCCTCTGATAAAACTAGTGTTTAACCCTACATAAGAATTTAATTCTTGTAAAACAAAGGACTTGAAATTCTCAAGACTAAGATCAAGAGCCCCATGCATATTAGCGTTTAACTCTATAACGACTGATCACGTGTTCCCACGTGAGCACCTCTGAGGAACAAAAAGGAACAAATGAGATTGAGTCACGTGATCCCACGTGACCTCCAATAATGCTTAGCACTTAGAAAAGAATAGGAAGATAAATTCAAAAGAGGCAGTGCCTAACTTAGTGGCGCCTCACGTATCTACACGTGATGGTTATAAGACTTAAGTGTTTAACACTTACATGTATAGAACGAGAGAATAAGCCCAAAGAAACAGTACCCAATATTCAGGTGCCTCACGTGCCACACGTGAGTGCTCCAAGTTTCAGTGTTTAACACTGCTTAAAAGCCTCATGTGGGAGCACTGTTCATATCACAATATTGCATTATTATATTCTCCATGCCTAGTCATTTTACAAATAAACAGGTGCTTTTGACCCATGTCTGCTACATAGTTGCAGGTTACAGGTTCTCGGAATAAAAACAGTGAAATGATGAAAAGACGATGCAAAAGTGAGACTTCGACCAACAAACAGAGGATCTTGATCATGCCTAAAATTTGAAGAATAAACGAAGGACAACAAACAATTTCACAAATAACAAAGGCAGTGCAAGGTTCAAGACTTCGTCACGAAGCAAGCGGTAAAAGTCCATGACTTTATTCACTGTAGAGATCTGGAAGAGAACCAGAAGCCAATCTGAGAAAAAACCTGAAGAAAAGCCAAGGCAAAATGCAACAGAACAATCCCTGGAAAACTGAGCCCATGAAGCTTCTCTTTGGCCGCGGAACCGCGGCCAAAGCATGCTTTTGGCCGCGGATCCGCGGCCGTCTAAAGCCCGTGTCGGTGTAGAAAGTTGTGGCGGTGCGAGGGCGTTTACTAGGTCTTTTTCTTAGGGGGTATTTTTGTAAAAGCAGATATGCGAGTCAATTGTAACCCTAGGGTTCCTATCCTCTATAAATAGGAACTCTAAATCTTGTATTAGGTTATGCCTCCTTTCATTAATAAAATTCAGAAATCTTTTTGGAGAGCATCGATGCCTCTTTTCATTTCATCTATTCAGATCTGACAACCCTGTGTAAATGTTTGGAGAGAGCCATCTGCAAAGTAAGTAGATTTATTTAATTGCCCTAGTTTAGATTTTAATTCCTTGCCCTAGATAGAATGTTCTTTAATTCCCTAATGAGCGAGTAGTCTCCTCGCTTGTTAGGGTTAGCTTTGGGGAAGGCTTTTGAGAGATGAGATCTCTCATCCCTTTCTTACCCATCACATATAATCAATAGGACTCCATGCATACATGCACACACCGCTCCCTACGGCACCCTATCCCACGAGGTAGCGGTGATACCGTAGTATAAAGGCCCGGTTGCGCGTGTTTTCCATGGAGGTTAGGGTAAGGATTGATAAAGGAAGGACAAGAACCTAGAGGAAGGAACACCTTCCCGAATGGATCTAATCCCCTTTGTTAATAATTACCATAACACCTCATAGATCCTAATTTGAGTATAGAAAGCGGTGAGATTTATTTACATTTCCAAACCTACCCTAGACCTAACCCTAGCAAGACTTAGATCTAGATAGATAATCTTAGTATAGATAGTTTTAGTTTTTAGATTTAATCAATCCGACTCCCATCGGAATTAACTCGTAAGAGCGATTAGGAAAAACACAAAATCCCTGTGGACCGACCCGTACTCGCTGGCTAGCTACCAAGCGACGCCATTCTTGATTGCGGTAATTATATTTTTGATCGTAAAATCCAACTCTAATCAAATGGCGCCGTTGCCGGGGATGGCGTAGTATTTCCTTTTTGCAATTTCGGGTTAATCTAAATTAAAAAATCATAAAAACTGAAAAAATATATAAAAAATTATTATCTTTGTATTTTGTGAAGGGTATTGTTGTTTGAATTTTGCAGGATCTACAATCGAGTTCGGATCTGGAAAAATCCAGAGTGCGAAACAGAAATCGGGAGATCAGAACAGAGGGGGATTTCAAAAACAGAACAGTAGAATTTTTCTGAAGAGCTGAACCCCCCACCACGCCGCTAAACCGCCGCCGTAACCTGCCTACGACCGCGCATCCGTCGCGGATTTGTCGAGTCAGAACGTGAAAAAAAATCTCGGAATCTGAACCTACTGTAGCACCGCGTTTCCGCCGCTAAAACGTCACTTTGACCGCGCATCCGCGGTCATTGGGTGACGTCATCATCTGAATTTTGCACAGTAAGTTTCCCCTGTTCCTCCTCTGCAAATTTTCGATATATCTTCTGTAAAAATCTCCTGCAGGATTCTTTGCGCTTAAAAAATCTTTCCCCTTCTCAATAACAAATCTTGTGCAGGATTCTTTGCGCCGCGCTTAAAATAAAAAAATTGATTGCAAGTGATTTTTTTTACTGTTTTGCATATCTTTAATCGGACTTTAAGGGGCTTGAGACCAATCCAGATTGGGTGGGGATTTCATCACCTTTTCCAGGACCCCAGAAATCACAAAAGGCATTTGCATTGACCAATCTTTAATTAAAAAATACTAGACTCATCCCTAAGGACGTCGCGCTCAATAGGACAGAAGACTAGTTGTAGGCATCGGCCGTTGATCCTAACCTGAGTTTGCGGTGTCTAGGCAAGTGTGTCTAAGGCGAGTGGTTACTTAATTAGGACCACTACTTATAGTGGGGAGCCTCCCACTCACCTGGCACTTACCTGGCCGCAATTGGCGGTGAAGAGGCGGTTTGAGATCCTATTTCTAGCCCTTTGGAACAGTTAGGAGCTGTCTAGCTGACCTAGGTGACCCTAGATCTAGGCCTAATTGTGCATTTCTGGTTGATTGCATTTTTGCCTAAGCCCTTTATCAAAAATATTTTTTGCAAACAGTCCCAAATAAAGAGAAAAAGAAAAAAAAAGGAAAAATTTTTATAAAAACTTGCAAAATTTTGTCGCTAAGAAATCCTTGCACCCCATTTACACCCACCTTCTTTCTCTTCTTCCTTCTGACATCATGGGTACCCCACCTCATAAATCTCTTGCCGAACTTTGGTATCATGAACCTAACTTTGCCTCGTACGTCAATTGTGTCGGTCGATTTAAGGACGACCACTCCATTCCCAAAATTTCTTTGAAAGATCAAATAGAAGCGTCTAGGAGAAACAGTTCGACTTCGCAATCCACTTTGTATCAACCGTGTCAACCTTCACCACCTTCGTACGTTGATACCACTTTTTCGAGTCCTGTTGTAACTCCTAGACCCATGTCTATTGCTGAACGCATTGAACAATCTCGTAACCGATCTTTCACTCCTCTCCACACAACCAATTCTAGGGATCAACAAGTCCATTCACCTTCTTATCCAAATGTTGATCTTACTATTGTCCAACCATCCAATTCCTACCGGTCCTACCCGACTTTCCCACCTTCACTAGACATTGCTTCTACACAGCTATTTGGGAGTTTCACGTATCCAAACAATTTTGAATATTTTACCGAAACCCCTTCACAACCCATGTCTAGTTTGGAACAGTCGTTGGAAGCTTATATTTTAGCAACAAACAAAATGATTAGGAATGTGGATGCGTCCATTGCCGCCCTTATACAACCTAGTGAACCGGTAGCTAGTTTCCAACTAGCTCCAAAAATTCCAATGTATGAGGAGGCGGTTGGATAGAGTGACAATTTGAGAGGAGAGAGTAAGTTCTACACCCTTCCAAATCAAACCTACCCATTACCAATTGAATTCCACAACTCCAGTTTTCAAACAAGTGTTCCAAATGATTCACCAGTTGAAGATAGAACGTCTAATGAGTTGTGTGACTTTGTAGTGCTTGATTTGCCAGATTGTGAAGAGTCCCCTTCGAGTGAAACCATCAACAACCCCTTTGATCTCTATACCTCCAATCTAGAACCTGAATTGATAGATATCCATGCTTTTGATGAGGTGTCTAAAAAAATTGATTTTCACTTGATTGAGGATATAGACGCCGGGAATATTTTGGATGATGAACCCATAGTTTTGACTGAAATTTTATCTCCAATTCATCATCCCAAGTCATTAAATGTTTCTCCCGAACTTCATATGCGTTTTGATGTTGATGATAATGGCATGGATGAGATAACTTTTGAGGAGAATTATGAGGAGAGTATTGAGGAGAGTATTGAGGATAATATTGAGGATGAACCATTTTTGTTTGATGTGTCGGATTTTCCAATTCATCCTCCTGAACCTTTAACTGTTATACTTCCTAAATCACCCTCCCTCATTTCCATCGTTCCGACCACGCAAAAGATCACGCTTGAAGACTGTGAGCTTGAAAGATTTCTATTCGATCACAGCAGTTTGGACGCCACTAGTGCGTACCCCTTTGAATCTAACACAGTTCTCACAGACGATAATGATTACAAGTGTTTCACTTTTTCGGACGATGTTGAAAACTCACCTCCCGAGTTTGAGTCCTTTGAATTTTCAGATGAGTTAGTTGAACCATCAGACTCGGTTGCTTACAGTCATTTCGAACCATTGATGGAATCCTTTGAGTTCGAGACAGATTACTTAGGTGAGATTAAGACTATCCCTAAATCACTTCCTTTCGTCCTTCCTATCGTTTCGACCATGCAAGACTCCGTCGCGTTTCCATCTTCAATGGAGAGTTTACCAAGTTCGACGTACCCATGTTTTCTTGCGAATCTTGAGGGATTTGACCCCATTTCTCGACGGGTTGATAGATTAGCACAATCACTTTTAACACAGGTCATCACAAATTGTGCTAATTTATTCACTCAATTTACACCCTCAAGATCGTACTACACTTCTTTCTCTTTTCCGCCATTCTCCTCCTCCACCGAGACCGTATACCGTTACTATCTCCACACGGTCTCGTGTGCTTCTCATTTCTCTTCTTTCCACTCCCTTCTTTCACCAACTCTACCATTACCACGATAAGATTTTTGAATGGTTGGTGCTAACCTTTGGCTTGTGTAAGGCCTTGTTTAGTTTGGGGAGGACCTTGTTGTATATATGTATATATATATATATATATATATATATATATATATATATATATATATATATATATATATATATATATATTTTTAACAATAAATAAAAAAAAATAAAAAAATAAAAATAAAAAAAATTATTATAAATAAATAAACAGGGGAGTGCCGACATTTTGACCCTCTTGGTATAGCATGACAGTGAGGACACTGTCAAGTTTAAGTTTGGGGGTATGCTCGGTAAGCTTTCTTCCTTCGCATTCAAGTGTATATTTTTGCATTTGCATACTTATTTTAAAACCCATAAAAAATGAAAATTATAAAAATTGATGTATTCAATTTTGGCCATATTTGACTTGAGTTTGACAAAAAGGTTAACTAGCTAGGAACAACTAGATCTAGACTTAGTAAATTAAAAACCCTAAAAATAACCTTTCTTAAAGTTTAACGGTAGAAAGTATATGTCTTTGTAGTTTATTTAGAAATAGGTAAATTTTGAGTTCAGTTCTTGGGCTAAGTTAAAACAAGGGAAGAGTATTGATATTTTTATTAAAAGTATAAGTTTGAAAAATAATTCCTAGCTTAAGTCTAAATTCTGAAAATATATACCCTACAAATTGCACAAACACGAACCTTGAAACTTGGAACAGTAGAGGAGACCTTGAAATGCTCTTGTCTAAAGTCCTTAGTATGAAGAAAATAAAAAAAAATTCAAGTGTGAATAAAGAGATAATAAAAAAATGAACACTGGTTTTTGTGATTACTTAAGGCTGCAAAAATAGAAAAATATTTAGCGAGGGCGCTTCATCACCTAGTGCCTTAAACCAACTGGTTTGGGAGTCACTGCTAAAGCCTCAGGTGTTGCAAGACTAGGAATTACGCTTTAATGTGCAAACACATCTTGTAATCGGTTGTTGGTACCTCAAGAAGTATTAACGATCGCATGAAGGATGTGTGAGCAAAATTCATCTAAAAAAATTCACCAATTAAGAAGTGCTTTGGACGACGGACAAGAATATGATTGCTTGATTTGAATTTCCAAGTGTAGGGGTGATTTATACACACACGTAGGGGTATGTGATTGGGGTTTAGATAAGAGATAGGAATGAAGAATAGGACTTATATCTTTAATAAAGATGATAAAACTCCCTAAGTTCAGATAGAACCCTAGAAGGAAAACTTAAGAGATGCCGAAAGCTAAGAAAGTCTATAGAACATATATAATCTTAAGTTAAATAATAAGGAACCATGAAGAATGTGGGTGGATAATTTACAAGTCGAAGATAATAGAATTCCTTGTTAGAAAACCTAATTGGAGAATAAAAGTCAATGGGCCTAATTGATAGGATTTTGTGGGTAGTATCCGCTGAAAACCCTCAGGAGACAATACTCCTCCTACTAGGGACACCTAGAGGTTTAACGGCTTGTTGCACGTGCTCAGTGCAATTGCGTTTTCCTGCGAAAGTGCGGTTAGGTTTTTGTTGAGAATAAAACTAGGTTTGCTCGAGGACGAGCAAAAGATAAGTTTGGGGGTATTTGTTCATATCACAATATTGCATTATTATATTCCCCATGCCTAGTCATTTTACAAATAAACAGGTGCTTTTGACCCATGTCTTCTACATACTTGCAGGTTACAGGTTCTCGGAATAAAAACAGTGAAATGATGAAAAGACGATGCAAAAGTGAGATTTCGACCAACAAACAGAGGATCTTGATCATGCCTACAATTTGAAGACTAACCGAAGGACAACAAACAATTTCACAAAGAATAAAGGCGGTGCAAGGTTCAAGACTTCGTCACGAAGCAAGCGGTAAAAGTCCACGACTTTATTCACTGTAGAGATCTGGAAGAGAACCAGAAGCCAATCTGAGAAAAAACCTGAAGAAAAGCCAAGGCAAAATGCAACAGAACAACCCCTGGAAAACTGAGCCCATGAAGCTTCTCTTTGGCCGCGGAACCGCGGCCAAAGCATGCTTTTGGCAGCGGATCCGCGGCCGTCTAAAGCCCGTGTCGGTGCAGAAAATTGTGGCGGTGCGAGGGCGTTGATTAGGTCTTTTTCTTAGGGGGTATTTTTGTAAAAGCAGATATGCGAGTCAATTGTAACCCTAGGGTTCCTATCCTCTATAAATATGAACTCTAAATCTTGTATTAGGTTATGCCTCCTTTCATTAATAAAATTCAGAAATCTTTTTGGAGAGCATCGATGCCTCTTTTCATTTCATCTATTCAGATCTGACAACCCTGTGTAAATGTTTGGAGAGAGCCATCTGCAAAGTAAGTAGATTTATTTAATTGCCCTAGTTTAGATTTTAATTCCTTGCCCTAGATAGAATGTTCTTTAATTCCCTAATGAGCGAGTAGTCTCCTCGCTTGTTAGGGTTAGCTTTGGGGAAGGCTTTTGAGAGATGAGATCTCTCATCCCTTTCTTGCCCATCACATATAATCAATAGGACTCCATGCATACATGCACACACCGCTCCCTACGGCACCCTATCCCATGAGGTAGCGGTGATACCGTAGTATAAAGGCCCGGTTGCACGTGTTTTCCATGGAGGTTAGGGTAAGGATTGATAAAGGAAGGACAAGAACCTAGAAGAAGGAACACCTTCCCGAATGGATCTAATCCCCTTTGTTAATAATTACCATAACACCTCATAGATTCTAATTTGGGTATAGAAAGCAGTGAGATTTATTTACATTTCCAAACCTACCCTAGACCTAACCCTAGCAAGACTTAGATCTAGATAGATAATCTTAGTATAGATAGATTTAGTTTTTAGATTTAATCAATCCGACTCCCATCGGAATTAACTCGTAAGAGCGATTAGGAAAAACACAAAATCCCTATGGACCGACCCGTACTCACCGGCTAGCTACCAAGAGACGCCGTTCTTGATTGCGGTAATTATATTTTTGATCGTAAAATCCAACTCTAATCAAGCACGTGAGTGCCAAACATTTAGCAGTGTTTAACACTGTGAGAGGCCAACCTTAGCCCAAATCAGCCAAGTCTCTAAATGCTAAAAACCTTTTGACCATCAATCAACCAAGCCTTCCTATACTCAGGTCCCCCCAAATCAATCCGGGTCTCAGAGGTGGCAAATGATCTCCTGACACGTGGCATCTAAAATAATGTTCGTTCCACCATGATCTCTCCCTTCAATCTGGAGTTCGGTTCAAAGGTACATCTCTCCACACCTCTGATATATGTCGTTGTAATTCTTCAACGATGTCAGAGAGGCGGAGGGTCCCGACAACCAACAGCTCTTGGATGCACTCTCAAACTCATGAGCATATCCCAATGGACCGTAATGTCCTTAAACTAGCCCATGGACCACAACGTCCTTAAACTAGCGATGGACCGCAATGTCCTTAAAACTACGACCTCACCGCCAAATGGTGATCTATGGACCGTAATGTCCTTAAACTAGCCCATGGACCTAATATCCTTAAACTAGCTGTGGACCGTAATGTCCTTAAACTAAAACGATAGATCCCAAATGCTCTTTCGTCGGATCCAAAATGATCCCGAAAGCCCGTTAAGTAGATCTTAGTCCAATATTGGATTAACGTATCCTTAACAAATATTTAAGTTGATCTTAATCTCAAACAAGATTAACGATCCTTAAATCAAACCAAATCCAAATCTAAGAAAATACGGATTTGGACTAATCCACGCCCTACGGGCGACAACACAAATTAGTCTCCGTACACAATCCACGGGCAACCAAAAATAAAACAAACACACACGACATGAAGTGACCTTCTGGAGCAGGAGAAAGTGGTTATCGCTACGCGGTAACGTAATTAATTGCAAGGGCTTGCGCCTGCAGGGAAGAGCGTCCCCACAATCAAAAAAAAACCCTCACAAATGAGGGAGAATCTGACGAAGTCTGCTACAACGGCCGCATCCATCCAGACCTCCAATACACGGTGCCATAAATCAACTTGGCATCTTCGGAGAGGTAGACGGATAAAACCAAATAGAATATGCCCCCCCCCAAATGCAGGCAAGACGTTTGTCTTCCCGATTTTCGGCGGTAAACAGAGGGACAAAAGCCGCCGCTGAAGGCTCCAAGGCAGGGATAACGGCTTCAGCAATCTCCTCCACACTCTCCGGTACGTCGCTAGGGATGTTCATGGGATCTATAATCGATGACGTCGGCTCTGCTAAAGGAGTAGACGTAGAAGAGACACCGACAACCACCGGAAGCTCCACAGCAAGGGTAGAAGCTTCAGTAATCTCCTCTACCCGCCGGTGCGTCATGGGAGATATTCCTGGAATCCGCAGCCATGACCCGGTCCGGACTCAAACCCGCTTCCTCTACAGAAGTCCCTGCAAAGATCGCGCAAAAATAAGAGGACATAAAAGTAATACAAATTACTCGCCAAAAGAAGAACGCGAAAAATACGCATACCAATACGCCAAGGAGCTTGAAGTATGGCTTTTTCGAGCCGTTGTTCTTTTCTCATTAAATACGCTCGCCGGGCTTTAAGCGCAAATGAATGACTACATGTCTTTAGTGCAAGCTCGTCCTCGGAAGCATCTGAGATGGGCTGTTTAGGGCCCGTTCTTCTTCCATTAACAGAGGACCCATGTGCACCCTCCGTAATGATGGTTCGATGTTGTAGAATGCAATGGGGGGTAAGCTTTTTTCGGGGCGCACACGTTCTCGGTCTCATCTTGTGAGCGCCTTAAAGCCTCAGCCAATTGTGCGGCCTCCTCGGCAGACGACCCAAGAAAGATAAGACCGTCGTCTGACTCCTCCATAGCTATCGGTTCGTCCTGAATAAACGGCTCGGACTCAAGAAGAATGTCGAGTAGGCCGGCAACCGATTTCTTCCTCCTCTTGGAGCTTGTGCTAACGCTAGCGGAAGAACGCTTCCTCCCCCTTGGCGCTTTGGCGCGACGTTGCCCAACTTTACTTTCGGTATCCCCCTTTAGTGACACCACCGCTGATGACACCGCCGCTGGTGCTTCATTAGAAGCCTTTACTTTGGCTCTAGTGCGCACTGGCATACCAGCAGTACGAGGGGTCGATTCTATTTCTGCGGTTTTAGGGATAGGTACCAAACCGCTATCCCTCGGTGGAGGGAGAACCACTGACCGCGGCCGCAATGGGGCATTGGTGGCCTGAGCTGGAATGGGAGCTCTACCCTCGAAAAGCACCCGTCTCTCCTCTGCAATGACGGGGCCGACCCGACGACGATACCAACCCTTAAAGGACCCTATAAATCTCGGGAGGTAGTCGGACTCCGGGATCATGAAGCGGGAGCCAGTGTTTAGCCGCATGAAATGGTGGATGACGTCGCGAGTAACCTCCAAGGAGAGAACAGGCTAGACTATAAATGCCTCGAGAGGGATGCCCTGGTCATAGCCCAACTGCTGAGCAAAGCGGTGCGGACTATACCGCATAAAAAGGACAGCATTATTCGGGCGGAACACCAGATACCCTAGCCTGATCGAGTATAGGTGCATGACCTATTTTGGTTTCAAAGCCGGGACCCCACCCTTCGATAAATCAAACAATTGCTGAATGGGCCCCGATGGAGCGGAAAGGACTCGATCGCTGAACACCATTCCGCCTTCATTTGAGTACGGATTCAGCAGTACGCGGAGAGCCCCTACTTGGGTCGGATCGGGAGTGGAGGCATCAACCAACCTCATGATCCGCGGGAAGGTGTATGAATCATAAAAATCCGGCTGCTGGTGCGCAGCGAATGCTCCTAGCACGTGCATCTCGATCCACGACGTGAAGTAGTGGAGGGGGAAATTCACGGTTTCCGCACCTGGGTTTGAAGTATTAGCCGCAACGCTTAATCCGTGATATAGATGTGATAACCTCGCGACGCCAACAGCTAGTCGTGCTCCCCCAGCTATGCGATGAGCATGATAAAAAACGGAGGCTCTCATAAAGCGGTGATGCATCGTCATGGTGAACCAGCTTAGCCAAAGGCCGATAAAACCAACGAAGAAGGTCTCTTCGTCCATGCCGGGGGCCGCAATCCCATCGAAAGCTACGGTTGACAAGTTTGGAATATAGAAATGCGGCAGGTCTTCTTCCTTAGCCGGCAAGTTCCTTAATCCTAATCCAAAAGGATCTTCAATTTTTGCAAATTTCGGAGCCTTTTTGGATATGAGGTCCTCTCGAAGAGAGCAAGCAATGAAAGCGTCAAAGGTGACACCTTGCCTTTCCAATGTCACGAACAGCTTTTCAAAGATACCCAAGACCTTGATTAGACTTGGGTACTTGTGACGTACGGTGTTCTTAGTCGACAGGCCGTCAAGCATAGCAGGCATCGTATCAAACACATATTCATCGGGAGGCAGTAATTCTTTATAATGCTCTCCCCTGATCGGCAATCCGGTGATCTCGTGAAACTCATCCAGTGAAATTGAGACCTCACGATCCCCTAGCAAGAACGTGTTGGTAGGAAGGTTCCATTGATTCAAAAAAGCTTTAACCCACCAGACGTGAGGGGCGTGGTAATAGAACAACGAAGCATACATTGCCTGGTACAACCCGACCTTCTGCAGACGTGCGCGTTGGGCAGAGAGAATGTACCGAGCCCAGGAAAGGTAGCCCACTGGGTGGCGGGGAATAACGCCTACCTTATAAACCTGCCCCCAAGGTCGAGTGCTGCCCTGACATATTCGGCGCCCCAGAATGTCGATGGCCACCATAGGTTGGTTGGGTATCCCGGTCGTTGATGGCTCGAGTCGGCCCGTGGGAGTCCAGATAGTCGCCTCCACCGCATAAGCAGTTCGTAGGCGTTCCGTCAATGATATAGAGCAGATAGGTTCTGTCGGCTCTTCACAGGTAAAACTGCGGCGTCCCCCAATGATATGACCGTACCACTTTCCCCACAAGAGAAGACTAGTATGGTCCCTGTCATGCGCCCTGATCATCGCCATAGCCTCCTCGTCCGACGGCGACTGCGGAAAATCCGCTTCTGAGCGAATGTAAGGGAAGTCGGGAAGCAAGGCCATCGTTTCTAAAATAAAAAAAGCATTTAAAAATAATAATAATAATAAATATTAAGGTAACATAAAATAAAATAACAGAAAACCGTGATGTGACGGGACCACTGCCTGCAAAACCAATGGACCCCACAAAATCTAAATAACAGATCACCAATTGATGAGGCAAAATAATCATTAAGAGAATCAAAAAGGATTCTCATCAAGTAAACAGTAAAGCTTAAACGACTCTTGAAGCGGGTTCTGCTAAAAAGTATAACAGATTCAAATCTGCTTTAGGGGCATTAAAACCCTCAAATAAATGAGAGCATTAGGGAATAAAATTCCCAAAAATATCTGAATCGCTCTCAGAGCCAAGCTCTGTGAACAAGGAATTAGATTCCTTTAATAAAGGGATTAAATCCCAGAAAACCCCCATGGCAAGGAGGCTAAGAAAATGGAATTAAATTCCAAGGATCTTAAAGATCGGTGACAGGGTAAAACCATAAGAGAAGGATTAACAATCCCCATTGATTCAAGACTTCAAAATCTTCAAAAAATGTGTGCTTTGGATCTTTAAGAAATCAGTTCAAGAAAAGAGCAACGCTCTGTCCCCGGATTTAAAATCCACAACAAAAAAATCAAAAAGGGGGGTCCCGTTCATGATCTTTACCAAAGAAAAAGTTTTAACAGAGTTTAACTCTGAGATCTCAGCGGGCAGAGAACTAAGCTCTGAAGAAGAGAATTAAATTCTCAAGGAAAATAAGTAGGGAAGAAGATGAAAGAACAATGGTCTTCCCAGAGGCAAAAGCCCTAAATTTATAAGACATGATGGGGGCGGTTCAACTTCCCGTTCCCCTAGATAATCCAACGGTGGAAAAGGTGATAGCGTTGCACTCACGTGCAAACCACATGAGAACAATGCAGGAGGGCATTTGTTCCCTTATAAAAAATATATATAGAAAGAAAAAGGAAAAAAACTCTCCACTGTGCAGGTCTCACGTGCCCACACGTGAGCGGCTATATACAAAGCATATAGCCGCTGTATTTATTTAATTGATAGGCCAAAATTGAGCCTCACGTGTAAGCATGTGGGCGCCTATATGCAAAGCATATAAGCGCTACATTCAAATAGATAGCAGGCCAAAAAGGCTCAGGTGTTAACACGTGATACCCTCTTATGTTGTTGCATATAAGAGAACAAGATTAATTCTATTGGGGTCACGTGCTATACGTGAGTGATCCTAAACACTTTCCAAGCTGATAAAATTAAATTCTAAATAAAAGGATCAAAACTCTATTGGGAAGATATTTCCTTAAATCTTTTTAAACTATCTGATAGAATTAAATTCTATATATGTGGGAAATATTTACCTGATCTTCCTTGAACTAGAAAGATCTTCTTTGTTAGACGAAGGACCTTTGGGTCAAAGATCCAACGGTGATCGTCTGATTGAATAAAATTCTATCTTAGGAAAATATTTCCTAATCTGGTTAAAAACAAATAAGAAATCTTCTCTGTTAAACAGAGAGCCTTTGGATTAAAAATCCAACGATGAATAAAATTCACCAGAACAATTAGATTGATTATGAAATCAATCGCGATCTCTCAATGAAGGATTTTCTTAACAAATTGATTCTTTTTCTTCTCCTATAAATACGAGCAAACAGGAAAAAAAAAAGAACAGAAAAGAACAGGAGAGAATAGAGAGAGAAACGTACAGAGAAAAAGAGGAGAGAATAAAAAAAAGAGGAAGAAGAGAATTTAAGTCTCGGAAAAGACTTGCTTCATCAGAACATTCTAGGTAAAAAAAAAAGAGAAATACACAGAGATTGTTCTATCTTGACCTTTCTAAGGGTTTAACCCTTCGCATAAGAACTTAGTTCTTCCTCTGATTGAGATCTGTAGAAGCAGATCTCCCCATAAGTTGAGAATTTAATTCTCATCGCGGAAATTCTGTTATGCAGATTCAAAATCTAGGGGAAAGAACTGAATTCAAAGAATTCAATTCTTATAGAAACATATGGGAATTTAATTCCTCTGAAAATCAAGGTTTAACCTTACAATAAAAATTTAATGATTACAAAAAAAAAGAGGCATGAGATCCTCCAAAATCCTAGCATGAGATCAAAATCTCCAAACACTCAATAGGATCTCGCGTGCTCCACGTGAGCGTCTCTGATGAATGAAAAGGGAAACACACAAATTCGTCTCGCGTGCTCGCACGTGAGTCAAATGTTTTAACACTTCTATAAAAAAGGGGGGGGAATAAAACCAAGAGAACAATTCTCACTTTGGAGCACCTCACGTGCCCACACGTGAGCGCTTCCAAAAGTCAAGTGCTTAACACTTCTATATAGAAAAAGAACGTGGGAATAGAACCTAGAGAACATATCCCACTTTGGGACGCCTCACGTGCCCACACGTGAGCAGTTCCAAAGTGCAGTGTTTAACGTTGATTCAGAGCCTCACGTGGGAACACGTGAGTGCTGAACATACACCAATTCTTAGCATTATGAAGACTCGGACTTCATTCCCAAATTGTCTAAGTCTTCCTAAGGTCAAAACTTCTTTATCGACCGAGCCTCTGTGCTCATGTTTTCCCAAACTAATCTCAGTCTCAAACATGACTGATGACCACTCAACTGATGATATCCAAAACGATATTCATCCCACATTCCCCCGAGGAAATCTTAGTCTCAAAATACGACTAATGATTTCTGGGTTGACCACCAACTTCATTTTCCCTCAAATAGGGGAATTGGTTCAAGGGTGCATCTCTCCATACCTCTGATACATGTCGTTGTAATTCCGCAACGTATTCATAGAGGTGGCGGGTCCCGACAACAAACTGCTTTTGGGTGCACTTCCCAATCTGACGTGTACTGTAACGCTTCGAAAATCGTTTAGGTAGTTTTTTCGATAATCGGTACAATAAACAGTATTTTCCGTAAAATGTCAAAATAAATATTTTTCAATATAGGCCTAATTATACAAAATTTAGTTAAGAAATTGCTAGGAATTGGTTAATTAATTGTCACTTAAAAATTTCTACTCATTTAAAAAATTTCCCTTAATTAATTATTTTTTAATATTATTTTAAGCTTTTAAATATACATTAAATTAGTGATAAATACAAATTTAAATGGGTAAATTATATACTTAGGAACCATTATAAAATAAAATATAGTAGTAACAAAAATTTTATCAAGACTTTCCAAGATTAGTTGTTTCATGGTTTAAAATTGAATTAAAATGGGTTTTTTTTGTAAAGTTGATGTGATAAGCATTAATTACACTTGAGGGGTTCTTTTCTCATGGAAATTTCTACACATTTCCCTCACTCTCCCCACTTTTCCCCCATGGCCGAGAGCCATCCTGCTGCAACCCAAATTTTTTCCCATTTCTTTTGCTTCTAAATTCATTCAAAAATCCACAAATTCTTCAAAAAATTCAAAACAAATCCCTATTCTACCTCTTCCCAAACCCAAATTAGTTTAAGACAAGGAGAAAGGAGGCGTCTTTAGAGGTCAAGTGCAAGCTAGGGTTCAACTTGAGAGGTATAATTCTAATCTAATGTTTAATTTGTAGTTTGAATATGCTAATTTAGAAATTTAAAGTGTGAAATTTGGTTATAATTTCTTGTTTAGAAAATTCTAGAAAAGGGTTTGATTTAAAATTAGGGTTTGAAGAATTGTAAATGGGTTAATTTAGTGTTGTGGCCATCTAGTTGTGTGGATTGGACGATTGTGCGATGATGTGATCACTTTATCGCAAATACGCGATGTTTGCACCAAATTTCTAATGTTAGTGCTTACTAGGTTTTTCATAAATTTAGGAGGTGAATTAATTGCAATATCTTGACGATACTATTAGCATCTCCTACGACTTTTAGGGTGTGCGAATGCGGAGTTTGGTTTAATCGGGTTTTAGTTTTGACGGTTGCTCCGAATCGACGATTCTAGTTAAGGTTTAGTGATTTTCGTGTGTGTTCCGCGCACCTAATGCACGTTGTGCCTAACTTGTGAGCGTCGATCTTTTCATATTGTGACTTGCGTCGTTTCATGAGGTGTAATATTATGTTGTGTGTTATGCAATTTTAGGATCGGTTGCGGAAATATCGGACGCGGCGCGCAAAGGAAAGGCTGTGGTTGGATCAGATTAGCGAGGCGTCCGGGTGAGTAGATGTATACATCTATGGGAAAATCGCTGGATGGCGCGAGGCGCCCCATAGTTAGGATCACTTTATTTCTTGCACACTATATGCATAGTTAGTTAGTTAACCATCTCATTCATACGTATATCTTTCTAGTTGTTCGTCTGCTGGCATTGCATGGTTATCTATATACCTATGTGTGATATCACCTCTTAGGACACTTACACCATTACCATTGGCTCATATTACACGCGCACTATTTATGTGAACACACACGCCTTTGATAATTGCCATTCCACGAGCACAGTAGAACCCGCTTAGTTCAGTATCAAACACTTGCATCATACATGATACATTGAATTGCATAGCATGTATATACCTCACTTCATCGTCATGCTTATATAGATTCCTAGTCATAAATCACATTGAATACCTTTGATATCATAAGCATTTATCATATACAATATGTTGGGTATTATGATTTTCTTGAGGATTTCAGTATTGATGAGATTTCTGAATTTTGGGGAAAACCGCAAGAATTTAACAAAAGCTTATTATTATCATTTTTAATATAAAGTTGCGGTTTTCTCGTGATGTATGTGTCGTCCACCATGAGTTTTCATGTTTTCTGTTGGATTTCGAGACCCGATTCAAGGAGTGGATAAACCGTCTCGGGTACATGGTGGGCCCGGTATGGTACCCCGGGACAAGAAGATCGAGTTGTAGAAGATGAGCCTGGCAGGGGAAAACTACCTACCGGTGATGTCTGGCGCGGCGGATATCCGGAGGATACCGACCGTTGTCGTGAGATTTGATGATATGGGCCGATCCGGACTGACAGAGCCCAAGGTATTAAGATTTTGACATAGTGAGACATTGAGACAGATATATTTCCATATTTAGTGTCGATACTTGACACGGTTTTCGGATGATTTCATTGATGGTACCTTAGCTATTGTACAGATATTTTTCTAAGTTAAGAATGCAGAGATCATCATATTTAAACACTTAAAAATTTAGTATTGATTTTGCATTCATGTGCATACATACTAGTGGCATTACATCATATCTAGACATACATGTTGTTACGCATTTGCATGCATTCTTACGATAGCCTTATTAGATGTTATTTTCTACTCACGAGCTGGCAACTCACCCCCGTTGTGCCGCAGTGCCTTGCAGGTCGGACCCGTTAGCCTCGTTGCGGCGGGCGTATCTTTTCATTGGCTTCTTTTACTCAGACTCGCGACATTGCTCGTAGGTGGGTTGCGAGGACACTGTCTCGTTTTGTACTATCATTGTATCTAGTATTCTCCATCTACCACTTCTTATTTTGTATATGCGACCTAGTGATGAGACTGAGAGATTTTTTTTGTATATGTGGTTTCTTTGGGGTCGAGCTCACTTGAGCCGACGTTGTGTTTTCTTATTTTTGTGCTTCTTTATGCTTATTTGCTTGATATTGCATATATATTGCGTGTGGTTGTGATCCGCCTTGGACGAAGAGCTAGCTCCCGCTTGGGGATGCCATTATATCATTACAGATTATATATCTTGTTGTACCCATTTTGGGGGCTAGTATTTACAAAGGAGACTCTGCCGAAATTTTTGGAAAATTTTGATGTTTTTGAAAAGGGGATTAATACAACTTAATTGGTTTTAAATCGTTTTCATAAAAGGTTTTCCTTCACTCTTGTTGATTTGGTTTAGATTTTCTGGGCTTTGGCTGACTTAGGTTACGTTACGTCTTTAGACGTCTTGTAATCTAAGTGCCAGTCACGTTTCGTACTTTCGGGTCGTGACAAAATTGGTATCAGAGCTATAAGTTTTACCTTTATGAGTGTAGGACGACCCTTGGTAGATGGAGTAGGTGACTTAAGCAGAGTGGCGTAGCGTGGGTATGTTCCGCGGCATACTTACGATACGGTACTCCGCCTAAGTGACCTTAGGACATAATTGCTTGTATTCCCCTCTTGATTCCATGCACTCCTTGATTCAATTGCAATGTTCTTATCGCTCCTGTTTCTTATTCCAGCTTCGATGCCGCTAAAGACTACGAGAGCTCAGCGGGCTGCCGCTAGGGATGAGCTTCGAGCGGGCTCGTCTGAGGCGAGGATCGAGCGGGATGATACGCCTACCCCTCAGGGTCAGATTGATCCACCCTCTCCAGACCGTATTGCCAGATTAGAGGCTGGTATGCAGGACTGCGACAGATGATGGGATCTTTAGTTGAGGCCAGTCGGGCACAGAGATCCGAGGACGTTCCTTCCACCGCACAGACCACGATTGTACCTGCTGCCCAGACGGTTACTCCTGCTACTACTACGACTATCCCCGTTTCACTACAGGAGTTTATGAGGCTGAGACCTCCAGCTTTTACCGGCACGGATGCGACAGAGGACCCGCGGGCATTTCTTGATAGGATGGCTAGGATTTGTCGTTCTTTGAGGTGTTCTGATGATAGATGGATGGAGTTCGCGAGTTTTCATCTGGAGAGCCTTGCCCAGACGTGGTACGATTCAGTAGAGAGAGGCCGAGCTGCAGGACTACCTTCTATGACTTGGGACGAGTTCACAGCTACATTTCTTGTCCGTTTTCTTCCAGAGAGTGTCCGAGATGCTCGAGCCCGTAGTTTTGAGTATTTGCGCAAGACCTCTGGGATGACAGTGTCCGAGTATGATATACAGTTTACTCAGTTGTCCCGATATGCTCCGTACCTAGTAGACACTGAAGAGAAGAGGATAAAGAGGTTTGTGCGAGGACTTGACACACAGTTATTCCTTGCCATTGGCACCCAGCACTTTGACACATACGTATCCGCGATGGATGCAGCCTTACTTTTGGAGGAGCGTATTTCTGAGACTCCGGTCGTTTCTGGGCCGAAGAGGATTCGTACTGATACGCCAGCCCAGCGGCAGATGGGTAGACACCGTGATAGATTCTTTCCGGGAGATAGTGGTGGCAGAGGATTTAGACGGGATCAGTTATTTGGTTCATATCCACAGACCCAGCAGTCGTCGCCAGGATGTTTTCGGTGCGGGAGTCAGTACCATCGTGTCAGAAACTGTACCATGGGGCGCCAGGGCGCGGCGATAGTGCCACATGTGACCTTACCACCTTCACCACCTCCTCAGAGAGCTCTACTTCCTACCCCTGATGATGCTCCACGCCAGGCAGATGCTCCTAGAGGTCATGGGCGTGGCGGTCCGGTTCAAAGAGGACGGAGCGACAGAGGCAGAGGCAGAGGCATAGGCAGAGGACAGCCAGCTATTAATGATGGACAGGCCCGAGTGTTCGCTTTGACTCCTCAGGATGCACAGGCATCCAATGTCGTTGTGACAGGTACTCTGCCAGTATGTTCTTTTGATGCACGGGTATTATTTGATCCAAGCTCCACACATTCTTATGTATCCACATACTTTGCATCGAGGTTGGGCCGAGAGTCTTCTTCGTTAGATCAGCCGTTTTTCGTTATTACTCCGGTAGGCGAGTCGTTTGTTGCTCGTTTTGTGTACCGATCGTGTCCTGTTCGTATCGGGGAGAGGGATTCTTCAGTTGATTTGATTCTCCTCGATATGCTAGACTTCGGCGTTCTTCTTGGTATGGACTGGCTAGCCACCTGTTATGCATCTGTGGACTGCCGTGAGAAGGCAGTCAGATTCAGCTTTCCTGGTGAGCCGGTTCTGGTTATTCAGGGAAATCGTAGCGCTACCCTTCCCAGCTTGATTTCTTCTCTTCGCGCTGGTCATCTCTTGCGAAGAGGGTGTCAGGGATTCTTAGCCTATGTTTGTGATACTAGCGCCACAGAGGTTCCGTTGGACCAAGTCCCTGTTGTGAGAGAGTTTCCTGATGTATTCCCTGATGAGCTTCCTGGTCTACCGCCAGAGCGCGAGATTGAGTTCTGCATTGACTTGATCCCCGGTACGGGGCCTATTTCTATACCGCCTTATCGGATGGCCCCGGCGGAGCTTAGGGAGCTGAAGGATCGGTTACATGACTTGCTGGATAAAGGGCTTATCCGACCGAGTGTGTCACCTTGGGGTGCTCCCGTCCTATTTATTAAGAAGAAGGACGGCAGTATGCGCTTATGCATTGATTATCGTCAGCTGAACCGGGTTACTGTGCGGAACAGATATCCCCTACCCCGCATTGACGACTTATTCGATCAGCTCCAGGGTGCAGGGTATTTCTCAAAGGTTGATTTACGGTCAGGTTATCACCAGTTGCGGGTTCGGAAGGAGGATATCCCGAAGACCGCTTTCCGTACACGATATGGTCATTATGAGTTCTTGGTGATGTCGTTCGGGCTCACCAATGCCCCGGCAGCATTTATGGACTTGATGAACCGTGTATTCAGGTCGTATCTTGATCAGTTCATCACTGTGTTCATTGACGACATCTTGGTATATTCTCGGAGCCGGGAGGAGCACGAGCAGCACTTGCGTGTCACATTGCAGACTTTGAGGGAGCATCAGCTATTCGCCAAATTTTCCAAGTGCGCATTCTGGCTAGACAGTGTCGACTTCTTGGGTCATGTGGTGACGAGAGATAGTATATGTGTGGACCCGAAGAAGATCGAAGCAGTTCAGCGTTGACCCAGACCAGTATCAGTTACGGAGGTTCGCAGCTTTTTAGGTCTGGCCGGCTATTATCGACGTTTTATCCAGGATTTCTCCCGTATTGCTGCACCGTTGACCGGGTTGACCCGGAAGGGGGTTCCTTTTGATTGGACCGAGGCATGTGAGGATAGCTTCCAGCAGTTGAAGACTCGTCTGACTACTGCACCAGTGTTATCATTGCCTTCAGGATCGGGCGGTTTCGTGGTATATTGTGATGCTTCTCGAGTGGGGCTGGGCTATGTATTGATGCAGCGTGATAGAGTTATCGCGTATGCTTCTCGGCAGTTGAGGAAACACGAGCAGAACTACCCCACTCATGATTTAGAGATGGCTGCAGCGGTGTTTGCACTCAAGATCTGGAGACAATACCTATACGACGAGTCATGCCAGATATTCACTGACCACAAGAGCTTGAAGTATATCTTTCAGCAGCGAGATCTAAATCTGAGACAGCGCCGTTGGATGGAGTTGGTAAAAGACTATGACTGCGAGATTCTATACCATCCGAGCAAGGCGAATGTGGTGGCAGATGCTTTGAGTAGGAGGCCCGGAGGTAGCTTATCTTGTTTGAGCGCAGTACAGATGCAGTCGACGGCGGATTGGCAGGTTTTATGTGACAGCAGAGTGCAGTTCGAGTTTACTCCTATAGGGGGACAGCTGGCCCATTTCAGAGCACGCCCACAGTTACTTGACTGCATCCGCGAGGCACAGTCCGGTGATGCCCGTATTTTAGAGATTATCGAGAAGATACGGCGGGGCAGAGTTTCCGAGTTCGGGATTGATGATCAGGGGATACTTCGATTTGGGACTCGATTGTGCGTACCAGATTCTGAGGGACTGAGGCGTGATATTCTTGAGGAGGCACATAGATCAGTGTACAGTGTGCATCCAGGTTCCACCAAGATGTACCATGATTTGAGAGAGGTTTACTGGTGGGACGGGATGAAGAAGGATGTTACAGACTTTGTATCAAGATGCCTGACTTGTCAGCAAGTCAAGGCCGAGCACCAGAGGCCAGCCGGCGAGTTACAGCCTTTGCCCATTCCTGAGTGGAAGTGGGAACAGGTCTCCATGGACTTCATTGTGGGTCTACCCAGGACCAGTCGAGGGTATGACTCTATTTGGGTGATTGTAGATCGACTGACGAAAGCAGCTCACTTTCTGCCAGTGAAGACCACTTTTGGTTTTGCTCAGTACGCCCAGGTTTATATTGATGAGATCGTACGACTGTATGGCGTCCCGACTTGCATCGTGTCCGACCGGGGCACCCAGTTTACCAGCCGATTATGGCAGAAACTTCAGGAGGCTTTGGGCACCCGATTGAGTTTTAGCACAGCTTTTCACCCGCAGACTGACGGTCAGTCAGAGCGTACTATTCAGACTCTTGAGGATATGCTCAGAGCTTGTGTTTTAGATTTCGGTGGTAGCTGGGATCGTCATTTGCCCTTGATCGAGTTCTCCTACAATAATAGCTTCCAGGAGACGATTCAGATGGCACCTTTCGAGGCTTTATATGGGAGGAGATGTCGATCGCCTGTATGTTGGACAGAGCTCAGGGAGAGCAGTATTTTGGGGCCGCAGATCGTACAGGAGACGACCGAAAAGATCCAGCTAATTCGAGATAGGATGAGGGCAACACAGAGTAGGCAGAAATCATATGCTGACAGGTGCCGTCGCCGACTCGAGTTCGCTGTTGGAGATCATGTTTTCCTGAGGGTCTCTCCGATGAAGGGCGTGATGAGATTTGGGCGAAAAGGAAACCTTAGTCCTAGATATGTTGGTCCCTTCGAGATCCTAGAGTGTGTCGGTTCGGTGGCTTATCGGTTGGCTCTTCCGCCCAGCTTCCCAGATGTTCACCCCGTGTTCCATGTTTCGATACTCCGCAAGTACCTTCATGACCCTTCCCATGCGATTCAGCACCAGACGATCCAGCTGGAGCGCGATCTTTCATTCACCGAGCAGCCGGTGGTCATTTTGGATCGGCAGGTGAAGAAATTGAGGTCGAAAGTTATACCGTCCGTCAAGGTTCTTTGGCGTGGCCCGAACAGCGAGGAGGTCACCTGGGAGACCGAGGACGAAATGAGCAAGGAATATCCCCATCTTTTTGAAGGTACGCGTAGTTAAATTTTAAATTCGGGGACCGAATTTCTTTAAGGGGGAAGATTGTAACGCTTCGAAAATCGTTTAGGTAGTTTTTTCGATAATCGGTAAAATAAACAGTATTTTCCGTAAAATGTCAAAATAGATATTTTTCAATATAGGCCTAATTATACAAAATTTAGTTAAGAAATTGCTAGGAATTGGTTAATTAATTGTCACTTAAAAATTTCTAGTCATTTAAAAAAAATTCCTTAATTAATTATTTTTTAATATTATTTTAAGCTTTTAAATATACATTAAATTAGTGATAAATACAAATTTAAATGGGTAAATTACATACTTAGGAACCATTATAAACTAAAATATAGTAGTAACAAAAATTTTATCAAGACTTTCCAAGATTAGTTGTTTCAAGGTTAAAAAATGAATTAAAATGGGGTTTTTTTGTAAAGTTGATGTGATAAGCATTAATTACACTTGAGGGGTTCTTTTCTCATGGAAATTTCTACACATTTCCCTCACTCTCCCCACTTTTCCCCCATGGCCGAGAGCCATCCTGCTGCAGCCCAAAATTTTTCTCATTTCTTTTGCTTCTAAATTCATTCAAAAATCCACAAAAATCCACAAACAAAATTCAAAACAAATCCCTATTCTACCTCTTCCCAAACCCAAATTAGTTTAAGACAAGGAGAAAGGAGGCATCTTTAGAGGTCAAGTGCAAGCTAGGGTTCAACTTGAGAGGTATAATTCTAATCTAATGTTTAATTTGTAATTTGAATATGCTAATTTAGAAATTTAAAGTGTGAAATTTGGTTATAATTTCTTGTTTAGGAAATTCTAGAAAAGGGTTTGATTTAAAATTAGGGTTTGAAACATTGTAAATGGGTTAATTTAGTATTGTGGTCATCTGTAGTTGTGTGGATTGGACGATTGTGCGATGATGTGATCACTTTATCGCAAATCCGCGATATTTGCACCAAATTTCCAATGTTAGTGCTTACTAGGTTTTTCATAAATTTATGAGGTGAATTAATTGTGATATCTTGACGATACTATTAGCATCTCCTACGACTTTTAGGGTGTGCGAATGCGGAGTTTGGTTTAATCGGGTTTTAGTTTTGACGGTTGCTCCGAATCGACTATTCTAGTTAAGGTTTAGTGATTTTCGTGTGTGTTCCGCGCACCTAGTACACGTTGTGCCTAACTTGTGATCGTCGATCTTTTCATATTGTGACTTGCATCGTTTCATGAGGTGTAATCTTATATTGTGTGTTATGCAATTTTAGGATCGGTTGCGGAAATATCGGACGCGGCGCGCAAAGGAAAGGCTGTGGTTGGATCAGATTAGCGAGGCGTCCGGGTGAGTAGATGTATACATCTATGGGGAAATCGTCTGGATGGCGCGAGGTGCCCCATAGTTAGGATCACTTTATTACTTGCACACTATATGCATAGTTAGTTAGTTAACCATCTCATTCATACGTATATCTTTCTAGTTGTTCGTCTGCTGGCATTGCATGGTTATCTATATACCTATGTGTGATATCACATCTTAGGACACTTACACCATTACCATTGGCTCATGTTGCATGCGCACTATTCATGTGAACACACACGTCTTTGGTAATTGCCATTCCACGAGCACTGTAGAACCTGTTTAGTTCAGTATCAAACACTTGCATCATACATGATACATTGAATTGCATAGCATGTATATACCTCACTTCATCGTCATGCTTATATAGATTCCTAGTCATAAATCACATTGCATACCTTTGATATCATAAGCATTTATCATATACAACATGTTGGGTATTATGATTTTCTTGAGAATTTCAGTATTGATAAGATTTCTGGATTTTGGGGAAAACCGCAAGAATTTAACAAAAGCTTATTATTGTCATTTTTAATATAAAGTTGCGGTTTTCTCGTGATGTATGTATCGTCCACCATGAGTTTTCATGTTTTCTGTTGGATTGCGAGACCCGATTCAAGGAGTGGATGAACCGTCTCGGGTATATGGTGGGCCCGGTATGGTACCCCGGGACAAGAAGATCGAGTTGTAGACGATGAGCCTGGCAGGGGAAGACTACCTACCGGTGATGTCTGGCGCGGCGGATATCCGGAGGATACCGACCATTGTCGTGAGATTTGATAATATGGGCCGATCCGGACTGACGGAGCCCGAGGTATTGAGATTTTGACATAGTGAGACATTGAGACAGATATATTTCCGTATTTGGTGTCGATACTTGACACGGTTTTCGGATGATTTCATTGATGGTACCTTAGCTATTGTACAGATATTTTTCTAAGTTAAGAATGCAGAGATCATCATATTTAAACACTTAAAGATTTAGTATTGATTTTGCATTCATGTGCATACATACTAGTGGCATTACATCATATCTAGACATACATGTTGTGACGCATTTGCGTGCATTCATACGATAGCCTTATTAGATGTTATTTTCTACTCACGAGCTGGCAACTCACCCCCGTTATGCCACAGTGCCTTGCAGGTCGGACCCGTCAGCCTCGTTGCTGCGGGCGTATCTTTTCATTGGCTTTTTTTGCTCAGACTCGCGACATTGCTCGTAGGTGGATTGCGAGGACACTTTGTCTCTTTTTGTACTATCATTGTATCTAGTATTCTCTATCTACCACTTCTTATTTTGTATATGCGACCCAGTGATGAGACTGAGAGATTTTTTTTGTATATGTGGTTTCTCTGGGGTCGAGCTCACTTGAGTCGACGTTGTGTTTTCTTATTTTTGTGCTTCTTTATGCTTATTTGCTTGATATTGCGTATATATTGCGTGTGGTTGTGATCCGTCTTGGGCGAAGAGCTAGCTCCCGCTTGGGGATGCCATTATATCATTACAGGTTATATATCTTGTTGTACCCATTTTGGGGGCTAGTATTTACAAAGAAGACTCTGCCGAAATTTTCGGAAAATTTTGATATTTTTAAAAAGGGGATTAATACAACTTAATTGGCTTAAAATCATTTTCATAAAAGGTTTTCCTTCACTCTTGTTGATTTGGTTTAGATTTTCTGGGCTTTGGCTGACTTAGGTTACGTTACGCCTTTAGACGTCTTGTAATCTAAGTGCCAGTCACGTTCCGTACTTTCGGGTCGTGACATGTACACCTTAAACCACATTTTCACCTCAAAAATGGTGATCTACAGACCGAAATGTCCTCAAACTACAACTTCACCTCCAAAATGGTGATCTACGGACCGTAACGTCCTTAAACTAAACCCTACAGACCGAAATGTCCTCAAATTAAACGTTGTCTCCAAAATGACGACAATGGACCGAAACGTCCTTAAACTAAACTCTCACCTCAAAAAGGGTGATCTACAGACCGTAACGTCCTCAAACTACTACGGACCGTAACGTCTACCTCAAAAATGGTGATCTACGGACCGAAATGTTCTTAAACTAACAATGGACCGTAACATCGTTAAACTAAAACAATAGAACCCAAATGCTCTTTTGTTGGATCTGAATGATCCTAAAACCCTGTTAAGTAGATCTTAGTCTCAAATTGGACTAACGTATTCTTAACAAAAATATAAGTTGATCATAATCTCAAACGAGATTAATGATCCTTAAATCAACCCAAACCCAAATCTAAGATATACGAATTTAGACTAATTCACGCCCTACGGGCGATAACATAAATTAGTCTTCGTATACAATCCACGGGAAACCAAAAATAAAACACACACACGACACGAAGTGAACTTCTGGACCAGGAGAAAGTGGTTATCGCGATGCGATAATGTAATTAACTGCATGGGCTTACGCCTGCAGGGAAGAGCGTCCCCACAATAGAAAACCCCTCGCAAATGAGGAGGAATCTGACGAAATCTGCAACAACGGCCGCATCCGTCCAAACCTTCGATACACGGTACCATAAATCAACTTGGTATCTTTGGAGAGGTGGACGAATAAATCCAAATAGTATCTGCCACCAAATTCAGGCAAGACGACCTACGCGGTCCGTCTCTGTTTTCGGCGGTGAACAATCTCTTCTTTGAAAAAGAATAGTAAAAATTTAAAAACGATTCAAAAAAGTTTTTCAGAAGGATTAAAAAGAGATTTAAAGATAATAAAACTTCTTTGACAATAAGAGATCTTTCGTTTCTAATACTAGAAAAATTTAAAACCCTGAAAAATCTCTTTTCTCAAAAATAATACTAAATATGTAAGAACCGAGAGATGCAGAGTTTTCACAAAAAAATTAGAGAATGATAGAGATTTAAAAACATGAAAGCGAAGAAAAAAATTGGTGAAAACTCCTTTGGAAATAGGTCCTATTTAAAGAAATTGAGTGTGGGACGGTTGGGACGGTAAGAATAACCATTCCTAAAGTTCATGACAGTTATTGGCGGTTTATAACCGTTGTAAAACCAAAATTCCCACCAAAAAAACCAAAAGTTGAAAGTTGATAACTGTTATAAACGTCTTAGGGACGTCTATGGCATTATAGACGTCTATTTTGGCGTTATAGACGTCCATTTAGGCGTCCATCACATACTGAAATTGAAACCATCATAACTTTTTGCTCGGTTATCCGATTTCGACGTTTTTGGACTCGTTGGAAAGATCTTCTGGAGACTTACTTTTTGGAACTCTAATTTTGGAACTCTAATAAAAAAATGTAGATATCTCTTTAAATAAAGAGGTATCTAGTATAGATGATTAGGATCAAAAAAGAGATTTTAGCCATTGAGATCGACTCTCTAGATTCAAAGAAAATAAAAAGTCTTGAATACGTCCGTTTTGTGACTTATTCGATATTTTCTTTGAACTTGCAATTTGGTCTTCAAAATCGTTCGATATCACTGTTGTGATGCCAGTTGAAGTGTTAATTGTTCTCTTGCTTGACTAAATCTATTGCTTTTAGCAGTTTAACTTATCTGGTATGGTTAGTAATATACTGTATTTTTGAAATATGGTTTTTGTAAAATAATCAAAATTAAAGAGAACGAGACTTGTAAGTCAACAGATATATCACCCGGACGGCTCTCCACATATCCCCGCCAATGATCGAGCACCCATCTTCTCAACTCCTGCATCTGGATCCACATCGGCTACGGGTTCATCCAGGCGTATGAGCCGAGTAGAAGCCCTAGCCGGTATGGAGACGGGGAGAAGGATGATTCGGAGGCTGGTACAATTAGGCAAGTAGATACCGAATATAAGTTTAATTGATAATCTTTATTTTCAATGCAACTTTCATATGGTTATCGTGTATATCCGTTTCTAATACTTGTATATTTATAATATGGTAGGAGATGCTCGATTTCAGTGAATATCCTGATGCCCTCCCCTTCCACCCGGCGGCGGCAGTGCTCCCCAGTGAGCTCATGAAGACGCGGGATCAAGAAAGGTACGAGTCTTGCCGAGATAAACAAAACGATAAATACGTTTATTTATTGAAGATAGAGATTTTTCTAATCTCCATCTGTAAACGTATTATCGCTTTCTCTCTCTCTCTCAGTAAGACTTATATTTTCTCGATCCCGTGTCTTCTCATCATTTTTTACTGCCTCGGAATTGGTTTATTTTTGTTTAGAAGTCGTAATTGAACTAACGGTTTGTATATATTTGAATTGTAATTGAATGAATTTTAGTGTTTTGTATATTTGATTATATATTTTGTCGTGAATTGAAATAAAATTGGTGAAATGGAAATGGATTTGGAACTGCTTTGTACAGCAGGTATATATTTCTATTTATCGAATTGTTTCGACGAAGCAATTGCAGATTATACTTTTTTTTCTCTGTTGCCAAGTTATTTCGTCGGGCCATACCCGACGAGAAAAGTAAAGAGCCGACGAAATAAGTCATCAAACCTGGGAAAAAATGGCTTAACTTCCCAGGTTTTTTAACCTTTTCCGTCGGCATGAAGCCGACGGAAAAACCTTTGCCGGAAAAATAATTCCAAGACCCGACGTAATAAACTTTACTACGTAGTACTTTAGACGTCGGGTATTGTCCGACGGAATGATGTTGTTCCGTCGGAAACCAACTTAATCCGTCGGGCTTATGCCAACGGAATAAGTACAATTTTCTTATAGTGAGAGAGATATTATTCATTTCCATTTGCAAATTATTCCTTCCAGGCTTTCGACATGATAGTTGACCACAAATCTTTTCTTTCCATAAAGCTTTGCTTGTTTTTACGGTAAAAGACACATGGTGATGGTAAGTCACAGGTGTAATGTAAAAGACCAACCTTTAGGCCTTTAAAATAGTTGAATGGACTAAAAATTAATCTAATTGGCCTGAAAAGCTTGAAATAACAGATTATTGTTCTTTAGATCCTAAATTGAAAATATTTAATACTGCAGAATATGTAAATCATTGTGAATGTGCTCGATTGATCCAAAAAATAAATAAATAATGGAAACAATAATTTAAAAAACATGTCCATGTTTTTCCATGCCCTCCCCCCACCCCACCCCCCCACCCCGCGCCCTCTGCAAGTTCATTCTATTTAAAGCTTGCGAGAAGAACAGAATCAAATATCTTTCTAAAAAAAATTTTAAAAAAAAAATGAAACAGAGTTTAGGCAAAGATAGGGGAAAAACAACAACTTTGTGTTTCATATTGCCACTTTCCCAATTCATTATCAACATCAATCAATCTAAAACAAACATTAGGAGAACGCAAATACTACCCTCACTTCCCTCAACATCAATTTTCTTTATAATAAAACTCCAAAATGTTGCATATGATACAAGAACAATCCAGTGGTGAATTTATAGAGCTTACTCTATCCTCATAAGCCAACAAGCTTTCTGTTGTGCACATGTGCAGAATGCTCCCCGCCTTCGTGATCATGGAAAATGTACGTTAATATTCCCACAAGACACAGCACTGATCCGACGAGAAGCTTATCATAGCGTTCAACCCAGCGAAACTTGAGCTTGCTCGCCCCGTAGAACGATAAAGCTACCAACGAGGTCATTACAGTAATGGTACTGGAAAATTAAGAAACAGAGTAAATGAATAGGAGCCATCAAAGCTTAGAGGACAAAGATACTTTCTACATAAATTTTGACCCCCTTCTGAATCAACACAGGATGGAAAATAAATACTTAGACCTCAACAGTTAGCTTCGACCCGCTTGCAAAGTGAACTGGTTAGTTTGATTTATCATGGAGATACGTAACATGTATGTCTGGGTGATTAGGCTCTGGATAAAAATTTTAGAAATTCAGAATCATCATATTTTACAGGTCAAACCAAGAGTTTTGGGGTGCCTAGTAGGCTTGCACAATATAAGCATATAAGCAAAATTCGCAATAGCGCACTATACTTTAAATGCCCACTTAATTAAATTTAGAGTCCCAATCACCAATTTCGAGAATATAATGTTTGCCGATAAAAATATCAAAATAAAAGGATGATTTTCCTGAATCCTCCCTCACTTTCGCTAGTATAGTAGGATACCATACCACCATCTTTCTTAAAAAGATGCCTGTTGCCTCCTCGTTTAAACAGCAATTAACGTGTCCTGTTTCTACTAAATTATTGTTTCAAACATACCCCTTAAATCATTTTCACCATATTTCTTAAAAAGATGCCCTTCGCCTTGTTTAAACGACAATTAACCTTTTCTGTTTGTATAAAATTTATATGTCAAAATTACCCCCCAGAATCATTTTCACCACTGTTTCCAGATGGTTCATAATTTAACACTTTCGGTAAGGTTTATCCGTGAATAAAAAATTTTTGCAGAGATTTATTTTTTTCATTACTGAAAATAGAAGACAAAGCTCAAGTGTCTAGACAGTTCTAACATGCTATACAGGCAAAAGCAAGGGAGGTTGCGTCATTTAGCCAAATAAAATTAAATGAGAGTACCTGAATAGCAACACAATAATAGCAAGAACCATCATAGAGGATGAGTTGCCAACAGCAAGGAACACAGGAAGCGTTGTTGCACAAGGAGACAGAGCTGGTACAAGAACAAGCCCAGCCACAGCCATCTTTTCCATTGGATGGCCATGAGAATGGCTATGACCACCTTTTCCCAATGCAAACAACAAGATATAACTTGCACCGAGAAAAACAAGTAGCAAGGAAGCGAGCCTGTGCACCGTTTCCTCACCAGCAATGGTATTAGCCATGGTGACGGCAGTTATGCCGAGAAGCGAGGTTGACATCACATGCAACACTGCTCCAAATGCAGCTGCAAAGGTTGATGAGCTGACTTCAGAATTATCAGGAGAAATGAGTAACAGGGAAAATTAAAATTGAAAGATGATAGTAATCCACCAGTATCTATGTTAGATAGGCAGTGCACAAGATATAGTGATAGAACTTACAAGGTAGCAAACAGATTTTTATGTTTCAGGGATGAATGGGTGTATCAAATAAGAATTAACATATGGCATGCTACATGAACATGAGAGTAAATTATACCTAAAAACATGCATAAATTGTATATTCTGACATAGGAAAACAACACACGTGTACAGGAAGCAAGTTAGAATACTAACTAAATTAAGTTAAGCACAGACTTAAAGTAGCATTGCGCGTTAGCAGTTGTGTGAGATGGAACTCAAGCAAGCATATGCCAACAACAATGCCATTATCGACACTATCAAGCATCATTGAGTTATGGCATGCAAATATGCAACTGCCACTATAATATAGGAATTATTTGGTAGTTATTGCAGTAAATGTACTGTGAATTTACTATAAGGGCATCCAAAAGAGCATGGATATTGAAACTATACATATCTAAATCACAAAAAAGAAATGCAAACACGACGCTAAAAGATATCTTGGCAGCATCTACTTAGAATTAAAAGCCTCAAAGTCAAATTGTATACATTGAACTCATAACTTACCCGTCTAAGACATACTGGTCAAATATGCTCTGTATTTTCATAATATGGTTTTCGTTTGGTTCTTTGACTTGTGAGTTATGCCAGGGCTCATAGATGTATAAAATAATATTTTAGATAAAACTTGTCATCTTCCTGTCATCTAGATTATTTCCCATATTAGATGAAGTTTTGAGGGTTGCTTTCATGTTGGATGAGCTTACACTGAAAAAGCAAAGCCAGGTTTTCCACCAAGGTCTATTAGAAGATTCTCTCTCGGTCTATTAGAAGATTCTCTCTCTTGTGTATTGTTTCCTTAGCCATGTTTTCCACCTTGGTTTTCCACCAAGGTCTCTTGTGTATTGTTTCCTTAGCCATGTTATAACCCAAACTTGAGGATTAATCTACAATTTTTAGCAAGTAGTAAAAGTTTGTCAAATTCTCAATGAAGACGTTAATATGGCCTTGTATTCTATTGCCTACCACATTGATCAATGATATTTATGGATATTGGCCAATCAGACATTGCGGCCTAATTTTGGAGAATGCCATCGATACCATATGCGGAATGGCCAATATGTATTGCCTCTTGGAAAACTTGAAACCATGGATATAGCATACATAGTTTAACTTATAAGATTCCCAATGCTCCATTTGAGTTAATACTACACTCTTACTACTCAATGCTTATTCTTTACTAGTGTGTGATAGGACAAAAAAGGGCAAGTGAATTGTATATTTGTAGCTGCGGAGGTTTCATGGAATAAAAATCTTTCCTCACTACAATCAATTATACTCCATAAGACCCCCAAACCAATAAAAAAAAAGGCAAAATAAGCATGTCGGACAGAATTAACATTTCTTGCATTACCCTCCTGCAACCAGCAACAGACAAATGCGTTTATAGTTAAAACGAGGCTCAAAATTCACTAAAACATAATGAATTTTCAGATAACACCATATGATTAGTAAATTCCGAATAAATACCATGAACCAGTAAATTACGAATAAATACCATGAACTAGTAAATTGAAAATAACTATCACAAACTTTCAAAGTTTTCCAATTTAATAACATGCGTTAATAAAACAAGGAAGAGATGTATTAGGTAAACTTATTTGAGTTCTATGACATTCCATGATATTTTCTTGCAATTATATCAAAAAATGATGAATTTCACTACTTTTTAGTGAGATTATCGTGAAATCTAAATCAGAACAGTAACCATGAATCGAAACCTATGAAATCCTTTATCTTAGAACAGCTCCAGCACAAATCTATCCCTAGATCTAGAGACAAACACATCACAAGAGAGCAAGAGATTCGATCAAGAAATGAAAAACAGAAAGAATCCCAACTTACTGACGAGGAGAGTTCTCGAGAGAGTCCATTCCTGAGCTCGCCCAACGACCGAAAAGGGAAGCCAGTGCGTGGGGATGAAGGAGTGGAGAAGCGACACGGTGGCGATACCTCCGATCTTAGGCAGATCTTCGACCCTGATGTCTTCGAACCGCATCCCTTCCATTTCCTTTCTTTCTTTCTTTTGAATCGAAAGCGATTTCTTTCACTCCATTGTCTGAGATCTATGGATAAAAACCTAGGGTTTTGACAATTCGAGGAGAGAATTTGATCCGATTGTTAGGGTTTCGAGATGCCAAGATGCCCCCCAAAAGAGAAGGAGAGTGAACGATTGAGGGAGACAGCGGAGGCAAAAGAGACGAAGATGCCCCCCAAAATTGGGAGCGCATCTTATACTTTACTTATATTTCTTTCCAAGTTTACAAATTTTCTTTTATTGCTAAAACACCCCCGGTACCAGGAAAGAATTTTAAAAATGATGGGAAAATGCAAAAAATAATTTACTAATAATAATATGCGAATTTCAAAAGAGTTTAGGGGAAAACAACTCCATTAGCTATATATATATTATTATACACACGAATTTCAAAAGAGTTTAGGGGAAAACAACTCCGGATATATATATACATATATATATATATATATATAATATATATTTTGGACTAAGACGTAGGTAAACACCCTGCATTTTCATAAGGGTTTGTTTCGAAATAGGGTATAATAATATTAAAATTATTAAAATAAATCATTTATTTTATATTTAGCAAAGTATGACGGTTTCACACCCCCACCCGCACCCACAGTACAGAGAACGGGTTCCAAGAACCCGTCCCCACCCTCCTAAAGAAGAGGGCGAGTTCTAGGAACCCGCAGAAGAGGGCGGGAACCCGCCCTCTTCATTAGAGGGTGGGGGCGGGTTCTTGGAACCCGCCCTCTCCTTTATAAAGGAGAGGGAACCCGCCCTTTATTAATTTAAAATAAATAAAAACAGAATTTAAGAAAACTCGTTTTAAAAAATTTAATAAATAATAATATTGTTGTTTTTGTTGCGGAGAGTTGACAATTGTTATTACAGTTCATATAGAATTACTATAAATATGAATCTTGTATACACTCCAATAACAAAATGAATCCGTCAAATTTATAATACAAAAAAATTATCTCATACGAAAAGGTAAATTGTACAAGTTTCTTTACAAGCACTAACCGATTTTCCTCCGGTGCACTTGTCACGATCTCGAAGGTCCCGTCCCTGTTGATTGTCCTGGACTATGATGACCTGATTGTTTGCATAGGCTACATCTGCCGTGCCTTTGCTAAGGATCAGCATCCATTGTCATTCGATCTCGACGCACTTTAGCTCTTCCGGGTCCTATATTTTTGTCTGGCGGTAATACAGTCGGTGTTTATCTGTTCCCAGTATAATAGTGCCAATAGCGACTGTCTGGTATAGGATGAAATTTTGGACCGTATGCGCCTTGGTAATTGGAAACTGTATAGTAACGGGAAGCAAAATTGTAATGTGAGTTATGCATGCTACTCGCAGCAGCAATTGTGTAGGCACAAGATAAATGTTGTTGCTGGAAAACACCGCATGTGCACGAAGAGAGCCCTTCATCTCTAAAATTTACGGTATATTGATTCCCATTACTCCCCGTAACTTGAAACTCCGCTGTGTCAAACCATTCAGATCTGTAGTATTGTGCTCCGCGCTCTCTTTTCCTGAATATATCTTCGTAATACACGTTGAGTGAAGTCTCCATCGCCAAGAACTTTTCTCTTCTTTTCATAAAGTAAGTATTCACTCTGAAAAAGGTTCGAACAATCAACCCCTGTATCGGCAAGCCTTTAACACCTTTAAGGACCCTTTTGAAGCTTTCTGACATATTAGTGGTCATTAGTAGATATCTGCATCCATTATCATGTGCTTGTGACCACATGCGTACTGGATACTCATCTAACCACGCTTTCGCGGCTTGACTCATCTTCCAATTTTCGTCATGTACATGTCATGAATATTAGGGTCAGACGCTTCACCGGTTTTGTACATAAGCTTATGTAGATCTGAATTTTTAAATTTTCTATCAAAATTTTGCCTAAAGTGCCGCAGGCAAAACCTATGTGGGGTCGTCGGAAATACAGCTCTCATTGCAGCTAGTATTCCTAGATGTCTATCAGATATGATGCATAAATCTGTTTTATCAATAACAGATGGGATACTTTTGAGTTGACGGAAAAATCATGACCAGGATGATATATTTTCACCCTCGACAATAGAAAATCCCAAAGGAAATATACCGTTATTAGCATCAACACTTGTAGCAATTAACATGCAACCTCTGTACTTACCATAAACATGCGTCTCATCCACGCACAATACCGGTCGACAGTGTGTGAAACCAGCCGCACAAGGAGCATAGCACCAGAAAATTCTTTGAAACCTGACACAGCCATCGACATCTGTTTCTGTGGTTTTTAACTGGTACACGGACCCCGGATTTGAAACCTGACATATCTTGCATAAAGCCTTTCTACGAGCATCACATGCCTTCACATACGAAATCTGAATTTTGTGCTCTCCGCTGACGTAGAGCCGTATCTCTCGGGGAGTCATCGCCACATCTATACAGATTAGTGGCAGGATTAATGAGCAAATGTAAGATGAAGTGCAATTCCTGTGATCTTTTAACATAATAGAATTGATGCAAGTATGTTCTTGGTTATATTTCGTGATCTTCCAAGCTTTGGCTCTTTTGGAACAACATGCATGCAATCTCCACTTACATTCAGGAGCTTTCGTACATACCACGGTATAGTACGTCTTATTTGACTCTTCGGTTCTAAATGTAACGTTTTTTTTGAATAGCCCATGACTTCAGCTTACAAATAAGATCTCATTTTTCCTGAAACATATCTCCAACAGTGACGCAATCTTCTCTTGCTACAGTCGCTTCCAAATAGGGTTCGGTATTTACTTCTGCCATGGCTAAGTCTACCCAACTATCATCTTCCAGCGGATCGAGGCCGGGATCTTCTAGTTCGACAAAATCATTATTCGCAGCCATATCATCAATCAATGCTACTTCATTCAATCCAGTGGCATAATCCACACTATCCTCCCCTTGACGACCTTCACCAGTTTTGTCACGCCCCGCTTCCCAAAATACGGAATACGAGGGGTTGACAAGGTCAGCCATGCTCCTACGGTCAAGGAAATATCCTGCCGTAGTCACACTTCGGCTTCTAGCTTTACGTGGTAAACAGTAAATAATGCGTAGGTAATGAGAAATGCAGTAACTGGAACAAAACATTATACAGAACTGACATGATGGGAAACAAAAGGGTATAACTCTGGATAGCAAATCAAGATGTCCGTGGTGTACGTCTAGTCCTGGTCCAGGCTAAATCCTCTCCTCACACTGAGCATGCATACTCAGGTCGTCAGAGCGACACAATAGCAATATAATATATAAATCCAAGCGACAACTCTAACAGTGATAAAAAATATATATACAGTAAATCAATGACGGTATAGGTATGAACATGCAGTAATCAATGCAGTGGAACAGTAAAAGCAGTAAAATAATATGCCAAGTATGTCAACACAGTAAGTATGTATATCGATGCCATCATCCCTATCAGTCTCTAAGTCTCACTGTACAGGTCACTAAGCCTATCGTCGGTCCAAGTGTGAGAATCAACCACTCGTGAGTGTCCTCCACCTAAGGATAGGACCCAATGGCAAGGGACCACGGGCCCAACATGTAACTCACGGTAATAATCATGTACCCTGTAAATCTCCATATATCTCCATATATATATGCCGGTAAGGGACTCCCGAGATTCTATTGAACTCACACTCAAACTACCCCACACCCCGTGGTCTACATCAAACGCTAACCATAACCTCAACTATCAGTCGGTCTGTGACAAGTCTGCACGAGAACTGGAGACAGGATCTCCATCAAGCACGTCCCGACTAATATCAAAGGTAAATGGCAGTGTCTGGTGCCTTATCTGTGACACCCATGCAAGAGCTTCCATAAATGTCCCATACCACTTATAGTCACACGTACACGCGTCTAACAGACGTCGACAATGCAATAGAATAATAAGGTTCACTGATTATGTACAAGTACGTGTCACTTTCACTTATTCACTTATACACGAACACTAACGTACTTGCCACAATCATCACTAATACCTAACACTGGGTAATGCACATTATCACTAGGTTATCAATGCAGTGACATATGTATGATATGATGCGTAAACAGTATGTAAAGCATGATTAGGATGTCATGAAACAGTATCCTATCACTTACACGATTTATCATAAATCGTACGTGTACAGTTTAGCGAAACGATGAACGGGGAAATAAATAGTATGTTCAGTTATCTATCCAGTGAATTTGGTTTCATGCCAATCGGGTTCCAGGATCACTAATTATGGCCATTTCATTTTAAGCGTTCACGGCTGGAAAATCCGGTTTCAGAATTGGAAGTCCGTTTCGCAACGCATTTTAATCCCAATTGGGATCAGATTTTAGCGACTCTACAGTTGAGTGAAATCTAGGGTTTTCAGCGAGGTTTTCAACGCAATAGACGGATCCTCAATCGCGTCTGTACGTTAAGAGTTATGCGCTGTTCAATACTAGTATGTCAATCATGATTCTGTTAGGACTGTTATACGTCCCGATCTTTTAAATTACAGATTAAATAGCAAATGATGACGAAACAGGGTTAAACCACTTGTGTTATCTAGCTAATAGATTCACCTTTAATAAACTGCGGAGTTACGCAACCTACGAGTTAATAAAACAGGGTGGTGCTCATTACGGGATCGCACACAGTAAACAGAGTCGCTCTGGACTGCAGTCCAGAGTCGCACTCCGATCCAATTATTGTCACCATTTAAGTACAGAAACCATGAGAACCTTACATAGGGTTATAGTTCGTCGAGTCGGCTTCGATTTAAGCCCTTGAACGCATCATTCCAGTATGTATATAATTTATGGTGATTTTAACGGTTTTCAGGTACGGGGAATTTCCAGTTTTACGGATGTATTAGGGGGTATTCGTTTTAGTCATTAACGGTCATATTTTCCAATGAAATTCACACACTAGATTCACAGCCATACGGGCCAGACTATACAATTGAGTTCCGCCAAATTAAATGATGATCTCCATTGAGGTCATGCATCGAACAGTTGCGTCACATAATTTATCGAGGATAGTAAGTATGGAATCTATAAAATTATAGTTCGTAACTAATACCAATTAGCATGTAGCAAGTATGAACTTGCCTGGAGACGATGAATTGATGGCACGGTATGCACGGGCACGACACACGCGGAAACAACGGCAAGAGTTTGGCCTCAACTGCAGTTTGGCCCCGGCTAGACGTGGAGTTTGGGGGCTCTGATGTGCAGCGGGTGGTGACGGAGATGGCAGGGAGGAGGCCAGCGGCGTCGCGGTAGAGCTCCAGTGGTGCCACAGATGTTGGGTGAGCTTGGTTGGGTTGGCTTTGCTCGAGGGTTTTGAGATATGGGGATCACGAGGAGTTGCAGAGGAAGGAGATGGGGTTGGGTCGATGGTGGTTCGCTCCGGCGATGGGTTTAGGTGAAGGAACAATAAGGCTGGTGGTATTGGGTTTGTGTAGTTGATGGGTTCGGTGGATGCAGAGCTCGAAGGAGGAGATGGAGGTGATGGAAGCTCGGGCGGTGAAGAGTTTGGGAAGAAGGAGATGGGTTCTCGGATGGTGGCTGGAGGCAGGAGACGCCGACGGCCGAAGGAGGTGATGAGGTAGTCAGTGTAGGTGGGGGTTCGTCGGCGTCGTCGGGGTGCCTGCGGTGGTCGAAGCTTGGAGGTTTGGCCGGCAAAGGGAGTAGCTTGGGTGTAGGCGAATTGGTGGGTGCGACGAGGGCTGAGGACGAGGGTAAAGGCGGCGAGGTGGGTGCGAGCGACGTGAGGCAGGCGAGGTGGAAGCGAGCGACGGTGAGGGAATGGCGGTGAGTGCGACACACTGGCGTGGGCGCGGGTTCGAGGGAGAATGAGAGAGAGAACGAGAGAGAGAGAAATAGAGAGAGTGGGGAGAGGGTGTGAGGGAGATCGGGCGACGAGATTAGGGAAGTCGCGAGGGGTAACGTCCAAGCGGCGTGGGCGCGAGCGTGGGCGGAGGCGACGGAAGTGGATCGAGGAATCAATGGGCGTGGGCGGGAGAATAGGAGAGACGTTGGGGAAGGAGGGGATGGTAGTAGGCCGGGCCGGGTAGGAGCGGGCGGCTGAGGGTGAAGCGGGCTTGAAGGTTTTTAAAAAATATATAAAAGTATTGTAAGGGAATGAAAGAGGGTCGGCCCGTTGGCTGAGGAATGTGTGTTAAATAAAATAAAATCCTTTTTCATTTAGAGATGGGCTGCAGCCAAGAGATTGGGCTGAGGGAAAAATGGGTTTTGGGTTTTATTTTTAATAAAAGAAAAGGGCTGGGGCTTTGAGAAGAAGAAATAGGGAAGTTGGGCAGGGGATTTTAGTTTAAAGAAAAATGTGATTAAACATGGACTTGGGGTTATGGTTTAGGATAAATAATTAGAACTAGGGTTTGGGTTCAGGGGCTGACTTTAGACGGAAAAATATACATAAGATTTGTTTTGGGTTTAGTTTCAATAAAAGGAAAACGGCTTAGGAATTGGTGCGGGGCTGAGGGAAAATAAAGGCGATAAATTTTCTTTAAGAAAGGGAAAGGGCTGGTCTCAAATAATCTTAACTTAAAATGGAAAAAGGAAACGGCTGGGCCGGAAGGAATGAAAGGTAAGGTCTGGGTTTAATGGGATTTTGAAAATAAATAAATAATTATAAATAAATTTTATATGTTAAAGAGATATACGGATATAGGTGTATATAAAAGAACCGGGTATTATATCATACCACCCTTACAAAAATTTCGTCCTCGAAATTTAAAGAAACGACAAGCTAAAAATAATGAGCGAAAGCTACTATATTGCAAACTAACACATGATGATTTACTTGAAATAGGCGGATGAAGAGATTTGAAGGTATATACTATATAAGAACAACATACACAAGGGTAGTTCTAAATAAGTAATAGGCAGGAACAATTATGAGAGCATACTACATCTATACGAGAATATAAATAACAATAACGAACAATAATATTCGAGGCGTGCTCGATAAAATCGAAACTCAAATATATGCACATATAAGTATATCAAAAGTAACACATCAGAAATAATAAGTATAAGGCACAACTATTGATAATAGTAACCATATGCACAATACCCGAAAATAAGTGACGACAATAAAGTAGTGAAAGATTTGTCGGTAGGTTAAAACATTTTAGGATAATGTATCGATCAAATAACTTAGAAACTCACCTAGTGAAAATAAGGAACATGGAACACAAATATGCGCTGTGTAAGGTTGCGCTACAGAAAAATGAGGATAATAGTAGTGTGCTTTGAAATACATAAAACTAAGTAGTCAATAACACGCACTCTTCGACAAATACAAGATAATGAAAACCAAATTTCGAATAATAAAGTCCCTAAATATATATAAGGTAATAGGAAAACACGAAAATGTATAGGGCTAACTAGGGTAAGGATTATAAGGAAGTGTGGCTCATTCAAAGGTTGGAGTATGGCGGCTTTAGGCTGAATGTTAAGGAGATTGAGATCGGGCCAGCACAGGAAGTAAGGGTGAGTAACAAAGGACTACAAGGGGAAAGTATGGGGAGGATAACGGTCGGTACATCATATGAATCAAAAATTTGAAGGGTTGGCGAACTCGGAAATTTCACTATCGATTTTCCCCTCCCAAATGGATCTCAAACGAGGCATAGACGAAGGATGAAGTGTGGCCCATCCCAAAGATCAGAGTGCGGTACTTGCTCGTCTAAGTGAGGGTCGAAACAGCACAGGGTATCGGGGTGGACAGTCAGGGGTCTCAGGAGGAAAAACGGTAAAGGAAAAATCAAAGCATCGAGTGAACTAAGAAGATCGAAAGATTTGTGAACTCAGCAATTTATTTCATTCCAGAAGATTTTGAACAAAGCATTCTCAAAAACGATAAGTGGCCCTAAACTATACACAGATTTATTTGGCCAGAGAAGACAACATCTAAAAAGAAATCCCGTCAGTCGCGGTTGTGAAGATTCAGCAGGTTGCGGTAGGCTCGCGCGCTCAGGTAGGGGCGTCCATTTACATAGCGCCTCGCAGGGATCGCCATTGGGAGTTCTTCCACAGCAGGGTCTTGTTCTTCTGGTCCTTCTTCCTCGGCTGGAGCTTCTTCATCGAGGCCTGCTTCCATGTGATTCTCTTCTTCTGGATCCTCCTCCATGTGATTTTCCTCCACTGGATTTTCTTCTATCGGGTTTTCCTCGGGATCTTCCTCTATCGGGTTCTCTTCAGCTCCTTCCTCTTCGTCAGAATCGCCTATCATGTTAAACTCTGGGGCGGCTGCTCCTTCGTCCTCGGAATCGCTGTTTCCGAAAATGACCTGGGGACCGTTGATCTCATCGTCAGAACTCATCAACATGCGGTCTATGGAAACGCATGACTGTGCATCCTCCTCCAAATGCGGCGCTGCTCCACGGTGGGCCATGGGCTGGAAGGAAAGAGTCAAGATTAGACAGTGGACACATCAGGAAAAATTAGCTAAGGGTACGGAGTATAGGAAAATATGTGATGGGCAGGAACTGAAAAAAAATCCGGATAAAAATGTTGTGATAATGAATAGTATGAATAAGGGAAAGACAAGAGAATGATACATATATTACGATTCAAAGTTTTTTATTGCATTCAACTAAAAGTTCGACGGATACAAGATTTCAAACGAAACGAAATGTTTATAGAAGGATGACAACATTACTACTGAAAGTAGAAAACATGAAAAATTCTTCTTTGATTACTAGACCGCTGCATTCTCGTCACGCGAGTTGAATCCTGCGCTGGGTCCGCCTTATCCTCGAAGTTCGAACTACGCAATAATCATCACTTTGCAGAAGTGGGGAGTGTGGACGAGTCTCCTCCCTGTAGCTCTTTCCTTTTTGGACAGCCGTTGATAAGGTGTTCGCTAGATCCGCAAATCAGACATTTCCCTTGGGCGCGGCGACAATCCTTCTGACGATGTCCTGGCCTTCTACAGTACCCACAACATTGGGTCTTATGCTGCTTCTGTCGCGAGGAAACAAATGAGCGCTTCCTCTTCTTCTCTTTTCATCGTCTAACAGGGATCCCTTTACGATTGGAAACTCCCGCTGGTGTCTGATTCGTCTGCCTTCTCAGTCCTTCAGCTAACAAGTCGTTCGTTCGCTCCTGGGCTTTCTTCAGACCTTGCAGTACACTCAGAATCTCAACGGTCTGATTCTGGGGAGTGGAGATAGAGAAAGAGTCGTTGGAAGACATGATCCTGAAACAATAATTTTGAGGATGATATAAAGCACAAGCTATAAGAATCAAAATGTAATACGGATTGGACAAAGATTCAAGAATATCAGATGTGATGAAATTCATTACAAGTGGAAAAATCAACTGTATGACTCTAAGTCACTTAAACAGAGTATGGTAGTGTAACCGTGATGTAGTTCACAATTACAACCACGTAACTTTGCCAAGTCACCTGAAGCCCTAGCGAATGGATAGTGGAACACACAATGTGAATATAGATCAAGAATGACAAGTTTACAACCTAGACCGAGGGATGTCTTAGATTGTCAAGCTATACACGGAAAACTGCAATCCCAATCGAAGCAAAACCTGGCTCTGATACCAACTAAACCATGTCACGCCCCGCTTCCCAAAATATGGAATACGAGGGGTTGACAAGGCCAGCCATGCTCCTAGGGTCAAGGAAATATCCTGCTGTAGTCACACTTCGGCTTCTAGCTTTACGTGGTAAACAGTAAATAATGCGCAGGTAATGAGAAATGCAGTAACTGGAACAAAACATTATACAGAACTGACCTGATGGGAAACAAAAGGGTATAACTCTGGATAGCAAATCAAGATGTCCGTGGTGTACGTCTAGTCCTGGTCCAGGCTAAATCCTCTCCTCACACTGAGCATGCATACTCAGGTCGTCAGAGCGACACAATAGCAATATAATATATAAATCCAAGTGACAACTCTAACAGTGATAAAAAATATATATACAGTAAATCAATGACGGTATAGGTATGAACATGCAGCAATCAATGCAGTGGAACAGTAAAAGCAGTAAAATAATATGCCAAGTATGTCAACACAGTAAGTATGTATATCGATGCCATCATCCCTATCAGTCTCTAAGTCTTACTGTACAGGTCACTAAGCCTATCGTCAGTCTAAGTGTGAGAATCAACCACTCGCGAGTGTCCTCCACCCAAGGGTAGGACCCAAGGGCAAGGGACCACGGGCCCAACATGTAACTCACGGTAATAATCATGTACCCTGTAAATCTCCATATATCTCCATATATATAAGCCGGCAAGGGACTCCCGAGATTCTGTTGAACTCACACTCAAACTACCCCACACCCCGTGGTCTACATCAAACGCTAACCATAACCTCAACTATCAGTCGGTCTGTGACAAGTCTGCACGAGAACTGGAGACAGGATCTCCATCAAGCACGTCCCGACTAATATCTAAGGTAAATGGAAGTGTCTGGTACCTTATCTGTGACACCCATGCAAGAGCTTCCATAAATGTCCCATACCACTTATAGTCACACGTACACGCGTCTCACAGACGTCGACAATGCAATAGAATAATAAGGTTCACTGATTGTGTACAAGTACGTGTCACTTTCACTTATTCACTTATACACGAACACTAACGTACTTGCCACAATCATCACTAATATCTAACACTGGGTAATGCACATTATTACTAGGTTATCAATGCAGTGACATATGTATGATATGATGCGTAAACAGTATGTAAAGCATGATTAGGATGTCATGAAACAGTATCCTATCACTTACACGATTTATCATAAATCGTACGTGTACAGTTTAGCGAAATGATGAACGGGGAAATAAATAGTATGTTCAGTTATCTATCCAGTGAATTTGGTTTCATGCCAATCGGGTTCCAGGATCACTAATTATGGCCATTTCATTTTAAGCGTTCACGGCTGGAAAATCCGGTTTCAGAATCGGAAGTCCGTTTCGCAACGCATTTTAATCCCAATTGGGATCAGATTTTAGCGACTCTACAGTTGAGTGAAATCTAGGGTTTTCAGCGAGGTTTTCAACGCAATAGACGGATCCTCAATCGCGTCTGTACGTTAAGAGTTATACGCTTTTCAATACTAGTATGTCAATCATGATTCTGTTAGGACTGTTATACGTCCCGATCTTTTAAATTACAGATCAAATAGCAAATGATGAAGAAACAGGGTGAAACCACTTGTGTTATCTAGCTAATAGATTCACCTTTAATAAACTGCGGAGTTACGCAACCTACGAGTTAAGAAAACAGGGTGGTGCTCATTACGGGATCGCACACAGTAAACAGAGTCGCTCTGGACTGCAGTCCAGAGTCGCACTCCGATCCAATTATTGTCACCATTTAAGTACAGAAACCATGAGAACCTTGCATAGGGTTATAGTTCCTCGAGTCGTCTTCGATTTAAGCCCTCGAACGCATCATTCCAGTATGTATATAATTTATGGTGATTTTAACGGTTTTCAGGTACGGGGAATTTCCAGTTTTACGGATGTATCAGGGGGTATTCGTTTTAGTCATTAACGGTCATATTTTCCAATGAAATTCACACACTAGATTCACAGCCATACGGGCCAGACTATACAATTGAGTTCCGCCAAATTAAATGATGATCTCCATTGAGGTCATGCATCGAACAATTGCATCACATAATTTATCGAGGATAGTAAGTATGGAATCTATAAAATTATAGTTCGTAACTAATACCAATTAGCATGTAGCAAGTATGAACTTGCCTGGAGACGATGAATTGATGACACGGTATGCACGGGCACGACACACGCGGCAACAACGGCAAGAGTTTGGCCTCAACTGCGGTTTGGCCCCGGCTAGACGTGGAGTTTGGGGGCTCTGATGTGCAGCGGGTGGTGACGGAGATGGCAGAGAGGAGGCCGGCGGCATCGCGGTAGAGCTCCAGTGGTGCCACGGATGTTGGGTGAGCTTGGTTGGGTTGGCTTTGCTCGAGGGTTTTGAGATATGGGGATCACGAGGAGTTGCAGAGGAAGGAGATGGGGTTGGGTCGATGGTGGTTCGCTCCGGCGATGGGTTTAGGTGAAGGAACAATAAGGCTGGTGGTATTGGGTTTGTGTAGTTGATGGGTTCGGTGGATGCAGAGCTCGAAGGAGGAGATGGAGGTGATGGAGGCTCGGGCGGTGAAGAGTTTGGGAAGAAGGAGATGGGTTCTCGGATGGTGGCTGGAGGCAGGAGACGCCGACGGCCGAAGGAGGTGATGAGGTAGTCGGTGTAGGTGGGGGTTCGTCGGCATCGTCGGGGTGCCTGCGGTGGTCGAAGCTTGGAGGTTTGGCCGGCAAAAGGAGTAGCTTGGGTGTAGGCGAATTGGTGGGTGCGACGAGGGCTGAGGACGAGGGCGAAGGCGGCGAGGTGGGTGCGAGCGACGTGAGGCAGGCGAGGTGGAGGCGAGCGACGGTGAGGGAATGGCGGTGAGTGCGACACACTGGCGTGGGCGCGGGTTCGAGGGAGAATGAGAGAGAGAACGAGAGAGAGAGAAATAGAGAGAGTGGGGAGAGGGTGTGAGGGAGATCGGGCGACGAGATTAGGGAAGTCGCGAGGGGTAACGTCCAAGTGGCGTGGGCGCGAGCGTGGGCGGAGGCGACGGAAGTGGATCGAGGAATCAATGGGCGTGGGCGGGAGAATAGGAGAGACGTTGGGGAAGGAGGGGATGGTAGTGGGCCGGGCCGGGTAGGAGCGGGCGGCTGAAGGTGAAGCGGGCTTGAAGGTTTTAAAAAATATATATAAAAGTATTGTAAGGGAATGAAAGAGGGCCGGCCCGTTGGCTTGGGAATGTGTGTTAAATAAAATAAAATCCTTTTTCATTTAGAGATGGGCTGCAGCCAAGAGATTGGGCTGAGGGAAAAATGGGTTTTGGGTTTTATTTTTAATACAAGAAAAGGGCTGGGGCTTTGAGAAGAAGAAATAGGGAAGTTGGGCTGGGGGATTTTAGTTTAAAGAAAAATGTGATTAAACATGGACTTAGGGTTATGGTTTAGGATAAATAATTAGAACTAGGGTTTGGGTTCAGGGGCTGACTTTAGACAGAAAAATATACATAAGATTTATTTTGGGTTTAGTTTCAATAAAAGGAAAACGGCTTAGGAATTGGTGCGGGGCTGAGGGAAAATAAAGGCGATAAATTTTCTTTAAGAAAGGGAAAGGGCTGGGCTCAAATAATCTTAACTTAAAATGGAAAAAGGAAACGGCTGGGCCGGAGGGAATGAAAGGTAAGGTCTGGGTTTAATGGGATTTTGAAAATAAATAAATAATTATAAATAAATTTTATATGTTAAAGAGATATACGGATATAGGTGTATATAAAAGAACCGGGTATTACAAGTTTCATCATCATCACTGCCACCCATATTAATGTCACCCGTAGCAGCATAAGGCTCGGGTGCAATATATGATGGCTGAGGTCAGTGTAATATGGATGGTTCGGGGTGAAAAAACCGGAAAGATGTGGACGGACATATTTGGAATGCGCTACTTGGATCGTGGTTGAATGATGCGGAGGTATGGGAAAATCTGCGTTTAGTATATAAATTGTTCTTATATAATTTTTCCTTAATATTTTCATATGACGAAGAATATAAACATAATCACCACTTGTTTCAGATTTATTTACCATTGGAAGATTGTATATAGTAATCCTTATTATTCTTCAGGGGTGCATACAACTGCAGCAGTCGATTGGGAAAATCTGTATTTAATATATAAAATATATTAGTATTTTGGTATCACAAAAAGTGGATTTATAAAATATTTACCCTTGAATTTGAAGGTTTGAATAATATTGTGTATAGTCGTATCCGCTGAGACTAACGGTATCATCGTTAACCATGGGACCGTACTCCCAGAAACTACCTCCAGCATTACCATCAAAATTACCCGTTGGAGCGACATCTGATACTTCCAATTGTTCCTTTTGAACTAAAAGTTCAAAAGAATGCTGGGTGTTTTCCAGACCGAAGTCTATCATCGAAGCTATTGATGTATCATCTATAATTTCAACCAATGCATTTCCACTAAACATAGGCCATATACAACTTAACTTAAGCTTAATTTCACGGGGATCGTATTTCATGAATTTAAACACTTTATTCTCTATTTCATTATAAGTCGTTGATAGTTCTAATCGCATAATTCTTGCGCGCCCGCCCATATACTCGGGACCTTGTACACTTGTGACAATCTGGCCATCGTATTTACATACAACAAATTAACTTGAACTTGCCATTATCTGCATCAAACAATATCAAGCCAACAATAAAAAAGGCGTTAACAACTTATATAAGATTATATTCATTGAAAAATAAATAAACTTTAAAATAAATTTACATACATTTGAAAGGGTGCATATGAGATTTTGTAGGAGGTGCAGATGCAAATCGGAGCAGAATGGAGAGCAAATGGGAGGAAAGTGCAGATGCAAATTGGAGCGGAATGGAGAGCAAATGGGAGGAGAGAAAGGTGTTTCCCCCAATCAGAGAAAAGCTCTGTTTGAATTTCAAAAATTCAAAAATTGAAGCAACGCTTCAGATTCCTTGCGCTGCGCGCAACGCGCCACGTGTCAAAGGCAGACACGCCAGCACTGTGCCCAAGACAGCGCACCCAATCAGAGCAAGGCTATGTTTTAAAATAAAAATAAAGGAAGCAACGCTTCAGATAACTTGCGCTCTGCGCTGCGTGACACGTATCAGCGCAGTTGCGCTTCGCGACACGTGTCAGCGCAGTTGCACTGCGCTCTGCGCTGCGGGACACGTGTCAAGCACAGGTGCGCTTGCGCTAACTGTGCCAGCACTAAATCAGAATTAAAATTCTAGAAAGATCTTTTTAAATCTTATTAAAACAAGAAAATTATTTTCTGTAAAACAGAGGCCTTAGGATTAAAGATCCAACGGTGGGGAAATATCCCCAAATCAATCAGAGAAAGATCTCTGTAACTAACCTAACAAACTAATTGGCCCTATATAAAGGCCCCTAGACTCCAAGTTTCAGATATACAGAGAACTCCTCTAAAAACTTTGAGAAGAACTCGAAGAGAAAAAGGGTAAACCTTTGAAAAAAGAAGAATTTCTTCTAAAAATAATGATCTAAGAACAAGATCAAGATCTTCCATAAAAAAAAGAAAAAGATCAAAAAAAAGATCCAATCATAAAAAAAAAGAAGTAATTTACTTCATTTGATCTTTTGATCTATATAAAGGCACAGCCTTTTGATGAACCATCGGTTCTTGAATCTTGAGACAGAACCTCTAAAAACGATTCTTTTCTTTGATCTAAATTAGATCAAGATGCGCTCTGTGCTACTGTACAGTGGCTTGCACTCTTGATTTGCGCTGTTGCGCTCCTTGGACTGGCGCAAGTCACCAGAGAGCGCCACGTGTCAATCTGCGCCTTGCGCTCCTAAATACAGAGCGCTGCGCTCTTGGATTGGCGCACTGCAACAGAGCTCGCCACATGTCAGCAGCGCACTAACGCAGCGCACTGGCGCAGCGCACTGCGCTAACAGACTTACGCTCATCAGAGTGTGACACGTGTCACCTCCACATGCGCTGGCGCCTTGCGCTCATTAATTGGCACAGAGCGCCTGACAGACCACGTGGCGCACTGTCAGACCATTAAATGCTCTGCATTATTAAAAAGGGGCAGAGCCCAATTAAAAGGTCTAAACAGACCAAAACAAATGCTATGCATTATTAAAAAGGGGCAGAGCCCAATTAAAAGGCCTAACAGGCCTAATCTAAATGCTGTGCATTTAATTAAAGAGCTAAATGCTGTGCATTATTTAAAAGGGGGCAGAGCCCAAGCAAAGGCCTAAACAGGCCAATCATGAACAAAATATTTTCAAATGGACTTAACCCAATTCTGGCCATAAGTTCTCAAATTAAATTGAACCGAGCACAACTGCTCTCCCAAATCAATTTACACCCGGTTCAAGGGTACATCTCTGAACTCCTCTGATATCTGTCGTTGTAATCCTTCAACGTCGTCAGAGAGGTGACGGGTCCCGACAACCATACATTGCTACGGACTATGGGGTCTCTAAACTCATAGACCGAAATGTCATTAAACTAATATTCATCCCCAAAATGGGAATGTTGGACCGAAATGTCATTAAACTAATATTCGTCCCCAAAATGGGAATGTTGGACCGAAATGTCATTAAACTAATATTCGTCCCCAAAATGGGAATGTTGGACCACCATGTCCCTAAACTGGAAATGGACCACCATATCCCTAAACTGGAAATCGACCGCAATGTCATTAAACTAAACAACAGAGCCCCCAAATGCTCTTTTGTTGGATCTAAACGATCCCGTTAAGTTGATCTTAGTCTAAAATTAGACTAACGTATCCTTAACAAACGTTTAAGTTGATCTTAGCCTCAAAAATGGCTAACGTATCCTTAAACCAAAACCCCAAACCCAAATCTAAGAAAATACGGATTTGGACTAATCCACGTCCTACGGGCGACGACATAAATTAGTCTCCGTATACAATCCACGGGCAACCACAAACAAAACAAACACCCACGATACGAAGTGACCATCTGGAGAAGGAGAAAGTTGTTACCGCGACGCGGTAGCGTAATTAACTGCAGGAGCTTGCGCCTGCAGGGAAGAGCGTCCCCACAATCAAAAACCCCTCGAACGAGGGGGAATCTGACGAAGTCTGCTACACCGGCCGCGTCCGTTTAAACCTTCGATACACGGTGTCATAAATCAACTTGGCATCTTCGTAGAGGTGGACGGATAAAACCAAATAGCATCTGCCCCGAATCTCAGGCAAGACGTTCTCTCGTCGCGCCGGCCTTCGGAGGGGAACAGATTCTGGCTCGCCCGGTGGGACCTTTTCCTCTTTCCACTCCACACTTCGTGCATCGTATTCGCGAACAAATCGAGGTTTGTTAATGGTTGCCCTCGGGTTTCAAGTTACTAAGATTTGGTCTCTTGCTTGGCGCAGAAATCAAACAGCAATAGCATTCAACTGCTCGAACTGCTCCAACTGCAAATGCAACCGACGCTCCGCCTCACCTGGAGGTGTAGCCTACGGACCTCAGGCGGCGTCACTGTTCACGATGCCAGTGGAACACATCACCCAAGCCACTACAGGGCTGTTTTTCGGGACCATACTCCCGCCAGCGAGCTTCACCATCCCTGTACCCGTATCGGAAGCTTCAAAGAAGTCGGTCTGCGATCGACTTGCTACTACCACGGCCCCTCTCAACGAGTCGTCCAATTCCAACTCCTCGGTCTTCACCAGGCTGAACTCAAGCTCCAAAGGGCCTACCAAGAAGCCCATAATACCTGAAGTGGACATCCCAAAGAAGATAGCCATCCCTGCTCCTGAAGTCGTCAAGGCGGCTTCTCCTCCCAGTGGGTCGGTCTTTGCGAGACTGACTACTCCCGTTCCCGCTCCCGCTCAGAAATCTGTTTTTGACCGGTTGGACACGGCTTCTCAACGGACGTCAGTCTTCAAGAGGCTGACACCCGCGACAGCCCCCCACCTGAACGAGGGGCAAGACAAAGCCGTCGCTGAACCAATCCCAACAACTCGTAACGCCCGACGTCGCCACTAGCACCGGATAAGGAAGGCTGGGGGAAACTCCCCCTCTGGGCTAACTCCACCAGCTCCAACGGTGGAAATTAATGCTGCTGTTCCAACCGGGAACAGCTTCGAGCTGCTGAACAGGGTGCGCAGAAATTCGCCAACTGCGGTGCTAAAAAGATCTCCGCCACCGGTAGCGACCATCATAGAAACAAAGCCGGAGCAGTCTCCTCAACGACCGTCCTCCAAAATCTATAAAGTTTGGCGGCAGGCCCGAGACTCGGTGATTGATTCGAACCTCACCCATCAGCATAAGAAATCAAAAGTCCGACAGGAAGAAAACCGCCCTGTTAAGTCAACGGCCACCTGGGTGCCCACAGCAACGACCCCCTCAACTTCGATGGCCCACAAGAGAAAGAGGCCGGAGAAGGTCCCTGTGCCGATGACAAAAGCCAGAAACACTGAGCCTAAACGCCCTAAGTCTGGGGGCATGGTGGTACATACCATCTACATGGCGTCCGGGAAAGAGGATAGCCGTATATCCACAGGTCACAGACCGCTTACGCGATCGGTAACTAAAGCTCAAGAGCAGCAGCAGAAGCTCCAAGAAATGATGACTGCGATGGCCGCACTCACCGGGCCAAAAGAAAGCCCAGAAGCATCCTCGGATCAACGCCAGGAGCAAGAAACCGATGCCGAATTCCTTAGGAGAATACTGGAAAAGAAGGACAAAGAGGCTGCGGAACAAGCATCCAATATAAAACGAATAGCCCTTCTGTTCCAAGACATGGTGGGTATGATGATCCAGCAGGATCCTCCTGCTGAAGATCCTCCGATTGTCCTTGAAGATGACAGAGGAGAAACGTCAAATCCACCGCCGGCTCTTTCAACAGCCAAGGAGGAGACAATTTCCAAAGCTGCCCTAGATGAATATATAGCTCAGCAGATACGAGTTTACCAGGCAAATGAGGCAGCCGGTCAAGTTGTCAAAACGGGGCGACCGTATCCGAGCTGGTATGGTCAGATCAAATACCCGCCGGGCTACACGATCCCAAAATTCCATGTCTACAAGGGGACAGGCAATCCCCATCAACATGTTGCCCAGTTCAGGGCTCTTTGTGGCAACATCGGCGGCGATGATAAGCTCCTGCTTCGCCAATTCATCGGCAGCTTATCGAAGACGGCGTTTGAATGGTACTCCGAGCTTCCGAACGACTCCGTCAAAACTTTCGCTGAAATGGAGTTGTTGTTTACCCAGCGTTTTGCAAGCGCCAGCGAGCATACTCCAATAACAGCTTTGATCAATGCAAGAGTAAAGCCGGGCAAAACTTGGGTTCAATATGCAATCCGATGGTGGAACTTGTGGTCGAAGTGCGAACAGCGCATTGAAGAAGCGCCGGCGGTGGGCATGTTCGTGGGCACCTTAGATCCTCATGCAACTATTTCACAGTTCATGATGTTCTTTAAACCAACCACGTTCCAGGCCTTGATTGACAAGCTAGCTCAAATGGACCAGATGGGCCATAGACCGTCTCCTCCAAAGCCGGACTCTCGAAATGAGAAGGGGAAAGGAAAAGCGGTCGTCGTCGCCAATGCTCAACAACAGCCGAGCAACTTGAAGCCGGTTGTCCGTCAAAACAATATGCGTCCACGCCTATCTCTCGAGGAGAGGCTAGGACGTTCTTACTCGTTTCCTCAAGATAAAACGAGAAGACTGTTTGAGCTGGCAGTGCGCAACAGACTCATCAATCTGCCAGATTCAAAACGTCCGTTGCAGCCAAACGACGTCAATGATCCCAATTACTGCCCCTACCACCGAGTATTGGGTCATCCGATCGAAGATTGCTACGTCTTCAAAAACTGGATTGAAGACCAATACCAACAAGGCAAGTTCGCGTTTTCCGAAAGATGGAAGGTGAACCCGCCGCAACCTCATACCCCTAAAAAGGTGAATATGCCGGGGGCAACGTGCTCCCTTGTTGAAGAAGCTCCGTGGGAGGTGGTGCTATCAGCCAAAAACCAAAAGGATGTTGAATGATCTCCAGACATGCCCGGCGATTAGGTGGAAGAACCCGCTAGAACCCCAGATCATCGAAGGGATGCTGAAGCCGCACCCGACTCCAAAGATCGGTGGTGACGGCCCAAACACTCACACCCAGCCGTCGAAATCTTCAAAGAAGAAGAAGAAGAGATCCAAAAAGCCCGTGAAGCATGGAGGAAAGCGCACAGACTTACAGAAACAGATTGACGCGCTGGAGGAGTATAATCAGAAGGCACGGACTCCCATCACGCTTCAAGAGTTCCTCAGCCACGTCTTTCAGGAGGAAGATGATGGAGAAAGCTCGTCGGATGAATCTGAGGGTTACGTAGCAAGTTGTCATATGATCTCCCACTCGTTTACAGACAATGAGAAAACTCCTTGCACTGAGAAGCTGGGGGCAGATCCTAAACCGGAACTTCTGGGGCCATCAGATGAAGCAATTAATGCATTCCTCAACGAAGCTCTTTTGAAAAGTAAAGCTGATCGGGAACGCGAGACGGTCATATTTGAAAGGGCCAAGCACCAGCGACTAGACGAAAGAGTTGAGACAGTCCCGTCAAATCAAAAGACATACGTCGCGGATAAAAACAAATTCAAGACGAGGAAAAGGTTTGCTAAAGCCATATCAATGGGGATGAAGCTACCACCCTCCGAAGGAAACATTGCCGGCAAAGTAGAAATGCACCCTTCCTACTGCTTATATCATCGAAAGATTTCGCACCCCACCGATGAGTACAAAGCTTTCAATAGATGGTGGCAGGGGTATGTTGTTAACCGGCAACATTTTAAGCGGGAGAAGTGCAAAACTCGTCGGGAGCAGAAAAGTACGACCGAGGAGCTTAGAAGAACTACCGGTGACTGTCGCATGGTCAACGCCGGGGGATCGCAAATTCTCACATTCGGGAGCGACTCTAATGAGGAAATGGCTCTTAGCCCTCTCTTTAAAGAGTCCACCTCGGGAAAATAGGAAGAGCCGAAGACCTGCGAAAATATTCGGCTGCGTAATCGTACGCTACCCGAAAAGAATCTCGGACCCTCAAATAAAAAAGATAAGGGAAAAGAAAAGGTCTCTGAGAATATCGCCCTAGATGACCAAGTCATGGAAGAGCTAACCGCCAAGGACCCGCCAAAGAAAAATAAGGTGGACTACAACGTTCTGGCACACTTGAGGAAGTTACCCTCGCAACTCAGTATTCTCGATGCCCTCTTACTGTCAAAAGAAGCAAGAGATTCGTTGATCAAAATGCTACGGGAGCCAGAGCAATTCCAAGCTTTTCTCGCCGAAGAAAAGATGAAGGACGAGCTGGAAGAAGTGTACACAGCCGATGTCACTTTCGGTGATGAAGACCTCTTCCTTAGGACGTGCGAGCACAATCATCCCCTCTATGTCTCAGGGTACTGCCACGATATAAAGATAGGCAAAATCTTGGTTGACAATGGGTCTTCCGTCAATCTCCTCAATATACGGGTATTGAAGGAAATTTGCATGAGCGTCCAGCACCTCGCTCGGGATAAGATCACCATCTCCGGGTTCGACTCTCAATCATCACGGACTCTCGGGTCTGTGATACTGACGTTACGCTTTGGGCTACTCGTCACGGACATTAAATTCCACGTCATAGACGCCAAGACATGCTATAATGCTTTGCTCGGCCGACCCTGGTTACACGAGTACAACATCATCCCTTCTACACAGCATCAGTGTATGAAATATTTAAGGATGGTCTCGAGTATACCGTAACAGGAGAGCTGAACCCATTCTCCGTGAACGAAGTCCGCAAATATGAAGATGCAAAATACTTCTTACCGGATTTCGAGGACACAGAAAGATGTCACAAACCGGAGAACAAAGCTATCACCACCATTCCATTCTTCGAGAATGATACCGAGGAGGAAGAGGAAGAGATGGTTTATTCGGGTCCACCCTAATACAACAAGTCGGGACCATCCGCTCCTATGTTGATCTTTGGCAGTGACTCGGAAGATGAAGTCCATGCTATATTCTCTGCTCGTCCTTCAATACAAACATTCGCTGACGAAGAGCAAAGTCTGCAAGTCGCCATGGTTCCACTTAAACATCATAAAGAACTGGACGCGCTTGATACCTACAGTGTAGAAGAGCTGCGGACGTTCTATATCCCTCCTAGGCGAGAAGGCAAAAAGGCGATTCTATTCTACCGCTCCGGAGAAACCAAAGTGGAGAAAGAAATCTGGCTATCACGACCCGAAAGTACGGAACATGACCGGCACTTAAACTACGAACGTCTCGAGGCGTACGTAATCTAAGTAAACCGAAAACCCAGAAATCCAAACCAAGAAAAGATGTAGAGTGCAGGAAAAACCAACTTAAAGCAAGTAGTTTCAATAGCATAAGCCGAATTATGCGGTTTTTAAAAACATCAAAAATTTCCTGAAAATTTCGGCAGAGTCTCCTTTGTAAATACTGGCCCCCAAACGGGATACAACATGAATAGCATACGAAATCAATAAAAAGGCATCCCCAAGCGGGAGCTAGCTCTTCGTCAATCGACGGTCACAACCACACAAGCAATATAATATACAACGCCAACGACGAGGATCAAAATTCAAAAGTAAGCTCAAACCCACAAGAAAACCACAGAAATATAACGCGCGACTCTAAGGTCGAAGGAATAACATCACTGGTCTCTATCTCAAAATAAATACATGTTTGGTTGATGGAACTTCTAGATACAACAGAATAATAATATACAAGATATATAATGGGGGTACGATACAAGCAAACCCACCTACTAGCAAATCACCCGAAGGAAACTATGCCCGCAAGCAGTAATGAAACATGTACGGCAAACCTGCAAGAAACTGGGGCACAACGGGGGTAAGTTGCCAACTCGTGAATAGAAAAACATCTACGCACAGAAATCGCATAAATAACGCAACCTAGGTCAATGATCATAATAAATCCTCAAATATATGTATAACATGCAGCCTATAACAATGGCTAGGGTAATATCTAACCCGAGTGTGATCTCATGTGCCCGTGTCAGTGCCTCAGGTAGCAATATATCATATGAATGAGGTATGAATGCATGAAAACAGAATACATGTAAATGAAGAAACTATTTTCATAAATTAGTGAGATTTCCTTTGTATTTTTAAAATGAGATATCATAAATGACATCAGCATCAACAGTGTCTAGCATCGACACAAAACATAAATCTCAATGTCTCAAAACCTCAGGCTCCGGCTATCCGGACTGGCCTGTATCATCAAATCTCAGTACCTCAATATCTCGAAATCTCAATGTCTCAATCTCAATATCTAGGGCGCCGTCAGTCCAGACCGGCCCCTACCATCCATCTCAAGACCACGACGGTATCCTCCGGATATCCGACGCGTCGGGTAATATCACCGGTCGGTAGTGCTCCCCTGCCAGGCTCAACGTCAACAACACGGCCTTCTCGCCCCGGGGTACCGTACCGGGCCTACCATGTACCCGAAACGGTTCATCCAACTCCTCGAATCGGGTCTCGAAATCCATCAGCAAACTCATGGTGGACGACTCATACATCATGGGAAAAATCGCGCTTTTCATTTAAAAAGAGAAAGAAGAAGTTTGTATATGTTTTGCGGTTTTCCCCAAATCCAGAAAATCTCATGGAAATCTGAATCCAAAACCTCAATAGCACGTAAAAAGTGAATATATGCATGAGAATCCATGAATGCGGCATAACAATGAATAACAGTATGCATGAAGTAGCAGGTAATAACTACAATGTCTAAACTAACATATAAGGCAAGTACACTAATATCATGTCTAAACTATTAGCTAACAGGCTATGTCAAGCAATAATATTTTCTAAGGTGTACGTGACATGGCAATTACCGATGAAGATGTGTGTGAGCCGGCAAGTAAGTGTACGTGGTACATACGCATCATCGGTAATGGTGCTGGTGTCCTAACCACAAGATATCAACAGTAGAATATGAAGCATAATATAAGCATGCGATGCGGAGCGAACCACAATAATGAACGGGAGCTGAACACTAGACGCAACGATAACTAATCTGCATTAACCTAATATAAGTCCTACAATGGTGCCTTTTGAAAATTACACGAATCGTGGGGTTTTGAAAATAGGGCTACGGTGTTTTTATGAAAAGATACGTCTTTTGAAATATCCGTAGGATCCCTTGGGCTGTCTTTTAAAATGCCCACAATTCGTTAGTTTTTTTGAAATAGGTAAGAATCGAATCTAATCTAACAACTAAACTAAACTAAAGGGCTAAACTAACCAGCTGGACTACAGATAAGGAAACCGCCTAACATCTGAGTCGATACATATACATACCTGTATATATATTAGTCGGTGATCCCGCCTCAATAATATCATATCTGATACCATATCTAAAATCAGACATCCCAAGTCAAGAGTGCGGATCAATCATCAAAATATAGCTCGTACGTAAATCCGTCGTACGGCATCCCCAGATCTGGGTACGGGTCAATATCATATTCATCACACTATTCATCCGGTATCCTCTTTATCAAAGATCATAGTCTAAGGTACTGACCTAGGTCTAGTACAATACTGATATCATCAGCACATATCATCATCAAGGGGTATACATCGCCCAATACAACCTAGGATCAATATCCTAGCATATCATATCTCATCACGATCATATGTCGACCACTTTATTTATAACACTATTCACCCGTATCGTCGCCCCAAGATCCGCTATAACACCAGGACGTACCTCAAGTACGAATCCTGCCATATCACCGATATCACAATCTCAACCCAAATCTCATCGACTCATCTCAATCCCAAGTATCATTTTCAAATCCGTATGTGAACACATAGTCCCATACCTATGTGAACACATAACTATATATTCCCGCATGAGCACAAAAGAAAGAAGAAAGTATGCAAGTATGGGTGGGTGGGTGCAAGTGTGGTGCGACCGCTACTCTAGGGTTTCGCGACACTCAATCATCCAAGAACACCAAATATCCATATTTATCATCAATAACTCAAACAATAAATAAACAATATATATATGTGTGTATACGTGTTCGTATACATCACCACGAACTGCGGGGGTGCTATACGCCATCCACCCGACTTCTCCCCGTAGATATAAATCTACTCACCTGGTCCTCGCTCGCCGGTGCCGACGTCGCCACGCGCTTGCTTGTCGTCTCGAAGTCCACATGGGGTACCTACATATCATAATGCACCGTGTCGTATTAAAATCCGACTCATGACCCAAAACGACACGTGAATCCCACATAGGTCAAAACCTATGGTTGCTTTCACAAATCAACCCAAAAACCCTCGACGTCGGCGTACAAACGCCAAACCATCGAGAAAAACTCAAATGTATCAATCGTGGTTTCACAACACCTTAATTATATATATATAATAGGGTTAAAATCACCAAAACTTCAAATTCGCTTTAAAGCTATTTTTCCGAAAACCTAATCAGCAAAATTAACCGCTTTAATACAACATCTTGATATTTAAACGAATCTAGCGGCCACAATATTCACTAAATATCATAACAAAGTCATATAAACCATTCCTATAATTTATTCTCATCAATTTCCATAAATTCCAAAATTCTAGTTTACAATATACCCAAATTTTAACAATTTTATAGCAAAAAAATGCACAACCACAATCTAGCTTGGATTTTCATGAACTAAAGTATTAAACTACACTTTAAAATGTTAATAATGCCATGAATACACTAATTAGATTTTTAAACCCAATATTTAAACAATTTTTAAAAACCTAGTTAGCAATTTAGCAAAATTATCACCATTTTAATTTAACAAATTAGCAAGTAGCAACCAACTTAGATTTTGCATACAATTACATGTTAATCTCCTCATTACAACCATAAACTAATGATAAAAACCCTAATTAAATTCAAACCCTAGTCTTGAATTTCCTAAAGTTGCAATAAAACTCAATTAAACATCAAATTTGTTAACATAGAAGCAATTAAACAACAATATATGAATAAGGTTTAAATTATACCTCATGATCATGGATCAATCATGAAATCTAGCCTCTCAAAATGCTCTCTTTTCACCACAATCCATGCTTGTTAAGCTAAGCTAAAATGGGTAAGAGTTGGATTTGGATTTTGGGATTTTTTTGAGGGATTTTGAGGCAATTTTGAAGCATTTTTTGAAGAAAAATGGGAGGAGAAAAGGGGGAGGGGCTGCTGTTGAGAGGGGGCTGTGGGTTTCGGCTGGGTATGGGGAGGGGGAGAGAGAGAATGTATGGTGTGGGTCAATGGAATTGTCAAAGTCAACTAAGCCCATACCTTAGTATCTAATTTCATTCATTTCCTTTTCTTTTGTTTGTTTTATTGTGTGAAATGGGAGGCCCATGAATGTTGGGCTGATCAAGGGGGGCCGGCCAAAGCATGTAGGGGGAATGGGTGTGGGTTTTGTTTGGGTGAGAAAAAGAGATAAGTGTAGTAACCCACTTCCATTACACTAATTTCACCGAAAAAAAGCCTTTTTCTTCAATAATTTCTAAACCGTTTTGGCAAACAATTTCGTTTCAAAAACCATATGATAAAATTTTATTTAAAGTTTCATGATGCACAAAATTTGTTTCAACTCATTCCAATTTGTAATTTTCCCTAATTAAATATATTAGTGACGGCTTAAAATAATATTAAAATAATTAATTTCGGAAAAATTTTCAGAAAATTTGAAATTTCACCAGTGGGTCAATAAACACCAAATACTAGCAATTTTATAGCTAGAATGTGTATATTTAATTTTATAATAAAAATATTTGTATTTTGACTTTTTACAGAAAACCCCCTTATTTTACCGTTTTTTCGAAATTTCACCGAAACGATTTTCAAAACGTTACACTGGCACGGTGCGGATCCTATGCTTGACAGGCTTCAACCTATACGTCTGCCTAGATATTATATAGAAGGCTTGAAAAAGCTATTGAAACGCCAAGGGATACCCTTCAAACAGACCGCCCGAAAAGCTAAGTTTTATGATAGGATCTGGAACGTTCCCGGAACTCAGCGTAAATTGCCCAATGGGAGAATGGAAGCAATCGGGCTTGGATACGTTCGGTCCAAGAAACGAGAACTACTCCGCGACTGCTATGTTGTGCATAACTTTGATGAAGAAGGGGATGCTCAATGGGAAGATGCTAACCCTGAGCCAGAAAAAGTCCCCGACGTAAAAATGCCCAGTCCGTCGTTCGAAGAACAAATGGACAAGCTTATAAGGGAAGCTAGTCAAAAAGTTTGAGACGACCACAACCGCGAAATGGCCATCTACGAGAAAGCCAGGATGCAACGCCTCCTCCAACAGGCTGTGAAAGACGAAAATGCCGCTCCCTGTCAACCTGTTGTAAAAAAGGCCCGACGCAGAGGCAAAAACAAGTCAAAAAGCGGAAAAGGCATTCAGCAACGACAAAGCGGGACCAAGAAGCCACGCAGTCGGGAATCGAGCGGTCATGATCTATCCCTTATGAAGAAGATGGGTCGAGCGTACTCTTTTCCTCGAGACAAGACAAAGAAGATACTTGACCTCGCTATAAAACATCAAATGCTTACACTGCCGGAGTCTAAACACCCTGAGCAAGCAGGTGAAGTCTTTCACCCAAACTATTGCGCTTATCACCGAATAATAGGCCATCCTCTCGAAGATTGCTTCACCTTCAAGAACTGGGTCGAAGATCAGTATCAGCTCGGCAAGTTCGCTCTATCCGACAGTTGGAAGGTAACGCCACCGCAGAAGCATGAACCCAAAGCTGCGAGAATAGAACCAGATCCACATTGGTCTTCGAAGCGAGCTCGTACTTGTCATATGATAACAATATCAAAAGAAGAGCCCGAGGGTATGGATGATCTTCCCTGGTGCTTCGAAAACAGCGATGACGAGGTGATCTCAGAATTTCCACCAGCACCGAAAGAGCTGGAAGATGGAATACACACCACTGCAGATAACCTCAAGAAAATTGAGTTGGGGACGGCGACCGACCCGCGACCGACATTCGTTAGTGAGCTGTTGTCTGAAGGAAAAGTGGCTTCATTAAAAGACGTGCTTATGCAGTATAAAGATTACTTTGCATGGAACTATTCCGAAATGCCAGGACTAGATCCAGAAATTGCTGTGCATAAATTGGCGATATCCCCGGACGTTAAACCAATCAAACAAGCACCGAGAAGAATGCGGCTCGAGCTTGAGATGAGTATCAACGCCGAGGTCAAGAAATTAATCGACTCTGGCTTCATCCAAGAAGTTCAGTATCCCGATTGGATCGCCAACATCGTCCCGGTGATGAAGAAAAATGGGACGGTGCGCATATGTGTAGACTTTCGGGATCTCAATAAAGCCTGCCCGAAGGACGATTTCCCATTGCCAGTCACCGAGCTGATGATAGATAACACGTCCACTCATGAGGTTTTCTCCTTCATGGACGGCTCATCAGGATATAATCAGATAAAGATGCATCCCGAAGACCAGAAGCACACCGCTTTCCGGACCCCTTTGGGTATATTCTGCTACAAGGTGATGCCCTTCGGTCTAAAGAACACCGGTGCCACCTATCAAAGGGCCATGACAAAGATCTTCGATGACCTTATACATGAAATCGTCGAATGCTATATCGATGACCTCGTGGTTAAGAGCAAATCATACGAGGAGCATTTAGAGCATTTGAAGACCGTATTTCAACGCCTTCGACAATACAACTTGAATATGAACCCTCTCAAGTGCGCATTCGGAGTTTCCTCGGGCAAATTCCTAGGATTCATCGTCCGACACCGAGGTATCGAGATAGATCCATCAAAGATCAAGGCGATCATGGAAATGCCTCCGCCAAGGACTCTCAAGCAATTACGGTCTCTCCAAGGGAAGCTCGCGTACATCTGGCGATTTATAGCCAACCTTTCAGGCAAGTGCCGCCCTTACAGTCACCTGATGAAGAAGGGAACCTCTTTCGTTTGGGATCACAAATGCCAGAGCGCGCTGGAAGAAATCAAGCAATACCTGCAGAATCCGCCAGTGTTGGCTGCTCCGGTCAAGGGAAAGCCTCTCATTCTTTATACAACCGCTCTCGAAGGTTCCTTAGGCGCATTATGGGCACAAGAGAACGACCAAGGGAAAGAAAGAGCTCTTTATTACTTAAGTCGAGTTCTCCTGGGGGTAGAAAGCAACTACTCCCCCATCGAAAAACACTGCCTGGCGTTGATCTTCGCGATAACAAAGCTCAGGCACTATGCGTTGGCGCATGAAGTCCGTCTCATTTCGAAGGTGGACCCCCTTAAATATTTAATGTCGAAGGCCATATTGACAGGGAGGCTCGCTAAATGGGCCTTGCTTTTAATGGAGTTTTCGATAACCTATCAGCCTCTTAAGGCAGCGAAAGGCCAGGCCATCGCCGACTTCCTCGCTAAGCATCCGATACCGGCCGATTCCCCTTTGAATTGCGAACTGCCAGACGAATATGCGTTTGATGCGATCGACGGTAGTGATACCCGATGGGAACTCTATTTTGATGGAGCGTCTTCCATGAAGAAGCGCAAACAAAGCACCCCCATAATCAAATCAGGGGTAGGCCTCATCTTCGTAACTCCACAAGGAGGGATAATGTGCTTCGCTTTCTCCTTAACAGAGCCGAGGACGAACAATGATGCCGAATATGAAGCATTGATAGCATGCCTCGAGATCGCCATCGACATGGGAATTGAAGACCTCCTCATATAGGGAGATTCTCAACTGGTCGTCAGTCAAGTAAATGGCAACTACCAAACGTGCAAACCCGAACTGGTGAAATATGGCGAGAGAGTACAGCAACTGCTGACTCAAATTCCCTCCTATATGCTGGAAAGCATACCGCGTGCAGAAAATAGCAAGGCGGACGCGTTAGCCAAGCTCGCTAAAGAATTGGCCGACGAAAACCTCGATGACGTAAGAATCGTGGTACAAAGCCGTCGGGTGCTTGCCCCAGCGGAAATATCTCTGGAATCATCCGAAGAAAAGGGAGTGACTGAGCAAATGGCTATGCAAATAAAAGACCAGGAAAAGGCTGAGGATTGAAGAGAAGTCTTTATAGACTACTTCAAATCCCGCCGAACGCCTGAAGATGCGTCCTCAAGACATCAGCTCATGAAACGAGCTCTGTCTTTCGCCTTCGTCAATGATACTCTGTACAAGAGGTCGTTTGATTCTCTGTAGTTAAGATGCCTGGGACCTAACGAAGCAAGAAGAGTCGTCCAAGAAGTTCACGACGGACTCTGCGATTCTCACCAAGCAGGCCCGAAGATGAAGTTGAAGATTAAACGGATGGGCTACTATTGGCCCACGATGATTCAGGACTGTCTCGAATATGCGAAGCAATGCCACTCATGCCAGATTCATGGGGACTTTATCCATCAGCACCCAAATCCTCTACATCCAACAGTGGCCAGCTGGTCGTTCGAAATGTAGGGGACTGACGTAATCGGCCCCATTGAACCGACATCGTCCAGAGGACTTCGTTTCATTTTGGCGACAACCGATTACTTCTCCAAATGGGCAGAAGCAATACCGCTGAGGGAAGTGAAGACGGAGAATATCCTCCATTTCTTCAAGACGCACGTCATTTATCGATTTGGAACTCCGTGACGGATCATCTCCGATAACGGGCCAGCCTACAGAAGCCACAAGATCAGCAGCTTCGCACAACAACACAACATAGACTGGAGATATTCCTCAGTTTATAATCCCCGAGCTAACGGTCTAGCTGAGGCTTTCAACAAGACCTTGACGAAGATCGTAAAGAAGACGGTGTCCCGAAATAAGAAGGACTGGCACGAGAGACTGCAAGAAGCTCTCTGAGCGTATCGAACTACGTTCAAGACGGCCACGAACACAACGCCGTACGCGTTGGTATTCGGTACAGAAGCGGTACACCCCTCGAAATAGAATTACCCTCTCTACGAGTGGCAGTCCACTGCGAGCTGACGGACGAAGAATATGCTCACCTTCGGCTTGAGGAGCTTGATGCCCTTGATGAAACCCGGCTTATAGTGCAGCAAAATCTGGAGTCTTATAAAGCAAAGATGACGCGCTCATATGAAAGATTGACCAGGCCGAGGACATTCCGCCAAGGCGAACTCGTGCTAGTGGTCAAAAGACCTATGATCCCCAATCGCGCCAAGCGGGAAAAATTCGAGCCGAACTATGAAGGCCCGTACATCATAGACAAGGTCTACCAGGGTGGAGCCTATCTACTCATGGATATGCACGGTGAAAGGCCTTTCAGGCCAATAAACGGTCGCTTCCTAAAGAAATACTACGCTTAATGAGTCACAGCCTAGGTCAATGATAGATGACGACGACTATATCCGCTCGCTATCTTCCTAAGCCCAAACTCTATAAGTAGTAGCCGGCCTTCTTCAACAACGGACCGAAACGTCCTTAAACTAATGATGGACCACTACGTCCTAAAACTAGCTGTTGACCGAGATGTCGATAAACTATGGTGGATTGCAGCATCCTAAAGCTGATACAAAAAAAAAGAAAAAAGAAAAGAAAACGGTATGTCCATAAGCAAAAAGGGCACGGATGAAAACCCGAAAGGGCTCCGTGAGTAAAAACAGCAGGGCTACCGGCGAGTGCTTGTGAAAACCCGAAAGGGCGCAACCTCGTTAATAAAAAAGAATTAAAAAAATATAAAAAAAAAAGAAGACGGTATGTCCATAAGCAAAATGGGCACGGATGAAAACCCGAAAAGGCTCCGTGAGTAAAAACAGCAAGGCTACCGGCGAGTGTTTGTGAAAACCCGAAAGGACGCGACCTCGTTAGAAAAAAGAATAGAAAGAATAGAAAAAAAGAGAAAACGGTATGTCCATAAGCAAAATGGGCACGGATGAAAACCCGAAAGGGCTACCGGCGAGTGTTTGTAAAAACCCGAAAGGGCGCAACCTCGTTAAAAGACACTTACAGGGTCCTCTCGACCTTGTAAGGAGAAACCACCCACGTAAGATCCTTACGACTCACAAGGGAGCAACACACTTAGGGGTCCTCACGATTCCTAAGGAGAAATTACACTTGCGAGATCCTCACGACTCGTAAGGAGAGCTCTCTTATGGGACCCTCACGGCTCATAAGATTTGAAAGTCTTAAGTTACAGAGACCTGAACCTGTTCTTAAGCAACCCCCACAACTTTCGATATTGCCCTACAAGTGGCTCAATACTGACCCTTGTATACAATCCACGGGCGCGAATAAACATTTCCCCAGCAAAATCCCACCCGTGACTAGGGATATGTCCATATAGTGAACAACCCTTGTAAGTCCTCTCGACATATAAGGAGAAAGCACTCTTGTAGGATCCTTACGACTTATAAGAGAACATACACTTAGGGATCCCCACGATTCCTAAGGAGAAAACACACCTACGAGATCCTCACGACTTGTAGGGAGAAATACCTTTGTGAGACCCTTACGGCTCATGAAGTCAAAAGCCTTAGTCGACAGGATCCTAACCCTGTTTACTAAGCCACCTTTGTTCAACATCGACAGAGGCAAATGATGATTCGCTCCAGGCAACATCCCAGTTGTAGCGGTGTTGATGCCGAAATCGGTGTCTAATTCCAGGCTTACAGTGAAAAGCCAGCGAGCCACACATGCATACGAAATAGCCGAAATGATGGGGCAACTTGCAACAAAATCAGCAAGTAAAAATGTATGCATGCAAAATAGCCGAAATGATTGGGCAACTCGCAATAAAAAGCAGCGATGTGAAAATAAAATAAATAGCCGAAATGATTGGGCAACTCGTAATAAAAAACAGCGAGTAAAAATAAAATAAATAGCCGAAATGATTGGGCGCCGCGAAAAATAGCCGAAATGATTGGGCAATCGCAACTTTCGCGATATAAAAGCTGAAATGATAGAGCATCGCGGAAAGAAATAAAAAAAATAATATATATAATGAAATTTATGCTCTACAGGCGATATCATAACAATCCCTGTATACGATCTAGGGGCACAAACAAAGAAGGAAACACACCTTCCCTCCCCATGCTCCATCAGAAAACGGAGCCAAGTCTTGACGACAAGTCATATAAAGCCTGAAAGACAACCGGAGATCATCTCGCACCAGTGCGGAGTGGTCACCACCTCGACGTTCGTCTCGATACAGCAGACGCAACATCACCAAAAGGAGCCACGGCAAAATCCCTAGTTCCAAACCTCGACGGTTCACCAGCAACCTAGAGACAACCGCGACATTCGTCTCGATATAGCGGACGCAATGACAGCAAACGAAGCGAAGGCCAAATTCCTAGCTTCAGGGTCTTGACGGTAACTCATATAAAACCTGAAAGACCATCGGAGATCATTTCACACCAGCGCGGAGTGGTCACCACCTCGACGTTCGTCTCGATACAGCAGACGAGATGTCACCCCAGCGTTCTTCCTCTAGCAGGATTCAGACGCGACAATCAAATAACGGAGCCACGGCAAAATCCCTAGTTCCAAATCTCGACGGTTCACCAACAACCTAGAGACAACCGCGACATTCGTCTCGATATAGCGGACGCAATGCCAGCAAACGAAGCGAAGGCCAAATTCCTAGCTTCAGGGTCTTGACGGCAACTCATATAAAACCTGAAAGACTATCGGAGATCATCTCACACCAGCGCGGAGCGGTTATGACTCATCGGAGCTCTCCAAAATGAGCCTAACCTCAAGTAAAAAGCGGCATGGCAAAATTCCTAACTCTTGCTCTTCCGACGGTCAAACTGCCTAGGAGGATTGCTTGAAAACGTCTTGTCCAGCCCCCGAAGGGATCAGAGACACGACAGTCGCAAGGCTACTCGAACAGCAAGATTGCCTATCGAGAAATACATCAGCCAACGCGACGGTACGACGGACAAAACCCTAAGTACCACAGACCCTAACGGACCTCTGTCGTAAAGAGCAGAGGTTAACTGTGACGTTAGGATATTCTTGCGAGAACTGCTCGATTCGTCTCGACTCGTGAGGAAATTAGTGTCTTTGCGAGAACTTCTCGATTCGTCTCAACTTGTGAGATAAAGCCTTAGGCGGCAGGGATTAAAAAAACCTGTTTCCTAAGCACTGGGACCCTGCGAGTCAATCCAAAATGGACTCTTGCATACTATTCACGGGTCACACTCTCCAAAGTCGAATCTCGACAAGGAGGGAAACAACCGCTTACGGGTCCTCTCGACTCGTAAGAGGGAAAATTCTCTTATAAGATCCTTACGACTTATAAGAGAAAACGTACTTATGAATCCTCACGATTCCTAAGGAGAAAATACACCTACGAGATCTTCTCGGTCCGTAGGGAGAAAAGTCTTTGTGAGACCCTCACGGCTCATGAAGTTGAAAAGTCTTAGGCAGCATATCTGAATCTGCGTCCTAAGCCATCATTACCTCTTGAAGAAGCCAATACAGGATGCTCGTCCTATCATCCGTCAACCATGTTTACTAAGGTAACATGCTGATAATAAAAGAAGGGAGAAAGCATAGAGATAACACAAGACATTGCAGAAAAAAATGTGTATATCTTTATTCATGAATTCAATTAAGTACAAGGTGAATCGTATAAAAGAATAAAGAATGTATACATATTATTCAAAGATTACAAGTGTATAATTGATACAAAAGCAGCTACTGAGAAGGAAGTGTCTTAAGTAGACCCATCAACTGCTCTCGCATTTCCTTCAGCGCCTTCTCATGATCAGCCGCCGCGGCCAGCTCCTCTTCAACTTGAGCCCTTTGTTGCAAGCACGATGAAATCGTCTCATCAATTTCCCACCGGGCAGCTTCACTACTTTGCCTAACCCGCTTGCTAGAGTCAAGCTTCTGTCTCAATACAAGCCCGTCCGAAATTAATTGCTGTAAAGTGTCAAAGACGGCTTTCAGTTGTGCGGCGTTCGCTTCAACCTGGGCAAGCAATTGGACAGACTCAGCGGAAGCCTCCTCGCATTCCTTCTGCCTTAAATTCGCTTCCTATTCAAAATGGCGGAGGAAAGATGCACTCTGCTCGATCCATGCAGCCCGTTGAGTACTCGCGGCCAAAATCTCGGGGGCAGGACGCATAAGCTCCAGCTGATGCAGGCGGGCATCGATCTCCCTGCAGTGATTGACCCAAGACTCGACGACGCCTTCATTATGAAAATTTACAAGTGTCGCCAGCATCGGATTAACCTCCGCAGCGAAATCTGCGGCAGATGGGGAAGCTTCTGCGTCAAGCTCTTCGATGCATCTGCTCAACATACTCAAACTCATCGCAGCACCCTTTGAGGATGGACGTCTGGAGAATGGGCCTGCCGGCATCATGATGCGAGACTCGAAAGGAGCCGGAGCCGGAGCTGCAGAACAAAACACAATCAAATGACGATTCAAAGAAATATAAGAAAGTCATCAATGATGGAGTCTACTATACCAGCCGCAGGAGGAGGCAAAGCCGGGAGGACCGGTGGCGCGGCTGATCTTACATCTCCTCCTTCGATCTGTAGCACTGCAATCAGGGCAAGGAAGAATCAGAAATAATTCCATTATTAAAAAAAGAAAGGGCATTAATTGAAAACTATACTCACCAGCGCCACTGGAGGAAGCAAGCTCCAACGGGAAGGAGAAGTGTGGGTGCAACACCTGGTAGAGGTGATCAAAAAGCATTCCTGCGAAAACGCAATAGTACAACATCAGTACACGAATTATACGGCCGAGAGATAAGACTAATGGGTTACAAATCCATACCTTCCAGCATTTGCGATGGTGCGAGAGAAGGTAGAGAGGTGGCCACCGTCAAAGCAGTAACTGACGGCGCTCCCTCGAGCAAAGGGGCATCAGCACTGGCCGCACCTACGTTAGAAACAAGATAAGCCCTGTCAGGAAAGGTTGCATAATAAAAAAAAACGGTAACCCAAAATTTACCTGATGAGTCGCCGGCCGAAACGACGGCGTCTCCCTCCTCCATCGGCATAGGTGCACCTCCCGTTGCCTCATCACCAGATTCTACGGGAGCCGTCGTTGTGCTCGCAAGGCCAGGAGACGGCAAAGGACCGTAGGCGGGGAGAGCAATGATCGGAATGGTGCCCGACTCTTGAGAAAGAGCGGCCGTCTCGCCCTCAACAATCATGCCCGTTTCGCCCGCTACCCCCTCGGGCTCGGCGGTCGCAACCGTCTCCTCCACCGTTGCCATGGGTTCATCGATCGCAGCCGCCCCATCCGCCGCTGCCCCAGGCTTGGTTGTAACAGCCGACTCACCTGCCGCCCCCTCGGGCTCGGCATCGGCAACCTTCTCGGGCATAGTAAGCGTAACTGTCTCGTCAGCCATTAGCTCGGACCCGGCGACTACAGTTGCACCGCCTACCGTCGTCTCGGGGTCAGCTGCTACCTTTTCCACCGTCCCCTCAGGCTCGACGGTTTCCGCCGCTCCTTCAGTTGGACTTGGCCCTGCAGGACAAGATGTGTAAGAACCAATAATTTTACAACTTTTGCAACAAAGTCTCGAAAAACACACTACCTGAGGTGGATTGATCGTTGGCCTCCCGAGCTACACGCGCCGCCTGTCTATGAGCAGTAGACAAGGCGACCGGGGGCTCCTCGGAAGGAGAAGCAGCGGGAATAACGGCGCTTGGGCCCGCTTCTATGGCCAAAGCAGCTCTACACTCCTTCGCTGCGCGCCTCAAGCGTTTCCTCTCCTCCCGGGTCGTCACGACGGACCTCTTGGAAGCCTCCTTCAGCAAGGCGTCGTCGTCCGCGTTTAGAGTTGCCTCCAGGGCCTTCAAGGCATCCATCATCGGCTTTTTGAGTCGGGTCTCTTGCGGCAATTCTGAAGAGGCCGGAACATTGGTAGCTGGCCCAGGGAGAATCCCCGCATCGGCTTGCGCAGTAGATCCCGCGGCCCCTGCAAAGAGACAAAGAAAAGATTAGATTGGCCATAAAAAGGAGAATAAAGACTCAGTGAGTCGAGACGTACTAACGCCCGATAAAGCGCGTTTCCTTTCCTCCTCCTCGAAGGTTTTGAGGGAAGCAGCGATGGCTTCTTCAGTAGAAATGCCTGTTTAAAAAAAAGCATTAGTCAAAGACAATAATAAAAGTACGATGAAATGACGAAGAATACGACTAGTGATTACCTGATTGCGCAAGTTTAGCCAACCACGCTTCGAGCCTTGTTGATCGCTCAGAAGCCGTGATGGCAGCCGCCAGATCGGTGTCTGCTGGCTCTACAAAGAAACCCTCGTTGCTTCCGTACTCGCTTAGGCCTTCGGTGAGAGGGGCCTGAGGCTCTAAGCCAAGGACAGCGTCAAGAGAAAGAACATACTTCTTTTTCCTCTTCTGCGCGCGAACCCCGGTCGCTGCCAAAATCAGCTTACGCTTCGCAGGCACCTTGGGACGGCGGGTCCCGATGTCCGAGCCCACGCCGGACTCCGGCGAGACCACATTCACCGTCTCCACCGGAACACGGGACGCTGGGGGCACGTCCACGGTATCACGAGGCAACCCGCGCGGAGGGCTCAACACGCGCGGTGGCTCAGCTCCAGCATCTCTTAGCGGAGAAACGACAGGAATCCTTGGCCTCAGGGGAGCTTTGCGGTCGCTGCCAGGGGGCGCACCCTTGCGGTCAACCAACAACCGCTTCTCTTCCCGGATGACGGCACCCATCGCGTGCGTGTACCAAGCCACGTACACATGGAGGGCCCGGGGGACGCAGCTCGGCTCGCTGATAAAGAAGTGGTAGCCCGTGTTCAGCCGCATAAAATGGTGCAGCGCGCTCCGTATCCCCTCCCTGGTGGCCGCGGGCACTTCCAAAAACACCTCCAGTGGGACCCCCTAGTTATAGCTTGATTGTTGGGCGAACCGATGGGGGTTGTACCTCATGAACAGCGCCATGTCATTTTGCCTGAACACCAGGAAGCCCGGCCGGATGGAGTATAAGTGAAGAATCTCCCGGGCTTTCAATACGGAGGCCCCGTCCTTGAAACCATCACGCAGCGCCAACACCGCCTTGGAGGTCTCCGGGCCGATGGTCATGACTTTGTCCATGAAAGAAATCCTCGCTCCGACCATGTGCGGACGAAGAAGCAACCCCCTAGCCTCCCGCGGAGACGGATTCACAATCGAGGCGCCAATCAGCCGCGTAACTCTTGGGAGTCTGCATTTCTCGAAAAACGAGGAACTCTTATGAATGCCAAATACCCCGAGCACATGCATTTCCATCCACGAAGTGAAGTAGTGCATCGGGAAATTGGCAGGTTGCACCCCAGGTTCATTTACGTCCGCCGCCACGCTGAGTCCATGGTATAGGTGAGCCAGCCCGGTGATTCCGATCGACAATTGTATGCCAGCCACCATCCGATGCGCTGGGTAGAAAACGGATGGCCTCATGTAGCGCGGGTGCATGGGGAGCGCGAACCAGCACATCCATAATCCCAGAAACCCGAGAAAGAAGGTCTCCTCATAGATGCTCGGGGCGGCGATTTCCGATAAGGGCATGATGGCGGCATCGGGGAGATAGAAACCCTTTTGATCGTCTTCCAGTACTGGTCGACGATCTAAGCCAAAGCCGAAGGAGTCGTCGAGCTTGGCGAACTTCTCGCTCCGCTGCGATAGAATCTCCAGTCGAAGAAAGCGGGCGATAAAATTTGCAAAACTAACTCCCCAGATTCCCGATTCCAAATAGAGACCTTCATACATATTCAGTACCTTCACCAGGCTCGGAAACTGGTGCTGAATAGCATTCTCCGGCGTTAGGCCCATTACCAGCGGTTTGGTGGCGAAGACATACTCGTCAGGAGGAAGTAACTCCTCATAGTGCTCCCCCTGCCGGCAGGCCGGAAATCTCTGCAAATTCTTCCAGGGGGATGGAGACTTCCCTGTCCGTCAGAAGAAAAGTATGGGCGGGGGTGTTCCATTACTCCGCAAAGGCCTTAACCCACCACGTCGGAGGAATAGGGTACTCGAACAGTGAGGCGTAGACTGCAGGGTACAGACCAATCTTCATCAAATGCGTCTTCTTCGCTGACAGGATATACCTAGCCCACTGCAAATACCCGGCCGATTGTCGGGGGGTCAATCCGATGTTATAAGGTTGTCCCCAAGGGCATGCCTCACCCTGGCATATGCGCCGCCCCAAAATGTCCAGGGCTGCCGGCGGCTGCACGGGAATGGCAGCAATCGAAGGCTGGAGGAGATCCTCCGAATTCCAGTTCACGACCTCAACGGCATACTTCACCGGGGGTGCATCCGCATATGGGATCGACGAGATTGGCTCTGACGGCGTCGCGCAAGAAAAGTTTCGGCGACCCTTGATGATTTCACTGTACCATCTGCCCCATAGGTGAAGGCTCTTATATTCAGGATCGTGATCCTTAATGAGGGCGAGAACCTCCCGGTCCACTGGAGCCGCAGGAAATCCTCCTTCTGAGCGGAAGAACGGGAATGACAGATCATCAGACATGTTGCCTGCAAAGAAAAACGAAATTCAGCTGTCAGTGTCATAATTTAATTTTAAAAGCCTGACGCTTGATACTTTAAAAATTTGTACCACACTGCAATGCAATGGAGAGGGGACCAAAGAAGGACCCACAAAATCCACATGACAATGCATCAATTAATAGGACAGCCTCATCATTGGATGAGACTGTCAACTAATGAGGAGATCCTCAAAAGAATATTCTCATTAAATGAGAAATCCCTAGAGACAAGGAGAAAAACTCCCCTTTCAGAGCAAAGCTCTGTCACAGAGTGACACTTGTCAAACTCTGGTCTTAAGGGAATAAAATTCCTTAAAGAGCCTAGCTCTGTAATAATGATGGAAAAATCCATCAAAGGAAAATTAATTTCTAAAATTAAAATCTGGGATCTTAAAGATCCATGAAAACTCTTAAGAGTTCTTCATTTTTAGATCAAAAGATCTATACTTTATTCATGAGCAAAGCTCTGTGCATAGGTTAAGAAACCCTGAAACAAATTCTTGAGAGCAAAGCTCTGTTTGTGAAACCCGAAAGGGGATTTCTTTAGATCAAAAGATCTATAAGAGCAAGACTCTATTGATTAAAATTAATTTAATTTAAGTTAATATTTTACCTAAAAATATTCTAAAAGTTCTAACTTTGAAGATGAGAGCAAGGCTCTGAAGTTCTTGAAAACGAGAGCAAGGCTTTGACAATATAAATCTTGAGAAGATGATAAACATCTGAGGAGGACCAAGGCGCTTAAGCGGCCCTTCAACTCCTGAGTTGATCTGACGGTTGGGATCTTGCCACCGCTGCACTCGCGTGTGCGCCACGTGAGCGCAACGGTGGGGGGGCATTTGTTTCCCCCAATCAGAGCAAAGCTCTGTTTGAATTTCAAAAATTCAAAAATTGAAGCTACGCTTCAGATTCCTTGTGCTGTGCGCAACGCGCCACGTGTCAAAAGCAGACACGCCAGCGCTGCGCCCAAGACAGCGCACCTAATCAGAGCAAGGCTCTGTTTTAAAATAAAAATAAAGGAAGCAACGCTTCAGATAACTTGCGCTCTGCGCTGCGCGACACGTGTCAGCGCAGTTGCGCTGCGCTCTGCGCTGCGCGACACGTGTCAGCGCAGTTGCGCTGCGCTCTGCGCTGCGCGACACGTGTCAAGCGCAGGTGCGCTTGCGCTAACTGTGCCAGCACTAAATCAGAATTAAAATTCTAGAAAGATCTTTTTAAATCTTATTAAAACAAGAAGATTATCTTCTGTAAAACAGAGGCCTTAGGATCAAAGATCCAACGGTGGAGAAATATCCCCAAATCAATCAGAGAAAGATCTCTGTAACTAACCTAACAAACTAATTGGCCCTATATAAAGGCCTCTAGACTCCAAATTTCAGATATACAGAGAACTCCTCTAAAAACTTTGAGAAGAACTCGAAGAGAAAAAAGGTAAACCTTTGAAAAAAGAAGAACTTCTTCTAAAAAGATCAATGATCTAAGAACAAAATCAAGATCTTCCATAAAAAAGAAAGAAAAAGATCAAAAAAAAGATCCAATCATAAAAAAAAAAAAAGTAATTTACTTCATTTGATCTTTTGATCTATATAAAGGCACAGCCTTTTGATGAACCATCAGTTCTTGAATCTTGAGGCAGAACCTCTAAAAAAGATTCTTTTCTTTGATCTAAATTAGATCAAGATGCGCTCTGCGCTACTGTACGGTGCCTTGCACTCTTGATTTGCGCTGTTGCGCTCCTTGGACTGGCTCAAGTCACCAGAGAGCGCCGCGTGTCAATCTGCGTTTTGCGCTCCTAAATACAGAGCGCTGCGCTCTTGTATTGGCGCACTACACGAGTGTCAGCAGCGCACTAGCGCGGCGCACTGGCGCAGCGCACCGCGCTAACAGACTTGCGCTCATCAGAGTGTGACACGTGTCACCTCCACATGCGCTGGCGCCTTGCGCTCATTAATTGGCGCAGAGAGCCTGACAGGCCACGTGGCGCACTGTCAGACCATTAAATGCTCTGCATTATTAAAAAGGGACAGAGCCCAATTAAAAGATCTAAACAGACCAAAACAAATGCTATGCATTATTAAAAAGGGGCAGAGCCCAATTAAAAGGCCTAACAGGCCTAATCTAAATGTTGTGCATTTAATTAAAGAGCTAAATGCTGTGCATTATTTAAAAAGGAGCAGAGCCCAAGCAAAGGCCTAAACAGGCCAATCATGAAAAAAATATTTTCAAATGGACTTAACCCAATTCTGGCCATAAGTCCTCAAATTAAATTGAACTGAACACAACTGCTCTCCCAAATCAATTTACACCCGGTTCAAGGGTACATCTCTGAACTCCTCTGATATCTGTCGTTGTAATCCTTCAACGTCGTCAGAAAGGTGACGGGTCCCGACAACCATACATTGCTACGGACTGTGGGGTCTCTACACTCATAGACCGAAATGTCATTAAACTAATATTCGTCCCCAAAATGAGAATGTTAGACCGAAATGTCATTAAACTAATATTCGTCCCCAAAATGGGAATGTTGGACCGAAATGTTATTAAACTAATATTCGTCCCCAAAATGGGAATGTTGGACCACCATGTCCCTAAACTGGAAATCGACCGCAATGTTATTAAACTAAACAACATAGCCCCCAAATGCTCTTTAGTTGAATCTAAACGATCCCGTTAAGTTGATCTTAGTCTAAAATTAGACTAACGTATCCTTAACAAACGTTTAAGTTGATCTTAGCCTCAAAAATGGCTAACGTATCCTTAAACCAAAACCCCAAACCCAAATCTAAGAAAATACGGATTTGGACCAATCCACGTCCTACGGGCGACGACATAAATTTGTCTCCGTATACAATCCACTGGCAACCACAAACAAAACAAACACCCACGACACGAAGTGACCATGTAAAGAAGGAGAAAGTTGTTACCGCGACGCGGTAGCGTAATTAACTGCAGGGGCTTGTGCCTGCAGGGAAGAGCGTCCCCACAATCAAAAACCCCTCGAACGAGGGGGAATCTGACGAAGTCTGCTACATCGGCCGCGTCCGTTTAAACCTTCGATACACGGTACCATAAATCAACTTGACATCTTCGGAGAGGTGGACGGATAAAAACCAAATAGCATCTGCCCCGAATCTCAGGCAAGACGTTCTCTCATCGCGCCGTCCTTCGGAGGGGAACAAGAGGGATTTTTATAGGTGTTTGGTGGTAAAGGGGTCACGGGTTTGTCTTGGATTAATTAAAATTATTTAAAATATTAAGGAGAGCGTGTTTCAATAACCCGCCCTCTCCTTTTTAAATATGAGGGCGGGTTCTTGTAACCCGCTACAAATTCTATTTGACAATAGGTCAGAGTCACGGCCTATTGGGTTAAGAGTCACGGGCTATTTACATTCCTTATTTTTAATTTAGAGGGCGGGTTTTAGGAACCCGCTATCTCCTTTTTAAATGAGAGGGCGGGTTCTTGTAACCCGCTATTCCCGTATGACAAATTCAATTTGACAATACAATGGGTCAGAGTCATGGGAGTCACGGGCTATTTACATTCCTTAATTTTAATTTAGAAAACGGGTTTTAGGATCCCGCTGTCATAAAATTATTGAAGGGGCGTGTTCTAAGAACCCGCCCTCATCTTTGCAAATTAGCTTGGGTTCAGAGAATAAATTTGACAACAAATTACTATAAAAAAGACAAAAGTATGATATGACAACACATAATTTTTGAACAAAAGAGATTTGACAACACAATATGATTTAAGAAAAAAACAAAAGATTTGACAACACATGACATTATGAAAAAACATGAGATGAGGGCGGGTTCTTGGAACCCGCTGGCATAAAATTATTGAAGAGGGCGCGTTCTAAGAACGCTCCCTCTTCTTTACAAAATAACATGACAACACATAATTTTTGAACAGAAGAGATTTGACAACACAATATGATTTAAGAAAAAAACAAAAGATTTGACAAAAAAACAGAAGAGATGAGGGCGGGTTCTTAGAACCCGCTGGCATAAAATTATTGAAGGGGGCGCGTTTTAAGAACCCGCCCTCTTCTTTGCAAAATGACATGACAACACATAATTTTTGAACAGAAGAGATTTGACAACACAATATGATTTAAGAAAAAATTAAAAGATTTGACAACACACGACATTATGAAAAAACAGAAGAGATGAGGGCGAGTTCTTAGAACCCGCTGGTATAAAATTATTGAAGGGGGCACGTTCTAAGAACTCGTCCTCTTCTTTGCAAAATGACATGACAACACATAATTTTTAAACAGAAGAGATTTGACAACACAATATGATTTAAGGGAAAAAAAAAGATTTTACAACACACGGTATTATGAAAAAACAGAAGAGATGGGGGCGGGTTCTTGAAACCCGCTGGTATAAAATTATTAAAGGGGGCGCGTTCTAAGAACCCGCCCTCTTCTTTGCAAAATGACATGACAACACATAATTTTTAAACAGAAGAGATTTGACAACACAATATGATTTAAGAAAAAAAAAACAAAAGATTTTACAACACACAGCATTATGAAAAAACAGAAGAGATGGGGGCGGGTTCTTGAAACCCGCTGGTATAAAATTATTGAAGGGGGCGCGTTCTAAGAACCCGTCCTCTTCTTTGCAAAATGACATGACAACACATAATTTTTAAACAGAAAAGATTTGACAACACAATGTTTTAGGAAAAAACAGAAGCGTTCTGTGGGCAAAGATGAGGGCAGGTTCTTAGAACACACCCTCCTTTCCTTATAAAACCCTACCCTCTTCACTCTGATTTTGACTATCTTTATTTCACTATCTCTATCCGAATTCCCTTCTAAACCCACCAACTTTCTCAATCTTTCAGTAATTGTAATATCAAAATAATTTCAATGGAGAATCAACCATTTGACAAATCACTACTCGTAAATCAAAACGAACATAGATCCTTCAGTATATTATACGGGGAGGAAAGATTCAAAACTTATTAAATTTGTTTTAATTCCCCATTTCTTTTAATTTTAATAGTTGAAAATAATGTGATTAAATTTTGCAGGGTGGAGATAATCTTACAGTCGTCAGTCATAGTTCTGACAAGTGGCAAGTTACTAATTATCATATAATCGAGCGGATTCGAAGAGCCGGATTTTATGAAACTTCACTGCTTCGTCATATCCAAATCGACCACAGTCTCGTTATCACTCTTTTTGAGCGTTGGAGAAAAGAGACCCACACTTTTCATCTTAGATGGGGTGAGGCCACTATCACACTCCAGAATATTGGCCTCTTACTTGGTTTACGGATGAATAGGCTTGGATTTGTCGGAGATAAAATTGTGGGTCCAGATACCGATCACCCATATTGGGATACATATACTGAGTCTGCTCTCGGACAGGTATAATTCGTAGTTTTTTTAATCAAAAGTTTAAGTATGTTACAGTGATATTAATTAACAATTATTTATAAAATTCAAGGACCAGGAGGCTATACTAAGGGGTATAAAATCAGTTTAAACTGGCTCAAAGATACATTTACTAATTTCCCTGATGAAGCTATCGATGATGTCTTGGATAGACATACGCGTGCCTACATTCTGTAAATGATCGGTTCTTGGTTGATGCCGGACCAATCGGTAACGCATGTCCATCTTTTATATCTTGGGTTTCTTATGGACTTTGATGAGTGTGGCCAGTATGCTTGGGGAGCAGGGGTCCTGACCTATCTTCACAAGGAACTAGATAAGGCATGTGTTCCAACGAAAAATAAAATTTGTGGCAGCATTACATTACTTCAGGTACTGTAACAGCCCTAAACTTTCTGTACAACTTTCTGTACGATTTTTCAAAAAATACAGAAAGGAGTATTGTTGCCTGAGCACAAGTTATAAATTTGTTTTGCTTTTTAATAGCAAGAAGGAGCTTATAGCTCATTGGTAGGACCTTGCACTGCCGAACCAAAAAACCAGAGTTCAAATCCCATCACCCATATTATTTTTAATATTATTTTCTTTTAAATTTTTAGAATCCTAAGGGTCTACACGTGCATAACTCCTAAAAAAACCACTTCACATGTAAAAGAAACTGTCCCAGGGGCGTAGACAAATCGCCAAGAGACACGTGGACCCTTGACTCGGTGCGACTCGGTCGACTCGGGCCGGCGGATCGGCCGACTCGGTCGACTCGGGCCGGCGGATCGGCCGACTCGGCCCGCTGCCGCCGGCCGAACTCGGTCAAAACCCGAGTTGGTATTCATGAAATTTCTGCCTCTTGGCCTCCCCATTACCCCTGTATACTTTACAAATCCTGCATCTTAACAGAGCCCTTTAAAATCTCAATAAATCCAATTTTTAATACAATTTAATACATTTTTTCTTCACACCCTTTCACCTACCCTAACCCTAGTTTTACCCTATAAATACCACCCCTAAACACACACCCCTCACTCACAAATTCTGTCTAAACTCTCAAGAAAACTCTCTACATTTTTGTGTACAAGTGGAGTTAGCGAAGGGCGAAATTCCGACGACGACCCTAGGAGCTTCCGGCGACGAAACGACGCAGGGCACCTCCTACGTCTTCCTCTCCCTCTTCTCTTAACTCTAAACCCGTAAGTCCCTCCTCCCTTTTCTATTCTCTATTCTTAAAATTTGTATTTCTAAAACCCGACGGAAGCAGAGTTAATCCGACTTCCGATTCGGTTTTCTTTAAAAATCACAATTTTCATTAAACACAACCATTCCAAACTCTTACATATTGACTATTAATCATTAACAAAACATGTTGAACTAGTTTCATAGCAAAACATTTCATTTTGTAACTTTTACCGCTCTTTTTCAGTAAAATACCATGTAGTTTAGTTTCGACTTTAAAACATCATTAATCTTGCTATACGTTTAATTAGATCACGAGGTAATGACCTACCTCCTCACAACACTCATATGAAACATAGTACAATACCTTTCAGGAATATAGAATACGGGAAAACGAAACTTTACATATAAATACCATTTACTATTAAAACCGTTTTCTACAAGATTTAGTATTTTTAAAAAATTTTGCAAAGCGCCGCTACAACCCATTTGGGGAACCCGACTGGGATGATGCGGATTATCGCACGTCTCTGAGCTTAGTAGTGCGAGATGCAGACCTCCGCAAGGAGCATTCGGTCTCGAAAAATTTGAAATACAAATATCTTAAGAAAATGAGATTTCTAGAAAATAATAAAAATTATTTATATATGTATATGTATGTATGTATGTATGTATGTATGTATGTATTATCAAAATACCTATTTTTGATATAATATAAATATTCGAACTTTTCTAAATCAAAAGGATCACTTTACATGAAAATACCATGAAATTCCATACAAGTTCAATATTACAATTAAATACCCTATATTATGAAAAATAGGTTTATTCACTAGAAATGTCACAAATATAAAATCTACAGCTATGAAAACTCTAAAGACGATAATTAAATACTTGAGGTGTATTTTATTAATTATACAAAATTATTTTTAAATAAAACCCCCTCAAGTTTTATAAATTTCAATAAGGACCCTAGTAAATTTAAGCGAGATCAATCTCTTGAGCCTCAAGGAGCCGGAGAAGTGGGTGCTTGCCTATTTAAGCTAGACAACTTACAACGGTGTTATCAACACGGTAATCGTCTTTGAAAAAAAACACAAATCCTGCCGCCTATGTGCAGCGGTTACCGATAACATCAAAACCTAATTCAGATTTTCAATTTCTTTTCTAATTGTTCTGACTCAGACTGAGTCTCATTATAAATAATTTGATTTGAATATGATTCAAGTACAATCTACAATACTACAATCCAATATGAATCCATGAATACATATATTCAATTTATTCAATCTGTATTGACCGAACCGAACCATGGATATACTTCTACATTCATGATTCTCCAGTTACACCCATTTACTGATATCATGGTTTCGGCAAGTCATCCAATTATACAATCTATATTACAAGACATTACAAGTTGCAATACAATACAAACAATACAACCAAGACATCGCGGGGTTTAAGGGGTAGATTGGTACGGAAAGTGTTAGAAGTGGCATGAGACTGCAACCATAAAACACCTAACCTGTATTCCTTTGTTGTTGTACCGTGGCATAAACGGTTCCTTGAGTTCCTGATACCTTAGTCTCCGGAGCAAGTGAGACTCCTCTTGTATACACTGGCATCCTTCTGTACCAAACTACAAATAACAGCGTTAACACTAAATACAACATTATAATAATATAATACAACTTTAAAAGTTACACACACACTCTCTCTCTTTCTGTCTTTTCTACTTCTTCCTTATCTTTGGGACTTACCGAGCGATTTGTTCGCTGACGACATTCTCTTTCTTTCTTCTTTGAATGTCGTCAGGTGTTTCGGACCTTCCAGAGATCGAGCCTAGCACTGAAGACTTACACCAGTTTATTGAAGATCCCGAGCTGTAGTTACACTTGTACACATTTCATTTTAGTACTTTCCATTTCTGTTATGCCATTATTTAAGCATTGCTTTCATTCAGATGTATTTACTTTTTCATGCATTGTACAAAAGAATGTTAATAAACAAAGTTGATGTTTCATTACATTTGTCTCTTGTGTACATTTCTTTTATATTGCTTAGATACGCTTAGCGTATTTACTTCAGAGTGAATACGTAGCGGCCAGTCGCGTCCTCTGCCCGTATACTGGGAAGCGGGGCTTGACAGGTTTTGTTGGTGGCCCATGCAGGTCAGAGCTGTGTGGTACACTATCATACAGTTCTATTCTGTGTGAACAACATAAGCAATATAACACAAGAACCAGCAACTAAAACATTCTTTACAACTCATGTTTCTTGAATCTTATCATTTCATATACTTTGAATCTGTCATAACCAAAAAATTTCATTCAAGATTTTGGATTCCCCAAACAACACCAGCACCAATGTCAACAACACACCACTACCACTCACACCTGCCGTCCCTGCTCCGCTCAACGAGCAAACGGTTCTGCTTGAGGCAATCCGCAGCCTCCTCGAGGGACAGCAGCAACAGACTGCTCTTTTAATGAACCGTCCAGAGGCAGAAGCATCTGGGGTGAAGCAATTCAGGGCTTTGCACCCCAAATAGTTCTCAGGAAAGGAGAGCCCACTGGAAGCTGAGGAATGGGCACAGAGTATCGAAGATGATCTGGCAGCAGCACAAGTGCCAGGAATAGCTTGGATTCGTGTTGCAAAATTACAGCTCACGGACAATGCACGGAACTGGTGGAAGGCGAAAGAAATCCGTCTTGAACCGAATGGAAGACTTTCTGCGACATGTTCGACGCTAAGTACTTCCCGGAGACTGCCAGGTTCGACATAGAACAGCAGTTCATTCATCTGCAATAAGGTTCGATGTGGACCAAGTCGGTAGATGAGTATGATACTGAATTCACCATGCTCAGTCAGTAAGATATGTCTCAATAAATTCAATTTTCAAAATATCACATACTACACAGCTAACACAAGACCGTAAGAGGTTTGCGGCCCATCTCATACCGACTGCTGAGATCAGAGCAAGAAAATTTCAGCAAGGATTGGACCCGGAAATCCAACCTGCTTTAGCTACAGGGGATTTCCCAACCCATGATTTGGCTTTGAAAGCTGCCTGAAGATACGATGCAGTGGTGAAGAAGAAGGGCAGACCTCAATCAGCAGGAGTGAAGTGCCCGGTCACTCAAATGGCAGGAGGAGCCTCTTCCATGCCATCGTTCGAACCCAGGAAACCTGAAGAACCCAATAACCAGCCAAGACCGGATTTCTGTTTTCATTGCAAGAGAGATGGACATTTGATAAAGGACCGTAAGCGCGCAAAAGGCCTGTGCCTAGTTTGTGGCGCGTCCAATCACAGAATTGAGACCTGTCCATATAGATACAACTCAGCTCACACACACACCAACTACCCACAGCGGCCAGCTATCCAAGCTCCTGCAGCTCGTCCTGCACTCCCAGCACCACCTCCACGTGGATTTCCTGCACAGCTAAATCGCCAATTCCATCAGGCACTGAGAAACATGCCTCGAGGACAGAGGAATGTGCCTCCAGCTAGGAGGAACATGCCACGGCGACAGGCTTACACCTTAGCAGCCGTAGAAGCCGAGACAGTTGACCAAGATAACACTAGTAAATCTCTTTCACATTTTTAAAACTCTTGCACCACCTTATTATTTTTCATACGCTGTCAGTACTTCAGTCACTAAACTTTCCTTGAATCTGTTACGCTTTCCTTTTACAAATTTCGAGGATGAAATTTTTATAAGGAGGATAGAATGTAACAGCCCTAAACTTTCTGTACAACTTTCTGTACAATTTTTCAAAAAATACAGAAAGGGGTCTTTTTGCCTGAGCACAAGTTATAAATTTGTTTTGCTTTTTAATAGCAAGAAAGAGCTTGTAGCTCATCGGTAGGACCTTGCACTGCTAAACCAAAGCACCAGAGTTCAAATCCCATCACCCACATTATTTTTAATATTGTTTTCTTTTAAATTTTTAGAATCCAAAGGGTCTACACGTGCATAACTCGTAAAAACCCTACTTCACATATAAAACAAACTGTCTCAGGGGGTAGACAAATCGCCAAGAGACACGTGGACCCCTGACTCGGTGCAACTCGGTCGACTCGGGCCGGCGGATCGCCCGACTCAGCCCGCCGCCGCCGGCCGAACTCGGTCAAAACCCGAGTTGGTCTTCATGAAATTTCTACCTCTTGGCCTCCCTATTACCCCAGTATACTTTACAAATCCTGCACCTTAACAGAGCCCTTTAAAATCTCAATAAATACAATTTTTAATACAATTTAATACATTTTTTCTTCACACTCTTTCACCTACCCTAACCCTAGTTTTACCCTATAAATACCACTCCTAAACCCCCCCCCCCCCCCCTCACTCACAAATTATGTCCAAACTCTCAAGAAAACTTTCTAGAATTTTGTGTGCAAGTGGAGTTAGCGAAGGGCGAAATTCCGACGACGACCCTAAGAGCTCCCGGCAACGAAACGACGCACCGACACCTCCTACGTCTTCCTCTCCATTTTCTCTTAACTCTAAACCCGTAATTCCCTCCTCCCTCTTCTATTCTCTATTATTAAAACTTGTATTTCTAAAACCCGACGGAAGCGGAGTTAATCCGACTTCCGATTCGGTTTTCTTTAAAAAGTACAATTTTCATTAAACACAACTATTCCAAACTCTTACATATTGACTATTAATCATTAACAAAACATGTTGAACTAGTTTCATAGCAAAACATTTCATTTTGTAACTTTTACAGCTCTTTTTCAGTAAAATACCATGTAGTTTAGTTTCGACTTTAAAATATCATTAATCTTGCTATACATTTAATTAGATCACTAGGTAATGACCTATCTCCTCACAACACTCATATGCAATATAGCACAATACCTTTCGGGAATATAGAATACGAGAAAACGAAACTTTACATATAAATAACATTTACTATTAAAACCGTTTTCTACAAGATTACGTATTTTTTAAAATCTTTGCAAAGCGCCGCTACAACCCATTTGGGGAACCTGGCTGGGATGGTGCGGATTATCGTACATCTCTGAGCTTAGTAGTGCGAGATGCAGACCTCCGCAAGGAGCATTCGGTCTCGAAAGATTTGAAATACAAATATCTTAAGAAAATGAGATTTCTAGAAAATAATAAAAAATATATACGTGTGTGTGTGTGTATTATATTATCAAAATACCTATTTTTGATATAATATAAATATTCCAACTTTTCTAAATCAAAAGGATCACTTTACATGAAAATACTATGAAATTCTATTCAAGTTCAATATTACAATTAAATACCCTATATTATGAAAAATAGGTTTATTCACTAGAAATGTCACAAATATAAAATCTACAGCTATGAAAACTCTAAAGACGATAATTAAATACTTGAGGTGTATTTTGTTAATTATACAAAATTACTTTTACATAAAACCCCTCAAGTTTTATAAATTACAATAAGGACCCTAGTAAATATAGGTTTAAGCGGGACCAATCTCTTGAGCCTCGGGGAGCCGGAGAAATGGGTGCTTGCCTATTTAAGATAGACAACTTAACAACGGTATTATCAACACGGTAATCGTCTTTGAAAAAGACACAAATCCTGCCGTCTATGTGCAGCGGTTACCGATAATATCAAAACCTAATTCAGGACTTCAATTTCTTTTCTAATTGTTCCGACTCAGACTGAGTCTCATTATAAATAATCTGACTTGAATATGATTCAAGTACAATCTACAATACTACAATCCAATATGAATCCATGAATACATATATTCGATCTATTCAATCTGTATTGACCGAACCGAACCATGGATATACTTCTATTTACATGATTCTCCAGTTACATTCATGATTCTCCAGTTACACACATTTACTGATATCATGGTTTCGGCAAGTCATCTAATTATACAATCTATATTACAAAACATTACAACGGGGTTTAAGGGGTAGATTGGTACGGAAGGTGTTAGAAGTGGCACGAGACTGCAGCCATAAGACACCTAACCTGTATTACTATCCTATTGTACCGTGGCATGAACAGTTCCTTGAGTTCCTGATACCTTAGTCTCCGGGGCAAGTGAGACTCCTCTCGTATACACTGGCATCCTTCTGTACCAAGCTACAAATAACAGCGTTAACACTAAATACAATATTATAACAATATAATACAACTTTAAAAGTTACACACACTCTCTCTCTCTTTCTGTCTTTTCAACTTCTTCCTTATTTTTGGGACTTACCGAGCGATTTGTTCGCTGACGACATTCTCTTTCTTTCTTCTTTGAATGTCGTCGGGTGTTTCGGACCTTCCAGAGATCGAGCCTAGCACTGAAGACTTGGACCAGTTTATTGAAGATCTCGAGCTGTAGTTACACTTGTACACATTTCATTTTAGTTTTTTCCATTTCTGTTATGCCATTGTTTAAGCATTACTTTCATTCAGATGTATTTACTTTTCCATGCATTGTACAAAAGAATGTCAATAAATAAAGTTGATGTTTCATTACATTTGTCTCTTGTGTACATTTCTTTTATATTGCTTAAATACGCTTAGCGTATTTACTTCAGAGTAAATGCGTAGCGGCCAGTCACGTCCTCTGCCCGTATACTGAGAAGCGGGGCGTGACAGGTACATTCCTTATTTTTTACAGCTAAACATTTGCAAAATTGTAATATTGGTTCTTTCTATTTTCATCTGACACTTTATATATGGATTTGGTCATGGGAAGACCAAATCGTATTAATATTTCTGTCGTGGATACCCCTGGAAAGCCTCTCAGCTCTTGGTGGAGTGGCAAGAAATCTTATAATGCTCCTCATCGAGTACTTACGTATTATAGAGATGAGTTGGATCGCATGGAGGCGACTCAGGTAATCATACCTTAGGTAATTAAGTTTGTTTAAAAATTTTAAATTAGCTTCATTACAATTTTTGTACTATGTTATTTGCGCAGTTCACATGGACGCCTTATACAGCAGATCGTCTGAAAGGGTTACCCGGCATCTGTATCGAAGGAGAGTCGGTTTGGCAGGCTCGATGCCCGCTACTTTGCATTAATATCGTGGTCATGCACCTACCGGACCGGGTGTTGCGACAGTTCTGTAGATTGCAACGTATTCCTGTTCCGCCGACTGCGCCTATGACAATAGAGAGACATGCGAGGAGGAAACGCGGAGCGTGATTGGAGGGAGCATCATCATCAATATTTGCTGAGATGGGAGGATAGGTAGCGTAATATTGCCTTACAGTAAATAGATGACCAAACAATCACCGACGTTATAGAAACATATCTACAATGGTATAAGCGTGTCACTGTAAGATATCTTTCTGCTCTCCCTAACGACTTTACAAACATCTAGCAGTACGAGTCTAGAGGCCACATGGAACGAGAAATGATAAGTTAAATTCTTTAAATTATATTAGTTTTTAACATCTGGCGGTATGAGTCAATAATTATATCTTATTTTTAATGTAACGACAGGCTCGTGAGTTGCATCATATACAATCATTGATACAGGATCCATATCCAACTGATACTGGTCCAGATACTCAGGCTTTAGTTTCTACTGTAGACTCATATATTGGTGGTATATTCAGTTCATATAATATACTTCCATATTTATCGACATCGTTAGAGCAGCAGCATGAGCCGGCACATGAGCCGGCACCAGAGCCGCAGCATGAGCCGGAACCAGAACCGCAGTATCAGGGAAATCCAGAGCTGCGGGATCAGTGGTTCGGAACACCATACTGTCAGCAGCAACCCTGGCATACTGAACAAGCGCAACAACCGGAGAAACAACAGTTTCGGGGGACAGGTTTTGCGCAACAACAGCAGTCTTGGGGGTCAGGTTTTGCGCAACAACAGCAGTCTTGAGGGTCAGGTTTTGCGCAGCCATGGGGGCCAGGTTTTGTGCAACAGCAGGAATATGAAACCAGGACAGGTTCTTCGCAACAACAGCCCAGTTAGGTGACGGATTTTTTGTCCTACATACAGTTGTTGGGAGACAGCACATATCCGACACCTGTCACACATTCAGGATTTGCGAAACAACGGCCTGTCCAAAACGATACTGAAGAGCAGACGCCGCCGCCGCCAGTTACCCAAGAAACGGGAGGATTGTCCAGTCATCCCAAATGGCATTGGCTTATGTCAAATCTTTTCAAATTGGGAAAGGAAAAGCGATAATTGTATATTTTTACAGACAGATATTTTTTTTGTATTATAAATTTGACAAATTCATTTTGTTATTGAAGTGTATACAAGATTCATATTCATAGTAATTTTATATGAACTGTAATAACAATTGTCAACCGTCCGTAACAAAAACAACAATATTATTATTTATTAATTTTTTTAAACGAGATTTCTTAAATTCTGATTTTTATTTTTATTTCTTTTAAATTAATTAAATTAATAAAAGGCGGGTTCCTAAAACCCGCCGCCCCCCCACCCTCTAAACCCTCTAAAGAAGAGGGCAGGTTCTAGGAACCCGCCCTCTTCTTTGAACCCGCCCTCTTCTTTAGGAGGGCCGAGGCGGATTCTTAGAACCCACTCTCTGCAGTGATGAGTGCGAGTGGGATGTGAAACCGTCCTACCTTACTAAATATAAAATAAATGATTTTATTTTAATAATTTTAATATTATTATACCTTATTTCGAAAAAAAAAACCTTTTCATAAAAAGAAACTATTACATTTTGTTTATAAAAAAAAGTGCAGAAATGCCCTTAAATGCAAGGCGATAATTAAAACTAACATAACAAGAAGTCAGAAATTAACCCTGCAACCTTGCCCATTTGTTCCAACAACCCTCTTTTAGTGCAGAATGTTGGAATAAAAAGATATATCCCGAACATAAGGTTTTGGTGCAATCGGTGGGACCGTTGAGATACAATACAACAATCCCAACAATCGACAAGAAAAAGTAAAAGTTACCATACACACACGTAACAGTATATTTATCCAGGAGTCACTAAAAACGACCATGCGCGACCATGCACACGTGTGTGAGAGGCTATTGCTTAACCAATACAGAACTTTTAAACTGTAGCTAACTATGCTGAAACCAAAGAAGTTTTGGAAGAAGTTTTAGGAACCATCGGCTCACTTGGATTTTCTCAAGATATGCAGTACCAAAATATTGAGCTCCAATTTTGCAATGCGAATGTATATATAGGTTTTTTGTGGAAGCCAAGACAAGGTCTACATGGGAAGCAAAGGCGAAAAGATAACAGCGGGTATAAAAAGTTACTAAAAATGATCGCAAGCAAACATCGTATGATCCAAACTAAAATTCAACACGCACGTCGCAGTGTTTCCACAAGGTATATCATGCCACAATATTTGGTATCTACTGAAGACATTAAAGGCAGCACAAAATTTCAACAGAATCTACAAGCAAAATGACCAAAGAGCAGCAGACTTTAGCACAAGTTCACTCTTTGCTCTCTAGTTTAGAGGCTCATCGGTTAGTTCGGATCCGCAAGTCTTCATGAATGTCGAATAAAGCTTGAAAATTATTCAGAATACGAATTCCCTACTTAAATAGAACAATAAATCATAGCTCCAGATAAAATTTATGCAGTTAGGACGTGAGGCAGTCTTGCAAATATGTACAGTTGGTTGGCACAACCTCGGCCGTGGCATAAAATCGATTCTCCTGTACATTGTAAAGTAAGTTGTCAATAGAGCTCACACATCCATTGTTTGATTACGCCGAAGAAAGAGCCACATTTTTGCAAGGGTGGATCTCCATACTTGAAATAATAGAAAATTAAATTCGTAGGAATATAGGTTCGATTGGGGGCGAGTAATCCGATGATCTCTATCCATAAACAATAGCAACAGACGGATACAGAAATAAGAGAATCATTCTCATAACTTCTGCTCAAAAGCCTTATTTTCCAGAAGAGTGAGTAAAACGCGAGGTAAGGCTCTAGTCTAATCAATATTGGTGGTCTCCAGGCGATGGATCAATTGCGGCTAAAACCGACATGAGACCAGTTTTGAATCAGTAGGGGGAAAATGACAATAAGCAAAGTTTATTGTTTTTTAAATTATTTATTTTTGTTTTGGAGAAAGCTAGATAAAGTCTATACAAGTAAAAGATATATGAAATACTTCATTAAAGGTATGATATAAGTAGGGTTGCAAAATAGGAGATATGAGCAAAGAGATATACACCATGCATCTACGAAAAAGAAAATTCACCCATAAGAATGAGCAGTAAAATATCTGCATATCTATATATTAATAATAAGTATGAAGTTTGTATTAGTAATATTAAATGGTAGTGGATAATGCTGGGTTAATGAGTTTTGGGGTTATGAAAAAAAATTTAAATTTATTTCCATTCACTGGTCATGTTACAAATTGACAACGAGCCATTTCTATAAGAAATACATTTCTTCCGCCTCTTTCAACCACCATTTCATGATAATTTTTCACTGTGCTTCTCTGCCAACAACTGCACTATCCACAAAAAAGGGGGAAGGAAAGACTTGCAGTAATCAGATGCTAGCCAATAACAAGAAATAGGTTCTCAAGCATAATCCGCTCGGCAATAACCTTCCAAATCGACACTTGATCTTCTGCTATCCTTCTTAATCATAGAATAACAGATACTACAGTATAACTTCGCTAACCAAAAATGCCTTCCATGCTATCGAGAGAGCAGGATGTCGCAGTTCCTAAATATGTCTACCATAAGAAAATCCCCAAAAGAATATAACGCAACAGAATGACCTAGTTACCAACCGAACTAAGATGTAAAATGCATCATCAGATCCATTATATATTAATCGGCAATGTCATATATCAACTTAGCGAGGATGAGGAATTTTCTCCCATATTTAGGGAGAAGGCTAGAGTTATCCAGATCATGCATCCAGCAGAGGGGAAAGGAAAAAAAGCAAGATTCTAATTTTGCCTAGTTATGGTAATAATTACAAGCCAATATGTACAAAAAAGTAAAACTATTATTGTAAATCTAGAAGAGCCACCATATAAAAAAGGCTTAATTCCAAAAAAAAAACTACAAAATACTTTGCCTCTGTTACGAGAAACTACAAAATTCTTTCAAAATTACGAGAAACTACCACGGTTAAAAAATTTATAAGTTCTTTGGTAGTCTCTTACAATCTATTGCTGATGTAGCACCTTGTTTATGGTAGCTTTTCGTAGTTTTTGAAAGTTTTGTGGTAGTATCATGTATTTTTTGAAAGTTTTGTGGTAGTTTCGTGTGTATTTAATAAGAATTTGATAGTTTCTTGTAATTTGGCCAAAGTATTTAGTAGTTTTTTGGAATTAAGCTTATAAAAAATTGAGACATAGTCCAAACACTATCAAATGATTTTAAAATATGAAAACTGAACATGACAGTACACCCAAACAGGGACCTTTTTTTTAATATAAGGGACAAAGTTGATATACATCATTTTCAATACAAGAAGATAATCATACTTTCTAAAACCTTGTAAAGAAATATATTTAAATTACTAAGTTCAAGATTGAAAAGAAGCATAAAAATTGTCATGTCACCTGAGTAAGCTCACCAAAGATTTTGGCCCGAATCACTGGTCGTACATGCTTTCCACATCTTCCTCAGTCTTCCAATAACGGAAATAGACAAACTGGATGAGTATCTGTAAACACAGTAAAGGAAAACCTATCTCCACTTTATAACAATTAATCATAGATTCATAATAGAACCCGAAAGCGAATTTCTAGGTTTTAAGGATAGATAGGGAAGAAGCATATTGAATATTTCCTTCCTAAATGAGAATCAAGAAAGACAAGAATCAGTTGTAGAAGGAGTAAAAATGCTTCTTTTTCGGTTTCCCTATCTGGACACTTACAACAAACAACTGTTTGTTTCCATTTATTGCAACTGTCTGATTAGTCATTAGACACAATAACTGTCAAGATATTAAAATATATCCCTCAACCCTCACCACAACTGCAGAATTTTGGTGCAGTACCAGGAACTTGAAAATGACACAAGGGCAACCCAAGTTCAGATACCATGAAGTTTACCTTTAAAAATCGGATTGAAAAATACCGTTGCTCAAAAGTTCAACATTCAGCTCACAGAAATGACACTAACCTGTATGTATGTATTTAAATATCAAAATATATTGTCAACTCACCATATCTTCGGAGTTTTGTTGCAATGACATGCTCTTTAGAAGTAAACCGTATTACCCTTTACTAATATAAATCATACCCTACCATTCGCTTCTTCCTCTGAATATGTGCAATTTTCCAGATAACAAAACAATAAATAATACTAATCATGAATTCGTCAGATATTGGCAGCACTCACAATATATATATAAGGATACAAAAGAATCTAGCAGAACACATCCTCCTGCATCAACTAACCATGGCATGTTAGGTCTAATTCTAGACCAGTCCAAGCTGTTAACAAGTATACTGCAAAAGGAATAAACAAAATATATAAAAGCATTACATGTATATTTCTTAAAAAAATAACCATATTAAATAACAATTGGAGATATCTACCAGAAAGAAATTAAAATAAATTATTCATAAATATGTCTAAATAGCAAACCTTCCAACATATGTTGCATTTCCAATCAGTGCAAATATAAACATTAGTGGACTGAGGCCCTGCAAAAAGGAAAGGCAGTTCATATCTACTGAAATCCAAATTATATTATAATGAAAAGGATCAGTATTTCGTAAACTGCCTGATAAATGGTACAAAGTGAAAACATGAGCAAAACACAACTTGGATATGCAAATGACGCAAACAAATGGTAACTAAGATATGCTTGTACTTAGAAAGAAACAAGAATGTCCTTAGTTTGCTACATGATTTAAACAGAGTTCATAATAGAGGCGAATTTTTATTTCCCTTTTCACTTTGTTGGTATAAGGGAAACTGTAAACAAACTTTCAGTAACTTTGTCTTTTTAATCACTGTAATTTCTACCAAGAAAGTTATTAAAGGAGACCTCATGGTTTTTTGGTTATATCTTCGTAAAACAAAGCAATATCAATGTTTATTCTAATGCAAGGGTCTTTATATAACAAAGATTATGAATATATCAGTTAGCAGGCGTAAATCTGTTGAACAACATGAGTCTGAAATACTTGCCTCTACATTGCCTCTTCTAATCTGCAAAAAAGAAAAGTAAAATATAAACGATAGCTTATGTCATATTCCTTATATACATGAAATTATTCAGACACTTCAGAAAACATATGCATTTCCGATGGATTTCCCATCATGGCTGCAAGAAATCCATCAGGAATGGATATGTGCGATTGAATCTTTGGAATTCCATCAGGAAAGTTCCGTTGTGGAATATGTGGGAAGTTTGTGAATATAATTCTTTGGTGGACATGACAACTGAGTTGAAATAATCAGTTCGTTCGAAAGTTGTAAAATTAGACTATCCTGATCACATGGCTCTTAGTTTACCTAGTAACAAATTCTGAGTCCATACACCAATATATATATATATATATATATATCACTGTAAATTGATTCCAAATATAAATTTCAGCCTCACATTTAACCAGATTTGTGGAAGCCGTCCTCCCATATAAATAGCTGCCATTGCCCAACCAAGGATGCTTCCGATTTCGCTTCCTCCGCCACCGTGGCCCAATGGTGAGTTTATGACCGTAGCCTGTAAATAGAACAAATTAACAAAAAATCAGATTTTCTCTCAAAATACTAGCAAAAAGATTTCATATTAACCTCGAAGGAGAGGAAGAGATGGTAGGGCAGGAGAATTGTGAATCATAGAAGGTCAGAGGTTCAAGAAATGCAACTGCCAAACATTGTCAGCTTGATATACATTGTTATCCTACAACCCACCAGCTTAAGCTGTTCTTGGCATGGTATCTGAGCACCTGGTTTCAAGTGGTTGGGGGTTCAAACCTAGGTTTAAAATCTCGGACTCGGACAGTCACTTTTGGGATCGGAATCTACATTATATGCCGTATTGGATCAGTATATCGGATTTTATATCGTTTGAGAAAAAGAATTTTTAAGAATTAGAAGCATTTAAAAATAAACATTTAGAGTATCTATAAACAATTTGGCAAATTCTTTTGTAATTAATGATGTCTAAAGCCGTATTAATAATGTCAAACTAACCGTAATAATCCAACCACCTATAATAAAGTCATTAAACCATTAATGAACCCATTAACCCTTTAGCAAACCAACTAACCCATAATAAACTTAACATGAAACCCCAATTATAAAATGGTAAACACAATATTCCTTGGTATCGGACGGTATCGGTTTCAGAACTCGGATGGTCATTTTTGGGATCGGAATAGGCCATCTCGTATCAGGATCGGCCTAAATTTCAAACCATGGTTCAAACCTCATAAATGTCAATTTAAAGATAGATTTACTTTCCCATGTTTATCTGCATTTCCAACCGAGAATTTCCGCTAGAGGCCTTTTCGGGTGGCCCAAAGGCCTACATGGGGAGTGTTAAAGCATTATGTCAGTTTGATATACATTGTTATCCGAAAGCCCATCAGCTTAGGATTTGGGTAATATGGTTCTTGATAGTAACTAACAAAATGGAAGAGGATACTGACCCAATTTATTTAGGGGAGGGGGTGGATCCCACATGGGCACAACCTATTAACTAAAAAAAGGTATTCCACACATGCATGGGTCCAATCTTAATAGTTTATAGTTTACCAATTACTTCACAGTCTAAACATCCAATTACCTCTAGAAGTTTGCGACCAACCATTATGACCGTCCCATGGGGTGATTCTTTGAGAGAGTGTTCCATGGAAAGATGAAAACGTAAGGCACAAAGGAAAAAAGAAGCCGAAGAAACCTGGAGAAACAGTGGAAAAGGATAGTATCAAATTCAACGACGAATCCCTCAAAAAGGATAGAGCACAAAATGTGTTTTCTATCGCACCACACAAAGCATGTTTTTAGTAGTCAAAGTCGGCGAAGATTGTTGAGGGCCAAGCAGAGGCTCTCTTGATGATTGTTGAGTGTGCGTGTGAATTGGAGGTGTTCTGACAAAATCTCGTGAATGTGAATGCGCTGACCATGTTCCTGGTGTAGGTACTGGACTCTTTGAAAGAGAACGTGCTGACCTGGAAGTTTTCAAAGTAAAATAGGTTAATATTCAACAATGGAGTCCATTGGTAAATTAACCAGAAAATGAGATATGACAATGTTCAATTAATTCTTGACTGGATAATTCATATGGAGTAGTATGACACATTGTGAGAAGCGGACCAGGAATTTTATGAGTAAAATAATTTATTTTCAAAACGTGGAGTTCAATAAGAAGAGAACTGGCAACTATAGAATGAAAACTTACGATATATGTATGACTTGAAACCAATGAGTCTACAAGAATCTAAATTGTAGGCGACAGAAAGAGAGAAAGAATTCACATAACCACGTATGTAATACGATGTAATCTCAACTATAGGCGACAGCAACATCTTTATTAATGTTAATAAAATATGGATTCCCTTTAACTTGATGGTTACATGATTTATTGCTTTTCAAAATAGCTCCTCATTTACAGGTCAATTAAATCACTTTTATTTAATAAAATAAAAATCCAAAGTTATTTGTCTACGGTAGAACTGCAGATTTGCTTCTCAACAAAATTTACAAACCAATATGATCCTAAAATATCTTGATAATGATGATGGAGAAAATCATTCATAGAAACAGATAAGCACCTTAGAAAAGTTAAATCTAAGAAATATTTAGAAAAATAGATGATTACATGTAGTATTGGTCCCTTCCAGCTGAACCATGGCGTTGCATTACTGGTGTAGAGACAGGAATCGGTGAGCTTCGTCCATTTAAACCATCCTTTACAATGTTGATTCCATTGGTTTCATAATCACTAGTTTTTTCTCCTTTCTCATCAATTCTATATAAGAGCTTCTCATTTGTTAATGCATCCTCTGCATGTTTGTGGTGGCTCTGAAAAAATAAGCCAGTTAAAGACTGAACATCAAATATTTAAGAAGAACAAAGGCTTTGTCCAAAACTTTATAGGTTCAAATCAAATAACAAATATAATTGATAAAAAGAGATATACATTAGTGTCTCTTTCAACTTTACACCTCTGTTTTGTTTTTGTTATTTACAGACTTACAGTGGTTTCAGCTAGCAAGGCAGCAGTGTCTGCTTATATAAAGTGCAAATAGTGGCATCGATAACTTTTCCTTCTTTCGAATTATAAGGTTGGCCCTTGTGGGACCCACTTTCTCCTCCATTTAATAAATAGAGTTGGTCTTCTATTTTCTTGTGTTGGTTGCATGGTCTTCTCTTTAATATATTAAATTAATGATTTAGTGATACAGTTACAAAAACAAACTGAGAGTTCGTCATGAAAAACATGTTTCGAATATTAGCATTTTTTATTTTATGTTCAACTTCTCAAAATTTTCAACATATATGGTATGGAAAACATTTGGAAGATTCACATCTAACTAACAAGCATTACTGTTTATAGGTATATCATAAGATAAAGCGCTAGATCATTTAATAGAGAATACACAAAAAAATACATTATGACCAGCAAATTGGCAAGTGTGCACTGGTATATAAATCAAGGATATGTGTTGGACACAATACAAAAATAATGCCAACTCAAGAGTGTTCAAGTCGATCACAATAACATGTAACGGCAAGAGGAAAGCAAAAATGATATACACAATTCATGTGAACCATTATAAGATATATGCAACATGCAAAATTTGACAAGATTGCATCCACGTGTTCTTAGCACTAAACTGAACAATAAAAAATCATACAAACCTGAAGTAATTGAGCTGAAGTGTGAGATGCCTCAGGTGTCAGTAGGGAAAAAAATAGGAGCTCTGACCTTATGAAGTAAGCTGATCCTGTTTGCCTTCAGCCGATGATATATGTGAGTGTAATATACAGTTTGGGTTGTCAAAACCACTGTAGTAAGTGTGTACAACTGCAGTTCAAAGATGAATAGTATCTCATTAAGAGAGGGATTAATAAAATAACAAATAACAACCACTGGAACCCAAGTCTAGATTCTTACCAGTGCCATATAAAATTGAGTCGGCAACTGCATAAATAAAATAGAAAGAATTAATTATTCTCGTAATACTAAAATAAGCTGAACATAATAGTCAAACAATGTCTACTTTAAGGGGAAACATTGATTTACTAGTACAGTAAGACAGAATAGTCTTTCAAGTTTTACTCAGAGTAATTGATACAAGGGTAAATTGTCAAAAAAAACAAGCAAGTTTTCCCAGTGACAAAAAACACCTGGTCTTGAAGTAGCTGTCAAAAAACCCTAGAAAATTTTCATGCAGTATCCGTATAGTTGCCTGCTATATCTAAATAAGTCACACATATCGCATGCAACTGTATAGATATCGCAGGTAACTGCATAGATATCGCATAATAATTAGATATGGTAGGCAACTATACAGATACCGTAAGCAGGGTTTTTTTTGACAACTGAAAACTTTTTCAGGGTTTTTTTGACAAGCGTGCTTCAGGGCCAAGGGGTTTTTTGTCAGCGGGAAAACCTGCTTGGGGGGTTTGGACAATTTACCCTAGATACAAACAAATGCATGGAAAGGAGCGTCAATGAATTTTACGTATAAAATCTGATTAGCAATTAAAGAAATAAAATACATTTGAGAGCGTGTATATTCATAGTATTCTTAGGGGTATATAAAAGTTGGACTTGCTCTTTAGCTCTCTAAATCAAGCAAGATGAGCGGAAGTAACTTGTGTGAATACACAAATATATAAGTCATCAATGTTTCAAAGATAAATGGTTTAAAGGAAGTTCACTGCCAAAAATATATTAGTTATAAATATCAGAAGGGTACTATGAAACTTACTGTTGCTGGCTCCAAACAACACCCGATAAGATTGAAAATATCTCTGGGGTTGAAAAGGAAGAACATATTAGTTACTAGAACAGAGTAGGAACCATCATGAAAAACAAAACAAAAATTGTGTGATTTAGAATAAAATTTCTTTCCACGTCAACGATATTGTGGAATTATACATCTAGTCACCAACATTTGTGAAATAAGGGTTCAAGCAAAAAAATTATACAAGGACGGTACTTTTATGTACTAATGTCCTCCCCTTGACATAACGTTCCACCATGAGCTTTCAACTATGGAAATTCTGTTCATCAAGTTTGAAGTCCACGATCTTGATGGCCAACACATCGGTGGATGAGATCTGCTTGCTCTCGGATTTTCTCTCCATCTCCAAGAATCAAGAACCACTCCTCACACAAGAACAAGCGAAGAACAATTCCTCTAATTCAACAAAGAAAAGAATCTTCAACGATTCCACCCAACAAAGAAATGATCAATCTTCAAAAGTCGATCCACACCCAAATAAACACCAATTAAGCCAACAACCACCACAATCGGTATCTGACTACTCCAAAAACACCGATGTCACGCCCCGCTTCCCAAAATACGGAAAACGAGGGATGACTAGACCAGCCATGCTCCTACGGTCAAGGAATAATCCCGCCGTAGTCACACTTCGGCTTCTAGCATTACATGATAATCAGTAAACAAAGCACAGAAGTAAAGAAAATACATCACTAAATTATTACATCAACTTTCATTGTTCACAATTTATAATAAAATAAAGAAAAGAACTACTAACCAAGTGCGAATACAAGGTTTATTTAGGGAAAGCAGTAAAGGTAATGGAGGTACTCCCGACTAAATCTCTGCAAGCTCGAAGGGCAAGTCTGACTCCTGTACTGGTTCTTCCTCGAGGTCTGAGCATACATACTCAGGTCGTCAGAGCGACGTAATAGCAATATTATAATAGTGACAAGAAACAAGAAAAGAAGGTAATAACAGTGGGGATAAAATGCAGTTAGTCAATATGTCACTAACTGATGCAATGCATGATCTGTGTCCCTATCAGTCACTAAGTCATCTTTGAAATCGAGTTGTGGAAAGGAGGATCATGTTTAACGAGGGTCTCGTACATACCCGAGACTACGGCCCGCTATCGCCCGGGACATAACCCTGTCAGCCGGACCGCTAGGCCCAACTTAATATATATATAAGAGTCGTTGTTCGAATGAGCATCCTCTAAATCACTGTCCTCGCTAAATACAATTCTCTTTCCACTTCGATTTTCCCTTTTTCTCCAGGTTTACACTATTTATAAGTATGGTCTAGTCGTGTACAAGTACGCACCAATAACACGGTTTTAGTCATCATTCACTGTATTGTTCACTGTCCCGAATCATTCACTTTTCACTGGCGTACTTGACACTCCTAAACCGATACCATTCACGCACGACAATGTATTGTACACTGAATAATAACGCGCACTTTCACTAGAAGTATGGCAGTCGGGTAAAATATGTGCATTTATGCAGTTAACAAATCATGTGTGATACGAGCTATCATGCATCTTATGAACTTATAAAAATTGCCTTAAATCATACATTCAAAATTCAGTAAAATGATACAAAAGCGGTAGTAAGTAAACTCAGTCGACAGTTCAACAAAATTAATTTCAGGGCAATTGGATTTCGGGTTTGCAAGTTACAGCCATTTCATTTTAAGTGTTCGCTGCTGGAAATTAAGTTCCTGAACTGAATGTCCATTTCGCAACATAATTTCCACCCTGTTGGGATCAAAATTAGGCGACGCTATAGTTGAACGAAATTTAGGTTTATCAATTAGGTTTCCAACGCACCAGACGGATTCCCAATCGCGTCTCTACGTCAGAAGTTATGCACTGTACAACAATAGGGTATAGGTTCTGTCCCTGTTTGGGACTGCAATACGTCCTGTTAATCTAAAATACAGTTTAAATAGTAAACGACAGTAGAGGGTAAGTATTACAAGATGAGAATCAACAGCCAGTTCTGCTCTACACTGCAGTCCAGAGCCGCACTCCGAACCAGTTTCCGTCGTCTTTTTAGCAGAGAAACAAATTAAAACTCTTATGGGGTTCTAGGTCGTCGAGTCGGCTTCGATTTGAGCCCTCGAACGCAACATTCCAATTTATAATCAATTAGTTGTGAGTTTTACAAGTTTCAGACGCGGAAAATTTCAGTTTTAACAGGCTTAAATGGGATTGATCGATCACGTCAGTAACGACTGTATTTTTCAGCAAAATTATAACACGATGTTCATTACCATACGGGCCAACCTATGTGATCTGATTCCGTCAATTTAACGGGTTTTTTTTGTAAATTCCCGGTTCCGTCAATAAAATTTTCCACATATTTCTCCAAGTCCTCTTGAATGTTTTCTATTTTCTCCGCATTTGTGTTTGAATTGAGATGCTTAGGGTTCAAATATTAAAACCTTTCTACACCAAAGAAATAATAAAGCCCAAAAGAAAAAAAAATGGATATATAAATAAACCCCCAACTCCCGGCCCAACCCCTTTTTCCAGGCCCATACCTTTCCAATGCCCGACCCGTACCCGTACCCGACCCAACCCGTTATCCCCCTCTTCCCCACTCCTTTTCATTTTCCCGCCTCTTCGTCTTCCTCGCACGTCGCCCCACGCTCCACGCCGCGCCCCCGTTCGTCGCCCCACGTCCCCATGCCTTTACCCACGATATCGCGCGCGCCGCCCACCCATCTCGACCTCGTCTCTCTCCTCCCCCTCACTCTCGTTCTTTCTCTCTTTCCCCGTTTTCTCCCGCTCCCCCTCGCTCAAACCCACCCCCGCTTCGCCCTCACTTCCTTCCTACATCGCCACCCCTCTGCAACTGAGCAACACCCCTCTTCTCACCGCCAACTTCTCCATCGCCCACACCCATCACCCAAGCCAAGATCACCAACCTCGACCCGAGCAGCATCATCATCATTGCCTCGTCCAACCGCCGACCAAACTCCAGCCGAACCTAACTCCTATAGCCACTGTCTTCATCGCCTTCATCCTCCAAGACCAGAGCATCTTCAAACCTGAATCCCTCAACTCCAGACCGAGCCAAATCACATCATCTCTCAAACCAAGATCATCGCTGCCTTACCGCTGCCGTGTTCATCGCTGTCGTGCGTCGTCAACGCGTCATCAGACAAGTGTACTACTTGCTTCATGCTAAAGTTTATCTATTATAATTCTTAATATCAGTGAATACCTAAAATACTTTCGTGTGAATCAATAATATGTAAGTGTTCGATGCCAAACCCGAGGGGAAAAACCCCGTTAAATTGACGGAAACTGATCACGTAGGTTGGCTCGTATAGTAATCAACATCGTGTAATAATTTGGCTGAAAAGTACAGTCGTTACTGACGTGATCGATCAATCCCATTTAAGCCCGTTAAAACTGAAATTTTCCGCGTCTGAAACTTGTAAATCCTACAGCCACTGTCTTCATCGCCTTCATCCTCCAAGACCAGAGCATCTTCAAACCTGAATCCCTCAACTCCAGACCGAGCCAAGTCCCATCATCTCTCAAACCAAGATCATCGTTGCCTTACCGCTGCCGTGCGTCGTCAACGCGTCATCAGGCAAGTGTACTACTTCCTTCATGCTAAAGTTTATCTATTATAATTCTTAATATCAGTGAATACCGTAAATACTTTCGTGTGAATCAATAACATGCAAGTGTTCACTACCAAACCCGAGAGGATAAACCCCGTAAATACTTTCTAGTTTTGCTAAATGGGTCACTCCCGGTGAAGGGATCGTCGGCCCTTTCCTCGTCGAATGAGGTGCAGGATATATCATATATATCACTGTGCAAAGCAGAAACTATAGAAGCAATCAAAAAACAAACCGGCTGTATAGCATCTGCCAGTTATTGCTAAAGGGGTCACTCCCGGTGAAGGGATCCCGGCCCTTTCCTCATCGAATAAGGTGCAGGGTATATCATATATACCGCTATGCAAAGCAAAACTGTAGCTACCCTTTTTATTTAAAAATTTGATTCTACAACATCTTTTAGGTTTCTTTTCTTTCATTAATCACATTAATGAAGTCCCATCATTTAAATCACCTAAACATCACAGATAAATACGACGTACACTTATGCCATCCGCATTCGCCTCGATGTCCTCTCGTGCACCGTTAGGTTAGGTAACTAACGACAGAGCAGGGCAGGGCTAGTGCGGGTGCAAAACATAAGTAACGTTTATATAATATATCATATATACTATATACTGTATCCATCAGAACATATCAAATGATCACATCACAGATATCGCAGCAGAAACATAGATATAATGTGGGGTATACTAGGACGTCCGTATTTAGTATTTAGCCAGCAATAGAAAATACGGATTCCACAGTCGCGATGAATAGCCATGCCCACACCCTGGACCCCTACGAGAGCGGCAAGCGACCCTACCAATTCTGGAGTTTAGGAGACCCGGTCTCGACTCCTCGAGATGGCCTCCCACTGAACCCCAGAACCCGGTCACCCGTGCTCCCCTCCTTGGGTCCATCCTAATGCGGAAAAGTAAATAATATACAACACTGGTGACACAACCTCAACCCGGAAGTGCCCCAAATAAAAGAATATTACATTACATTTGAATTTACATGAATGAAAATATAAAACTCTCATCTCACATAAAAAAAACCCGGCTATTCAATCGCGACAATCCTGCACATCATATCTCAGCAACACATAATATCTCATATCATCAACGTAAGTAAGTATGCATACACCTATTGTCGTCGACGTATAGCAACGACAATCGGTAAATACATACTACACTTGCGTTCACAGAAAAGAAAGTGTAAAACTGCAATGTCTGGAATCCACATTCTCTTTAGACATCGTAAATGCGAAGTATCACATACCTCGTATTTCATGTCTTTATAATATGAATTCCACACATTGCATCACATTCCAGATAATTAGACAGTATCAAAGTCTTCGAACGAACGATCAAATACCCAAGATGCACTAAAGCTCAACACTTGAGCGAAGTTCAAAAACTTGGAGTGTGACACAGTAGTAGCGGTCCAGCCGTAGAAGGGTCAAGCCAACGCCTCACATGTGGCACGCCGTACTGCCCCAAACCCTAAGGTTCAAAGGGCAGTTCAAAACGGTCACATAATCGAGTTAAGGTTTGTTGTCTTCTAGAGGGACCACCACAAAACTTGCACGAACCTCCGAAGGATTTAAACCCGTGAACAGTGAGCAAATGATACTCGTTCAAACACTTCACTACTTTCTAATTAACCCCGAAAAGCAACGAAATGAAAATTCCGATCGAATCTACGAGTCCAAAACCATCTCCAGAAAATACAGTGCAATATTCAGATTAAACATACCTAAAACACTGCACAAGCAGTTCTAAGAATTACAGTGAAACTTTTATGCAATGAAGCCTCTGTACGGCCGCGGAACCGCGGCCTAAGCCAGGAATTGCGGGGGTTCCGCGGCGGTTTATACTGTTCATTGCATAATTTTTACACCGTAATTCTTACATTTTCCTGCCGAATTTTTTACTTATTTTTAATTCTGAAAAAGGTCAATTTTTGAAAAATGTCCAGAGAGCACTCAAAATGCGTATTTTCCGGTTCGATCGGAGTTTTAACTTCGTTAAAGTGTCGCCTATCGTTCTAGGTCGTCTCTTATACCAATGAAAGGTTTACCTAGCACCTCATGAAGGGTTTGGAAGCACCACATGTACCAAAGATTAGGTTTTTATGATGCTAAGTAAACATACAAAGGATCTATCCTAGAATCGATTAGGGTTTCAAAATTTTCATATCATTATATGAAAGGAAAGCTAGGGTTTAGAGAGTACAACTTTTGTAGCTCCCTACGCTAGACTTCTCGGCTACTTAGGGTTTGAAAAAGCTCCGCTTGAACTCCTCGAGGTCACCGATGATCCACCCGGAGTCCGCTTTGTCCAAGCTTGCGACTTTATCCGATCAAGTGAACGAAATCAAGTTAACACTCCAAACAAGTGGGCTAGACTTGTGTAGAATGGTGTTGTGGTTCTCTTTCTCACTTCAAAATCCTAACTTGATGATTATATTGCTCACTACAAAAATCTAGTGAGCAAAATGAGAGAGGAAGAAGAAGATGATGGCTATCTTTTTTTCAAGAGAAGAAAAACCTCTAGTTGAAATATAGAAAATATATCTTTATATATTTTTTATCTCTCATCTTAAACCATGGTTGAATCATTATTGAACTTGAGTTAAAACCCAAAAGGAAAAGTAATCCATGGTTAAATGGTGGGTGAGCATAGTTAGGTCAAGAAGAGTGTAGAAAGCTTCCATGAATTATCCTTTCCTTTTCTTTTGCTTTAAATCAAATTCAATAATAATATATTTAATCTAAACCATGGTGTGAGTCTTATATTGCCACCATTTTCTTTGTATAATCAACCATGATAGATGATGTATGTATGTATACACATCCACATGTGCATGAAACTAGAAAGAAAGAAAAACATACATGCATTCATACATCCATCCAACACAAGAAAGGATTTCTAGTGAGAAACTAATGGTTAAATGATAAATCAACACTTGATTTATCAATCCGGCCATATCACATATGACCCCTACCAAAAGCAAGCCGTCCGATCGATATACGGTATCCTATACGCGCATTTTAATCGGGTCCATACGCATATCGCATATGCATACCACAACGTTTCGCCTGGACTAGGTAACTCCTGTGTGGGACTCTAAGACTCGTCAATACGCCGGCAGTGGGTGATGATCATATCAAGCACCCCCAAGCCGCAAGCGGTCAGCTAAACGTAACGGCCACCCGGGTATTGAGCGATCAGAAGAGAACAAGCGAACCTGCTACAACTCCCGTCGAGCCGATCGGCAACACTTCACGTACAGTCCGGTCTCCTCGTCTGATATGTCGCATATCAAGTCTAGGGGTGGTAAACGTCAGACCCCAATAACCGATAAGTCGTGCCGATGTGAGGCTCATAACGGGTCGAGAAATTACTGGCAACACTTACCAGCAAATCTCTGAATCAGCCCTGGCCAGGGACTTCCCTGTTACGGCCAATCGAGCACAGTACAACATCAACCCCCAATACCGGGAGAGACGAAACCCCTCCTATCGCTCATTGCCTCCATGTGACTCGGGACTGTACCCAAAAACCACCGTTTTGCACGCCCTCATGGACGCGGTAAGGTGGAGATCAAAGCACAGTGGGAATCACACAAGACTCTATGACGATCTCGGGTCTACAGACTAACCTGTACAAGTGTCACCTGAGAACTGCCATTTGACGTGAGGTATAATACCATCTGGGAGTTCTCGGCGAGTCCGTCCAGTGTACCCAGTCTCCACTGAGCACCCGTATACCATCTTTGATGTCAAACACCAATGGATATGGGATCATCCATCGCCCATCTCATGGGTCGAGAAGCGTATACGCTAGTCTACACTGGTATATCGATGCCCCGTCTCGATACACCTATGACTAGGGACCTTGAAGGATGTACTTATGGACTACCATGTCCCCACTAGTATGATCTGCATCATAGTCCAGGTAGTCAAGTACACATCCTAAGGGCTTTACCAACATGTAACTATAAGACAGTTTAAAGAGACTAGTATACATGTTAAGATAAAGTGCAACCAGATAGCATACTATCATATCGAGCAAGAAAGTCATCTCTATATATGTCCAAGCATCCAATATAATATACATCATCTGTACAATACTGGCCTCTAGGGCATACATACAACTAACAGAGCTTCTGCGAGAGTCGTCAGTGCACTCAAGATCCTCTCCGTGCGATCCTGAGAACTTGAGTCCGAGGAGTGGTCGTTCGGAGACATCACGTCGCTGGAAGATATTTAAAAAGATATGATTAGATACAAAGATAAAAGTCAGGGATAGTGAAGCGAAAATAATGTAATAAAGTGTAGTTAATGTTATCCCTTACTACTAAACCTGGCTTTGATACCAACAAAACCATGTCACGCCCCGCTTCCCAAAATACGGAAAACGAGGGATGACTAGGCCAGCCATGCTCCTACGGTCAAGGAATAATCCCGCCGTAGTCACACTTCGGCTTCTAGCATTACATGATAATCAGTAAACAAAGCACAGAAGTAAAGAAAATACATCACTAAATTATTACATCAACTTTCATTGTTCACAATTTATAATAAAACAAAGAAAAGAACTACTAACCAAGTGCGAATATAAGGTTTATTTAGGGAAAGCAGTAAAGGTAATGGAGGTACTCCCGACTAAATCTCTGCAAGCTCGAAGGGCAAGTCTGACTCCTGTACTGGTTCTTCCTCGAGGTCTGAGCATACATACTCAGGTCGTCAGAGCGACGTAATAGCAATATTATAATAGTGACAAGAAACAAGAAAAGAAGGTAATAACAGTGGGGATAAAATGCAGTTAGTCAATATGACACTAACTGATGCAATGCATGATCTGTGTCCCTATCAGTCACTAAGTCATCTTTGAAATCGAGTTGTGGAAAGGAGGATCATATTTAACGAGGGTCTCGTACATACCCGAGACTACGGCCCGCTATCGCCCGGGACATAACCCTGTCAGCCGGACCGCTAGGCCCAACTTAATATATATATAAGAGTCGTTGTTCGAATGAGCATCCTCTAAATCACTGTCCTCGCTAAATACAATTCTCTTTCCACTTCGATTTCCCCTTTTTCTCCAGGTTTACACTATTTATAAGTATGGTCTAGTCGTGTACAAGTACGCACCAATAACACGGTTTTAGTCATCGTTCACTGTATTGTTCACTGTCACGAATCATTCACTTTTCACTGGTGTACTTGACACTCCTAAACCGATACCATTCACGCACGACAATGTATTGTACACTGAATAATAACGCGCACTTTCACTAGAAGTATGGCAGTCGGGTAAAATATGTGCATTTATGCAGTTAACAAATCATGTGTGATACGAGATATCATGCATCTTATGAACTTATAAAAATTGCCTTAAATCATACATTCAAAATTCAGTAAAATGATACAAAGGCGGTAGCAAGTAAACTCAGTCGGCAGTTCAACAAAATTAATTTCAGGGCAATCGGATTTCGGATTTGCAAATTACAGCCGTTTCATTTTAAGTGTTCGCTGCTGGAAATGCAGTTCCTGAACTGAATGTCCATTTCGCAACACAATTTTCACCCTGTTGGGATCAAAATTAGGCGACGCTATAGTTGAACGAAATTTAGGTTTATCAATTAGGTTTCCAACGCACCAGATGGATTCTCAATCGCGCCTCTACGTCAGAAGTTATGTAATGTACAACAATGGGGTATAAGTTATGTCCCTGTTTGGGACTGCAATACGTCCTGTTAATCTAAAATACAGTTTAAATAGTTAACGACAGTGGAAAGAGATGAAATCACTTTCATTAGTTAGCTAACTGTTTCATCTTCGCTATGGTATAGGGTTCCGCAATATAACATATTCAAGCAGTAGAGGGTAAGCATTACAAGATGAGAATCAACAGTCAGTGCTGCTCTGGACTGCAGTCTAGAGCCGCACTCCGAACCAGTTTCCGTCGTCTTTTTAGCAGAGAAACAAATTAAAACTCTTATGGGGTTCTAGGTCGTCGAGTCGTATTCGATTTGAGCCCTCGAACGCAACATTCCAATCTATAATCAATTAGTAGTGATTTTTACAAATTTCAGACGCGGAAAATTTCAGTTTTAACAGGCTTAAATGGGATTGATCGATCACGTCTGTAACGACTGTATTTTTCAGCCAAATTATAACACGATGTTCATTACCATACGGGCCAACCTATGTGATCAGTTTCCGTCAATTTAACGGGGGTTTTCCCCTCAGTTTTGGCATCGAACACTTACATATTATTGATTCACACGAAAGTATTTACGGTATTCACTGATATTAAGAATTATAATAAATAAACTTTAGTATGAAGCAAGTAGTACACTTGCCCGATGACGCGTTGACGGCGCACGGCAGCGATGAACACAGCAGCGGTAAGGCAGCGATGATCTTAGTTTGAGAGATGATGGGACTTGGCTCGGTCTGGAGTTAAGAAATTCAGGTTTGAAGATGCTCTGGTCTTGGAGGATGAAGGCGATGAAGACAGTGGCGGTAGGAGTTGGGCTCGGCTGGAGTTTGGTCGGCGGTTGGACGAGGCAATGATGATGATGATGCTCGGGTCGAGGTTGGTGATCTTGGCTTGGGTGATGGGTGTGGGCGATGGAGAAGTTGGCGGTGAGAAGAGGGGTGTTGCTCAGTTGCAGAGGGGTGGCGATGTAGGAAGGAAGTGAAGGCGAAGTGGGCGTGGATTCGAGCGAGGGGGAGCGGGAGAAAACGGGGAAAGAGAGAGAGAGAACGAGAGTGAGGGGGAGAAGAGAGTTAGAGAGATGAGGTCGAGATGGGTGAGCGGCGCACGCGATATCGTGGGTAGAGGCACGGGGACGTGGGGCGACGAACGGGAGCGCGGCGTGGAGCGTGGGGCGACGTGGGAGGAAGACGAAGAGGCGGGAAAATGAAAAGGAGTGGGGAAGAGGGGGATAACGGGTCGAGTACGGGTACGGGTCGGGCATTGGAAATGTATGGGCCTGGAAAAAGGGGTTGGGCCGGGAGTTAGGGGTTTATTTATACATCCATTGTTTTTTCTTTTGGGCTTTATTATTTCTTTGGTTTAGAAAAGATTTAATATTTGAACCCTAAGCATCTCAATTCAAACACAAATGCAGAGAAAATAGAAAACATTCAAGGGGACTTGAAGAAATATGGGGAAAATTTTATTGACGGAACCGGGAATTTACAACCAACAACCCAAGCAATAGAGTAATTCATAACGAAGACAGACAGAAACAACATCAAATCCTCAGGTTACTGTTCAAAACAGCCCCAAATCGACCAAAAACAACCCTAAATCGACCAAAAAACTCAAACCGACGATCAAACTCCAAGAACTGAGAATCAACTACCAAATCGACCTCAAATCAATCAAAACGAACACAAATCGAACAAAAACAATCAAGTTGACTTCAGATCTGAGATTGATCTCTCAAAAGAAGTCGAAATCGGCGACGAGGTCTTCAGTGAGGCTAAAGGAGGGCTCCGGCAAGGTCAACTACCTTAGACAAGCTCCAGTGGGCTGAGGAACCGGCGACGAGGTCTTCAAAGTGAAGATCGACGGCTTCCATGCTGAGATCGATTTTCTTCAAGCTTGAACAGCCATCGATTCGAGCTAGAAAAGGTCGATGGGGTTCGATTAGCTCAAGCGAGTCTCCGGTGAGTCTTAGGTGAGATCGACAAACTCATGGGAGGTGACGACGAGGCCTGGAGGCAGTGGAGGGTCTTCGGCGGCGGCTGTAGGGTTAGGATGTTAGGGTTAGGGTTTAGATGGTTTTTGGAAATGGATGGTTAAGATTAGATCATGAAAAAATGAGTGGTCCATATCGTTCTGATACCATGTGATAATTGTTAGGAGAGAGAATTAAGAGAGAGAAAATGTTTTAGGAAAATGTAATGGATTGATTGGCCTAAGTCCAATCCTTCTCTTTATATAGGCAAAAGACATTTTGCTATTACATCCCTATTAAGTATCTAATTACATATAATAAACCTGTGTACACTACGGGTATTCTAACAGTATATGATACATAAATGATATAGAAAGATTATGTTTCAAAACCAGAAAGAAGGAGACTAATTTTGATCCACTCCCCTCCTAAACGTAAGCAGCTATTAAAAAAATTTATACACATGCATTGATAGTTAAACATGTATCAAAATGGAAACTCCACAGCTTGCTTGGAGATCTAAAATAAAGGCAACAAACTAAATATGGTTTTAAATATTAATTGGAATTTGCAACTCCATACTGTACTATTAAGAAAGTATCGCAGCTTCCATTAAACAAACCTCCGGAACCAGTTCATATGCTTATTGCATTGCAAAAGCACTTGTCAGGCTCTTACAACATACTAATTTTTTTTGTAAACGATGATCCTATTACTCCAAGACATGTGGTATCCCACCCCATTCTTATGTGATCAAAATTCAAATCATTCAGTTACTACTGCGGTTTTTAGTCTTGGTCGATCCCGATCTCAAAATGGACCGTCTGAGGTTCGATACCGGGATTTTAAACCTAAATACTGGGTTAACCAATTGATTATCGGGGTTTCAGCATTAAGTTTAGTAATGGGAATTGGATTAATAAGTTTATTCATGGGGTATTGATTTATTTGACATCACTGATTACTAAAAAATTCAGAAAAGTATACAATTTTTTAGAATAATATGTCAAATTGTTTATAGTTATATTTACTATTTATTTAAAATTCTCTACTAATTTTTAAAAATTCATTTGGCCAAACAATAAAAAAATTCCGATATTTTGATCCGAGATGGCCTGATCCAATAAACAACCGTCAGGTTTCTGTACAGAGATCATAAACCTTACCAGGCTTGCATTTTCTAAGCAAGTCACTGAACAATGTAAATACCAAAAATATCATATACTGAAAACAAACTCGTAAGTCGTAACTTGTGGAAGAACAAGCTTCCATGGGCCAAAACTGGGCAAGCGAGGATCTAGCTATGTGAAGTTCTGGCAGAAAATGTTTAAGCATGAAAGTTTAAGCTATATTATAACTTCGAACTTATTATCATGACGAATGTGAAATATATTTCTTACCCTAGAATCCAAGTCATTAAAAAAGCAAGTGAAAGGCCTTCTGTGGATTTCTCTTTATAATTTGTTATGATTTGTGGAACTTCAGCAACTCCCCAACTGAGAACGCCAACTAATCCCAGGGTTAAGGACACAGCATCCCTTGTGTTGCACAAAGAATATTTCAAGTAGGTCCAAGCCCATTGAGAGCAGTGTTTGTTTAGAGAGTTAAAGGGGGAAGTTCCTTTATGAAGCCACATTGCACCTGAAAAAATATTAATAGAAGCTATGAATATTAATTTATCATCTAAAATGATAAAAGCATAATAACATCACTAAGAAAAAGCGTTTACTTTGATTAAAGGGATAAAAATCTACTGCCTCTCCCACAATATTAAAGGAATAAAATAAGTACTCGGATTTTAAAGGTTGTATGGCAATCCCAAACTGTAAAAGCATATGTAAGTATCGATATAAAGTCAGCGGAACGAGTAGAATAATAACCCACAATGAGTGCACGGAATCTGAAGCACCAGACTTGGTGGTTGGGATCTATATAACTGATATGCGCTACGTATCCTAGTCTAAAACGGTGATTAAAAGTAATCTATCTGTTTTACGTTTTCTAAATCATGAAAAATAGTTTAATTAGGACGGCAACAATAAGCCTTCAATCTCAAAATTTCTCGACTGCATGATTAAATTATCTTTGTCGACTACCTCAATCAAATTAGCAGAAGTAATTTTTCTCCCAAATATTGGCTGCTTACATGAATCCTTTTCTTCCATTAAACTTAATTCAAGTTATCTCCACAATTGAATAGGCAACTAACATATCTTCTTCTTCTTTTTAACACCTTGAGCTATGTTCGTTTAGGGCCTACCTCTACCCTTTTGTCGCTTTCAGCAACCATAATTTGTCACTCCTCACATGTACGTTTATTGATATATGTTCAAGTCATCTCAATTGGTTCTCCCTTATTTAACACTCCATGCGAGCTATATACTCGTTTCTTTCCCTATCTTTTGGAATATTAGCGCTCATCCATCTCAATATTCTCGTTTTAGGAACGATTATTTTTTGGAGAAGTTGTTTCTTAATTGCCTGGCATTCTAGCGCATAGGTAGTGTTCATCTAATTATAGTCCTATAAAAAAATTGCCTTTAATTCTACATCGATTGTATTCTCAAGGTCAAATAATTAATTTTCATATCGGCTTTTTGCCCAATGGATTATTATTTTTCATGAAAGAGATCACCTTTTAAAGAGAAAAATTGATAAAAGGATTCATGCATCCCACCCTCAAAGATTGAAGTTAAAAGCTTAGTTCTAGTGGCTTTGCCGCTTTGTTGCAGATAACACAAGAAAAAAAGGTAAGGAAACCCTAAAAATCAAAATAAAATTGATATAATCCTCGCCTTCAATTCAAAATCATAACTTTTATTTACCCATGAATAAAACCAAATGCAGCATCAAATAAACACAATCCACACCATAAAATTACAAAACAAAATAAAAAAAACAAGAAAACCCCAGAAATCATACCTGGGTTTGGATCCTGAGAAGCCAAGACTCGACCAAACTAAACACTTATACAACTCCCACAAAAATCCCCCAAAATAGGAAGAAAATTGAGAAATAGAGTCCAGTGCCAACAAAACCCTGGAGACTTGAGGAGATTCCAAAGGGGGATTTTTTTTCCCCTTTTTTCTCTCTTTTTTGTTTTTATACTGAGCGATTCAAAGGAAAGGATATTCTATTTTATTCTAAATTCAAAATAAATAAATAGAGATAATAGAGAGATAAAATAAAATAATCTCGAAATAATAAGGGGTGGCTGTAGATCTTTTCTTAAGCTCTCCACTTTTGGCGGTTCCACGTGGATATGCTAGGCTTTTGGCCACGTGGGTTTTTTATTTTTTGAAAAATTGTTGGCATTTTTGTTTTTTATTTGGTGAATCTGGTTGTTATAAGAAGAAGAAAAATCTTTTAAGAATGGGGAATTGGATTTGGATGTTTTTATTTTGGGAAAATTGGGTTTAGCTGAGTCTCGGTCTAAACCAATAAACCCTCTCCTTCCTTAGTTAATCGAGTAGAGTTTACAATGTGTGTATACAAAATTATATTGGAAAAATGTTGGTTTTGCTTTGGACACCATCGGCTTAATCTGGATCAAAATTGACACCTTCAGCTAAGTTGGAAAAAGGTTGGGTCATAAAAAAAATAAACTAAAATGTTTGAGTATTAAATACTCTCTGATAACCATCTCTATACTGTTTGCGGAAAAATGAGTATGACATTGTTCTTATCAGGGTTTGTTTGGTTGGCTTTTCTTTGGTTTGTTGGGAACTGGGTTTTTTTCCTCTTAGAATCGTGTGTTGGAAAGGGTATTTTATGCCGTTGTCACCTGGGTTCTTAAATTTTGCTCGAGTCCTTCAGTTGGCTTCTAGTTTTGTGAGTGTTATGGAGGATTCATGGTTGTTTGGTTATTAGCATAGTTGTCATTGTGGAGTTGCGTCCATTAATGCTGTGTTTCCTAAAATCTGAGGCTATGAGTATGATATCAGGCTAACTTTTCTACTGAAGCTATATTTTGATTATAAATATCCTATTTAGAGACTTGCCTGAGTGCTTCACTCCCTTGCCCTTGAACAAAACTGCTCTGCTTTCATTGGACTCGTTGCTATATGTCGACCGCATTGATCTACCTTAGTTCTTTGTTTTTTTCACGATGGGGCTGTAGCTGTTGCTGTGCAGAATGCAGGGGCTGTTGCTGTGGCAATTACAAAGTGTTGGGGTTGCTGATTCTTGCTCTCTCCCCATTCTATCTTTATCTTTCTTCTTTTTGGTTACGTTGTCTTTTCACTTTTGACATTAAATTTTGCATTTGAATTCTGCCTTGTTTTTGTAGCTGAACAATTTCCTTTATGGGTTTTAATATAGGGCTATGAGAAGGGTATTTTACCCTGCTCTTATCTTTGAAAAAATGTGTGCGCGCGGAATGCCTACTTAAGCGAGTTAATTCCATAGGTTTCAAAAGCAATGAGTTTAGTTCCGTGTGCCAAGACAGCTTGTGAAAAACTCTTTAAACTTAAATATTCTTTTGTTTTAGTCCTTATAGTGCATTAACTAATATGTTATGCCAATAACATCTTTTGGGATAAAGTAGTACAGTATATTTTAAAGAACTATATTTATTTTGAAACGGATCAAATGTAATAGATATAGTAATTTTACTAATAAACGTAACAGTTTCATGTCAAATGGGGTGTTTTAATACAAATGTAGTAATTTCAACATGCATGTTATACTTTATAAAATACATATAGCACTTTAGAAGATAAATATAATACTTTATCTCAAAGGGTGTTATTGTATTTTATTTTCTCTCTCTCTCTCTCTCTCTCTCTATATATATATATAAAGCTGGGTACCGTTTTCAAGCTTCTTCTGGTCATCTAATGGAAAAAGGTTGGAAAGGCCCTCGTCTTTCATATATTACTGATCTATATATCTAGAGAATAATGGAGAAAAGAGGCCATAGGAGGAAATTTCCTTCTATGGCGTGGAAAAAATACAACATCCACCAATTTTTTCGACGATCGGCCCCCATCATCTTCATCGTTATCATCTAAGATGTGGGCACACCAAATTTCATGTGATTCTACAACCTTTTCACCGTTGATTTAGCAATGTAAAAAGTTCTATTGTCGGTAAACCGTTAATTTTGAATCCACTAAATCAACGGTGAAAAGGTTGTGGAATCACATGAAATTTGGTGTACGCACATCTTAGATGATAACGATGATGATGATGGGTGCCGATCGTCAGAAAAAATGGTGGAGGTTGTATTTTTTCCACGCCATAGGAGGAAATCTCCTCCCATGGCCTCTTTCCTCCATTAATCTCATATCTATCTATATATATAATATATGGACTAGCATGGAATTTTCAGCCTCAATTTTGTCTTTTTTGTGGGAAATTGCATGAATGCCCCTCATTTTCTGCATATTACATATCTATCTATAAAATCTATCTATCTTCTATCTATAAATCTATAAATCTATCTATCTGTCTATCGATCTATATAACTATAGAAAGCTGCCTACCATTTTCAAGTTTCTTCTTGTCTTTTAGCAAAAAACTGTTGGAAAGCCCCTCATCTTTCATATATTACACACACACACACACATATATATATATATGAATCTATCTATCTATAAATCTATAAAACTATAAAAAGCTGCAAGCCTTTTTCAAGCTTCTTCTTGTCTTTTAGCGGAAAACTGTTGGAAAGCCCCTCATCTTTCTTGTGGGAAATTTCAGCCTCAATTTTGTCTTTTTTGTGGGAAATTGCATGAATGCCCCTCATTTTCCGCATATTACATATCTATCTATAAAATCTATCTATCTTCTATCTATAAATCTATAAATCTATCTATCTGTCTATCGATCTATATAACTATAGAAAGCTGCCTACCGTTTTCAAGTTTCTTCTTGTCTTTTAGCGAAAAACTGTTGGAAAGCCCCTCATCTTTCATATATATATATATATATATATATATATATATATAAAACTGTAAAAAGCTGCAAGCCTTTTTCAAGCTTCTTCTTGTCTTTTAGCAGAAAACTGTTGGAAAGCCACTCATCTTTCATATATTACATATCTATCTATCTATCTATCTATATATCTATATATATATATATATATATATATAAATCTATAAAACTATGGAAAGCTCCTCCCATTTTCAAGCTTCTTCTTGTCTTTCAGCGGAAAACTGTTGGAAAGCCCCTCATCTTTCATATATATATATATATATATATATATATAAACTAGCTTGGAATTTTCGATCTCAATTTTGTCTTTTTTGTGGGAAATTGCATGAAAGCCCCTCATTTTTTGCATATTACATATCCATCTATAAAACCAACTTTCAATTTTCTTGCTCATTTTAGGCATCTAACAGAAAATTATGCGGAAGACCCTCATTTTCACAATTTCGTCTAAACTTTCATAAATAAACTTTAATAATACGCTTTGACTTTGCCATGCAAAATTTTTACCACATAACAATTGTCTTAGTGCAGTTATATTGGGAAATCACCGTTTAATGCACAGTTCATTTTGCTTTCGGATGTACAGATGGAAACTTCGGTTTTTCATGTCTTTATTGACATTTGACGGATAATTTTATGGAAGGCCATCATTTCAAAAATTTAGTCATGGTTGCAAAATTTTGTAAATAAACTCCAACAATACATTTTAACTTCATCATGGAAAATTAAACTTTAACTTTATCATGAAAAATTTCCAATTTGCGACAACCCTAGTTTTATTGGGTTGTTTAATGCATTGTTCATTTTGCTTTCAAATATATACAGAAAGAAACTTCGATCATTTGTGCTCTTTATTGGTATCTAGTGGAAAATTATATAGAAAACCGTCATTTTCAAAATTCCGTCACGGTTATAAAATTTCGTAATCAAACTATAATAACACACACTAACTTCGTCATGGAAATTTTTTAATTTGCGACAACTGTCTTACTACAGCTATATTGAGAAATCATCGCTTAAAATGTTTATTTTGCTTTCAGTATACGGATGGAAACTTCGATACCCCTGCGCTTGTGCAAGGGACCCTACTAGTTGCTTTTGAAATCTCCGACTTAAGCTCATATTTCCCTTTTATTTTATGTTAGAAATGAGTTGGTATTGTAATTTAGCAAACAGAATTTAGGCTACCATGAACTAAGGCACTTTCTCCAAATAATACCAGCAAATAGAATTTAGGCTACCATGAACCAAGGCACTTTCTCCAAATAATATCATAAACTTTCAAAATGATAGATTGATACCATGAACTTTCAAAACTATCAAAATACCCTTCTGACGGCGTTAACAGAAAATTATAAAATTACCAAAATATACCTCACATATAATAAAAAGACTATATTTGAAAAAAAAGAAGGGGTATTTTGGTAATTTTATAATTTTCCGTTAACGTCGTTAAGGAGAGTATTTTGATACTTTTGAAAGTTCTTAGTATCAATCCATTATCTTGAAAGTCCATAATATCATTTAGGAAAAGTGCCTACAGTTGATAGTAGCAAGTTGAAATTTACCCTGGAATTTAATTTATTTTGATATATCTAGTTTCAATGTCTATTATTTTATGTCTCTGGTTTCAATGTGTATAAGATTAAATCTGTAGGATTGTTCAAGTGACAGACATTTAATGACCTTGAGAAGCTTTTAAGGTATATGGCATGGCGAAAGTTGTAAGTGTCCCGAAAGGCTATATTCTAGTTCACCAATGTTGGAGTTAAACAATGAACTCCCAAGAGAAGTAAATATTTATGAAGTATTTTATAAATGCCTATACGGTATTTGATTTGATCAAATCAGATAACAATTGATGTAAATAACATCATGAACAAGTTCAAGACTTGTTTTATGGAGAATGGGGCCCATACGTGGAGTTCCCCTCTTAAAAACAACTCAATTTGTGTTTTTTTTATGGGTCCCAATCCATCGAGACCTCCTCCCGATCCATCAGGATCCCTCTCCCGCATTCAAGAGGTACAGTTAGGGTGTCTCAATGCCTATTGAAAAATGGTATCGAGACCCCTCTAAAAATAGACACTGAGACCTATTTTTAAAGGAAGGCTGGGGAGTTATTCATTCCCAGCTCGTCTTAAAAACGTAGGGGAGTGATATTTAACCACTCCCGCTCCTTGAGAAATATATATATACTTCTTATTCAACAGAAAAGAGGAGGGGATTGATTCTAAAGAAATCTCTGAGAGAATTTTTTTGAGTGCTCGGTTTGAAGAAAAAGAGAAAGAAGAAGAAGGTGAGAAATTGAGGAATGGAATTCCAATACTTATCAATTTAATGTGCTTTCTCTCTCTCTCCACATTCTTCTATTAGATTAGATCAAAGATCTACCTTTGATCCATATAAACTTTTCAAGTTTCCGCATTAACAGAGAAAATAGTCATGACCGTTGCTTCTGCAGAGTTCCCTAGATCGGCAACAAGGTTTCAGAAGGTATCGTCCATGCCAATTTCAAAAATTTGCCGTTCTAAAGAACTCCGACCTAGAATTTTAACTAGAAAATCCGACGAAACGATATGTAAACAACTTTACAACTAAATAAATGAGGAATACAACCTTTGTAGACCGGTCCTTCACTTCTAATGCTCCGTGTAGTAGTCCCTTCGCTGTAAGTCATGAACACCCGAACTCTAGAAAGGGTTCTCCCAGAGAAATGAACAAGCTTGCTCGAAGTCTTCGAGGCCGAAGATGATCTGCGTCGAGGAGACTCAAGCTCATGCTACCTCTTCACTAATGGTAGATTAGTGAAGCAAACACCCCAAACTAAATGACTAATGGTAGAGGATGATGAAGTAGGAAATGGGCTCACTTTAGATTTGTTTTTCTCACAATATTTTGTCATCTTGAGAAAAGCTAGCAAGCTTTCTCAATGAAGAAGAAGATAAAGTGATGAAGATGAGAGAATGAACTCATGAGGTGAGAATAGCAACCATGGGTGAGTTAGTGTCATACACTAACTCATGTAGAGAATAAACCATGGGTAAACAATAATGGTTGGGTTAATAAATATCTTCAAGTAAAACAAAAGGAGTGGACTTGGTCAATGGTTCCACAAGCTTCTACAAGCTTCAACCATGTGACAATTTCCAACCAATTTTGATTTACTTTAAATAAATAAAAAAACCATAATTATTATAAGCATGGTGTGAGTTTCATACATCCATGTTGCATGTGGCATCAAGCATGACACATAAATAATGTACATTAATATATATCACATATATACTAAATGTACACAAGTGAGAAAAAGAATTCTTAAGTGAGCTAATATTAGTTAATGTAAATTAATATCAAATATATAATTATATATTAAATCAACACTTGATTTAATAATCCGGTTATATCACATACAATCGACTAATATCAAATGTAATAATCTATCAAATCAACACTTGATCCGATAACCCGGTTATATCACATATAACTGACCGATATCACAAATCGCGAGAATAGAATGCGGTATCACTGTTCCCTGATTAAAAATCAGGAATTGCCTCAATGAGGTATCACGTGCTCACACGTGACCAGGGGTCACGTGTTGACACATGAACTATTTACAGAATTAAAACTCTAAGCAAGCAGAAGTAAAAACAAGTGGCTGAGGAAAGACTCCAATGGGGCGTCACGTGCTCACGCGTGACCAAGGGTCACGTGCTGACACGTGATGGTCTTTAGCCCAGGTAAAATACAGAATTAAATTCTGAATGAAGAGGAGTCACGTGCCAACACGTGATAGGCTTTAAAAACCTTCTGAATTGATAGAATTAAATTCTAAGTAAGGGAAATCAAAGACCCTAACCGGGAAAGTATTTCTCCAAATCTTTCCAAACAAAAAGGGTTATGGGGGACCGTTGGATTAAAAATCCAAGGGTGATTAAAAATCACCAATTTATGGAAAGATTTTAGATAAGGAAAGATTTCCCTAAATTTCACCAAAAATAACAAACAGAATATCTTTTGGATTAAAAATCCAATAGTGAATAAAATTCATTGAGAGATCTAAAAGATCATATTAGTTATGAAAAACAAACAAAATCTTTCAATGAGAGATTTACTAAGCAAATTGATTCTTTTCCTTCTCCTATAAATAGGAGCCAAGAGGAGAAGAAAGAAATATAATTTTGGGGAGATAGAATTCTGGGATCTTGAAACTTTCTAAAAACAAATAGCAGAGAGAAAAAAAAGGAGAATTTAATTCTCAAGAAAGAAACCCTAGATGAGAAAGAAGAAATGGATCAAAACTTCAAAAAGAGAATTTAATTCTCAAATCTAAGAGTTTAACTCTTCTGCAAAAGAACTTATTTCTTCCACTGGTTGAAAATCTGCAGAAGCAAATCTCCCCATAAGTTGAGAATTTAATTCTCATCGGGTTGAGATTCTGCCATGCAGATCCAAAACCTAGAGGGAGAATTGAGTTTAGAGAATTTAATTCTCTCAAATTTACAGGAATTTAATTCCTTCAAGATAAACTATGGTTTAACCCTATATGAGAATTTAATTCTCTCAATTTATAGAAATTTAATTCCTTCAAGACAGACAAAATCAGGGTTTAACCCTGTTTGAGAATTTAATTCTCTCAAAATTCACAGGAATTTAATTCCTCCTAAATGAAATTAGGGTTTTACCCTATATAAGAATTTAATTCTTTTACAAATATGGGAATTTAATTCCCCTAAAAGAAATTAGGGTTTAACCCTACATAAGAATTTAATTCTTCCGTATACATAGGAATTTAATTCCTCAAAAACATAATTAGGGTTTAACCCTACAGAGAAATTAATTCTTAAAAAATAAAGAGACTTGAAAGATCTCCATGCATGCAAAAAGTTAGGTCACGTGACCCCTGAACAGATCTCCCAAAAAAATAAGAAGAAAAAGCTTTGAGGCAATGCCTCACGTGTTCCCACGTGACCTCCAAAATAACGAGAATAAAGCAAAGACAGGTTCTGACTTGGGCGCTCTCACGTGTTACCACGCGACCCCTTGATAAACGCTTTAACAATCAGCGCACAAACCTCCATCACGTGCCAACACGTGATGGCCAGAAAATCAAAGCGTTTAACACTTATTTGCATAACAAAGTAAAAGAGATCTGGTCCCACCTTTGGGTGCCTGTTTCCCCCAATTAGAACGAAACTCTATTTCTAAGACTGAAAAGTAAAGCACCGCTTCATAAAAGAGAATAAACACCAAAGGCAATTTATCCTTGCAAGAATCACATGCACTTAATAATAGCAAATTAAATTATACGATGCACAAGCACAACAGAGAACTAAAATAAAAGAACCCTTAACAGATAATGAAGTACTTGATTAAAAAGAAAAATACTTGTTCATTATTATTATTATTACATTTAAAAAAGATCACCAAATATGGGATCGGAAAGACAAGGGTTCGCAAAGATAAGAAGAAGATTCCCCAGTTCCCTTTCTGTCTTCTCCATCACGTTGAAGCGGCGATCCTCCCGAGAGGTAGACATCCAACGATCATCACCACATTCGTCAGAAAAGGTGGCAATGACAACCCGGCGAGCCCGTATCTGGCTCAGCAAGTGGAAAGAGCAGTCCCTCAGGGCTTTGGTGATCAAGTGCGCTTCGAAAAAGCACTCGATCTTATCCTCGGCTGCATCAAGCACTGCCGAGGACATCTCTGCTGGAGGAGGGGGAATATCGGCGAGCACCGAGGCAAGGATCATCCGAAGCCAAATGGAGTGCGGAGGGAGAGGAGACCGCACACGAGTCAAAAACTCGTACATTGCAGCATCGCACTGCTCGTCCGTAAGAGAAGAGTCCACCAGGCGCGCAGCAAAACGGGAAACGATGTCCCGAATCGGCACTTCCCATGGTTGTCGGCAGGCATGAGGGCGGTCGCAAGCCATGATCGAAAAAGTTCTCTGAAGATGAGAGAAGAAAAGGCTCAGCCTTGAGTTATATATATAGACCAAGCACAGAAAATTTTGTGCACAATGGAATTATTTCCAAGACTCGGGAAATCAAAATTTTGGGAAATACAAGTTTGACTTGAAAAAAGGAGATGAAAAGATATCTCAGGTGAAGTAACGCTTCCGATTCCCCCAACCAGAGCAAAGCTCTACCTTGAAAATCTAAATTTTAATAAATGAAGCAACGCTTCAGATCCTCTGCGCTGTGCGCAGGATGCCATGTGTCAGAAGTTGATGTGTCAGCAAAGCGCCCAAAGCAGTACGCCCAATCAGAGCAAAGCTCTATTTAAAGCAAAAATTAAAGGAAGCAACGCTTCAGTTGCGCAGGCACTGCGCTGCGCGACACGTGTTAGCGCAGTTGCGCTGCGCTTTGCGCTGCGAAGATGCGCTAGCGCAGTTGCGCTGCGCGCACGTGTCAGCGCAGATACGCTAGCGCAGTGGCGCTGCGCTGTGCGCTGCTTGACACGTGTCACGCGCTGGGGCATTTGCGCCAAACAGAATTAAAATTTTAAAGAAATCTTTCTGTTCTTCTTAAAACAAGAAGATTTTCTTCTGTCAAATAGAAGCCCTTGGATCAAAGATCCAACGGTGGGAAAAATTTCCCAAATCACTCAGAGAAAGATCTCTTTAACAAATTTAACTAATTTATGGGCACTATAAAAAGGACCCTAGACCTCAATTCAAAGGGATGAACATTTGTGAGAAATCAAGAACTTCAAACAGAGAAAACTCTGAAGAAATTTCAAGAAAAAGATAAAAACCTTCATAAGATAGAAGAAATTTCTTCTAATAAATCATTGATCTAAGAACAAGATCAATGATCTTCACATAATAAACAGTGCTTTGCACTTTTTATGAACCACTGGTTCTTTGAAATAAGAGAAACAAGAAAAACTTGTTTTCTTTGATCTAAATTAGATCAAGAAATCAAACAATGCTTTGCACTTTTTCATGAACCATTGGTTCTAAAAAAAATTCTCAAATTATAGTGCCTTGTACTTGCAAACTGCGCTGTTGCGCTCCTGGATTGGCGTAAGCCACCAGAGAGCGCCACGTGTCAGCATCTGAACCGTTTGCGCTATGCGCTTTTGAAATAGAGCCTTGCTCTCTTGAATTGGCACAACTCACCAGAGCGCGCCACGTGTCAGCAGTGCAAGCGCAGCGCATTGGCGCAGCGCACTGCTCTTGCGTGACATGTGTCAACACCACAAGCGCTTGCGCTCAGTGATTGGCGCAAAGCGCCTGCCAAATGCAATGCATTTCTTTTGCTAAAGGGCCAGGCCCAAATCAAAAAGGCCTAGCAGGCTTAAGTAAATTGCAAAGCAATAAAAGGGCAGAGCCCAAGTAAATTGATGCTCTGCATCATTTATAAATGGGCAGAGCCCAAAACAAATCAGTGCTCTGCATCCTTTATGGGCAGAGCCCAAAAAAAAATAAAAAGTAATGCAATGCATTATTTAAATGTGGGCAGGCCTAGTAGGCCAAAGATAAATAAAAGCGTTGAATATTTTTCAACCGGACTTAGCCCAATCATGGCCGTAAGTCCTCAAATTAAATTAACTGAGCAAGATTGCTCTCCTAAATCAATTTACATCCGGTTCGAGAGTACATCTCCGAACTCCTCTGACACCTGTCGTTGTAATCCTTCAACGCCGTCAGAGAGGTGACGGGTCCCAATGACCACACATCGATACGGACTGCGGGGTCCTTAAACTCGTGGACCGAAACGTCCTTAAACTAATATTCATCCCAAAATGGGAATGTTGGACCGAAACGTCCTTAAACTAATGATGGGCCGAAACGTCCTTAACCTAATGATGGACCACCACGTCCCTAAACTGGCGATGGACCGAAACGTCCTTAAACTAATATTGGACCGAAACGTCTTTAAACTAATGACGGACCACCACGTCCCTAAACTGAAATATGGACCACCACGTCCCTAAACTGGCGATGGACCACTACGTCCCTAAACTGGAACAATAAAGCCTCCAAATGCTCTTTTGCCGGATCTAAACGGTCCCGTTTAAGTTGATCTTAGCCCTAAACACGGCTAACGCATCCTTAAACATTTAAATGGACTATAAAACTCCAAATCGACTTTGGTTCAAGGGTACATCTTTGAACTCCTCTGACACCTATCGTTGTAATCCTTCAACGACGTCAGAGAGGTGACGAGTCCCGACGGCCATATAATAAATGGATCACCACGTTAAGTTGATCTTAGTCTCAAACAGGACTAACGTATCCTTAACGAACGTTTAAGTTGATCTTAGCCTCAATACGGCTAACGTATCCTTAAACTAAAAACACCAAATCCAAATCTAAGTAAATACGGATTTGGACTAATCCACGTCCTATGGGCGACGACATTATTCAGTCTCCGTATACAATCCACGGGCAACCATAGACAAAACAAACACCCACGACACGAAGTGAAATTCTGGAGAAGGAGAAAGTTGTTACCGCGATGCGGTAGCGTAATTAACCGCAGGGGCTTGCGCCTGCAGGGAAAAGCGTCCCCACAATCAAAAACCCCTCAAGCGAGGGGGAATCTGACGAAGTCTGCTACATCGGCCGCATCCGTCTAAACCTCCGATACACGGTGCCATAAATCAACTTGGCATCTTCGGAGAGGTGAACGGATAAAACCAAATAGCATCTGCCCCGAATCTCAGGCAAGACGACCTAATGTCTCGGCCGCCATTCGGAGGGAAACAGATTCTGGCACGTCCGGTGGGACCTTTTCCTCTTTCCACTCCACACTTCGTGAGTCGTGTTTTTCCCGCGATCAAATAATCGCGGTGTGTATGTTTTTGGTTTCCCTTATGGGAGTGGATATTGAAGCCGGCATTTCGTCTCTATGAAGAATGGTATTTTCTCCCACCCTAGCAACTCAGGCTTTGTCATACCCGGCGGAGTCAAGTATGGGTCACTTGCAGCCTCAGTTCTCTGCAATCCGGCTTTTCAAGAAATTAACGGGCTTCTTTTTGGGTCGATGCTCCCACCTCCCACCCTCGGTGCCTCAACGCCGATGGAGGAAGCCCAGAGGATGTCTGTCGCCCACAGGCAGACTCCCCAAGCAGCAGCCTTGCCGACAGAATCGGTCCTCAAACAGCTGGCACATGCCAAAGACCAAGGTCGACGCAGGGGGCAGAATATTCAAGCTATTCAAGAAATCAATGGCTTCGAATTGCACTAACTGCAACAGCAACTCTCACTCTGTCCCATCTGGAGGAGTAACCTACGGGCCCCAAGCGGCCTCCCTTTTCACTATGCTAGCGGAGTAGGTAACTCAAGCCACCACTGGGCTCTTCTCGCAAGAAGCTCCCAAGAATTCGTTTTTCAGCGCTCCTGTGCCATCGCAAGAAGCTCCCAAGAATTCGTTTTCAGCGCTTCTGTGCTTATTTACGCCTTACTTTGCATTATACTGTATATAAGCACACAAAAAAAATTGTGATGATAAAAGAGTAGAAAGTGAAAAATTATATTTAAAAGATTGGAATAGTTTAAGAAAAACAAGAAAGTTAGATATTTTCTTAAATGAAACTAGTAATAAGTGGTTATAAGTTGTTGCCCCAAAGGTTAGTAAGATGAAGGAAATTACTAATCTGAGGATAAAAATAAGCCTGAAAAATAGTTCCTATTCTGGAAGCCAAACATTTGAACGTTGAAACCCTACTATACGCACGTACACACATCTTGAAACTCGGGATAGTAGAGGATACCTTGAAATACTCTTGTCTAGAAGCCAAAGTATGAAAAAAATAAAAGTAGAGAATAAAAGATAAAATGGTGAAAAGAAAAATGAACACTGGTTTTGTTATCACCGAGGCAGCAATAAAAAAATATAGCGAGGGTGCTTTATCACCTAGTGCCTTAGACCAACTGGTTTTGGAGCCACTGCTAAGCCTTAGGTGTTGCAAGACGAGAAAAAACACCTAATTAGCAAGCACATGAGTAATCGGTCGGTTAGTACCTCAAGAAGTATTAACGGTCGCATGAAGAATGTGTGAGCAAATTCCATCTAAATATCTATTAAAAAGTACTAAGGTAGATGGACAAGAGTATGATTGCTTGAATTGAATTCTCTGAGTGTAGGGATGTTCAGTTCACACACATAGGGGTATATGATCAATGTTTGGAAGAAAGGTAGGAATGAAAACTAAAGGCGATATTTTATTGAGAGATGATGTGATTTCTAACATCTTTTCATGACTATTAAGATAGGGCTCATAGCAACCGAAAAGCTGGTAGAGTTGAAAACTCTTATTTTCAAGTTCTTTCTTTTATAGTTCTTATCTTTATATAACTTTCACCATCAATCTTTTATTATACGATTTTGTGGGTGTAATCCGCTGAAAACCCTCAGGAGACAACACCCCTCCTACTAGGGATATACCACTGGCGTCGAGTAAGGAAGACCGGGGGCAACTCTCCTTCTGGACTGACTCCGCCGACTCCAACGGCGGAAATTGATGCTGCTGTTCCAACTGGAAACAGCTTTGAACCACTTAGGAAGGTCCACAAGAACTCTCCGACCGCTGTGCTGAAAAGATCTCCTCCACCTATGGAGAGCGCTACAAAGGTGAAGCCGGAAAAGCCCCCTCAACGGCTGTCCTCTAAAATCTATAAGGTCTGGCGTCAAGTCCAAGACTCGGTAATTGATCAAGATTATCCCCGCCGATAGAAAAAGGTGAAAGTTCAGCGGGAAGAGGACCGTCCTATCAATCCACAAAAGGCGATAGCTACTTGGGTGCCCACGGCAAGTGACCCACGGCCGACGTTCGTCAGTGAGCTGCTATCTGAAGAAAGGGTGGCTGCGTTAAAAGACCTGCTTATGCAGCACAAAGATTGCTTCGCATGGAACTATTCTGAAATGCCGGGATTAGATCCAGAAATTGTTGTGCATAAATTGGCAGTATCCCCGGACGTTAAGCCAGTCAAACAGGCACCAAGAAGAATGCGGCTCGAGCTTGAGATGAGTATCAACGCCGAGGTCAAGAAGCTGATCGACTCTGGCTTCATCCAGGAAGTTCAATAACCTGAATGGATCGCCGACATCGTCCCGGTGATGAAGAAAAATGGGACGGTGCGCATATGCGTGGACTTCCGGGATCTCAATAAAGCTTGCCCGAAAGACGATTTCCCAGTGCCAGTCACCGAACTGATGATAGACAATACGTCCACTCATGAGGTTTTCTCCTTCATGGACGGCTTATCAGGGTATAATCAGATAAAGATGCATCCCGAAGACCAGAAGCATACCGCCTTCAGGATTCCGCTAGGTATATTCTGCTACAAGGTGATGCCCTTCGGTCTAAAGAACGCCGGTGCCACCTATCAGAGGGCCATGACAGAGATCTTCGATGACCTCATACATGAAATCGTCGAGTGCTATATCGACGACCTCGTGGTTAAAAGCAAATCGTACGAGGAACATCTCGAGCATCTGAAGACCGTATTTCAACGCCTTCGACGATACAACTTGAAGATGAACCCTCTAAAGTGCGCATTCGGAGTTTCCTCGGGCAAATTCCTAGGATTCATCGTCCGACACCAGCGTATCGAAATAGATCCGTCAAAGATCAAGGCGATCATGGAAATGCCTCCGCCGAGAACTCTCAAACAGCTGCGATCTCTCCAAGGAAAGCTCGCGTACATATGGCGATTTAAAGCCAATCTTTCAGACAAGAGTCGTTCTTATAGCCACTTGATGAAGAAGGGAACCCCTTTCGTTTGGGATCACAAATGCCAGAGCGCGCTGGACGAAATCAAGCAATATCTGCAGAACCCTCCAGTGCTGGCTGCTCCGGTCAAAGGAAAGCCTCTCATTCTTTATACAACCGCCCTCGAAGGTTCCTTAGACGCATTATGGGCGCAAGAGAACGACCAAGGGAAAGAAAGAGCACTCTACTATTTGAGTCGGGTTCTACTGGGGGCAGAAAGTAACTATCCCCCCATTGAAAAACACTGCCTGGCGTTGATCTTTGTGATAACAAAGCTCAGGCACTATGCGTTGGCGCATGAGATCCGTCTCATTTCGAAGGTGGACCCCCTTAAATATTTGATGTCGAAGGCCATATTGATGGGGCGACTCGCTAAATGGGCCCTACTCTTGATGGAGTTCTCGATAACTTATCAACCTCTCAAGGCAGTAAAAGGCCAGGCCATCGCCGACTTCCTCGCCGAGCATCCGATATTTGCCGATTCTCCTCTGAATTGCGAGCTGCCAGACGAACATGCGTTTGACGCGATCGACGGTGGTGATACCCGATGGGAGCTTTATTTCGATGGAGCATCTTCCATGAAGAAGCGCAAACAAAGTACGCCTATAATCAAATCGGGGGTAAGCCTTATCTTCGTGACTCCACAAGGAGGGATAATGCGCTTTGCTTTCTCCTTAACAGAACTGAGGACGAACAATGAAGCCGAATATGAAGCTCTGATAGCAGGCCTCGAGATCGCCATTGACATGGGAATTGAAAACCTCCTCATATACGGAGACTCCCAACTGGTCGTCAGTCAAGTAAACGGCGACTACCAAACGTGCAAACCAGAGTTGGTGAAGTACGGCGAAAAGGTGCAACAACTGTTGACCCAAATCCCTTCTTACACTTTGGAAAACATACCGCGCACGGAAAACAGCAAAGCGGATGCGTTGGCCAAGCTCGCTAAAGAACTGGCTGACGAGAACCTCGATGACGTCAGAATCGTGGTCCAAAGCCGTCGGGTGCTTGCCCCAGCAGAAATATCTCCGGAATCATCCGAAGAAAAGGGAGCGACTGAGCAGACGACCCTGCAAATAAAAGACCGGGAAAAGGCCGAGGATTGGAGAGAAGTCTTTATAAACTACTTCAAATACCGTCGAACGCCCGAAGATGCGTCCTCAAGACATCAGCTTATGAGACGAGCTCTGTCTTTCGCCTTCGTCAATGATACTCTGTACAAGAGGTCATTTGATTCGCTGTGGTTGAGATGCCTGGGACCCGATGAGGCGAAGAGAGTCGTCCAAGAAGTTCATGACGGACTTTGCGGTTCTCGCCAACCAGGCCCGAAGATGAAGTTAAAGATTAAAAGGATGGGTTATTATTGGCCCACGATGATTCAGGACTGCCTTGAGTATGCGAAGCAATGCCACTCATGCCAGATCCATGGGGACTTCATCCATCAGCACCCAAATCCTCTACACCCAACAGTGGCTAGCTGGCCATTCGAAATGTGGGGAACTGACATAATCGGCCCTATCGAACCAGCATCGTCCAGGGGACATCGTTTCATCCTGGCGACGACTGACTACTTCTCCAAATGGGCAGAAGCAATACTGCTGAGGGAAGTGAAGACGGAGAATATCCTCCATTTCTTCAGGACGCACGTCATTTATCGGTTTGGAACTCCGCGACGGATCATCTCCGATAACGGGCTAGCCTACAGAAGCCACAAGATCAGTCGCTTCGCACAGCAGCACAATATAGACTGGAGATATTCCTCGGTTTATAATCCGCGAGCTAATGGTTTAGCCGAGGCCTTCAACAAGACCCTGACGAAGATCATGAAGAAAACGGTGTCTCGAAATAAGAAAGACTGGCACGAGAGACTGCAAGAGGCTCTTTGGGTGTATCGAACTATGTTCAAGACAGCCACGAACACAACGCCATATGCGTTGGTATTCGGTACAGAAGCAGTACTCCCCCTCGAGATAGATTTACCCTCTCTACGAGTGGCAGTCCATTATGAGCTGACAGACGAGGAAAATGCTCACCTTCGGCTTGAGGAGCTTGATGCCTTCGATGAGACCCGGCTCATAGTACAACAAAATCTGGAGGCCTATAAAGCAAAGATGACGCGCTCATATGAAAGATTGACCCGGCCGAGGACATTCCGCCAAGGCGAACTCGTGCTAGTGGTCAAAAGGCCTATGATCCCCAATCGCGCCAAGAGGGGAAAATTCGAGCCGAACTATGAAGGTCCGTACATCATAGACAAGGTTTACCAGGGTGGAGCCTATCTACTCATGGATATGCACGGTGAAAGGCCTTTCAGGCCAATAAACGGTCGCTTCCTGAAGAAATACTACGCTTAATGAGCCACAGCCTAGGTCAATGATAGATGACGACGACTATGTCCGCTCGCTATCTTCCTAAGCTCGAACTTTATAAGCAGTAGCCGGCCTTCTCTTGAACGGACCGAAACGTCCTTAAACTAACGACGGACCGAAACGTCCTTAAACTAATAGCGGACCGAAACGTCTTTAAACTAATACCGCAGCATCCGTAGGCTGATGAGATAAAAAAAAAAGAAGAAAAATATAATAAATAAAAACGGTATGTCCATAAGCAAAAAAGGCACGGATAAAAACCCGAAAGGGCTCCGTGAGTAAAAACAGCAGGGCTACCGGTAAGTGTTCGCGAAAACCCGAAAGGGCGCAACCTCGTAAAAAAAAAAAGAAGAAGAAGGAAAAAAAACAAAAACGGTATGTCCATAAGCAAAACAGACACGGATGAAAAACCGAAAGGGCTCCGTGAGTAAAAACAGCAGGACTACCGGCGAGTGTTTGTGAAAACCCGAAAGGGCGCAACCTCGTTAAAAAACACTTATTGGGTCCTCCCGACCTTGTAAGGAGAAACCACCCACGTGAGATCCTTACGTCTCACAAGGGAGCAACACACTTAGGGATCCCCACGATTCCTAAGGAGAAAACACACTTGCGAGATCCTCACGACTCGTAAGGAGAACTCTCTTATGGGACACTCACGGCTCATAAGATTTGAAAGTCTTAAGTTACAGAGACCTAAACCTGTGCTTAAGCAAACCCTCCACAACTTTAGATATTGCCCTACAAGTGGTCCAATACTGGCCCTTGTATACAATCCACGGGCGCGAATAAACATTTCCCTAACTAAGTCCCATCCGAGACTAGGGATATGTTCGCATGGTGAACAACCCCTGTAAATCCTCTCGACTTACAAGGAGAAAACCCTCTTGTAGGATCCTTACGACTTACAGAGGAACAAACACTTAGGAATCCTCACGATTCCTAAGGAGAAAATACACCTACAAGATCCTCACGACTTGTAGGGAGAAATAACTTTGTGAGACCCTTACGGCTCATGAAGTCAAAAGCCTTAGTCGACAGGACCTTAACCCTGTCCGCTAAGCCACCTTTGGTCGACATCGACAGAGGCAAATGATGATTCGCTCCTGGTAATATCCCAGTTGTAGCGGTGCTGATGCCGAAATCGGTGTCTAATTTCAGGTTTACGGCGAAAAGCCAGTAGGCCGCACATGCATACGAAATAGCCGAAATGATGGGGCAACTTGTAATAAAAAGCAGCGAGTAAAAACGTATGCACACAAAAAAAGCCGAAATAGTCGAAATGATTGGGCAACTCGCAATAAAAAGCAGCGAGTAAAAATGAAATAAACAGCCGAAATGATTGGGCAACTCGCAATAAAAAGCAGCGAGTAAAAATGAAATAAACAGCCGAAATGATTGGGCACCGCGAAAAATAGCCGAAATGATTGGGCAATCGCGACCTTCGCGATATAAAAGCTGAAATGATGGAGCATCGCGGAAATAAAACAAAAAAAATGATGATAAAACTTTGGCCCTACAGTTGAGATCACATCGATCCCTGTATACAATCCAAGGGCGCAAACGAAGAAGGAACCATACTTTCCCAACAGGCTCCGCCAGAAAACGAAGCCAAATATTGATGGTTCATCCCAACCCCGAAGAAACCAGCGTCTCTGGCAAATACCTCAACTCAGGGAAACCAGCGTCCTTGACGAGAGCCTCCTGATTCGCATTGACTCGCAGAGCAACCAGTGTCTCCATGGGAAATTCTCGATTCGTTTCAACACCAAGGAAACAAATAATCCTTGGCAAATACCTCAACTCAGGGAAACAAATATCCTTGACGAGAGCCTCCTGATTCGCGTCGACTCGCAGAGAAACCAGTGTCTCCGTGGGAAATTCTCGATTCGTTTCAACACCAGGGAAACAAATAATCCTTGGCAAATACCTCAACTCAGGGAAACCAGCATCCTTGATGAGAGCCTTCTGATTCGCATCGACTCGCAGAGCAACCAGTGTCTCCGTGGGAAATTCTCGATTCGTTTCAACACCAGGAAAACAAATAATTCTTGGCAAATACCTCAATTCAGGGAAACCAGCATCCTTGACGAGAGCATCCTGATTCGCGTCGACTCGCAGAGCAACCAGTGTCTCCGTGAGAAATTCTCGATTCGTTTCAACACCAGGGAAACAAATAATCCTTGGCACCAGGGAAACAAATAATCCTTGGTAAATACCTCAACTCAGGGAAACAAGCGTCCTTGATGAGAGCCTCCTGATTCGCGTCGACTCGCAGAGCAACCAGTGTCTCCGTGGAAAATTCTCGATTCGTTTCAACACTAGGGAAACAAATAATCCTTGGCAAATACCTCAACTCAGGGAAACCAGCATCTTTGATGAGAGCATCCTGATTCGCGTCGACTCGCAGAGCAACCAGTGTCTCCGTGGGAAATTCTCGATTCGTTTCAACACTAGGGAAACAAATAATCCTTGGCACCAGGGAAAAAAATAATCCTTGGTAAATACCTCAACTCAGGGAAACAAGCGTCCTTGATGAGAGCCTCCTGATTCGCGTCGACTCGCAGAGCAACCAGTGTCTCCGTGGGAAATTCTCGATTCGTTTCAACACCAGGGAAACAAATAATCCTTGGCAAATACCTCAACTCAGGGAAACAAACATCCTTGACGAGAGCCTCCTGATTCGCATCGACTCGCAGAGAAACCAGTGTTTCCGCGGGAAATTCCCGATTCGTCTCAACTTGCAAGATGAATCCTTAGGCAGCAGAGATTAAAAAACTTGCTTCCTGAACAATGGGACACTGCAAGTCGGTCTAAAACGGTCTCTTGCATACTATTCACGGGTCTCACTCTCCAAAGTCGAGTTTCGACAAGGAGGGAAACAACCGCTTACGGGTCCTCTCGACTCGTAAGAGGGAAAAATTCTCTTATAGGATCCTTACAACTTATAAGAGAAAACACACTTAGGAATCCTCACGATTCCTAAGGAGAAAACCCACCTACGAGATCCTCTCGATCCATAGGGAGAAAAGTCCCTATGGACCCTCACGGCTCATAGAGTTGAAAAGTCTTAGGCGGCAGATCTGAACCTGCGGCCTAAGCCATCGCTTTTTCTTGAGGAAATCTAGATGATTACTCTATTATCGGTCAAATATGTTTATCAAGACAGCATGCTGAAAAAGAAGAAAGTGACAGAAAGAGCATCCGATTTACATTTGATCAAGCGTTCGAGACACACTCATTCATGCATAGGCGGAAGATTCAGAACGAGAAATAAGACAAGCTGAAATAGAAATTTTCCATTCATATTGCAAAGGGTTCTTACAATCCCTAAAATGGGTTTTCTTTAGATCAGGGATCTTTTGAGAGCAAGGCTCTGTCAATAAAAAATTGATCTAATTTAATTAAAAATTTTACCTAAAAAAGGTGCTTTCAAAGAAATTCTAACTCTTGGAGTTCTTGAAAGCAAGAGCAAGGCTCTGAAATTTTGAAAGTAAAAATCTTAAAAGATGACAATCATCTATGAAGGACCAAAAGGTCCTATTTATAAGCATCAAGTGCCCTTTCAACTTCCAAAGGTTGCCATAACAGTTGGAATTCTGCCACCGTTGCGTTTGCATTTGGAACCATGCAAGTGCAACGGTGTGGGGGAATTTGTTTCCCCCAATTAGAACGAAACTCTATTTCTAAGACTGAAAAGTAAAGCACCGCTTCATAAAAGAGAATAAACACCAAAGGCAATTTATCCTTGCAAGAATCACATGCACTTAATAATAGCAAATTAAATTATACGATGCACAAGCACAACAGAGAACTAAAATAAAAGAACTCTTAACAGATAATGAAGTACTTGATTAAAAAGAAAAATACTTGTTCATTATTATTATTATTACATTTAAAAAAGATCACCAAATATGGGATCAGAAAGACAAGGGTTCGCAAAGATAAGAAGAAGATTCCCTAGTTCCCTTTCTGTCTTCTCCATCACGTTGAAGCGGCGATCCTCCCGAGAGGTAGACATCCAACGATCATCACCACATTCGTCAGAAAAGGTGGCGATGACAACCCGGCGAGCCCGTATCTGGCTCAGCAAGTGGAAAGAGCAGTCTCTCAGGGTTTTGGTGATCAAGTGCGCTTCGAAAAAGCACTCGATCTTATCCTCGGCGGAATCAAGCACTGCCGAGAACATCTCTGCTGGAGGAGGGGGAATATCAGCGAGCACCGAGGCAAGGATCATCCGAAGCCAAATGGAGTGCGGGGGGAGAGGAGACCCCACATGAGTCAAAAGCTCGTACATTGCAGCATCGCATTGCTCGTCCGTAAGAGAAGAGTCCACCAGGCGTGCAGCAAAACGGGGAACGATGTCCCGAATCAGCACTTCCCATGGTTGTCGGCAGGCATGAGGGCGGTTGCAAGCCATGATCGAAGAAGTTCTCTGAAGATGAGAGAAGAAAAGGCTCAGCCTTGAGTTATATATATAGACCAAGCACAGAAAATTCTGTGCACAGTGGAATTATTTCCAAGACCCGGGAAATCAAAATTTTGGGAAATACAAGTTTGACTTGAAAAAAGAAGATGAAAAGATATCTCAGGTGAAGCAACGCTTCCGATTCCCCCAACCAGAGCAAAGCTCTACCTTGAAAATCTAAATTTTAATAAATGAAGCAACGTTTCAGATTCTCTGCGCTGTGCGCAGAATGCCACTTGTCAGAAGTTGATGTGTCAGCAAAGCGCCCAAGGCAGCGCGCCCAATCAGAGCAAAGCTCTATTTAAAGCAAAAATTAAAGGAAGCAACGCTTCAGTTGCGCAGGCACTGCGCTGCGCGACACGTGTCAGCGCAGATGCGCTAGCGCAGTTGCGCAGCGCTATGCGCTGCGCGACACGTGTCAGCGAAGATGCGCTAGCGCAGTGGCGCTGCGCTTTGTGCTGCGCGCACGTGTTAGCGCAGATGCGCTAGCGCAGTGGTGCTGTGCTGTGCGCTGCTTGACACGTGTCACGCGCTGGGGTATTTGCGCCAAACAGAATTAAAATTTTAAAGAAATCTATCTGTTCTTGTTAAAACAAGAAGATTTTCTTCTGTAAAACAGAAGCCCTTGGATCAAAGATCCAACGGTGGGGAAAATTCCCCAAATCACTCAGAGAAAGATCTCTTTAACAAATTTAACTAATTTATGGGCACTATAAAAAGGACCCTGGACCTCAATTCAAAGGGATGAACATTTGTGAGAAATCAAGAACTTCAAACAGAGAAAACTCTGAAGAAATTTCAAGAAAAAGGTAAAAACCTTCATAAGATAGAAGAAATTTCTTCTAATAGATCATTGATCTAAGAACAAGATCAATGATCTTCACATAATAAACCGTGCTTTGCACTTTTTATGAACCACTGGTTCTTTGAAATAAGAGAAACAAGAAAAACTTGTTTTCTTTGATCTAAATTAGATCAAGAAATCAAACAGTGCTTTGCACTTTTTCATGAACCATTGGTTCTAAAAAAGATTCTCAAATTATAGTGCATTGCACTTGCAAACTGCGCTGTTGCGCTCCTGGATTGGCGTAAGCCACCAGAGAGCGCCACGTGTCAGCATCTGAACCGTTTGCGCTATGCGCTTTTGAAATAGAGCCTTGCTCTCTGGAATTGGCGCAACTCACCAGAGCGCGCCACGTGTCAGCAGCGCAAGCGCAGCGTATTGGCGCAGCGCACTGCGCTTGCGTGACACGTGTCAACACCACAAGCGCTTGCGCTCAGTGATTGGCGCAAAGCGCCTGACAAATGCAATGCATTTCTTTTGCTAAAGGGCCAGGCCTAAATCAAAAAGGCCTAGCAGGCTTAAGTAAATTGCAAAGCAATAAAATGGCAGAGCCCAAGTAAATTGATGCTCTGCATCATTTATAAATGGACAGAGCCCAAAACAAATCAGTGCTCTGCATCCTTTATGGGCAGAGCCCAAACAAAAATAAAAAGTAATGCAATGCATTATTTAAATGTGGGCAGGCCTAGTAGGCCAAAGATAAATAAAAGCGTTGAATATTTTTCAACTGGACTTAGCCCAATCATGGCCGTAAGTTCTCAAATTAAACTGACTGAGCAAGATTGCTCTCCTAAATCAATTTATATCCGGTTCGAGGGTACATCTCCGAACTCCTCTGACACCTGTCATTGTAATCCTTCAACGTCGTCAGAGAGGTGATGGGTCCCAACGACCACACATCGATACGGACTGCGGGGTCCTTAAACTCGTGGACCGAAACGTCCTTAAACTAATATTCATCCCAAAATGGGAATGTTGGACCGAAATGTCCTTAAACTAATGATGGACCGAAACGTCCTTAAGCTAATGATGGACCACCACGTCCCTAAACTGGCGATGGACCGAAACGTCCTTAAACTAATATTGGACCGAAACGTCCTTAAACTAATGACGGACTACCACGTCCCTAAACTGGAATATGGACCACCACGTCCCTAAACTGGCGATGGACCACTACGTCCCTAAACTGGAACAATAGAGCCTCCAAATGCTTTTTTGCCGGATCTAAACGGTCCCGTTTAAGTTGATCTTAGCCCTAAACACGGCTAACGCATCCTTAAACATTCAAATGGACTATAAAACTCCAAATCGACTTTGGTTCAAGGGTAAATCTTTGAACTCCTCTGACACCTATCGTTGTAATCCTTCAACGACGCAGAGAGGTGACGAGTCCCGACGGCCATATAATAAATGGATCACCACGTTAAGTTGATCTTAGTCTCAAACAGGACTAACGTACCCTTAACGAACGTTTAAGTTGATCTTAGCCTCAATACGGCTAACGTATCCTTAAACTAAAAACACCAAACCCAAATCTAAGTAAATACGGATTTGGACTAATCCACGTCCTACGGGCGACGGCATTATTCAGTCTCCGTATACAATCCACGGGCAACCACAGACAAAACAAACATCCACGACACGAAGTGAAATTCTGGAGAAGGAGAAAATTGTTACCGCGATGCGGTAGCGTAATTAACTGCAGGGGCTTGCGCCTGCAGGGAAGAGCGTCCCTACAATCAAAAAACCCTCAAGCGAGGGGGAATCTGACGAAGTCTGCTACATCGGCCGCATCCGTCTAAACCTCTGATACATGGTGCCATAAATCAACTTGGCATCTTCGGAGAGGTGAACGGATAAAACCAAATAGCATCTGCCCCGAATCTCAGGCAAGACGACCTAATGTCTCGGCCGCCATTCGGAGGGGAACAGTGCCCTCACGTGTCCTCACGTGACCTATTCCTATTTAGTGTTTAACACTAATTTAATGGTCTTATTTCCAGTGTTTAACACTGTTGTCTTCTAGTGTTTAACACTAAGCTGAGAGTTTTATCTCCAGTGTTTAACACTGTTGTCTTCTAGTGTTTAACACTAATTCGAGAATTTTATTTCTAGTGTTTAACATTAATTGAGAATTTTATTGCCAGTGTTTAACGCTGTTGTTCTTTAGTGTTTAACACTATTTTTTTTAGCCAAATTGGCTAATTTTCCAGAGGCAAAAACTTTCCCTTTGTCTGAATCTCAAAGTTGAGTAAAACTCACAACTACAATGTTAATGCTCAGTCAAGGATAAAAATGTTATCAGAGACTTCAAACTCTTGTTTAGCATTGCTAAATAATGTAGGCTTGAACCTAGACAAATGTCTAATGGTCCAACAAAGGGCCAATATTTCAAACTTAATTGGACTTAGCCCAAGTTGGCCATAAGTTCTCAATTCAGACTTAATTGAGTCAATGTGCTCATAATATAATTAATTGATCTTAGTTCCAAATTGGACTACAGATCACTTAATCCACTTTGGTTCGAGGGTACATCTCTTCACTCCTCTAAAATTTGTCGTTGTAATTCTTCAACGTCTTCAGAGAGGTGTGGGTCCCGACAACCACCCATTTCATGGACTGTGGGGTCCTTAAGCCCATGGACTATGATGTCCTTAACCTCGACCGCGGTGTCTTTAAACTAACAATCGACCGTGATGTCTTTAAACTAACATTGGACTGTGGGGTCCTTAAGCCCATGGACTATGATGACCTTAACCTCGACCGTGATGTCTTTAAACTAACATTGGACTGTGGGATCCTTAAGCCCATAGACTATGATGTCCTTAACCTCGACCGTGATGTCTTTAAACTAACATTGGACTGTGGGGTCCTTAAGCCCATGGACTATGATGTCCTTAACCTGGACCGTAATGTCCTTAAACTAATCGACCGCAATGTCACTAAACTAAACAATAGAGCCCAATTGCTCTCTTGTTGGATCTAAACGATCCTGTTAAGTTGATCTTAGTCTAAAATGAGACTAACGTATCCTTAACAAACGTTTAAGTTGATCTTAGTCTCAAATGAGGCTAACGTATCCTTAAACCCAACCCCCCAAACCCAAATCTAAGAAAGACACGGGTTTGGACTAGTCCACGCCCTACGGGCGACAAATTGGTCTCCGTATACAATCCACGGGCAACCAAACACAAAACAAACACCCACGACACGAAGTGACTATATGGAGAAGGAGAAAGTTGTTACCGCGATGTGGTAGCGTAATTAACTACAGGGGCTTGCGCCTGCAGGGAAGAGCGTCCCCACAATCAAAAACCCCTCAAACGAGGGGGAATCTGACGAAGTCTGTTACATCGGCCGCATCCGTTTAAACTTTCGATACATGGTGCCATAAATCAACTTGGCATCTTCGGAGAGGTGGACGGATAGCACCAATTAGCATCTGTCCCGAAATTCAGGCAAGACGTTCACCGCGTCTATTGCCGCGTCTTTCGGAGGGGAACAGATTCTGGCACGCCCGGTGGGACATTTTCCTCTTTCCACTCCACACTTCGTATGTCGTGTTCGCGAACGAATCACGATTTGCTAATGGTTGCCCTTGGGTTCGAGGTACTAAGATTTGGCGTTTTGCTTGGTGCAGAAAGCGAGGATCAATGGCGTCCACTTGCGCAAAGTGTTCCAGCTGCAACTACAACTCACGTTCCGCCTCATCCGGAGACATAGCTTACAGGCCCCAAGCAGCTTCCTTGTTCACGATGCTGGTGGAACAGGTCACTCAGGCCACCACTGGATTGTTTTTTGGGACCATGCTCCCGCCAACGAGCTTCAGCGCTCCTATACCAACACAAGAAGCTCCCAAGAAGTCGGTCTTTGATCGGCTTACAACTACTGCGGCCCCTCTCAACGGGCCGTCCATCTCCAGCGCCTCGGTCTTCGCCAGATTGGGCCAAAGTTCCTGTGGGCCCATGATGAAGCCTGCAATTCAAGAAAAGGTTATTCCGAAGAGAGTAACCATCCCTGCTCCCGAAGTTGTCAAGGTGGCTTCTCCTGCCAAAGGGTCGGTCTTTAGAAGACTGACTGTTCCGGCTCCAACTCCGGCCCCCGTTCCTGCTCAAAAGTCTGTCTTTGATAGATTAGACACTGCTGCTCAACGAACGTCGGTCTTCAAGAGGCTGGTACCAGCAGCGCCTCACCTGAACAGGGGACATGACGAAGTCACCCTTCAAGCCGAAACAATCCCAACAGCTCGACACGCTCGATGTCGCCACTGGCGTCGAGTAAGGAAGACTGGGGGCAACTCCCCCTCTGGGTTAACTCCGCCAGCCCCAACGATGGAAGTCAATGCTGCTGTCCCAACCGGGAACAACTTTGAACTGCTGAACAATGTGCGCAGGAACTCTCCTACCGCCGTACTGAAAAGATCTCCCCCACCGGTGGAGAATGTTACAGAAACAAAACCAGATCAGCTCCCTCAACGACTGTCCTCCAAAGTTTACAAAGTCTGGCGACGGGTCCAAGAGTCGGTGATGGATCAAGACTATCCCCGTCGACAGAAGAAGCTGAAGGTCCAGCAGGAAGAGAACCGTCCTGGCAAGCCACGAAAGACGACAACCACCTGGGTGCCCGCTGCAATGGCCCCCTCAACGTCAACTGCTCAAAAGAGAAGGAGGCCAGAGAAAGCCCCTGTGACTACGGCATATCGCAAAGACGCTAAGCCCAAACGCCCCAAGTCTGGGGGCATAACGGTCCATACTGTTTATATGGCTTCCGGAAAAGAGAAAAGCCGCGCTTCGACGGGTCACCGACCGCTCACCCGATCCGTGACCAAAGCCCAGGAGCAACAACAGAAGCTTCAGGAAATGCTGACGCAAATGGCCGCACTCACCGGGCCAAAAGAAAGCCCGGAGGCATCATCAGAGCAGCGTCACGAATAAGAAACCGATACTGACTTCCTACGCAGAGTCCTCGAAAAGAAGGACAGAGAAGCTGCAGAACAAGCTGCCAACATAAAACGAATGGCGCTTCTCTTCCAAGACATGGTCGGGATGATGTTACTGTAATGACCCCAAAATCTTTATACATTTGTATTATCCCTCTTCAATAATATACTGTATTTATTTGTACTTGGTATTTTCCTTTTTCTATTAAATTTATTATTATTTTATTCCTCAATCTATTATGTATTTTTTTTCTAGGTATAATTTCTTTTTCTTATATTTAAGTTTTTAACTTCTCATTCTTATTTTTCCTTTCATAAATATTTAACCCAAATCCATTATTCTTATTCTCTACAGCCCATCTAAAAAGCCCATTTTCTTTTTAAGCAACATCATATATTTAATTCTAATTAAATATATGCATGAACAACCTTATAGCTCATTGGTTAAGTCCTTGCATTGTTATTCCATAAGTCGCATGTTCAAATCCCCATTCTTGCAATTATTTTTATCATTTTTTATTCTTCTCATAACCTACAAATGAGACCTTTCATTTCCGAAATGAATGGTGACCTTTCATTTCTCTTTTAATTCTCATGTTGAATGCATATATTATTATACATAATTCACCATTACACCACCTTTATTGTCCTCCTATATCTTTTCCTTCATCACATTTTTCTGTCTCTCACTTCTTCCTCTTCACCTAGAGTCCAAGAAGAAGAACATGAAGAAGTCTTCAAGAAGGTCTCGCTACTAACGCGAGGCTATCGGCGGATAGACAAGCCCGGTGACAATACCGGCTTGTGCATGTAAGTCCCTTCTCTCTTTCCTTCCTTCCATCTCTTTCTTTGTCTCTTTATATTTCTCTTATTTTATATTGTCATGAAAAATTTCCCTTGACATATCATAGTTCCTAAATAATTAATTAAATGGATACATATATAAATAATGAACACACAAACATACACATATATAGTTTGTAAAATCTTTTTCATTACTCTCAATTCACATGTTAACATTTCATAGTGACCAATTTGGAGTGCATGTTTGTTGTTTTATTTTAAATCACTTTATTTAAAGTTTGTAAAAAAAAAATGAAGTTACGAATAAATACCATGGTTTTCTCATTTCTCACATATGACATATCAATACCTTTAGTTTTAAAATAATTTTTATAAATTAATTTTTAATTCTGAAAATTTCATGAAATTTACATATGATAGAATATATTATTTTGTACACGCTGTAAAAATTTTAGATCGATCCGCATAACGGTTTAGGAATTGCATCGTATTTATTCACTGATCGTAAAACAGAAAACTGCAGTTATCGGTCAACTTATAGGACATATAACTTTGTATACCGGTATCCAAATTGAGTAAACTCAGGTGTTTTTGATATCTACATCGAATGATCTATATTTTCTTAGTTTTATAGTTTTACTGAAAACCCATCTAAGATAAAGAAAACTGCGTTACAATATTAAGTGACGGATCTGGACAGAATCTGTTCCGATTCGCACACTGTTTTTAAATTGGACATAACTCGAACACCCGATGTCTGTTTGTGACAAAATTTAGATGTGTATATGCACCATTGATAGAACTATAATTTTCTGTATATTATATTACTTAGTAATCCATGAAACAACCTAATATAGGTTTTGTAATAGAATATATAGTTGCTGTCCAGAAATCTGAATTTCTGTTTTAAACGCTGATATTAAAATGAACATAACTAGAGCTTAAGAAATCCAAATCATGTGAATCTTGGTGTTTTCGATAAGTACATCGAAATACCTACAATTTTATAATAATCTTCGTAACCTGAAACCCGATAAAAATTAACACAAACTGCGTTTTAAAAATATGTGACGATGCCAAATAGATTCTGATCTGTTTTGCGCGACAATACGAAAACATATATATATCTCAAACCGGTAGTCGTATTTAGGTGAAACTGGAACTCACGCATGCAAAACATTTAGAGCCATATTTCTGTTTATATTCTGCATTCGTTCAACTTGATTAATTAGTCGTACATAATATTTCTTTACGTTTATGGTAGTTACTCGAATAATATACTTGACTCATTTCATGCTATTCGAACATGTATACATATTTATCTTGATCATTAAATTGTTTTATGTACATAAAGACGATAATTAAATACTTGAGTTGTATTTTGAAAACTATACAAAAGTATTTTTACATAAACCCCCTCAAGTTTTATAAATTACAATAAGGACCCTAATAATTATAGAACTTCAATTACCTTTCTTTTAGTCTGGCTCGGGTTAGAGTCTGACTATTTCTGACTTGAATATGATTCAAGTCAATCTATATTCTTTAATATTCCAACTCAATATGAATACATGAATCCCTGAATCCAGTTAACAATCTATTCAATTTGACTGAATCAAACCATGGATATACATCCATTATCCTGTTATTCCATTTACCTGATTATGCAGTTACAACATGTTTACTGATATCATGGTTTTGGTCAGTCACCCAACCTACACAATACAATACAACAATACTGTTAAAACACTACGGGGTTTAAGGGGTAGATTGGTACGGAAGGTGTTAAATGTGGCACGAGGTGGTCAGATTAAGACACCTAACCTGAATCCCATTGCTGTTGTACCGTGGCTTAACGGATTCTTGTACTTTCCATTTGCCCTGGTCTCTAGCATATAGAGACCCCCCTCGTATACACTGGCATCCTTCTGTACCAAGCTACAAACAACAGCGTTAACATAAAATTACATCAACGGCTTACACTTTAAAAATGTATCTTCTTATTCTGTCTTCTCTACTTCCCTCTTACCTTTGGGACTTACCGAGCGACCTGTTCGCTGACGACATTCTATTTCTTTCTTCTTTGAATGTCGTCAGGTGGTTTGGACCCGGCGGAGATCGAGCCGTCTCAAGAAGACTTGGAGCAGTCTGCCGAAGACCCTACACTTTAGTTTCATTGTACACTTTTCCTTTGTGTATTTTTCATTTCCTGTTATGCCACTGTTTAGGCATCTTGTTATTTCAGTTGTATTTCCTTTCATGCATTGTACAAAGAATGTTAATAAATAAAAGTTGCTGTTCTTTTTATACTCTTGTCTCTTGTGTATTTATTTTATATTGCTTAGCTACGCTTAGCGTATGTACTTCTGAGTACATACGTAGCGGACCTCGTCGCGTCCCCTTCGCCGTACACTGGGAAGCGGGGCGTGACAGTTACAGCCGGATCCTCCAGTTGAAGACCCTCCAATCATTATTGAAGACGACAGAGGGGAGACGTCGATTCCTCCTCCGGCTCTTTCAGCAGCCAAAGAGGAAACTATTTCGAAGGCCGCTCTGGATGACTATATTGCTCAGCAAATACGAGCTCACCAGGCAAATGAAACGGCTGTCCAAGTCGTTAAAACTGGGAGACCGTATCCAGGCTGGTATGACCAAATAAAGTACCCGCCGGGATACACAATCCCCAAATTCCATGTGTACAAGGGGACAGGCAATCCCCATCAATATGTCGCTCAGTTCAGGGCTCTTTGCGGCAACACCGGGGGTGATGAAAAGCTTTTGCTCCGCCAATTCGTCGGCAGCTTATCGGAGACGGCATTTGAGTGGTACTATGAACTTCCAAACGACTCCGTCAAGACTTTCGCAGAAATAGAGTTGTTATTCACCCAGCGATTCACGAGTGCTAGTGAACACACCTCAATAACAGCATTGATCAATGCCACGGTGAAGCCAGGCGAGACATGGGTTCAATACGCAATCCGATGGCGGAATCTGTGGTCGAAATGTGAACAGCGCATCGAAGAAGCACCAGCAGTGGGCATGTTCGTGGGCACCCTAGACCCTCATGCAACTATTTCACAATTCATGATGTTCTTCAAACCGACCACGTTCCAAGCTTTAAAGACAAGCTAGCCCAGATGGACCAGATGGGTCATAGACCATCTCCTCCGAAGCCGAAACCGCGGAACGAAAAGGGTAAAGGGAAGGCGACCTTCGTTGCAAATACCCAACAACAGCCCAGTGCCCCAGAACTAACGGATCAACTGGAAGAGAGACGGCGATACTATAATGATAAAACGAATCGTCCTTATTCGTTCCCCCGGGACAAAACGAATAGACTGTTCGAACTGGCGGTGCGCAACAGGCTCATCAATTTGCCAAATCCTAAGCGACCACTGCAACCCGGCGAGGCTAATAGTCTCAATTATTGCCCTTACCACCAAACGGTAAGCCATCCAATCGAAAATTGCTTCGTCTTTAAGAGATGGATCGAGGATCGGTACCAACAAGGCAAGTTTGCGCTGTCTGAGAAGTGGAAAGTAAGCCCACCACAACCGCATACTCTTAAGAAGACAGACGCACAGGGGGCATCGTGCTCTTTTGTTGAAGAAGCTCCATGGGAGGTCGCTCTTTCAGCCAAAACTAAAAGAATGTTGAACGATCTCCAGACATGCCCGGCGATCAGGTGGAAGAATCCGTTGGAACCTGAGATCATCGAAGGGATGCTGAAGCCGCGCCCAACTCCAAAGATTGGCGATGATAGCCAAAGCGTTCACACCCAGCCGTCGAAGTCTTCGAAGAAGAAGAAGAAGACCAAAAAGCCAGTGAAGCCTCGCGACAAGCGCACGGATTTGCAAAAACAGATTGACGCGCTGGAAGAGTATAACCAGAAAGCGCGGACTCCAGTCACACTCAAAGAATTTCTCAGCTATGTTCAGCTACGTCCTTGAGGACGGAGATGATGGGGAAGATTCGTCGGATGAATCTGAGGGTTACGTAGCAAGCTGCCATGTGATCTCTCACTCGTCGATAGACGATGAAGAAGCTCCTTGCACAGAGAAGCTGGGGGCAAATCCTGAGCCGGAACTTCTACGGCCATCACATGAAATGATTGATGTATTCCTGAATGAAGCTCTTCTTAAAAGCAAAGCTGCCCGAAAGCGTGAGATGGCCATATTCGAAAAAGCCAAGCGCCGGCGACTCGACGGAAGGGTTGAAACGCTCCCGCCAGATTAAAGTACATCCGTCGCAAATAAAAACAGGTTCAAGATGAGGAAAAGGTTCGCTAACACCATATCGATGGGAATGAAGCTACCACCCTCCGAAGGAAACATTCTTGGTGAAGCAGAAATGCATCCTAGTTACTGCTTATATCATCGAAAGATTGCGCACCCCACCGAAGAGTGCAACGCTTTTAAAAGATGGTGGCAGGGATATGTTGCTCACCGGCAACATTTTAAACGGATGAAACGCAAGACTCGTCGGGAGCGAAGAAGTATGACCGAGGGGCTTAGAAGAACTACCGGCAACTGTCGGATGGTTAACACCGGAGGATCGCAAGTTCTTACCTTCGGGAGCGACTCTGACGAAGAAATGACTCTTAGCCCTCTCTTCAAAGAATCCACCTCAGGAAAAGAGGAAGAACCGAAGAACTGCGAGAACATTCAGCGGCGCAATCGCACGCTGTCTGAAAAGAATCTCGGGCCCGCGAATAGAAAAGATAAGGGAAAAGAAAAAGTCTCTGAGGATATCGCCCTAGATGACCAAGTCGTCAAAAGAGCTGACAGCCAAGGACCCGCCGAAGAAGAGCAAGGTGGACTACAACGTTCTGGCACACTTGAGGAAGATACCCTCGCAGCTCAGTATTCTCGACGCCCTTCTGCTATCCAAAGAGGCGAGAGATTCGCTGATCAAGGCATTACAAGAGCCCGAGCAATTCCAAGCTTTCCTTGCCGAAGAAAAGATGAAGAACGAGCTGGAAGAAGTACACACAGCCGATATCACCTTCGGCGATGAAGATCTCCTCCTTGGAACATGCGAGCACAACCGTCCCCTATATGTCCCCGGATACTGTCATGACATCAAGATAGGTAAAATCTTGGTCGACAATGGGTCATCCATCAATCTCCTTAATGTGAGAGTGTTGAAGGAAATCTGCATGAGCGTTCAGCATCTCGCTCGCGACAAAATCACCATCTCCGGGTTCGACTCCCAGTCATCACGGACTCTTGGGTCTGTGATACTGACGCTGCGCTTCGGGCTACTTGTCACGGATATTAAATTTCACGTCATTGATTGATCTCAAAAACTATCTATTAACCGCAATCAAGAACGGCGTCGCTTTGCAGCTAGCCGGTGAGTACGGGCCGGTCCACAGGGATGTTGTGAATTTCCTAGTCGCGCTAACGAGTTAATTCCGAACGGTGTGAATGGATTAATTAAATCTAAAAACTAAATTAATCTAGGGCAATTGAATTAAAGATCTAACTATCTAACTAGGGCAAGGAATTAAATTTAATCTAGGGCAGAGAATGAAAAATTACCTAGGGCAAGAATTGAAATTACCTACTTACTTTACAGATGGCTCTCTCCAAACATCAACACAAGACTTGTCAGATCTAAATTTCTGAAATGAAAAGAGGCATCGATACTCTCCAAAAGAAATCTAAATTTTATTGATAAAAAGAGGCATAAGGAGGTATGACCTAATACAAGAATTAGAGTTCCTATTTATAGAGGATAGGAAACCCTAGGTTACAATTGATTCGCATGTCTACATTTACCAAAATATCCCTAGGAAGACCTAGTCAAAGTAGACTCCAAGCTTTGGTAAAATTTTATGTCTGGAAATTTTGGAACTGATTCTGGGCTTCTTGGGCTTTTTATTTCTTTGGATCTTTATTCAATTTGGCTTCTCTATTTCTTCCAGATCTCCAATGAACAATTGCAGTGGACTTTTAACCGTTTGCTTTGTAATCTTGGACCTTGCGTTGCCTTGTACTGATCTTTTGTGTAGGCTTGATTAAGATCCTTCTGTTTGTTGGTCAAAATCCCTTTTTTGTGTCGTCTTTTGTCTTTTTCACTGTTTTCGCTCCAAGAACCTGTAACCTGTAATATGTAGCAGACATGCGTCAAAAGCACCTGTTTATTTATAAAAAGAATAAGAATGGGGAATATAATAATACAGTATTATGGTATGAACAAATACCCCCAAACTTATCTTTTGCTCGTCCTCGAGCAAACTTAGTTTTATTCTCAACAAAAACCTAACCTCACTTTCGCAGGGAAACGCGATTGCACTGAGCTCGTGCAACAAGCCGTTAAACCTCTAGGTGTCCCTAGTAGGAGGAGTGTTGTCTCCTGAGGGTTTTCAGCGGATACTACCCACAAAATCCTATCAATTAGGCCCATTGACTTTTATTCTTCAATTAGATTTTCTAACAAGGAATTCTATTATCGTCGACTCATAAATTATCCGCCCATATTCTTCACACTTCCTCATCATCTAACTTAAGATTATATATGTTCTATAGACTTACATAGCTTTCGGCATTTCTTAAGTTTTCCTTCTAGGGTTCCATCTCTACTTAGGAATTTTTGTCAACTCTACTAACGATACAAGTTCTATTCTTCATTCCTCTCTCTCATCTAAACTCCGATCACATACCCCTACGTTTGTGTATATATCACCCCTACACTTGGAAATTCAAATCAAGCAATCATACTCTTGTCCGTTGTCCAAAACACTTATTAATTGGTGAATTTTTAAATGAATTTTGCTTACACATCCTTCATGCGACTGTTAATACTTCTTGAGGTACCAACAACCGATTACAAGATGTGTTTGCACTTTAAAACGTACTTCCTAGTCTTGCAACACCCAAGACTTTTTAGCAGTGACTCCCAAACTAGTTGGTCTAAGGCACTAGGTGATGAGGCACCCTCGCTAAATATTTTTCTATTTTTACAGCCTTAAGTAATCACAAAAACCAGTGTTCATTTTTTTTCTCTTTATTCACTTTTTCTTTTATTTTCTTTGCACTAAGGACTTTTAGACAAGAGCATTTCAAGGTCTCCTCTACTATTTCAAGTTTCAAGGTGCATGTTTGTGCAATTTGTAGGGTATACATTTTCAGAATTTAGACTTAAGCTAGGAACTATTTTTCAAACTTATACTCTAATAAAAATATCAATACTCTTCCTTTGTTTTGACTTAGCCCAAAAAGTGAACCCAAAATTTGCTTGTTTCTAAATAAACTATAAAGACATATACTTTCTACCGTTAAACTTTAAGGAAGGTTATTTTTAGGGTTTTTAATTTACTAAGTCAAAGATCTAGTTGCTCCTAGCCAGTTAACCTATTTGTCAAACTCAACTCAAATAAGGCCAAAATTGAATACATTAATTTTTATAATTTTCCAAAATTTTCAATTTTTATGGGTTTTCAAAATAAGTATGCAAATGCAAATATATACACATGAATGCGAAGGAAGAAGACTTACCGAGCATACCCCCAAACTTAAACTTGACAGTGTCCTCACTATCATGCTACACCAAGAGGGTCAAAATGTCGGCACTCCCCTGTTTATTTATTTACAAAATTTTTAAAATATTTTTTAATGTTTTGAATTTTTTTTTATTTTTTATAGAAAAAGAAAACAAAAAATATATGTACATATATACAACAAGGTTTCCCCCAAACTTAAGCTCGGCCTTACACAAGCCAAAGGTTAGCACCAACCATTCAAAAATCTTATCGTGGTAATGGTAGAGTTGGTGAAAGAATGGAGTGGAAAGAAAAGAGATGAGAAGCACACGAGACCGTGTGGAGGTAGAAACGGTATACGGTCTCGGTGGAGGAGAAGAATGACGGAAGGGAAAAAGAAATGGTAGTGGTTCTACTTCTTCAAGTGGAGGTTGATTAATTACAAAATCCATATCATTTAAGAATACGAGTTCGTCGGCGAAAATATCTTCGAAACTGTCATCGAGGGTCCAATTGAAAATTATCGAACTCAAAATATCGGGTTGGATTCATCAACACTCGGTGTCATTAAAGGAAGATTAGAAGAACCAAAGAAAGTGGGAATACGAACTTGAGGGTGGGGATGGAGTGTATAAATTAGCACAATTTGCAACGACCGATGTGTAAAAAGCGATTGTGTTAATCTATCAACCGGTGGAAAAATCAGATTAAATCCCTCAAGATTCGTGAGCAAACATGGGTACGTCGAACCTGGTATTGGAGATGAAAGCGTAACGGTCTCTTGCAAGGTCGGAACGAGGGCCTGGGGAGCAATTGCAGTGGACTTTGGTAAAATTTTATGTCTGGAAATTTTGGAACTGATTCTGGGATTCTTGGGCTTTTTATTTCTTTGGATCTTTATTCAATTTGGCTTCTCTATTTCTTCCAGATCTCCAGTGAACAATTGCAGTGGACTTTTAACCGTTTGCTTTGTAATCTTGGACCTTGCGTTGTCTTGTACTGATATTTTGTGTAGGCTTGATTAAGATTCTTCTGTTTGTTGGTCAAAGTCCCTTTTTTGTGTCGTCTTTTATCTTTTTCACTGTTTTCGCTCCAAGAACCTGTAACCTGTAATATGTAGCAGACATGCGTCAAAAGCACCTATTTATTTATAAAAAGAATAAGAATGAGGAATATAATAATACAATATTATGGTATGAACAGTCATTGACGTCAAGACATGCTACAATGCTTTGCTCGGCCGGCCTTGGTTACACGAGTATTACATTATCCTTTCTACACAACATCAGTGTATGAAGTATTTCAAGGATTGTCTCGAGTACACTGTGACGGGGGAGTTGAACCCATTCTCCGTGAACGAAGTCAGAAAGTACGAAGATGCAAAATACTTCTTGTAGGGTTCCTAGGCACCCTAATGAAGTCTCACAAGGCATCAACCATGCCAATTTCAAAAAATCTAGGTGCCGAGAGACCCGACTACGGATCGTTGGCTAGAAATCTAGGCGAAAAAGCGAGCTAGTTTACAACTAAACTATAAGATAACGGAAATACAACCTTTGTAGATCCGGTGCTCCACCTCCATAGCTCCGCAACGAAGTCCTTTGCTGTCCAAAAGGAATCCGGGCTCTAGCGTCGGCTTCGTCGGAGAAACGGCGAGCTAGGTCGTCGATGTCCATGCCGAAGATGATCTACGTCGAGGCATCGCTAGATCAAGCTCCACCTTCACCAAGCCATGAAAACTTGTGAAGGAAACACCCAATACTACTTGGCAAGAGGTAGAGGATGAAGAAATAGGAGTTGGGTTCACTTTAGAATTGGATTTCTCACTCAAATACATCAATCACCATTGATGGAATCTAGTTTCTCTTCTTGAAGAAGAAGAAGAAGAAAGCAAGAAGATGATAAAATTATGATAAGTTATTTTGTAAAATAAAAAGAATGAATACTTATCATAATCTAACCCTAGTTAGGTGTAGAGAATTAACTTAGGTTAGGTTGTATGGTTAGGGTTAGAGAAAGAAACAAAATGGTCAACCATTTCAAAGCTTCAAGAAGCTTCAAGGATAATCCAAAATTGGCCACCATTCTATTTCATTCATAAATCAATGAATAAATAAAAGAATAAGTAAATGAAGAATAAGAAACCCTAACCATTGACCAACCATGGTTTAAACCATACACCAAACTATCATGTATCATCAAACATGATACAAGCATGTGCACAAAATCATATCACATATATAATGCGCACATCCGAGCGAGAAAATCCATTTAAAGTGAACCGATACTAGTTAATGCAAAGTAATATATCAAATATATAATTATACATTAAATCATTAAATCAACACTTGATTTAACGATCCGGTCATATCGCATATAACCGACTAATATCCAATGTATCGATTTATCGAATCAATCCTTGATTCGATAACTAGGTTATATCGCATACAACCATTCGACACATTCATCGCGAGAATAGAATACGGTATCATATACACGCATTATTCTCGGTCCCGCACATATCTCATATGCGCTCCTATTTCGTTTCGCTTGAGCCAGGAAACCTCTGTGTCGGACTCTAAAGACTCGTCAATACGCCGGCAGCAGATGATGATCATATCAAACACCCACAAGCCGCAAGCGGTCTGCTAAACGTAACGGCCACCCGGGTATTGAGCGATCAGAAGATCGACGAGCAAGCCCGCTCACACTCCTGTGAATCCAACCAGTAACACTACCGTACAGTCCGGTCTGATCGTCTGATATGTCGCATATCTCGCCTAGGGGTGGTAAACGTCAGACCCCAATAGCTCGATAAGTCATGTCGATATGAGGTCTATAACAATTCGAGAAACTACTGGTAACACTTACCAGTAAATCTCAGCAACCCTGGCCAGGGATTTCCTGTTATAGCCAATCGAACACAGCGCAACATCAACTCCCTATACCGGGAGAGACGAATCCCCTCCTATCGCTCATTGCCTCCATGTGACTCGGGACTGTACCCAAAAACCACCGTTTTGCACGCCCTCTTGGACGTGGTAAGATGGAAATCAAAGCACAGTGGGAACCACACAAGACTCTATGACGATCTCGGGTCAACAGACTACTCTGTACCAGTGTCACCTGAGAACTGCCATCTGACGTGAGGTATAATACCATCTGGGAGTTCTCGGCGAGTCCGTCCAGTGTACCCAGTCTCTACTGAGCACCCGTATATCATCTCTGATGTCAAACACCGATGGATATGGGATCATCCATCGCCCATCTGTATGGGTCGAGAAGGTACACGCTAGTCTACTCTGGTATATCGATGCCCCGTCTCGATACACCCACGACTAGGGACTTTCAAGGATGTACTTATGGACTACCATGTCCCCACTAGTATGATCCGCATCATAGTCTAGGTAGTCAAGTACAGATCCTAAGGGCTTTACCAACATGTAACAGAGAGACAATCAGTATACACATTAAGGTAAAGTGCAACCAGATAGCATACTATCATGTCGAGCAAGAAAGTCCTCCCTATATATGTCCCAGCATCCACTACAATATACATCCTATGTATAGTAATGGCCTCTAGGGCATACATATAACTAACAATCTCCCACTTGCACTAGGGCCATCTGATAGCAGTGGTTGTAGTATCTCATACTCAACCATCCCATAAAAGTCTCTCTCTGGGAACAGGCCTTTGTGAGTGGATCCGCTGCGTTGTCCTCTGAGTCTACTCTTCAAACCTCGATCACCCTGGAGATCAACTATCTCCATGATCAGGTGATACTGCCTTAGAATATGTCTGGATCACTGATGGGACGGACGTTCCATGGCATAAGCCACAACTCCATTGTCACACAATGGGAGGAACTAAGTTCATCTCATGAACCAATATACACCCAGACAGCCACTTTGGTAGCATCTTAAGTAGCGATGTATCGTGCCTTTATCGTCTAGTATGTCACGGTATCTAGCTTGGAACTCTTCCATCATACCGTCCCTTTACTGAGGGTAAAGACAATGCCTGCGACCGACATTCAGTCGTCTTTATCACCCTGGAACCCTTCCAGTGTTTCTCCCCAGGATCGATTGATACCATCTCACTACAACTAGTGAGAATCCTAAGATCCAATTAGATCTATCTCATAGATCCAAACCCAGGATTTAGGAGGCATCACTTTGATCCTTTATGGAGAATCATTGTGATAAGCGGAGATTGACCGAGCGTAGCATAGGAAACTCCTTCCCTATCAAGAGTATGTTATCCACGTACTCTACGAGGATCACCACCATACTCCCTACTACCTTTTTGTTTATACAAGGTTCATCTACCATTTTGATGATGTCAAACTCTTTGACTACTTCATCAAAACAGATGTTCCAACTCCGCGACACCTGCTTTATCAGATAAAACATCTTGCACACGTTTCCGCTGCTCCCACTGTTTACGAAGCCCTCTGGCTGTGTACTTACAGACGCACTCTTCTAAATCATCATTTAGAAAAGCAGTCATGGCACCCAACCGCCAGATATCGTAGTCATGGTATGTAGCCGTGGCAAGTAGGATCCGGATGGACTTAAGCATAGCTACTTGAAAAGGTTTCATCATTATCCACGCCTGGTCAATGACGAAAACCTTTAACAAGTCTAGCTTTGAAAGTCTCAACTTTTCCATGTACACCAAGTAATCTTCTCAAGATATACCTGCTCCTGATGGGGATTTAACCCTTCAGATATAGCAACCAAAGTCCATACTTTGTTGGTGTATAAGGATTCCATCTCAGATCACTAAGCATCCAGCCATTCTTACAGAGTCTTACCCCCGATGGCCAGCTCGAAACTAGTTGGGTCATCATCTCATGATGCAATCCTCGCTCCCACTGTCATAGAGAAACAGAAGTATCTCTCAGGTGGGTGAGGAACCCTACTAGATCGGCGGAGAGGCTGAGGTTCGTTGGTTACTACTGAATCCTTCGGTTCTACCAAATCATCAGCTGCTGTTTGTATAGCTGGAACCTTTCCAGTTCTACATTACAGACCTTGCCTCGAGCTTGTCCGGATTTTGCTTTTAGACATAGGCCGGACAACCCCAAATCTTAACTAACTTAAGACATGGGCTCTTCCCTTTCCATATCACATATGAAGTGGTAGGCATTGATTTGATTCGAACCCTATTCAATAGGTATGCAACTTCTCAAGTGCATAACACCCAAAAGGAAACAGGTAACTCAGTAGTACTCATCATAGAGCACACCTTATCAAATAGGGTGTGATTGCTCCGCCCTGATATACCATCGTGCTATGGTGTATACAGAGGAGTAATGCTGAGAGAGAATCTCACTCTCCTTTAGAAAAGTCCAGGAATTCCATGCTCAAGTATTCTCCTCCTTGATCACATCAAAGGACATAATACTTATACCCGTATTTTGGTTCTCTACTTCTAACTTATATTCTGTGAATATCTCAAAAGGTTCGGACTTGTGTTTCAACAGGAACATATGTCTGAATCTTGAGAGATTTATCAGAGAATGTAATGAAGTACAAAGAACCGGTCTTGGCATGTGTAGACTGGGGACCTACATACATTAACATGTATCATCCCAAGAGTTTACTAACTCTTTCTCTGTTTCCAATAAACAGAGCTGGTGTCATTATATCTTTGTGACATGACTGGCGAGTTTCACAAGATGTAAATTCAAACTAATTTAAATATGCATTTTTATGTAACTCTAGCTAGTCGGGTCACATTGATCTGACCTAGTCTACAATACCTCAAGAAGGATTCGTTCATTTCTGAACTCTTCCTCTTGTGTGTGTTCCGTATACTAAGAACTGTAGTTTGATTTAGAACATTAATGCTTTTAGATAACGTGCCTGAACCGATCAACTTTTGATATAGGAAATGTTCAAAACATTGTCCAACAATACAAAATTTTATCGTTTCTTTACTAATAAAGAGACAGATATGATTTTGCATAACAGGTTCGGTATCTAATAACATTCGTTCAGAATCAATGTATTGTTATACAGGGTGACAGTGACCAACAGACTTGGTGCAACATTTGCCCCGTTTTCTGCCTCATGAAACTTATCACCCGTTCTCAGTTCTCTACCTTTCTGTAGCCCTATGTAACATATTACATATCTGGGATCCTGATCTGGTATCACATACCCAGGACGTAAAGGATACTGAGAAACAGTTCTGTATAATGAACATGCCCGAAGATGATGCATCAGCATGCACTCTCTTCGTTTGGGCGGCATAGGAATTCTGGTAATCCCTAATTTCCTGCTCTGTCTTATAACAATTATAAGTTGGAGCGGGACCAACGTTTCCCAGCTCAGTATAACAAGCGGGTTCGGTCAATATTCCGTATTATTATCTTGATTAAGGCGTGATATGGTCGTTACCTGGAGAGAGAGAGAGAAGAAAACACTCAGCGTGCGCTCTGTCAAGAATAGATTGGTTTTTATTTTATCTAATCAGGATGGCTCCCACTGCTTTTTATCAAATCTTCCTTCAAACCCTAAAAGGAAAGACTAGCCGGGATTAATTACACACTATAAGTTCGCCAATCTTTCAGCCAGGCCAGTGTCGGTACTTTGAGGGAGGTCCCCCGTGCTTTCGCACGAACCTAATTAATGTAAACCTCGTTTTCCCAGAGGCGTAACCCCGTTAACACCTTTCTAGACACCTCCTTGATCGGCTAATTGTAATGTGTAAAACTCTCCCAGGAGTAACTCTTACTCACAGCGGGTATCGGGATCCAACTATCTCATAGAAGGTATGCAATCTCATTGCAAATTTCAACACTTGAAATTCCCGATAATATTTTGCCCCTAGCGTCCTATGACCTTGACGCAGGCCAACAAACCATAGTCCGCTAGTCAAGTTCAACCCGTCATTTCCTGATTGAATTAAACCCACCCGTACGACCCTTGACGCAGGCCAACAAAGTCGCACGACTACCCTAATCCAATCACATCATATGCTTATGCAGATAAGCACCAGTTAGCTACCGCACACTACGCCTTGACGCAGGCCAACAAACGTAGCACGAATACTAACTACTACTTATCTGAAATGACGGAGGGCTACGACAGGTTTTTCTGAAAACCTATTGCGTAATGAACTTGATATCGTTGTAGAATCAAATGAATTTTGAAATGGAGTGTTTTTTAGGCTTTTCTAGTTTTGCTAAAGGAGTCACTCCCGGTGAAGGGATCGTCGGTCCTTTCCTCGTCGAATGAGGTGCGGGATATATCATATATATCACTGTGCAAAGCAGAACTCTTAAAAGCAATCAAAAGACAAACCGAGTGTGTAGCATCTGCCAGTTATTGCTAAAGGAGTCACTCCCGGTGAAGGGATCTCGGTCCTTTCCTTGTCGAATAAGGTGCAGGATATATCATATATACCTCTGTGCAATGCAAGAACTGTAGCTACCTGTTTTATTTTGAAATTCGATTCTACAACATCATTAGGTTTCTTTTATTTCATTAATCACATTAATGAAGTCCCATCATTTAAGTACCTAAACATCACAGATAAATACGACGTACACTTATGCCATCCGCATTCGCCTCGATGTCCCCTCGTGCACCGTTAGGTTAGGTAACTAACGACAGAGCGGGGCAGGGCTAGCACGGGTGTAAAACATAAGTAACGCCTATATAATATATCATATATACTATATACTGTATCTATCACAGAACATCACATGATCACATCACAGATATCGCAGCAGAAGAATCATATGAAATATTGGATATACTAGGACGTCCGTGTTTTCAATACGAGCCAGTATAAAACACGGATTCCACGGTCGTGATGAATAGCCAAACCCACACCCCTAGACCCCTACGAGAGCGGCAAGCAACCCTACCAATTCTAGAGTTAGGAGACCCGGACTCGACTCCTCGAGTTGGTCTCCCACTGGACTCCAGAACCCGGTTACTTGTGCCCTCCTCCTTGGGTCTATCCTAGTGCGGAAAAGTAAATAATATACAAACGGTGACAACTTCCGCAACCTGGAAGCGCCCCAATAAAAGAATATTACATACAAGTTTTTACATGAATGAAAATGAAAAACACTCATCTCACATAAAAACCCCCGGCTATTCGAACACGACGATCCAATATAACATATCCAGCAACACATAACATCACATGTCATCAACGTAAGTAAATATGTCCATCCCAATTGTCGTTGACATATAGCAACGAAACCGGCGATATCACATATTACACTTACGGTCACAGAAAAGAAAGTGAAAAACTACAACAGTTGGAATCCGCAACCACCTCAGACATCGCATGCCTGACCAAATGAATTCCTTAGACATCGCATGCCTAACAATTATAAACCCCGCATTTTAGTCTCAAAATCGAAAACTCTTTTCAATATCAAGTCGGGCAATTCAACAAGATTCCCGACATCCTGATCGAATACTCGTCGTAAACTTCAGTAGGCGGCCGCACCCCCGATACCGTCGACGAATTGCACCAAGGCGGAACACCGCTACCGCGAGCACCCGGACGGATGCTTTCGGCGACGGGGTTCTCCTACAGTCACTTGGTCGAGGCTATGGGATGTAGCTGTCTATTAAGTTTGTCCGGCGAATATCCGCGTACGCTACGTGATTGCGACGGACTTTTGATCGCATCAAAATTCCGTGGCAACCGATCAAGTGAGACTAAAGTGCTATGTTTATAACATTCATTCAGTTATCACATAACTTTTGTGAAATCCAATTATTGTATCCCATTCCAGATAAACAGAAAATGTTAAACTTTTCGATCGAACAGTCAAACACCCAAGTTTTCCCGATACAGCTCAACACATGAAATAAGTCTAACAACATTCAGTTCGTGCCTCAGTACCAACGGTCCAGCCGTAGAAGGGTCAAGCCAACGCCTCACATGTGGCACGCCGTACTGCCCCAAACCCTAAGGTTCAAAGGGCAGTTCAAGACGGTCACATAATCGAGTTAAGGTTTGTTGTCTTCTAGAGGGTCCATCGCGTTACTTGCACTACTTAGAACGTCGTTAAACCACGGAAAAATCCAACACTTGGAAATTTCCCGACAGGGGAAAAGTTGGGTATTTATATCCGGTCGAACTTTTTAACATATTCTAAAATTTATCCGGAAAGCCAAATAGACAAAATCTGATACTCCGATCGAAACACCGAATCCCCAAAACAACCCCAGAAAATTCAACTCTTGAATAAATATTAAAAATTCCCAGAAAACTCAGCTCTTTGAACTAGGAATTACTGTGCAAAGGAACAGGGCTGACGTCATCAAGGTGCCGCGGAACCGCCGCAGAAGCCATGCTTCTGCCGCGGTTCCGCCGCGAAATTTACTGTTCATGAAATAATTTTTGCATCGTAATTCTTAGATTTCCCTGCTGAATTTTTTAGTAATTTTTAATTTGGAAAAATCCCAGTTTTTGAAAAAAGGACAGAGAGCTATTTTGGTTTTGGGTTTCGGGTTCGTTCGGACTTCAAATTGCGTCTAGACTTCGCCTAAGGCTCTAGCTAGTCTCTGATACCACTGTAGGGTTCCTAGGCACCCTAATGAAGTCTCACAAGGCATCAACCATGCCAATTTCAAAAAAATCTAGGTGCCGAGAGACCCGACTACGGATCGTTGGCTAGAAATCTAGGCGAAAAAGCGAGCTAGTTTACAACTAAACTATAAGATAACGGAAATACAACCTTTGTAGATCCGGTGCTCCACCTCCATAGCTCCGCAACGAAGTCCTTTGCTGTCCAAAAGGAATCCGGGCTCTAGCGTCGGCTTCGTCGGAGAAACGGCGAGCTAGGTCGTCGATGTCCATGCCGAAGATGATCTACGTCGAGGCATCGCTAGATCAAGCTCCACCTTCACCAAGCCATGAAAACTTGTGAAGGAAACACCCAATACTACTTGGCAAGAGGTAGAGGATGAAGAAATAGGAGTTGGGTTCACTTTAGAATTGGATTTCTCACTCAAATACATCAATCACCATTGATGGAATCTAGTTTCTCTTCTTGAAGAAGAAGAAGAAGAAAGCAAGAAGATGATAAAATTATGATAAGTTATTTTGTAAAATAAAAAGAATGAATACTTATCATAATCTAACCCTAGTTAGGTGTAGAGAATTAACTTAGGTTAGGTTGTATGGTTAGGGTTAGAGAAAGAAACAAAATGGTCAACCATTTCAAAGCTTCAAGAAGCTTCAAGGATAATCCAAAATTGGCCACCATTCTATTTCATTCATAAATCAATGAATAAATAAAAGAATAAGTAAATGAAGAATAAGAAACCCTAACCATTGACCAACCATGGTTTAAACCATACACCAAACTATCATGTATCATCAAACATGATACAAGCATGTGCACAAAATCATATCACATATATAATGCGCACATCCGAGCGAGAAAATCCATTTAAAGTGAACCGATACTAGTTAATGCAAAGTAATATATCAAATATATAATTATACATTAAATCATTAAATCAACACTTGATTTAACGATCCGGTCATATCGCATATAACCGACTAATATCCAATGTATCGATTTATCGAATCAATCCTTGATTCGATAACTAGGTTATATCGCATACAACCATTCGACACATTCATCGCGAGAATAGAATACGGTATCATATACACGCATTATTCTCGGTCCCGCACATATCTCATATGCGCTCCTATTTCGTTTCGCTTGAGCCAGGAAACCTCTGTGTCGGACTCTAAAGACTCGTCAATACGCCGGCAGCAGATGATGATCATATCAAACACCCACAAGCCGCAAGCGGTCTGCTAAACGTAACGGCCACCCGGGTATTGAGCGATCAGAAGATCGACGAGCAAGCCCGCTCACACTCCTGTGAATCCAACCAGTAACACTACCGTACAGTCCGGTCTGATCGTCTGATATGTCGCATATCTCGCCTAGGGGTGGTAAACGTCAGACCCCAATAGCTCGATAAGTCATGTCGATATGAGGTCTATAACAATTCGAGAAACTACTGGTAACACTTACCAGTAAATCTCAGCAACCCTGGCCAGGGATTTCCTGTTATAGCCAATCGAACACAGCGCAACATCAACTCCCTATACCGGGAGAGACGAATCCCCTCCTATCGCTCATTGCCTCCATGTGACTCGGGACTGTACCCAAAAACCACCGTTTTGCACGCCCTCTTGGACGTGGTAAGATGGAAATCAAAGCACAGTGGGAACCACACAAGACTCTATGACGATCTCGGGTCAACAGACTACTCTGTACCAGTGTCACCTGAGAACTGCCATCTGACGTGAGGTATAATACCATCTGGGAGTTCTCGGCGAGTCCGTCCAGTGTACCCAGTCTCTACTGAGCACCCGTATATCATCTCTGATGTCAAACACCGATGGATATGGGATCATCCATCGCCCATCTGTATGGGTCGAGAAGGTACACGCTAGTCTACTCTGGTATAGCGATGCCCCGTCTCGATACACCCACGACTAGGGACTTTCAAGGATGTACTTATGGACTACCATGTCCCCACTAGTATGATCCGCATCATAGTCCAGGTAGTCAAGTACAGATCCTAAGGGCTTTACCAACATGTAACAGAGAGACAATCAGTATACACATTAAGGTAAAGTGCAACCAGATAGCATACTATCATGTCGAGCAAGAAAGTCCTCCCTATATATGTCCCAGCATCCACTACAATATACATCCTATGTATAGTAATGGCCTCTAGGGCATATTCACGGTTTTCGCTCCAAGAACCTGTAACCTGTAATATGTAGCAGACATGCGTCAAAAGCACCTATTTATTTATAAAAAGAATAAGAATGAGGAATATAATAATACAATATTATGGTATGAACAGTCATTGACGTCAAGACATGCTACAATGCTTTGCTCGGCCGGCCTTGGTTACACGAGTATTACATTATCCTTTCTACACAACATCAGTGTATGAAGTATTTCAAGGATTGTCTCGAGTACACTGTGACGGGGGAGTTGAACCCATTCTCCGTGAACGAAGTCAGAAGGTACGAAGATGCAAAATACTTCTTACCAAATTTCGAGGACACGGAGAGATGTCATAAACCGAAAGACAAAGCTATCACCACTATTCCAGTCTTCGGGAGTGATACCGAGGAGGAAGAAGAGATAGTTTATTCAGGGCCGCCCCAACGCAACAACCCGGGACCGTCCGCCCCCATGTTGATCTTCGGCAGCGACTCGGAAGACGAGATTAATGCTATATTTTTCGCTCGACCATCAATACAAGCCTTCGCTGGTGATCATCAGAATTTGCAAATTACCATGGTTCCACAAGAGCATTACAAAGAGCTCGATACACTTAAAACTTATAGTGTGCAAGAATTGCAAACATTTTACGTCCCTCCCAGGCGAAAAGGTGAAGAGGCGATCCTATTCTACCGATCCGGGGAAACCAAAGTGGAGAAAGAAATCTGGCATGGCGCAGATTCTACGCTCGACAGGCTCCAACCCATCCGTCTGCCTAGATATTTCACGGAAGGCTTGAAAAGTGTAATACCCAGCCCTTTTTGTACGTCTATATCCGTATTTCCTTTTCATCTATACAATTTTATTCATAACTATTTATTATTTTAAAACTTCCCAATCTATTTTAGTTCTCCACTCTCTTATTTTATTTTCCCAGCCGGCCTCTTCATTTTGTTTTACTTATTATTATTTCTGTTCCGGCCCAACCCACTCTTTCCTCAGCCCATTTCTTTTAGTGAGCCCTTTCCTATTTATTAAATTTAAGTTTCCCTATTATTCTTAAAAACCCAAACCCTATTCTTTTTATCCTATATTTTCTTTACCCCCAGCCCATCCATTTATCTAATTAATTCATTCAAATTCCCAAGCCCATTCCTTTATCATTTCATAAACTAAAATCCCTTTAATTCCCTCAGCCCTCAACCTCGGCCCATTCTTTTTCTTTCTATTTAAACTTTTAATTTTCTTTCTGGCCCGGCCCGGCCCAGTCCGCTCTCCAAGCCTCTTCACCCGCAACCCGCACCGCTTCCTCGACCCGACCCGACCCGCACCACAGTGCATCTCCCCAACGGCTCTCCTGATTTCCCGCGCGAGAATCTTCTCGTTGCGCCCTCGTCGCCGCCTCCTCCGCCCACGCCCGCGCTCGTGTCGGCCACGCTCGAGCGCTGTTACATCCACGACGCGCTAACCCTCGTCGTCTCTCTCCCTCCCCTCTCGCTTTCTCTCCCTCGTCTCCTTCCTCCTTCTCTCTCGCCCACTGTCCCTGAACCCATCGCCTCGCCACCGCCGACGACCCTACCACCCTCTAAAACTCCCTCGCTCACTCCTCTCTCCAGAAACCCCCGAGCTCCCTATTCTTCCTCCTCCCTGCATCCATCTCGGCCATTCCATTGCAATCACCGCCGGCGCCCCGTCTTCCCGACGACCACCATTGTCGACCACCAACTCCATCGACACCCCTCACCCCATCGTCGACCCCATCATCCCTTCTCTTCCCCTCTCGCAATCTCTCTGGTTCCCTATCCCTCTCTCTCCTTCTCAGTCCTCAATCTCTCTCTCTTTCTCTTCCTCTGCCTCAATCTCTCTCTCTTTCTCACTCTGCTCCTTTTCTCTCTCTCACTGACCTCTCTCTCTCTCCCTGCTTCTCTCTCTCTGTTCTCCCTCATCCCTCTCTACTTGTCTCTCTCTCTCTGATCTCTCTTTCTCAGTACACTCTCTCCCTCTCTCTCAGTACTCTCTCTCTCTCTCAGTTCCCTTTCTCCCTCTAACTATTTCTCCCTCTAACTCTTTTCTCTCTAACTCTCTCTCTCTCTCAATATCTCCCTCCCTCTGCAATCCCTCGCCATCGGCCGCACAGCACCATCATCTCCCCAGTCTCACGAGCCCTAGCCGTTGACGAGACGGAACCCCATAGCCGAGCCCAAGCTTATGGTCATCGTGTCGTGTTCGTGACGTTACCATCACCGTACATCCCCGAGACGTGTCCAGACAAGTATTTTACTTGCTTACATGCTATATACTCAAGTTACAATATTTAATTATGTAGATCATGAAGTTACAATTTTAGATCAATTGTGTGTCATACCTGTTCGACGTGTGTTCCCGATGAAATTACTTGTCTAATTTGACGGAACTAGATTGTATGTCTTGGCCCGTGTAGTGATAAACACCCTGTATAAATTTCATTGGATAATACGACGATTACCGACTAAAACGACTACCCCCAAGTTTGCCTGTAAAACTGGATATTTCCTGTACCTGAAAACTGTAAAAATCACCATAAATTATATACATACTGGAATGATGCGTTCGAGGGCTCAAATCGAAGCCAACTTGACGAAATTTAACCCTATACTAGTTTACAGATGTTTCTGTACTTAAACTGTGACAAAATTTGGATCGGAGTGCGACTCTGGACTGCAGTCCAGAGCGACTCTAGTTGTTGTTTACTGTCCCGTAATGGGTACCACCCTGTTTCCTTAACTCGTAGATTGCAGAACTCCACTGTTTATTATAGGATAATGTGTTATCTAGACAACACAAGTAGTTTCATCCTGTTTCGTTATCGTTTGTTATTTAATCTGTAATTTAATAGATGTGGACGTATAACAGTCCAGAACAGATTCTGAGATGACATATTAATGTTAAACAGTGTATAACTCCTGACGTACAGATGCGATTGAAGATCCGTCTATTGCGTTGAAAACCTTACCGAAAACCCTAGATTTCATTCAACTGTAGCGTTGCTAAAATCTGATTCCAACTGGGATTAAAATGCATTGCGAAACGGACTTTCGATTCTGAAACCGGATTTCCAGCCGCGAACGTTTAAAATGAAATGGCCATAATTAATGATCCTGGAACCCGATTGGCATGAAACCATATTCGATGGATAGATAACTGAACATACTAATTATTACCCGTTTATCGTTTCACTAAACTGTACACGTACGATTCATGATAAATCGTGCAAGTGATAGAATACTATTTTATGACACCTTAATCATGCTTTACATACTGTTCACGCATCATATCATATACATGTCACTGCATTGATAACCTAGTGATACCGTGCATTACCCAGTGTTAGGTATTAGTGATGATTGTGTCAAGTACGTCAGTGTTCGTGTATCAGTGAATAAGTGAAAGTGATGAGTACTTGTACACAATCAGCGAACCTTATTATTCTATTGCATTGTCGACGTCTGTGAGACGCGTGTACGTGTGACTATAAGTGGTATGGGACACTTATGGAAGCTCTTGCACGGGTGTCACAGATAAGGCACCAGACACTGCCATTTATCTTAGGTATTAGTCGGGACGTGCTTGATGGAGGCCCTGCCTCCAGTTCTCGCGTAGACTTGTCACAGACCGATTGGTATTTAGGGTTATGGTTAGCGTTTGATGTAGACCATGGGGTGTGGAGTAGTTTAAGTGTGAGTTCAACAGAATCTCGGGAGTCCCATACCGGCTTATATATTTAGGGAGATATATGGAGATTTACAGGGTACATGATTATTACCGTGATATACATGTTGGGCCCGTGGTCCCTTGCCCTTAGGTTCTACCCTTGGATGGAGGACACTCGCGAGTGGTTGACTCTCACACTTGGACTGACGATAGGCTTAGTGACCTGTACAGTGAGACTTAGAGACTGATAGGGATACTGGCATTGATATACCTTACTTACTGTGTTGACATACGTGGCATATCATTCTACTGCTTTTACTGTTCCGCTGCATTGATTACTGCATGTTCATACCCATACTGCCATTGATCTACTGTTATATATATATACATATCTATTATCACTGTTAGAATTGTCACATGATTTTATATATATTATATTGCTATTGTGTCGCTCTGACGACCTGAGTATGCATTCTCAGTATGAGGAGAAGATTTAGCCTGGACCAGGACTAGACGTATATCACAGACACCTCGACTTGCTATCCAGAGTTATATTCGTTTATTTCCCCACAGGTCAGTTCTTTATATTGTTTCGTTTCAGTTACTGCATTTCTCATTGCCTGCGCATTATTTACTGTTTACCACATAAAGCTAGAAGCCGAAGTGTGACTACGGCAGGATATTTCCTCGATCGTAGGAGCATGGCTGGCCTTGTCTACCCCTCGTATTCCGTATTTTGGGAAGCGGGGCGTGACAAAAGGCTATTGAAGCGTTAAGGGGTACCCTTCAGACAGACTACTCGACAAGCTCGATTCTACAACAGAATTTGGGATGTCCCCGAAACTCAGCGCAAGTTGCCCAAAGGGAGAATAGAAACGATCGGGCTTGGATATGTGCAATCCAGAAAACAGGAGCGAGTCCATGACAGCTACGTCATACATGACTTCGCTGAAGAAGGAGACATTCTGTTAAGAGAGGCCGATCCTGAAACAAAACAAAGTCATGTCATCAAAATGCCGAGTCCATCGTTTGAAGAACGAATGGAAAAACTAGTAAGGGAAGCGGGTCAAAAGATCCGGGATGACCATAACCGTGAGATGGCCATTTTCGAGAAAGCCATGACGCAGCGCCTCCTTCAACAGGCCGCGGAGAATGACAATGCTCTTCCTTATCAACCCGTCATACAAAAGGCCCGACGCAGAGGCAAAAATAAATCAAGGAGCGTGAAAGGCGTTCGACAGAGACAAAGCGGGACCAGCAAGCCACGCGATCGGGAATCGAGCAATCCGGATTCGTCTCTTATAAAGAAGATGGGTCGAGCATACTCTTTTCCTCAGAACAAAACACGGAAGATACTTGATCTCGCCATAAGACATCAAATGATTACCCTCCCGGAGTCCAAGCACCCCGATCAAGCAGGCGAAGTCAATTACCCAGATTATTGCTCCTACCACCAAGCAATAGGACATCTTCTCGAAGACTGCTTCACCTTCAAGAATTGGGTCGAAGACCAATATCAGCTCGGCAAGTTCGCTCTATCCAGCAGTTAGAGAATAAATCCACCGCAGAAGCACAAACCAAAAGCCGCGCATATAGCGAGAGTAGAACCAGATCAACATCGGTCTTGGAAGCGAGCTCGTACTTGTCATATGATAACACTATCAGAAGAAGAGCCCGAGAATATGGATAACCTCCCCTGGTGCTTCGAAAACAATGATGACCAGGTGGTCTCAGAGTTTCCACCGGCTCCGAAAGAGTTGGAAGATGGAATACACATTACTGCAGATAACCTCAGAAAAATTGATTTGGGGATGGCAAGTGACCCGCGACCGACATTCGTCAGTGAGTTGCTGTCTGAAGAAAGGGTGGCTACACTAAAAGACGTGCTTATGCAACATAAAGATTGCTTCACATGGAAATATTCCGAGATACCAGGATTAGATCCAGAGATTGCTGTGCACAAATTGGCAATATCTCTGGACGCCAAGCTAATCAAACAAGCACCGAGAAGAATGAGGCTCGAGCTTGAGATGAGCGTCGACGCCGAGGTTAAGAAGCTAATCAACTCTGGCTTCATCCAAGAGGTTCAGTACCCTGACTGGATCGCCAACATCGTCCCGGTGATAAAGAAAAATAGAACGGTGCGCATATGTGTGGACTTTCGGGATCTCAATAAAGCCTGCCCAAAGGATGACTTCCAAGTACCAGTCACTGAGCTGATGATAGATAATACATCCACTCACGAAGTCTTCTCCTTCATGGACGGATCGTCAGGATACAATCAGATAAAGATGCATCCCGAGGACCAGAAGCACAACGCTTTCCGGACCCCTTTGGGTATATTCTGCTACAAGGTGATGCCTTTCGGTCTAAAGAACATCGGTGCCACCTATCAGAGAGCCATGACGAAGGTTTTCGATGACCTCATACATGAAATCGGCGAATGCTATATCGACGACCTCGTGGTGAAAAGCAAATCATACGAGGAACATTTAGAGCATCTGAGAATCGTGTTTCAACGCCTTCGGCGATACAACTTAAAGATGAACCCTCTCAAATGCGCGTTTGGAGTTTCCTCGGGTAAGTTCCTAGGATTCATCGTCCGACACTGAGGTATCGAGATAGATCCGTCAAAGATCAAGGCGATTATGGAGATGCCCCCGCCAAGGACTCTCAAGAAATTGCGGTCTCTCCAAGGGAAGCTCGCGTATATCCGGCGATTTATAGCCAATCTCTCCGGCAAGTGTCGTCCCTACAGTCACCTGATGAAGAAGGGAACCCCTTTCGTCTAGAATCGTAAATGCCAAAGCGCGCTGGACGAAATCAAGCAGTACCTGCAGAATCCGCCAGTACTGGCCGCTTCGGTCAAAGGAAAGCCTCTCATTCTTTATATAACAGCCCTCGAAGGTTCTTTAGGCGCACTATGGGCACAAGAGAACGACCAAGGGAAGGAGAGAGCCCTCTACTACTTGAGTCGAGTTCTATTGGGGGCAGAAAGCAACTACTCCCCCATCGAAAAACACTACCTGGCGTTGATCTTCGCAATAACGAAGCTCAGAAACTATGCGTTGGCACATGAGGTCCATCTCATATTAAAAGTGGATCCTCTCAAATACTTGATGTCGAAGGCCATATTAACAGGACGGCTTGCTAAATGGGCCCTGCTCTTGATGGAGTTCTCGATAACTTATCGACCTTTTAAGACAGTGAAAGGCCAGGCCATCGCCGACTTCCTCGCTGAGCATCCGATACCTGCCGATTCTCCTTTGAATTGCGAACTGCCAGACGAACATGCGTTTGACATGATCGACGGGGACGATACCCGGTGGGAACTCTATTTTGATGGGGCGTCTTCCATGAAGAAGCGCAAACAAAGCACCCCCATAATCAAATCAGGGGTAGGCCTCATCTTCGTAACTCCACAAGAAGGGATAATGCGCTTTGCCTTCTCCTTAATAGAGCCAAGGAAAAACAATGAAGCCGAATATGAAGCTTTGATAGCAGGTCTCGAGATCGCCATCGACATAGGAATTGAAACCGTGCTCATATATGGAGACTCCCAACTGGTCGTTAGTCAAGTAAACGGCGACTATCAAACGTGCAAACCAGAACTGGTGAAGTACGGCGAGAGGGTACAACAACTGCTGACCCAAATACCTTCCTCCACCTTGGAAAGCATACCGCGTGTGGAAAATAGCAAAGCGGATGCATTAGCCAAGCTTGCTAAAGAATTGGCCGATGAGAACCTCGATGACGTAAGAATCGTGGTACAAAGCCGTCGGGTTCTTGCACCGGCAGAAATATCTCCGGAGTCGTCCGAAGAAAAGGGAGTGACCGAGCAAATGGCTCTGCAAGTAAAAGACCAAGAAAAGGTTGAGGATTGGAGAGAAGTCTTTATAGACTACTTCAAATCCCGTTGAACGCCTAAAGATGCGTCCTCAAAACATCAGCTCATGAAACGAGCTCTGTCTTTTGCTTTCGTCAATGATACCCTGTATAAGAGGTTATTTGATTCTCTATGGCTAAGATGCCTGGGACCTGAAGAGGCAAAGAGAGTCGTCCAAAAAACTCACGACGGACTCTGCGGTTCTCACTAAGCCGGGCCGAAGATGAAGCTGAAGATCAAATGGATGGGTTATTATTGGCCCACAATGATCCAGGACTGTCTCGAATACGCGAAGCAATGCCACTCGTGCCAGATTCACGGGGATTTTATCCATCAGCATCTGAATCTACTACATCCGACGTGGCTAGCTGGCCGTTCGAAATGTGGGGAACTGACATAATCGGCCCCAATGAACCAGCATCGTCCAGAGAACATCGATTCATTTTGGCGACAACTGATTACTTCTCCAAATGGGCAGAAGCAGTACAGCTGAGGGAAGTGAAGACGGAGAATATCCTCCATTTCTTCAAGACACACGTCATTTATCGGTTTGGCACTCCGCGACGGATTATCTCCGATAACGGGCCAGCCTACAGAAGCCACAAGATCAGCCGCTTCACACAACAACACAACAAAGACTGGAGATACTCCTCAGTCTATAATCCCCGAGCTAACGGTCTAGCTGAGGCTTTCAACAAGACCTTGACAAAGATCGTGAAAAAGACGGTGTCCCGAAATAAGAAGGACCGGCACGAGAGACTGCATGAAACTCTCTGGGCGTATCGAACTACGTTCAAAACGGCCACGAACACAACGCCGTACGCATTGGTATTCGGTACAGAAGCGGTACTCCCCCTCGAGATAGAGCTACCCTCTTTACGAATGGCGGTTCATTACGAGCTAACGGACGAAGAGAATGCTCATCTTCGGCTTGAGGAACTCGATGCCCTTGATGAAACTCGGCTCATAGCGCAACAAAATCTGAAGGCTTATAAAGCAAAGATGACGCGTTCATATGAGAGATTGACTAGGCCGAGAACGTTCCGCCAAAGCGAACTCGTGCTAGTGGTCAAAAGACCTATGATCCCCAACCGTGCCAAACAGGGGAAATTCGAGCCGAACTATGAAGGCCCGTATATCATAGACAAGGTCTACTAGGGTAGGGCCTATCTACTCATGGACATGCATGGTGAAAGACCTTTCAGGCCGATAAACGGCCGCTTCCTGAAGAAATACTACGCTTGACGAGTCACGGCCTAGGTCAATGATAGATGACGACGACTATATCCACTCGCTATCTTCCTAAGCCCAAACTCTATAAGTAGTAACCGGCTTCCTTTACTACGGACCGAAATGTTCTAAAACTAACAACGGACCGAAACGTCCTTAAACTAACGATGGACCGAAACGTCCTTAAACTAACAACGGACCACTATGTCCTAAAACTAGCTGTTGACCGAGATGTCGGTAAACTACGGTGGATTGCGGCATCCCAAAGCTGATATAAAAAAGAAAGAAAGAATAAAAAAAAAGAGAAAAAAAGAAAACGGTATGTCCATAAGCAAAATGGGCACGGATGAAAACCCGAAAGGGCTCCGTGAGTAAAAACAGCAGGGCTACCGGCGAGTTATGTGAAAACCCGAAAGGGCGCAACCTCGTTAAAATAAAAAAAAAAGAAAAAAGAAGACGGTATGTCCATCAGCAAAATGGGCACGGATGAAAACCCGAAAGGGCTCCGTGAGTACAAACAGCAAGGTTACCGGCGAGTTTTGTGAAAACCCGAAAGGGCGCAATCTCGTTAAAAGACACTTGCAAGGTCCTCTCGACTTTCTAAGGAGAAACCACCTACGTGAGATCCTTACGACTCATAAGGGAGCAACACACTTAGGGATCCTCACGATTCCTAAGGAGAAATTACACTTGTGAGATCTTCACGACTGGTAAAGAGATCCCTCTTATGAGACCCTCACGGCTCATAAGATTCAAAAGTCTTAAGCTACAAGGATCTGAACCTGTTCTTAAGCAACCCCCACAACCTCCAATACTGCCCTAAAAGCGGCTCAATGCTGACCCTTGTATACAATCCACAGGTGCGAATAAACATTTCCCTCACGAAGTCCCATCCGTGACTAGGGATATGTTTGCACAGTGAACAACCCTTGTAAGTCCTCTCGACTTAGAAGGAGAAAATACTCTTGTAAGATCCTTACGACTTATGAGAAGCCATACACTTAGGAGTCCTCACGATTCCTAAGGAGAAAACACACCTACGAAATCCTCACGACTTGCAGGGAGAAATACCTTTATGAGACCCTTACGGCTCATAAAGTCAAAAGCCTTGGTCGACAGGATCTTAACCCTGTTTACTAAGCCACATTTGTTCGTCATCGACAGAGGCAAATGATGATTCGCTCCTGGCAATATCCCAGTTGTAGCGGTGCTGATGCCAAAATCGGTGTCCAATTCCAAGCTTGCAGCAAAGAAGCCAGCGAGCCACACATGCATACGAAATAGCCGAAATGATGGGGCAACTTGCAACAAAATCAGCAAGTAAATAAATGTATGCATGCAAAATAGCCGAAATGATTGGGCAACTCGCAATAAAAAGCAGCGAGTAAGAATAAAACAAATAGCCGAAATGATTGGGCACCGCGAAAAACAGCCGAAATGATTGGGCAATCACGACCTTCGCGATATAAAAGCTGAAATGATAGAGCATCGCGGAAAGAAATAAAATATATATATATATATATATATATATATATATAAATTTATGCCCTACAAGTAGTATCACTTCAATCCCTGTATACAATCCAGGGGTGCAAACAAAGAAGGGATCACACCCTTCCTCCCCAGGTCTCATTAGAAGAAGAAACCAAATCTCAACGGTTCACAGATAGCCTTGTCTTCGCAGAACACGGCAGTGAACCCGTGGGAAGCATCCAGAGCAAAATTCCTGATTACGTGGAACGCGGCTTATGTCAATCCTGACCCCGTGGGAAACGTCCAGAGCGGATCCTGGTCCTCGCAGAGCACGGCAATGACCCCGTGTGAAGCATCCAGAGCGGATCCTGGTCCTCGTAGAGCACGGCAATGACCCCGTGTGAAGCATCCAGAGTGGAGCCTGGTCCTCACAGAACACAGCAGTGAACCCGTGGGAAGCATCCAGAGCAAAATTTCTGGTTACGTGGAACGCGGCTTATGTCAATCCTGACCCCGTGGGAAACGTCCAGAGCGGATCCTGGTCCTCGCAGAGCACGACAATAACCCCGTGTGAAGCATCCAGAGTGGAGCCTAGTCCTCGCAGAACACGGCAGTGAACCCGTGGGAAGCATCCAGAGCAAAATTCCTGGTTACATGGAACGCGGCTTATGTCAATCCTGACCCCGTCGGAAACGTCCAGAGCAGATCCTGGTCCTCGCAGAGCACGGCAATGACCCCGTGTGAAGCATACAGAGCGGAGCCTGGTCCTCGCAGATCACGGCAGTGAACCCGTGGGAAGCATCCAGAGCAAAATTCCTGGCTACGTGGAACGCGGCTTATGTCAATCCTGACCCCACGGGAAACGTCCAGAGTGGATCCTGGTCCTCGCAGAGCACGGCAATGTCCCCGTATGAAGTATCCAGAGCGAAGCCTGGTCCTCGCAGAACACGGCAATGACCCCGTGGGAAGCATCCAGAGCAAAATTCCTGGTCACGTGGAACGCGGATAATATCAATCCTGACCCCGTGAGAAACGTCTAGAGCGGATCCTGGTCCTCGCAGAGCATGGCAATGACCCCATGTGAAGCATCCAGAGCGGAGCCTGATCCTCCCAGAACACGACTATGACCCCGTGGGAAGCATCCAGAGCAACTCCTCATTCTGTGAAATGCGGATAAGGGCAACCTCACCCATCACTTGCGGGTCCTCACGACTCGTAAGGGAGAAAATTCTCTTGTGAGATCCTTACGACTTTCAAGAGAAAACACACTTAGGAATCCTCACGATTCTTAAGGAGAATTACACCTACGGGATCCTCTCAACCGGTAGGGAGAAAATTCTTTATGAGACCCTCACGGTTCATAAAGTTGAAAAGTCTTAGGAGGCAGATCTTAACCCTGAATCCTAAGCCATCGTTGTCCTGCAAAGAAATCGAGATAGACTACCCACAAAATACATTCAATAAAAAGGGACACACCATCGTGAAGAAAAATATGTATTTTATTCATGAATCAAAATAAATACAAAGTACAATTCGTGAAAGAACAAAAAAATATACTCTTATTCACGAGTATGTACAAAGGAAGAATAAAAAAATATGTATACAATTCTTCAAGTCGGCGGACGATTTAGCAGATTTGTCAGTTCATCCCTCTTTCGCTGGGCCTCGTCTTCATGATTCAGTGTCGCCAAAAGACGGGCCTCCGCCTGAGCTTATTGGGCCTGGTATGAGGCAAGCCGGCCTTCGAGCTCTTTTTCAGTAGCCTTATGGGCCTCAACCATTTCACGAGTGAACACGGCGGCTTTATCGATGGCTACCACCTCCTTGATGGCCTCTTGAAGCACTCTCCATAGTTCATACGCTTTATTGGCCTTGGCCGTAAGGTTGGCTTGAAGCTCCCTCAGCGCCTTAGAAGCCAGCTCCCTCTCTGAAAACTTGCGGCCGAGCCTCTTCTCACATGATATCATATTCGCCGCACACCGCTCAATTAGGCCCCGTAAACTCGCTTTCGCGGCCACAACCTCCGAAGAAAGGCGTGTACAATCTAGCACATGCAAGCAAGCCTCCACCTGCCAACAAAACTCAACCCAGACTTGCACCACTGCTTCACTATGATAGGTGGCAAGAAAGGGAAGAGAGCCGTTAGCTTCAGCAGCAAACGCTTCGGCCGTGATTATACTGCCAGCGCGAAGTTACTCGATTAGAGATAACAGAGAGGCGAGGCTTAGCTTGGCCATCCGTTCCGAGGCACGCAGAGCAAAAGGGTCGGGAGGCATGATGATGCGTGACTCCAGCGCGGTGAGAACTGGCAGGGCTGTTCAGATTTATAAACAGTCAGCTGAACGTGTAAGCAAAAGAACGAATGAAACAACGTTGGGACTTTACTTACCCACGGTCATGCAAGAGAGATCTGAAGGCTCCCCAGGCCCTTCAAGAATCTCAACCTCGTCGTCGGCCTCCAGAACTGTAAAAGACATCAATGTCATTCTATGAAATAGTGATAATGCTGTAAAAAGAGGGTAAACAACACTAACCTTGCCCAGACGAGAGGACGATGCGCTGAGGAGATATCGCTTGCGGAGCAGCCATCTCCAACAGGCGCTGAAAAGACTGCCTGGGAGACAGATCGGCAATAGAGACAGCCAATCCGCGCAATTCTGAAAAGACGGAAGGGTTCAGATAATGGAAAGACTACTAATTTAAAATATAGAAAGCTACCTTCGACGCTCCTCCCATTCTGAGCTAGAGGGATAGCAGCTTCAACGGCCTCCTCCGTGGCCTCGGGCACATCATCGGGGACGCGGACTAGTGTAGCGGCCTCTGAGCAAGGAGCAGCAGCTTCCACCGCAGGCTCCAGCGTAAGGACGGTAGCCTCAACTACCTGCCCCCTAGTCTCCGAGCCGCCCCCAGAAAGATCCATCGGAACGGCGACCGACGAAGATGCCTCCTCCGAAGGAGCAAGCGCTTGGGAAGCGGAAACCACCGAGGGAGACTCTATCGCAAGAGTAACAGTTGCATCAACCCCCTCCACACTGATTGGTGCTTCACTGGGGATATCAGCAGACTCTACGGTCAAAACACGACTTAGAGCCTTCGCCGCCACCGAAGTCCCTGCAAAGTTCGTACAAAGATAAGGATACATATATATGTATGCAAACAATATGAAATATTACAAAGAAATACAGGAACATACCAATGCGCAAGGGAGATTCCAGTATGGCTTGTTCAAGACGACGCTCCTTCCTAAGGAGGTGTGCTCGCCGAGGTCCGAAGGTGGACTCGTGGCCACCAGTCCACAGTGAAAGCGTGTCCTCAGCGTCGGCCGAAACATCCTGTTTAAGGGATCTTTCACCCCATTCTTCCAAAGGGCCGATGAATCGTCGCCGAATCCACGAAGGGTCTTCGTAAAAGATGACGGTAGGGTAGGGCTTCTTCGGAACCCTTACCTTCTCCGATTCATTTTGCGAACGTCTTATAGTCTCAGCCAATTGTGCGGCTTCCTCGGCAGATGAACTCAGGAAAAGTAGGCCAACGTCTGATTCTTGCATAGCCGACGGTTCATCCTGAAGAATAGGCTCAGACTTTATTAAAGAGTCAAGCAGATTGGTAGCCGTTTTCCTCCGCCGCTTGGATCCAGAACCAACCGCCGAAGACGATCGTTTCCTCCCCCGTAGAGCTTTGACACGACGCTGACCCACTTCACCTTCAACACCCTCGCTTGGCGGTGCTACCGAGGACGACACGGCTATTGTCGACGCCGCGGACGATGATACTGCTACCGGTGCCCGATTAGCCCTTGATTGAGCCCGAGTACCCAATGGTATACCAGCTGTGGGAGTGAAGTCCACTTCCGCCGCCCCCGGAATAAGCGCAGCACTGGTGTCCCTCAGAGGAAAGCGAACCGGTGCACGCGGTCGTGACGGAACTCCCGTAGCTTGAACCGGAATGGGAGTGCTGTATCCAAGAAGCACCCTCTTTTCCTCAGCAATAATTGGACTGACCCGATGAAGGTACCAGCCCGTGAAGGACCCCACACATCGAGGAATATGATCAGCTTCAGGGATCATGAAGTAAGAACCGGTGTTCAGCCGCATAAAGTGATGAGCGGCGTCACAAACAGCTTCAGGCGATGGGCTAGGCGCTACTGTAAATGCCTCGAAGGGGACGCCCTGATCATATCCAAGTTGTCGGGCAAAGCGGTGTGGGTTATATCACATTAAAGGGCTGCACTGTTCTGACGAAATACCAGATAACCTGGTCTGATCGCGTACAGGTGCATGGCCTCCCTGGGCTTCAGAGAAGGTACCTCCTCTTTCGACAAGTCGTGGAGCTGTTGAATCGGTCCCGAAGGAGCAGATATGGCCCGATCAATGAATACCATTCCACCCATATTCGCATAGGGAGCGATCAACACGCGAATGGCTCCAAACTGAGTCGGGTCAGGAGCAGAGGCATCCACCAGCCGCATGAGTCGCGGAAAGGTGTAGGCATCATAAAATGTGGGTCTTTGGTGCACAGCAAAGACCCCCAACACGTGCATTTCGATCCAAGATGTGAAGTAATGAAGAGAAAAATTTACCACATCCACACCTGGAGTTGAGGTATTAGCCGCGGCGCCTAACCCATGATAAAGATGCGCTAGCGCGGGGAGGCCCACAGCTAGCCGTGTTCCCTCAGCAATACGATGAGCAGGGTAGATAACCGAGGCTCTCATGAAGCGGCGATGCATGGGAATGACGAACCAGCTAAGCCAAACGCTGATGAAGCCCACAAAGAAAGTCTCCTCATCCATACCAGGAGCTGCAATCGACTCGAAAGATACCGCCGAGATGATGGGAATGTAATACTGCGGCAAGTCCTCTTCTTTAGTCAGCCGCCTGTTTAAACCAAACCCAAAGGGGTCGTTAATGTTCGCGAACTTCGGAGCCGTCTTTGATAGGACATCCTCGCGAAGGAAGCAAGCGATAAAACTTTTAAAAGTGACGCCCTGCTCCTCTGACTCTGTGAACAGTTTGTCAAAAATGCCCAGGGTCTTGATCAAACTCGGGCACTTGTGGCGGACGGCGTTCTCAGTAGACAGGCCATCAAGCATTGCAGGCTCGGTTTCAAAGACGTACTCGTCGGGAGGCAGCAACTCCTCATAAAGTGTCCCCCTGATCGGCAGCCCCGAGATCTAGCGAAATTCTTCCAAGGAAATCGAAACTTCACGGTCCCCTAGGAGGAAAGTGTTGGTGGGGAGATTCCATTGGTTCAGGAAGGCCTTGACCCATCAGACATGAGGAGATTGGTAGTGGAAGAGGGATGCATATATTTCTTGATAAAGTCCAACCCTCTGCAGTCGCGCGCGATGGGCATACAAGATGTAACGAGCCCAAAGAAGGTAACCCGTGGGGTGTCGAGGGGTAAGCCCTATCTTATAAATCTGCCCCCATGGCTGGGCTTCGCCCTGGCAAATGCGGCGCCCCAAAATATCTATAGCCAGGACCGGATGGTTCGGAATACCAGTCGTTGAACGCTCAAGCCGTCCCATAGGGGTCCAATTCGGCATCTCCACGGCAAAGACAGTCCTTGGAGGATCCATCGGCAAGAAGGGATAAGTAGGCTCCGTCGGTATCTCGCAAAGAAAACTTCGGTGACCACGGATGATGTGACCGTACCAGGTCCCCCACAAAAGCAAGTTGGTGCAATTCGGGTCATGAGCCCTGATCATCGCCATCACTTCCTCGTCAGATGGCGACTGAGGAAAAGCGGCCTCCGAGCGAGTGAAGGGGAAATATGGAACAAAAGTCATTGTGCCTGAAATAAACGAAGGGGAAACTGTTAAAACGAAGCCAACAGTATATGTTTATAAATGTATATATGTAAAAAGACGGTGGAAGAAACCGACAGGGGACTCATTTTATGGGACCACTGGTTACAAAACATATGGGTCCCACAAAATCAAAATGGCGGCTTGCTAGTGATGAGGCAAAGCAATTACAATGAGACAAAAAGAAGATTCTCAATAAATGAATAGTGGATTTCAAATGACCCTACACATTCCCCAAAAAGAAACCCATCTTGGGCTCTGTAATAAATCAAACAGAAGCTAGGGAATTAAATTCCCAGAAAGCACCACCGCAAGCCTCTTCTTCTTGGTTGCAACGAGACAACTCAGGGCAAGAAAACCCCAAGAAGCTCTCTGGGAAGAACTAAGTTCTTCATAGGAATTAAATTCCTTTTGAAAAAAGGGGAATTAAATTCCCAGAAATATCTTTTCAGAGCAAAGCTCTTTGAGATGGAATTAAATTCCATGGAAAAGACAAACGCCACCATCGACCCCTGAAGACCAGAGAAACCCTAGCGAGATCTATTGTTTAAGGATTGAATGGTTTTCTGTTTTTTTTAAAGAACTTAAAAAAATGGGTTCTTGTTAAAGGGAAAAACCCATGATGTGGATTTAAAATCCAATGAAGATTTCTGCAAACATTTTCAGCCGTTCAAAGATCATTACCTGAAGAAAAGGGTCTTTCTTGAACAGAGTTAAACTCTGAAGATTTTTGGAACAGAGAACTAAGCTCTGAGAACGAGAATTAAATTCTCAAAAGAAAGGTTAGCAAAGGAGAAGATGAGCAAAGTGGAGACGCTTCTGAAGAGACCCCTGCATTTATAGGATATGATGGGAAACGCTTCATCTCCCCTATTCCCTAGACAGATCCAACGGTCACAAAAGTGACAGCGTTGCACTCACGTGCAGACACGTGAAAGCAACGCTGTAGGGGCATTTGTTCCCTGATTAAAAATCAGGAATTGTCTCAATGAGGTATCACGTGCTCACACGTGACCAGGGGTTACGTGTTGACACGTGATCTTTTTATAGAATTAAAATTCTAAGCAAGCAGAAGTAAAAACAAGTGGCTGAGGAAAGACTCCAATGGGGCGTCACGTGCTCACACGTGACCAAGGGTCACGTGCTGACACGTGATGGTCTTTAGCCCAGGTAAAATACAGAATTAAATTCTGAATGAAGAGGAGTCACGTGCCAACACGTGATAGGCTTTAAAAACCTTCTGAATTGATAGAATTAAATTCTAAGTAAGGAAAATCAAAGACCCTAACTGGGAAAGTATTTCTCCAAATTTTTCCAAACAAAAACGGATTATGGTGGACCGTTGGATTAAAAATCCAAGAGTGATTAAAAATCACCAATTTATGGAAAGATTTTAGACAAGGAAAGATATCCCTAAATTTCACCAAAAATAACAAACAGAATATCTTTTGGATTAAAAATCCAATGGTGAATAAAATTCATTGAGAGATCTAAAAGATCATATTAGTTATGAAAAACAAACAAAATCTTTCAATGAGAGATTTACTAAACAAATTGATTCTTTTCCTTCTCCTATAAATAGGAGCCAAGAGGAGAAGAAAGAAATATAATTTTGGGGAGATAGAATTCTGGGATCTTGAAACTTTCTAAAAACAAATAGCGGAGAGAAAAGAAAGGAGAATTTAATTCTCAAGAAAGAAACCTAGGTGAGAAAGAAGAAAGGGATCAAAACTTCAAAATGAGAATTTAATTCTCAAATCTAAGAGTTTAACTCTTCTGCAAAAGAACTTATTTCTTCCTCTGGTTGAAGATCCGCAGAAGCAAATCTCCCCATAGGTTGAGAATTTAATTCTCATCGAGTTGAGATTCTGCCATGCAGATCCAAAACCTAGAGGGAGAATTGAGTTTAGAGAATTTAATTCTCTCAAATTTCCAGGAATTTAATTCCTTCAAGATAAACTAGGGTTTAACCCTATATAAGAATTTAATTCTCTCAATTTATAGGAATTTAATTCTTTCAAGACAGACAAAACCAGGGTTTAACCCTATTTGAGAATTTAATTCTCTCAAAATTCACAGGAATTTAATTCCTCCTAAATGAAATTAGGGTTTCACCCTATATAAGAATTTAATTCTTTTACATATATGGGAATTTAATTCCCCTAAAAGAAATTAGGGTTTAACCCTACATAAGAATTTAATTCTTCCGTATACATAGGAATTTAATTCCTCTAAAACATAATTAGGGTTTAACCCTACAGAGAATTTAATTCTTAAAAAATAAAGAGACTTGAAAGATCTCCATGCATGCAAAAAGTTAGGTCGCGTGTCCCCACATGACCCCTGAACAGATCTCCCAAAAAAAATAAGAAGAAAAAGCTTTGAGGCAATGCCTCACGTGTTCCCACGTGACCTCCAAAATAACGAGAATAAAGCAAAGACAGGTTCTGACTTGGGCGCTCTCACGTGTTACCACGCGGCCCCTTGATAAACGCTTTAACAATCAGCGCACAAACCTCCATCACGTGCCAACACGTGATGGCTAGAAAATCAAAGTGTTTAACACTTATTTGCAGAACAAAGTAAAAGGGATCTGGTCCCACCTTTGGGTGCCCTCACGTGTCCCCACGTGACCTATTCCTATTTAGTGTTTAACACTAATTTAATGGTCTTATTTTCAGTGTTTAACACTGTTGTTTTCTAGTGTTTAACACTAAGCTGAGAGTTTTATCTCCAGTGTTTAACATTGTTGTCTTCTAGTGTTTAACACTAATTCGAGAATTTTATTTCTAGTGTTTAACATTAATTGAGAATTTTATTGCCAGTGTTTAACACTGTTGTCCTCTAGTGTTTAACACTATTTTTTTTAGCCAAATTGGCTAATTTTCCAGAGGCAAAAACTTTCCCTTTGACTGAATCTCAAAGTTGAGTAAAACTCACAACTACAATGTTAATGCTCAGTCAAGGATAAAAATGTTATCAGAGACTTCAAACTCTTGTTTAGCATTGCTAAATAATATGGGCTTGAACCTAGACAAATGTCTAATGGTCCAACAAAGGGCCAATATTTCAAACTTAATTGGACTTAGCCCAAGTTGGCCATAAGTCCTCAATTTAGACTTAATTGAGCCAATGTGCTCATAATATAATTAATTGATCTTAGTTCCAAATTGGACTACAGATCACTTAATCCACTTTGGTTCGAGGGTATATCTCTTCACTCCTCTGATATTTGTCGTTGTAATTCTTCAAGCCTTCAGAGAGGTGACGGATCCCGACAACCACCCATTTCATGGACTGTGGGATCCTTAAGCCCATGGACTATGATGTCCTTATTCTCGACCGCGGTGTTTTTAAACTAACAATCGACCGTGATGTCTTTAAACTAACATTGGACTTTGGGGTCCTTAAGCCCATGGACTATGATGTCCTTAACCTCGACCGTGATGTCTTTAAACTAACATTGGACTGTGGGATCCTTAAGCCCATGGACTATGATGTCCTTAACCTCGACCGTGATGTCTTTAAACTAACATTGGACTGTGGGGTCCTTAAGCCCATGGACTATGATGTCCTTAACCTGGACCGTAATGTCCTTAAACTAATCGACCGCAATGTCACTAAACTAAACAATAGAGCCCAATTGCTCTCTTGTTGGATCTAAACGATCCCGTTCAGTTGATCTTAGTCTAAAATGAGACTAACGTATCCTTAACAAACGTTTAAGTTGATCTTAGTCTCAAATGAGTCTAACGTATCCTTAAACCCAACCCCCCAAACCCAAATCTAAGAAAGATACGGATTTGGACTAGTCCACGCCCTACGGGCGACAAATTAGTCTCCGTATACAATCCACGGGCAACCAAACACAAAACAAACACCCACGACACGAAGTGACTATATGGAGAAGGAGAAAGTTATTACCGCGATGCGGTAGCGTAATTAACTGTAGGGGCTTGCGCCTGCAGGGAAGAGCGTCCCCACAATCAAAAACCCCTCAAACGAGGGGAATCTGATGAAGTCTGCTACATCGGCCGCATCCGTTTAAACTTTCGATACATGGTGCCATAAATCAACTTGGGATCTTCGGAGAGGTGGATGGATAGCACCAATTAGCATCTGTCCCAAAATTCACGCAAGACGTTCACCGCGTCTCTTGTCGCGTCTTTCAGAGGGGAACAATCACATACGCGCATTAATCTCGGTCCCGCACATATCACATATGTGCTCCTGCTTCGTTTCGCATGAACCAGGAAATCTCTGTGTAGGACTCTAAAAACTCGTCAATACGCCCGCAGTAGGTGATGATCATATCAAATACCCACAAGCCGCAAGCGGTCTGCTAAACGTAACGGCCATCCGGGTATTGAGCGATCGGAAGATCAACAAGCAAGCATGCTCATACTCCTGCTGTAGGGTGTTTTTCGTCACCCCATTGAGATAGGAATACGCGCGCGCTTGTCAGGCATACTACAGATTCCCCCAGCATAGGGTAGGCCGGGGTTTATTGATTGTGGGGATCCGAATCTCCGGCAGCCACGGACTAAGCTGCCGTTAATTACCCCTCGCCTTTGGAGCGAGAGAACCTCCGATTGACGGGTTAAACTGTTCATGCGAACTCAATGTGCAGTGTTGTGTTCTGAAGGGGTTTGGGATATATCGGGGGCCCCGCAGAGTTTTTACGGGGGTCCCGCTACCCGGATTGCTGGCTGGGGGTCAAGGGGGCTAGCAGCCCCCTTGCGAGGTGCGGGGCAGCGCCCCGGCCCAAATTTTTTTGAGAGAGACAATGTTGTAGAGTATGTGTTTGTATGTATATATATATATATATATAAAAGAAAGGGAAAGGGCATCTAAAGGATGCGTGGGAAAAAGCGCCAGCACTTTGGGTGCTCGCGCTTTGAGCGCAAGAGCGCTAGCGCCCCACGTGCCAGGCACGTGGGCGCTCGGGCGCTAGCGCTCTGGGCGCTCGGGTGCTAGCGCTCTGAGCGCAAGGGCGCTAGCGCTCTGAGTGCAAGCGCCCCACGTGTCAGCACGTGGGCGCTCGGGCGCTTGCGCTCTGAGCTCTTTGGGCGCTAGCTCTTTGGGCGCTAGCGCTCTGAGCGCAAGGGCGCTTGCGCTTTGAGAGCTAGCGCCCCTCGTATCAGCACGTGGACGCTTCAGGCGCTAGCGTTTTGAGCGTAAGGGCGCTAGCACTTTGAGCGCTAGCACCCCATGTGTCCGCACGTGGGCGCTCGGGCGCTAGCGCTTTGAGCACAAAGGCGCTAGCGCCTCACGTGCCAGGCACGTGGGCGCTCGGGCTGCAGAAGGGACTTGGTCCCTTCAATGGGTGTTGTACTCCCAGAAAGGAGCACTTATTATTTTGTGTGTCTGTGTGTCTATATATATATATATATATATGAGTAGTTAAACTCCTAGGATATTTTGAAGCTGATGAAGGAGCTTCTCCCCTTGAGCCCTAGTTCTTCCCAAAAGAGGGGTTTCTAGAGATGGGTCTTCCTCTTCTTCCTGTCGTTTGGCCGGATCTTGGAGAAAGAGGGCGAGACTTAAAAAATCTCCCCCTTTTGAAATCTAATGACAGATCCAAGTTCCCCTTTGTGGGTTTTGTGGTGAAAAATTATTTAGTTTTGGAAAAGGAAGAGTAAAACTCTTGATTTAATTCAAAAGAAAGAAAAAGGTTTAAAACCTTCAGAAAGGGAAAAGAGGCACAAACCCTAGATTTTGAGGGGAATGAAAAAAGTATATCAAATATTTTCATCATGTTGCCTTATATTGGCTTACATATTTACATATAGCTCCTTGGGCTTTACAAAATGGCATTTTGCCCATCCCATGGCTCATGTGCCATTTCCTTTTGCACATAAGCCATGGGCTTTACAAAAATTTGGCTTTATGCCCATTTTGCATACATTCATGCATAAAAAAAATTACATAAATTTTTTTTATTACATGATCTATATTTTGGCATGGAGGCTGGCCGCGGGCTCGACTTGGGCATGGGCCCGCTTGACCTGGGCTTAGGACCACCTGGCTTGGGGTTGACCTTGACTTTGACTCGGTCAACCGGGGGTGCAAATTTTGACCTCAACACCTGCGAATCCAATCAGTAACACTACCGTACAGTCCAGTCTCTTCGTCTGATATGTCGCATATCTCGCCTAGGGGTAGTAAACGTCAGACCCTAATAGCTTGATAAGTCATGCCGATGTGAGGCTCATAACGGGTCGAGAAACTACTGATAACACTTACCAGTAAATCTCATAAACAGCCCTGGCCAGGGACTTTCCTGTTATTGCCAATCGAGCACAGCGAACCCCCAATACCGGGAGAGACGAAATCCTCTTTTATCGCTCATTGCCTCCATGTGACTCGGGACTGTACCCAAAAACCACCATTTTGCACGTTCTCTTGAATGCGGTAAAGTGAAAATCAAAGCACAGTGGGAATCACACAAGACTCTATGACGATCTCGGGTTGACAGACTAACCTATACCAGTGTCACCAGAGAACTGACATCTGACGTGAGGTATAATACCATCTAGGAGTTCTCGGCGAGTCCGTCCAGTGTACCCAGTCTCCACTGAGCACCCGTATATTATCTCTGATGTCAAACACCAATGGATATGGGATCATCCATCGCCCATCTATATGGGTCGAGAAGGTATACGCTAGTCTACTTTGGTATATCGATGCCCCGTCTCGGTACACCCACGACTAGGGACATTAAAGGATGTACCCACGGACTACCTTTGTCCCACTAGTATGATCCGCATCATAATCCAGATAGTCAAGTAAACATCCTAAGGGCTTTATCAACATGTAACGGAGAGACAATCAGTGTACATGTTAAGATAAAGAGTAACCAGATATCATACTATCATGTCGAGCAAGAAAGTCCTCCCTATGTATGTCCAAGCATCCACTATAATATACATCACATGTACAATAATGACCTATAGGGCATACATATAACTAACAATCTCACACTTGCACTAGGGCTATATGTTGTATTATCCAATACCCAACAATCAGCAGTGGTTGTAGTATCTCATACTCAACCATCCCATAAAAGTCTCTCTTGGGAAAAGGCCTTTGTAAGTGGATCCGCTGTGTTGTCCTCTGATTCTACTCTCCTAACCTCGATCTCCCTGGAGATCAACCATCTCCATGATCAGGTGATACTGCCTTAGAAATATGTCTGGATCACTGATGGGATGGGGGTTCCTAGGCATAAACCACAACTCCATTGTCACACAGTGGTAGGAACGATGTTCATCTCATGAACTAATATACACCCAAACTGCCTCTTTAGTAGCATCTTTGGTGGCGATGTATCCGGTCTTTATCGTCTAGTTTGCCACGGTATCTAACTTAGAACTCTTCCAACATACCGTCCCTCCACTGAGGGTAAAGACCATACTTGTGACTGACATTCAGTCGACCTTACCACCCTGAAAGCTATCCAGTGATTCTCCCCAGGATTGATTGATACTATCTCACTACACCTAGTGATAATCCTAACATCCACTTAGATCTATCTCATAGATCCAAAACCCAGGATTAGGATGTATCGCCTTAATCCTTTATGGAGAATCCTTGTGATAAGAGGAGATTGACCGAGTGTAGCATAGGAAACACCTTCCCTATCAAGAGTATGTCATCTACGTACAATACGAGGAAGACCGCCTTACTCTCTACTACCTTTTTGTATATACAAGGTTCATCTACCATTTTGATGAAATCAAACGCTTTGACTACCACATCAAAACAGATGTTCCAACTCCGCGATACCTCCTTTAACCCGTAAAGCAACTTGCACACGTTTCCGCTACTCCCACTTTCTACGAAGCCCTCTGGCTGTGTACTTATAAACACTTTCTTCTAAATCAGTATTTAGAAAAGTAGTCATGACACTCAACCGCCAGATATCATAGTCATGGTATGTAGCAATGACAAGTGGGATCCGAATGGACTTTAAGCATAGCCACTAGAAAAGGTTTCATCATAATCCACACCTGGTCGATGACGAGAACATTTTACAACAAGTCTAGTTTTGAAAGTCTCGACTTTTCCATCTACACCAAGTAATCTTCTCAAGATATATTTGCTCCTGATGGCGGTTTAACCTTTCAGATATAGCAACCAAAGTCCATACTCTGTTGGTGTATATAGATTCCATCTCAGATCGCTTATCATCTAGCCATTCTTACAGAGTCCCCACTCTTGATGGCCTGCTCGAAACTAGTTGGGTCATCATCTCATGATGCAATCATCGCTCTCACTGTCATTGAGAAAACCGAAGTATCTCTCAGACGGATGAGGAACCCTACCAGATCGGCGGAGAGGCTGAGGTTTGTCGAGAGCTATTGAATCCTCCGGTTTTACCAAATCATCAGCTGTAGTTTGTATAGATGGAACTTATTCCAGTTCTACCTCATGTCCACTAATTTCTTCATAAAAATTCATTTTCTAAAAAGGTGACATGCCGAGAAATAAAACACCTTTTGTTCCTCGGTGCGGTAGAAAATATTTCCTTGCGAATGCTTGGGATATCCAACAAACTTCCACAGAACTGACCTTACCTCGAGCTTGTCCGGATTTTGTTTTTAGACATAGGCCGGACAACCCCAAATCTTAACTTACTTAAGACATGGGCTCTTCCCATACCATATCTCATATGGAGTGGTAGACACCTGATTTGGTTGGAACCCTACTCAATAGGTATGCAACTTCTCAAGTGCATAATTCCCAAAAAGGAAATAGGCAATTCGGTAGTACTCATCATAGAGCGCACCATATCTAATAGGGTGTGATTGCTCCGCTCCGATACACCGTTGTGCTGTGGTGTATACGGAGGAGTAATGCTGAGAGAGAATCTCATTCTCCTTTTGAATAGTCCAGGAATTCCATGCTCAAGTATTTTCCTCCCTGATCATATCAAAGGACATAATACTTATACCCGTTTTGGTTCTTTACTTCTGAATTATATTCATTGAATTTCTCAAAAGTTTCAGACTTGTGTTCCAACAGTAACATATGTTCGAACCTTGAAAGATCATCAGTCAATGTAATGAAGTACAAAGAACCGGTCATGGCATGTGTAGACTGGGAACCTACATACATCATCATGTATCAATACTAAGAGTTCACTAACTCTTTCTCTGTTTCCAGTAAACGGAGCTATGGTCATTTCATCTTTGTGACATGACTGGTAAGTTTCACAAGATGTGAATTCAAACCGATTTAAATATGCATCTTTGTGTAACTTATCTAGTCGGGTCGCATTGATATGACCTAGTCTACAATGCCTCAAGAAAGATTCATTCATTTCTGAACTCTTCCTCTTGTGTGTATTCTGTACGTTAAGAACTGTGGTTTGATTTAGAACGAATATTCTATTAGATAACATGCCTGATCCAATCAACTCTTGATATAGGAAATGTTCAAAATATTATCCAACAATACAAAATTATATTCTTCTTCACTAAATAAAGAGACTGATATAATGTTGCATATCAGGTTCGGTATCAAATAACATTCGGTCAGAATCAATGTATTTGGTAATATAGGGTGATAACCGCCAACAACTTGGCTGCAACAATTGCACCGTTTCCAACTCTTAAAACTTATCACTCATTCCCAGTTCTCTACCTATCTGTAGCCCATACAACAGATTACATATTGGGATCCTGATCCGGTATCTCATACCCATGACGTAGAGGACACTGAGAAACAGTTCTCGGTAATGAACACACCCGAAGATGTATCATCATGCACTTTCTTTGTTTGGGCGGCACAGGTATCCTGGTAATCCCCTATTTCCTGCTCAATCTCATAACAATTATAAGTTGGAGCGGGACCAACGTTCCTCAGCGCAGTATAACAAGCGGGTTCGGTCAATACATCCATATTATTATCTTGATTAAGGCGTGACATGGTCGCTACCTGGAGAGAGAGAAGAAAACACTCTGCGTATGCTCTTGCATAATTAGATTGGTTATTATTTTATCTAATCAGGAAGGTTCCCACTGTTTTTATTAAATCTTCCTCCAAACCCTAAAAGGAAAGACTAGCCGGGATTAATTATACTCTACAAGTTCGCCAATCTTTCCGTCAGGCCGGTGTCGGTACTTTGAGGGAGGTTCCCTGTGCTTTCGCACGGACCTAATTAAAATAAACTTCGTTTTCCCGGGGGCGTAACCCCGTTAACACCTTTCTAGACACCTACTTGATTGGTTAATTGTAATGTGCAAAACTCTCCCAGGAGTAACTATCACTCGCAGTGGATATCGGGATCGAACTATTTCATAGAAGGTATGCAATCTCATTGCAAATTTCAACACTTGAAATTCCCGATAATTTTGCCCCTAGCATCCTATGACCTTGACGAAAGCCAACAAACCATAGGCTTCTAATCAAGTTCAACCCATATATTTCATGATTGAATTAAACCCACCCGCACGACCCTTGACGAAAGCCAACAAAGTCGCACGACTACCCTAACTCAATCGCATCATATGCTTTTGCAGATAAGCATAAATAACTACCGCACACTACGCCTTGACGAAAGCCAACAAACGTAGCACGAATACTATGAAGTACCTATCTGAAATGACGGAGGGCTACGACAGATTTTTAGGAAAACCTTTTGCGTAATGAACTTGATATCGTTGTAGAATCAAATGATTTAAAATGGAGTGTTTTTGAGGCTTTTGCTAGTTTCGCTAAAGAGGTCACTCCCGGTGAAAGGATCTCGGCTCTTTCCTCGTCGAATGAGGTGCAGGATATTCACAATACCACTATACAAAGCAAAAACTAGAAAAGCAATCAAAAGACGAAACCGAGGGTTGTAGTATCTGCCAGTTATTGCTAAAAAGTCCACTCCCGGTGAAGGGATCTCGGCTCTTTCCTTATCGAATAAGGTGCTGGGTGTTCATCAAGGAACATCGCCATGTAAAACAAGAACTAGAGCTACCTGTTTTTGAAAATTCAATTCCACAATATCTTTAGCTTTATTTTCTTTCATTAATCTTATTAATGAATGTCCCATCATTTAAGTTACCTAAGAATCACAGATAAATACAATGTATGCTTATGCTATCCGCATTCGCCTCGATGTCCCATCATGCACCGTTAGGTTAGGTAACTAACGGTAGAGCGGGGCAGGACTAGCGCGGGTGAAAAACATAAGCAACGTCTATAATATATCACATATATTATATAGAGTATCTATCTCATCATATCAAGTGATCACATCACATAATATCGCAACAGAAATCAACATATGAAATATTGGATATATTAGGATGTCCATGTTTTATTTTGAGCCTGTATAAAACACGGATTCCACGGTCGCGATGAATGGCCAAACCCACATCTCTAGACCCCTACGAGAGCGGCAAGAAACCCTACCAATTTTAGAATTAGGAGACCCGGGCTCGACTCCTCGAGATGGTCTTCCACCGGACCCTAGAACCCGGTTACTTGTGCTCCCCTCTTTGGGTCTATTCTAATGCGGAAAAGTAAATAATATACATCAATGGTGACATCATTATCAATCCGGAAGTGCCCCAATAAAAGAATATTACATGCATTGAATTTTACATGAATGAAAATGAAAAACTCTCATCTCACATAAAACCCCCGGCTATTCAAAAACGATGATCCAATATAACATATCATAGCAACACATAACATCACATGTCATCAACGTAAGTAAATAAGCGTATCCCAGTTTTCATTGACATATAGCAACGAAACCGGCGATACACCACATATTACACTTACGGTCGCAGAAAAGAAGGTGAAAAACTACAACAATTGGAATCGTCATTGCCCTTAGACATCATAAACCCGGAATATCATATATTTTGGATTTCATTCCTAACAATGCAAATCTTACATTTAGGTCTCAACTATGAAAACACTTTTCAAAAGAAGTCGGGTAATTCAACAAGATTCCCGATTTCACCCAAGACCGAAATGTTAAACTTGCACGTAACTAGATAGATTCCAATTATTATATCGCAATCTCAGATAATTAAACGATGTTAAACTTTCCGATCGAATAAACAAACACCCAAAATTTCTAAAAGAGCTCAACACTTGAACGGAGTTTAAAAAAGATACCCAGAACATGCCACAACACCTATGAACCAGCCATAGAACGGTCAACCAATGCCTCACATGTGGCACCGCTGAACTACCACAAGCCCTAGGGTTTGATGGCGGTTCTGACGGTCACAAAATTGAGTTAGGGTTTCGTTCTTCTAGAGGGTTCACAGAATCACCTGCATGATTTTCTGAATATTTAAACTTGGAAAAATCCAACACTTGGAAAATTTCTAGCGAGAGAAGAAATGGGTTATTGATATCCGTTCGAACTTTTTATCACCGTTTAATATACCCGAAACAAAGATTAGAATTACGAATACGAAACAATCCGAGTTGCCTATGCTGAAAATTAATATCACATGCAATTTTAGCAAAAACAAACAATACGTGAAACACCAAAACCCAGAGACTGGAACACCATGAAAATTTGAAGCCAGAATTCCAAAATTGACCCGAGGAGGCCAGTTTTTAGCATGATGTGGCAGGCCACTTTGAGCCAAAAATGCTCCAAATTTTTGTGGTGTTCATGTTATATCACATATAACATTCTGCAGTTGTTTAAAAAAAATTTTGAAGACTTTTTAAAATCGACAGAAACTAAGTTCAAGTGTTTCAAGTTTCGGAGTCGTTTCGGTTTCGTAATCTAACAAACATCGTCAAATTTTCTAGCATAGCTCTGATACCACTGTAGAGTTCCCTAGATCGGAAGCAAGGTTTTGGGAGGTATCGTCCATGCCAATTTCAAAAATTTGTCGTTCTAAAGAACCCTAACCTAGAATCTTAACTAGAAAATCCGACGAAACGATATGTAAACAACTTTACAACTAAGTGAATGAGAAATACAACCTTTGTAGACCGGTCTTTCACTTCTAATACACCGTGTAGTAGTCCCTTCACTGCAGGTCATGAACACCCGAACTTTAGAAAGGGTTCTCCCGGAGAAATGAATAAGCTTGCTCGAAATCTTCGAGGCCGAAGATGATCTACGTCGAGAAGACTCAAGCTCATTCTACCTCTTCACTAATGGTAGATTAGTGAAGCAAACACCTTAAACTAAATGGCTAATAGTAAAGGATAATGAAGTAGGAAATGGGCTCACTTTAGATTTGTTTTTCTAACAATATTTTCTCACCTTGAGAAAAGCTAGCAAGCTTTCTCAATGTAGAAGAAGATGAAGTGATGAAGATGAGAGAATAAACTCATGAGGTGAGAATAGCAATCATGGGTGAGTTGGTGTCATACACGAACTCATGTAGAGAATAAACCATGGGTAAACAATAATGGTTGGGTTAATAAATATCTTCAAGTAAAACAAAAAGAGTGGACTTGATCAATGGTTCCACAAGCTTCTACAAGCTTCAACCATGTGACAATTTCCAAGCAATTTTGATTTACTTTAAATAAATAAAAACCCATCATTATTATAAGCATGGTGTGAGTCTCATACACTCATGTTGCATGTGCCATCAAGCATGACACATAAATAATGTACATTAATATATATCACATATATACTAAATGTACACAAATGAGAAAAAGAATTCTTAAGTGGGCTATTATTAGTTAATGTAAATTAATATGTCAAATATATAATTATAGATTAAATTATTAAATCAACACTTGATTTAATAATCCGGCTAAATCACATACAACCGACTAATATCAAATGTAATAATCTATCGAATCAACACTTGATTCGATAACCTGGTTATATCATATATAACCAACCGATATCACAAATCGTGAGAATAGAATGCGGTATCACATACGCACATTAATCTCGGTCCCGCACATATCACATATGTGCTCCTACTTCGTTTCATATGAACCAGGAAACCTCTGTGTAGGACTCTAAAGACTCGTCAATACACCGGCAGTAGGTGATGATCATATCAAACACCCACAAACCGCAAGCGGTCTGCTAAACGTAACGGTCCCCCGGGTATTGAGCGATCAGAAGATCAACAAGCAAGCCTGCTCATACTCCTGCGAATCCAATCAGTAACACTACTGTACAGTCCGGTCTCTTCGTCTGATATGTCGTCTGAGGATGATAAACGTCAGACCCTAATAGCTTGATAAGTCATGCCGATGTGAGGCTCATAACAGGTCGAGAAACTACTGATAACACTTACCAGTAAATCTCATAAACAGCCCTGGCCAGGGACTTTCCTGTTATAGCCAATCGAGCACAGCGCAACATCAACCCCCAATATCGGGAGAGACGAAATCCTCTCCTATCGCTCATTGCCTCCATGTGACTCGGGACTGTATCCAAAAACCACCATTTTGCACGTTCTCTTGAACGTGGTAAGGTAGAAATCAAAGCACAGTGGGAATCACATAAGACTCTATGACGATCTCGGATCGACAGACTAACATGTACCAGTGTCACCAGAGAACTGTCAACTGACGTGGGGTATAATACCATCTAAGTATTCTCGGCGAGTCCGTCCAGTGTACCCAGTCTCCACTGAGCACCCGTATATAATCTCTGATGTCAAACACCAATGGATATGGGATCACCCATCGCCCATCTACATAGGTCGAGAAGGTATACGCTAGTCTACTCTGGTATATCGATGCCCCGTCTCGATACACCCACGACTAGGGACATTAAAGGATGTACTCACGGAATACCTTTGTCCCACTAGTATGATCCACATCATAATTCAGATAGTCAAGTAAACATCCTAAGGGTTTTATCAACATGTAACAGAGAGACAATCAGTGTACATGTTAAGATAAAGAGTAACCAGATAGCATACTATCATGTCGAGTAAGAAAGTCCTCCCTATGTATGTCCAAGCATCCACTATAATATACATCACATGTAATATAATGGCCTATAGGGCATACATATAACTAACAACTTCTTCATATGTTTTAACGATGAAGATGAGGGACTCTTAGAATATGCATTCACATGTTCTTGACAAACTGGACAAAACCTAGAACATGAGCCATCTCATGTCCTGTATAAAATGAAATAAGCCACCATATTTCTTCCTCATATTCATAAGAAATGAGAATCAACCCATTTCTATTCATAAGAATGGAAACTGCAAATCAAAATCCCATAGTTTCTAAATAAAACATATATGAGCAGGAAAACCTTACTCATTTCTTTAAGATATAAAAATTATATCTATAATCTTAGAATCCAGCGTGTTTTAACACTTTGTATTAAGTTTTAGAACGTGTTTCGTTCATGTTCTGCCTTAAACACAATAATATGTGGTCATATTGCACACAAACTATAGAAATGATGAAAATACATCAATTTTTATATTGTGCATGAAATTCAATACATGAATTTCCATATTTGATAAAGTTTCATAAAAAAATCTTGTTGCTTTTGGCTAAAATAAGCCATGAGTGCCAAATTTGGCTGTGCACTATTGGGGCCTCTTCCTAAACTCAAGAGGTCTCATCTTCATGCATAAACATGCATGAAACATGTTTGTCCAGTATGAATGGTGGCCCCTATCTAGGGAGGCCCCATTTCCCTCATTTTTACCATCATGTTTAACAACTCCAATTCTTGTGTATATAAATTTGATTTAAAGCTAATTTATACTTGGAGTATTTACATTTCCTGTGGGTACTAGAACAGCAAGAAGGAGCTTGTAGCTCATTGGTAAGATCTTGCACTGCTGAACCAAAGCACCAGAGTTCAAATCCCATTAGCCATATTATTTTTTTATTAGTTTTCTTTTAATCTTTTTAGAAGTCCAAAGGTCTACACGTGCATAACACGTAAACTGAAGAGTCACGGCTTAAACAAACGGGTCCACGAGTCAAGACACAGTATCAGGGGACACGTGACAACCTGACTCGGCCCGACTCGGCCAACTCGGGCCGATGGCTCGGGTGAATCGGACGCCGCCGATCCGAGTCAGCCCAATCCCAAATTTTCTTGAACTCCCAGAGACTTTTGTCCTACTCCACTCCCCTTGCACTATTTAAAATCTCTGAAATTAAATAGAGAATTAAAACACCCCTTTTAATTTTTTAAATGCAAAATTAAATACAATTTTTATCACACCCTTTCATTTACCCTAAACCCTAATTTTTCCTATAAATATCATACCTACAATCACTCCTCACTTCCAAAACACTGTCCAAACTCTCAAGAAAATTCCATAGACCTTTTGTGTGCAAGTGGAGTTAGTAAAGGGCGAACTTCCGACGGCGATCCGAGGAGTTTCCGGCGATAAAACGACGCACCGGTGCTTCCCCAACCTTCCTCTTCCTTTTATCTTGGCCCTAATCCTGTAAGTTCCTTCTCCCCTTTCTTTTTACTATTCAAAAAACTTATAATTCTAAAATCCGACGGAAGTGGAGTTAATCCGACTTCCGATTCGGTTTTTCCTTAAAAATCATATTTTTCTTAAACACAATAATACCAGACTCTCACATCATGATCATTAAACATTAACAAAACATATTGACAAGTTTCATATTAAAAGAATTTCTATTTTACTTTTTATCGCAATTTTACAGAAAAATACCGTATAGTTTAGTTTCGACATAAATCTTATAATTCCTTACTATACTTTTAGATAGTTCACCAGGTAATGACCTACCTCCTCACAACACACATCTTTATCATAGCACGATATCTTTTGGAACATAGAATATGAAAATACGATTTTACACATAACTACCACCGACTTATAAAAACCTTTTTCTATAAGATGTGTATTTTTAACAAATCTTTACAAACGCGCCGCTACAACCTATTTTGGGGAACCCGTTTGGGATGGTGCGGCTTATCGCACATTCTCGGGCTCAGTAGTGCGAGATGCAGACCTCCGCAAGGAGCATACGGTCTCGAAAGATTTAAAATTACAATTTTCTTTAGAAAATATGATTTCTATTATAAATAAAACTTATATTTTTAATAAATAAATATATATGTAATTAATATCAAAATATTTATTTTTAATATTTATAATATTCCACATTTCCAAAACTCAAGAAAAATATCTCATTTACAAGAAAATACCATACAAATTCCAATATTACAAATAAATACCATATATTATGAAAATATGTTTTATTCACTAGAAATGTCACAATGATAAAATATACATCAATGAAAACTTTAAATACGATAATAAAATACTTGAGGTGTATTTTGAAAATTATAAAAATTATTTTTACATAAACCCCCTCAAGTTATACTAAATTACAATAAGGACCCTAGTAAGCATAGATTTTAGCGGGACCAGTTTTTTGAGCCTCAGGGAGCCGAAGATATGGGTGTTTGCCTATTTAAGACAGACAACTTAACAAACGGTGTTATCAACACGGTAATCGTCTTTGAAAAAAACACAAATCCTGCCGTCCATGTGCAGCGATTACCGATAACACCAAAACCTAATTCAGGATTCAATTTCTTTTCTAATTGTCTGACTCAGACTGAGTCTCAATATAATCAATCTGACTTGAATGAGATTCAAGTATATATAACAATTCAATATGAATCCATATATTCAATCTGTTCAATCTATCATCTGTACAACTTGACTGAACCGAACCATGAATATACATCCATCTACATGATTCTCCAGTTACATCCATTTACTGATATCATGGTTTCGGTAAGTCATCCATATACACAATCTATAATATAAGACAATATAATTTACAATACAATACAAACAATACAATCAAGACATCGCGGGGTTTAAGGGGTAGATTGGTACGGAAGGTGTTAGAAGTGGCACGAGACTGCAACCATTAAGACACCTAATCTGAATTTAATTGCCGTTGTATCGTGGCTGAACGGTTCCTTGTATTCCGTCCACCGTAATCTCTGGGCTAACAAGACTCCTCTCGTATACACTGGCCTCTTCTGTACCAAGCTATAAACAACAGCGTTAACACTAAATACAATATTATAACAATATAATACCACTTTAAAAATTACACACACACACTCTTTCTGTCTATTCTACTTCTTTCTTATCTTTGGGACTTACAAAGCGATTGTTCGCTGACGACATTCCTTCTCTTTCTTCTTTGGGATGTTGTCAGGTGGATCGGACTTTCAGGAGATCGAGCCCACCAGCGAGGGCTTGGATCAGCTAGCTTTTGACCCGGAGCTCTAGTAACCTGTACATTTCATTTCAGTACTTTCCATTTCTGTTATGCCACTGTTTAGGCATTGCTTTTCATTTCATGTATTTACTTTTCAGATGTATTGTAAAAAAAAATGTGAATAAATAAAGTTGTTGTTCAATATATATCTATTGTCATTTTCTCTTGTGTATTTTACTTATATTGCTTAGATACGCTTAGTGTATTTACATCAGAGTAAATACGTAGCGGTCTCGTCGCGTTCTCTGCCCGTACACTGGGAAGCGGGGCGTGACATCATGTAACCCCCACATAGGGCAGTACCCATGTATACATATCTAATTTGACATTAAAATACCCCCAAGTGTAACTTTAAGTCTTAAAATAAAGCTTATGCGTGTATTTACATCCTTTTGTACAAAATTGATGTAATTTACATTACAACATGTATACAAACATGAATTTTATGTATTAAATACTTTTCGTATTCTCTCTCTAATATATAGCATTTGCAAGTATTTATATATCTATAAATTTGATGTGATTTAATTTAGGCCAATATGGTATCCTGTCTAGGCTTTCGCTTAAGACTGTAAGATGTAATTAACGATATGTGCTTGCGCTGTCGGAAGTCTCGAACCTCAGGACTTTCTGGTCAATTTCTAATAAACAAATTTATTTTGTTTAAATTCTACCTGTTCTTTTTAAACTCTAGCTGTTCTGAATGTCAACTTCATAAAAGGTCATAAAAAGGGTAAGCAACGAATTGAAGGAACGTTCAATTTATTAATTTTGACAAAATCAAAACAATAACACCAATCTTTTTATACAGGACTAGTGTAAATGTTGTGCAATATTTACTTGTCGATTCCACGGTCTAAAATTATAATATTATTATGTAGGCATCAAGCATCATTACATGATCTATGATATGTTGTCACTTGTCAGGTCACTACCAAAACGGATAATATTTAAAATAAAATTAAATGCTTATGATAAAAATTATAGATTCCTAAATGATGGAGGTCGGAATCTCCCTCAGATGTTGTGCTCCGTCTATCTTGTTGTCAGGGGGCTGAACGGTTGAGATTTGAGATGAGTATTGAACGTGTGGATCTCAATGGATTATTGGTTGTCGTTGACGCCGAGCTACTTGCAAGAAAAGTCCCGGAGTAGGAAACCAATGTAGGACCCTCCGACGATCAAATAAGTACCGAGGAATTATAGCAGGGTAGCTGCGTATTGGAATAAGTTCGAGATACCTAAGTCGTCTGGAAGAGAGGGTTTATATAGCGGTCGCATGGAGCGAACCAGTACGAGATTCTCGCCGTCCATTACGCCCCCGCCTCACGTTCGCATTGATGGTGGGGAACGCCCATAAATGGCGGGATACGCCTATTAATGGAGAGACGGACCAGCGTGGGATGCGGGACATGGAGCGGCGGAGATCTCGTTTTGGAGAGATACACAGAGCCGTTACGGCGACGCTTGGGCTCCGTGCTCTCGGTTGAACAGGGAGGCCGAGAAACTCAACTCTGTAACAGCTTGGAGGCAAGCAAGGAGGCCGAGGAAGCTCAGCTCTGTAACAGCTCGGAGACGAGCAAGGAGGCCGTGGAAGCTCGGTTGTTGGATTGCTCGGGGGTGAGCTGTTGGCTGGTTGCTAGGCGAATATGGAAGGTACTCCGGAGAGGTCTCCAAAAGGTCAGATGCAACCTCGGAAACGAGGTTCCGAGAAATGTCCCCGACGCGTCATACTTATTCTAGCTCCGTAACCCCCAGGAGTCTAGTGGGCTTAAGTGGACCACATGTCATCCACTATGTGTCGTGATCTGGGCAATTCCCACTTATGAGTATTATCATTAGTCCCCAGTCTCGTTCTGACCTATTTATAGGTCGGGCCAAGAGTGATCTGCTTGGTTTCCTCTGCTCAGCTTGGCGTCGAGAATTCTTCATGGTGGATTGTCTGGGAATGGCATGGCGTTCGGCGGTTACGTTCATTCAACTTTTGAGTCCACGAGGCATCTCACCATACGATATTGCTTATTCATTTTGACCATTTTACTTTAGAAAACTCACGAGGTAATGACCTATCTCATCACAACACACATTTTTGACATAGCACGATGACTTTTGAAATATTAGTTTGTGGGAAAATACGAGTTTATATTTAAATACCATAAACATTCAAAAACCATTTTTTAAAAAAGTGTATTACTTAATTCCTTACAAATGCATCTCTACAACCTATTTTGGGGAACTCCGATTGGGATGGTGCGGGTTATCGTACATCCTCAGGCCTAATAGAGCGAGATGCAGATCTCCTCACGTAGCATCCGATCTCGATGGAATTTTTAATGCAATTTTTAAGAAAAATGTGATTTCTATTTAATAAATAAGTTATATATATATATTATAAAAATATCTACTTTAAGTATACAATATATATATTCCATGTTTTTTAAATCAAACGAATCACAAATTTCATGAAAATACCATTACAAATCAATACAATTCCAATATTACACTAAAATACCATATACAAGAAATCTAGGTTATATCCACTAGAATATTTCACTTTATAAAAAAATACAATTATGAAAACCATAAAGACGATAATTAAATACTTGAGGTGTGTTTTGAAAATATATCAAAACTATTTTTCATAAAACCCCCTCAAGTTATATTAATTTACAATAAGGACCCTAGTAAACATAGGTTTAAGCGGGACCAGTTCTCTTGAGCCTCAGAGAGCCGAAGAATATGGGTGCTTGCCTATTTAAGATAGACAACCTAAAAACGGTGTTATCAATACGGTAATTGTCTGGGAAAAAGACAAAAATCCTGCCGTCCATGTGCAGCAGTTACCGCTAACATCAAAACTAATTCAGGACTTCAATTTGTTTTAAAGTGTCTGACCCAGACAGAGTCTTAATCTAATATGAAATCAATCCGACTTGAATTCAATTCAAGTATAACTATAATATAACATGAATCCATTTATACCAAATTTCAATCTATATCAATATGACTCGACTGAACCGAAGCATGGATATATCCTGATTACATGACTATCCATTTATATCCATTCAGTTTACATGATATCATTGTTTCGGCAAGTCTTTTATCTATAAAACAAAACAATACAATCAATACAAAAGACATTACGGGGTTTTAAAGGGGTGGACTGGTACGGAATGTGTTAGAAGTGGCACGGGACGGTCACTTTAATACACCTAACCTGAATATCCATTGCTATTGTACCGTGGATTAACGTTTCTTGCACTCCGTATACCTTAGCCTCCGAAATAGTGAGACTCCTTTCGTATACACTGACATATTCTATACCAAGTTACAAACAACCGCGTTAATATAACAATCAGATAGTATACAGTTATATTCTTTCTGTCTATTCTAGTTCTACCTATCTTTGGGACTTACCGAGCGATTGTTCACTGACTACATTCCTTCTCCCTTCTTTGTTTGGAATGTTATCAGGTGGATCGGACTCTCTGGAGCTCGAGCCCAGTACTGAAGACTTGGAGCAATTCTCCATTGACCCAGAGCTCTAGATACTTGTATATATTTTCTTTTCAGTTCATGCCATTGTTTAGGCATTGCTTTCCATTCCTGTATTTAAATTTTCAGATGCACTTGTAAAGAAATGTTTAATAAATAAAAGTTGATGTTCAGTTACATCTATTATCATTTTTCTTGTGTACATTCATTATATTGCTTATATACGCTTAGCGTATTTACTTTTGAGTAAATACGTAGCGGGCCTCGTCGCGTCTCCTTACCGTACACTGGGAAGCGAGGCGTGACAGAATTATAAATTATTTATCACTTTCTACATGGCCTATTTATAGGGTTACTTAGCACATGTAACAACTCCATTTTTAGTGTACAAAAATTTTCTTTAAATTTGAAGTATACTTGGAGTATTTAATGTTACTGTTACCACTTTAAGTATTTATTTCACACCATAATTACAAGAAGGAGCTTGTAGCTCATTGGTAATACCTTGCACTGCTGAACCAAGCCACCAGAGTTCAAATCCCATACCCCACATTATTTTTAATATTGTTTTTATTTTGAACCTTTAGTACCGAGAGTTTACACGTGCATATCTCACAAAAGCCCCACTACACCCAAAAATGTAATATTGCTAGAGGGCAGATGAACCGTCGGGGGGGATCCCGGCCGCCTGACTCGGCCGGGAATCAGCCAAATCGGCCCCGACTCGGCCGACTCCGTCCTCAGACCGAGTCACGGCCGAGTCGGCCGATTCTGGCGACGACCCCAACATGAAAGTTGTGTCTTTTCACATTCCCTATGCACCTGCAAAATTTTAGCCTCAGACTATTTCCAGAACTCTTTTAAAACCCCAATTACTCCACTTTTAATACATTTTATCACATTTTTCATTTTAACCTTTCATCTACTCTAAGCCTATAAATACCACCCCTACCCTCTACCCTCTCACTCATAACTCTGAGCCAACTCTCTAAAAAGTTTCCAAGAATCTTGTGCACTTTGAAAACGAGCTCGAGGCGAAGCTCCGACGAATTCCTGGCGGAACTTCCGGCGATCGTTCTAAGAATTCCCGGCGACGTCGCAACACATCGGTGATTCCACTACGTCCCTCTCACCCTTTTGTGTGTCCTAAAACCCGTAAGTCCCATTTTCTATCTATCTCTTCTATCTAAAAAATACGGATTTACAAAACCCGACGGAATCGGAACAAATCCTATTTCTGATTCGATTTCTTATAAAACTTCACTTCTCGTTAATATAATTATTATTAAACTCTCTTATGTTGACTATTAAACACTAATCAACCAAGTTGATCAAATTTCATTACATAAAATGATGGCTATTTCAATTTATCGTATTTTCACTTAAATACCACATTGTTTCAATTCTATATTTAACTCCATTAAACTTGCTATACCTTTAAAGTAGATCACGAGATAACGACCTACCTCCTCACACACTCATATACAACCTAACATGATACCCTCGAGAACTCAGAATACGGGAAAACGAACATTTTCATTTAAATACCCTTTACTAAATAAAACCATTTCTAAAAGATTTAGTATTGATACACTTTTTAAATAAATACCACTTATTATGAAAATAGGATAAGATTGTGGACATCAGTCGTTTATCTAAACCTGACTTTATGGTGTTTAGGCTAGACAAGTGAGAAGGTAATTTTAAAAGGTCCGTCTCACGGTGATTCGTGAGCGGATCCCTCCTTTCTTCACTTGTACTTACCTGGCCACAATTGGCGGTGAAGAGGCGATTTGAGGTATTTCACAACTTGTCGCTTTGGACCAGTTAGGAATAGTCTAGTTGACTTAGGAAACCCTAGAACATAGAATACAGAAAATTGACATCTTTACAAATAAATACCATTTACTTAATAAAACCGTTTTCTAAAGGATTTAGTGTAATACCCAGCCTCTTTTATAATAAAATCCATATTTTGTTACTTTAGAATTTTGTTTATTTTGTTTATGATTTTATTTCTTCTAAGCACCATTTTTCTTTTATCAATAAAATTAAACTCCAATTTCTTTTATTAAAAACTCAAAACCTTTTCCTTCCAAAATTCCCTCAACCCAAATTCCTTTAACTAAATTTAATCCTCAAATTTCCCCACAGGCCCAACCCCGAGTCCAGAACTCCTTTATCTTTTTTAGTAATCCCTAACCTCGGCCCAGCCCACTCCTTTCCTTACACCAATTATTTCTCCCCCAAATTATCTGGCCCAGCTCACCAAGCCCGGCCCTCATTCTCTTCTCCTCATAAATCTTTTAAATTCCAAAACCCCGGCCCGGCCCGCTTGTTCCATTTCCTTTAATTCTCTTTTTATTTTTAGTTGCCAGCCCACTCCCTTCGGCCGCGACCCGCTTCTCAACTCGACCCGACCCGACCCCACTCCTGTTCATCTTCTCTCCCCCTCTAACGGTAACTTCCCCATTTCACGCGCGCGATCTCTTTTCCCCGCCGCGCCTCGCGCCCACGCTCACGCCCACGCTCCTGCCGTTACCCCCACGTCGCGCACTCCCCTCTCTAACCTCGTCATCTCTCCTTCTCTCTCTCTTCGCTCCTCCTCCTCCCTGCACCCATCACCGACCACTTCATCTCTTCATTCGCCTCCTCCCAACATCGCGACCACCACAGTCGCACCCTCCTCGTCGTCATCCAAACACCCCCCACTCACTCACAAATCGCACCCGAGCTCCACCCCTGCACCCTCTCGACGGCGGCCCACTGCTTCTCGTCGACCCCATCATCATCATCATCACCGTCGCCACCATCCTCTACTCTCTCTCTGTGATCTCTCTCTTCTCTTTTCCTCCAACTCCTTCTCACACTCTCTTTCCCACTCCCTCTGTTTTCTCTCTCTCTTTCTCACTCTGCTCTTTCTCTCTCTCTCACTGGAGTCTCTCTCTCTCTCCCTGCTCCTCTCTCTCTGTCTCTCTGTGCTCTCTCCCTCTCTACTTGTCTCTCTCTCTCTCTGATATCTCTCTCTGCCTCTCTCTTGTCTCTCTCTCTCTCTCAGATCTCTCTCTCTCTGCCTCTCTCCTTGCCTCTATCCCCAAGCCGATGTCATCCCTGCACACCGTCGGAGCTCCTAGTTGTTGCCACCTGGATCGCCGCAGTTGAGATACCGAACCCAAGCTCCTCTCCGCCTCCCCGTCGTAGTCGAGCTTGAGTCTAGTCGTCGCGAGCCGAAGACGCGAAACCAAACCACGTCGTTCGTCGCGCGCTCGTGACGTTGCCGCTGTTGTACATCGCCCAAAACGTTCCCAGGCAAGTTCGCTACTTGCTACATGCTATAGTATGATAATTACACATTATAATCTTGTATATCCTATGTTTTACTTTCTGTTAAAAATTACGATGTAACTGTTCGATACATGTTCTCATAGGACAACATCACTTAAATTGACGGAACTAACTGGTATAAGCTGACCCGTATGGCCGTGAATCTAATGTGTGAATTTCGTAGGATAATATGACTATTATCGACAAAAATGATTACCCCCAAGTTTAACCGTAAAACTGGAATTTTCTTGTACCTGAAAACTATTAAAATCACCATAAAATATATACATACTGGAATGATGCTCTCGAGGGCTCAAATCGAAGCCGACTCGACGAACTTTAACCTATACTTGTTTCAGATATTCCTGTACTTAAACTGTGACGATATTTGGATCGGAGTGCGACTCTGGACTGCAGTCCAGAGCGACTCCAATTGTTGCTTGCTGTTCCGTAATGGGTACCACAAGATTTCCTTAACTCGTAAATTGCGGAACCCCACTGTTTATTATAGGTGAATCTATTATCTAGATAATACAGGTGGTTTCACCCTGTTTCGTCATCATTTACTATTTTATCTGTAATTTAAAAGATCGGGACGCATAACAGTCCCAACAGAATCAGAATTGACATATTAATATTAAACAGTGTATACCTCCTGACGTACAGACACGATCGAAGATCCGTCTATTGCGTTGAAAACTTTACTGAGAACCCTAGATTTCATTCAACTGTAGCGTCGCTAAAATATGATCCCAACTGGGATTAAAATGCGTTGCGAAACAGACTTCCGATTCTGAAACCGGGTTTCCAGCCGTGAACGCTTAAAATGAAATGGCTGTAATTAATGATCCGGGAACCCGATTGGCATGAAACTAAATTCGATGGATAGATAACTGAACATACTAATTACTACCTGTTTCATCGTTTCGCTAAATTGTAACCGTATGATTTATGATAAATTATGTAAGTGGTAGATTGTTGATTCAGAACATCCTAAACATGCTTTATATATTGTTTATGCATCATATCATACACATGTCATTGCATTGATAACCTAGTGATAACGTGCATTACCCAGTGTTAGGTATTAGTGATGATTGTGGCAAGTACGTCAGTGTTCGTGTATCAGTGAATAAGTGAAAGTCATACGTACTTGTACACAATCAGTGACCCTTATTATTATATCGCATTGTCGACGTCTGTGGGACACGTGTACGTGTGACTATAAGTGGTATGGGACACTTATGGAAGCTCTTGCACGGGTGTCACAGATAAGGCACCAGACACTGCCATTTATCTTAGGTATTAGTCGGGACGTGCTTGATGGAGGTCCTGCCTCTAGTTCTCGCGCAGACTTGTCACCGACCGATTGGTATTTAGGGTTATGGTTAGCGTTTGATGTAGACCACGGGGTGTGGGGTAGTTCAAGTGTGAGTTCAACAGAATCTCGGGAGTCCCATGCCAGCTTATATATTTAGAGAGATATATGAAGATTTACAGGGTATGTGATTATCACCGTGATATACATGTTGGGCCCGTGGTCCCTTGCCCTTGGGTTCTACCCTTGGGTGGAGGACACTCGCGAGTGGTTGACTCTCACACTTGGACCGACGCTAGGCTTAGTGACCTGTACAGTGAGACTTAGAGACCGATAAGGACACTGGCATTGATATACTTTACATACTGTGTTGACATACGTGGCATATCTTTCTACTGCTTCCACTGTTCCGCTGCATTGATTACTGCATGTCCATATACATACTGCCATTGATCTACTGTTATTTATGCCTAGTATCACTGTTAGAATCGTCACATGATTATATATATATATTATATTGCTATTGTGTCGCTCTGACGACCTGAGTATGCATGCTCAGTGTGAGGAGAAGATTTAGCCTGGACCAGGACTAGACGTATATCACAGACACCTCGACTTGCTATCCAGAGTTATATTCGTTTGTTTCCCCTCAGGTCAGTTCTTTACATTGTTTCATTCAGTTACTGCATTTCTCATTACCTGCGCATCATCTACTGTTTACCATGAAAAACTAGAAGTCGAAGTGTGACTATGGCAGGACATTTCCTTGACCGTAGGAGCATGGCTGGCCTTGTCTACCCCTCGTATTCCGTATTTTGGGAAGCGGGGCGTGACATTTAGTATTTATACAAATCTTTGCAAAGCGCCGCTACAACCTATTTTAGGGAACCCGTTCGGGATGGTGCGGATTATCGCACATCCTCAGGCTTAGTAGTGCGAGATTCAGACCTCCGCAAGGAGCATTCGATCTCGAAAGATTTAAAATACGACATCTTAAGAAAATGAGATTTTTAGAATATAAAAAAATATATTAAAATTATTTTTGTATAAATATATGTATATTTATCATTAAAATACCTATTTTATTATGATATAAATATTCCACATTTTTTTCTATAAATCACAAGAATCAATTTTACACTAAAATACCATGAATTCCATACAAATCAATATTATAAATAAATACCTTTATTTCTGAATTTAGGATATTTTCATTAGAAATATCACAATATAAAATCCATATTCAGTACAACCCTAAAGACGAATAATAAATGCTTGGGGTGTATTTTGAAAAGGTATATAAAAGTATTTTTACATAAAACCCTCTCAAGTTCTATAAATTACCCTAAGGACCCTAGTAAACATAGGTTTAAGCGGAACCAATCTCTTGAGCCTCAGGGAGCCGGAGAAGTGGGTGCTTGCCTATCTAAGCTAGACAAATTAATAAAAACAATCAGGACTTCAATTTACTTTGCTAATTATCTGACTCAGTTTGAGTTTCAGTATAATCTGACTTGAATATGATTCAAGTACAATTTACAATCTACAATTTTCAATATTACAATTCAAAATGAATTCATGAATCCAATTATCAATTTATACAACTTGACCGAACCGAACCATGGATATACATTCCATTTACATGGTTCTCAAGTTATTCCATTTACATGATTCTACGGTTACATCCGTTTACTGATATCATGGTTTCGGTCAGTCATCCAATTATACAATCAATACAATTTACAATACAAACAATACAAACAAGACATCTCGGGGTTTAAGGGGTAGATTGGTACGGAAGGTGTTAAAGGTGGCACGAGACGGTAAGATTAAGACACCTAACCTATATTCCGTTGCTGCTGTACCGTGACTTAACGGTTCCTTGTACATTCCGTTTGCCCTGCTCTCTAGCATATAGAGACCCCTCTCGTATACACTGGCATCTTTCTGTACCAAACTACAAACAACAGCGTTAACATAGCATTACAACAATATAATACAACTTTAAAGGATACCTTCTTATTCTGTTTATTCTACTTTCCTCTTATCTTTGGGACTTACCGAGCGACCTGTTCGCTGACGATATTATATTTCTTTCTTCTTTGAATGTCGCCAGGTGATTTGGATCCGTCAGAGATCGAGCCAACTGCAGAAGACTTGGATCAGTACAGCGAAGACCCTGAGCTCTAGATATTGTACATTTTCTATTCAGTACCTTTAATTTCCTGTCATGCCATTGTTTAGGCATCGTTTTTATTTCAGTTGTATTTCCTTTCATGCATTATACAAAAGAATGTTAATAAATAAAGTTGTTGTTTTTATTATACCTTATCTCTTGTGTATATTTTCTTTTATATTGCTTAGTTACACTTAGCGTATTTGCTTCTGAGTAAATACGTAGCGGACCAGTCGCGTCCCCTTCAGCTTATACCGGGATGCGGGGCATGACAGCACAACTGCAAGGTTTCAGGAGGCATCGTCCATGCTATTTTACAAATTTTTTCTATGCTATTTAACCCTAACCCTAGAATCTTAACTTGAGATTTAGATGATAACGTATGTAAACAACTTTACAACTAAGTGAATACGGAATACAACCTTTATAGACCGATCCTTCACTTCAAATGCTCCAAGTAGTGGTCCCTTCGCTGCAATCAAAGAACTTCCGGACTCTTGAGAGGCTCCACAAGGTGAATGATGCATGCTTGTTAGAAATCTTCAAAATCCAAGATAATCTACGTCGAGAAAACACGGACTCAAGCTATCTCTTCACTAATATGGAACTAGTGAAGCTAACACCCTAAACTATATGGCTAGTATGGAAGAGGATGATGAAGTAGGAATTTTGCTCACTTTAGAATTTAATTTCTCACTATTTTTCTTCACTTGCTAAAAACTAGAGAGCTCTCACTTGAGCTTGAAGAAGATGAAGCAAAGGAAAAATGAGAGAGTGGGGTAGAAATGCAACCATGGTGAGTATATTTCACGGCTAACTCTTGTAGAGAACAAACCATGGTAAGAGATAATGGTTAGGTTTATAAATATCTAAAGAAAAACAAAAATGGTGGACTAAGTCAATGGTTATCCACAACTTACAACCACGACAAATTCCATTCATTTTTGAATTACTTAAATAAATAAAAACCTTAATATTATCTTTTATATGGTGTAAGTCTCATACACCCATGTTGCATATATAACCTAGCATGTCACAATAATATATATCACATATATATTATTTATGTAACAAAAGAAAAACAATACAATAAACATATATCACATGTATGTTAAATGTATTAAAAGTGAGAAATAGAAATACTTAAGTGAGCATATATTGGTTAATGTAATTTAATTTATCAAATATATAATTATACATTAAATCATTAAATCAGCACTTGATTTAATAATCCGGCTATATCACATATAACCGACTAATATAAAATGTATCATTTCATCGAATCAACACTTGATCCGATGACCCGGTTATATCACATATAACCGGCCGATATCACATATCGCGAGAATAGAATACGGTGTCACATACGCGCATTATTCTCGGTCCCGTACATATCACATATGTGCTCCTACTCTGTTTCATCTGAGCCAGGAAACCTCTGTGTAGGACTCTAAAGACTCGTCAATATGCCGGCAGTAGATGATGATCATATCAGTCACCAACAAGCCGTCAGCGGTCAGCCAAACGTAACGGCCACCCGGGTATTGAGCGATCAGAAGATCAACAAGTAAGACTGCTCATACTCTTGTAAATCCTGTCAGTAACACTACCGTACAGTCCTGTCTCTTCGTCTGATATGTCGCATATCCAGTCTAGGGGTAGTAAACGTCAGACCCTAGTAACCGATAAGTCGTGCCGATGTGAGGTTCATAACGGATCGAGAAATTACTGATAACACTTACCAGTAGATCTCCATAACAGCCCTGGCCAGGGACTTCCAGTTATAGCCAATCGAGCACAGCGCAACATCAACCCCCAATACCGGAAAAGACGAAACACTTCCTATCGCTCATTGCCTCCATATGATTCGGGACTGTACCCAAAAGCCACCATTTTGCACGTTCTCTTGAATGTGGTAAGGTGGAAATCAAAGCACAGTGGGAATCACACAAGACTCTATGACGATCTCGGGTCTACAGACTAACATGTACCAGTGTCACCAGAGAACTGCTATCTGACGATAGGTATAATACCAACTAGAAGTTCTCGACGAGTCCGTTCAGTGTACCCGGTCTCTACTGAGCACCCGTATACTTCCTTTGATGTCAAACACCAATGGATGTGGGATCATCCATCGCCCATCATATGGGTCAAGAAGCGTATACGTTAATCTACTCTAGAGTATCGATGCACTGTCTCGATACACTCTCGACTAGGAACAATTATAGGATGTACTTGTGGACTACCATGGCCCCACTAATATGATCTCCATCATAGTCCCAGGAGTCAAGTACACATCCTAAGGGCTTTGTCAACATGTGAGAGCAAGACGGTATCACAATACAAGTCAACGTGTTAAGACAAAGAGTAACCAGATAGCATACTATCATGTCGAGCAAGAAATCCCTCTCTATATATGTCCAAGCATCCACTATAATATACATCATATGTCCAATAATGGCCTCTAGGGCATACACATAACTAACACTATTTTATCTTAAATTTGACCGTTCAAACTATATCTTCTAGAATGTTCCAAAAGGGGGTCAATTGAGTCGTGTATGTAAATCAACTAGTTATTCAAGAAGAAGACAAGTAAATAATCGATATTTAAATATATAAATATTCTATCTTAACCGGCTTGGAAAATATTTAGAGTAATGGGAGTACTGGATGTAGTAATGGGAGTCTAACAACTTATATCATATTATATCATAGAGATAATAATATTTGTCGTTTTTTCTAATGACATGTAAGAATCAATACAAGTTTTTTAATTAGTTATTAAACCGGCTTCATATATAATTAAAATAATCATATTAATATTTATTTTAATGTGTTATATTTCTATATTTAACTTATTATAAATTCTGTTTAATATTTATTTTAATGTGTTATATTTCTATATTTAACTTATTATAAATTCTGTTTAATATTTATTTTAATGTGTTATATTTCTATATTTAACTTATTATAAATTATGCTGTTTTCAAAGTTTCGATCCTATTATTCTGGGGATAATTCTCAATCCAACCACCGAGCTCCCACAGTAAATAACAAGATTTTAACATCTGAACTTTTTTTTTGAAATAAAAAAACTGGACAACATGCCCTACTCTAAAGAATGTATAATTAGCACCTAAACTATAGATTATCGGTTGCATTAACCGTTTAATTTATGTCATATCTGAAATAATCAAATGATGACATTATAAAGCAGAACAATGACCAAAATTCATGACCATGAAGTAAACACTTGGGAGAGGCGATTTAGTCTTCAATTATCATGCAAATCATTTCTAATTATCATGCAAATCATTTCGATTTCGTCTCAAAATCACCAGATATTATCGATTTAGTCTTCAATTCTACAAATTTCGTCACAGTTTCTACAGATATTATCAATTTAGTCTTCAAATCTACGAGATTCTTTGTTGATATCCGATTCTTCTCAACTTCAAATCTACAAGCCAATTGGAAGATTAATTGCTTTTAATGATTAGACTAAAAAAGTTAGACAATTTGCTTATCAATGTAAAATTTATATTAAAATAAAAAAATGGTTTTCTAACATTTATATTAGGGATTTTTCGTTTCTAGGTGAACCCTGCTGTCTAATTTTTTTATTGTAACAAATATATAGTTAGTTAGGAAATTCAAGTAAGTAGAAAGAATAAATTAATGAAAAGGAGTTGGTGACCTTTTCTCTTTATTATTACGTAAACCATGAACACAGAGGATTGTACGTGAAGTTGCAAAAATCGTCTTAAACTTTTAACAACTATAATAAAATTATTTATATGATTTATTTAATTTTGTCGGTATAAATATATTAGGCTACATTAGCAAAAAGTCAGATATAGCAGTAGCTATCGAGTTCTGATGCTTCCAGGTGAAATACAAAGCTCAGCAAAATTGCATCTTTCAAACCTGCCAAGATTTCGTTTGAAGACAACTAAAAATCCCACTGTTGGTCAATAAAACATCTGGATGATTCGAAAAAAATCTCATCTTTCTGGGCGATCCTAGATAAAAATGGTGTTGGGTAGCAATTTTTTCCCTTGATCAAGGAAGCTACTGATAGAAAAAAAAAGGCAAATGAAGGCTAAAGTCCGTATCTTAAATGGATGTTTGAAGGTTGGGTATGCCAAAGATCTCAGCTTTAAGGTGGCTATTTTACATGGAGACAAGAAGAGGTTGAGACCCCTGTAAACAGTGATGAAAAGATTTGAATCTTGTTTCGCCTCGATCTCAACTTTGGGGTTTCAATTTTTGAGGGGGGATGATCTCAAAAGGCGATGTTTTTTTTGGAGGAGATGAGGTTTAGAGATGGATCTCATTTTCGGCAAAATGGTGACGAAAAAGAGTGGTGGGCGACTTGACTTGGTTTTGTCAGAAAAAGAGTGGCTGTTTTGCTAAAAATAATAGCAAGAGTGTTATGTTACAATCCTGGCCATAAATCCTACGTGCTTTGCGTGTAGAATACACTAACGGCACGTACCCCATGTTTTACACAAATTTGGACCGTCGGTTTGTATGTCAGAGATTACACATTGTTGCTCTCAAGACCTCAAAAATAGATATGCCTTGCAAATTTATATATAATCACTTATATATTTGTTGTTTTGTATAACTTATAAATTTCATAATTGATGTTGTTGTATAAATTTCTTAATTTTAATATTACCACTATCCAGGACTATTTAATTTAAATTCATAAAATCTAGAGACATCTTTTAAAAAGCAAAGGTATAATGTCCAGGATAATAAATTTTGCACACACCCTTCATTATATTTATATGGTGTTCAAAATATCCACACCCCGTCCAAATACCAGTATGATGAATTTTAGGGGAGATACTTAATTATGAAAGCAACATAGCAGGTACCAATATATTTATTTAAAGAATTTTTATTAAATGGTCTCTCAAGTTAATCACAAAAAAACCCAAAACTTGATAATTACTATTTACTCCCTCAAAACTTTAAAAAATGTCAAAAAATCGTCCTGTTTACCAAAAAGATTCTATTTCTTTCACTCCGTTAGGCATCTAACGAAGGGATGCCAGGACCAGGGTTTTAAACCCCAAACTTTTCTCCTATATTTAAAATCCCCAAATTCGGCTCCAAATCAAAATTATGGTTGGCGATTTGCTTCCTCAACCTTCTCCTCGCATGTACTAGTAGAATGCAATTATGATCGGATTCATAAGCTAAGGATAAATGAAAACCCTAAATCAAAGTGAGAGAAATCGAGGGTAAATGGGGAGAGTTTTGAATAGAAATAAGATCAATTATTGAATGAAGTCGAGGGAAATTGAGGAGATTTTAGAAAATTCCTATTTATCTTTGGATGGTAGCGTTGGAGGTGGTAAAATTTAAAAACTTAAAAGTTTTGGAGAAGTAAAGAGTAATTGTTAAGAATTGAGTTTTTTAGTAATTTGCAAGGTTTTGAGGGACCATTTTGTAAAAATGGCCCAATTATTTTAATCTTTTGTTTTGCCAGCTTCTCTGTTTCTATATAGAGGGGGCTCCACCTACCTCTCTCTCTCTCTCTCTCTCTCTCTCTCAATTTTTTTTAATGACATGCACTCTATTTCTCTCTCATACCTACAAAATTCTTATTCTCTACTGCTACAAGCTTCTTCTTGAAGAACAAACTCTGATTCCGTAAACTTTGATCTCAGGTACCAACTTAATTCTGCTTCTAAATCCTTTTCTTTAATTTTCATTCTGTGTGAAGACCTAAGATGGGTCTGATTTAATTCGTCTTTTTATATATATATTAAAAATTGGGTATTCTTGAAATTTAATCCTCTTTCATTATATTTTTTTATTGTAGGTGCTGGAGCGTTTGTTTCTTAATTGAGCTATCAATCTGAGTCCTCAGATTTATCTTGAGGTATTTCTCATATCTTGTGTGTTTTTTAAATAAAAATTCATTCATCTCTGTTTTCCTTTTTAATGCATCCAATTGCAAGAGTAATTTAAGTAAAGATATATTAGCAAATTGTAATCATCTAATAAGCTGGGACGATCGCGGCCCCAATAAAGCAATAGCAAATTGTAGCACTTTTTGCCCTATAGTTTAACCTGTATAGAAGTGCTCATCCAACCAAAACCCTAGACACAAAAAACAAGTCGTATGGTTTATTTATACAATTATTAATTTGCAACATGGATTGCTTAGAGAGAAACTATCAATTGGCATTACTGCTTTGATAAGTCGCTTGAGGAGGGCAAACTAGAAAGAAGGGGTGTGTGCAATTAAACCTTTTTTTTTTTAATTTTAATGTTGTCTGGTTTTGTTATTTGTAGTTTAATGGGGATTAGCTATAATTGCCATTCTAATTGGATTTCTTTGATTTTTCGATACTCTCTTTGCGATAGGAATACAATGCAAAGTTATCGATTAGGAAGATTTTTCAGGCTTAACTCCCGAAATCAATCAAAAGGCATGGACGCAAAAATTTGGCAAGAAACCAACAAGTTCAAAAATTACAAAACTACACTGTTAACTTGTGTAGGCTATTTTTCCCATGAAATAAATACACCAAGAACATAGGGTTTAAGGATGGGGAGGGAGAAGGCCATGGTGGAGGTGGATGCAAGTGGGAGGGGTGGAGAAGGAAGAAGGAGAGTCTTGGTGGTGGTGGCTATTGTAAAATTGGGTTTGGGATTTGAAAAATATCAGGGCTTGAGGGAGGAGGAGGTGAAGTAGATGGACGTGGATGGTCAGAGGAGGAGATGAAGTTTTGTGGAAAGAGGAGGCGGCGGAGGTGAATGCGGATGGGAGAAGGATACTGGGGCGGTGGCTATGGTGCATTAGGGTGTGAGATTAGGGGAACTTAGGGCTTGAGGGTGGAATGAGGAGGTGATGGAGGAGGAGGATCAAAGAAGGCGGCGGTGGAGGCGGGTGGGTAGCACCATTACTCATGGCAGTTTATGTAATTCTTAAACATTCTGGTAATTTCTTGCCGAACGCCTAAACCTTTTGGTAGTTTTTGGGAGTTAAGCTGTAATTTATACGTTTACCATTCTGTTGTATGGAAGCTTGGTAAGGTCTTCTCCTTTTCTTTTTGAGGTCGATCGACATGTTTGATATAAGGTTAATTTAGTTGTTCTATGAGGTTGACGTATTTGAAATGTTTAATATATTCTTCGTTTTCGTCTTGAAATGTTTAATATATTTCTGGTTGGTGGCAAAGACGATCACACAACAACAACAACAACTGAGCCTTTTGTCCCAAGCATATGGGGTAGGCTGGATGAACCAACATGAGAATCACGCCGGGTCCAACACATGAATTCTCCATCTCCACTCACTCCTATCGAACAATATACTTTCATTGAGGCCTTTGGCAACCATATCGTTTCGTATCACCTCCATCCATGTTTTCTTCGGTCTCCCTTTTGCCCTTTTGCGTCCGCCCATACCGAGAATATCTATTCGTCGAACCGGTGCTTCCATAGGTCTGCGTCGTACATGACCAAACCATCTTAGCCGGTTTTCCCGTATCTTCTCCTCCACAGGTGCTACACCAACTTTTGCACGAATATCCTCATTTCGCACCTTATCTTTTCTAGTGTTACCGCATATCCAACGAAGCATGCGCATCTCTGATACGTGCATCTTTTGTGTATGATGCTTTTTAGGAGCCCAGCATTCTGTACCATATAATAAGGAATGCCGAATAACGCTCCGATAAAACTTCCCTTTCAATTTTAACGGAAAGTTAGGATCACATAAAATCCCTGTTGCACTCCTCCATTTCAACCAACCAATAGTTTAAAATAGTTTAAAATGCAAACACAGATTTACATGGTTCATTGAAATTGTCCAGTCAAGAGTTTTATTACTGAGGAAGAAAAGGACTTTTAAAACCAATATTGTTCATTTCTCCTTGAACAAAAAGCATCTCTCACATTAGACTACAACTCTAATCTCTCAATTAAGAGGAAAGCATCCCTCTCTTTTTGGAGGCTATTCCCTTAACATCTCTATGCCATCATTTTGATACTAAGAATAAAACGCCAAGTCTAATAGGGTATTTTTTTTATATAAAATTATTAATTCCATTTCATATCCAAACAAAAGTTTATTTATATTTAATTAAGACACCTATTGAATCTTATCTCTTACAGACTAACGATTCAAATTTAGAGTCAAATTTAAATTCTACCTTCCTCTCCTTCAAAATTTAAATGCATGACATCTTTCAACATATTCAAGTGCAATACCTTTTAATATTGAAGAAGGAAGGGGTGCTGATATGAGAATCTACTTTCAGTTCTCTAGTGGACCGGTGTCAAATTTGGTTTTGTGAAATAGGCTTACAAATGCGATCTGAAATATAGTTTTCAATTCTATATTCTTGTATCACCTTTTTCGTAAAAATTGTTTGGTGTAACAATGAAGCAGTATGAGTGACAAGGCTTTATTCTAAGTCGGTGGTGATTAACTGATGAATTTTAATTGGTCCAGAGATGCAGGAAGGACACAATCTTCGTTATTCATTGAGCAGTGAAGGTTTTATGCTGGCTTGATGCTTTTCCCGAGCCCTATTGAATTTCTTTACTTCTATGAGATGATTTTTACCAAAAATAACCAATAAATATTTTAGGTTCATATTGGGATATCCTCTTTTAGAATCTGGAAATTTAGAGCAAACTCGTTGCCATTTTATCTAAAAATGGGGGCTTCGAGCTCTATTATCGAAGACAACAAGGCCCTTCTATTGTGCCGTGAAAGAAAACAATTCATCAGACAAGCTCTCGACGAAAGATGCTCGCTAGCATCTTCTCATGTCGCATACATACAATCCCTTAGAAATACTGGAACCGCCCTCAGAAAATTTGTATAACCCGAGATCACCTCAGAATCTTCATTATACACCACATCAACCTCCAAAACTCTCGAGCCTCGTGCTCTTACTCATTTTTCAAATTCATCTCGATCTCTTTCTCAAAATGTCGAAGCTAGCGAGCAATTCTTGCCCACTCCATCACTGCCAAATTCGGGGAGATTTCACATGAATTACATGAAATCTTCAAAGAGCAATTCAAAAACTATAGAGGAAAAACCACCGGATATACAAAGGTCCAAATCACATTTAGATGAATCATTCGAAGCTCCATGGGATTATTGTGGTCTTTTCCACGATGAGAATGTAGATTATATAAACCGACTTAGAGAAGAGGAGGGTATCCCGGAGCTAGAAGAAGAAAAAGAAGAAAGGACCTCGAAAATTAAAAGGGATGTTACGTATTCGAACTCAGATGACGAACTTGACAAATTATCCGATGAACCTCTTGTTCAAATGTATAGGAATCGAAATGAAGTAGGAGATGCTCCGTCTGTGGAAGGCACTGTTTCTGAAACCGAGCAGCAAAACGAGGAGAAAACAGTTCTCAGTAATGGCATATATGAGACTGATGAGGCTTCTGAGGTGACGCCAACTAAGACCACATCTTCTGTGATCACACTTCTGATGAATGGAAAAGAAAAAGAAGCTGGTTCTGAAAATAAACTGAAGGACTTATTTTCGTGTGTAAAAGAAATTGAAGATCTCTTTTTGAGAGCCTCTGAATCTGGAAGAGAAATCCTGAGGATGCTAGAGGTGAATAAAGTGCATTTCCGCCCTTTATTTCACCTTAATGACAGAAAAAAGGATTGATCAAATTCTATTGGTCTGCATCGAACTTTTCCCCTACAATATCTGCAAGCTATAGTTGGTTTATTTATTTATTTTTGGCTTGTTCATAATCCAACTAAAAGTGCTTATTTTACTGTTAGGTTTATCTCTTTTTATCTTGCTAAGTTTTTAATTTTTATGACCGATCGATTTAAGAAGTTCAAATTAAACTACCTTTAACTATCACTTTTATTCACTAAACCACCATATATTTATTTTTGTCATTGTGCTCTGCTCTGTTGAAGTATTACATTTAATGGCATATTAGTGAAAAACTCTGTAGAAGCCAAAGTTTAAGGAACTCTAAACAACGAGTTTGAAGTAACAACAAAAATTTAAGGTAGTTTGGTAAAGAAAGCGATGGTTAAAAAGGCTAGTGTAATTTAGCCTTTTGAAAATGCTGGTCACGACCCTGGTTTAAATACATGTCTTAAAGGCCCTTTTAATAGAATTTTGTGAAAAGAGCTACTAATTCTGTGATGGATACAAGCTTACATGGATTTTTATTATAAAATCTTTCCCTTTGTTGTGATATCATTTGTAGTTTCTAAGATTAATTTTTGTATGCAGGCCATAAATCAAAGGCATTGGCGTATCTTACAGCTTGTTTTACTTGTTGCACAGAAGAAGCTCATCTTCCACCCGGTATGCTTCTCATATTGATGTTTTTAAATAGTGCAAAAATCAAGATCATTATTATTTACGGCCCTATCAGAACTATTTTTGAGCATTGCCATATTAGCTGATCATAAGAGCCGATGCTCGTCGATGATGGTTCGATTCTGTTCTGCTATGGCCAATATTCTTTTGATACTAGTTAATAAAAGGTATAATTAGTTGATTACATAAGATGCCATTTGAACCTTTCCCTTTTCCATAGAACACCATTAAACTTTGAAAGTTACATTAAGCACCCCTGAACGCGTAATAAATGTATTAAAATTTACATAAAACACCTTCCATAGGCTGCATGAAACACTACACCAGTGATGGTATTTATATTTATATAAAGCTCACAGGTGTCCTCTAAACACCGAGAACAAAATTTGATGCTTTTTTGTTTAATTTCCCTATACTAAAATTAAAATTTTAAAATTGAAAGTAATGTTCCATGTGCCGTTGCATGCATGAGTCTAATTCTAGCCAGTATTAAACCATGAAGTTTAGCACATATGCAGATCTTAAACATTCATATAACTTTTTTTTGATACTGCAGCTCCTCCTCCAAATGAGGTAAAATACTTAACATGGCATAGATCGGCATCGTCGCGCTCTTCATCATCAAGAAACCCTCTTGGGCCCACATCTAAAGACGAAGTTGAGGACATCGGCAGCAATCTCTTTGGTAGTATATGCATGAAATCCGGAAGTCATGCCTCGACTTTAGATAGATTATATGCATGGGAGAGAAAGCTTTATGATGAGGTCAAGGTAACCAATTTCTCTATGCACATTTATTTACGGTGGCAATATGCATGTCTATACCTTATACATAGTTGAGTTTGTCAAGTGGTTCGCCAAATTTGGATCTGCATTTGTGTCATAATTATGTATCTTGGTTGATTTAGCTCAGTAATATTGCGGCTAAGGATAAACTGCCTGTTCTTTACGTCATCATTTTTTTGGGGGTTAATTACGAAAATAACCCTGTAGTTTAACCCGTATAATACTTATAGTTATACCAACTCAGGCAATTCATTAAAGCTAACCTTGTATCACATCTATCTACATAGGCGATCTGCTTATTTATACATAATTAAGTTCATCGGAGTTGATCAAATCTGGAGCTACTTGTGTCAAGATTATGCATCTTCGTTGATTTAGTTTAATAAAACCGTTGCTGAGATTAACTTCATTATTTTCTTTTGGGTAATCGCCAAAAACACCCTCTGTAATTATCCTGTGTAAAACTTATATCCATTCGAGTGATTTATTAGCGCAAACACCGCCTCTGATTGATATCGACCAGACCCCTAAAATAATCCAAATTTTACTCTAAACAAGTCAAGTGATTTTCTAATTGGACTCTGAAACTTGTTTTGTTTAGGGTATAACTTGAGGGTTTTGAACTGAGGCGTGGTTGCGCTAATAAATCACTTCAGGGGGTACAAGTGCTATACGGGGTAAACTACAGGGGTGTTTTTGCAATTAACCTTTTCTTTTATGGAGCAGGTCTTAGGTTACTTGATTTAATTCTAGTATGTATTTATTCTACGAGTTATTTGATTGTGTATGAACTTGGTTTAGTAGACAGAATCTGAAGAAGTGCTTGCGGAAAGATCTCATGGGCTATAGTCTTCATAGAAAAGTTTTAGCTTTGAATATAACTAGTTTATGAACACGTGCGGTGCATGTGAAAATTAGAGAGGGAGTGTGTTGGAAGAGCCCCCATTTAGGAATTGAACCGGTGGCCTCTCTCTTTGGGGGAGGAAAGTTTTACCGCAGTGCTAAGCTCTTTTGGTTGGGAGTAGTTAAAGAGAGAAGTGGCTCATGAGGGAGAAAAAAGGGAGTGGTTAATGTTGACATGCTTGTTGGGGTTAAAATTTACATCCCGTTGCCAGAATTAAAAATCAAAATTAAAGGTCAAAAAGTCAAAGTCAAAACCCAAGTGGACCCGAGTCCGACCCCAAGCAACTGGACCCATGTCCAAACCGTCTTGAGCCCAAACAAAGCCAACCCCATGCCGATGAAGAAAATAAAATAATTATGTGGCAAATAAATATAAATATAAGGGAAATGGGCAAAAGGCCAAAATATGTGAAACCCATAACTTATGCGCAAAAAGAAATAAACACATGAGCATGGAAGGGGCAAAAGATAATATTGTAAAGCCTTAGGGGCCCAAATGTAAAGTGTAAATGTTATAAAAAGCCAACCCTATGATGAAATCAACAACAATTATTCTCCCTAATCATTGCCTAGGGTTTTGAGTCATTATCTCTCGTTCTCTCTCTTCTTCTCTTCAAGTTCTTTTTTTCTTTCTTAAAAAAAAATTCTTTTGAGAAACCTTTTCTTTTCTCACTGTAAACTTATTTAGATCTCCAAACCCACATACAACAAAACGGGAATTTCCTTGTTTTTGTTCTTTCTATTCATCAAGTTGAAGGCCAGAAAGTGCAAAGGAAGCAAAGGATGGAGAACACGTCTATAAAGCCCAATCTCAGCAAGATCTAGAATTTAGAGCAAGGAACAAAGATTTTATTTATTTAAGATCCAAATATTGAAGATCCAAAAGAATTTTATTTTTTTAGGAACTTGATCGGAATCGGAGGGGGTGACTCCATCAAAGGGAAAGCCTTCGGGCTTTTCCCCGGAAGGAAACCCTCGGGTATGCGAAGCCGATCCGTATTACCCTTTCGGCGGCTTGGGAATGCGGATTTCGATCCGTATTTCCCTTTCAGTAACTCTGTTATGCGGACTTATGTCCGTATTTCTCTTTAGAATGTGGATTTCGGTTCGTATTTTCTTTTTAGTGGGTGCGGAGCTTTCCATGCTTCACCGTTTAACACGATAAAATCGACGAATCTAGCGGTGATGCGGTCAAAATTTTGTTGAAATTAACTTGTTTAATCACGTTTATAAAATTGAACAGAAAACAAAAAAAGAATGAAAAGAATAAATAAATAAATGGACGTCGTCGTCTTGGATACCCAAAGGAATATCCAACCGTCGGGACCTCCACGAGTAGAGGGGTCCCCGCTTCTCTGCCAATTTTTTTTAGCCTTCCCATAAGCGGAGGCTCCCGTCTCTTTGAAGCCTTTCCATCTGGGAAGGCTCCCGTCTCTGGACCCCTCCCTATTGGGGGGACCCACTTCAGGGAGGCTCCCACCTCTTTAGAGCCTTCATATCTGGGAAGTCTCCCGCCTCTGGCCCCTTCCCTATTGGAGAGGGAGGGGGCCTGCTCCACGGAGTCTCCCCATCATGGGAGGCTCCCACCTCCACACTTAGGACCCTATCTTGGGCCTTCTTTAACTTTCCTTATTTATCTTTATTAAACTAAAAAAGTATACAGATGATTATAAAAAAATAATATATGGAGACATAAAATAAAGTAAAAGTAGAATTAATAAATAATAACAACAAAAACGAAATAAACACGCTAGTAGTCATTTCAAAACACCCATATCTCACACTGAGTTCGCATAATTCGCAAGACCCGTTAATCGGAGGTTCTCTTGTTTCGGAGCGAGTGGTAATTAATGTCAATTTAGTCCACAACTGCCAGAGATTTGGATTCCCACAATTAATAAACCCCAGCTTACCCTAGATGTCGGGAATCTGTACAATGCCTGACAAACGAGCACATTACTATCTCAATAAGGTGGCGAAAACACTCTACAGATTCTGGCACGCTCAGTAGGACCTTATCTTTCCTCCCATATTTCGGATCAAACGATCATGTGAACTCATCCAACATATATATCGTTGTTTATACTGAAATCATACTTCATGCAGGGTAGAAACTTTCAACTGCGATTTCAAACACAACAATGTCTCTAAAGATGAACTCGGTTTCTGATGAACCCCGGTCTCGCACATAATGAAGACGAATGCACGGGTGACTCTCCCGTCAAACCTTATGCGGCAATGGGAGGAGCCGCCGCAACAATTTGGCTCCATCATATTCTCTTCAGCCTTCAATGCTTCTATCACGGAGGCTCCGGCAAGCCAAGTGGCCAAACCAACATCAAGAGGAAAGGGGCCAAATGTTGTGGTCGTGAGGGCGCCAGCCCAAACGCAAGTATGTTTTTGAATGGCTCTATGTTGCTCCAGCTGGGGGTAAAGCCGTTAACACCATGGAAGCTACAAGGCGTCTCGGGCAAGCTCAGGTGGTGCCCTTAACAATCGCACGATCGGGTGTTTTCTCTAGACTCCCCGTCAATTAGTCTACTGCGGCTTCTAGAAAAGCGAATGCCCACTAAGCCCTCAAGGACGAGAAGTTAAGGCAAAAGAAGCTCAAATATAGAGCCAATAAGAGGGTTATGGCTCCTGCTAAGTTAAACTTTGTGAGGTTCCCAAAACAGCGTTATCCCGCGACTACAATTGAGTCGGCCATGAAAATCAACAATTCTTTCGAAACTTTAAAGTGGGTTCAGAGAAACGCCATGACCGCCAAACTCAAGAAGACGACGATTCAAACTGTGTTGCGAAGAGACTTGTCTAAGCCTCAACACAGAAAGCTTGACACCATCTCTTCAAGAGTCTACCAAGTGCTCCATGCCGTGTGAAAGCAACGGGAAAAATCCAGAAAGGGGCACTAGTGCTATCTAAGAATCCAACCGGGTCGACTGTTTTTAGTCGTTTGTCCTTTCTCAAAAAGGAAGGGCCACGACGATAGTCTGAAAGACCGGTCACTAGCAATAAAGGGATGGCCGGATACAGTCTATATGGCAGGCACGTGGCTCAGTGATAACCTACGCAGCAAGAGCAAAGATGGGGCTGCCACTTCCCAGGCTCAATCTGGTTTGAATGTGGTTGCCACTTCCCAAGTCCAGCCTCCTCTGGAAGACAACAAAATTCCTTTCGGTGAGGCTGATAAGCAGAAAGCTCTCTCGATCCATGAGGAGTTGAGCTCGGACAGTGAAAAGGAACCGACTTTCCGTCCCAGAACGGCAGAACAAAAGCTGCTCCAAGAATTTTGAAAACAGCTTAAAAACAAAGATAAGGAGATGGTCAAGCTCTGCTCCAAGATTTATGATTTTACAAATGTCATCATGCAGCTTATGACCCAAGTTGCTCATCCGCCGTCCAATCAAGCACCAGGCTCTACGCATGAGCCTGGTGGCGATGACCCGAAGCAGCCGACGCCTGTTCCCCTAAGTCCAAATATGGGCGAGCCATATGGAAGTCGACCATATTCCGCTTCAGAGAATGTCTTAACTCTCAATGACAGTAACTTGCTAACGCAAGATCGGATCATGAATTTGATCACCAACAAAGTCAAAACGTTGGTGGCCGAAACCGAAACGCAGAATGACGTTGGCAGTAGTGGGAGACCGTATCCCACACTATGATTTTAGGGAGTTTCCCAACGGCTACATCGTCCCCAAATTCAGAAGGTTTGGTGGGACGGAAAATGCAAACCAACGCATTTTCCACTTTAAAGCATTGTGCAGGAACACTGGGGGCAATGATGCGCTCCTCCTCCGACAGTTCATTAACAATTTGACCGATGTTGCTTTCGACTGACACGCAAGCATATTGGACGGCCCGGTCATAATGTTCGCTCAAATTGAATCTGTGTTCAGGCAGAGATTCATGAGTGTCGGCAACAAAATCACTATCGTTGACTTTGTGAGGACCAAACCAGAGCGCAACGAAAACAACACGGATTTCATACTCTGATGGCGTAATCTCACAGTCAAGTGTGAACCGTCATTAGAACAGGATCAATTCGTCAGCCTCTTTATAGGAAATCTCGACAATTGGATGATTCTGTTTCTATGCACAACAAGTCTCAAAACATTCCAGGAGCTAAGCAAGAAAGTTCAAATGTTGGAACGCTCGAAACACGAGTCCACCCCGGACCCTCAAATTCATAACAAACCTTGGAAGAACCGGAGTGATGAAAACCACATACGCCAAAGTTCCAACAATACCAATTTTTTTAGCAAGCAAGGAACGGGCAGAGCAAAGACTGGCCGGCCTTAAAAGCCAGTACTGGGTAGAGAAGGATTGACTCTAGAAGGAAAAAAGAACAAGGTTTACTCCTTCAAAAGGGACAAAATCCGCAAAATATTCAAGGACGCCCTGAAGAACGGTTTGCAACTGCTAGAAACAAAGAGGCCATATGAAACAAATATGATCGACAATCCCCTGTATTGCCGATACCACAGAGCAGCGAGTCATGCAATTGAGAACTGTTATATTTTCAAGGATTGAGTCGAAAAATAATATAAGGAAGGAGAAATCGAACTGTCCCGGGACGTATTGGCAAACGATTAAATTGCGGCCGTCAATTTCATACAAACAGAGGCCAAAGTCGTTTAGGGGACCGACGGCTCTAGCTTCTAAAAATATGATTTTGATCTACTTCGGCCCCTAAGTCGTTAAACTGGGAGTAAATAGCCCCTTAATTCATTAAACTGGGAATAGATGACCCTTAAGTCGTTAAACTGGGAATAGATGACCCTAAATCGTTAAACTGAAAACAAATAAAATCCTCTAAAGACAAATGATGAGTCGCTCCTGGCACTATTCTAGTTTAGTGATGCAGACGCCAACCAAAATCCAAATCCCCAAATCCTCCTAAGGCAAATGATGAGTCGCTTCTGACACTATGCTTCAGTGTTAGCGTGCTCATCCTGAACCAAAACCAAAATTCCAAGTTCTTCCAAGGCAGATGATGAATTTCTCTTAGCACCCGTGCTCCAGTGTTAGCAACGCCGATACCAGCCCGAAAACCAAAATCCCAACTCAAAATCAGACTCCTTAAAAAGGGGTCAGTTCACAAGTGAAAGGGCACGAATAAAAACCTGAAAAGGCTTTGTGTGTAAAAACATCGAGACTACTCACGAGCTTTTAAAAACCCGCAAGGACACAAGCTCGTACAAAAAAAGGTCCAACCCCCACTTGACAAGTACTTTCAAGCTTAAAGAAGGTCCCGCTAAATAAGGCAGGAATCATACAAATCAAACTAAGTCCCACCCGGCTGTGTTTACAGGTTTAAAAGTCCCGCTGGACAACTAGGAAACTTCCAAATCAAATCAAGCAATGACCTCTAGGTCGCCAAAAGGGAAATGACCTCTACATCGTAAAAAGGGAACCAAATCAAGTAACGACCTCTACGCCGCCAAAAGGAAAGTAACGATCTACGTCGCAAAAAAGGAACCAAATTAAGCAACAACCTCCACGTCGCCAAAAGGGAAGCAACGACCTTTACGTCGCAAAAGGGGAACCAAATAAAGCAACGACCTCCACGTCGCCAAAAGGGAAGGAACGACCTCTACGTCGCAAAAAGGCAACCAAATCAAGCAACGACCCCCATGTCGACAAAAGGTAAGCAACGACCTCTACGTCGCCAAAAGAGAAGTAACGACCTCCATGTCATCAAAAGGGTAGCAACGACCTTCACGTCGTAAAAAGTGAACCAAATCAATCAACGACTTCTACGTCGCCAAAATGGAACCAAGCAACGACCTCCACGTCATCAAAAGGAAAGCAAGTACCGACTTCCAAGTCGTCAAAAGGGAACCAAACACCGATCTCCACACCGCCAAAAGGGAAGCAAATTAACTTCTCCATGAGAGAAGATCCATCAATTTCATGTACAAGACCCATACACGTGTGCATTTATTGATGGGGTGTACTTTGTGGAGGTTAAAATTTACACCTCCGTTGCCAGAATTACAAATCAAAATTAAAGATTAAAAATTCAAAGTCAACGCTCAAGTGGACCCGGGTCCGACCCCAAGCAATCGGATCCATGCCCAAACCTTCTCAAGCCCAAGCAGAGACGACCCTATGCCGATGAAGAAAATAAAATAATTATGTAGCAAATAAATTTAAATGTAATTTTTAGGAATAAATATAAGGGAAATGGGCAAAAAGCCAAAATATGTGAAACCCACGACTTATGTGCAAAATGAAATAAAACACATGGGCGTGGGAGGGGCAAAAACCAATATTGTAAAGCCCTAGGGGTCCAAATGTAAAGTGTAAAGCCTATAAAAGCCAATCCTATAATAAAATCAACAATTATTCTCTCCTAATCATTGCCTAGGGTTTTGAGTCGTCGTCTCTCGTTCTCTCTCTTCTTCTCTTCAGTTTCTTTTCTTCTCTCTTAAAAAAAAATCTTTTGAGAAACCCTTTTCCTTTTCTCACTGTAAACTTATTTGGATCTTCAAACCCACACACAACAAAAAGGGGATTTCCTTGTTTTTGTCCTCTCTATTAATCAAGTCCAGAAAGTGCAAAGAAAGCAAAGGAGGGAGTACACGTCTCCAAAGCCACGTCTTAGCAAGATCTAGAATTTAGAGTAAAGAACAAAGATCTTATTTATTTAAGATACAAATATTGAAGATTCAAAAGAATTTTATTTTTTTAAGGAACTTGATCGGAATCGGAGGAGGGTGACTCCATCAAAAAGAATACTTTTGGGCTTTTCCCTTGAAGGAAACCCTCAGGAATGCAGAGCCAATCCGTATTTTCCTTTCGACGGTTTGGGAATGCGGATTTCAATCCGTATTTCCCTTTCGGTAATTCTGGAATACGGATTTCGCTCCGTATTTTTCTTTGGAATGTGGATTTCGGTTCGTATTTCCTTTTTAATGGGTACGGATCTTTCTATACTTCACCGTTTAACACGATAAAATCGACGAATCTAGCGGTGATGCCATCAAAATTTCGTTGAAATTAACGTATTTAATCTTGTTTACAAAATTGAACATAAAACAAAAAAGGAGAAAAATAAACAAATAAATAAATGGACGCCATTGTCTTGAATACCCAAAGGAATATCCAACCTTCGGGGTCTCCACGAGCAGAAGGGTCCCTGCTTCTCTACCAGAAAAAAATTATAGGAAGGCTCCCGCCTCTTTGGAGCCTTCCCGTTTGGGAAGGCTCCCGCCTTTGGCCCCTCCCGATTAGGGGGGGCCCGCTTCATGGAGCCTTCCCATCGGAGAGGCTCCCTCCTCTTTGGAGCCTTTCCATCTGGGAAGGCTCTTGCCTCTAGGCCCCCTCTCTATTGGAGGGGAGGGGGCCCACTCCACGGAGCCTCCCCATCATGGGAGGCTCCCACTTCCACACTCAGGGCCCTATCCTGGGGCCTTCAACTTTCCTTATTTATCTCTATTAAACTAAAAAAAGTTATACAAATGATAATAAAAAATAATATATGGAGGCATAAAATGAAGTAAAAGTAGAATAAAATAAATAATAACAACAAAAACGAAATAAACACGCCAGTATTTATTTCAAAACATCCACTTCTCATATTGAATTCACAAGACCCGTTAATCGGAGGTTCTCTCATTTCGGAGTGAGTGATAATTAACGGCAGTTTAGTCCGCGACTGCCGGAGATTAGGACCTCCACAATCAATAAATCGCAACCTATCCCAGGCATGGAGAATATGTTCAATGCCTTACAAGCGAGCGTATTTCTATCTCAATAGGGTGGCAAAAAACACTCTACAATGCTCTCTATTTGCAAATTCAGCTCCATTAAGAACACATAATTTGTATCATTGTTCTCATGCTCTCTTTTTGCTATTTAGAACTAAAAAGGTTGTCTGATGGAATAATTGATTTAATTTGTATATTGGAATCTAATTTATCTGCAACTTGTTTAAATTTTAGGCAATCGGCTTCATCCGAAGGGAATATGATGTAGGCTGTTAAGGGATCAGGTTTCGAAAGATGAAAGCTCGTACAAGATTGACAAAACCCGTGCTTCTGTGAAGGACTTACACTCTAGGATTCGAGTTGCAATTCAGAGAATCGGCTCGATATCAAAGACAATTGAGGAAATAAGAGACAAAGAATTGCAGCCGCAGCTTGAGGAGTTAGTTGGAGGGTATTGTTTCCTTATCACAACTATTATGCTCAGTACTTCGATATCAACACTCATGCTGCTTCTTTTTCTTTTTCTTTTGACAATATCTACACTCATGTTTGGAGGATGTATAGTAGGGATGCATTCGTTTACGCATATCCACATATTATCCGCGTCCGTATTAGGATATTATTTGGATATAAATAAAAAAAATTCAATTACAATATGGATATCAATATGGGTATATTTAAATAATTTTCCGGATCCAAACATTGGATACAGATGTCTGAATATGGATACGTATACGCATACGAATATCCGTATACAATTACCGTTTAATATCTCTACATTTATAACTAGAACGCAAGAGGGGACACATGTCATGTTCCCATTTTTCAAGGAAAATTCAAAAAAAAGGGTGGTGTCCATCTCTCTCTCTCTCTCTCTCTCCCTCTCTCTCTCTCTCTCTCTCTCTATATATATATATATATATATATATATTTGTGTTTTGCATTTACTTTTTGACACAAGTCTTAATATACATACACATGCATCACACATAATCCAGTACTATTATATATTATAAGTTAATTATCAGGCCATTTATATATTATAAGTTAATTATCAGGCCATTTATATATTATAAGTTAATTATCAGGCCATGAACACGGATATCCAGATACAACTACAGTTAAACATTTACTAGCTCTCACTCGTATTGATGTAGTTGCTATAGATAGATGGCTTTCATATACATAAAACTTTATTCTTAACGTTGACTATATTTCTACGAGGCTAATATTGCCATTGTAACATCTACATTATGATGGGAAGCTTACTGCTTGGTATATAGATAGATAAAATGTGTCAAAATAATCTCTCTCTCTCTCTCTGTGTGTGTGTGTTTCTTTCTTTGCTGAATCAAAACAATCTTAGCTAATGGATTTTTACCCAAGTGCCTCCCTAGTGCTGAATAATCTGATAGCCCAAAATGAATAAATAAGAAATTATATGGCATGGTAGCAAAATATAAAATTCTTAGCCATTAGATCCATATTGGAGTGTGTCCCAACAATCATAAAGAAAACATTTCATGATTCCAACAGTGCCGACACTAATTCCAGCAACAAATTTAATGGCTGAAAAGAAGATGCATATTTATCTAGATCCTTTCTGTAGGATACTTGTCAACTTTTATGCATCTACAAATAGAACATAAAACTCTGCGAGCAATTGATAGATTTCATTAGCTTGATCCCTTTTTCTTTTGTTAAGACCAGCCAGATATACCGTAATTCTACATACAGACTGATTTAGTACTCAATACAGACTGATATACTGTAATTCTACGTCGTCAACAAATACAACAAGCCTTTATCCCAATTTCTTTTTTGTCGGCTATATGAATCCGTTTATTTCATTATGCTCTATCAAGAGCCGCGTCCTTGCTTAAAATTAGTAATTACCGTTTCATATTTAATTGTCTCTATGGATATTTGTCTAGGTTTACCCGTAGCCCTCATTGCGCCATTAACTGTAATTAGGTCACTTCTAGCCAGATTGTTGGTCTCTGTTGCATATATCCAAACTATCGCAATCGGTTCTTTCTCATTTATCCTTAATGGAAGCAATCACCATACCATAATTCAATATTATATTAATATATTAAATATATTTTATAACTAGCATATATTTTATGTAGTTATTTTATACTTCTTAAGTAATTGTATTATCATTTAAATATTTCAGTGTACTGATATACGGGTCATACTGGTTGACAGAACCGGTCATGAACCAGTATATAGCGGTAAATATCTGTTCTTGGCACATTGGTTGCTAGTTGCTACATGCTTGATGCCTTTAATTTAGAAATCCATTAACTTATATTCTTCTACATGCTTCGGATATCAATTCAGTTTGACTCGGATGTGGAGAACAATGCTCGATTGCCACAACCAACAATACAACATGATAAAATCAGCATCCAACAATAACACCACCAAACTCTCAACAATCCGCTCCCAATCTCACTGCCAAGCTACAATCCTCCAGTTTGAACTCACCTTGCTATCATCAACCTTCACAAGATGGATCTCATCTCACAAATCCTATGCAGGATCTATAAACTCATGGCTCCTGAAATGCATTTTCCTTATTCAAGCTCGGCAAAAACCATCACTGCGAAAAAATCAAACCCTGTTTTCTTCAAAAAGAAACTTAGCTCCTGCCATATTTGTCACGTGCAAAGAGTGGCTAAAAATTCTTGATGAATTGCCGACAAAAGGAGTGGCCGATGCTATTACAGAAGTGGTTAATGTGATTGGACAATTCTTGCCTCGGGATAAAGAGAAGGGCCATGGGTTAAAGAGAGGGGGAAGAAATTATGAGTTGCAAACAAGTGAAAATGGCGTGGACTTGAGTTTGAGTTATGATAGTTTGCAATCGGGTTTGGTGGTTTTGTTGGATCGGTTGAAGTCGTTTGCGGAGATTTCGGTGGAGAAGTATGAGAGCCTTGAGAAGGAGATTGGTGATGCTCGGGCTGCCTACGAGGGAGATGATAATGGCGGACCAAGATGATTCAAGTCAAGTTTTTATGGACCGGTGGTCGATTTAACCATTGCTTTGTTGAAGACAGATTCTAGATTCTTACCGTTTATTCAAGACATACCATATACCATCTCGGTCCATCTCGATACGTACATTATACTGGAGCGCAAAAGATTTGGTATGCATATCTTTTGGTGGAGACGAGGATAGTAAAAGGACAGGAAATTATTCTTTTATACTTGCAAAAATGAGCAATAATTAAATACCAACGGAAATTGTGGGGAATAAGTCATTTCTAGCCGTGCATGATTCAACAAGTGTAGCTATGGCCCTTATTGGGTATATATATGTAGTCAAAGTTGGGGAATGGGTGTTATTATTATTTTTTTCCTTAAAATTTTATTGCTGTAAAATGTAAATGGTGAGTTGCACAATATGGAATTTTGTGATTTGTTCCTAAGTTTATTGTACATATTCTATATTTGTCTGAAAATTTCATATGCTTGGATGCTTGCCTTTCAATTGGAGCAGCCTATTATTTCTGTTTGTAAGCTAACATCAACAGGAACATTTCGTCATATTCTAATCCTTTTCCATCAAAATGGAGGCAGGCCGGCTATTGTTTCAAGTTACAGAATCGACTTGATATCAATTCTTTAAAATTCATGTACAGGAAAGAGTAGTGCTATAGTCGATAAGAGACCAATTGTCTCGTTTGATTTTTTGAAAATGCTGAAATAAATTCTAGAAGAAACAATATTACGGTGTTTTCATATAAAAACATATGGTAAATTACATTAAAATAACCTATCGTGTTAATTCACTGAAATACCTTGACATATTTTTATCACAGTAAAACTTAAACTGTTGTTTTAAAGGGATGTTAGTTCACTAAAATACCAAAAATAATAGCACTTTAGGTATATTTTTCGTAATAAAAATGCTTAAATACTATTTTAGTGAGAATGCGTGATAGTTAAGGGCATATTAGTGTAATAGTTTATGAAACATAAAAGCCACTAAGGAAACATAAAAAGTCTATAGATAACAAGCGTATACATGATACATCTCTCCAATGGATTATTTTTGGCTAAATTTTATTTGCTAGATTCTTCAACAGAATCTAGAGACAGAATCAATAACAATCCAAAAATGTCAACTATTTGCTCTCAATCATTATCCACACGTGCAACTCACGTGCCGATAACACCGCGGAGTTGAGATTTACCGTATCACCCCCATTCTGTCTCGCAGTAAAAAACGACCCATTTTAGCCGGCTTGAGTTTTTATACCCAAACTACTCCTATGTTTTCTTCAAATTTCCTGCTTTACCTCCAACAAACAAACGGCGTTCCGAGGGCATTTACGTAATTGAGCACGCGCCTTCTTGTTTCGAGTCTTTCGACCACCGTCCACTCTCTTTGACCCCAGCTCGCATCTAAATCCCCGCAATATTTTCCTCCCGCCCCCTCACAATCCTCAAATTTGCAAAACCCACCCCAACTCCAAAGTCCAATTTTTGCTTATCCACCACCAGCTACGCGCCACAGCATAACAGCACGCGCCACGTAGTTGCACCCAATCAAAACGTGCCACGTAAGCGGATCGCTTTACTCTTAGCAGTTCCTCACGAAAAAATTCGGTTCAAAAAATAGATTAATCGTTTGTTATATATATATATAAGGAAGGCGCCGCCGGTGCTGCCAGGGGTGAATCGTTGAAGCCTTTGGGGATCGGAGGCGCCGTAGAGAAACCCTAGAATTTCTCCGATCTCGTTAGGGTTTCGTTGAATCGAGGGCTCCAATCCCTCGATAATCAGCGATGGAGATGTTCAATAAGTTGAGGAATCTTGATGCGTACCCAAAGATTAATGAGGATTTCTACAGAAGGACGCTCTCTGGGGGCCTCATCACCATCGTCTCCACCGTTGTTATCTTCTTCTTGTTCATATCGGAAATTGGTGAGTTGTTTTGTTTTGTTCTTGGTTAAAGATTGAATCTTGGTTCTAGAATTGGGATAAAGATTGGAGCTTGTTGGTTCTTGCTTCATGTTGGTTTGTTTTAATGTGGATGTGTTGAGCAATGTATTTGAGCGGGAAGAGAATTAAGCAGGAGGATAAGGTTCTAGATCTGTGCTTCTTGATGCTGAGTGCATCAAATATGGTTTTAATAAGATCTTGATTGAATTATTTGAGATGAGGTGGTATATTTGTCTAGTTTGGGTTCTTTTTTGCATATATAGGTGAAAAGTCTATTAGATTGTGTCAGGAGATGTTATGGTTTGAGAGTTGAGGTGGTTTTGCCAAGTTTCTTTGCAAGTTGTGCAACATGGTATTTTGATGGTACCTAGATTTTCTTTAGCTGGAGGTATTGTGTCGAATACCGGTACTGGTATAATGGTAGTGACACCTGGGAATTCTTCTGGATTCTCTTCATGAATAATTCAATACTGAAAGAACAATTCTACCACGATGCATTTGGCATAATACTGAAGAAGCCAGTACATATGTGTTCAAGTCACTATAACTTTAACTGATCGTTCATGCAGCTGACAGATGCCTTTTAAATTTTAATGGCAATTACACATTGGGGGATTATTTAGTTCAAAGAATCTAGAATAACCTACTGAATTTATTTTTTTTGCATAAAATCATGCATTAAAATATCCAAATGTTTCAGCCGACAAGATATAATCACTATAACCCATATATTTCTTTCAGATTTTAGGTCCCACTTAGAAGAGTGGTTATACTTACTCTACATCAAGCGTATATTGTGTAGAAGACAATAGAGATTACTATTGGACATAAAGAAAATACTGGCAACAAGTAACATGTTTCACCCGAAAGGAGGATGAGAGAAAGCTAATAAAGCTTATGGTAATTTATATCAGAAGCTACTACATGCAAACATGCAAAGATGTATCTGATTATGTGTGCTTGTGTATATGTGCGTATAGAATATTGAGGAGAGGAATTCTCTCATATGGTGCTATAAAACCTATATCTAACCATATTTTTATTACTTAATAGAATGCATCATGTGGCCACAAAATTTCAAATTGGATGTTTTTGTAATAGAACAAATGTTACCATATATCATTACATATACCGGATTAGTAAAAATCATATGATTCCTTATTAATATATGGTTTATGGTTTGGAATCTTGATGAAAAAAGTAAGCAAGTTGTTGAGCCGGTTGGGGCATGGGGTCTTATATGAATAAGGATCAGCTCATCAATGTATTTTGTGATCTATTTACCCCTTACACTTGCATTTTCACATAAGAGAAGAAAATGATATTCTGTGTGTGCGGGGTGCAGCGTAGGTGGGTCTCTGTGTGTCTTACTCCTATTGCTGTGCTGGAGCTAATAGTGTCAAGGGATCAGGCAACATAAATCACAAGAAATATTTTTCATACAACAAAATATTTGATAGTATTATGGGGCTTGTTACGAAGTTCCTAATTAGATGGACGAATAATTTTTATGGCCCTTTGACTCCCCAAGCTCTTTAAAGTCGTAGGAAGATCGTATCATGTGCAAGAAAAATTTAGCCTCTGCCCCCCCCCCCCTCCTAATTAACACAATCACATAGCTTTGACAGTTTCAAAGTTTTTGTTTGAAACAAATACATTTTACTATATCTCTCTGTCTCTGTGTTATCACATATTTGTTTTTTCCGGTGTCCGTTGAGGTTTGTATTTACGCGATGTTTGATGACTTGCCTACTTCTATCCATGCAGGTCTCTATCTTTACGCAGGAACCGAGACAAAACTTGTAGTAGATACTTCTAGAGGAGAAAGATTACGCGTAAATGTTAGTAAATAATACACTTTTATCTATTTTTTCAGTATCTTTAATTATGTTGGCTAAATGATTTCTAAAAGTATGTATCTGTCACTTCTGTAAGGTATGAATTTGATCGTATTATTACTAAGCTCAGTTTGGTGACACATGTCTTGTGTTTTCTTCTTCTTTGGAGTCGTTATTTAAAATGATTAGTAAGACAAGGTAGCATTTGTATGTAAAATTGGCACGGTCTGAATATATGATGTATCTATTCAATAGTAGAAGTTTAGCCCATCAATTTAAAGTATTAAACTATATTTATGCTTTGCAGTTTGATGTTACCTTTCCATCCCTTGCTTGTTCACTGGTTGCTGTTGATACCATGGATATCAGTGGCGAGCAGCATTATGATATAGTAAGTTCAGAAACTTCTCTAGATTTCTTTTGCTGAGTTTTGTCATCTCGGATAGCTTGTCTTATTCAAATACTTTAGTTTGATGTATACCTTATCTTTTCCATTTTCACAGAGGCATGATATTCTAAAGAAAAGAATAGATCGTCTTGGTAATGTTATTGAATCAAAACAAGGAGGTGTTGGTGCACGCAAGGTAGGCAACATACCATATTTGTATTGACTATTATTTGTTCTGATCGAATTTTTAATTTTTTTGCTTTAATATATGTATATAAACATATAATCAACATGATCTTGTTTGTATATGAATTTACTCTGAAGCATAATATACTCAATTACCTTTATTGTTTCTAATAATGTTCCTCGTATCTTTTGGAAAATAGCTGTAGGGAATATTTTAAGCATAATCTTGCTTATCCATTTACATCCTAACAGGACGCAATAGATTTGTATTGGTGAATATTCTGGGTCGATTGCTCAGCAAGGAGTTGGGTCTACATATGGATGAGTGAAGTTAACTGCACATCTTTGTATGCTTACTTTTCAAGGCATCGTTGCACAGTCATTTGCAATGTAAACAACAGTATGCCATGGCCTCGTGGCTTTATAAACATTGAGAGATGACCATATGCTACGAATTGGGGGCAAACATCAATCGGGATCTACATTTGAGTTCTTTATCCAGTCAAGTGCAATCCAATCCCATTTTTTGTTCATTTTATGAAAAGAAGAATCCAACATAAAATTTGATGTCCCTCACATAGATGCATCTTGAACCATTTCGAGAACATAGTGAGAGAAGAGCTTCATGAGTGGATCAACATATATTTAAAATAATAAAGTACTGGTGATTAATTAATTGAGAGCCTACTGCTTTTTTCCATTTTATTTTGCTCCAGATTTTGGAATTTGGATGGTAGAAAGACAATTAAAATTGTTAGAGAATGAAGAATCTATAGTAAAGGTGCACCAAGACTGAAGGTGGTATGTTCTCATGTTATGATATTTTATTTCTGTATTTGGCTACTTTGTTTTATAAATTTGGTTATACAGCCACAATTTTGTCTCTTATACGTTTTACAACAATTTTAACTGCACATTTGTTCTTCAAATTTCAAATGCAATATACACGCAGAAGGATAAGGATAAGGAAACGGAATTAGTGTAGGGTTGGGCATTCTGTCTTTGTCCTTCTACCATAAAGATGAATTCATTATTTATTGTTGCACAAAAGTAAGTACAAGGTTGCATGTTGATTACTATTACTATAAAGATTTTTTTCTAATCATTAACTAGATTATGATAGATTATGATGCTGATAACATCTTTTTGGAGGATATATATTTTATCAATATTATGTGTGTGACCATCTATTTAATTTATTAAATCATTATTTCAATAAATGTGTTTAATGTGATTCATCAAATTATATTTTAGTAACTTTTTTCTTTTCTTTTCAGATTGATAGGCCTTTGCAGAGGCATGGTGGAAGGCTTGATCATAATGAGACTTACTGTGGTTCTTGTTATGGAGCAGAAGCGGTATGTTCTTTATTCCCTCTACTGTACTACTTAACCTCATGTTCTCTTTTATCTTTGGGCCAGTTTCCCTTTCCGTTCTTCTTTCTTAAAAGATGTCTGACAGTGTCATCCCTTTGATGATAAGTGAACTTTTTTTTGGGTGCAGTCAGATGATGACTGTTGTAACTCATGTGAAGAAGTTCGTGAAGCATACCAAAAGAAAGGGTGGGGTCTCTCAAATCCTGAATTAATTGATCAGGTAAAATAGAAGGCTTTGATAATTTTCATCATTTTCATTGAGCATTTCTAGTCAACTTTTTTTTTTTATATCTATACAACAACTGAGCCTTTTATCCCAAGCATATGGGGTAGGCCACATGAACCAACATGAGAATCACGCCGGGTCCAGCACATGAATCCTCCACCTCCACTCACTCCTATCGAACAATATACTTTCATTGAGGTCTTTGCCAACCATATCGTTTCGTATCACTTCCATCTATGTTTTCTTCGGTCTCCCTTTTGCTCTTTTACCATTACCCATATCGAGAGTATCTATTCGTCGAACCGGTGCTTCCATAGGTCTGCGTCGCACATGACTAAACCATCTTAGCCGGTTTTCCCGTATTTTCTCTTCCACAGGTGCTACACCAACTTTTGCACGAATATCCTCATTTCGCAACTTATCTTTTCTAGTATTACCGTACATCCAACGAAGCATGCGCATCTCCGCTCCGTGCATCTTCTGTGTATGATGCTTCTTAGTAGCCCAGCATTCTGTACCATATAATAAGGCAGGCCGAATAGCGCTCCGATAAAACTTCCCTTTCAATTTTAACGGAAAGTTACGATCACACAAAATCCCTGATGCACTCCTCCATTTCAACCAACCAGCTTGGATCCTTTGATTAACATCACTATCGATCTCCTCATTCTTTTGGATGATAGAACCTAGATATCTAAACTGGTCGCTCGGTGATATCTCTTGCCCTTCCAATGTTATACCAATATGGTTTTGACTTCTCTGTTTACTAAATTTGCAATGCATATATGCTGTTTTGGACCTGCTCAATCTGAACTCCCGAGATTCCAATGTTTGCCTCCATAATTCTAATTTGGCATTAACCCCTGCTTTCGTCTCATTTACTAGAACAATATCATCAGCGAATAGCATACACCAAGGTACCTCATTTTGGATAGTTCTAGTAAGCTCATCCATCACGATGGTAAATAAGAATGGACTTAATGCAGATCCTTAATGTAAACCAATTGTAATCGGAAAATCACTCATTAGGCCGCCGCAAGTTCTAACATTTGCCACTACTCCATCGTACATATCCTTGATTATGTCAATATACTTGATGGTGACCCCCTTCTTTATCATTGTCCCCCATAATACCTCTCTAGATATCTTGACGTACGCTTTTTCTAAATCAATAAATATCATATGTAAATCTCTTCTCCTCTCTCGAAAACGCTCGACAAGTTGACGAAGCAAATGAATAGCCTCTGTATATTGACATAATCCTTCCATAGCCCGTGTTCAATCATTCTCTCCCAAAGTTTCATGGTGTGACACATAAGTTTTATTCCACGGTAGTTTAAGTAAGTTTGAATGTCACCCTTATTCTTGTAGATAGGTACAAGGATACTTTTCCTCCATTCATTTGACAAAACTTTTTTTTATATCTATAATCAATTTATGACAGTGTAAACTATGGATTTTCATGCTGTAGAGCCATTCCACTCATTTTTATTCTCTATAACCGTTGGTTGGCATGGCTTCTTGTCAGACATTTGGATCATTAAACTGCAAAATGCATGCCACTAACAAGCTATCCTAACTAAATTTTGGTGTAGTTGCGGCACAATTTTGATTTCCGTTTATATGCTAAGTTCTAACTTGTTGTTTTTATATGACAGCACACTGTGGTTTCTCATACCTCTTTATGCTAGGTTTTTTCCTGTTCTAGCTCACATTATTATTAGCTGCTCTAAGCCTTTAACCTTTTTACTAAATTGGAATCTTGATTTCACATACAGTGAATTTGCTTTAATCTGGCACTTTCTTTTCTGGAATTATTGTTAATGCTATTGATGATCCTTTCAGTGTGAAAGGGAAGGCTACATCAGTAAGATTAAAGAACAGGAAGGTGAAGGATGCAACATTCATGGGTTTGTGGATGTCAGTAAAGTAGCTGGAAATTTTCACTTTGCAGCGGGAAAATCTATACACCACTCTCAGAATTTTCTTTCAAATATGTTGGACATTCAACTAGGATCTTATAATGTGAGGCAACCTGTTCTGTTTCATGCTTTTCCTTTATTGCCTTATATTTGGAGCACATTCTAGCAGTTTTTTTACTTCATCTATTTTCTGTAAAACCAGATAAGCCACAAAATAAACAAACTATCCTTTGGAGAGGACTTCCCAGGTGTTGTCAATCCACTTGATGGGTAAGTCTGAGATATTGCCTTGCAGTTCTAGCTTGGCTGGAAAAAAGAGAGCAAATTATCATGGTGTTTGAATTTGTTCAAGAAGGCATGTAACTAATGTTTTTGGGGTTTTTTCTTCTAAAATTTCAGTGCGAAATGGACCCATCACACATCGTCTGGGATGTACCAGTATTTTATTAAAGTGAGCACTTGATTTAATCCTTCACAATGTTGATATCTTCAGCATATTTATGCTTATGTTAGTGTGCTCTTTAGAACAACTTATTTAAATATTCAGTCAAAAACTGAAATTTTCTACTCAGGTTGTTCCAACAATCTACAATGATAAAAGAGGACGCAAAATCCACTCAAATCAGGTAGTAGGTTTGATCTTAGTATTATGTTTCTATTATGAAAAAACACATCTAACGTTTGAACGACAACTTGCAGTATTCCGTGACAGAACACTTCAGAGATGAAAGTGTTTTTCCTAAGCCCCCGCCTGGAATATATTTTATTTATGATTTCTCGCCTATCAAGGTCAGCGTCTGGAGCATTCTTTAATTAATGAAAGGTGGTTGTAAATTATACTGTAACAAGAATCAAGTTAGCTATGTTTTGACTATTGACTACTGGAATGATTAGGCAGATTTCTTTTTAACTGATGTATTAAATGACTGAGAAGGGCCTGAGAAGTGTCAAACAGATTGTCTACTTAAAAAAAGAAAATCCTAAATTAAACCCACAGTTTTTTGGGGAGCAAGTTTGATCTAAACGAAATTAACATAATTGGGATTCAAAATTACCGGTTATAGATCTAGCATGAATTGGTACAGTGCACCCTTTTAATTCTATTAAGAAATGAAACGGATTGGGGTCAAAAGTCGTTGATCCAACTAATTATTCCACAATTGATGAAGTGATTAAAAAATTAAAATGTTGAATTCCCTATATACTCCCTAAATGAAGTGGAGTGAGAAATGGAGACAACATCGTTCTTTGTTGTTCAAAAGATACAATTCAATATTCCATTCCGAAAGTATGTTTTCAAACAGAGAAATTGAGGAAGAAGCATGCATAGCAGTCCAATGTCCTCAGAATTCTCTAGACAGCTTTGCATTATAGTATAGGTTGAAGCTTAATTTAATGACCAGGACCACATCTGTAACTGGATCGTTTGGCTTAGTGTGAGGTAAAATTAAATGAATTTAGTAGTAGTACGAAGTCTCAGTGTGAAGATGCACTGATATTGTTGTCTTGTCCAAAGTTCTAAAAGAAGCGTCTAAATTTTTGTTCAAAGGAAACAGGTAATATTATCCGTTTATTGTTTATGTTGTGAAATTTATGATACCAAAAAGTTCAGCATGAAATGATGAAAACATCTTAACAAGATTGGTTGATAAGAAACTTAGTTTTCAGAATACGGATTGTCTGATCTACAGTTTATCAGATACAGCGCCTTGACTGATAGGCAGTCGTATCAAAAAATTGTTGTTAGAAAGTATAATTTTGTAGGGTTAGCTACCTGGTACCGAAGACAACGTGACAAAATTACCATTCATTTGGAAACTGTTCTCTCACTATTTGCTATCTTGTTATGAGCAAAAGGTTCCTTATCCAGCATATCAGAAACTCTTTTAATAAAATAGCTATTTCCCTCTACCTTTATGGTCTGAATACACACAGACACACACATAAGATGGAGTTCGCATGGAATGGTTTACAAACTCTAGAAGCTAAGTTTATATTCTTTTCCCTTTAATTCATTCTTGGTTCAGTAACTGAATTAATTTACTCTTCGATCCATTGCTACTACTGCAGGTGATCTACACAGAAGGGACAACATCATTCCTACACTTTCTGACAAATGTCTGCGCTATAATTGGAGGTTATTACCAAAACTTTTCAATTTCTTTGAATTTTCTCTGATGAATTCATCACGGAATCCCACTTTTGATCTTTATTCTATTTTTTCCTCTGCGTCTGAATCTTAATATAAAATAATATCGCAATCGTATCAGATAGGTATTTCCTATATCAAATTCAGTCATATATAGGCCGTTTAAATATCGGTTGATACATCGGCCAAATGATATTGGTTTATTGTATCATGAGGTGTTATGATATGATATATCAGCGCGTATGACCGATATTTGAGAGTGTTCTTTTCCCCCTAATTTCTAATATTATGATGCAACTATCGGAGGGTTTGTCTGTTTTATAAACCGACACCATCGCTGTCTATTTTCGCATGTAGCATTTTGTACACATAAAGGGGAAAAGAAACCAACTCCCTAAAGATTTACTATCTGTGTTTATATAAGCATTTCAAACTTTATAGAATTGCATTAAGAAGATTTTATTCTTAGAAACAAAGATAGTTATAATTAATCTTAAGTTATAAGTTATAATTAATATTAACTAACTACGTCTTTTGTTGCACATGCCAGAAACTAGTGTAATATTAATTGTTGTAAATGAATAACGGTTAAATTACATAGAACACCATCTTTACTTTTCCAGTTTCTTAGAGAACTCTGCTGAAGTTGAACTCTTAAAGAGTACAGGCGCCACCACCGGTGTCGTTTTTATTGCAACTTCTGCATGTTGTCTTCTAAAATATGTAATACTATTTTTAAACGTTTAACGGTCCTTGATGCATTTTTTTAAATTTCAACGGCGTTTTATGCAATTTTCCCAAATGAATGATTGTTTTATTTCTTAACTTTTAAACTTTGGATATGTGCTCAGGTGTTTTCACCGTTGCTGGAATCATCGATTCTTTCATCTATCATGGCCATCGAGCAATTAAGAAGAAAATGGAGCTCGGAAAGTACAGATGATTTGAGCGCTCCCCAATTTTGTGACTGCTTTAACAACAGGGATGGAAAGCAGCAGGGAACAATGGACGAAGCCTTGAGATATCTGGTGCTGAACAAGAAAACCTTAACACTTTCTGTGCCAATTATAATTTTATTGCAACATTTATTTTTGATATTCAAGCCGCGCGACATCTCTCCTAACAACTGTGCAGTTGTGTTTCTTGGTTTATTTATTTTGCATTTTATGAAAGCTAGGCATCGTTGAATTGCTTAGCGGTGTGTTTTATAGTTTGGAATCAATTTGTGTTTTAGTATAGTTCGAGCTGAGTTGATAGTTTGTGACTTGTAAAATAGATCATTGTGCACTAATAATAGATGTTGGGTACGTGCATTTTATAATTGCGTTTCTCATTTACCTACTGTATTATTTTTAGCTAGATTGCATAACCTTTTTTTTCTTGTGTTTTTTCGTTGCTTTTGCCCAATTAGCATTAAGAGTTGATCCCTCACAATCCGTTTGTTTGCCCTCTATCATGGTGACCATTAACCTTTTCTCTCTTCTTGGGTTTTACGTTATTTTTTCTATGCCCAAAATACCATTGGGAGAAACATTAGTGGCTAATATTTAATTAAATAATGTGAAGAAAAAAGATAGAAAAATCAAAAGTAATTTAGAAATAAATGTAAAGTTCACGAGTTAAGTGAAAGTGTTTCTTTAAAAAAGATTTTGCCCCGTACAGCCCCATGTGAAATCAGAGCAAAACTGTTATGCTGCATGCTGTGATGCACGTGTGTAATAAAAAATATGCACGTGTGTAATAAAAAATATGATGCACTTGTGTAATAAAATGTGTGTAATAAAAAATGCACGTGTGTATAAAATAAGGTTTTTATTTGAATGTTTTCATCTCTACTATTATAATAAAGAAGAGGGCTACCATGTGTGGCAATCTCAGTTTTATTTTAGATTAATCCTATCTTCTTAGATTGTCTATTTTTGCACGTCTACGTATTAACATTAAACAGTTAAGATTTAAAAAGATTTTTAATGACTTTTAATTAAGATAATAGATACTTTGAAAACTTTGAGTTAAAAATAGCGAAAATATCCACATCGATTCTTGAAATAATAAATGAGTAAAAAATATTTTAAAAATTCTTATGCTTTTGAAAAAAAATATTGAAAGAAAATATTCACATCATGCATATTTTTATTTTAATAAACACGTGCATCGCACGTGCGAAACACTAGTGATCTTAACTAAAAGTCTCCAAAAAATCTATTATCTTGACTGTTTATCTTTCAAGAACTTTATTAATCTTTTCAACTTTTTTCCCATTTTTTTGTTTTGATCCCATTTTGTTTAGTTTTTGATTCTATTTTAACTTTTTATTTGTATTTATTTCAAATTTTATTAAAATTCCACGAGGCATCCATATGTTGATTCTAATTGCAACCATCCTAATATAGTTATAATAGTAGCAAGCAGAGATGATTTAATTTTGGTCTTCTTAAAGTCCCAACCAGATGTGCAAAAATATCTGAAAACGACTTCACAAACATAATTGAATGCATCTCCTCACCGACAACAACCTCTACACACTCAACTTCCAACTTTAATAAAGAGACTTCATTAAATTTGGATAGCTTCTTGCATTACACTTCATCTCTCTCTCCCTCTCTCTCTCTCCTCGATGTTGCAAGCAAGAATTAATGGTCCCCTTCCATGTCATTAATTAAGTGCCTTTCTTTTAAACAGAAATTATAAATGATGCTTAGACAGAACCCACGACAATCGAATATTATTGTCTCGCAAGCCTCTAAATATCTACTTAAAAGACAATCATAGAACGGTCACACCACTTGCATGTTACTTAGAGATGAAATCGGCATGGGTCGAACGGGCTTTTCTAAGACCTCAATTAATTTCTTCCGTGTTTGTGTTTGTGTTTGTGTGTACGTGTTTGTGTGTGTGTGGGACCAAGGAAATATTGTCCTTGACAGGGTTGCACAGGTTTCGGGCAAGTCTGGTTTTCTATGGTTGGGATTGGGTTTTAATAGATTTTTAAGTTTTACCCATTTAATCCCTTCAAAGATATAAGTGGTAACATATTTATTATATCTAAAAGTGAGTTTGTATTCTTTCTTTCTTTCTTTTGCCAAAGTAAAAGTGAGTTTGTATTTGGTTTCCACTTGAAACAAGCAACTAATATATACTGACTGCTGTACCTTCAACTTTACGATACCTGTTATAAAAATCGGATGGTTTCTTACAGTCCTCTTCGTTCACCAGCCCAACCAATTTGTACCAACTGTACCAAACAAGATATGATATGGTCCTCATTCATGCCCTTCAAAGATAATTAATTTACCTTTTATATATATATATATATATATATATATATTAGATTTATGAACTTGGTCCAGCTAGTAACAGCACAATCACTCAAGTGCAATACAAAAGGGCTAAATGTGTATCTAAACAACAACTAGTATGTTGCACATGTGATAAGACTTTGTATATTTTGACATCATTTGAAAATATTTTTAAAGAATTAGTTGGTAAGATGGTAACGTGCGAATGATGAGAGATCCAGAGATGATAAAAATCTAAAATCTTTCAGCTGCAGAGAGTTTGTTATGGGTGAATAGCAATAATAACCCAAAAAACTTCATATTTTATTTTTTTATTTCAAGTTTAATATAAATTAAAATTACCAATTTTTTGACACGTCAGCATTGCCGACATGCCAGAAAATTAGAAAGGTTTATTTTGTACGTGCTCCGTACACCTTTCCTTTCATATTAATATAGCAGAGATAAGATCAATTGAGTTGCCCTGTAAAGTTGAAGATTTATCAAAGAGACAACCATGTTCACAGCTGCAATCTATATAGATATAATGCATATAAATTTAAATAAAGTTATATGAAAGAATATTCTTTTCAATATTACTTTATTTAGCTTTGATTTTAATGAGAAAATTGTTATGTAGCCTTTATTTAATTATCTTCCTATATTTGGTTCATGAAATTTTTTCGTTGGCTTCCTACTTAATATTTGTCATACTTTTATCCCATGCAGTTAGGCTTATATAGAGGAAAGAATCTGATCGGTCTAGTTTTTTAAAATCAATTTATATTTTCTCTCTCACTGTTTAGTTTATTATTTAGGTTTTATTGGCAAAATATTTTAAATTTTCACATTTTTATATGATATAGAATGCAAAACATTGAAGGAAAAAAAGAGAATTTTTAGAGTCAAAAAAATTCACGATTTTCGTTCCGTATTGAAAAAATATATATAAAAAAATCAAAGAAAACAGAAAAGTTTGACAATTTTGAAAACATCGCTATTTTCATGTACTATATAACATGTTAAATATCAAAAATTTAAAGAAAACAGAAAATTTTGTAATTCCCATATGCCTCATATAATATTGAAAAAACGGAGAGAAAAGAAGATTTTACGATATTTGAAAACTTTTTAATTTCCTTACAATATAGCATGTAAAATATGGAGAAACGGAAGAAAGCAGAAAAAAATATTAAAACTTTCGAAAATTTAACGATTTTCGTGTGTAACAAAAAATATTGAAAAACTGAAGAAAATAGAAAATTCTTGAGATTTTTGAAGATTTTTTGAATTTTGTATTGAAAACCCGAAAGAAAATAGGAAATTTTGAGATTTTTGAAAAATTTGCAACTTTTCTTATGCTATAACATGCAAATGTTGGAAATTTAAAGAAATTTTTTTGGAGGGATTCTTACAAGTTTCATGATATATGTATTGTCGGGGATTATCAGTCACCCAGAGTCACAATCACCGAGACTGGATTTTTTTGTTCTATTAGGTTCTCAGGAGCAATCGGTGAACTTTTTTCTCTTTATTTTCCTTGGCTTTTGTCTCCTAAATACCTAGAAGTTTTCCATAAGTATGAACATATGGAAAACAAAAAATAAAAATAGAAAATTCCGACATTTTTGAAATATGATGATTTTAGTGTGGCATGTAAGATAATGAAAAATGGAAGAAAACAAATATTTTTTGAGATTTTTGAAAATTTTACGATTTTCATGTACTATATTATATAAAATAGTGAAAAAGCGAAGATTTTTTTTCTTCTGTCTATAAATTTTGCGATTTTCGTTTGTTATGACAAGCAAAAAGTTGAAAAACCAAAGAAAACATAAAATTTCGGGATTTTTGAAATTCAAATTGTCATTCTCTGTATTGCAAGTAAAATAATAAAAAAATCAAAGGAAAAAGAAAATTTTAATATTTTTTAAAATTTCACTATTTTCATGTAATACATAGCAAACAAAATACTGCAAAACTGAAGAAAATAATTTTTTTTCGTATTCTAAAATTTAACGGTTTTCGTGTACTATAAATATCAAAATATTTTAAAGGGAAGAAAATAATTTTAATATTTTTGAAAATCTCACGATCTTTGTACGATGTATATAGCAAACAAAATCTTGAAAAACCGAACATAACAAAAAATATTTAAAATTTTAAAATTTTCGCAATTTTCATGCAGACACGAAAAATATTGAAATTTCGAAGAAGAAATTTTTTTTGAATTTTAAAAAAATTTATAACTTTTATTTTGATATGTAGAATGCAAATATTAAAAATCCGAACAAAACAACAAATTTTGGAAATTTTGAAGGCATTACGATTTCCTCGTGTTATAAGCGAACAAAATATTGAAAAACTGAAGAGCATAATTTTTTTTTATATGTTTAGAATTTCATGATTTTACGTGTGCATACAAAACAGAATCAAAGAAAGTTGGAAATTTTTGAAAATTTTCACGATTTTGCCGTGGTATAACAAACAAACTATTGAAAAGTCAGAAGAAAAAATAGAAGTTTGAGATTTATAAAAATTATGCAATTTTTGTGTGGTGGCTTATAAAATATTGTAAATTTGAATAAAATAAATAATTTTGGTATTTTTGTAACTATAGTGCTTGTCATGTGTTATATAGCATACAAAATATTAAAATATCGAAGAAAACGGAAAAATTTGAGATTTTTAAAAATTTCATGATTTCCATGTATTTTAACATGCATAAAATTGAAAAAGATGAAAACAGAGAATTTTGAGATTTTTAGAAATTTTGCGATTTTCATATGCATATCATAAAAAATATTGAAAGGTCAAAAGAAAACAAAAATCATTTTATATTTGAAAATTTCATGATTCTCTTCTGCCATGTAGGCAAAATATTAGGAAACCGAAAAAATTAAATTTTGAGATTTTTAAAACTTCGTCATATTTTGCATGCAAAATATTGAAAGTTTAAAGATTATTTTTTACGATGTTTGTACATTTCGTGACTATTCTATGCTATATAACAAACAAAATATTGGAAAACCGAAGAAAAGAAAAAAAAAATAAGATTTTTAAATTTTTTTGCAGTTTTAGTATGCTATAAACAGGAAAAATATTGAAAGACTAAGAAAAATGCTGAAGTGTTTATAAGTTAATCATTCAGAAGTTTTACATAAAAAGTTCACAAATATGAGATACTATATATGAGTGACATATCATATAAAAATAAAATTTTAAATTAATATGAGTTATTTTGATACTGGAGTTGGAATCCCCCACATTATGCTGGGACCGTTTATAGTCTACATATGAAGAAATGCTATGAGTGTTGTTTGAAACTATGATACATGTTACTGGAAGAGGAAAAAACGGAACATAGCACGCAAATATTAAACTCACAAGTATATATATATATTTTTTATAGTCTTATTTTTTGGGATGAAGAGATGAGCATACAAGGTATGGCGTAAAATTAAACATGTAAAAAGTGCATTTAAAATTTACAATAAAAGGTGGCGATGGAAACAAACACACGCACCGACCTTGTTGCGTTCCGCCACGTCACGCAAAACGCGCGGGAGGTCCTCCCGCCAAAACGTGCAGCCACGCGCCCCTCGCGTGCCTGCCCTGCGCCCGCAACGTTCCGGGCCTCAATGGGCCTCTCAGCCATTCAGGGGCCTCCACGTCAGCGGGCCACCTGTGGGCCCCAGTCGGTTATTCCCTGTTAGCGTGTTTGGATCCGGTTCTAGCTTGGCTTGCGCGCATCCCATTATTGAACAAACAATAAAATCGTTATCATTTATTTGTTGAAGGAATACGAAGAAGATTCATATATATATATATATTGAGAGAGAGATAGAGGGAGGGAGGGAGAGAGGGAGGAAGAGGCGAATTGAGATTAAAAAAAAAAAAAAAAATAAAAAGATCGCCTCTTTTTCTCCCTCTAGATCAGCATCGCATTGATCGCAGCTGAAGAAAGAAATGGCCGCCTTCTCCAGTTTGCATCCGGGATCCACCTACACCTTCCTTGGATCGGCGGCGATCACGCGATCGCGATCCAAAACGATTCCTCCTTCTTCTTGTTGCTCTTCGGGGATGAGAAAGAGGGGAATCGTGAAGAAGATCGAAGCCATTTCGGCTCCGATTCTATCGTCCTCGATGTCGAATCTTTATCCTTTGATACGAGGTGAATCGGTGGCGGTGTTCGATTACAAGAAGATGGAGGAGGAGGAAGAAGAAGAGAAGGAGGAGGAGAGAAGGGAGAAGAGGATGGATTCTGTGAATGCTGAGAAATTGGACCAATGGATCACACAATCTATTGGAGAGGTATTTTTTTCCTTGAATAAATTTTTTTCCAATTTTTTTTTTGTTGTAATGGAAGAGTGAAGTTAACCTTGCATCGCAAATTTCAAAATACTAATTAAATCCAATTTGATGAGCAATCTATTTTTCTTTACCAAAAGAAAACTCCCAAGCTATCCATATTTATTGATAGGGTAAATCACACAAAAAAATACCCTTAACATTTGCTATTTCTCTCATGAAGTTAAATAAAAATGAAGGTATTTTAGTGACAAGCAACTACAGTTAATTAATTAAGGGTAATCTTTGTGTATTCATGCAACCCTTGATCCTTTATTCATCAGATCGTGCGAAACATAGGAGAAGCCCCATTTCTAGTCCAAATCTTCTCCCAGGGCCCTTCAATGCTAAGGCTAGAAAAAGAAGAAGCATCGCCCGAGAGCTGGCCTCTCATTAAAAGGAAATGGAACCAAAGCAATTCCGTCCCCGATGGCGTAATCTTAGTCGAAGAACTCAAAGACGATGAAAGCAAAGACGAAGAAGAAGAAATCGGAAACATTAACAGTGGTAGCAGCACTTCAAAGACATGGGGTTTGGTCGTTCAAGGTCGAGGAATGGAATGCGCTGCATCATGCTACATCTTGAATACCTGCCGAGTCAAATCGACCGCAGGGTTCTGCACCCATTTCTGCTTGGTGAGAGCTAAATGCTTCGGCGAGACTTTAGATAAGCAGCTCAGTACAGCATGGTTGCAAGGGAGATAGCACTTGTTTGTGTCGCTTCCCTGTAAGAAAAATACCATTGAAGATCCATTGGATGTTGTTCATTAGCTTCTATATACATCGAACTGTAAATAGAAAATTTACTCGATTAATGGAAATACAGATTTCCAAGGATACATTAAAAGTCCTTCCTTAGATATAGTATATATAATGTGTCATTTTTAATATTTTTGGGACCACATCATATTGATTTAATTTGTCATACTAGAAGTTAAATTGTAATTCTAATGGCCATTTAGGCCCTGTTTGGCCCTGGTTTGCAAGCCCCAAGCTCCAAAAATGGAGCTTACAAGTCTTTGGTTAGATCGGACTTGAAATAACTACGGTTATCTCAAGTTTTGGACCGGGACATCCGTAGTTATCTCAACTCCAAAATGGTAGCAAAACAAGCCAAGCCAAAGTTAGAATTATGGAGTTAAGTTTTGCTAGCTTTACGAAATTGCACTTTAGAAAACTTAACTCCATTTCTAAACAGGGCCTTGGTTCTTTGTATCTCTGTAATTTTGGCTGGACTTCATTATCACATTACCTTATATTACACAGTAGATCTTTGACCATGGCAGGCGCCTTAAAAATGTGAATAAGGCATTGTTCTCACTTCATTATTTGCAAACTTGATACAAAAATTCAGAAAGTCAAACTTAGTGCTATCAACTAAATGAACTTATTTGGTTATGCTCGTATGATCTCTTGCCATGATTTATATTTGAGTCAAATACTTCTACTTGGAGAAAGTCATGCTTTTAGACTTTCAAAGTCCTTTTGTATTGACTTGTATACTAATGAAATGGTCTTCCTTTGTTATGCAGATCCTTTTAAAGTTGAGGTAATGCATGGTCAGAACTAACTTTATAATTCTTATCAAAAAGCAAATTAGACCATTTTAGATTGCACAACAATGACTTTTAAGTTTTAATGCTTAGTGCTAAATTTCCTGATCTTTGCCTTTGCAATTGCTTGAGACTAACACAAACATTTCAATCTGCATGGATAATCAGTTCTTCATATTGTTAGATGCTTTTTGCTTTGGGGTTTTTTAATATTGTACCCTCGAAAATTAACTATTTTCGAATATTCCATCCACATATGACTATCAGACAGTAGCCCACTCGAAACGTCTCCGTCAACTAGATAACCCACTACTTTTGGCTTCTGTTATGTTAATTCTTAACCATGATTAGTTATGACTGACTAAAGACGAAAACACCCCCAACCTCTCTCTTCTCACCTCTATCTCACCCCTCACCTCACCTCCACAAGCCAATCGCTGACGACCTTCTCAACTCCGTCTTCATGAATTTTGCCAAGTTATTTATTCATCCATAGTTGTCTGGAAAAAAGATTAACACTAATTACGAGCCATCCATTAAATCAAATCTGGATTTTAACCAACAAAAGAGCACTCAAGAGGTAAGAAACGCAATACTAATAAAACGAGCAATTTATCTACTCTTATTACAGGAAGAGAAGTTTTGGCAAAGCATAAAAAGGCTCAACAACAACAACAACAAGAATCAAGCACAAACATATTTACACATGCTTGATTTGTCCATAAGAGTTTCCACATTAGGGCTTGCACGCCCATAGCAAACCTATATTATTTTCATTTTCAACGTCATCATAGGATCTTAGTGAAACACTGAAACCCTAGTAGCCGCCTTGAATAAATGCGTTGAGCCGATTGAGCTCCTCACGATGCTCGCTCACCACTGCACGGACCACGTCGCCAATTGAAACCATTCCGATCATCCCCTTGCCATCAATCACAGGGATGTGCCTGATTCGGTTGTCTATGGATGTCCATGTAATGAGAAGTTAGAAATATATTTAAAACATATAAGAACAGATTAGAATCAAACAGCTGATCTATGTAAAAACCTGTCATCAGTTGCATGGCTTGTAGAACTTTGGTGTCGGGGGTGACAGTGATCAGTTTGTTCTGTTTGTATAAACTCGAAGTAATTAGTACAAATAAAAATTAACAAAGAACTGTTGAGATCACAAATTTGAAGTTGCTTTGTTTTGATTTTTGCTTCATTGAACATGTAAACTAATGAAAATGGCTTAACTCTATGAAATCTGTTCTACTTATGACCATATCAGCGAAACACCACCCTCTCTTTCTAAAACATGTAATTTAACAGTGTTTAAACTTTTCCATGTACAAAACTAATTATTCATGTTTAATAGATGGGTATTTTGGAAATCTTTTTTATAGAAACGAAAAAATTTGCGGTTGTTATACAGGAGGCAGGTTCCGAAAAGACATGGCGATATTCTGCTATATAGGCAAAATTAAGGTGGTTGCCTACCAATAACACAGAAAAAATTACACATAGTTTTCTCCGTATTCTTAATAGACCATCAAATCATTAAATAATTTACGAGCCTAATAATGGGGGTTGGGGGGCGGGGTTGGGGTGGTGGTTGGGGGGGACATAATCTTGAAATGGTCTGTGCATGGAAGACCAGAGAAGTTCACTAGTACCTCTTCGGTCATGATATCCCCGACCTTAGTTGACTTGGATGATCTTCCCTGAACGATGATTTTCCTGAGATAATCTGAAAAGAAAGGAAAAGGATTTGTTGAAATATATTATAAACAAATTATCATAAGCTGAGGTTTTTATGAATTAGCATTGCGAAAACAAATATGGTTCATATCTTTCTGATGTTATTATAAAGCCAGTTGAAATAAAATGATATTTCTTCAATTCTTCTGCGGGCATTAACATATTTACGAGTGACCCGACCAAACCTTTATTAATCAAGAGATGACTAAAAGGTAATCCTTATGTTGTCGTGGCCAATCTTTTAGGTTAAAACTACAGCACATGATCGATGCTTTCTTCAAAAATAATTGTTGTGATCTAAATCTCTTTCCATATACATAGCTGTTTCATACAAAACATAAATATTTACAAGGTACCTAACTAGTAAATCCGTTGCCAAATTGAGAATGCTCTTAGCATTTCATATTTACCAGTTCATAATGGCAAAGATTCTAAGCCAAATGAAATGGCATACGCATTCCACATTTTCGTAATATTTTTAGTGTACAAGTTCTCAGATAACTTCATGAGTAGACATACTTGCGGTATAATAATACTATTATAAGAGCTGGCTTTTGTAAGTTATAAGGCCATCCCGTTCTATGAAAATGCTGAAAAAAGAAAACTCTACACTACGCAATACATGCATCATCGAGAGACACAAAACGCACCCAAAGCTAACAACATTATTAGAAGATAAAATCATTGAGTACTTCTTTTACCTCTCTCGGTAATAATTCCAGCAATTACTTTCTCTTCTCCAGGTTTTAGCACCACCAAAGCACCAACATTGTGCTGGGTCATCTGAAACACCATCAACCTCGTTAGGATTATGACCCACAAGAAATGAAGTACTCAACTACCACAAAATTACACTAAAACCTTAACTATTGCAGTCTTTGGCTAAACTACCCAAGAAAATTAAATCACAGTAAGCTCCCTTGAACTTTGGTTTAAATTGTCTTCACTAAAACAACCTTAAATGGAGCAGTTAAGGGTAGTTTAGCATAATTTAGCCTTCGGTATATTTACCCAACATTAAGGTTTTCTTCAGTAAAATGATTCATATGACAAGCACTGAGTAAGCAAACATACTGATTTGACAGCCTCGTAAACACTGTCGTCTGTAGTGCACCAGAGCCAGGACCCATCAGCTCCTTTTCCTTTTGATTTCAATACATCTGCAACCTTGGTGCTTTCGAATCCATGCTCTTCGAGCTGAGCAGAAGTTGCCGACTCTGAGCGTGAAAAGATTTTTGGTTGCAAGGCCGGGTTCAGAATTCGAACATGTTGCAGAACCACACATTTAAGAACATTTCCACGTGATCGGATTGCTTGCATTGCTCCTTGCATTGTCCTGAATGATAATGTACAATTGTTAGACTAGTGGCTTATATAAGGTTATGGAATGCGGTATGTGCACTATGCAGTTGAGTGGTGCATGCTGCATATATTGCATATGTGAGATATGGCTTTCAAAGAAAAAGAGAGGGGGAATAAGGAAAGTTAAAGGAATAAAGAAACAATTTGATTAAAAAAAAGGAAAACATTGAGAACATGTCAAAATTTTGCAGTTAATACGGATAAAATTGAGAAACATTGAAAAAACATACCTTTTGGGAAGAGAAGTAAACCTTAGACAAGGAGAATAGAAAGCAAGAGAACAGAAGTAATAAAAAAGAGAGTTCATTTAGATTCAATTCGTTGCGTAGAAGGTTCAATACAAATCTGGCCTACTCACACAGTACTTTAAAAATGAGCTTCACCCACACATAATGGGCCATGCGGAACAATTTTATGCCTCCCGTGGGTGCATAGCGCATATCTAGACACATACGTACCGCATAAAATGCCCACTTAATTAGATTGCACGAAAGCTGGGTAGCAAAATGCTTTCACAATGAAACTGAGTAAACAGAACGGAAGGCTAAATTACACCGCACCATCTTTAAATATTGCTATTTTTCACTTTATTGCCTTAAACAGTTTTTTTTTACTATAGTAAACCCCTTGAAACTTTGCCATAACGAATTTTACTGAAACAAAACAACTTTCAGATAGTTTGTTTAGGTTAGGTTAGGTTAAAAACAACAATAGTTAAAGGTAGTTTAGTGTCATTTAGCCTAAAAGGATACAATATGCTTTCACATCGACAAGAGAAAATTAATAACTAAACAAAAACACAATCTAATTTGTTGTGCTTATGCAGTCACCATGACATCTCTTACATTCAAACAAGGGCACCATCTTAGACATGAACAAGCATTCAAATGTAATATAAATTATCAAAAATGGTTTCGCAGCAAATCAAAAGTGCAGCAACCAAAAAAAAAAAGAACCAAGTATATAACAAAACTAATATCAGTAAATGGCAAGTGACAACGACCGGCTTTAAATCTATCAAAATACAAGTTAACTCCTTGAAATCGTATCATCATTTGTCGGGTTCCTATCTTACTTTCGTGTGGAAAATTATCCTAGTCGATTAATTGTAGGGCGGGAAGCTATTAAAGGCCTAATATAATTGATTAAACTAAGAGTTTCAAGGAGAATCAAAAACACTGAGCTTCAGATTAATTTATCCAATGGCTAATTGCCCCCCAAAAAACTTGTAGTTTACCCCCATATAATACCTATACCCCTCAAGTTATCTATTAGCACAAAAAAAACCTCCCTCTGCTTATTGATCAAAACCCTTAAAATCAAACAAGTTCAGCTCTAACCAACTCAAATGATTGTATAATTGAACTAGAACTAATTTGTGTTGGTTATTAATAGAGTTTGAGTATTTTTTAGGGTTTTGGTTGATGAAAAGAAGGCTTTCGTGCTAATAAATTACTTGAGGAGGTAAGAAAAAAATGCTATATATAAGGGAGTTTGTGCAATTAATTCTTTGTTTCAAATGAAATGGATTTGAAATATTTAACATTTTCTTCTCTCAACAATCAGCCAGTAAATGATGCCAGAAGCACACCAAATATAGGGGGGGGGGGGGGACTATCTTCAACCTACATAATTTTGCAGTGGCTCCTGTTCAAAGATTACTGAATAACATGATCCAATATCATCTCAACTGTCTCAATCATAATTCATTTTTTTCCCCAACTTCAACTAAATTGACTTCAAACAAAATCTTGGAGACTAATATATCAGACACAATTAATTCCAGCCACAAATCAAAGAGACCCAATAGAAAGGATACAATCTAAGATCAGCCAACAAAGGAAATTAAGTAAATAAAATCAAGAAAAAGAACTGGGCTTACAGATGTTGAAGATGGCGGCTTGGTTGATGGATGTAAACCCTAATCTCTCTCTCCTTCTCTCTCTCCTCTCTCTGACACACACACTAGCTAGTATTTATCTTTGTGATATTTTAAAGATGAAGTAAAGTTGGTAGCTTGGTTTATGTTATTGGATAAGGATGGCGGGCTCCACTCTCCAATGTCCCCTTGCTCGCCTCTCCTGTTGACAAAGAAATTATTTGGTGCAGGGAGCACCGAGAGACAAAAGGAAAACAAATTAAGAACATGGATACTATCAAGCTGTCTCAACTCTTGATGGAGGCCATTTTCGGGTCTCCGTCAGATTGTCTTCCGCCGATCTCCTGATGGATTTAGATGGTTACCTTCCGTTGCGTGTGGGTCTCAATGGGTTTTGGTGGAAGAGGCGAAGTGAGCGAGTTGATGCCGAGTACCTGCAAAGAAGTCCCGGATGGTTTGGTACCACCAAGGACCCTACGACACTCAAGTTAGTGATGAGATCCGAGCAGTGTAACGGCTTAAAGAGTAAAAAATGTCTTACTTGACTCCTCTGTGATGGGGGTTCATATAGCGGTGGTGGCATGCAGCAGCAGGCGCGAGAATCTCGCCGGCAGTTACGCTCCCGACATCACGCCCGCGTAAAGAGCGGATCGCCCGTTAATGGGGATCGTGATGGCGTGGAACGTGGGATTTTGCCAGCGGAGAATCTGCGCATGGCGAGATTTGCGGAGCGGCGGTTACGTCTGTGACTGGTGGAGTTGGTCGGTCGGAGGGACCGAAGAAGACAGCCTCGGCTGGGAAGCTCAGAGGCGAGCATGAGGGCCGAGGAGTCTCGGTTTTGCGGCAGCTCAGGGCGAGCTGAGAGGCCGAGGAAGCCAATTTGCAAGGGGTCTGAGGAGAGCAAGCTTGGGCTTGCAGACCGGGTACGGGGGTGGCCTGGTCGGCCCCTGTGGGCCATCTCTTCTGAGTTCTGGGACACGTCATCTGCCACGTGTCCTAATCTTGGAGATCGCCAATATTGAGCATCATCAACTCTTTATCTCTTTTTCTTTCCGATTAAACTATCTTTTCTTTCTCTCTTACTCCCTCCGTTTCCTGATACTTACCGCTTTTCTTTTAACCTCTTATGCACTTATTTAGAAAAATTCAACTTATTAAAAATCTAAAATATCATATATATCAAACACTTAATGAAACTTTAGAAAAATTTACTAGTTCATCTAGCTTTTAAGGATAATTTTGATCCCAAAAAAGCCGCCCCGCCACAGCAAGCAGGACGACCATAAGGAGCCTCTGTCGTCGCCGGCTTGGCGAGTAGACCGTAGGATAAGTTGCTAAAACAAACGGAGGCGCTGAGAAAGCCGTTCAGTAGAATTCCAAAGAAAGACTGTTGGCAGCAGGTGGAGACATTTCTGTGGCCTGAATCCCTGTAGCTATGCAGCCTAAGCCCGATTCCTTCGTCTAGCCCTGTAAGCATAGTCACATAATTCGCGAATAATTCGGCGAATTCGCAAATAATTCGCGAATTTTTGATCGGCCGATTAATTCTCCGATTTAATCGTCATTGGCGAACACTTCGAATAATTCACGAATTATTCAAATAAACAGCAAACAATTCACAAAAACAGCGAATAATTCACAATATCAAAACCCAGCGCCTCGTATATTAATTTCTTGCTCAAAATCCTTCCCGAACATTTCCCGAATACTTGTCAAATCTTTCCCGAATATCTGCCGATTTTTTCCGAATAGTTCCCCGAATCCGAATTTTCGACCTCGCCGAATAATTCCCGAATTGCGAATTTATGACTATGCCTGTAAGCACACACCTGTGTAGAGTAGATCGTTCAACACCTGCGGCACAAACCCATTTTTGACCAATTGGTCCGTCCATTGATATGAGAAGAATAGAGCAAAATATTTTTCTTCGAAATCTAAAAGACAAAGCAATTAATTCTCTCAGTAATTTTTTGCTAGTCCTTTTTAGCTCTTTTTATTTATTTATTTTATTCAAATTACTAGTTCATTTACAATATTAAAAAACATGTTATACTTGGGGTTTCTAAAATCAATACTTTATATATTAAGTTCCAAATGTATCTTTAATTGGGTAAATAAATGAAGTCTATTATGGGATTAAATACGAATCTCTCATTTATAATATTTTAAATTAGATTTTAGAGTAGCTATGTTCTTCTTAATAGGTATATAAAAGGGGAGAAACCGAAGAAAGTAATAAAAAAATAAAGAGCAAAAGAAAAAAAAGAAAGAGAGGGAGTGCTGTTTTATTTTCCTTTTTTATTTTTTGCAATTCAAGATAAAATACCATTCTTTTGAAGTGGCTTTTTATTGGGTTTAGTGATGTTTTAGGACCGTCATTAACGGCGTTTAACAGCCTGCCTTTCAGATTAGAACATAATCTAATTGCAATCAGGATAATCAATCACATAATTAATCATGGAGTAGGTATCCGAAAATTTTTAAATGAAAAGGTTTAGCCCTTCATATGCTCAATTAAAAAGGTTACATGAAAGAGCGATACTTTTTCCACCCGTAATTTGTCTATCAGAAAGTTTACCCAATAGATAAAATCATAGGAGCTAAAACATCTAGGTAATGGTGTCAAACAGGTGGGCCCACTTTTGTAAACTTTTTGTAGACAAATTAAATTGTGATAGGAAAAGTATTTTTGTATATAAAATGAGGTTTTATTGAGGCTGCGATCAACTGTTGATCACATACCCAACCTTTGACTCCGAGGTGGGCCCTATCTAAGGTTGCATCCGGATCAGATACGGAGCAAATATGAGCATTACCATATCTGTATTTGTATTATGATGTCGGTTATAGATAAGGATATTGTTCAACAATAAAAAGTTGTATCCCTATTATGCTATTATTTTGAATTTTGTGGGTTTATATACTTTTTTTTTATATATGTTCGGAATCAATTACTTTTAATGACATGACTTGTTTTATCCATACCGGGAACATTCGCCTCCTATTTACAATTCGGGTGATGGCCATATATTTTAGCACCCGTTTAATTTCTTATAATTTTAGCCGTACACGTTTTATCCATTGTTGTAACATGCCCATTTGTGGTCCGATTGGCCCATTTGACATCATTTTATATATGATTGTCCCTCTGAGACAACCTCAACAAATATTTCACTCAATCTTATTATTATACCTCTAAGATAATATTAGCAAAAGCCTCCACACAATGCGAGTATGAAGACCAAAGTCAAGAAAAATCATACTAATTTATAATTTAATTGTTATATATTTTGTTGGTTGTAATGTCTCATATTTATGAACTTCATATGTAAACCATACGGAGGATTAACTTGCGGATAATTCGGCATGTTTTTCAATATTTCCTTGCGGAAATCTCGAAACTTTTACAAATCTAAAAAAAAATTCATTTTACTTTGATTTTTCAGTATTTTACTTGTTATAGCACACAAGAATCACATAAATGTACAGAAATGCCATTTTTTTGTTTTTGTTTTTTTTCAAATTTTCAATATTTTGCACGGAAGCACATGAATACAGAGAAAATTCAAAAATATCCAATTTTTTTTTCTTCAGTTTTTCAATATTTTACTTCCAAGAAAATCATTATATTTTTTGTTTTTTCGGTTGTTAAATATTTTTCCATGAATAGCACACGTCCCAAAATTGTAAAATTTCGAAAATTATAATGTTATTTTGAAATTTAATTAATTTTCTAAAATAGATCGTATTTGGTTTTCATAAAATACTCTATGAATATATCCGTATAGTTTTCAAATTAAACCGATATTTTAAATGGCAAGAAAAATTATATGTTATCATTTTATTAAAGCTGGGATTTTATCCTGATTGGGTGTTAGGGGTTAAGTTGATTGTAGAGAGAGAGTTAGAGAGAGAGAGAGCCATATATCTACATACTCCCGTACCCTCTCTCGTCATCACTCATTCCTCCCAATAATTTCTCATCTCAAAATATCCCAAATACAAAACCCTAACTCCTCACCCCAGATGAAAAATTCCTAGCTTTCATCCACTAAAACCCATAGGTCCTACAAAATACTTCATCTAGATCCATTTAAACTTCAAGAGAAGCCATCGCTAACTCTAAGAGCTTCAAGTGGATATCCCTAGAGCTTGGATCACCCTCATCTCAAACCAAATAGATAAATATCCCATATATATTAAGTATTTATAAGTTTTGCCGTGTAATCTTTGTATTTCAAGCTAAAAAGTCATATTTTTGATAGTTTTGTTCTTTAAAATTTGAGTTTTTAAGTGAACCACTAGTAGTAGTGAATATTAGCATGATATACTTGATGACTATACCTTATTTTGAGAAGTTGAGGGTAAGAAATGGATTTTTAAGGTTTTGGAAATTTCAAGTTTTGTGAATTTTTGTATCAGCAGATTCCTTTTTCAGACGTCTGCCCTATAGAGCTGCAGACGTTTGTCGTGGATATGTTTGTACTGTGTTTGTGATAGACAGACGTCTGAAGCTCAAGTATCCAGATGTCTGTCTTTCATTTTGAAAATCTTGTTTTAGCCTTCAGACGTCTGGGACCCCTTCTTCAGACGTCTGCTTTCTTTATGCGCTTTTGAGAGCTTTTGGTCAGACGTCTGTTTTGTATAAGTTTAGACATCTGTCCTTCAGGGTTGTTGACAGTTTTGAGTTTGAGTTTTTAAAACGGGTTCTAAAATTCGATTTGACCTTTTTGGGTTTAAACGATGACTCCGAGGGGTAGTTCTACGTAGTTAGCACACGTAGCACACGTTAATCTTTGGTTTTAACCTTAGACGTTTGGTTCGCTCATATAGTTTATGGTTTATATATTTATACGATTTCGATATTATTTTGATTGTAGATTCGGCCGTGGAAACTTTCGACGCGGTGAGAAAGGAAAAGAAGGTCGTTGATTTCGACTAGATCAAGCCATACTTGGTGAGCAGATGAGTATCTACAAGTGGGAAATTGGGCGGATGACGTATAGCACCCCCGATTACCAGAAATTTATAAAACTTCATATCAATTTATAAACGTATGATTATATGTACCCATTAATAGAATTATCATGCCTATATGCATACACTTGATAGAACACAAGCACAATTACTAATGATTGACATGAGGTACAGTCACAGACACGTATACTACATTACACATCATTAGTATTGCCATAACATTTAGAACTGCCATGCTAATTATAAATAAATGACTTCCATGCTAGTATCGTTGGTGCGTCTCAGCATCTCTACTAGGGTTTACACATGTAATGCCTTAGAATTTCGATTAGTATTAATTAGACGATAATGCGGGTTTTTTTTTGGTAAAAAATTTACCAATTTGGGTTCCTCACATTTTATAACATTTAATTAATAATTTATTATTATTTGTTATGGCATGCACACACTTGTGCATGTTTATGTGAGGGTTTGTTTGTGCTAATCTAGATTAGTGACCATGGCAATTTAACGCTAATCCTAATCCCTTGCTTTGCCTTAACCTAAACATCTAGATATTTGTTGTGAGTGAGAGATATTTTCCTTTGGGTTTTTGTTTTGTGAGATGTGGCATGGTGATAATTGTGTGCATTTAATGCATGGTGCACTCACCTCACTCACCTTAACCTCACCCCCCTCTCTCTCTTTATCTTTTCTCCCTCTCATTCTCTCTCACTTCATCTTTTATCATTTCTTTCTCATTCCCTCAACCCTCAACTGAACACTATCATTCCCTTCACAAATCTTTACTAATCCATCACTAAACTTCACAAAATCTCACAAAAATCACATCTTTAACCTTGTTTTGCCTCTTGAATACCTTGGAGCTTGGAAAGCTAGGATCTTTGAGCTTGTGAGAGTAGGTAATGATCTCTTTCTGTAAATTAAGTCTTTTTAGTATTGCGTAGCTTATTCATTTCAGTTTAGATCGCGTATTGTATCGTTTCGTGCAAATATCGTTTTTTAGTGTAGTTTTGGGTCTCGGATGATCTGCTATCAAACCAGATATTTGTTGGAAAAGTTCCCATCACAGTGACCTAGTGTAGTGACCTAGAACCTATCCTCAAAATTCGAGCCCATTCTCTAATAGACTGGCCGCAGATTTTTTGCTTCTGGCCGCAATTTGCGGCCAGAGTAGAGACTAAGGGGTTGAGTTTTGGTGTAGGGGTCTCTGCGGTTGTGTGTGATCTCGTGGTACTTGCAACTTTTACAAATTTTTGGTATAGCAAAATCTGGGATCACTTGCTTGTTTTCTTGTGTTTCGTTTCACGCGTTACGTTATCCGATACGGTTCGTGTTGTTGTGTAGCTGTTGCTCTGAGTTGGTTTCGTTGTGTCGCTATGCACGTTAACCACAATACGAACACTTGAGAGTATGTTTTGAGTTGTCGCGTCGGTCAAACGTAGTTTGTACGTGTTTTGGGTCGATTGATAACTTGCTTTGTTGTTTTATGTTTTAGGTTCGCAGGCGAGAACTTCGGACGCTGCAAAAAAGGAGAAACAGGTGGTTGGTTTTACTTAACTAGAAGTGTTGGTGAGTAGATTTAATATCTACAGGGGAATCGCCCGCATGGCGTTATGCGTCTGGGCTAGAGATGTTATGATATTAGTCGCATATTCTATTGCATATATAGAGTTTGCGCATACATCTCATTGCATAGTTACTTGTTGTGCTTGAACTTGTACCCTTTGGACACTGCACTATTATTGACGGCTCATGTTACACGAGCACTGATTGTATGCCACACACACCGTTAATAATTTCCATGACACGCACAACACATATACATATATGATATTGTTTGGTTAGGGACATTGAGACATTGATTCATATTCCATTGTGCATATGACATATAGCATACATGTATACCTACATGCTTACACATATGGACATGGTTACATGCTAATTATCCATATATCTATAGGGTATTGTTCCATTAGTGATAGGTATATACACATATGAGATATAGCTACATGTACATTTTGCATACATACTTACACTTATACCTGAAGGGTATTACATCATTACTGATAGGTAGATACATATACTTTGCTATACCTACATGTTTACACATTTATCTGGTTATAACTACATGTTCATCTTTATTTGATGTTATATGAACTTGGAGAAATTAGGAACCACATGATATATATATTAACTTGTTGCAGTTAAATAGCGGCTTTTCCTTTATATGCTCACATTTCAATTTTATGTTGCATATATTATATTCATGGATTTTCACATTGAGATATGGATTTTTCATGATATTTTCTGGATTTGAGGACCGTGGTAGTTTCATAAAATTATGTATTATTTGAAAAATCCGGTTTCTCTTGATATGATATTTTAGCAGACACCATGAATTTTATCGGTTCTGATATATATACCCTATGCGAGGAGGCGTCATGGGCCGTGTGCGGGTATATGGTGGGGCCCGGAGGTACCCCGGGGCAAGAAAGGTATTTCGGTGGACCAAGCCGAGCCTGACAGGGGAACCATACCTACCGGTGACAGTACCTGTGACTCGGCGGTTATCATGGGGATACCGACTGGAGTCATGTACGTATGGATACGTCGAAAGGCGAGGGTCGAAGCTGGGCACTCGGCTTTTCGAGATAGCGTATGATACGTACCTATCAAGGGGCCAGTCGTGGTGACAGCACCTGATAGATCTGTATTTATGTGTCGATACTTGACACAGGTTTTCATGATATTTTTACTCCTAAGTATATATAACAGTGGAATGGGACGCTGTTATATATGCATATATGTATATATTAGTGGTATGGGACGCTAATATATATGTATACATATCTAATTTATATACATCATCAAAATGATTCATGCAAATATACTTATTCATTTCATGAGACTTGCTCGATATTGGATATAGGATATATGAGATTTACTTGATATTGGATACAAGATATATGAGATTTACTTGATAATTGGATACATGATATATGAGATTTACTTGATATTGGACACTCAGGATATATGAGATTTACTTGATATTGGACACTCGGGATATATGAGACTTACATGATATGAGATCCAATTTGGGGGCTGATTTGAGGAAATTGAGATTTGGATTGTCTTGATGGACTTTGGTCCTGTCATGAGGTCAGGATTCCATGAGGATGACATATTTTATCCCATACCCCGCATTTATTTTATATGCATTGCTTCATGTATTAGTTGTACCTGCTAGAGTACCTTTCATGACTGTTGCATATACACATTGTCATATTATTGCTTCATGTATTAGTTGTACCTGCTAGAGTACTTTCATGACTGTTGCATATACATATTGTCATATTATTGCTTCATGTATTAGTTGTACCTGCTAGAGTACCTTTCATGACTGTTGCATACATATTGCCAATTATTGCTATCCGCTTGCATATGTTAGATTCGCGCTGTATGTGCATACTTGCGATTACCTGCATATGTTATTTACTATTCATGAGTTGGCAACTCACCCCGTTGTGCCACAGTGTTTTGTAGGTTGTTCCTCAGAGTAGTCAGAGGCAGGGCTATTTTCTATCTATCTTATCATCTTTTGCTGTGGATACCGCTACGGCTGACTGTGTGCAGTTTTGCTATAGGTGGATTTTGCGGTTATCCGATATTGCTCATTGTATATCTTTGTACCTTGTACTCTATCTACCACTTTTATGTATGACTTAGAGATTTTATTCGATCATTACTCTTTCCAAAAATCATGGACCACCGTGATCATATATGTCTGAAAAGAGGACGCTAATCCTTTGGTATGGGAAGAGGATGGCGCTTTGGCTTTGGTTCGGTTGACTTGGGTTTGGGTTCGGTGGATTGCTTTGAGCTTGAACATGGATAGCACTTGTTGACCCCGCTGATGTGAGGACGATATTGTATATTATTTTGTGACTTAGAGGTCTTTTATGCAGTTTCTTTATATCGTCTTTTATTTCTTCGCTACGGCGTCGTATATCTGTTGTGGTGGTTGTTTTCCGCTTTTGGGCGTGTATTTGCTCCCGTTTGGGGATGCTTTACTTATATTTTTGTTGTACCCATTTTTGGGGCTGGTTTTTACAAAGGAGGTGCTGCCAAAATTTTAAAGGAAATAAAGTTGGACTTTAAAGAATTTGGTTTGAGATTTCAAAAGTTTTAAAATTGTTTTTATCACTTACTACTTTTGATGGTTTAGATTGCTGGGTTTTCGGCTTAGTTAAATTGCGTTACGCTTGTATACGTTGCGTAGTTTAAGGGCCGTCACGTGCCAATTTCGGGTTGTGACAAAGTTGGTATCAGAGCGCTAGGTTTTACCTTTCGGAGTGTAGGATGACTTTGGTATGATAGAGTAGGTAGCTTAAGCAGAGTAACGTAGTGTGTGTATGTCCGCGGCATACTTACGACACGGTACTCCACCTAAAGTGACCTAAGTACTAATTGCTTGAAATTCATTCCTTAATGATACATATCCTTATGATTCGATTTCCGTGTTCTTATCGAATCCTATTTCCATTTATAGCCTTTGCCGCCGATGACCATGGGGACTCAGAGAGGTGCAGCGAGGGCCGAGGTCAGAGTTGACTCGTGTGGGACGAGATTTGACCAGGATGGTACGCTCGCTGTACAGGAGCAGATGGATCCGCTTTCGATAGATCGTATCGCTAGGCTTGAGGCAGAGATGCAGGACTTGCGCCAGACGATGAGGTCGTTGGTTGAGGCCAGTCGAGCACAGCGACAGGAGGTTGTCACCCCTGTTACCCAGTTATTCCTTGCGATCAGCACACAGCATAGTGTTACATATACAACACCAGTGGACGCAGCCCTATTCGACGAGGAGCGTCTTTCCGAGACTTTGGGAGTCCGAGGACAGAGGAGGGCTCGTACAGGTGTAATGGCCCAGAGACAGAGGTTCAGTCGCCGTGATAGGTTTCATGCACGTCGCGGGAGTAGCAGAGGCTTGGGACGAGGACAGTCGCTCAGCTCACATCCTCAGGAGGGTCAGCAACTATCGTATGGATGTTTTCGATGCGGGATCCTTCAACACTTCGTCAGACATTGTTCCTTGGCACCGCGTCATACTCGTGTTCAGAGAGGTCGTGGTCGCGGAGGTTTCGCTCAGAAAGGACAGGTTGATAGAGGAGGAGTTCATCCAGTTGCGGGTAGAGTGCAGGTCCGAGAGTTTGCTTCTACTCATCGGGACGCGCGGGCGTCCAATGCAGAGTTTTCATTATCTTAATTCATATGTTCTTTTGATGCACTTGTTTGTTTTACACACTTTGTGCCGTGGTTGGGCTGAGAGTTGTGTTAGCTAGATCAGCCGTTTGTTGTGTTAACTTCTGTCAGCGATTCTCTTGTTGCGCGACACGTGTTTCGGTCATGTGCCAATCGGATAGAAGATAGAGATTCGTCCGTCATTTTGATCCTTCTAGAGATGTCGGATTTGACGTTCTCCTGGGCACGGACTGGTTGGCTACGTGCTATGCGTCTGTGGACTGCTGCGAGGAAACAGTCAGGTTTTGTTTTCCCGGCAAGTCAGTTCCTGTTGTGCAGGGGGGCAGTGGTGTCGCCTCTCACAGCTTGAATTCAGCCTTTTTCGCTAGTCGGCTTTTGAGGAGAGGATGTCGAGGATTCTTGGCTTTCATTCATGATACCGGAGCCACAGTGGATTTGTTGGACCGGGTTGCTATCGTGCGAGAGTTTTCCGACGTTGTTCCAGATGAGCCGGCGGAGCTTAGGGAGCTTAAGGATCAGCTGCAGAGTTGCTTGTAGGGGGGCTTGTGCATCTGAGTGTTTCGCTTTGGGGATCTCCTATTGTGTTCATCAGGAGAAGGACGACAGTTGAGCTTGTGTATTGATGGATTGTCAATTGAACCGAGTTATGGTGCGGATAGGTATCCTTACCTCGCATTGACGATTTCTTCGATCAGCTCCAGGGTGCGAGACGTTTTCTAAGTTTGTTTGGGATCAGGTCATCATTGTTGCGGGTTCGGAGTGATGACATTCCGAAGACTGCTTTTGTGCGCGCTACGGGCAGTATGAGTTTTGGTGGTGTCGTTGGACTCACCAATGCCCTAGCAGCATTCATGGATATGATGAACCAGATTTCTTCAGGTCGTTCCTCGACCAGTTATTGTTGTGTCATTGATGACATTCTGGTCTTTTCCAAGAGTCGTGAGGAACGTGAGCAGCACTTGAGGTTTTGTTTTGCAGATATTGGGAGAGCACCAGCTGTTTGCTAAATTCTCGGAGTGTTCCTTCAGGATTGTTTGTGTTGACTTCCTAAGGTCATGTGGTTACGGGAGACGGTTTTCGTATGGACCCGAGGAAGATCGAGGCCGTACAGCTTTGGCCCAGACTTGTGTACGGGACGGAGATCCGCAGCTTTGGGCTTAGCCAGTTTTTACCGCCGTTTCGTGCAGGTTTGGTTGTGTAGCGCTGTACCTTTGACCGGGTTGACCAGGAAGGGAGTTTCTTTTTCTTGGACTGTGGCATGCCTGCGGAGTTTTCAGCAGTTGAAGACTCGGTTGACAACTGCACCGGTTCTTTCTTTACTTTCTGGTTCGGACGACTTTGTTGTTTACTGTGATGTTTCGCGAGTGGGGCTTGATTGTGTACTGATGTGACACTATAGAGTTATCGTTTTTGCTTCCCGACAGTTGGGGGAAGTACGAGCAGGATATCCCACTCATGATCTGGAGATGGCCGCGGTGGTCGTGCGTTGAAGATTGGAGACACTACTTGTGTGGAGAGTCGTGTCAAATTTTCACGGGTTTTGATTGTTGAGACAGCGCCGTTGGATGGAACTTGTGAAGGATTGTATTTGTGAGATCCTTTTTTACCCGTGGCAAGGCGATTGTGGTAGCTGATGCTTTGAGTCGTAGGCCCGGGGGTAGCTTGTTCCAGTTGTGCGGAGTTCTGAAACAGTCTTCTGCAGATTTACAGTTCTTGTGCGATCGTTGAGTACAGTTTAAGTTCATCTCTACTAAGAGGACAGCTTGCTCATGTCCGCGCCCATCCTTTTTCCTTAATCATTTTTGCGAGGCACAGCCCGCCGATACTCGTTTGTCAGAGATTCTTGAGCATGCTCGGCTGGGTAAAGATTCAGAGTCCTTAATTTGTGATCAGGGAGTACTACGTTTAGGGACGCGTTTGTGCGTACCTGTTACTGATGGGTAGAAATACGAAATCCTAGAGCAGGCACATCAGTCAGGTTTCTGTGTTCATTCAAGTTCCACCAATATGTGACGTGATTTGTGAGATAGTTACGGGTGGGCAAGGATGAAGAGTGAAGTTTTGGATTTCATTTCAAGGTGTCTGTCTGGTTGTGTGCTAAGGTTGAGCATTTGAGATCGGCTGGAGAGTTGCAATCTTTAACCGTTCCGGAGTGGGAATGGGAGCAGATCTCCATGAATTTCATTGTGGTGTCTACCCAGGTCTAGACAGGGTGTGACTCCATTTGGGTGTTTGTTGTCCGGTTATATTCAGTTTGCTCAGTTGATCTTCGTTAAGTTTGTGCGTTGCACGGAGTTCCTTCATATGTTGTATTGTAACAACCCTATTTGAATGCTTAATTCAAAAATTTATCAAGATTCTTTCCCCAAATTTTTGAATTTTTAGTTGGCCGCTAAAATATTTAATTTAGATTTTTTTCTCTGTAAACAATTTTGATATGGAAAATATTCAGTTTTTATATTATATAAATAATATTTTCTTAGTGACAGCAAAATAATATTTTGCGTATCTATTTACTGTTAAAATGGGAACGAGAAAATCTGTACCGAATCTCTAATTGCAACCAATTAATGATATCTATCTTTATAAATATATTTATAAAATAATTTATATATATACACACACAACTTAATCTCCCTCTCCCTCTCTCATACCCGCATCTCTTTCTCTTTCTTTCCCCGCCGCTCGTTCCTCACCCATGAAACCCTAACCCTAGTCGTCGCCACCAACACCACCGCAGACCCCGACCCCTCCTCTCGCCTCCATCAACGCCGAGACCCTTTCCCCTCTCCTTCGCCTTTGCCCTCGCTCTCGTCCTCCTCCTATCGACGCCGTCTCCATCCCTCGCGCGGCCACAACCCCGATCTCCTCATCTCGTCCTACCACCGCAGCCAGCGTCCTCCGACTCCACCATGACTTCCAGTGACCTGCATAGAGCATTCGACGTCGCCGCAACCCTCGTCTTCCCTCGTCGCTGCTCCCATCACCCAAATCTCCATAACTCCCCGCAGCAACATCACCCCTGTCCTTCCATCGTAGATTTGGACCCTAGCAATCGCAACAGCCACGATTTCCCCCTGTAAGCACTCTTGATCCCTGTTCTGTTCTGTTCTGAAAAAAAAGGATGAAATAAATAAATAAATAAATAAAATGATAGAAAATCAGTGAACAATTGAAAGGGGGGAAAATTAGTATCAAAACCCTAAAATTGATGTAACTGTGTTTGGTTATACGACAATATTTATGTAGATATTTACGGTTTAATCGATGAAATTTATCTAGGCGAATCATATAACTCAGATCCAAAGTCGCACCTTAGCTGAGATCGTGCCTGCATTTTCGTACATCGTTTTTCGTGATCGCTATCCTCAGGCAAGTATTCTTGCTCTTTCTTTTTATCGATGCAAGATCGGCGATTATCTAAATTAGTTCTTAGCCTGTACAAGTTTGAATATTAGAGGAAAGAGGTTTCTTTCACAGTTTTATCATCTGTCCTTATCGGAATACTTGCTAATATATATTGCTGACTGCTGCTTGCTTTTTCTTTAGGTAATGCTATGACATGAATATTATGCACATGAATCCTTTTACATGCTTTATACACATTCGAGACTCATGTTGATTACATGTATAGAACACCTTGACTTGACATGCTTATTCATGATCTTTATTATTTATTTTTTAAAATGAAATCATTAATTAGAATGCTGGACTACATGCCATGACACCACTATTCACCAGTTTTACTCCCATACAATTACCATACTACAAGTTCCTGTCTTTTCAGCATTCTTAATTAGTGATATTAATCTTTACCATAGTAGTTATAAATACGTGGGTGTTGGGGTGGTTTGAGTGTGCGTTGTACAACAGAATCTCAGGAGTCCCATGCCGGCAGCTCGTACCGGGCTATAGCGGTCACATGATTACAGCTCGTACCGGGCTATAGCGGTCACATGATTACAGCTCGTACCGGGCTATAGCGGTCATATGATTACAGCTTATACCGGGCTATAGCGGTCTCTTGTTTATTCCACAGTTGGGCCCGTATTTCCTAGCCCCTGGGGCACCACTCTTGGGTTAGGAATACTCCTGCAGAGGTTGACGCACACACTCAAGCTTACGATAGGATAGTTTACCTTTTAGTGGCTAGTTAGGTTATGACCTGATTCCTTACATACACGTTTCTTAGTGTTAATGCATCTAATTACTTATATACATGTTTTCTTGTGCGCCGGGCTTCACTTTTATATATTCTTGTTATTATGCTACACACACTTTATACGTTGAGTACTTGCTGGGATGTTCTGACATCCCTGAGATTTGCCATCTCAGATTTAGAGACAGATCTGCAGGCTGAGCAGGATCAGAGCGGCTATCAGGACTTTGCTGAAGATCAGTAATCGTAGGTTTATTTTTCCTTTACTTTTAGCTTTTAGCATGTTCGCCCTTATGGGACATTGAACTTTTGTATCTCTTTCGGATCTTATTTTATTCCGAATCTTTTGTTTTGGATCTTTAATTGCATCAATTATCTAGTGGACCCATTTTAGGATTTCTTGTGGTTTCGTTGCAGCATGATTATCAGTATTATTTCTTTTGGTATTGGATTTTATTTTTGACAGGTTAATCTAGACAGCCTTATGTGACTATGGTAGGACTTTTCCTTACCGTAGGTAGCACGGCTGGCCTTCGTCGCTTCCCGTATTCCACATTTTTGGAAAGCGGTGCGTGACAAGGTTTTGTTGGTCTCAGAGCCAGGCTGACTTCAAAGTTAGTCTTGGTTCTACCGACCTTTTAGGTTAGAAACACATGTCTAAGTTTTCCCCAGTATGTCATGCTGCAGATTCCGTTGACTTTGACCGTAGGATTCGGACGACTTACATAGAGTTACGATATTGTGCCCATGTACCGCGGCATGGATACAATACGGTATTCTGTATGAGTAACTTAGAGTTTTACACTTGATCTGTATTCCTTGAATTGATTATTTCATTATCTCTTTACTTCACTCGGTTTTAATATTTTGAATTTAACCCTCGTTTTCATTGCTAAATCTCGTCGTTCGTTTTGACCTCAGAATCATGGCCGAAGAAAATTTGCGAGTATATGGGAGACGTGACAACAATACTACACTACTTGGAGTTATACGTGGCATACTGGAGAGTCAACAGCAGCAGACCGAATTGCTACAAGGGGGCCTACTTGCTTCTCAGCAGACCGCTACTGCGGCCCTGAACAAGGTGGCTGAGGTTCGTGAAGGTAGACGCCCGGGCAGCGTCGCCAATTTTAGGAGACTACAGCCGGCAGTTTTCACTGGCGCAGGCGGACCACTGGATGCCGAGCAGTGGGTTGTCGACATGAGGAATTTGCTGTCAGCCGCCCGGATTCCTGAAGAGGACAAAGTGGATATAGTCAAGATTCAACTGCAGGATATTGGTAGAATTTGGTGGCTCGCAGAAGAGAACAGGTTGAAGAAACCGATTACATGGACTGATTTCTCTACGGCTTTCCTTGAGAAATTCTTCCCTAAATCGGCCAGGATCGAAATGGAACAGCAATTTATCAATCTTCGTCAGAGAGATCGCACAGTGGACGAGGTAGCGGCCGAGTTTATCCGACTTAGTCGTTTTGCTCCTTCAATGGTAGCCTAGGAAGAGGATAGGGATAGAAGATTCTTACAGTGTCTCACTCTGGAAATATAGGAGAAGTTAGCTTCACATGATCTGAGGACTTATTCAGAGGTATTAAATGCGGCCCGCAGAATTGAGACAGTTATGGATAAGAGGAAGAAACTTCAGAGTGGAAGATTCAACCGGCCCGTAAATCAAACTTCAGGGAGGATTCCAGTTAGACAGCACGGAGGAGTTCAGATGAAGCATACCGCAACCCCACCACAACGGGAATCTCCGGTTTGTGGATACTGTCGGTTACCGGAACACGTCGAGAGAAATTGCCGCCGCGCTAAGGGTCTATGTCTGATTTGTGGTGCTAGTGACCATCAGATTGGGAGTTGTCCAAGGAGAGCAGAGCGCAACCAACCTCAGAAAGGACTTGTCCCTCAGGAGCAACTTTTTGATCAGAGGCGAGGAAACACAGGTCGTGGACAGGGACGGGCCTTTACACTGACAGCTGAGCAGGCGGAAGCATCGAAGGATGTCGTTTCAGGTACCGTTCTAATTTGTTCTATTCCTGCTAGAGCACTTTTCGATTCTGGAGCTTCGCATTGTTTTATGTCTTTGGATTTTGCCACAACACATTCTATTGCACACAAAACACTGACTAGAGGTTGGGACATTCACACTGGAAATGGAGTAGTTACCACCAACCTAGAGTGCAAGTTTTGTCCGGTTGTGATTTGCGGCAGGGAACTTTTCGCAGATTTCCTGTTGATTGGGACCGGTAGTTATGATGTCGTCTTAGGAATGGATTGGTTGGGCACCTTTCACGCACATATTGATTGTCGGGCCAAAACTGTAAACTTTCGCATTCCTAACCACCCAGAGTTTGTGTTCATTGGAGGGAGAAAATCTCTGGAACCCATAAAGTTTAGAGCAAAACCGACGTGCGACATACTAGCATCAATGGAAGTTGATATGAGTTTGGCACCGGTCGTAGTTCTGGAATTTTTGGATGTCTTTCGTGAGGACTTACCCGGCTTACCCCCACCTCGTGCTTTGGGGTTTTCGATAGAATTATTGCCAGGAACGACACCAATTTCTAAGTCACCCTACAGGATGGCACCAGTTGAATTAGCGGAATTGAAGAAGCAGATAGAAGACCTCCTCAGCAAAGGATTCATTCGCCCGAGTACTTCTCCGTGGGGTGCTCCAGTTTTACTAGTAAAGAAGAAGGACGGCTCGTTGCGCATGTGCATCGACTACCGAGAGTTAAACCGGGTTACGATTAAAAACAAGTACCCTATACCTCGGATCGATGATTTGTTCGATCAATTATGTGGTGCTCGAGTGTTCTCTAAGTTGGACCTTCGGTCGGGGTACCATCAAGTTCGTGTTAAAGCGGAGGATGTATGCAAGACAGCCTTTAGAACTCGATACGGTCATTATGAATTCTTGGTAATACCATTCGGTGTTACTAATGCCCCAGCCGTGTTCATGGATTTAATGAACCGAGTTTTCTCCCAGTACCTTGATCAGTTTGTCGTAGTTTTCATCGACGACATTCTTGTGTACTCTAAAAGCAAGGAGGAGCATGCCGAGCATTTGAGGATCGTGTTGCAGATACTGAGGCAAGAAAAGTTTTACGCCAAGCTTAGTAAATGCGAGTTTTGGCTTGAACAAGTTCAATTTTTAGGCCACATCATTTCTGGAGACGGTATATCAGTAGATCCGGCGAAGATTGAAGCAGTGAAGGATTGGCCAGCACCAAAGTCAGTAGCAGAGATTAGAAGTTTCCTGGGACTCGCAGGCTACTACCGCAGATTTGTTAAAGATTTTGCACGAGCGGCTGAGCCATTGACAAGACTTACTCGAAAGGGGATACCATTCGTATGGTCAGAAGAGTGCAACCGAGCGTTCGAATTATTGAAGGAGAAACTCACAACTACACCCATATTGACCGTACCAGATGGGACAGGAGGACTGGTGATTCATAGCGACGCTTCCGGTAAGGGGCTAGGCTGTGTCTTGATGCAATGTGGGAGTGTTGTCGCTTATGCCTCGCGTCAACTGAGGACGCACGAGAAGAATTACCCAACTCACGATTTGGAGTTGGCCGCTGTAATCTTTGCTTTGAAAATTTGGAGGCATTATCTTTTGGGAGAATGAGTGGAAATTTTTACGGACCATAAGAGCTTGAAATATGTATTCACGCAGAAGGAGCTAAATATGAGACAGCGTAGATGGTTGGAATTCATGGCTGATTATGATATTGATTTGAAATATCATCCCGGGAAAGTAAATGTGGTACCAGATGCTCTCAGTCGGAGACCAACAGCGATGTGGTTGACTGGCCAGAAGGAACTCATTGATGATTTTCGAAGGCTCAATCTAGAAGTGGTAGAGCAGGGGACGCCCGGACAATATTGGCAACTACAGGTGCAGTCTTCGTTAGTTGATCGTATTAAAGCTGCACAGACTGGGGACCCGCAATTGCAGAAACTCCGCGGGTTAGTAGAGGCAGGAATGAGGACAGACTTATTGATACACGAAGATGGCTCATTAAGATTCGGCAGTCGATTATGCGTGCCAAAGGGCGACGTTCGAGAGGAAGTGTTGAAGGAAGCACACAGTTCAGCTTATTCGGTGCACCCGGGTGGCACCAAGATGTATAGGGATGTTAAACAACACTTTTGGTGGAATGGCATGAAGAGGGAGATTGCCCGCTATGTGTCGAAGTGCTTAGTGTGCCAGCAGGTGAAGGCCGAACATCAGCGAGTGGCCGGCCTATTGCAACCACTTCCTATTCCCCAGTGAAAGTGGGAACACATCACTATGGACTTCGTGACGGCTTTACCACGGAGTCCTAAGGGCAATAATGCTATTTGGGTCATCGTCGACCGTCTCACAAAGGCGGCCCATTTTCTACCCTTTCGAGTGGGACAATCGACGGAGACATTGGCAGAGAAATATATGCAAAAGATTGTACGGTTGCATGGGGTGCCTATCACTATAGTATCGGATCGAGACACGAGATTCCTTTCACATTTCTGGAGAAGCTTACAAGAGAGTTTAGGCACTCGTCTTCGCTACAGCACAGCTTACTATCCCCAGACTGACGGACAGTCTGAACGTACGATACAGATACTAGAAGATATGTTGAGAGCCTGTATGCTAGATTTCAAGGGATCATGGGAGGATCATCTTCACTTGGTGGAATTCTCGTATAATAATAGCTATCAGGCGAGTATCCAGATGGCACCGTTCGAGGCACTTTACGGACGTAAATGTCGTTCTCCACTTTGCTGGGATGATGTGGGTGAGCGAAGATTATTGGGACCGGAGCTCGTAACCCAAACAGTTGAGAAGGTCCAGTTGATCAGGGACCGTATCAAGACAGCACATGATCGTCAAAAGAGCTGGGCAGATACTAGTCGAAGACCTCTCGAGTTTGGAGTAAGAGATCATGCCTTCCTTAAGATTTCGCCGACTCGAGGAGTGATTAGATTCGGTAGTCGTGGGAAACTCAGTCCCCGATTTATTGGACCATTCGAGATTGTGGAACGCGTTGGAGCAGTGGCTTACAGATTGGCCTTACCACCTTCTTTGGCTGGTGTGCACTATGTATTCCATGTATCACAGTTGCGTCGGTACATTCCCGATGACAGTCATGTTCTCGATCATTCTGAATTAACCTTGAGCACCGATCTCTCGTATGAAGAGCAACCTACAGCCATTGTTGACCGTAAGGAGAAAGTATTGAGAAACAAGATCATCCCTTTAGTTCTTGTATCTTGGGGCGGACGTTCTCGCGGAGAATCTACTTGGGAGCGCGAGGACACGATTCGTCAAAAGTACCCACACCTGTTTTCTTGATCTTGTAGTCGTCCTTCCAATTTCGAGGACGAAATTTTCTGTAAGGTGGGTAGGATGTAACAACCCTATTTGAATGCTTAATTCAAAAGTTTATCAAGATTCTTTCCCCAAATTTTTGAATTTTTAGTTGACCGCTAAAATATTTAATTTAGATTTTTTTCTTTGTAAACAATTTTGATATGGAAAATATTCAGTTTTTATATTATATAAATAATATTTTCTTAGTGACAGCAAAATAATATTTTGCGTATCTATTTACTGTTAAAATGGGAACGAGAAAATCTGCACCGAATATCTAATTGCAACCAATTAATGATATCTATCTTTATAAATATATTTATAAAATAATTTATATATATACACACACAACTTAATCTCTCTCCCTCTCTCATACCCGCATCTCTCTCTCTTTCTTTCCCCGCCGCACGTTCCTCACCCACGAAACCCTAACCCTAGTCGTCGCCGCCAACACCGCCGCAGACCCCGACCCCTCCTCTCGCCTCCATCAACGCCAAGACTCTTTCCCATCTCCTTCGCCTTCGCCCTTGCTCTCGTCCTCCTCCCGTCGACGCCGCCTCCATCCTTCGCGCGGCCACAACCCCGATCTCCTCATCTCGTCCTACCACCGCAGCCAGCGTCCTCTGACTCCGCCACGACTTCCAGCGACCTGCACAGAGCATTCGACGTCGCCGCAACCCTCGTCTTCCCTCGTCACTGCTCCCATCACCCAAATCTCCACAACTCCCTGCAGCAACATCACCCCTGTCCTTCCATCGTAGATCTGGACCCTAGCAATCGCAACAGCCACGATTTCCCCCTGTAAGCACTCTTGCTCCCTGTTCTGTCCTGTTCTGAAAAAAAAAGATGAAATAAATAAATAAATAAATAAAATGGTAGAAAATCAGTGAACAATTGAAAGGGGGGAAAATTAGTATCAAAACCCTAAAATTGATGTAACTGTGTTTGGTTATACGACAATATTTATGTAGATATTTACGGTTTAATCGATGAAATTTATCTAGGCGAATCATATAACTCAGATCCAAAGTCGCACCTTAGCTGAGATCGTGCCTGCATTTTCGTACATCGTTTTTCGTGATCGCTATCCTCAGGCAAGTATTCTTGTTCTTTTCTTTTTATCGATGCAACATCGGCGATTATCTAAATTAGTTCTTAGCCTGTACAAGTTTGGATATTAGAGGAAAGAGGTTTCTTTCACAGTTTTATCATCTGTCCTTATCGGAATACTTGCTAATATATATTGCTGACTGCTGCTTGCTTTTTCTTTAGGTAATGCTATGACATGAATATTATGCACATGAATCCTTTTACATGCTTTATACACATTCGAGACTCATGTTGATTACATGTATAGAACACCTTGACTTGACATACTTATTCATGATCTTTATTATTTATTTTTTAAAATGAAATTATTAATTAGAATGCTGGACTACATGCCATGACACCACTATTCACCAGTTTTACTCCCATACAATTACCATACTAGAAGTTCCTGTCTTTTCAGCATTCTTAATTAGTGATATTAATCTTTACCATAGTAGTTATAAATACGTGGGTGTTGGGGTGGTTTGAGTGTGCGTTGTACAACAGGATCTCCGGAGTCCCATGCCGGCAGCTCGTACCGAGCTATAGCGGTCACATGATTACAGCTCGTACCGGGCTATAGCGGTCACATGATTACAGCTCGTACCGGGCTATAGCGGTCACATGATTACAGCTCGTATCGGGCTATAGCGGTCACATGATTACAGCTCGTACCGGGCTATAGCGGTCTCTTGTTCATTCCACAGTTGGGCCCGTGTTTCCTAGCCCCTGGGGCACCACTCTTGGGTTAGGAATACTCCTGCAGAGGTTGACACACACACTCAAGCTTACGATAGAATAATTTATCTTTTAGTGGCCAGTTAGGTTATGACCTGATTCCTTACATACACGTTTCTTAGTGTTAATGCATCTAATTACTTATATACATGTTTTCTTGTGCACCGGGCTTCACTTTTATATATTCTTGTTATTATACTACACACACTTTATACGTTGAGTACTTGCTGGGATGTTCTGACATCCCTGAGATTTGCCATCTCAGATTTAGAGACAGATCTGCAGGCTGAGCAGGATCAGAGCGGTTACCAGGACTTTGCTGAAGATCAGTAATCATAGGTTTATTTTTCCTTTACTTTTAGCTTTTAGCATGTGCGCCCTTATGGGACATTGAACTTTTGTATCTCTTTCGGATCTTATTTTATTCCGAATCTTTTGTTTTGGATCTTTAATTGCATCAATTATCTAGTGGACCCATTTTAGGATTTCTTGTGGTTTCGTTGCAGCATGATTATCAGTATTATTTCTTTTGGTATTGGATTTTATTTTTGACAGGTTAATCTAGATAGCCTTATGTGACTATGGTAGGACTTTTCCTTACCGTAGGTAGCACGGCTGGCCTTCGTCGCTTTCCGTATTCCACATTTTTGGGAAGCGGGGCGTGACATGTATCCAATAGAGGCACCCTGTTTGCTTGCCGTCTTTGGCAGAAGTTTCAGGAAGCCTTGGGTACTGGTTGAGCTTTAGCTCCGCTTTTCCATCCGCAGGACGATGGTTTGTGAGAGCGGGCTATACAGATTCTGGAGTATATGCTTGTGCGTGCCTACTAATTGTTGTTGGCAGTTGGGATCGTCACTTGCCATCGTTAGGGTTCTCCTTCGATAGCTGTTATCAGGAGACATTCCAATTGGCAACCTTTACGCCTTGTTTGGTAGGTGGTGTCGATCTCCATTCTATTTTTCTGACTCCGCGAGAGTAAGATTTTTGGACCCCAGCTAGTCGAGAGGCTTCGGAGATGATCCAGTTGATTCAGGTCAGGATGAGAGCAGCCCAGTGCAGACAGAGGTCTTATGCCGACCGTGGTGGTCTCAGACTTGAGTTCGCAGTGGGAGATCATGTATTCCTACAGATTTTCCGATGAATGACGTGTTGAGTTTTGGGAAGTTTATCCCAGAATTGTAGGTCCTTTTGAGATCCTCAAGCGAGTTAGTTCCGTTGCCTTTAATTTGGCACTTCCGCCCAGATTATTGAGTATTCACCCTGTATTCCTTGTGTCGATACTTCGCAAATGCCTTCATGACCTTTCTCACATGATTCAGCACCAGACCATTTAGCTTGGATGCGATCTTTTCGTTTACCGGCAGCCGATAGTGTTATTGGATCGGCAGGTTAAGAAACTTCGGTCAAAGGGTCTTGCCATTTATGGAGGGTTTTCTTGGGCGTAGCTGTATAGTGAGGTGATCATTTGGGAAGCTGCGAGCGAGATTTGGGAGTTTTGTACTCATCTCTTTGAAGGCACGCTTAGTGAAAATTTTTAATTCGGGGACGAATTTTTATAAGGGGGAGATTGTAATGCCTTAGAATTTCGATTAGTGTTAATTAGAAGATAATGCGGGTTTTTTTGGTAAAAAGTTTACCAATTCGGGTTCCTCACATTTTATAACATTTGATTAATAATTTATTATTATTTGTTATGGCATGCACACACTTGTGCATGTTTATATGAGGGTTTGTTCGTGCTAATCTAGATTAGTGACCATGACGACTTAACCCTAATCCTAATCCATTGCTTTGCCTTAACCTAAACATCTAGATATTTGTTGTGAGTGAGAGATATTTCCTTTGGATTTTTGTTTTGTGAGAGGTGGCATGGTGAGAATTGTGTGCATTTAATGCATGGTGCACTCACCTCACTCACCTTAACCTCACCTCTCTCTCTCTTTCTCTCTTTTCTCTCTCTCATTCTCTCTCACTTTATCTCTTATCATTTCTTTCTCATTCCCTCAACCCTCAACTGAACACTATCATTCCCTTCATAAATCTTCACCAATCCATCACTAAACTTCACAAAATCTCACAAAAATCATATCTTTAACCTTGTTTTGCCTCTTGGATGCCTTGGAGCTTGGAAAGCTAGGATGTTTGAGCTTGTGAGAGTAGGTAATGATTTCTTTCTGTAAATTAATTCTTTTTAGTGTTGCGTAGCTTATTCGTTTCAGTTTAGATCGCGTATTGTATCGTTTCATGCAAATATCGTTTTTAGTGTAGTTTTGGGTCTCGGATGATCTGCTATCAAACCAGATATTTGTTGGAAAAGTTCCCATCACAGTGACCTAGTGTAGTGACTTAGAACCTACCCTCAAAATACGAGCCCATTCCCTAATAGACTGGCCGCAGATTTATTGCTTCTGGCCGCAATTTGCGGCCAGAGTGGGGACTGAGGGGTTGAGTTTTGGTGTAGGGGTCTCTGGGGTTGTGTGTGGTCTCGTAGTACTTGCAACTTTTACAAATTTTTGGTATAGCAAAATCTGGGATCACTTGCTTATTTTCTTGTGTTTCGTTTCACGCGTTACGTTATCCGATACGGTTCGTGTCGTTGTGTAGCTGTTGCTCTGAGTTGGTTTCGTTGTGTCGCTATGCACGTTAGCCACAATACGAACACTTGAGAGTATGTTTTGAGTTGTCGCGTCGGTCAAACGTAGTTTGTACGTGTTTTGGGTCGATTGCTAATATATATTTGCTTTGTATTTTTATGTTTTAGGTTTGCAGGTGAGGACTTCGGACGCTGCAAAGAAGGAGAAACATGTGGTCGGCTTTACTTAGACAGGAGCGTTGGTGAGTAGATTTAATATCTATAGGGGAATCGCCCGCATGACGTTATGCGTCTGGACTAGAGATATTATGATATTAGTCGCATATTCTATTGCATATATAGAGTTTGCGCATACACCTCATTGCACAGTTACTTGTTGTGCTTGGACTTGTACCCTTTGGACACTACACTATTATTGACGGCTCATATTGCACGAGCACTGATTGTATGCCACACACCCCGTCAATAATTATCATGACACGCACAACACGCATACATATATGATATTGTTTGGTTAGGGACATTGAGACATTGATTCATATTCCATTGTGCATATGACCTATAACATACATGTATATCTACATGCTTACACATATGCCTTGACATGCTTACATGCTAGTTACCCATATATCTATACGGTATTGTACCATTAGTGATAGGTATATACACATATGAGACATAGCTACATGTACATCTTGCATACATACTTACACTTATACCTGAAGGGTATTACATCATTACTGATAGGTAGATACATATACTTTGCTATACCTACATGTTTACATATATATCTGGCTATAACTATATGTTCACCTTTATTTGATGTTATATGAACTTGGAGAAATTAGGAACTGCACGATATATATATTAACTTGTTGCAGTTAAATAGCGGCTTTTCCTTTATATGCTCACATTTAAATTTTATGTTGCATATATTATATTCATGGATTTTCGTATTGAGATATGGATTTTTCATGATGTTTTCTGGATTTGAGGACCGTGGTAGTTTCATAAAATTATGCATTATTTGAAAAATCCGGTTTCTCTTGATATGATATTTCAGGAGGCACCATGAGTTTTATTGGTTCTGATATATATACCCCATGCGAGGAGGCGTCGTGGGCCGTGTGCGGGTACATGGTGGGGCCCGGAGGTACCCGGGGCAAGAAAGGTATTTCGATGGACCACGCCGATGAGCCTGACAAGAGAACCATACCTGCCGGTGATAGTACGTATGACTTGGCGGTTATCGTGGTGATACCGACCGGAGTCATGTACGTATGGATACGTCGAAAGGCGAGAGTCGAAGCTGGGCACTCGGGTTTTCGAGATAGCGTATGATACGTACCTATCAGGAGACCAGTCGTGGTGACAGCACCTGATAGATCTCTATTTATGTGTCGATACTTGTCACATATTTTCATGATATTTTTACTCCTAAGTATATATAACAGTGGAATAGGACGCTGTTATATATGCATATATGTATATATTAGTGGTATGGGACGCTAATATATATGTATATATATCTAATTTATATACATCATCATAATGATTCATGCAAATATACTTATTCATTTCATGAGACTTGCTCGATATTGGATATAGGATATATGAGATTTACTTGATATTGGATACAGGATATATGAGATTTACTTGATAATTGGATACATGATATATGAGATTTTTTTGATATTGGACACTCAGGATATATGAGATTTACTTGATATTGGACACTCAGGATATATGAGACTTACATGATATGAGAGCCAATTTGGGGGCTATTTGAGGAAATTGGGATTTGGATTGTCTTGATGGACTTTGGTCCTGTCACGAGGTCAGGATTCGTGAGGATGACATATTTTATCCCATACTCCGCATTTATTGTATATGCATTCCTTCATGTATTAGTTGTACCTGCTAGAGTACCTTTCATGACTGTTGCATATACACATTGTCATATTATTGCTTCATGTATTAGTTGTACCTGCCAGAATACTTTCATGACTGTTGCATATACACATTGTCATATTATTGCTTTATGTATTAGTTGTACCCGTTAGAGTACCTTTCATGATTGTTGCATACATATTGCCAATTATTGCTATCCACTTGCATATGTTAGATTCGCGCTGTACGTGCATACTTGCGATTACCTGCATATGTTATTTAATATTCACAAGTTGGCAACTCACCCCCGTTGTGCCACAGTGTTTTGCAGGTTGTTCCTCAGAGTAGTCAGAGGCAAGGGTATTTTCTATCTATCGTATCATCTTTTGCTGCGGATACCGCTACGGCTGACTGTGTGCAGTTTTGCTATAGGTGGATTTTGTGGTTATCCGATATTGCTCATTGTATATCTTTGTACCTTGTACTCTCCATCTACCAGTTTCATGTGTGATTTAGAGACTTGATGTGATGACGATATTGTATATTATTTTGTGACTTGGAGGTCTTTTATGCTGTTTCTTTATATCGTCTTTTATTTCTTCGCTACGGCGTCGTATATCTGTTGTGGTGGTTGTTTTCCGCCTTTGGGCGTGTATTTGCTCCCGTTTGGGGATGCTTTTCTTATATTTTTATTGTACTCATTTTTGGGGCTGGTTTTTACAAAGGAGGTGCTGCCAAAATTTTAAAGGAAATAAAGTTGGATTTTAAAGAATTTGGTTTGAGATTTCAAAAGTTTTAAAATTGTTTTTATCACTTACTACTTTTGATGGTATAGATTGCTGGGTTTTCGGCTTATTTAAATTGCATTACGCCTGTAGACGTTGCGTAGTTTAAGGGCCGTCACGTGCTAATTTCGGGTCGTGACAAAACAACAATATGGAATGGATTTTTAAAAATTAGATAGCTAAAGCACACAAGTCATGAATCGAACTAGAGATCAGGGTAAATATCATATACAAAGAGTGTCTAACACTAAGAGAAAAAGAATTACAACCTTTGTAGACTACTCATTCTCTTCAATGGCTCCATGTAGAAGTCCTTGGGCTCCACTTGGCTCCGTTCGAAGCTTGGAACAATTCCGCTTGTAGCCTTCGATGTCCACGATGATCCACCCGGAGTTCTTTACACTCAAGCTCTTACTTCACTTAAACTAAGTAGAAATGAGGCAAACAACCTATACAAGTGTGTTAGACTAATATAGATTGATGAAGTGGGATTTTTCTCACTATTAAACATTTCTTTTTCTTTCTCTTTTACTCACTAGAAAAAGGTAGAGAGCTTGGAGGAAGAAGATGAACTAATGGCTAAACTTGAGATAAGAGAGAGAGTCACACTCACAATAATATAAGCCATGGAAAAATATCTTAGATATTTTATGAGGGAGTTAGTGGAGAGATTAAACAATGAACCATGGTTAATGAGATATTTTAAGAAGAGTGCAGAAACCATGATCTCATTATTCAATTTTCCATTTTCTCAAAATCAATAAATATTTAATATATTTTCATGTAAGTCTTGCATAGCCATGTCTAATGTATCATCCACCATGATACTTGCACACATGTATACACACACACACACAAATATGAATGTATATACATACATGCATAAATAAAGAAAGGAATTATAAATGAGCAATTAGTCATTATATTAAATCAACACTTGATTTAATAATCCAGTCATATTACATATAACCCGACTAATAGAAAATGCTAGATTAAAATACGGTATCATATACTAGTATTTAATCAAGCTCCCGCACATATCTTCATATGTTCCCCACTTCGTTTCGCCTGAGCTCGGAAACCCCTATGTGGGATTCTAAGACTCGTCAATACGCTAGCAGTAGGCAGTGATCATATCAGATACCCACAAACCGTCAATGGTACTAGCTGCACATAACGACTAGGCAGGTATTGAGCGAACAGAAGAACAACAAGCGAACTTGTTCAAACTCCCATAGAACCAACCAGCAACACTTACCATACAGTCCAGTCTCTTCGTCTGATATGTTGCATATTGAGTCTTGGGATTGTATCGTCGAGCCCTAATAACTCAATAAGTCATGCCGATGTATGGCCTATAACAGGTCGAGAAACTACTGATAACACTTATCAGTAAATCTCATCAGTCCTGGCCAGGGACTTGCAGTTATAGCCAATCGCACATAGTGCAACATCAACTCCCAATACCGGGAGAGACGAAACCCTTCCTATCGCTCATTACCTCCATGTGTCTCGGGACTGTACCCAAAAACCATCTGTTTGCACGACTCAGTAGAGCCGTGGTAGGGTGGAAATCAAAGCACAGTGGGAAACACACAAGACTCTATGACGATCTCGGGTTTACAGACTAATCTGTACAAGTGTCACCTGAGAACTGCTATTCGACGATAGATATAATACCATATAGGAGTTCTCGGCGAGTCCGTTCAGTGTACTCAGTCTCCAATTAGCACCCGTATACAATTTTTGATGTCAAACACTAATGGATATAGGATCATTCATCCAGCTTTTAAGGATAATTTTGATCCTCCATGCCTAAAATGCATTGATACGAGAAGAATGGAGCAAAAATGTTTTTTTTTCAAAATCTAAAAGACAAGCAATTAATTCTCTCAGTAATTTTTTGTTAGTCCTTTTTAGCTCTTTTTATTTATTTCTTTTATTCAAATTACTCGTTCATTTACAATATTAAAAACATGTTATACGGGGGTTTTCTAAAATCGATACTTTATATATTAAGTTCCAAATGTATCTTTAATTGGGTAAATAAATGAAGTCTATTATGGGATTAAATAGGAATTTCTCATTTATAATATTTTAAATTAGATTTTAAGTAACCATGTTCTTCTTAGTAGGTGTATAAAAGGGGGTAAAAGACAAACGCATAAAGAAACGGATGAAAGTAATAAAAAAATAAAGCGCAAAAGAAAAAAAAAGAAAGAGAGGGAGCACTGTTTTTTTTTTCCTTTTTATTTTTTGCAATTCAAGATAAAATACCATTTTTTGAAGTAGCTTTTTATTCGGTTCAGTGATGTTTTAGGATCGTCATTAACGGCGTTTAACAGCCTGCCTTTAAGATTAGAACATAATCTAATTGCAATCAGGATAATCAATCACATAATTAATCATGGAGTAGGTATCCGAAATTTTTTAAATGAAAAGGTTTAGCCCTTCATATGCTACAATTAACAAGGTTACATAAAAGAGCAATACTTTTCCCACCGGTAATTTGTCTACCAGAAAGTTTACCCAAGGGATAAAATTGTAGGAGCCAAAACATCTAGATAATAGTGTTAAACAGATGGGCCCAAGGTGTTTGACTTTTTTGTAAACTTTTTGGTAGACAAATTAAATTACGATAGGAAAAGTATTTTTGTATATAAAATGAGGTTTTAATGAGGCTGCGATCAACTGTTGATCACATACCCAACCTCTGACTCCGAGGTGGACCCTATCTAAGATTGCATCCGGATCAGATATGGAGCAAATATGAGCATTACCATATCCGTTGTATTATGATGTCGGTTCCAGACAAGGATATGGTTCAACTATAAAAGTTGTATTCCTATTATGCTATTATTTTGAAATATGTGGGTTTTATATACTTTTTTATTATATATGTTCGGAATCAATTACTTTTAATGACATGACTTGTTTTATCCATACCGGGAACATTCGCTTGACATTTACAGTTCGGGTGATGGCCATATATTTTAGCATCCGTTTAATTTCTTATAATTTTAGCCGTACCCGTTTTATCCATTGTTGTCTGTAGTGACATGCCCATTTGTCGTCCGATCGGCCCATTTGACATCTTTTCATATATGATTACCTCGGCAAATATTTCACTCAATCTTATAATTATACCTCTAAGATAATACTAGCAAAAGCCTCCACACAATGTGAGTATGAAGACCAAAGTCAAGAAAAATTATATTAATTTATAATTTAATTGTTATATATTTTGTTGGTTGTAATTTCTCATATTTATGAACTTCATATATATACCATACGAAGGATTAACTTGCAGATAATTCGGAATGTTTTTCAATATTTCCCTTGCGGAAATCTCGAAACTTTTACAAATCTAAAAAAGATTCATTTTGCTTTTTTCAGTATTTTACTTGTTATAGCACATAAGAATCATGTAATGTACAAAATTTCCCTTTTTTTTGTTTTTCTTTTTTCCAAATTTTCAATATTTTGCATGGTAGCACATGAATACAGAGAAAATTAAAAAATATCCAAATTTCTGTTTTTTCAGTTTTCCAATATTTTAGTTCCTACAACATAAGAAAATCATTATAATTTTTGTTTTTTTCGGTTGTTAAATATTTTCCATGAATAACACACGTCGCAAAATTGCAACATTTTGAAAATTATAATGTTATTTTGAAATTTAATTAATTCTCTAAAATAGATCGTATTTGGTTTTCACAAAATACTCTATGAACATCCGTATAGTTTGCAAATTAAACCGATATTTTAAATGATGAGAAAAATTATATGTTATTATTTTACAAATGCTGGGATTTTATCATGGTTGGGTGTTAGGGGTTAAGTTAATTGTAGAGAGAGAGAGTTAGAGAAAGAGAGAGAGCGCCATATATCTACATACCCCCGTACCCTCTCTCATCATCACTCATTCTCACCTACCCTTTTCTCTTCTCATTCATCCCAATAATTTCTCATCTCAAAATATCCCAAATCCAAAACCCTAACTCCTCGATGAAAAATTCCTAGCTTTCATCCACTAAAACCCATGGGTCCTACAAAATACTTCACCTAGATCCATTTAAACTTCAAGAGAAGCCATCGCTAACTCTAAGAGCTTCAAGTGGACATCCCTAGAGCTTGGATCACCCTCATCTCAAACCAAATAGATAAATATCCCATTTTTATTAAGTATTTATAAGTTTTGCCATGTTATCTTTGTGTTTCAAGCTAAAAAGTCATATTTTTGATAGATTTGTTCTTTAAAGTTTGAGTTTTTAAGTGAACCACCAGTGGTGGTGAATATCAGTATGATATACTTGATGACTATACCTTATTTTGAGAAGTTGAGAGTAAAAAATGGATTTTTAAGGTTCAAGAAATTTCAAGTTTTGTGAATTTTCGTATCAGCAGATTTTTTCTTCAGATGTCTGCCCTATAGAGCTGCAGACGTTTGTCGTGGATATGTCTGTACTGTGTTTGTGATAGACAGACGTCTTAATCTCAAGTATCCAGATGTCTGTCTTTCATTTTGAAAATCTTGTTTTAGCCTTCAGACGTCTGGGACCCCTTCTTCAGACGTTTGCTTTCTTTCTGTGCTTTTGAGAGCTTTTGGTCAGACGTCTGTTTTGTATAAGTTCAGACGTTTGTCTTTCAAGGTTGTTGACAGTTTTGAGTTTGAGTTTTTAAAACGGTTTCTAAACTTCGATTTGACCTTTTTGGGTTTAAACAACGACTCTGAGGGGTAGTTCTACGTAGTAAGCACATGTAGCGCACGTTAATATTTGGTTTTAACCTTAGACGTTTAGTTCGCTAATATAGTTTACGGTTTATATTTATACGATTTCGTTATTATTTTGATTGTAGATTCGGCCGTGGAGACTTCCGACTTGGAGAGAAAGGAAAAGAAGGTCGTTGACTTCGACTAAATCGAGCCATACTTAGTGAGCAGATGAGTATCTACAAGTGGAAAATTTGACGGATGACGTATAGCACCCCCGACAACCAGAAATTTATAAAATTTCATATCAATTTATAAACTCATGATTATATGTACCCATTAATAGAATTGTCATGCCTATATGCATACACTTGATAGAACAAAAGCACAATTACTGATGATTGACATGAGGTACAATCACAAACATGTATACTACATTACACATCATTAATATTGCCACGACACTTAGAACTGCCATGCTAATTGTAAATAAATGACTTCCATGCTAGTATAAACGTTTTCCATGATTTTGGTATACGAATCACATTGCGATATAAATTCGTATACAATAGTTGCTAACTGTTAAATAGATAAATGATGAATTGATGTTTTCAATGGATTTCGAGAAGCCACAAAACAATTTATAAAACTTATTTGTATTTGCAAAAGCGTTGTTTTCTCTTGATATGATGATTTAAGAGTCCACCATGAGTTTTTTTTTATGGATTTTATGTCGAGATTATCCGATTTCGAGGCAGAGGAGGATTACACCGATTTTAAATACATGGTGGACCCGGTGCGATACCGAGCGGCAAGAAACCCGTATAGAAAGGCGAGATGACCCTAGCGAGGATGAATACCGACCGGTGATAGTTTTGGACACGGCGGTTATTCGGAGGATACCTGTAACACCCTAGTTCGTTTATACCAGTTCTAGTTCAAGTATTTATTTATTTATGGTATTTTCCTGATTTACTGTATTTTGGGTGCGAATAGTGTATTTTGATATTTGTATTTGCATTTTACCCGACCCGCTTACTTGAAACCTACTTGATTCATATTTATGATTTATTCTGACCTGTTACATGGATTCGTGCATTTTCATTTTTACTACATACTAGTATTTTATCTGGTATCTGTATTTTTTAATATAACATTTAAAATCAAGTAAAATATTTTAAAAAATACATTGCATGGCCTGCATGATGCCCCTAGCCCCGTGGTAGCATCCGTGCATTTTGTTCTCGTCCCGTTCAGTGAAACAGACTTGTTTGGATGGCTGCGCGCATGTGCGTGCATCCGTTCTTGAGGGTATGCATTTTTCGCTATTCGGACATTCATTTTTTATTTTGGTCGACATGTATATTTTTCGTATTTTGAAACTGCATTTTAGACCCGACCCGGGCATGTTTTGGACTATATTTGTATTTACCAGAATATCAAATTTTGTTTATATAATATTAATTTTATAAATTGATACAAATTAAAATTTAGTTAACCAATAAAAGATTTTTTTTAAATTTAAATCTAAACTAATTTCCTAACAATCTAACAACCCCTTTCTCTCTCTCTCTCCTCTGCATATATATATATTTATATATATTTTATTTATTTAATTTTTTCTTTCCTTATTTAATACACAGCCTGTTCTTCTTACTTCTTCTTCTTCTTTCTTCTTTCTTTTTCTTGATCTTTTTTCTTGATTCCGCTGATCACCGCCGGAGCCGTGCTCGTCACTGACGATCCGAGTGATCTAGTGAACGTACCTGACTTGCGTGATCACCCTCGTGCGTTGTTTGGAACTGTTCCGTGTACCGCGCGCGCGTCGCGAGATTTCGCCGACGAAGGACGTTCCGTACACATCCGTTCTTATTCCGTCTAGGCAAGTTAATCTTGTTACATGCTATATAACTCATTATATACCTATTTAAATAAATATCATAGGTGTATTTTAAATCAAGTATCCCATGTTTTATATTACAGCCTTTCGACGTTCCGTTTACATTTGTATAGTGCATTTCAGATTTAGAGCATGCAAACCAATCTTAATTACATGTTACATTATTTTAGACGCATCTATTTTAACAAATGGAATACCTGTATTTAAAATCATGCACTCCATGTTTAGTTTTATAACTTTTCGATATTCCGTTTGCATCCATTCATATCATTTCAGATCTAGGTCATGAAAACTTATCTTATTACATACTATACTATCATATACTGTATCAAATTGAATAGTTACATTTCATATTGCTTAATTATATGTTCCGCACTTGTTAGTTTATTATTTTACGATTATGTGATAACCGTTTGCATCCATATCATTTAAAATATATATCGTCGTAATATTTCTTATTATTATCTTTAATTAGTTTATAATCTGCATTTTATAATATTATACATTTGAAAATATTATAGTTTACACATGAAACGTCGTTGAAAAGCGGATACGACAAATCTGAAATTTACTGTACACCTTACCTTATAAAATTCATTATAAATTATAGAAAAATCATTAGTATACGTTCTTTAGTTCGTTATGAAGCTAACTCAGAATAGTATAACTCTATGAAATATTTACTTGCAAAATAAATTGTTTAAATAACGTAAAATGTAAATGAAAATGTCTCTAAACTGCTGTCCAGGGAAATTCCAGCAGCAAACTTTCAACTTCGAATATTCGTAACTTTTTGTAGGGACAATCTGAGATGCTTATACTTATAAAAATGAAAACCTTATTAAATTATCTTTGTTTTGGTATAAGACACGTCCCTTTTGGAGAACGTTTGTTATTTTTAAGCTATTTTACAAATCAGGGTGACGCTGAATTTCTGAACAGGACTTTTTTGTGCATGGTTAATCAATACCACTTTTATAGTTATTAATCGGTTTGAATATGTTATCCATATTAATATTATTATATCAATATCTATTTAATAAATAATAGTGCTTGTGTTTTAATATTCAGCAAATTTTACCGATTTACAGTTTTATAGTATCCGTCTGTATCCGTACGGTTTATTACATATCTAGTTGCACGCCGAGACCATATTATTTCATGTTACTGTTGTATTAGTGCACCATGCTTAATAATTGTGCATCCTACATAGTCATGATGTAATCCCTGACAAAATATTTGTACATCCATGCTTTACCGTGCATCCGTACTTGCTACAGTTTTAGTATGAGTATCCGCTTGACACATGTGCACTACCTGTCATGACCTGATATACCACTGCTTGACTTGATACCTGATACACTACTACTTGACATGACTTGATACATGTACACTACCTGACATGACCTGATGTACCACAGCTTGACATGTTACATGATCTTGTTACTAATGCCGACAATCTTGACCTGTTGTCCCTACGGACATTTCCTGTTGTCTATTTAGACAAACCTGTAGTCGCTTGATCCTGTGTTGGCATTAGCTCCAGATTTATCAATACCTGACTTACACACATAACCTTGGGGGTATGGGAAAATCAAGAATGTATCCGAACGTGACTCAAAGGGCTATTACATCATTTTACCGTGGTCCCGTTGGGAATGAACGGGACATAGACTCACAGTCTATTATATCATTTTACCGTGGTCCCGTGGGGAATGAACGGGGTATAGACCGATGGGTTACGATGGGGATTACATTAATTGATTTCGAATAACTTTAGAATAGATAACCCTATAGCACAGTTTAGACTACTCACTGCACTTCACCTGTTTATATCTTGTTCACTGATCTATATTCATGTTACGGTTTACTTGCTACTGATGACTTGTTACTGTTCATATTTCATGCCTGCATATTTTATCACATCCTGCTTGCTTAGAATTATTGATATTTTGACGCACTGACGTCTGGGTTTTGCATGGCCCAAATCCTCTACCTTTGTCGCAGGCTGATTAAGAGTATTTCCGCCGTCAGGCCGAGCAGTGAGGATCCTGTTAGTATCCAGTTAGTTATTTCCTTACTTTCCAGATGTTATTGTATTGGATCTTTTAGCTTCCGCATTATTTTATTCTTGACTCGTTATTCTGGCTCATGGATATATATTAGATAGTTGTTCATTATCGTTCTTGATATCTCTACAGCCGTAATGTGACTATGGAGGGATTTTTCCTATCCACAGGTAGCATGGTTGGCTCTGTCACGTGCCTATCTTAGCGCACTCTGGGAAGTGGGGCGTGACGGTTTGTTTGGTATCAGAGACATAGGATTTAGGTTAATCGGGTTTGATTCTTTTGTAGTTGGGTATTGGACCCAATACACGAATCGGAAAATCCGTAATTAGGAACATGTCCTGCCACATTGTTATCGTGATTCTTGAATCATATCTTTCTCTTGATCCTTTTCCTTTACGATATGCAAACAACTTTGCATTTCGAGTTGAAATTCTTTTGGTTCCCTATTGTTTCTTCCGTCCTATTCCTTTGATTCTGATACTAGGATTTGAGCGACTTGAACGGAGTTATGTGATTGTAACTATGAACTGCAGTATGGTTACAATGCGGTACTCTATTTAAATAACTTGGAGTCCTGGTCTTGTTTCATTTCCTTGTTTCATGGTCGTTCTATTACCTTGGTTCTCTCCGTTTCATTGCTTACCAGTTTATATTTTGCAGATTTCTTGGTGACCGATACCGGCAGTTATGAAGTTGTCTTGGAAATTGATGGTCTCACTTTCCACGCTCACATTGATTGTAGGGCAAAGAAAGTGATTTTCCAGATTTCCGGACATCCGGAGTTTGTTTTGCTGGAGGTAGCAGTTCTGTCGGGCTAGTCGAGTTTAGGGCTAGGCCGACAAGCAATGTTCTTTCGTCAATGGAAGTTGATAAGGAGGAAGCGCCAGCTATAGTTTGAGAGTTCATGGACGTGTTTGAGGACATCTCGGGTTTACCACCAAAACGAGATGTGGAGTTCGCGATTGATCTTGTTCCTGGTGCAGCGCCAATCTCAAAAGTGTACTATCCGATGGCATCAGTGGAGTTGGAAGAAATCAAGAAGCAGGTTACTGAATTACTTGAGAAGGGCTGGATTCGCAGCAGCAATTCACCTTGGGGAGCTCCAGTTCTTCTAGTCAAGAAGAAAGATGGCACAAGGAGGATGTGCATCGATTGTCGAGAATTAAACCGGGTGACTATTAAGAACAAGTACCCGATCCCTCACATTGGAGAATTATTTGAGCAGCTTAGTGGCGCAAGGGTATTCTCGAAGCTGGATTTGCGGTTCGGATATCATCAGGTCCAAGTTAAATCAGAAGATATTTGCAAGACTGCGTTCCGAATTCGGTATGGGCATTATAAGTATTTAGTGATGTCATTCGGAGTCACGAATGCACCGGCGATATTTATGGACTTGATGAACCGAATCTTTTCACCGTTCTTGAACCAGTTTATAGTGGTGTTCATCGATGATATTCTGGTCTACTCAAGGAGCATCGAAGAGCATGCGGAAAACTTAAAGATCGCACTGCAGACATTGAGGCAAGAAAGATTATATGCAAAGATGAGCAAGTGCAAATTTTGGCTTGAAGAAGTGAAGTTTTTGGGGCACGTCGTATCCGAAGATGGAATCACCGTTGATCCCGAGAAGATTGCAGCAGTTCAAAAATTGGCTGATTCCGAAAAACGTAGCAGAGATCAGAAGTTTTCTTGGACTTGCCGGCTATAACAGAAGGTTCTTGGAGAATTTTGCTCGTTTGGCTGAGCCTTTGACCAAGCTTACGCGCAAGGAAGTACCATTTGTGTGGATGGATAAGTGTGCGTCAGCTTTTGAGGCGTTGAAGCAGAGATTAATAACCGCTCCTATTTTGACCGTACCAGATAGTTCCGGAGGATTGGTGATTCACAACGACGCATCTGGGAAAGGATTGGGATGTGTTTTGATGCAGCATGCGAAGGTTATAGCCTACGCATCGAGACAGTTGAAGACCCATGAGAAGAATTACCCAACTCATGATTTGGAGCTATCAGCTGTGATTTTCGCTTTGAAGATTTGGAGACACTACTTACTGGGCAAAAAGGGTCGAAGTATTCACCGATCACAAAAGTCTAAAGTATGTGTTCACGCAGAAAGAGCTTAATATGAGGCAGCGTAGATGGTTGGAGCTGATGGCTGACTACGATCTTGATCTTAAGTACCATCCGGGGAAAGTTAATGTTATGCCGGATGCACTTAGTCGGTTGCCCGCAATTCGGATATTGACTGCACAGAAGGAGCTTATCGAAGACTTTCGGAGATTCGAGTTGGAGATAGTGCTACCGCATTCTTCGGGACAGTTGATGCAGCTGCAAGTACAGTCGTCGTTGATCGAGAATATTAAAGCAGCGCAGTTACAGGACCCTAGATTGCAAATGTTTCGAGAACAGGTTGAAACTGGACCTTGAACACTTGTTGATCCATGAAGATAGTTCGTTGCGATATGGTAGCCGTTTGTGTGTGCCAAAGGGAGATATTCACGAAAAAGTTATGAAGGAGGCACACAGTTCCAGATATTCTGTATATCCAGGAGGCATGAAGATGTACCGTGATCTACGACAGCATTTCTGGTGGGAAGGCATGAAAAGGGAGATTGCTTGCTTTGTAGCAAAGTGCTTGGTGTGTCAGCAAGTTAAGGCTGAACATCAAAGGGTTGCTGGTTTATTGCAACCACTTCCGATTCCTCAATAGAAATAGGAACATATAACCATGGATTTCCTGACAGCTTTACCGTGGAGTCCAAAGGGCAACAATGTAGTTTGGGTGATTGTTGATCGATTGACCAAGGCAGCTCACTTCATACCGTTTCGAGTTGGTCAGTCATCGGAAGCGTTAGCAGAACGGTACATGCAGGAGATTGTGAGATTGCATGGAGTACCTGTGAGCATCGTGTCCGACCGTGACACCCGATTCTTATCATACTTCTGGAGGAGCTTACAGGAAAGTTTGGGGACTCGATTGAAGTTTAACACAGCTTATCATCCTTAAACAGATGGCCAGTCGGAGAGAACGATCCAAACTCTTGAAGACATGTTGAGAGCTTGCATGTTAGACTTCAAGGGTTCATGGGAGGATCATCTACACTTGGTGAAGTTTTTGTACAACAACAGCTTTCAGGCGACTATTCAGATGGCTCCATTCGAGGTATTGTATGGTCGCAAGTGTCGCTCACATGTTTGTTGGGACGATGTTGGAGAACGAAGATTGTTGGGACTGGATTTGATCGTGCAAACCGTAGAGAAAGTTAATACTATCCGGAATCACATGAAGGCAGCATAAGATCGGCAGAAGAGTTGGGCCGACACATCGAGAAGACCTCTAGAATTCGCTGTTGGTGATTTGGTATTCTTGAAGATATCACCGACTCGAGGAGTGATTCGTTTTGGGAGTCGAGGCAAGCTTAGTTCTCGATTCGTGGGGCCTTTCGAGATTTTGGAGCGTATTGGAGAAGTGGCTTATCGATTGGCGTTACCATAATCTTTGGCGAATGTTCATGACGTGTTTCATGTATCTCAACTCTGTAAGTATGTTCGAAATGAAGCATACGTGCTAGATCATTCGGAGCTGACTGTAAGAGAGTATTTTACCTTTGAGGAACGTCCGATGTCGATTGTTGATCGAAGAGAAAAGGTCCTTAATAACAAGGTTATCCCTCTCGTACTTGTTTCTTGGGGAAATCGTTCGCATGGAGAATCGACTTGGAAACGAGAAAAAGAAATTCGACAGAACTTTCGACACCTATTCCTGTAGATTCGTGTTGTTTACCTTTTCTTGTTTTGGGAATTTCGAGAACGAAATTCTTTTTGTAGTTGGGTATAATGTAACACCCTAGTTCATTTATACCAGTTCTAGTTCAAGTATTTCTTTATTTATGGTATTTTCCTGATTTACTGTGTTTTGGGTGCGAATAGTGTATTTTGACATTTGTATTTGCATTTTACCCGACCCGCTTGCTTGAAACCTATCTTGATTCATATTTATGATTTATCCTGACCTGTTATATGGATTCGTGCATTTTCATTTTTACTGCATACTGGCATCTTATCTGGTATCTGCATTTTTTAATATAACATTTAAAGTCAAGTGAAATATTTTAAAAAATACATTGCATGGCCTGCATGATACCCCTAGCCCCGTGGTAGCATCCGCGCATCTTGTTCTCGTCCCGTTCAGTGAAACGGACTTGTTTGGATGGCTACGCGCACGTGCGTGCATCCGTTCTTGGGGGTATGCATTTTTCGTTATCCGGACATTCATTTTTTATTTTGGTTGATATGTATATTTTTCGTATTTTAAAACTGAATTTTAGACCCGACCCGGGCATGTTTTGGACTATATTTGTATTTACCAGAATATCAAATTTTATTTATATAATATTAATTTTATAAATTGATACAAATTAAAATTTAGTTAACCAATAAAAGATTTTTTTAAAATTTAAATCTAAACTAATTTCCTAACAAACTAACAACCCCTTTCTCTCCCTCTCTCTCCTCTGCATATATATATATATTTATATATATTTTATTTATTTAATTTTTTCTTTCCTTATTTAATACACAGACTGTTCTTCTTACTTCTTCTTCTTCTTTCTTCTTTCTTTTTCTTGATCTTGTTTCATGATTCCGGTGATCACCGCCGGAGCCGTGCTCGTCGCTGACGATCCGAGTGATCCAGTGAACGTACCTGACTTGCGTGATCACTCTCGTGGGTTGTTTGGAACTGTTCCGTGTACCGTGCGCGCATCGCGATATTTCGCCGACGAAGGACGTTCCGTACACATCCGTTCTTATTCCGTCTAGGCAAGTTAATCTTGCTACATACTATATAACTCATTATATACCTATTTAAATAAATATCATAACTGTATTTTAAATCAAGCATCCCATGTTTCATATTACAGCCTTTCGACGTTCCGTTTACATTTGTATAGTGCATTTCAGATTTAGGGCATACAAACCAATTTTAATTACATGCTACATTACTTTAGACGCATCTATTTTAACAAATGGAATACCTGTATTTAAAATCATGCACCCCATATTTAGTTTTATTACTTTTTGATGTTCCGTTTGCATCCATTCATATCATTTCAGATCTAGGTCATGAAAACTTATGTTATTACATACTATAATATCATATACTGCATCAAATTGAATAGTTATATTTCATATTGCTTAATTATATGTTCTGCACTTGTTAGTTTATTATTTTACGATTATATGATACCCGTTTCCATCCATATCATTTAAAATATATATCGTCGTAATATTTCTTATTATTATCTTTAATTAGTTTATAATCTGCATTTTATAATATTATACATTTGAAAATATTATAGTTTACACATGAAACGTCGTTGAAAAGCGGATACGACAAATCTGAAATTTACTGTACACCTTACCTTATAAAATTCATTATAAATCATAGAAAAATCATCAGTATACGTTCTTTAGTTCGTTACAAAGATAACTCAGAATACTATAACTCTATAAAATATTTACTTGCAAAATAAATTGTTTAAATAACGTAAAATGCAAATGAAAATGTCTCTAAACTGCAGTCCAGGAAAATTCCAGCAGTAAACTTTCAATTTCGAATGTTCATAACTTTTTGTAGGGACAACCTGAGATGCTTATACTTATAAAAATGAAAACCGTATTGAATTATCTTTGTTTTGGTATAAGACACGTCCCTTTTGGAGAACGTTTGTTATTTTTAAGCTATTTTACAAATCAGGGTGACGCTGAATTTCTGAATAGGACTTTCTTGTGCATGGTTAATCAATACCACTTTTATAGTTATTAATCGGTTTGAATATGATATCCATGCTAATATTATTATATCAATATCTATTTAATAAATAATAGTGCTTGTGTTTTAATATTCAGCAAATTTTACCGATTTACAGTTTTATAGTATCCGTTTTATTACATATCTAGTTGCACGCCGAGACCATATTATTTCATGTTACTGTTGTATTAGTGCACCATGCTTGATAATTGTGCATCCTACATAGTCATGATGTAACCCTTGACAAAATATTTGTGCATCCATACTTTACCGTGCATCCGTACTTGCTACAGTTTTCGTATGAGTATCCGCTTGACACATGTGCACTACCTGTCATGACCTGATATACCACTGCTTGACTTGATACCTGATACACCACTACTTGACATGACTTGATACATGTACACTACCTGATATTACCTGATGTACCACAGCTTAACATGTTACCTGATCTTGTTACTAATGCCGACAATCTTGACCTGTTGTCCCTACGGATATTTCCTGTTGTCTATTTAGACAAATCTGTAGCTGCTTGATTCTGTGTTGGTATTAGCTCCAGATTTATCAATACCTGACTTACACACATAACCTTGGGGGTATGGGGAAATCAAGAATGTATCCGAACGTGACTCAAAGGGCTATTACATCATTTTACCGTGGTCCCGTGGGGAATGAACGGGGCATAGACCGATGGGTTACGATGAGAATTACATTAATTGATTTCGAATAACTTTAGAGCAGATAACCCTATAGCACAGTTTAGACTACTCACTGCACTTTACCTATTTATATCCTGTTCACTGATCTATATTCATGTTACGGTTTACTTGCTACTGATGACTTGTTATTGTTCATACTTCATGCCTGCATATTTCATCACATCCTGCTTGCTTAGAATTATTGATATTTTGACGCACTGACGTCTGGGTTTTGCATGGCCCAGATCCTCTACCTTTGTCGCAGGCTGATCAAGAGTATTTCCGCCGTCAGGCCGAGCAGTGAGGATCCTGTTAGTATCGAGTTAGGTGTTTCCTTACTTTCCAGATGTTATTGTATTGGATGTTTTAGCTTCCGCATTATTTTATTCTTGACTCGTTATTCTGGCTCATGGACATGTATTAGATAGTTGTTCATTATCGTTCTTGATATCTCTACAGCCGTAATGTGACTATGGAGGAATTTTTCCTATCCACAGGTAGCATGGTTGGCTCTGTCACGTGCCTATCTTAGCGCACTCTGGGAAGCGGGGCGTGACAATACCGATCGGTGCGAGAAAGAAAGAGATAGGGCTGATCCAAGGGACGGTGCCTAAGAAAACACATGGGTTTTACGTGTCGATGATTGGCACAGTTTTATGATGATCTAGTTGATATTGTGTTTCCATTTGCGCAATCCGATTATGACGCGCTTTATATATATATATATATAATGCATATGATGTATGTTTACCGCCGAAAGAACGGACCGAGACGTTGGGATTTCTTGTCTGAATTTGGGGGTAGATACTATTTGGAAATATTCACCCACCTCTCCGAAGATACCAAGTTGATTTATGGCACCGTATATCGGAAGTTTGGAAAGATGCGACCGTTGTAGCAGACTTTATCAGATTCCCCCTCATTTGTGAGGTTTTTTTTAATTGTAGGAACGCTCTTCCCTGCAGGCGCAAGCCACTGCAGTTAATTAAGTTATCGCGTTTCTCTTTCTCCGGTAGTTCATTTCATGTCGTGTGTAATTTTATTTTTTAAGGTTGCCCGTGGATTGTATACGGAGACTAGTTTATGTTGTCGCCCGTAGGGCACGGTTTTAGTCCAAATCCGTAGATTTTAGATTTGGGTTTGGGTTTTGAGCTTAGATTATATAATACTTTAGTTCAAAAATGTTTTGTTTTATTTAAGGACCGTTAATCTAGTTTGAGATTAAAATCAACTTAAATATATGAGTATTTAGGCTCAATTTATTTTTAACCAAGGATATATTAGTGTTCTCCGCCGAAAGACACGACTGGGATGTTGGGACGTCAGGCTTGAAATTCGAGGGCAGATGCTAATTGGTGCTATCCGTCCACCTCTCCGAAGATACCAAGTTCATTTATGACATCATGTATCGAAGGTTTAAACGAATGCGACCGATGTAGCAGAATTCGTCAGATTCCTCCTCGTTGAGGGGTTTTTGATTGTGGGGACGCTCTTCCCTGCGGCGCAAACCCCTACAGTTAATTACACTACCGCATCGCGGTAACCACATTCTTCTTCTCCAGATGGTCACTTCGTGTCGTGTGTGTTTGTTTTGTTTTTTGGTTGCCCATGGATTGTATATGGAGACTAATTTATGTTGTCGCCCGTAGGGCGTGGATTAGTCCAAATCCGTATTTTCTTAGATTTGGTTTTTGGTTTGGGTTTAAGGATACGTTAGTCTCATTTGAGACTAAGATCAACTTAAACGTTTGTTAAGGATACGTTAGTCTAATTTTAGACTAAGATCAACTTAACAATTTGTTAAGGATACTTTAGTCTAATTTTAGACTAAGATCCACTTAACAGGATCATTTAGATCCAACAAAAGAGCATTTGAACTCTATTGTTTTAGTTTAGAGATTTTGCGGTCGATTAGTTTAGGGACATTACGGTCCAAAGTTAAGGACATCATAGTCCATGGGTTTAAGGACCCCACAGTCCGAGGTTAAGGACATCATAGTCCATCGGCTTAAGGACCCCACAGTCTGTGGAATGTCTGGTTGTCGGGACCCGTCACCTCTCTGAAGACCTTGAAAGATTACAACGACAAATATCAGAGGAGTGAAGAGATGTACCCTTGAACCATATTGGTTGGGAGATCTGTAGTTGGATTGATTTAAGGATCGTTAATCTCGTTTGAGATTAAGATCAACTTAAATGTTTGTTAAGAATACGTTAGTTTAATTTTAGACTAAGATCTACTTAACATGATCATTTAGATCCAACAAAAGAGCATTTGAGCTCTGTTGTTTAATTTAGGGACATTGCGGTCCATTAGTTTAGGGACATTACGGTCCAAGGTTAAGGACATCATAGTCTATGGGTTTAAGGACCCCACAGTCCAAGGTTAAGGACATCATAGTCCATGGGCTTAAGGACCCCACAGTTCAAGGTTAAGGACATCATAGTCCATGGGCTTAAGGACCCCACAGTCCGTGGAATGTCTGGTTGTCGGGACCCGTCACCTCTCTGAAGACGTTGAAGGATTACAACGACAAATATCAGAGGAGTGAAGAGATGTACCCTTGAAGCAATATTGGTTGGGGGATCTGTAGTTGGATTGATTTAAGGATTGTTAATCTCGTTTGAAATTAAGATCAACTTAAATGTTTGTTAAGGATACGTTAGTCTAATTTTAGACTAAGATCTACTTAACAGGATCATTTAGATCCAACAAAAGAGCATTTGGGCTCTGTTGTTTAGTTTAGGGACATTGCGGTCCAAGGTTAAGGACATCATAGTCCATGGGTTTAAGGACCCCATAGTCCGAGGTTAAGGACATCATAGTCCATGGGCTTAAGGACCCCACAGTCCAAGGTTAAGGACATCATAGTCCATGGGCTTATGGAACCCACAGTCCGTGGAATGTCTGGTTGTCGGGACCCGTCACCTCTCTGAAAACGTTGAAGGATTACAACGACAAATATCAGAGGAGTGAAGAGATGTACCCTTGAAGCAATATTGGTTGGGGGATCTATAGTTGGATTGATTTAAGGATCGTTAATCTCGTTTGAGATTAAGATCAATTTAAATATTTGTTAAGAATATGTTAGTCTAATTTTAGACTAAGATCTACTTAACAGGATCATTTAGATCCAACAAAAGAGCATTTGGGCTCTGTTGTTTAGTTTAGGGACATTGCGGTCCAAGTTCAGATGCCAACATGGGTTTGGAAATGTACCAGATAGTTATTGGTCATTGGGACTGTTCAGACCATAATATTGCATTTTCCATTCCCTTATTCTTATCCTTTTTTATAAATAAATAGGTACTCTTGACGCACGTTTGTTGCATATTACAGGATACAGGTTTCTGGAGAAAATACAGTGAAAAAGACACAAAACAACAGAAAAAGGGACTTTTGACCAACAATTAGACGGATCCTAGTCAGGCCTAGACGAAGAACAGTGCAAGATCCAAAATGTCAAAGTGAACGGTCAAAAGATACGAACAAGTTTTCACTGAAGATCTGGAGAAGACCTAGAAGCCAAACAGAGAAAAGTTATGAAGAACTAAGAAGCCCTAACAACCAAGATGCGGCCCAGAAAAGATGGCGGCCCAAGACCACCAAAGGGCCGCGGATCCGCGGCCCAAGCCAACATTTGCCGCGGATCCGCGGCCATTCAGAGCCCGTGTCGGTGGATTTTCCTCGTGTCGGTGCGTCGGTGCGGGGGTTTGGATTTTCAGTGGGCAAATCTGTATTTTCACATGTGCGAGAGTCTGTAACCCTAGGTTTTCTGTTTTCCTATATATTGTACTCCCAGATCTGTAAAATGCATGCCTCTTTTCAATCAATAAATTTCAGAATTTCTGGGAGATAAATTCAGATCTGTTCTTCTTGTTTGGAGGGAGCCGTCAACTTAGGAAGGTATTTTATTTCTGTTTCTTTTAATTAAAATGTTTTCTCATCCCCTAATGAGCGAGTAATCTCCTCGCTTGTTAGGGTTAGCCTTAGGGAAAGAGTTGAGAGATGAGATCTCTCACCCCTTTCAATGCCACCTTCACCTAATGAATTAGAACTCCATGCATACGCGCACAACCGCTCCCTGCGGCATCCTACCCCTCGAGGTAACGATGAACCGCAGTATAAAGGGCCGGTTGCGTGCGTTTTCCATGGGGGTTAGGGTAATTATCAACAAAGGAAGGATACAAATCTAGAGGAAGAAACGTCTTCCCAAAAGATTTGGATCCACTTTATTAATAATTACCTTAACATCTAATAGATCTAAAAAAGAAGGCATTGAAAGCGGTGAGGAAAAACGTTAATCTCCAAAACTTCCCCTAAGCCTAACCCTAGCAAGACTCTTAATTAGATTAATTAGATCAGTTTTTATAGATTTTTATAAACCAACCAAAACGACATTTTGAATCAACTCGTTAAAACACATAAAAGAAATTTACCCGTCTCTGTGGATCGACCCGTACTCACCGGCTAGCTGCGAAGCGACGCCGTTTCTGATTGCGGTAAACTTAAATTTTTGGACACTAATCAAATGGCGCTCTTGCCGGGGACGGCGTAATATTTCTTTTTGTGAATTTTCGGGTTGATATAAATTTTAAAAATTATAAAAATATGAAAATATAAAAAAAAATACAAAAATTATCAACTTTGATCTGTTTGAAGGGTGTATCTTTTGAATCTTGCAGGAACAGCGAAGAATTGAGGATCTGGAAATTTACAGAGGGAAAAACAAAAATTGGTACATAAGAACAGAGAGGAACTATCAGTACAGAGCAGCACAAATTTTTCCAGAGCATGATCCCTTCAGAAGGCCGCGTTTCCGCCGCAAAAGAGGGCCCCACACCGCGGAACCGCCGCGGGTCTGCCACATCAGCACATCAAAAGTGCAGGGTTTGCTTCCTCCTTCTTCCCTCTGTCAACTCCATATCTCTGTTTGTAAAAAATTTTCTGCAGGGTTCTTTGCGCTAAAAAAAAATCTTCTACCCCCTTCTAAATAACAGATTTGCTGCAGGTTTCTTTGCGCCGCGCTAAAAATTGATTGCAAGTGAAATTTTATTGTTTTGCATAATTTAACCGGACTCTAAGGGGCTAATTGACCAAACTCAGATTGGGTGGGGATTTCATCACCCTTCCCAGGACCCCAGAAAACACCTAAAGCATTTTGCATCGACCACAATTAATTAAAAAAGATTAGACTCAGACCTAAGGACATCGAGCTCAATAGGAAAAGGACTAGTATAGGCATCGGCCGTTTATCCTAACCGACTTTGCGGTGTCTAGGCTAGTGGTTATTAATTAGGCCCACTGTAGTGGTGGTTCCTTCCCACTTACCTGGCCGTATTTGTTCGTGAAAAGAGGCGGTTTGAGGTCCTATTTCTAGCCCTAGTTAGGAACTGTCTAGCAGACCTAGGTGACCCTAGATCTAGGCCTGATTGTGCTTGTGTGGTTGATACATTTGTGTCACGAGTCCCATTTCAAAAACCTCTTTGCAAAACTCACACAAAAATAAAAAAAAATATAAATCTTTTCAAAAACTTGCAACTTGCCGCTAAAAAAACTTGCAACTCACTTCAACTCACTTCTTCTCATTGACGTTATCTTACCCCCACATTCTGTTTTTTCCTTTTTTTTCTGACTACACTACTCCTTTAGTGTATGTCACTTTGGACTAGGGATACTAACGTCCGATTAGTCCGTGTTTCGTTTGTACCGACCGACGAACCCTTCGACGAACCCTTCGTCGACATTCCGTCCATTTCCTTACCTCCACCTTCAAATTCTTTCACCGAAGGTATGTCGGGATTCAACCCCAACGATACCCTATCGACGGAAATGATTCCACCTCCATTAGGTGCGAATAACCCGAATCTTCCGCCTGTTGTAGCGCCCGCACGAGTTGCGCTCCAGGATCTCTTCTACCCCGTCCGCACTTCTTTACCCACATGTCTTTCACCCCCACCGGCGAATGGGGATAATTTTGAAATAAAACCACATTTCATCAATATGCTGCCAAAATTTCATGGTTTGGAATCGGAAGATGCATATATTTTTATCAATAAATTCCAAAACGTTTGTGCCATGATGAAAACTACCCAATTAAGTGATGACGCTATAAGGCTAAGGGTCATTCCTTTTACCTTATGTGACCTAGCCGAGAAGTGGCTATACAGCACCGCATCACATTCTATTAGAAATTGAGACGAGTTTGTAAGAGCTTTTCTGAAAAAGTTCTATCCTCATCACAAAACTGCTAGAATCCGAAATGAGATTATACAATTTTCACAGCTTCCTTCCGAACCATTTTGGAAGTGCTTCGAGAGATTTAAAGACCTACTCGTTCAATGCCCTCATCATGGGATTTAAAGTTGGCAACTTTGCCAAACATTATACGAGAGATTGAACTCGGCAACGAAGCAGTTGCTAGAAACTATATGTCAAGGTCATTTTCTTTCCAAGTCTAGCGACGAAGCGTGGCAGTTTCTTGAGGACCTTAGTGAGCAAACAATTCAGTGGGAGAGTACCAAGACCACATCATCTTCTTCTGTTGGTCAATCTAGGGCAGGCATACATCAAGTAGATATGTCGATTGCTATGAAGGCCGAGATGGCCTCACTTATGAAAAAGCTAGAAGCCATTGAGACCAAAATCTCATCGTCTTCTCCTGCCCCTACTCTACCCACACGAACTGTTTGTGCTTGTTGTGCAAATCCATCGCATCTAACTGAAGAGTGTCCTTATAATGCACCTATTCAAGGACAGGATCAAGTCAATGCTGCATTTCAGCAACGACAAAGAAATGATCCGTACTCTTCGACATACAATCCGGGGTGGAGGAGTCACCCGAATTTCGCTTGGAACCAAAATCAACAAGTCCAAGGGAACAATAATTTTCAAAGACCTCCTCCACAACAACAACAAGCACCCTTACAAACTCAAAACCAGCAACCTTTCCAACAACAACCTTATACAAATCAAACGAACAATTTAGTTCAACCAAATGATGATAAGGTTAGCTCGCTCGAGAAAAGTCTAGATGCTTTTCTCAAGCAATCTACAGAATCAGCAGCAAGATTTGAAAGTTATGTTCAATCTTTAATGCATAACAATGCCTCACACGATCAAAGTATCAAATCTATTGAGGCACAAATTGCACAATTAACTGCTGCATTGAGCGAGAGAGAAAAGGGAAAGCTTCCATCTCAACCATTGCCAAATCCCGGTCACACACAAAACGCATATCACAATCACAATGTAAATGCGGTGACCACGTTGAGATCTGGAAGAGAGTTGCAAAATAATGTGGGAACTCATGATGACATCCCCGCCGGTGGTTCTTCTTCTTCTTTTTCTTCGTCTTCTCCATCGTCACCTTCCCCTTCTTCATTTTCTTCACCTTCTTCTTCACATTTTTCTTTAGAGCCTATTCTCCATCCTTCACACGGCTCTAATTCTTCTGACTCGAACGGACCCATTTCTCACAACACGAACACATCCACACTGGGATCCGTTCCTACTTCACATTCTACTCCACAGACTTTTGACTCAACAAATTTTCAGAATGCTCCATTCCCAAACAGGTTGAGTCCTAATAAACCAAATGCACAAGTGGAGAAGATTGTGGAGATATTTAAGCAGGTTAGCATAAATATACCTCTCTTGGATGCTATCCAACAAGTCCCTTCATACGCGAAAATCTTAAAGGGCTTATGTACCTCGAAGAGAAAGGCATCTCAAGTACCCAAGAAAGTGCTAGTGGCTAGTGCAGTGAGCAATGCTATTAACCACCATCAAACCTTACCCCAAAAACGAAAGGACCCCGGCTGCTCTACGATTTCAATCACAATAGGGGATAAGAAAATTAATCGAGCACTTTTAGATCTTGGGTCTAGTGTTAACCTGATTCTCTACTCCGTGTACGAACAATTAGGGGTTGGAGAGTTGAAACCCACTCGTTGCACTCTCCAAATGGCTGATCGATCAATCACCCATCCAAGGGGTCAACTAGAGGATGTGTTGATCAAAGTTGGGGAGTTCATATTCCCCGTTGATTTTATCGTTATGGATACACAACCTGTCGCTAATCCAAGAAACCAAATTTCGGTGATCCTTGGTCGACCATTTTTGGCCACTTCCAATGCTGTAATAAACTGTCGCAATGGCTCCATGACTCTATCCTTTGGGAAGATGTCTAGTGAGTTCAATATCTATAAGATGGGAAGTCTGCCCCCTATACCAAAAACTAGTACACGAGAAGTTTGCTCTATTCACGAAATCACGCAGGAGGACTGCGAGCTTGAAAGATTCTTGTTTAATGAAAACAGTTTTGACGCCACTAGTGCGTCCCTCCTTGAGCCTACCACCGTTGACACAACCGATGTTGATTATGAATATTTTACTTTTTCAGATGATGACGACTCACAGCCCGAATATGAGTCGTTTGAATTTTTGGATGAGTCAGTCGAGCCATCCGAATCGGTTGTTTGCAGTGATTTCGAACCTGTGTTGGAGTCCTTTGAGTTCGAGGTAGATTCCGCAATGATTCTTTCGCCTCTGAAACTCGAACTCACGCCCTTGCCGTCTCACCTTAGATATGCTTACATAGGTGAGAATGAGACCTTTCCCATTATCATATCGGCCTCTCTAGCCCTCGAGTAAGAGAACGCCCTCTTAATGGTCTTACAAGATAGGCGGCAAGTTTTCGATTGGACTATGGCGGACATCGAGGAGATAAGTTCCCTCATAATTGAATATCATACAAAATTGATGGATGATGCCAAGTCACTAGAGGACACACAGGAACATCTTGGGGGTATTGTGGTGAGTCAACCTCCTCCTTTAGAAGTTGAAATACCCCCATTTCTTTTAATAAGCTACGAGAATGCCAACACTCCACTGATTGCTGATCATTTACATTCTCGTGTTGATGCATCACCACCTCATGTATATTCGTTTCCACACCTTCCATACCACCACTTCTATCTTTCCCAATTCTTTTTGGACCGCCACAACTTATTCTTCCACCAACCAATACTCTTTACTGATAAATTTTTCAAATGGTTGGTGTTGACGTTTGGTCGATGCAAAGTTTGGCAGTAATGTCTAACATAGTTTAAATGAAGTTTGGGGGAGGGCCTTTTTGTATATATTTTTGTTTTTCTTAACAATAAAAAACTATAAATAAATAAACAGGGGAGTGCCGGTAGTTTGACCCTCTTGGTTTAGCATGACAGTGAGGACACTGTCAAGTTCAAGTTTGGGGGTATGCTCGGTACGTCTTCTTCCTTCGCATTCATTTGTACATATTTTTGCATTTGCATATTTATTCGAAAACCCATAAAAATTGAAAATTTTCAAAAATTATAAAAATTAATGTATTCAATTTGGTTAATTGACTTGAGTTTGGTAAATAGGTCAACTGGCTAGGAAAAACTAGATCTTAGACTTAGTGAATTAAAAACCCTAAAAATAACATTCCTTAAAGTTTAACGGTAGAAAGTATATGTCTTGTAGTTTATTTAGAAATAGGCAAATTTTGGGTTCACTTCTTGGGCTAAGTCTAAACAAGGGAAGAGTATTGATCTTCTTATTAGAGTATAAGTTTGAAAAATAGTTCCTAGCTTAAGCCTAGATTCTAAAAATGTATACCCTACAATTTGCACACTCACGCACCTTGAAACTTGGAATAGTAGAAGAGACCTTGAAATGCTCTTGTCTAAAGTCCTTAGTACAATGAAAAAAAAAGTGAATAAAGAATAAAAAAAATGGACACTGGTTTTTGTGATTACTTAAGGCTGTAAAAATAGAAAAATATTTAGCGAGGGTGCTTCATCACCTAGTGCCTTAGACCAACTGGTGTCACTGCTAAAGCCTTGGGTGTTGCAAAACTAGGAAGTACGCTTTAATGTGCTAACGTACCTTGTAATCGGTTGTTGGTACCTCAAGAAGTATTAACAGTCGCATGAAGGATGTGTAAGCGAAATTCAAAATTCACGAATTAATAAGTGCTTTGGACAATGGACGAAAGTACGATTGCTTGATTTGAATTTCCAAGTGTAGGGGTAATCTATACACACACGTAGGGGTATGTGATTGGAATTTAGATAAGAGAAAGAAATGAAAGATAGAACTTGTATCTTTAGTAGAGTTGATAGAAATTCCTAAGTGGAGATGAAACCCTAGAAGGAAGACTTAAGAGATGCCGAAAGCTAAGTAGGTCTACATAACATATATAATCTTAAGTTAAATAATGAGGAAGTGTGAAGAATGTGGGTGGATAATTTGCGAATCAAAAGGTAATAGAATTCCTTATTAGAAAACCTAATTGGAAAACAAAAGTCAATGAGCCAAGTTGATAGGATTTTGTGGGTAGTATCCGCTGAAAACCCTCAGGAGACAACACTCCTCCTACTAGGGACACCTAGAGGTTTAACGGCTTGTTGCACGTGCTCAGTGCAATCGCGTTTCCCTGCGAAAGTGTGGTTAGGATTTTAGTGAATAATAATAAGTTTGCTCGAGGACGAGCAAAAGGTAAGTTTGGGGGTATTTGTTCAGACCATAATATTGCATTTTCCATTCCCCTATTCTTATCCTTTTTATAAATAAACAGTTACTCTTGACGCACGTTTGTTGCATATTACAGGATACAGGTTTCTGGAGAAAATACAGTGAAAAAGACACAAAACAACAGAAAAAGGGACTTTTGACCAACAATTAGACGGATCCTAGTCAGGCCTAGACGAAGAACAGTGCAAGATCCAAAATGTCAAAGTGAACGGTCAAAAGATACGAACAAGTTTTCACTGAAGATCTGGAGAAGACCTAGAAGCCAAACAGAGAAAAGTTATGAAGAACTAAGAAGCCCTAACAACCAAGATGCGGCCCAGAAAAGATGGCGGCCCAAGACCACCAAAGGGCCGCGGATCCGCGGCCCAAGCCAACATTTGCCGCGGATCCGCGGCCATTCAGAGCCCGTGTCGGTGGATTTTCCTCGTGTCGGTGCGTCGGTGCGGGGGTTTGGATTTTCAGTGGGCAAATCTGTATTTTCACATGTGCGAGAGTCTGTAACCCTAGGTTTTCTGTTTTCCTATATATTGTACTCCCAGATCTGTAAAAAGCATGCCTCTTTTCAATCAATAAATTTCAGAATTTCTGGGAGATAAATTCAGATCTGTTCTTCTTGTTTGGAGGGAGCCGTCAACTTAGGAAGGTATTTTATTTCTGTTTTTTTTAATTAAAATGTTTTCTCATCCCCTAATGAGCGAGTAATCTCCTCGCTTGTTAGGGTTAGCCTTAGGGAAAGGGTTGAGAGATGAGATCTCTCACCCCTTTCAATGCCACCTTCACCTAATGAATTAGAACTCCATGCATACGCGCACAACCGCTCCCTGCGGCATCCTACCCCTCGAGGTAACGATGAACCGTAGTATAAAGGGCCGGTTGCGTGCGTTTTCCATGGGGGTTAGGGTAATTATCAACAAAGGAAGGATACAAATCTAGAGGAAGAAACATCTTCCCAAAAGATTTGGATCCACTTTATTAATAATTACCTTAACATCTAATAGGTCTAAAAAAGAAGGCATTGAAAGCGGCGAGGAAAAACGTTAATCTCCAAAACTTCCCCTAAGCCTAACCCTAGCAAGACTCTTAATTAGATTAATTAGATCAGTTTTTATAGATTTTTATAAACCAACCAAAACGACATTTTGAATCAACTCGTTAAAACACATAAAAGAAATTTACCCGTCTTTATGGATCGACCCGTACTCACCGGCTAGCTGCGAAGCGACGCCGTTTCTGATTGCGATAAACTTAAATTTTTGGACACTAATCAGGGACCCACCACCTCTCTAAAGACGTTGAAGAATTACAACGACATGTATCAGAGGTGTGAAGAGATATACCCTTGAACCAAAGTTGATTGAAAGGCTCTGTGTTTTGCTTTGAATGTCATATGAGATGACCAATTTTAGAAGATAAGAGTGTATTTGAGGTTCAGTCAAAAGGGAGAGTCCTGCCACTGGAAGACTTAGCTAATTAGGGCTAAGATTGGCTCGAATATAGTGTTAAACACTAAAGTAGACTCGTATATCACGTGCTCCCACGTGATGCGCTTAAAATAGTGTTAAACACCGAGGATGCAGCGCACAAAATAGTGTTAAACACTAAAAAAAGAAGCGCTCACGTGGGGTCACGTGAGGTGCTTGAGTATTGGGCGAGACTTCCCTTATTTTATTCTCAGAATATTCAATTAAGTGTTAAACACTTAATCTTTATGGCTATCACGTGTGGGCACGTGATGGGTATCCATGCACTGGATATTAAAAGTATTTGCTAGGGGTCACGTGAGGGCGCCCATGCGTTGGATATTAATTCTCCAGCTTTTTTCATCTTCTCTTTTTTAAAGAGGTGTTTGTCAGGGGTCACGTGGGGACACGTGAGTCACCCAATGTTGATTCTGCCCTTTTTATTTTGAGAAGTCTATTCAAGAGTCACGTGAGAGCACGTGACCTAATCTTATTTATTCTCCTTTGGTCATTAGAGGGGAGGGTCACGTATTGTCACGTGATCATGTTGGGTACTTTGATCTTTGTACGTGCATGGAGAGATAAATTCCTTATTTAAGAATTAAATTCTTCATATAGGGTTAAACCCTAATTTTGTTCAGAGGAATTAAATTTCGATATGTTCGAAAGAATTAAATTCTTTAAAGTCAATTCTCCCTCTAAGTTTTGGATCTGCATGGCAGAATCTTCCCGATGAGAATTAAATTCTCAACTTATGGGGAGATCTGCTTCTGCAGATCTATCACCATGAAGAAGAACTAAGTTCTTATATTAAGGGTTAAACCCTATCTTTGTTGGAGGAATTAAATTTCTATGTGCTTTATGGGAGAATAAAATTCTCTGAACTTAGGTCCCCTCTTTGGTTTTAGATTTACATGGCAGAATCCCCCCGATGAGAATTAAATTCTCAACTTATGGGGAGATCTGCTTCTGCAGATTTTCAACCAAAGAAAGAACTAAGTTCTTATTCAGAAGAGTTAAACTCTTAGTTTGAGAATTAAATTCTCTTTTTTGTTTTGTAGGAGCTTATAGAATGATCTCTTGCCCTCTCTTACCTAGGGTTTCTTTCTTTTCTGAAGAAATCTTCTTTTCTCTCTGGAGAATTAAATTCTCTTCTTTTTTCTCTCTGTTGTCGTCTCCCCTCTTCTCTTCTCTTCTTGGCTCCTATTTATAGGAGAAAGAAAAGAATCAGTTTGTTTAGTCAATATTTCATTGAAAATTTTCAATTGATTTTATAACCAACATGATCTTTTAGATCACTCAGTGAATTTTATTCACCATTGGATTTTTAATCCAAAAGATATTTTATTTGTTGTTCCTGGAAGATTTTTAGGAAAATATTTTCTTGTATAGAACCTTTCTATAAATTGGTGATTTTAATCACCATTGGATTTTTAATCCAACTGTGCTCCTCTTTACAGAGCACAATCCTTTTTGTTTGGAAAGATCTAGAGAAATATTAGGGTTTTTGATTTCCCTCTTAATTAGAATTAGTTCAGATGGTTTAGGAGTTAATCACGTGTTGGCACGTGACCTCATTTATTAAGGCATTTAATCTAGAATTTAATTCTATTGTTTCAGAGGGTTTAAGAGCCTATCACGTGTTGGCACGTGACCCCACTGATTAAGCATTTTATTTTAATTCAGTGTCTACAGGCTTTGCCTGTAAATGGTCACGTGTCTACATGTGAGACCTGGTCACGTGTGGGCACGTGACCCCACTAACACAGCATTTCCAATTTGTTTATTTTGTTCTGTGTTTACAAGCTTTGCCTGTAAATGGTCACGTGTCTGCACGTGAGACATGGTCACGTGTCTGCACGTGAGACATGGTCACGTGTGGGCACGTGACCCTACTAACACAGCATTTCCAATTTGTTTATTTTTTTCTGTGTCTACAGGTTTTGCCTGTAAATGGTCACGTGTCTGCACGTGAGACCTGGTCACGTGTAGGCACGTGACCCTACTAACACAGCATTTCCAATTTGTTTATTTTTTTCTGTGTCTACAGGTTTTGCCTGTAAATGGTCACGTGTCTGCACGTGAGACCTGGTCACGTATGGGCACGTGACCCTACTAACACAACATTTCCAATTTGTTTATTTTGTTCTGTGATGCCTGTTTTTTTTTTTGAGGATTCTCTTCCTTTTACGCAAGGGGACAAGTAGCTCTTGGTCGAAAATTTTGGCGGGAATAATTAGTCTTATTTGAGACCAAGATCAACTTAGCGACATTTTAAGGATCATTTTATTTTTGATCCAACAACAGAGCATTTGGGCTCAGTTGTAAGAAAACTTTAAGAGATTTAGCCAATTTGGGCTTAATCTGCTCAGTCTTTTGTTTGTTCAAAAGTGCTAAGCACTTATTTGGGATTTGTTTGTTCAACCCCCTATTTTTTTATGCAAAAGTGCTAAGCACTTGTTTGAAGCTCTGACACTTATATGGGTATCATGTGAAGCTTTCAGTTATGGGCACTGCCCAATCAGTGCCAAGCACTCAGTCATTTTGATATCAGCGCTAAGCACTCAGTCATTTTGATTGAATATATATATATATATATATAGTGTTAAGCACTTTTTATATGGCGTCCACGTGAGGAAGACGTGCAGTGCTATCTCATTTATTTTGTGGAGCGTCCACGTGAGGTGCTGGGCGCTGTCTAATCAGTGCTAAGCATTCAGCCGTTTTGGCTGTGTATGAAGTGCTAAACATTTTACTCAGCGCTCACGTGTGTTTCACGTGAAGCGCTGGCCCTCTGTTTTGGACGCCCATGTGTTTTTCATGTGAGGCGCTGATTCCTTTGTTTTGGGAATTTTTAGGACGCTCGCATGTTTTTCACGTGAGGCGCTGGGCGCTGTTGGGGGTGCCCACATGGGAAGCACGTGAGGCGTTAATTCCTTTTTTTTAAGAGATTGAATCTCTGTTAATTGTATTTTAATCATTAATGATCACCAAGATCTGTAGGGTTCCTAGGCACTCTCAAGAGGTCTCACAAGGCATCAACCATGCCAATTTCAAATTTTACAAGTGCCGAGAAACTCTAATACGGATCGTTAACTAGAATTTTAGGCGAAACAAAAACAAGTAAACGACTTTACTCTAAGTGAACGGAAATACAACCTTTGTAGATCCGGTTCTCCACCTCCATAGCTCCGTGATGAGGTCCCTCCGCTGTCCAAATCAAATCCATGACTCTAGCATCGGCTTCATCGGAGAAATGGGCGGGCTTGGTCGTCGGTTCGATGCCGAAGATGATTTACGTCGAGGCATCACAAGATCAAGCTCCAACTTCACCAAGCCTTGAAAACTTATGAAGGAAACACCCTATACTACTTGGCAAGAGGTAGAGGATGAAGAAATAGGAGGTGGGTTCACTTTAGAATTGGATTTCTCACTCATTAGCTCAAGTTGCCATTGATGGAGCAAGCTTTCTTCATGTTGATGATGAAGAAGAAGAAGAAGGAATATTATGATAAGTATTTTTCAAAAAGGAAAATAAAAAGAATACTTATCATAAACCAACCATGGTCAAGTGTAGAGAATGAACTAGGGTTAAGTGGAATGGTTAGGGTTAAGCATGAGACAAAATGATGACTTAGTCAAAGCTTCATGAAGCTTCAATATCAAACAAAGAAAGCCACCATTTTCTCTTTATCATTTTCTTTTGTCAAAATGAACAAAAGAAATAAATAAATGAATAAGTAAATAAACCAAAACCCTAACCACTCATATAACCATGGTTTAATCTTTACACAAACTCAAGTAAGCATGCATCATCAAACATGATACAATCAAGTGCACAAAAGTATATCACATATACAACTTGTGAACTTCAAGTGAGAAAATCCATTTAAAGTGAACCAATACTAGTTAATGTAAAGTAATATATCAAATATATAATTATACATTAAATCATTAAATCAACACTTGATTCAATGATCCGGTCATGTCGCATATAACCGGCTAGTATCCAATGTATCGGCTTATCGAGTCAATCCTTGATTCGATAACTAGGTTATATCGCATACAACCATTCGACACATTCATCGCGAGAATGAAATACGGTATCACATACACGCATTATTCTCGGTTCTGCACATATCTCATATGCGCTCCTATTTCGTTTCGCTTGAGCCAGGAAACCTCTGTGTAGGACTCTAAAGACTCGTCAATACGCCGGCAGCAGGTGATGATCATATCAAGCACCCACAAGCCGCAAGCGGTCTGCTAAACGTAACGGCCACCCGGGTATTGAGCGATCAGAAGATCGACGAGCAAGCCCGCTGATACTCCTGTGAATCCAACCAGTAACACTTACCGTACAGTCCGGTCTCGTCGTCTGATATGTCGCATATCTCGCCTAGGGGTGGTTAACGTCAGACCCCAATAGCTCGATAAGTCGTGTCGATATGAGGTCTATAACAGTTCGAGAAACTACTGGTAACACTTACCAGTAAATCTCAGCAACTCTGGCCAGGGATTTCCGGTTATAGCCAATCGAACACAGCGCAACATCAACCCCCTATACCGGGAGAGATGAATCCCCTCCTATCGCTCATTGCCTCCATGTGACTCGGGACTGTACCCAAAAACCACCGTTTTGCACGCCCTTTTGGACGTGGTAAGGTGGAAATCAAAGCACAGTGGGAACCACACAAGACTCTATGACGATCTCAGGTCAACAGACTACTCTGTACCAGTGTCACCAGAGAACTGCCATCTGACGTAAGGTATAATACCATCTGGGAGTTCTCGGCGAGTCCGTCCAGTGTACCCAGTCTCCACTGAGCACCCGTATATCATCTCTGATGTCAAACACCAATGGATATGGGATCATCCATCGCCCATCTGTATGGGTCGAGAAGGTATACGCTAGTCTACTCTGGTATATCGATGCCCTGTCTCGATATACCCACGACTAGGGACCTTGAAGGATGTACTTATGGACTACCTTGTCCCTACTAGTATGATCCACATCATAGTCCAGGTAGTCAAGTACACATCCTAAGGGCTTTACCAACATGTAACAGAGAGACAATCAATGTACACGTTAAGGTAAAGAGTAACCAGATAGCATACTATCATGTCGAGCAAGAAAGTCCTCCCTATATATGTCCAAGCATCTACTACAATATACATCCTATGTACAGTAATGGCCTCTAGGGCATACATATAACTAACAAGATCATTGTTTTAAAGATCCGTGATCGGGTTTTCTTTAAGAACTAAGTTCTTATATTTTTTTCTTTTATAAGAACTAAGTTTCTTTTAGGGTTAAACCCTATTTTCAGAGGAATTAAATTCCTATAGAATAGATTCATTTTCTTTTTTCTTTCTTTTTAACCTAGTTCTTTTCTGAATTTTTGATTCTCAACAACAAGATCTTCCCGATGAGAATTAAATTCCCAATTTGTGGGAGACTTGTCTTATGGTTCTCAGATCCAGGGAAAAAACTAAGTCCTTGAGAATGGTTAAACCCTTAGATATGCTATGATAGGTAAAGGAGATGTTTTGATCTCTGTAGTTTCTTTACCTAGGGTTTGCGGGAAGGAAGGTCTTCTTCTTTATTGAGAATTAAATTATCTGTTATTTTGAAAGCTTTCTGTATTTTTATAGAAGCTTATGGGGGATTCCCTCTATATCTCTGTGTCTTTTTCTTTTTCTTTTTTTTCTAAAACTTATGGGGTCAATCCTCCCTATGAGACTTGAAGTCTCGGGTCCTTTATATAGTAGAATCAAATTTATTAATTAGTTTGAGAAAATCTTTCATTGAGAGATACCAATTGATTTAATTGGTCTCAGAATTTATTCGAGAGATTTTATCCACTGTTGGATCTTTGATCCAATGATTTTGTTTCACAGAATATATTTTCTTGTTTTTAATAAAATTGGGAAAATATTTTCCCATACACAGAGTTTTATTCTGTCAAACGGTGATTGTTAATCACCATTGGATTTTTAATCCAAGGGCTTAGAGGGCAATCTTTCTTTGTTTAGAAAGATTGGGGAAATATATTTCCAAAATAGAATTTAATTCTATCTTTAGATTTTTGATTTAACTGTGAATATTTTTCTCACTTAGAAAGATTTGTGAGATATTTTCTCCTAATAGAATTTAATTCTATTATTTGATAATTTATCATCACCATTAGATTTTTGATCCAACGGCTCTGTTTAACAGAGGGTATTCTAATTTTTAGGGAAATATCCCCATGTAGAATTTAATTCTATTTGATTTTAACTTGGGCGCCGGCGCTCATGTGTTGTGTACGTAGGCGCCACTTAAGAATTTAATTTTTATATATGATAGGCGCTCTTGTGTTTGGCATATTGGTGCCCACGTGAGCTTCACGTGCGGCGCCACCATAAGATTTAATCCTAAGGGGTTGGCGCTAGCGCCCTCGTGAGGAGCACGTGAGGCGCTGCCTCATTAAAATTTAATAGAGCTTAGATCTTTTTATTATGTTTAAATATTATAGGAACACATTCCCCCCACTGTTGTTCTCACATGGCTCACACGTGAGTGCAACGGTGTCACTGTTACTACCGTTGGATCTTCTAGGGAGTTGAATCGTCCTCCCCCCATGTCCTATAAATAGGGCCTTTAGCCCTTGAGATGACTGTTGTCTCATCATCTTCCTCCTTAAATTTTTTTTGTTTCTTGAGAATTTAATTCTCATTTCAGAGCTTAGATCTTTGCCCACAGAACTCCTTCTGATCAGAGTTAAACTCTGCCAAAAATTTTGGTAAGAATTATGAACAGAGCTTAGCTCTTAAATTTTTTTTAATTTTGTTTTGGATTTTTAATCCATTAACAGAGATTGGCTCTTTCCATGAACTGATCTCTTAGAGATCTTAAAAAACTTCTTTTTTTTAGTAGACCGTAGGTTTTGAATCAATGGGCATTTTCGAGAATCGCTAGTTCTCTTCTTAGGATTTTACCCTATCATTGATTCTGATTTTTGAGAGTCTTTGGAATTTAATTCCATTATGTTTCCTATCATGGGGATTTCTGGGATTTAATCCCATTATTGGAGGAATTTAATTCCATCTTGTCTTGCAGAGCTTAGCTCTGAATTTTTTTGGAAGTTTTGGGAATTTTATTCCCCTTCCTGTTCTTGAGTATTTTCCCTTTTAGGGTTTTAATACCCTTTTTACAGATTTGAATCTGTTGTTATGTCACGCCTCGCTTCCCGGTGTACGGATAAGGAGACGCGACTAGGCCCGTGAGGTATTTACTCAGAAGTAAACACGTTAAGCGTAAATAAACAATATAATATAAATGTACACAAGAAAGACATGAGATGCAAATGAACATCAACTTTTTTTAATTTATTAAACATTCTTTACAATACAACTGAAAAGTAAATACAATGTGGAAAGCAATGCCAAAACAATGGTATGAACTGAAAGTAAAAATATATACAAGTGACTAGAGCTCCGGGTCCTCGATGAATTGCTCCAAGTGTTCTGAGCTGGGCTTGATCTCCAGAGAGTCGGGTCCTCCTGATAACATTCCAACGAAAGAATAGAAAAAGAATGTCGTCAGCGAACAATCACTCGGTAAGTCCCAAAGAAAGATAGAAATAGAATAGACGGATAAGAGAATATACTGGTATAATGTATGATTGTTATGTTAACGCAGTTGTTTGTAGTTTGGTACAGAATATGGCAGTGTATACGAGAGGAGTCCAACTATTCTGTGGACTATGGTATACGGAGCACAAGGACTGTCAAGCCACGGGACAACGACAACGGATATTCAGGTTAGGTATATTAAAGTGACTATCATCGTGCCACTTTTAACATATTCCGTACCAATTTACCCCTTTAAAACCCCGTACTGTTTATTGTATTGTTTATAGTTGAAAGACTTACCAAAACCATGATATCAGTTGTTCACGTAAATAGATAAGGATGTAAATGGATGGTCATGTAATCAAGTCAATGTATATCCATGGTTCGGTCAGTTCAAGTCATGTTAATATTTGATAGTATTCAGTATATATGGACTCATGATGTTTTGGAGTTATATTTGAATTGTATGTAGATTGGAATTGTATTCAGATTAGACTGAGACTCTGTCTGAGTCAGACACTTAAACATAATTGGATTCCTGAATTAGGTTTTGGAGTTATCGGTAACTGCTGCATATGGACGGCAGGATTTATGACTTTTTTCAAGCCAATTACTATTGATAACCCCATTTTAGTTTCCTACCTTAAATAGGTAAGCACCCATTTTCTCCGGCTCCTTGAGGCTCAAGAGAATTGGTCCCGCTTAAACCTATATTTACTAGGGTCCTTATTGTAAATTAATAAACTTGAGGCGGTTTATGAAAAATAGTTTTGATAAACTTTCAAAATAAATCTCAAGCATTTATTTATCGTATTTAGGGTTTTCATGGATGTAATTTTTAAAAGTGAAGTATTCTAATGATTATTGACCTAGATTGAATAGTATACGGTATTTTAGTATAAATTGACTTGTATGGATTGTTAATGGTATATTCATGAAATTTGTGATTCTTGTGTTTAGTAAACATGGAATTTATTATAAATATAAAATAGATGTTTTGATAATATTTATATATATATAATTATTAAAAGTAGAATTTATTTATTAAATAGAAAATCACGTTTTCTTAAAAATTGTATTAAAAATTCCATCGAGATCGGATGCTCCGTGAGGAGGTCTGCATCTCGCTCTACTAGTTCCGAGGATGTGCGATAATCCTCACCATCCAAATCGGGTTCCCCAAAAGTGGGTTGCAGAGAAATAATCGTAAGGAATTTAATTTAAAACAATTTAAAGAATACGGTTTATAATAGTTTATGGTATTTAAATGTAAATTCGTATTTGTTCCAAAAATATTGTTTTCAAGCAATCGTGCTGTGTCAAGATGTGTGTTGTGTAAGGTAGGTCATTACCTTATGAGATTTTTCTAATGGTAATATGAGCAATTATGATAAAAGAATATCGTAGGTAAATTTTGTGGTATTTAACTGTAAAAGTGTAATACAAGTTGCATTGCATGGTATTTTAAATTGAAACTTGTTCTCAATGTTGGTTTATGGTTGCTAAACAATATATAAAAAAATGGTTGATTTTTTATTAAGAAAAGTTAAGTTTTTTAACAAATTTAGAATCGGATGTCAGATTAACTCCACTTCCGACGAGTTTTGAAAAGAGAAATTTTTAGAATAGGAAGATGGAGGAGGAGAGGGGAATTACTGGATGAAAAAAGAGAGATGACATATAGGAACAATTTGATGGCTTCGTAGAGTCGCGGTGTCGCCGGAATTGTCCCGAATTGTCGCCGGAACTTTCCCGAATTGTCGCCGGAACTTGACCTTGGGCTAACTCCTCTTGTACACTTCTTTGACTTGGAAAAAGTTTGAGAGTTTTGATAATGGATTTCAGAATGGAGAGGGCTAGGGTGTGATGTTGTATTTATAGGAGAAATTAGGGTTTTGAGGATTGAATAACGGAATTAAAATGCATTAAAATTTTGGATTAATGCCTCATTTAATTCTCTGTTTAATTTCAGGAAAAACAAACAGTACTGGGGTTAAGGGGGGAGGCCAAGAGACTAGGGTAAAAAAATGAGAGCATTCCCCATGGGGGGCCCGGCGGCACCGGCCTTTAGTGCCATCTCGCCGGTCGATTGTGAGGGTTGGGTGCTTGGATTGGTGCCACGTGTTAGGGTCTGTTCATATATCAATTTCCATATGTTTGATTTATTCTGACTTTTCATTTTACGTGTATTGCATGTGTAACCTTTTGGGCTTCCAAAAAGTTTAAAAGAAAAATCATTAAAAATAATATGTGGCTGATGGGATTCGAACACAGGGGCTATGTCACAGCATTGCAAGGCTTTACCAATGAGCTATAAGTGCTTTCTTGCTGTTCAAAATCAAATTAAATACTTTTAGCGTACTCATGGTTGCAAATACTCCATTTAGTATTTTAACTTTAAACAAATTTCTGTACATTAAAAACAGAGTCGTTACATTCTACCTTCTTACAAAAATTTCTTCCTCGAAATTTACAATTATTTTAGGACTAATTTACAAATAAGAAAGGGTATCTTGCATGCATGCCGTCTTCTCTTTTCCACGTTGATTCTCCTGGTGAGTATTTTCTCCACATCATTCGAACCAAGTTTACTTCTTTGTTCCGAAGTGACTTTATCTTTCTGTCCAGGATTTCACCAGGTTGTTACTCACAAGATAGATCTGTCTGTACAGTGGGCTCGGAGTGATCAAGGATATGGCTGGGGTCGCTCACATATCTTCAGATTTGGGATATGTGGAACACGTTATGCACTCTTTCCGATGAGGGTGGAAGTGCCAAGCGATATGCCACTTCTCCGACTTGTTTGAGTATGTCGAACGGTCCAATGTACCTCGGATGTAGCTTACCCCTCTTTCCAAAATGAATCACTCCACGGTTTGGAGAGATCTTTAGAAAGACACGATCGCTCGGTTGGAACTCCAAGTGTCGGCGCTTTGCATCCACTCAGTGTTTCTGTCGGTCTTGGGCTATGCGCATTCATTCCCTGATAGTGCGAACTACATCTATAGTCGCCACTATCATCTCAGGTCCAAGTAGTTCCCTATCTCCGATATTGTTCCAACTTAATAGTGAACGCACTTTCTTCCATAAAGCGCTGCAAACGGTGCCATTCCAATACTCGCTTGGTAGCTGTTGTTGTATGAGAACTCCACAAGATGTAGGTGATCTTCCCACGATCCTCCGAAGTCTAGCATATAAGCTCTTAGCATATCTTCAAGGATTTGAATCGTTCGTTCAGACTGACCATCTATTTGTGGATGATAAGCTGTGCTAAAGTTCAGACTCGTTCCCAAGCTAGCTTGCATACTCTGCCAAAACTGTGATCGGAATATGGTGTTACGATCGGAGATAATGCAAACCGGTACTCCATGTAATCTAACGATCTCCTGCATGAGTTCATGGGTATCATAAATAGTACACTATGAAGAGTTAAATCTTACATAAATTCAGACTTACTTCCATGTACTTCTTTACTAGTGTCTCGGTAGATTGGCCAACTCGAAATGGGATGAAGTGAGCCGATTTTGTGAGTCGATCCACAATAATCCATACTGCATCGTTACTTTTCATGCTGCGAGGAAGTGCAGTCACGAAGTCCATGGTGATGTGTTGCCACTTCCATTCTGGAATAGGTAACGGTTGAAGTAAACCAGTAGTCCTGTGATATTCAGCTTTTACTTGCTGACACACCAAGCATTTGGCTACGCTTTTGGCTACTTCATGCTTCATTCCATGCCACCAGTAATGTTGCTGCAGATCTTTGTACATCTTCGTACCATCAGGGTGTACTGAGTATGGAGAGCTATGAGCTTTTTTCATCAACTCTTCCCGAACAGGACCTTGTGGTACACACAATCTGCTTCCGTATCTCAAAGATCCGTCTTCATAGATGATGAAGTCTGTTCTAAGTCCACTTTCTACTTGTTCTCTGATCTTTTACAACTTGGCATCGCTTGCTTGAGTTGCTTTGATCTGATTGATAATTGTAGACTGAACTTGTAAGTTCATCAAACTTGAAGCATTACCTGGCATGACCACTTCAATCTCCATCTGGTGCAAATCTTGCTGTAGCTTCCACTGTGTGGTGAGATTCATTGATAGTGGTTGGCGACTAAGTGCATCAGGAATTACATTCACCTTCCCTGGATGATATTGTAGGTTGATGTCGAAGTCCTCCATAACTTCTAACCATTTTCTCTTCCGCATATTCAGCTCTTTCTGAGTAAACACATACTTCAGACTTTTGTGGTCTGTGTATATATCTACCCGTTCTCCAAGAAAATAATGACGCCAAATATTCAGTGCAAATATAACAGCTGCCAACTCTAAGTCATGCGTTGGATAATTGCGCTTATGAATCTTCAACTATCTTGATACATAAGCTACAACTTTACCGTGCTGGTGTAGAACACATCCTAATCCCTTACCGGATGCATCGCAATGCACTACGAAACCTCCAGATTGGTCCGGTATTACGAGAATAGGTGCTGATGTCAATATTGACTTGAGTTCTATGAAAGCTTGTTCACATGCTTCTGACCACACGAATTCTTCATTTTTACGTGTGAGCTTGGTCAGGGGTGTTGCAATCTTCGAAAATCCTTCAATAAATCTTTGGTAGTATCTTGCTAAACCCAAGAAACTTTGAATGCCCTTCACTGTCTTTGGTGTCGGCCATTCTCTTAATGCTGATACTTTAACTGGATCCACAGAGATTCCTTTACTTGAAATGATATGTCCGAGAAATCCGACTTGTTCTAGCCAAAACTCGCACTTGCTGTACTTAGCATAGAGTTGATGCTGTCGCAAAGTCTCCAGGACAATCCTCAAATGTTCAGCATGTTCTTTCTGACTCTTAGAATACACCAGGATGTCGTCGATGAATATGACAACGAACCTGTCTAGGTACTCTCGGAACACTTGGTTCATCAGATTCATGAATATGGCTGGTGCATTGGTCACTCTAAATGGCATCACGAGAAACTCATAATGTCCATAGTGAGTCCTGAATACCGTCTTTGGAATATCAGACTCTTTGACCTTCACCTGATGATAACCCGAACGAAGATCTAAATTTGAGAAAACGCAAGACCCACTTAGCTGATCGAACAGATCGTCGATTCACGGTAGTGGATACTTGTTCTTTATCGTGACTTCGTTTAGAACTCGGTAGTCAATGCACATTCTGTATGAACCTTTCTTCTTCTTCACAAGAAAAACTGGAGATCCCCAACTTGAAGTACTGGGACGAATCCATCCTTTCTGTAGAAGTTCGTCCCGCTAAGTACGGATCTCCTTCAAACCTTCTGGACTTAAGCGATATGGTGCTTTGATCATCGGTTGTGCTCAAGGTACTAAATCAATTCCAAATTCAAGAGCTCGATGAGGAGGCAAACCTGATATGTTTTCAGGAAATACATCATCAAACTCTCGAACTACCTTTGGCTTATCTTCTCCCGCCTTTAGAGTTGCAATCACTGCCTTCTTCGGTTTTGCTTTGTATGTGCTAGGGTCCAAGGTATGGTCTTCACTTTTGAAATAAAAGACCGGATGCTCTGGAATCTTGAACACTACCCTCTTTTGACGACAGTCGATGGTAGCATAGAAAATTCCTAGCCAATCCATACCCAAAACTATATCGAAGTTCGGTATGTCCAACACCTTGAAGTCAGCATAAAATTCTCTGCTGCAGAAGACCACTGGACACAGGTTGTATCCCATTGTTGCCTTCAGAACGCCGTTCCCTGAACTGATATTCTAGCTGGATACGAGTGGTTTGACTGAAATCGCATGAGTTCGAATGAACCGTTGCGACATAAAGCAATGAGATGCTTCAGTATCGAAGAGTGCTAGTGCAAGAAGTGAGGCTACTAAGATTGTACCTAAATTATGGGGGATATGTTTTAGGTATAGGAAACGATATTTGATATGTATAAGGATTGAAAGAAAGCTTGAAAGAAAAGAGTTACCAGTGATGACATGGCCAGTGGCTTTAGCTTCTTCCACAGTCATTGTGAAAGCTTGTCGCCTCGGTATATTCCTCCTTACTGGAGGAGCATTCCTCTGTCCTTTCCTCTGTCCTTGAGGCAGGTTCCTTTATGCTTGATGGAACTGACGAAGAGGAGGCGCAGTAGGTCCACGGGGAGGTGGAGCAGGGAGAGCAAGACGTGGTGCAGATGCCTGGATAGCTGGCCGCTGCGGATAGGTGATTGCTGGTCTAGGTGCAGGATTTGGATTGAGTCTACGAGGACAAGATCCAATATCATGTGTGGATGAGCCACAGACTAAGCAAAGGCGATTAGCATGCCTGTAGTCCTTTGCCAGGTGTCCATTCCTCCTACAGTAGGTGCAAAAGTCTGGACTGGGCCAGTTGAAAGGTACTCCCGGTCTCCTGGGTACAAACGGTGGCCTGAAAGAGGCTCCTCCTGCTATCTGAGTAGCAGGGCGCTTCACACCGGCAGATTGAGGTCTGCCCTTTTTCTTCACCACTGCCTCATATCTTCGGGCAGCCTTCAAAGCTAAGTCGTGGATTGGGAAATCCCCTGCAGCTAATGCAGCTTGGATCTCCTGGTCTAATCCTTGCTGAAATCGTCTTGCGCTGATCTCAGCAGTCGGTATGAGATGTGCCGCGAACCTGTTACGTATTGTGTTAGCTGTGTAGTATGTGATGTCAGAAAATTCGAATATTTGAGACATATTTTACCTGCTCAACATAGTGAACTCAGTATCATACCCATCTACGGATTTGCTCCACATAGAGCCTTATTGTAGGTGGATGAATTGCTGCTCCACGTCAAATCGGGCAGTCTCGGGAAAATACTTCGCGTCGAACATGTCGCGAAAAGTCTTCCATTCGATCGGTTGGGTAAGACGGCTTTCTTCCGCCTTCCACCATACTCGGGCGTTATCGATAAGTTGCAGCTTCGCAACCCTTATCCAAGCAATGTCTGGCACTTGTGCTGCTGCTAGATCATCTTCGATCGACTGAGCCCATTTTTCAGCTTCCAAAGGGCTCTCTTTCCCAGACAATTGCTTAGGATGCCGTGCCCGGAATTGCTTCACTCCAGGTGCTTCCGCTTTTGGATGGTTTAGTAGGATAGTGGTTTGCTACTGCTGTCCCTCTAGGAGGCTCTTTATTGCCTTGAGCAGTACCGTCTGCTCGTTGATCGGAGCTACAACGGTAGGCGTAAGTAAAAGAGGTGGTGGTGTGGTGTTGTCGTTCACATTTGTGCTAGTATTGTTCGGAGAATCCATATCCTTGAAAGAAAAATAGGGTTAGGATAGATTCAAAGAATAGGAAATATAAAGAATGTTTTATTTGCTGATTCTTTTGATATATTGCTTAGGTTTCCATGCAGAACTGACCTGCATGGGCCGCCAACAAAACCTGTCACGTCTCGCTTCCCGGTATACGGATAAGGAGACGTGATTAGGCCCGCGACGTATTTACTCAGAAGTAAACATGTTAAGCGTAAATAAGTAATATAATATAAATGTACACAAGAAAGACATGAGATGTAAATGAACAACATTTTTTATTTATTTATTAAACATTCTTTATAATACAACTGAAAAGTAAATACAATGTGGAAAACAATGCCTAAACAATGGCATGAACTGAAAGTAAAAGTATATACAAGTGACTAGAGCTCTGGATCCTCGATGAACTGCTCCAAGTCTTCTGAGCTGGGCTCGATCTCCAGAGAATCGGGTTTTCCTGACAACATTCCAAAGAAAGAATAGAAAAGGAATACCGTCAGCGAACAATCGCTCGGTAAGTCCCAAAGAGAGATAGAAATAGAATAAACAGATAAGAGAATATACTGGTATAATGTATGATTGTTATGTTAACGTAGTTGTTTGTAGCTTGGTACAAAATATGCCAATGTATACGAGAGGAGTACAACTATTCCGTGGACTATGGTATACGGAGCACAATGACCCGTTAAGCCACAGGAGAACGGCAACGGATATTCAGGTTAGGTGTATTAAATTGACTATCATCATGCCACTTTTAACACATTCCGTACCAATCTACCCATTTAAAACCCCGTAATGTTTATTGTATTGTTTATAGCTGAAAGACTTGCCGAAACCATGATATCAGTTGTTCATGTAAACGGATAAGAATGTAAATGGATACTCATGTAATCAAGTCAACGTATATCCATGGTTCGATCAGTTCAAGTCATGTTGATATTTGATAGTATTCAGTATATATGGATTCATGATGTATTGGAGTTATATTTGAATTGTATGTAAATTGGAATTGTATTCAGATTAGACTGAGACTCTGTCTGAGTCAGACACTTAAACATAATTGGATTCCTGAATTAGGTTTTGGAGTTATCGGTAACTGCTACACATGGACGGCAGGATTTATGACTTTTTCCAAGCCAATTATCATTGATAGCCCCGTTTTAGTTTCCTACCTTAAATAGGCAAGCACCCACTTTCTCCGGCTCCCTGAGGCTCAAGAGAATTGGTCCCGCTTAAACCTACATTTACTATGGTCCTTATTGTAAATTAATAAACTTAAGGGGGTTTTATGAAAAATAGTTTTGATAAACTTTCAAAATAAATCTCAAGCATTTATTTATCGTATTTAGGGTTTTCATGGATGTAATTTTTAAAAGTGAAGTATTCTAATGATTATAAACCTAGATTGAATAGTATATGGTATTTTAGTGTAAATTGACCTGTATGGATTGTTAATGGTATATTCATGAAATTTATGATTCTTGTGTTTAGTAAACATGGAATTTATTATAAATATAAAATAGATGTTTTGATAATATTTATATATATATAATTATTAAAAGTAGAATTTATTTATTAAATAGAAAATCACGTTTTCTTAAAAATTGTATTAAAAATTCCATCGAGATCGGATGCTCCGTGAGGAGGTCTGCATCTCGCTCTACTAGTTCTGAGGATGTGCGATAACCCGCACCATCCAAATCGGGTTCCCCAAAAGTGGGTTGTAGAGACATGATCGTAAGGAATTTAATTTAAAACAATTTAAAGAATACGGTTTTTAATGGTTTATGGTATTTAAATGTAAATTCGTATTTGTTCCAAAAGTATTGTTTTCAAGCAATCATGCTATGTCAAGATGTGTGTTGTGTGAGGTAGGTCATTAGCTCGTGAGATTTTTCTAAAGGTAATATGAGAAATTATGATAAAAGAATGCCGTAGGTAAATTTTGTGGTATTTAACTGTAAAAGTGTAATACAAGTTGCATAGCATGGTATTTTAAATTAAAACTTGTTCTTAATGTTGGTTTATAGTTGCTAAACAATATATAAAGAAATGGTTGATTTGTTATTAAGAAAAGTTGAGTTTTTTAACAAATTTAGAATCGGATGTCGGATTAACTCCACTTTCGACGTGTTTTGAAAAGAGAGCTTTTTAGATTAGGAAGAGAGAGGAGGAGAGGGGACTTACTGGATGAAAAGAGAGAGATGAGATATATGAACAATTTGATGGCTTCGTGGAGTCGCGGTGTCATCGGAATTGTCCCGAATTGTCGCCGGAACTTGACCTTGGGCTAACTCCACTTGTACACTTTTTTGACTTGGAAAAAATTTGAAAGTTTTGACAATGGATTTCAGAATGGAGAGAGCTAGGGTGTGATGTTGTATTTATAGGAGAAATTAAGGTTTTGAGGATTGAAGAATGTAATTAAAATGCATTAAAATTTTGGATTAATGCCTCATTTTAATTCTCTGTTTAATTTCAGGAAAAACAAACAGTACTGGGGTTAAGGGGGGAGGCCAAGAGAATAGGGTAAAAAATGAGAGCATTCCCCATGGGGGAGAGGGGCGGCACCGGCCTTTAGTGCCATCTCGCCGGTCGATTGTGGGGGTTGGAAGCTTGGATTGGTGCCACATATTAGGGTCTGTTCATATATCAATTTCCACATGTTTAATTTAATCCGACTTTTCATTTTACGTGTATTTCACGTGTAACCTTTTGGGCTTCCAAAAAGTTTAAAAGAAAAATCATTAAAAATAATATGTGGCTGATAAGATTCGAATACAGGGGCTATGTCACAGCATTGCAAGTCTTTACCAATGAGCTATAAGTGCTTTCTTGCTGTTCAAAATCAAATTAAATACTTATAGCGTACTCAGGGTTGCAAATACTCCATTTAGTACTTTAACTTTAAACAAATTTCTGTACATTAAAACATAGTCGTTACATGTTATTTTTAACAGAACTCGCTTTTCGAGGATACTGGGAGATTTTATAACTCCACTGTTTAATGGGACTATTCATTTAATGAGAATCCTTTTGGATTCTCACAATGGGCGCATGTCTCATCATTGATGAGCCATTACCTTGATTTTCTGGGGCCCACTGATTTTCCTTTAGACTGTAGTGATTTTTAGTATTTTAATCGCTAACCATCCACTGGTTTTTCTTTTTAAGTACCATGGCTTCCGGTTCCTTTTTTATGTTCGTTCGGAGAGTGCTTTTACCGATGCCCTACTGATCGTGAAGTCCTTTCTTTATTCTGGGACTACAATCCGGAATGGAAATCCCTTCATCTATGGGAGCATGGTATAGCTATATTATCCGGGATCGGCGCAGATTTACTTGTGCGGCGCCATCAGAACCGATCCCTTCGATTCATTATGTTGTGGAAGAGGTCAATTAGACCGCGGAGGGTCGTCTCCAACTTTCCATGGCGTCGATACCAGTCCAGTAGCCGATGGCCCTAGATATTTTGGGGCGTCGTATGTGTCAAGGAGAAGCGCGTCCTTGGGGTCAGGTTTACACAATAGGAGTGACCCCTCGACATCCGGCTGGTTACCTCCAGTGGGCCCATTATATTTTATTGGCCAAGAAATCGCTACTGTTGAAAACCGGGTTATACCCAGCGGTTTACGCGTCTCTATTCTATTACCACACTCCTCATGTGTGGTGGGTTAAATCCTTTCTGGAACAGTGGAATATTCCGACCTACACGTTTCTTTTATCGGACCGTGAGGTATCGATTTCGCTGGAAGAATTCGCAGACATTTCCGGGTTGCCTGTCAGAGGGGAACATTATGAGGAGATACTTCCTCCCGACGAGTATATCTTCGCTACTGAATCGGTAGTCATGTGCCTTACTCCGGGAAACACTATCCAGCACAAGCTCCCGAGTTTGATCAAAATGTTAAATATCCATGAAAGCTTGTTTTTAGAGTCCGGGGGGGGGGGCATGGAGTTAGCTTTACGGACTTTGTTTCCTATTTCCTTCATCCGGAGGTTTTATCGAAGAAGGCTGTGAAGTTTGCCAAGCTTGATGATCCGTTCGGGTTTGGCTTGGACAAATTGTCGACTGCAGATGCGGATTTAAAGCAATTCTTTATTCCGGAGACCCCCATCGTCCCTTTTTGCAGAGATTGCTGCTCCGGACATTGACGAGGAAACGTTTTTTATGGGCTTCATTGGTTTGTGGCTGATCTGGTTTGCACTCCCAATGCATCCTCGCTATATGAGATTGTCCATTTTCTATCCGGCTCATCGTGTTGCAGTGGGGACGCGTATGGCTGTTGGGGTTGCAGGATTGACCCATTTGTATCATGGCCTAAGTATAGCGGCCGACACCACCCAGCCGGGTTTGAAGCTCGTAAATCTCCCTTTACATTATTTCACCTCATGGATCGAGATGCACGTGTTGGGTGCCTTTGGTGTGCAATAAAGATCTAGATTTTATGAAGGGTACAATTTCCCCTGGTCATGCAACTGGTCGACGCTTCTTCTCCGGACCCAACACAGCGAGAGACTTAGCAATTGCTCTTGCGTCCGCGCATGGTTGGGGACAGCATGACCTTTGTTGATAGGGTCCTGACTATTGGTAAAGAATCCTCCAAAGTGGTCCAGCCGCTTTATGATGTCTTTAAGGATAGGGTTTCTGCTTTGATCGCCCGGGAGATTGTGCATCTGTATTTCATCAGGCCGGGTTTCCTAGTATTCAGGCAAAATGCCTCGGTGTTATTCATGAGGTATAATCCGCATCGCTTTGCTCAGCAATCCGTCTATAACCAAGGTATTCCCCTCGAGGCATTTCTAGTCGATTCGGTTGCTTCAAAGGAGAGCGTTCGCAACGTGGTGCACTATTTTATGCGGCTGAACACAAGGTATTGTTTTCTGGTTACCGAGCCGAGTCATATCCCGATGGCCTCAAATGCCTACATAGCCTGGTACCAGCATGCGACGGGCTCCGTTATCAAAGAAGAAAGGCGGATGCTCCTTGATCACAAGGATTCTATCCCGGACAGTAATTCCGCTGTTCCACTTAAACGACGAGCAGTTATCTGTCCTTCCTTGAGAGAGAGTGACGCGGTTGTAGTTCCGCGGGCCTTTTCAATAGTGTCGATGGCTAAGCCACGACTGGACGTAAGTGCTCCTGGTGATGTGATGGCTGCAGCGTCTCCTGAGTCGGGTATTGACTCAGAAATCGGGACTCGCTGTCCTAAGAGGCCTGTAAAGCGCAAGCTCCTATCGTCAAGGGTTGCGCCAGCTCTCAGAAGAAGAAAAAATCCATGTTTTCGGCCGACATTGTATTTGGTCAAGAACCTCATGCTCCTTATAGCTAAGGCTTGTCCGAATATGGTACCAACGACAGTCTGTTTGAAGTTTCTACTGATGAGAATGCAGCAACTAATCTTCAAGCTGCTCTTGAGGCTTCTGAGCGATTAGCCGCAAGCAAGCTGCGTTTGCTTCTCTTGCGGCGTCATGTATATCTCATTTATACTCTTTGGTATATCTAAGAGTTTGTTACGCTTTGTTAATGCTCCTTTCTTAACAGGCATCTCCAATGAAGAGGCTCTTTTGGCATCCCTCAAAACATTTGAGGAAGATGAGAGGTTTCATACTTCTACGGGCCTCGGTATGATTCGTTTTGTGACGTCTTTAAAATATTTATCTCATTTTGTTCACACCCTGACTCCCCTCCTTTTTTATTACAGGAACTACTATAGCTTGTGCCGTTCCGAGTGCGATGCCATCTTTAGGTGGTGGTGCGGAGGATATTCCTCCCTCGATGGCACCTACGGAATCTTCAGAGCTACCAGCTACCGTTGAGGACACCCTAGGGCCGCTACGTGAAGCGTCGCTAAAGCAGCCGATGACGGATGTTTACCACCGGAAATAGATACGAACCGGGATAGATCGTCTTGCCTGAGTCTTGGGGGCAGATGCTATTTGGATTTATCCGTCTATTTCTCCAAAGATGCTAAGTTGATTTATGGCACCGTGTATTGGAGCTTTGGACGGATGCGGCCGTTGTAGCGGATTTCGTCAGATTCCCCCTCGTTTGTGAGGGGTTTTGATTGTGGGGACGCTCTTCCCTGCAGGCGCAAGCCCCTGCAGTTAATTACGTTACCGCATCACGATAACTACTTTCTCCTGCTTCAGAGGTTCACTTCATGTCATGTGTATGTTTGTTTTATTTTGGTTGCCCATGGATTGTATATGGAGACTAATTTATGTCGTCGTCCGTAAGGCGTGGATTAGTCCAAATCCGTATATTCTTAGATTTGGGTTTGGTTTGATTTAAGAATCGTTAATCTATTTTGAGATTAAGATCAACTTAAATATATAAGCATTTGGGCTCGATTATTTTAGTTTAAGAACACCGCGGTCCATTATCGCCGTATTTGAGGCGAAATGTTAGTTTTAAGGACGTTTCGGTCCTTTATCGCCATTTTAGAGGCGAATATTAGTTTAGGGACATTTCGGTTTATCATTCACCCTATACGCACGTGTATTTGTTTCGTGGCAGAGTGAATAATGGAGATATAAAATGTGCCTAATTTGGGGCATAATCCAATTTGAGGCATGCACGTCAATGCATGAAGAAGTTATTGATCGTCGGGACCCGCCACCTCTCTGAAGACGTTGGAGAATTACAACGACATGTATCAGCGGTGTGAAGAGATGTACCCTTGAACCAAATCCCGTATTTGAGAGAAAAGGGTTTGTTGTGGGCTTAGGAATTTTTGGTCATATTTGAGACCTTAGAAATTGAGATCGTATGGGCTCGATTGATTTCTTTGTTAAGAATACGTTAGTCCAATTTGAGACTAAGATCCACTTAACAATATTTTAGGATCTTCTTTATTTAAGACCCAGCAACAGTGCTTTTGGACTCAGTTGCAAGACTTTAGCAACTTAGCCAATTTGGGCTTTAGTCTGCTTAGTCTCCCCCTTTTTTTTCAAAAAGTGTTAAGCACTTGTTTGGGCTCTGTTTAATCAGTCTCCCTTTTTATGCAAAAAGTGCTAAGCACTTATATGAGTTCTGACGCCCACATATGATCATGTGGAGCTTTCAGTCATGGGGATTTCCCAATAAGTGTTAAACACTTTACTCCTTTTATTTTTATATGGAGTGCTAGGCACTCTTTATGGCATTCACGTGGGGAGCGCGTGAGGCGCTGGGCGCTGCCAAATGAGTGTTGAACACTCAGCCGTTTTGGGCTGCTTGGGGAGTGCTAAGCACTTTTTTTTTCTCTTTTGTGGCACGCACGTGGGGGAGCACGTGAGGCGCTGGGCGTAAGGCGCTGCCTAGTGAGTGCTAAGCACTCTTCCCTTCTATAGCGCCTATATGAGGAACACGTGCGGCGCTGGGCGTTGCATAGTAAGTGCTAAGCACTCTTCTGCGGCGCCCACGTGAGGAACACGTTCGGCGCTGGACGCTTTTCTCCTCTTCTGATAGCATTTTTGCACATTAATGATCAATAGGATCTTTGTTTTGAAGATTTAGGATCAAGCTTCATTTTTAAGAACCAAGTTCTTTTGTAAGAACTAAGTTTCTCTTGTATGCCTTTGTTTTTGAGGAACTCAATTTCTGGTTCTTTTCTGAATTTTTGACTCTCAAGAACAAGTACTTCCTGTTGAGAATTAAATTCTCAACTTGTGGGAGACTTACCTCGCGGATCTCAGATCCATAGAAAGAACTAAGTTCTTTTAAAAGGGTTAAACCCTTCAATAGGTAAATGAGATGTTATGATCTCTATTTTTTATTTACCTAGAGTTTTTGAAGAGGGAGATTTTCTTCCTTGAGAATTTAATTCTCTGTTCCTTTTGAAGCTTTCCGTCTTTTGTTTTAGAAGCTTATGGTGGGGGTTCCTCTATATCAGACTTGAAGTCTTCGGTCCTTTATATAGTGGATGCAAGTTTGTTAATTAGCTTTGAAGAAATCTCTCATTAAAAGATCCCAATTGATTTGGAGAATTTTATCCACTATTGGATTTTTGATCCAAGAGTTTCTGTTTTACAGAACATATTTTATTGTTTTTAACAAGATTGGGGAAATATTTTCCATATGCAGGGTTTTATTCTGTGAAATGGTGATTTTTAACCACCATTGGATTTTTAATCCAAGAGCTCTCTTTTTTACAAAAGGCGATCTTTCTTGTTTAGGAATATATCCCAAAATAGAATTTTATTCTATGATCCAATTTGGGGGATGTTTTCTCCCAACAGAATTTAATTCTGTATCTTGATGATTTATCATCTTCGTTGGATCAACGATCCAACGACTTTGTTTAATAGAGAGTAGAATTTAATTCTACTCAGACGCCGGCGCTCACGTGTTGTGCACGTGGGCTCCATCTAAGAGTTTTAACTCTTGTTTAATTTAATAGATTATTTTTGTGCTTTGCACAATGGCGCCCGCGTGAGGAGCACGTGCGGTGCTATATGAGAGTTTTAACTTTTATTTAATTTAATAGATTCTTTTGTGCTTTGCACACTGGCGCCCGCGTGAAGAGCACGTGAGGCGCCACCATAGGATTTAATCTTATAAGATTGGCTCTGGTGCTGTCGCCCTTGTGGAGGGCACGTGAGGCGATGCTTCATTAATTTTGAACAGAGATTTGCTCTTTTATTGGGGGAAACAACGGACATTGTAGCAAATCCGGAGGCTGAGTCTGATTCAGATAAATACATTCCTCTGTCTGTGGTTCTGGAAAGATCTCTTCGCATAGCTAAAACCGAGAAGAAGCGTCGGAAGCATGTAGCGAGGGAGCGTCAGGATAACATGGCTGCATGTGCGGGTTTGAGTGAGATACGACCCTCTGATGTTCCCATGGAGGACATCCCTTCTGTCTTGTCAACCGCTCATAGGCAGATCACGCGTGCAGCTCGTGAAGAGGCTACGCGGTTACTTCAAGGTGAGACAGCGCACGATATTTTAATGAAACTTAGTAGGACTTATTTAATTTTCCAAGTTTCTTTCTCTAGAAGTTTTTTTCTTGAATCATAACACATTTTTTCTTGAACGATACAGCAGGGCCAAGTTTAGATGTCCGCGCTGCGGATGAAGTGCCGGCCTCTGAGGACTCTGGGGCGCCAGGCCTTCATTTTGAGTCTGAGACAGTTCCAGCTGCCACTTCCTCTCCTTGTGGATCCCCGACATCGACGGGTGATGCTAGCACAACAACGGCCCTTATTGATTCGGGAGATGAAGGTGCAGATGTTGAATCCGTCTTCCCAATGGTGGTGGACGTCGAAGAAACTGTCGCAACTAGTGACGCTCTAGATACAACTATGGTTTCGGCACCGTCTGGTATCTTCCGTGCTATTACTTTTGGATTCTCAATCCTGCTAGATACATTCGCTAATATCTTCTTTATTTCGAATATAGGCATGGTAAACCTAGGCGCAATGCTGATTGAAGAACCCCTGTCAGCTGGTACCATGACTGTTGCTGTTCCATCCATCTTTTTTGCACCTCCTCGAGTTTCCTCGGGCCCAGCGACGGAAGGTAAAACTCTTTTATTTCCTCGCTTTAGCATTGATATTACTCCTTAAGTTAATTTCTTATGTATATTGTTGCTATTTTACAAGAGCGCTTTTCAATCATCTGTGCCGAATATTAGCCTCGCACTTCGCCTTCCAATTAGGATCCGTCCTTCCTTCCGGCGTTGGTTAGTATATCTTTCATTTCTTATTTCATCTTTCCACGAGTAACCCTTTTCTAATAGGATTTTCCCTGTACTGACTACAGTCTTACGGCTTGAAGGAGAAGATGAAGAAATAGTCGAGCACTCTATGCTTCCCAATTTGCCGCTTTCAACTATTGGTAGGTTGGATGTCATTCATATTTTTTTTATTTTAGGTTGAAATCTGACCCTTCTTTATATGTGTCTTATTCCATTGCAGCTCCATTGGCTTTGGTTCCTTTCGCGTCTCGCATTTCTATGCCCGCAGGGCCCTTTGCTAAACGTCAATCTTCCAGAGGTGAAGCAAATAGAAGGCGCATGCTAAGTGAGTTTATTAAAGACCTTGATGTCGAGGCTCTCACTTTTGCTGTGGATTTCGCGAACGAGGTCAAACCCATGCTGGAAACTTTTGTGACTTTCCATAATGAAGATTGCGTCAGCCTCTGGGTTGATTACTGTAAGCGAATCGAGGCTTGCCTCCATGAGATCGAGCACAAACGTCTTATGCCTGAGGCATTATCCTCGAAGGCTCAATTGGTTGCATGGATCGAACAAAGTGCCACTTCCGTTCAATACTTCAAGCAGAAGTTGGTCCTGAAGCAGAAGGAGCATGAGACGGCTTTTAGCGAATCAAGCCAATTACGTGCCCAGGTAAAACAAATGATGCGCGGCTCCGAGTTATCTTCAAAAATATTCAACGATGCATTTCCGAAGGAGTGGCACTGAGACGGGACCTTGACTCTGCTGAGCAAGGAATGCGGGATTCTGAAGCTGCTAAGCAGGTGATTTTTAAGAAGCTTTCTTCGTGCTTGCAACAACGAGCTCAGGTCGAAGCGATGCTATCCGTAATAGTGGAGCGTGAGAAGGAGCTGCGGTAAGAGAATGAACGGGTCGCTGCTTTACTGAAAGCCCCGCCCTCTTAGAGGATAGAATTGTATCTTTCTTTTTATATAAATTGTATCTTTCAAAGATTTTGATTCATGAATAAAGAATATACATTTTTTTTATTTACACGTACACTTGATGTCTCAATCCGGTGTGGAGTAGTTTATGCACTCATTTCGGAGTTTGTAGTTTATTCACTCATTTCAGAGTATCTAGTTTATGTACTCGTTTCGGAGTTTGTAGTTTATTCACTCATTTTAGAGTCTCTAGTTTATGTACTTATTTCGGAGTTTGTAGTTTATTCAGCCGTTTCGGAGTCTCTAGTTTATGTACTCATTTCGGAGTGTTTTTAGTTTACCTTTCTTGGGTTTACAGGAAAACTTGTCCTAACATTGTATGTTGATAACCCCCATTCTTTATGACAGGGATCCGTTAGGTTTATGGTACTAGAGTTTTAGTCTGTGGTACCGTTGCGTTGGCTGATGTATTCCCTGATATGCAGTCTTTAAGCCGCTGTTCGAGTAGCCCCGTGACTGTCGTGTCTCTGATCCCTTCGGGGGCTGAACAAGACGTCTTCAAGTAATCTCCTTAGGTCATATTACCTTCGGAAGAGTAAGCGTTAGGAATTTGCCATGACACTTTTTACTTGAGGTTAGGCTCAATTTGGAGCCCTGATGAGTCATAACCGCACCCTTCTGGGGTGGGATGATCTCCAACGGTCTTTAGGCTTTATATGAGTTGTCGTCAAGACCCGAAGCTAGGAATATACGGTCACTTCATTTTTTTCTTTGACGATGTCGCGCCGATTCTTTGCTGAAGTAGGGTAGACATCTGTAGGATCTCTATGCTGTATGTATTTCAGTTGAAGTCCGGAGCTAGGAATATGCTATTGCTCCAATTTCATTTGATAGCTGCGTCCGCATCCTGCCGAAATGAGGGGAGAACGCCAGGATAGTCCCTAGGTTGTATATGTACCGTCGAGACTTGGAGCTAGGGTTTTTCCGTTACTCCATTTTTGCTTTGACCATTGGGTCTTTTGTTGATGTTGCATCTGCATCCTGCTGGAATGAGAAGAACATCGGGGTGATCTCTAGGCTTTAGATGTTTCCATTAAGACCTGAATTTAGGATTTTTCTGTCACTTCATTTTTTATTTGATTGTTGTGTCTGACCCTGATGGAATGTAGGGGGACACAGGGATAGTCTCTAGGCTGTATATGTACCGTCAAGACTTGGAGCTAGGATTTTGCCATGGCTCTATTTTTGCTTTGACGCTTGGGTTTTTTGTTGACGCCGCGTCTGCATCCTGCTGGCATGAGAAGGAACGCCTGGATAGTCTCTAGATTGTATATGAACCGTCAAGACTTGGAGTTAGGATTTTGCTATTACTCCATTTTTGTTTCGACCCTTGGGTCTTTCTTGATGCTGCGTCTGCATTCTGTTGGCATGAGAAGTACGTCGAGCTGGAGTTGGGATTTTTCCATCACTCCTTTTAATTCAGCTCCTTAGAGCTTTTGTTGACGCCGCGTCTGCACCGAGAAGGAACGTTGGGATGGTCTTTAGGCTGTAGATGTCGCCATCAAGACCTGAAGCTAGGATTTTGCCGTCACTTTGATTGTTGTGTCCCCACCCTGCTGAAATGGGGGAGGAACACAGGGATAGCCTTTGGGTGGTATATGTACCGTTAAGACTCAGAGTTCCTGTTGACGAAGTGTGGTGGGAAAATATGGTTCCCTTTCCTTTATTTGTGCCCATGGATCGTGTACAAGAGTCAATATGGCCATACTTGCAGGGTAGAAAAGTTTCATTTTCATTTTTTTATTTCTTTCCACGATACTCTATCTTTTCAACTTTTATGTCATGAAAGTCGCGATTGCCCAATCATTTCGGTTATTTATCACGGTGCCCAATCATTTCGGCTTTTTTTACTTGTTGCTTTTTAATGCGAGTTGTCCTATCATTTTGGCTCTTTTTAGTTGGGATTTGAAGTCTGATCCCAATCTTGGTATCAGTATCGCTGCCACTAGAATATTGCTAGAAGGGAATCATCATTTGCCATGAGAGAACTTGAAATTTGATACCTATTTACGCATTAGTATCGCTACCACTGGAATATTGCCAGGAGCGAATCATCATTTTCCTTTATCAATTTGAACAACGGTGGCTTAGCAAACAGGCTTAGGATCCTGTCGACTAAGGCTTTTTGACTTTATGAGCCGTAAGGGTCTTATAAAGGTATTTCTCCCTAAGAGTCGAGAGAATCTTGTAGGTGTATTTTCTCTTTAGGAGTCGTGAGGATTCTCAAGTGCGTTTTCTCTTATAAGTCGTAAGGATCTTACAAGAGTATTTTTTCCTCGTAAGTCGAGGGGACTTACAAATGTCGCTCACCATATGGGGACATTTCTCGCCATTGGTGGAACTTGGTGGAGAATATTTATTTATGCCCTTGGATTGTATACAAAGGTCAATATTGGACCGCCTGTAGGGAACTTGGGGGATATGACGGCTTAAAAACAGGTTTAGATCCCTGTAACATAAGGCTTTTGAATTTTATGAGCCGTGAGGGTTTCATAGGAGGAATTCTCCTTACGAGTCGTGAGGATCTCGCAAGTGTAATTTCTTCTCAGGAATCGAGGTGACTCCCAAGTGTGTTGTTCCTTTGTGAGTCATAAGGATCTCACGCAGGTTTTTTTAACGAGTTCGCGCCCTCTCGGGTTTTCACTAACTCGCTGGCAGTCCTGCTGTTTTTACTCACGGCGCCCTTTCAGATTTTCATCTGTGCCCATTTCGCTTGTGGACATATCCAATTTTTTTAACGGCCCGTAAGGTAACGCACCATTAGCTGTAAGTCCCGATCTTCTTCAAAGAACTACCATATATGACCTAGGAAAGTTATGAATCATTTATCCCCGTGGATTGTATACGGTAATCGATATAGGGATTCACCGTAGGGCTAAACGTATGAGTTTAAGGACACGACGGTCCTTTATTGCTATATTTTGGGGCAAAATGCTAATTTAAGGATGTTCCAGTCCAACATTCCCATTTTGGGGATGAATGTTAGTTTAAGAACGTTTCGGTTCATTGTTAGTTTAGGGACGTTTCGGTCTATTATTAGTTTAGGGACGTCTCGGTCCATTATTACCATTTTTGAGGTGAGAATTAGTTTTAAGGATGTTTCGGTCCAACATTCCCGTTTTTGGGACGAATATTAGTTTACGGACGTCTCGGTCCAAGATTAGTTTAAGGACGTTTAGGTCCAAGATTAGTTTAAGGACGTTTCAGTCTAACGTCACCGTTTTTGAGGTGACGGAGCTTTTTGGATACTACTTTCAGGGTTCTGACTCAGGATGATAGCGAGCGGACACAAGCATCGTCATCTATCATTGACCTAAGTCGTGACTCGTCAAGCGTAGTATTTTGTGAGGAATCAGCCGTTTATTGGCTGGAAGGGTCTTTTGCCATGCATATCCATGAGCAGGTAGGCTCCACCTTGGTAAACTTTGTTAATGATGTACAGGCTTTCATAGTTCGGCTCGAACTTCCCCCGTTTTTCATGATTGGGGATCATTGGTCTTTTGACGACTGGTACGAGTTCGTCTTGGCGGAATGTTCTTGGCCTGGTCAGTTTTTTGTATGACCGCGTCATCCTTGCTTTATAAGCCTCCAGATTTTGCTGTGCTATAAAGCGAGTTTCGTCGAGGGCGTTGAGCTCCTTGAGCCTAAGATGAGCATTTTCTTCATCTGTCAGTTTGTATCAAACCGCTATTCATAGAGAGGGTAGTTCTATCTCCAGTGGGAGCACTACTTTTGTGATGAACACTAATGTGTATGGTGTTGTATTCATGGCCGTCTTGAACGTTGTTCGGTACGTCCAGAGAGCTTCATGCAGCCTTTCGTGCTAGTCTTTTTTGTTTCTGGACACTGTATTTTTTATAATCTTTATCAAGGTCTTGTTGAAAACTTCAGTGAGACCGTTGGCCTGAGGATTATAGACTGAAGAGTATCTCCAATCTATTTTATGCTGCTGTGCGAAGCGACTTATTTTATGGCTCGTATAAGCTGGTCCATTATCCGAGATTATCCGTCGCGGAGTGCCGAACCAATAGATGACATGGGTTCTGAAGAAGTGGAGGATATTCTCCGTCTTCACCTCTCTTAGTGGTACCGCTTCTGCCGATTTAGAGAAGTAATCAGTTGTTGCTAATATGAATTGATATCTTTTGGATGATGTCGGTTCGATAGGGCCAATTATATCGGTTCCCAACATTTCGAACGACCAGCTAGCCACTGTTGGGTGTAGCGGATTTGGATTTTAATGGATGAAGTCCCCATGAATTTGGCACGAGTGACACTGCTTCGTATATTTAAGGCAGTCCTGGATCATTGTGGGCCAATACTAACCCATTCTTTTTATCTTCAGCTTCATCTTTGGCCCAGCTTGATGAGAACCGTAGAGTCCATCATGAATTTCTTGAATGACTTTCTTTGCTTCCTCCAGCCCAGGCATCTCAACCATAAACAATCAAACGATCTTTTATATAGAGTTTCATTGACGAAGGCGAATGACCAAGCTCATTTCATGAGCTGATGTCTAGACGACGTATTTTCGGGTGTTCGTTGGGATTTGAAGTAGTCTATGAAGACTTCCCTCTAGTCGATGACCTTTTCTTCGTCCTCTATTTGAAGGGATACTTGTTCGGTCGTTTCTTTTCCTTCGGATGGCTCTATTAGGTCTTCCGAAGATGTGTCTGTTGGTGCGAGAACCCTGCGATTTTGCACAATGATCTTTACGTCATCGAGGTTTTCATCGACCAGTTCCTTAGCCAATTTGGCCAATGCATCCGCCTTGCTGTTTTCTGCTTGCGGTATATTTGCCAGGGTATATGAGGGGATTTGTGTCAGCAGTTGCTGTACTCTTTCGCCACACTTTATCAGTTCTGGCTTGCATGTCTGATAGTCGCCATTTACTTGGCTAACGATCAGCTGGGAGTCTCCGTATATGAGGAGGTCTTTGATTCCCATGTCGATAGCGATCTCAAGACCCGCTATCAAAGCTTCGTATTCAGATTCGTTGTTAGTCCTTGGCTCTGTTAAGGAGAGGGCATAACGCAATATCCCTCATTGCGGAGTCACGACGATAAGGTCCACCCCGGCTTCGATTATGGGGGTGTTTTGCTTTCATCGCTTCACGGAAGATGCTCCATCAAAGTAGAGTTCCCATTGGAAATCATTTTCTTCTTTGATTGCGTTGAACACATGTTCATCTGGCAACTCGCAATTTAAGGGGGAATCGGCTGGTATCAGATGCTCCGCGAGAAAGTCGTCAATGGCCTGCCCTTTCACTGCTTTGAGGGGATGACACATTATCGAGAACTCCACCAGGAGGAGGGCCCATTTAGCAAGCGTTCATGTTAGTATGGCCCTTGACATTAGATATTTGAGAGGATCCACCTTTGATATAAGATGGACCTCATGTGCCAAGGCGTAATGTCTGAGCTTCGTTATTGCGAATATCAGTGCCAGGCAATTCTTTTCGATGAGAGAATAGTTGTTTTCTACCCCAGGATAGCTCGACTTAAATAGTATAGAGCTTTCTCCTTTCCCTGATCGTTCTCTTGTGCCCATAATACGCCTAGAGAACTCTCAAGGGTTGTTGTATATAAGATAAGGGGTTTTCCCTTAACCGGAGCAGTCAATACCGGCAAATTTTGCAGGTATTGCTTGATTTCGTCCAGTGCATTTTGGCACCTTTGATCCCAGACGAACGGGGTTCCCTTCTTCATCAAATGACTATAGGGACGGCATTTTCCGGAGAGGTTAGCTATGAATCGCAGGATATACGTGAGCTTTCCTTGGAGAGACCGCAATTGTTTGAGGGTTCTTGGCGTGGGCATTTCCATAATCGCCTTGATCTTTGCGGGGTTGATTTCGATACCTCGGTGATGTATGATGAATCCTAGGAATTTGTCTGAGGAAACTCCAAATGTACATTTTAGAGGATTCATTTTCAGATTATACTTGTGAAGATGTTGGAACACTATTTTTAGATGTTCCTAATATTCTTCGTGAGATTTGCTCTTTACCATAAGGTTGTTGATGTAGCATTTGACAATCTCATGGACGAGATCATCAAAGATCTTTGTCATGGACTTCTGGTAGGTAGCGTCGGCGTTCTTCAAACCGAAAGGCATCACCTTATAGCAGAATATACCTAACGGGGTTCAGAAAACGGTATGCTTTTGGTCTTCAGAATGCATTTTTATTTGGTTGTATCCTGAAAATCCATCCATGAAAGAAAAGACCATATGGGTAGACGTGTTATGAATAATCATATTGGTAACAGGTACTGCGAAGTCATCCTTCGGGAAAGCTTTGTTAAGATCATGAAAGTCTACGCAGATGCGCACCGTCCCATTTTTCTTCATCACTGGAACGTTGTTAGCGATTCAGTTAGGATATTGAACTTCTTGGATGAAGCCGGAGTCGATTAGTTTCCTGATTTCAGCGTTGTTGTTCATCTCAAGTTCGAGTCGCATCCTTCTTGGCGCCTGCTTTATTGGCTTTATACCCGGCGATATATCCAATTTATGTACCGCCACCTTTGGATCTAGACCCAGCATTTCAGAGTAGTTCCAGGCGGAGCAATTTTTATACTACATGAGCACATCTTTTAACGTGGCCACCTGTTTTTCAGATAGCAGTTCACTGACGAACGTTGGTCTCGGATCATTTTCCGTTCCTAAGCTGATCATTCTTAGATTGTCCACCATGGTGTGTATCCCATCTTTCATCTCTTTTGGTGCCGGTGGAAACTCTGAGATCACCTTGTCCTCATCTTCGTTTGGGAAGCACCTGAAGAGGTCATTCATAGTCTCATGCCCTCTCTCTTTTGAGAATGTTATCATATGGAAGGTACGAGTTCGCTTCCATTCTTGATATTGAGCTGGTCCTATCCTGACGGTATAGGTCCTTTTTGGCTCGTGCTTTTGCGGTGGGGTTACCCTCCAGCTGTCAGATAACGTAAATCTGCCTCGTTGATACCGGTCTCCTACCTAGTTTTTGAAGGTGAAGCAGCCTTCAAGGGGATGCCCTATTACTCAGTGATAAGAGCAATACTCCGGATGATGGACCTCGTTTATTTGTTTGGGGTGCCAAGACTTTAGAAGTGTCATCATTTGGTGTTTCATGACAAGGTTTAATATTTTCCTTGTCTTGTCTCGTGGGAAAGAGTATTCCCGCCCCATCTTTTTTATAAAGGATGGGCTCCAATCGAGTTTTTCTCGATTGCACGGCGTCTTGGATCCGCTTTGTTGTCTTCAAACGTTGTTTGCGTTCATTGCCTTGTTTTTGCCTCCATTTCGGGATTGTCCCTTTTCGCGAGAACATACAGTGGGCCAGCGATGAAGAGCATTACAGTCTTCTTTCTCCGCAGATTACTGACTGAGTTGTTGCATCCTCGCTTTTTCATAAATGGCCATTTCGCGGCCGTGGTCGTCCCGGCTCGTTTGACAAGCTTCTTTTATTAACTTTTCAATTTGTTCTTCCAACGATGGACTTAACATTTTTAGAGCGGGATCTTGCTCCGATTTGACGTCACGGCTATTTGGAAGAGCTTTTTTCGCTTCACTAGAGCTGTTTACGATGAGACAACTGTGGATTTGCTTCCGTTTCTTGGACCGAACATATTCGAGCTCAGTTTCTCCATCTTCCCATCGGGCATCTTTCGCTGAGTCCTGGGTGTGTCCCAAATCTTTTTGTAGAATTGGGCTTGTCGAACAGTTTGTTCTAGGGGTACACCTTGATATCTTAACAGCCTTCTCAATCCCTCCACATAATATCTTGGCAGACGGATGGGTTGAATCCTGTTGAGTGAAAAATCGGCACCATGCCAGACTTCTTTTTCTACTTTGGTCTCCGTAGATTGGTAAAAGAGGATCGACTTTTCACCTTTTTGCGTGGGAGGTACGTAGAAGGTTTGCAATTCTTGTACACTGTATGTATCAAGCGCATCAAGTTCCTTGTAATGCTGAGGGGGGGCCATTGTAATTTTTATACTCTGATCTATTCTGGTGGAGATTTACATTGACGGGCGGACGGAGAACACTGCGTTGATCTCGTCCTCAGAGTCGCTGCCAAAGACCAAAATAAGAGTAGATGGTCCGGGATTGTTATTTTCTTTCTGCGGGTGTCCCGAGTAGACTATTTATTCATCTTTCTCGGTGTCGCTACTGAATATCGGGATAGTGACGATGGATTTCTGTTTATTCTCCGGCTTGTGGCACCTTTCAGTATTCTCGAAATCTGGTAGGAAGTACTTTGCGTCTTCGTATTTTCGGACTTCGTTTACGGAGAACGGATTTAGCTCTCCTGTGACGGTGTACTCCGATCCATCCTTGAATTATTTCATACACTTATATTGTGTAGAAGGGATGACGTTATACTTATGTAAATGAGGCTTGCCGAGCAAAACGTTATAGCAAGTCTTGGCGTCAATGACATCAAATTTGATATCCGTGATGAGCAGCCCAAAGCGCAGTATCAGTATTACAGACCCAAGTGTCCGTGATGATTGTGAGTCGAACCCGAAGATGGTAATTTTATCTCGGGTAAGGTGCTAAACGTTCATGCAAATCTCCTTCAGCACTCTCACGTTAAGAAGGTTAACGGAGGATCCGTTGTCGACAAGGATTTTCCTTATCTTGATGTCGTGGAAGTACCCGGTGACGTATAACAGGCGATTATGTTCGCACATACTGAGGAGGAATATCTTCATTGCTGAATGTAATATCAGCCGTGTGGACTTCGACCAATTCATCCTTCATCTTCTCTTCTGCGAAGAAAGCTTGGAACTGATCGGGCTTTTGTAATGCCTTGATCAGGGAATCTCGTGCCTCTTTGGACAGGAGGAGAGCATCCAATATGCTCAGTTGTGAGGGTATTTTTCTCAGATGTGTCAGGACGTTGTAATCCACCTTGTTTTTTCTAGGCGGGTCCTTTGCTGTGAGCTCTTTGACAACTCCTTCATCGAGAGCAATTTCCTCAGGGATTTCCCCTTTCCCCTTGTCTTTTTTGCTCGAACCTTTGTTTGCAGATCCAAGGTTCTTCTTAGGCAGTGTTCGGCATGATTTATTACATTTTAATACCGCTCATTTCCTATCATTTTGTCAATAAAACAGTACTATCTAATCTGTGTCTGCTCATTAGTACAGATTACAGGTACACAGGCATAAACACTGGAAACAATACACAACATGAACAGAAACGACGGTTTTTAGACGGAACTACAAACGGGATAGAATATAGATCAAAGTCAAATAAGTTTTGCAACAAATTAAATTTACAATAAGATCTTGTTTTGGTTCAACATGATCAAGTGTGAACATGTCATGGTGTTAAGCAAGTGGGCTTGAACCATCATGATGTATCAAGTGGGCAAACACCATCATGGTGTTTTGCAAGTGGACCTAAGCAAGTGGATGTACAAGTGGGCATGGTAATAAGTATTTTGAAAAGAGATGATTTGAAGTGTGAACACAACTCATGCCCACTTGATCCTTTCTCTGTACATTGCTCCAGATTACACTCATGTGTGATTTAAAAGAAATTGCAACTATATGGAGATACTCAAGTAACTAGAAGACTAATGCACCAAGGTGGGCCCCAGACTCCACACTTAGGCCGCCAATTAATTCCTCTTGACCGCAAATTGGGGCCAAGACAGAGCCAAATGGGCCCGTCCAAGTTTGGTGGGTCCCTTTTGATATATTTAGTACACTTGTGTATGCAATTTTTGATATTAAGTTGTTTATAAATAGCAGATCACAGATATAGTTTTGGTGGGATTTTGGAGTGGGAACTTGAGTGTGTAACATTTGATAGCTTCCTTTTCTTCCTTCTTTGAGCTTTCATTTGAGAGCTCCATTAAGGAGGTTGAGGTTGTTATCTAACTTGTAGCTTGAATCCATCCATTTTGTTAATAAAGAATTGCACTTGTTTTTATTTTCCTTACTTGTTTCATGTTCTTCATTTCTCTTGTATTTTGTTTTCTCTTTTAAGCAATGCTTGTGTAACTTTATAGTTGTGGTGATGGTGAGGATGTGAGATGAATGGGTTTGCCTTCCTCCTTCTCTTGTGAATGTTTAAAGTGATTAATTGTGATTGTAACCTTAACATTGTTAAATGGATATGTTTGATATGATATGTTGATTTTGATGGTTACTTGTAACCTTTATCACACACCCTATTCTCTCATGATCACCATTTGCAATGTTAAGGTTAGAATCAATTTTGTGTTACACTTGCTAGGTAGTTTAGATATGGTATGTTGCTTATGTTTCTTGACACTTTTCATCAAGCATATACCATATACTATCACCTACATACTTAGCAAGAGTAATGCAAATTTTTACTTCTTATTTGCAAATTGATGTGTGTTGATGTTGTATACTTGCTAACCCTTATACTTAGTGCTGATACATCATGCATAGACATAAAAATGGTAAGTAAGAATGTAACGGAATCGTTTCATATCTTGCGTCGAATATCGGCAACTTGATGGGTTGTGCTTCGCAAATGCCTTGACAAGCCATGCTTTAAGTCAGAATCAACACAAGGAGGAAACAACTCATGATCAAGGGAGTATCGAAGAAATCACCATAATTCAACCATCCGAACCAGAGCCATGACCACTTTTCTTAACTTGTTCTCTATTTTCGTATTTTCTAATTCTTGTAACAAAACCCAAATTCTTTCTATTTGGGGTTTGCTTTTTTTTTATACCTATTTTTGATCCATTTATATATGCAAAATTTTACAATTGTGTGTGCGCAGCTAATTGGCCATAAATATCGCTTTTTGCACTAAATATCGTATTTTCCGACATTTTCAGATTTCAGCGGAATTACGAGCAGTGATCATGCCGAGCAAGGTTCACTTTCAATAACGAGGCGTTAGTGAAGTACAGTGTCAAAGATTCGGGTAGTTTGACCCGCGTAAGCGAACATTCAAGTACTCGTGGATAACTTCAACGGGGGTTTCTTAACCTAAATCATATCGGTACATATTTTTCTAACACTTTCTCTCAAATCTGACGCATTCCATTATTATATCTTCTGCAGGATTCTTCGCACAATTTGCCGCCAATAGAATAGAGAACTAACCCGTATTTGTTACAGCGCTTAAGCCTAAAACGAAAAGATTTGCTTGCTTGCTTGATTTGCTTAAATTCTTTTATTGATTTGTGCATGTGCATCTTAATACGGACATTAAGGGCACGAGAACCAAACAAGATACGGTAAAGGATTTTATCACCTTTTCCGTGGCCCACAAATCACAAAACTGCATTCTTGCATACCCACAGTAATTTTAAAATCAATTAGAATTCTGACTTTAAGGATTCATGCTCAATAGGATAAGTTAATTATGTGTAGAACACTGCGGAATATTATATTGTTCACGAGGTGTCTAAGCAAGTATTAACAGCACAACCGCCAAAAGAGAAAGGGTTATTCTAATTAAGAAATTTCGTGAAATCGTTGGATAACCTCCCCTTATCTCTGCACTTACCTGGTCGTGATCCGTATATCTTGAGCCTGTTTCTCGACACAATTTTATTTCGATAATCAGGTTCTTGAGCTGGTCTAATTGACTTAGCATAATATAAACTGTTAGGGGTATGATATTATTTGTTTTTGTGAGTACTTATTGATATGGGTGATACACAGTTTAATTCAATTTGTCATGATCCATATTCTTTTGTTTATACACATACCCAATTCTTTTGTTCAAATTGCCAAGAATCTTCCTACATTTTTGAAAACTGTCCTTTCTTAGGGGGTGACCAACTGTCCCAGAATTTTGATATCGGTCACCCACCTAACACTCTTGAACCCAATCCCACTTCAAATATAGATCAAATGATTGAAAACTTAGAGAAAGAGGTCAACAAGATGACTGTTTTAATATCACTACCGTCACAACACTCCCTTCCTGAAATAGTTGACACACAAATAGGGTATGATGGTAAGATGGATGCTAGGTTGACAGCTTTAGAGAAAGGTTTAGAAGTGATGATTGCGGTCGAGAATTAAACGGCTCCGACGCTATCCATATTCATACAACAATCTGATCAATTGTTTCACGCTCAAGCTCAATCATTGATTAGAATCGACGAACAAGTGAAACATTTAGCTGTAAAGATTCTAGAGAGTGAACACAGTCAATTTGAACCCAATAATGTCAATATCTGTCATCTAGGAAGTCAGCTGAGTAAGATAAAATATCAAACAAATTTTGATGATTTCATAGACGATGATGATATAATTGAGTTGACTGAGTGTTATCAGGACAAACAAGAAAACCTTCCGAGTCAATCCAACACTAGTCTTTAGGTACCAAATAGTCCTCTTATCACTTGTGATCTTGAGGATAATTTAACTGATATACTATTTGAAGATGAGATTCTAGCACCGATTGATTATATCAAAGAAATTTTAGAGGAGAAAACTTATGATTTTGACGGGTATGGTTGGGACATCTTGTTAGAGAAAATCAAGGATATGGAACCCATGACTGTAATTTTACCAATTAAAAAAGTGTTTGACGAAACTTTAGAGTGGGAACCTACATTTTTAGATGACATGGACATACCCATATGTGATGAGAGAGAACTTGTATTGGGAGATGTGAGATGTAACGACGAGAGTAGGATTGTGGAAGATTATAGGAAGAAAGACAATCTTGATAAACATTCTTTCATGCCAAGTTTTGAGGAGATATTTGTGGATGAACTTGATATTCTTTGTGAGTTTGAGTAAAGAATACTTTGGGAATATCCTACGGACCTTTCTTTTGCCGATCTTTTTGATGATGCACTCTAGTTTTTAAACAAACCTGACCTTGAAACTCAACACATGCTTCTTGAACATACAATTCATTCGGGCAACAATTCTTTAACTCCTTTAAAACTTCGTCTTCTCATTCAATGTTTTCTGATCCCCACTTTTACACACCCATGCCCTTTACTAACATATAACCATACCACTAACATGTACATTTTCTTTTTCTTTTTCATATACTTTTTCTTTTACCAGCTCTGGTCTTATATCGACAAATTTTTTGAATGGCTGATACTAATTTCTGAACTAACGCAATCTCTTAATTTGTAAATATTGTAATTAGATCTTAGATTTTTCTTTTTGTGAATAAAATCTCACCCTGATGTCTAAGTCTAGCTACCGGAGACGGGGGCAACGATGAGGACATCGTAAAACTCAGGTTTGGGGGTGAGCACTCCGTTTACTTTACTACATCATGTGTAAATTCTGCATTACATATAAATTGAAAAACCCATAAAAATTTGAATTTTTTTCAAAAACATAAAAACTTTGTCATCAAGATAGCTAACGGGGAAACTTCGACTTGAAGTCTGACGGTTCGGTTGATAACATAGAAACAACTAAATCCTTTTCGAGAGATTGAAAACCCGAAAGATAACCCTCCTTTGAGTTTAACCTTAACTAATATACGTCTTTTATATCACTTTACACATGTCGTGAGTTTTTGAAAATTAGATGAAAAGCCTGAAATGTCTTTAAAACTTTTTGAAATTTGATAAACATTTTTAGGATCAAATAGTTTTGTTTTGAATTAAGTAATATTAAGAATAGTTCATAAAGTGAAGTGGATATGAGGGATATTATTGAAAGTTTAAGTCTGAAAAATAACTCATCTGGAACTTTGTTGGAGTGATTACACACCTTATCCACACAAACATGTCTTTGGGATGAAAAAGAAAAACTGGCAATATCTCTATTCGCACTGCTTTCAGAATATTTTAAAACGCAACAAAATGAGTTTTCTGTTTTGTGGCCTTGATAACTTGGGCAATTAAGTCTTAGGGGTGTTTCCACACCTAATACCCTAAAACCATCTGGTTTGGGAGTCATTGACCCAAAACTCGCTAAATCTCCAATTGTCAAATAAAACAAGCTAAGCAAGTGTTCTCTCTGAGTTAAAAGTTCTCACGGTTCTTTGTGGGAGAATAATCTTGGCAGTGACAAGTTTTGTATTATAAACAGTTTTTAGCAGAGATATGAAAGTTTAAATTATAAAGATTATAAGACTTTTAACACGATCAAAAAAGGCGTGTATGAACAAAGACAGATGAAGGGTAGGAGTGAAGAATAAGACTTATTTCTGTTAAAGATGATATAATTTATGACTTGAAACTTAACTGGAGAATGAAAATTGAGAAAATCTTATGTCTTGTCAAACTCGTGTGATCCTTTAGAAGTCTGTCCTGGTCCGTATTTATGACATGATGACCCAAATCGAAGTTCTTAAAAACTTAACGACACTATTCGCACAACCACGTAAAGACGTATATGAACTTATGTTAAATGAGATGAGAGGAGTGAAAAATAAGGGTTAAACGTTTCTGACTAGGGTAATAGAACTTCTAGCTTTGATGCTTAACCTTAAAATTAGAATCAACTGTTTTCTCACGAAACTAACTTGACAGGATTTTGTGGGTGTAATTCGCTGAAAAACCTAAGGAGACAAAACTCCTTCTACTAGGGACACCTAGAGGTTTAACTGCATGTTGCACGGGCTCAGTGCAATCGCGTTCCCTGCGAAAGTGAGGTTAGGATTTTGTTTTGCTCGAGACAAGCAAAAGATAGGTTTGGGGGTATTTGTTTGGCATGATTTATTACATTTTAATACCGCTCATTTCCTATCATTTTGTCAATATAATAGAACTATCTAATCTGTGTTTGCTCATTAGTACAGATTACAGGTACATAGGAAAAAACACTGGAAACGATACACAACATGAACAGAAATGACGGTTTTTAGCCGGAACTGCAAACGGGATAGAATGCAGATCAAAGTCAAATAAGCCTTACAACAAATAAAGTTGTGTACAATAATATCATGTTTTAGTCCAACATGATCAAGTGTGAACATGTCATAGTGTTAAGCAAGTGGGCTTGAACCATCATGAGGTATCAAGTGGGCAAACACCATCATGGTGTTTTGAAAGTGGACCTAAGCAAGTGGGTGCACAAGTGGGCATGGTAATAAGTATTTTGAAAAGTGATGATTTGAAGTGTGAACACAACTCATGCCCACTTGATCCTTTCTTTGTACATTGCTCCAGATTACACTCATGTGTGATTTAAAAGAAATTGCAACTGCATGGAGATACTCAAGTAATTAGAAGATTAAAGCACCAAGGTGGGCCCCAGACTTTACACTTAGGTCGCCAATTAATTCCTTTTGGCCGCAAATTGGGGCCAAGACAGAGCCAAATGGGCTCGTCCAAGTTTGGTGGGTCCCTTGTGATATATTTAGTACACTTGTGTATGCAATTTTTGATATTAAGTTGTCTATAAATAGCAGATCACAGATATAGTTCTGGTGGAATTTTGGAGTGAGAACTTGAGTGTGTAACATTTGATAGCTTCCTCTTCTTCCCTCTCTGAACTTTCATTTGAGAGTTCCATTAAGAAGGTTGAGGTTGTTATTTAACTTGTAGCTTGAATCCATCCATTTTGTTAATAAAAAACTGCACTTGTTTTTATTTTCCTTACTTGTTTCATGTTCTTCATTTCTCTTGTGTTTTGTTTTCTCTTTTAAGCAATATTTGTGTAACTTTATGGTTGTGGTGATGGTGAGGATGTGAGATGAATGTGTTTGCCTTCCTCCTCCTCTTGTGAATATTTAATGTGCTTAAAATGAGATTATAACTTCAAGATTGTTTTATGGTATTGGTGTGATATGGTATTTTGATTTCATGGTTACATGGTAACGTCATCATATACCATATTCTCTCCTAGTCTCCATTTTACAATGTTTAAGTTAGAATCAACTAGTGTTAAAATTGCTAAGTGTTAGATAGGGTATTTTGTTAACAAGTTGATTGACACACTTCATCATTTCATATACCCTATACTATCACAACTCACTTATCAAGTTTAATCCTAAAACCATTTGCTCTCATGTGCTAATTTGTGTATTTGGAGTTGATGTATGCTTGCTAACTTTTGTGTTTAGTGTTGATACTTCAAGCTTGGATATACAAACGGTAAGTGAGACAATACGGATTCGTTTCGTTTCTAACGTCGAATAACACATCTTGATGGTTTGTGCTTCGCAAACGCCTTGACAAGCCATGCTTTATTTCAGAATTAACATAAGGAGGAAACAACTCATGATCAAGAAAGCGTCGAAGAATTCGCCACGATTTAGCCATCCGAACCGAAGCCACGACCACTTTCCTTAACTTGTTCTATAATTTCGTATTTTCATATTTTATTTGTGACAAAACCTAAATTCTTTCTCCTTGAACCTTTAACGACAACTCTTAATCACCAATTCCCTGTGGATCGACCCGTACTTACCGGCTCGCTACAACGCGCCGTGCACTTGCGGTTTATAAATTTTAAAATGAGACCGAGCTCGTGTGTGCACTAATTCTAAAACCTTTCTTTCAAAACTACAAAAGCACGCACGGGTAAAGTCCTAACAGGCAGCGTACGGTTACGCAGCTGAATATTCTCGCAGTTCTTCTCCTCCTCTTCTTTTTCAGAGGCGGAGACTTTGAAGAGAGGGTTGAGGGGTGTTTCGTTCTCAAAGTCACTCCCGAACGTAAGAACTTGGGTTTTACCCTTCCGAACTGGTACCAACCATATGACAGTTGCCAGTCATTTCTTCATGCGTGTTTATAGCACTATTTTGCCCCTGACGGGCACGAGCTTCGCGCTTCATCCACTTGAAGTGTTTTTGATGGGCAACATATCCTTACCACCATTTCTTGAAGGTACTGCATTCTTCAGTGGGGTGGGTAACCCTTCGATGATATAGGCAGTAGTTTGGGCGTGCATCTTCGCAATCGAGACATATGACCCCGGGAGTATTCCTTATGAGAGGTGTCAGTTTCTTCCCCATTGGCAGGGCTTTGGCGAACCGCTTCTCTGTTTTGGTCCTGCTCTTATTTGTAGCAGGTGTGCTTCGGTTTGGTCGGAGTACTTTACGACTCGTTCTTGCCACGGATTCTTTATCCTGACGCTGACGCTTTGCCTTTTCATATATGACTGTCTCGCGTTCTCGGTCAACTTTGCTTTTTTGAAAGGCTTCGTTTAATAGCCTCTCAATCAGGTCTTGTGGCAGTTCCGAGGATTTTAGCGCCGATTCTGCCCCCAGTTCCTCTGTGTTGTTTTCTGATGCTGAGAGAGCATCTTCGTCATATAATGACGAAAGGGAGACCATGTGGCAACTTGCAACATGTTCTTCGGTGTCTTCTGATGAGTCATTTTCCTCATCATTGTCACTATCTTCATCCTCAAGAATATGATTAAGGAACTCTTTGAGTATGACTGGTGTCCGCATCTTCTGGTTGTATTCTTTCAGCGCGTCAATGTATTTTTGTAGATCTATGCGCTTGTCGTCATACTCGGCAGGCTGCACAGTGTAACATTTCAGAAAAAAATAAAATATTATTTTTGGGAATCTTTATAATTAAATAATAAATATTATGAATATTTTGATAATATGGTATAATTATATACCGATAAATTGGGAAATTAAATAATTAAGATAGTAAATTTTATGAATATTAGAAATTGTTTGGAAATTTATATTAATTTATGAAAATTGGGAAGTTTACGATGTAGTATACAGTGATTTGCATACAAGTTAGTATTACTAAACTCGATTAGTACTTAATTATGCATTGAATTTGTTTTGTGCATGAGACATGAACCATGTCATATTTGCTAAAACATGTTACATTTTTTAATTTGTATGGAAAACCTTGCTTCATGTCTTTTATTTCTTTGGCTTTTGTTTTGTTTTAAATTAAAAGAATAAGAAAGAAAGAATAAAGATGAGAGAGAGGGTGATGGGACATATATCATGGTGAGAGAGAGAGAGAGAAAGAGAGAGAAAGTGGGAGAAAGCTATAGAACTCTCATGGTTATTTCGCCATTCATTTCATCACCTCCCCATTTCATCTCCTTCTTCCTTTTTCCCCTCACTCATGGCTGCCCCCTCTCCTCCACCACCTTCACCACCTCAAATTATCACCAAAAACATATCAAAACCTATCAAATCCTTCACTAAAAACACTCACAAGCTCCCTACAAGCATGGTGGACCAAGAAAAATTGGATTTTGAGCACTTGGGGCAACTCAAGAAAATTCTTGAGTTGCCAAATGAGGTAATTACATCATCATTAGAGTAGTATTTCATTCTATTAGTTTCTATTGTTAGTTTAGAAACGATTTATCGAGGTTTAGAGGACTTTGAAAATTTCACGTTAGGGTTTGAGGAAATTTTGAGTTATGAAGTGTAATTGAGGCTAGTAGAGACCATACCACCTCTGTTGTGATTGTATACTAAACTAAACCTGAGAGTTAAACCCTAATTTGCAAATTTAGAAACCCCGATATCGGATTTTTGTGACTTTTGAGGTGATAATTGGAGTTCTGCTGTGACTCGGAGACTAGGAAAATTATTTAGCAATTATAGTGATATGTGCAGGTGACCAGAAGACTACCCTTGAAACCCGGGCCCCTATACCCAAACTTGGGCCGCAAATTTAATCTGTATGGCTGCAATTTGCGGCCATATTTTGGTGTTAGGCTGTGATCTTTTATGGGAAGCTAAATTATCTGATAACTAGATCCTCCCCATATGCAGAATTAGCTAATTTCACTTAGGACAAAATCTGGAGCATGTTTTCTAAGATTCTGTTTTGATTTCGTGATTTTTATTATAACTTGAACTTTGGTATTTGTGTTTTGTCTCGATCGATTGGCGTTCATACGCCGATGTCAAGGGTTATTTGGTTCTTCTTGCATGCGTAGTCCGTAGGTTCTAACCTATAAGAGATTCGCATGCCGTTTTGGTTTTCGTATGTCATTCTAGTTTTCTTTCGTGATTTCGATTTACGATGCCATATGTTTATATGTAGGCACCCTCACGTGGTTTTCGAGATGACGGGAAGAGCATGGCGACATCGGTTTTGGCAAGCGAGGATTCAGGTGAGTAGATGTATATCTACGGGGGAAGTCGGGTGGATGGCGTATAGCACCCCCGCAAACGTAGTATAAGGTTGTTGCATATTATTATTATGAGTCGGACGTGACCTCGGATTATTGACTAGTAGGGTACTATTGAAGATCTTAAGTTAGATTAGATTGATTTAGAAAGACTTAACTAGAGAATGATTACCTTGGAGACAATTCGTAGGTTTCATGTAGGCGCACACACACGCATACACACATACAATGGACTTGGTGTATATGTGTGTGTGCGTGTGTATGAAGGTGTGTAGGTTCATATATATATATATATAACATATACACGTGATATGAAGATATTATATGATACATGGGGATGAGTCGATATGACTGGGCATGATGCCATGAGATATTGGATATGTGATCGAGATATGATATGAAATGTGTTACGATATTAGCGGATCGATGGGTAATGAGGATATATATGAACGATGATATGTGTAGATGGCATTGAAATGAATGAGACTCTAGGATACAACCCAGATCGTAATATGTGACTTAATCACGATATGATATATGACATGATATTTTAGTGGATCATTTGACGATCTATATTTACACAGACGATGATATATGTTTGATGATATAGGAATGCATGCAATTATAGTACAGTACTCTTGATTATGATATTGTTTGATGATGATACTATACGAATGATGATGTATATATGTGATGGTTGACCCGTACCCCGATTTTGGGAAGCCGTACGATGGATTTTACCGTACGAGGTATAGATGTGATGATTGATCCGCACTCTTGACTCGAGGAAGTTGTACTATGTACGTGACGCTATTGAGGCTGGATCGCCGACTGCTAGAGATATCGACTCAGATTTTAGGAGGATTTTTCTTACCTTTCGACTAGTGACTTTAGTTAGTTCCTTAGTTGGTTAGGTAGATCTTAGTTTAGGTCCAAGCCATACTTATTTTCAAACTAACGAATCATGCGCATTTTTAAAGACAGCCTGAGGGATACTACGGATTTTTTAAATGACACATCTTTTCATAAAAAAAACCCGTAGCCCCTAATTTTCTAAAAACCACGATTCGTGATTTTTCAAACAACAAACTGTATGACTCGTAATTAGTATGTATTTTCTAGTTCTGTGTTTACTAAACATTCATCGTTATATTCATGTTCTGTTCATCGCATTGCATATTCATACATATGTTTCTCTAGCTAATATGAAACTCTGCCTGTTAGGACACCAGCACCATTACTGATGATGCGCATGTTCCACGTACACTTATTTGCCGGCTCACACACATCATCATCGGTAATTGCCATGTCACGTACACTTTAGAACATATTATCTTTTATTGATATAATCAGCTAAATACTAGTCTAATATAATATTGTGTGATTAAACTCATGTGCTAGTTTAGACATTGCATTTATTACTTAGATACTTCATGCATTTACATTTCCATATTATCATGCAGTATTGTGAGGCTTATGCTGATACTCATTATTTACTTATTCATGATTTTGGGGATTTTGGATTTCTATGAGATTTCTGAATTTTGGGGGAAACCGCAAGAACATATAGGAGAACTTCTCTCTCTCTCCCTCTCATTTTAAAATACAAGTTGCGGTTTTCTCGTGATGTATGTGTCGTCCACCATGAAATTTCATGTTTTCTGTTGAATTTCGAGACCCGATTCGAGGAGTGGATGAACCGTCTCGGGTACATGGTGGGCCCGGTATGGTACCCGGGGCAAGAAGCTCGAGTTGTAGACGATGAGCCTGGCAGGGGAAGACTACCTACCGGTGATGTCTGGCGCGGCGGATATCCGGAGGATACCGACCGTTGTCGTGAGATTTGATGATATGGGCTGATCCGGACTGACGGAGCCCGAGATATTGAGACTATGAGATATTGAGACTATGAGGCATCGGGACTTTGAGATTTACATGTTTTGTGTCGATACTTGACACGGATTTCCATGGATTTCATTGATGATGTTTCAGATTACCATACAAATTTTACTATGATATAAGTTAAAGATTTCTTATACAGATATATCCAGATTTCATAGTTGATTATTTTACATTCATGGTGCATGCATACTTATACACACGACATGTTACTACTTGAGGCACTGACACAAGCACTGAGCATTTCAGTTACGCATAGATTATTACCCTGCCACTACTAGATGACTAGCGTTATATTAAGTATATTATTATGACCTAGGAGAGTGTCGTGCATGCGATTTCTACTCGCAGATGTTTTCTACTCACGAGTTGGCAACTCACCCCCGTTGTGCCAAATTTTCTTACAGGTTTTGATGTACAGGTTTCCTTGGCAGCTTGCTGGCACATCATTTCATTCAGGGTGATTTGCTTGGTAGGTTGGTTCATTGTATCGGGACCGCCATTGTACTTTTATTATTTCATTTGTATCTAGTAAGCTCCATCAACCAGACATGTATTATTGGATAGACATAGAAGACCTGTTGTTTATTCTTTTGACCTTAGAGTCGCGCTTGTATTATGATGTTTTTCTGATGGTTTTGATGGTTTTCTTTGAGTTTTGTTCCTCGCCCTTCGGCGTTGTATATTATATTGCTTATATGGTTGTGACCGCCAATTGGCGAAGAGCCAGCTCCTGCTTGGGGATGCCTTTACTATTGCTTTGTATATATATTCTTCTTTGTACCCGTTTGGGGCCAGTTTTTATAAAGGAGATTCTGCCGAAATTTTTGAGAAAATTTGATGTTGGTTTTAAACATGTTTTTTTTACTTCTTCTTTTAATGGTTTAGATTTCTGGGCTTCGGCTTGCTTAGATTACGTTACGCCGGTCACGTTCCGTACCTTCGGGTCGTGACACACGGGCTTCTTGGTCTTCTTTTTATTCTTAGAAGAGTTCGAAGGCTTGACTTGGGGTTTTTTCCCTTCATCAATAATTTTCGGTGCGGGACGATCTTTTAACACCCAAGTCTTTTGGTTTTTTCTGAAAAAACGACTTCCCATGGAGTTTCTTCCATGAGTGAGCATGATGCCCCCTGCGCATCCACCTTTTTTGGAGTGTGCTTCTGGGGTGGGTTTACCTTCCAATTATCAGACAACGCGAATTTTCCCTGTTGTTACTGGTCTTCGACCCAGTTTTTGAACATGTAACAATCTTCAATTGGGTGGCTCACCATTTTGTGATAGGAGCAGTAGTTAGGATTGTTGACGTCGCCGAGATGCGGTAGACGCCGCGTGTCTAGCAATGTGATGAGTTTATTACGCACTGCCAATTCGAATAGTCTCCTTGTCTTTTCGCGGGGAGACGAGTAAGAACGTGGTAGTCTTTCCTCTAAGGATGGGCGCGGACACGCGTTGTTTTGGCGGGCAGCCAGTTTTGGGCCACTCGGTTGTTGTTGTTGTTGCGTATTGGCAAAGAAGTCCGCTTTCTCTTTACCCTTGTTATTTTGAGGGTCCTTATTTGAGGAGGAAGGCCCGTGGCCCTTCTGGTCCATTTAGGCCAGCTTATCTATCAGAGCCTGAAAGGTGAAAGTGTGTCTTAATACCTCTTCTAGGTTTTCACATGCATCAAGTATGCAATTTAAAAAAATCTAGAGGTCTAATCTATACTAATCTGGAATCAAACTAGAGAATTAGGGTTTGATAGCAAGAAAACACTTTCTAAACTAAGTGAAAAGGGTTATAACCTTTGTAGACCAAATCTTTCACTTCAATAGATCCAAGTAGTAGTCCCTAAGCACCAAGTAGTGGTCCCTAGAACTCTTCTTGGCTCCACTTGTCGAAAGGAACGAACTTGCTATGCGATCTTCGAAGCCGAAGATGATCCACCTTGAAGCCTCTTTAGGTCAAGCTAACTCTTCACTAATCTAGGTATTAGTGAAGCAAACAACCTACACTAAAGTGCTAGGATAGTGTAGGTTGATGAAGTAGGAATATAGCTCTGTTTAGAAATATTTCTCTCTCTCTTTTATCAACTCAAGAAAAACCCTAGACAGGTTTCAAGAGGAAGAAGAAGAACTTGGATGAATGAGAAAATATCTTGTGTTAAGAGAATGAACCATGAGGATTAGATAATATTGTGATGAATAAATATCTAGAGAAAGACAAAGAGAGAGGATGAGTCATGGCTTCTTAATGCTTCTACAAGCATCCAAACCATGACTCATTTCTTAATTAATTTGAATATAAATCATCACAATAATCTAAAACCCTAGGTGTGAGTATCATATGCCCATGTTCTATGTATCATCAACCATGATACAAATTCAAATACATATATAAAAATATATCACATATATATTAAATGTATTTCAAGAGAAGAAAATCATAAGTGAGCAATAATATTAGTTAATATATAAATATATCAAATATAAATATATATCAAATTATTAAATCAACACCTGATTCAATAATCTGGTTATATCATATATAACCGACTAATATCATATTTATATGTATATCATATTATCAAATCAACACTTGATTCAATAATCCAGTTATATCACATAAAACCGACAATATTCAATATTCAATATCAAATCAACACTTAATTCAATAATCCGGTCATATCATATATAACCGGCACATATCAAATATATATATGTATATACACATAACAAATCATTGAATCAATACTTGATTCAATAATCCGGTTATATCTCATATAACCTAACCGATATTAAATATCGCGAGATTAGAATACGGTATCATATACTCGTATTTAATCAAGCTCCTGCACATATCACCATATGTGCCCTACTTCGTTTCGCTTGAGCTAGGAAACCTCTGTCATGCCCCGCTTTCCAAAATACGGAATACGAGGGGTGACAAGGCCAGCCATGCTCCTACGGTCGAGGAAATATCCTGCCGTAGTCACACTTCGGCTTCTAGCATTACGTGGTAATCAGTAAGCAATGCACAGGTAATAAGAAATGCAGTCACTACTTCTACCAAACAAATATAAAACTAATCAAATAGAGATGAAGGGAAAGATAGCGCTGGCGTCACTAATCTAGATGTCCGCAATATCCTCGACGTACGACAGATCCTGTTCCGAGCTAAGTCCATTTATCACTCTGAGCATGCATACTCAGATCGTCAGAGCGACACAATAGCAATATATATAAATACGTATGTAAACACGTGCAATGATGATGAACATGAAACAGTAAACATGGAGTGATGACATGAGCATGAAGTAACCGGTACGGGTAAACTAAAAAGCAGGTATATCGAATCATTAATCAATGCAATGTCTATGTTAATAAACCTATCAGTCTCAATGCCCAAGTCACTAAACCTATCGTCAGTCCAAGTGTGATCGTCAACCATCGTAGGAATATCCCCAACCCAAGGGTAGGCCCCAGGGGCAAGGGAATACGGGCCCGAATCACGCTCGATAATAATCAGTAATACCATCCATACGACTCCCGAAATCGCAATATATGCCGACAGTGGGACTCCTGAGATTCCGCTGATCGAACTCACACTCAAATTACCCCACACCCATGGTCTACATCGAACACCGACCATGAACCCAAATACTAGTCGCTCCATGACAAGTCTACGCAAGAACTGGAGACATGATCTCCATCAAGCATGTCTCGACTGGTATCCAAGATAAATGGACAGTACTCGATATCTTACCTATGAAACTAATATAAGTGCTTCCATAACAGTCCCATACCAGTTATATTTACATTTATATATGCCCCATAAACGTCGACAATGCAATAATTATCTGGTTCCGCTGATTGTGTACAAGTACGTGTCACTTCACTTATTCAATCACGCTTTTACACTAACATACTTGCCACAATCCAATCACTAATATTTATCACTTGGTAAGCTAACACGGTCACTAGGTTTTCGATGCAAATGAACACTATTTACACGGGTATATCGGTCATGCAACAGGAGGGGAATACAGTAAATGCACTGCTAAAAACATATGAGCAACCAGTGTCGGTTGGATTAGAAAAATCATATAAAATCACACGTGCATAATTTGGTGAAACGATATAAAAGGAATATGAAATATACTTGTTCATCTAAGGATAAAAATTGGTATCAAGTCAAACGGTTTTCGGGTTTGCGAATTACGGTCATTCCATTTTAAGTGTTTACTGCTGGAAATCCAATTTCTGAACTGGAAATCTGTTTCGTAACATGTTTTACTCCCTGTTGGGGGCATAATTAGGCGACACTACTGTTCAACTAATTTTAGGGCTAGGAGTTAAATTTACAGAACTGAAGACGGATCAACAATAGTCATTTTGGTTTAGGATTTATGAGCATATTACTGATGAAGGGTGCAAACTGAAATGACAGAAATCTGCCGTACATGTCATCCGTTTAAAATATGATTTAAATACCAAATGATACTGGAATTTAGTGAAACCAGTACCATTGGAAATATAAAACAATTTTATACGCATAGGTAATTGGCTCCACACACTTTCACAATCAAACATTACGGTTTCAGGTGTATAAAAGCATGTCAAGGGGTAAGTTCTTGCTCTGGACTGCAGTCCAAGGTCAGGTAAGTTGCTTGTTTTCGATGTTCATAGGATATATATAACAGTAAAGCTACACGTCATTTTAAATATTATACAGTACCCTTCGCAACGAACCCAGGAACGCTGCGATTAGATTTTCTGGAATTAATTATGAATTTAACAGTGTCAAGTGTTCGGTAAATCGTAAGTTTCGGTATAGACCTTAGGGCATCACTTTATATTTGAAAACGAATTCAATTTGCCACCGAATTTCTACAGAGTGTTTGTTAATGATATCAAGGTCTGAATATCATGGTTTCCGTTATATTTGATTCAGTTATTGTTTATAGTTCACATCAAATACTTAGGGCGGCATCCGGTAAACGATCGAAACACTAGTTTTCTTTAACCAATTGAATTTAAATATTAACCATATATCCTCTATGTAAAACTGACACAGTAATAAGCTTTAATCAAGCTCCAATCAATAAAACCACAATATGGTTCACTATGTAGTTTCAACGGTGGTTACAATCCAAATATAGTTATATATATATATATATATATATATATCAAGTTATGAAATTGCTTCTACTTATGTAAAAATTAGCATGATAAACAAGTGGGGGATTTCACTTGCCTTCGGTCGCTTGATATAGAAACGACACCACGTGCGGAATCCGTCTTGACACTCGACACGATATGTCGCTGGACACGTGCGCGACACGGGCTCGATACGGTAGTGGGCATGGTCTTGGCTCGGTGTGTGGTGTGGGAGTGGCATGGCGCGTGCATTGGATTGGGTACGGTGTGGCACGAGGGCTGGCATGACGTGGTATAGGGACTGGGTACGGGGCACGACACGTCTGGGCAATCGGTGGAGCAGCCGTGGCACGGTGGTTCTGGGAATATACATGGGACAACGACGAGTGGGCTCGGGTGCAGTGGGTGTTGGTGGCTAGGCGGCGATGCAGGGAGAAGGCTGGCGTGGTCCTCGGCAGCGGCCGCAGTGGAGCTCGGGTGCCCAGAGGGTGAGGGGAGCTTGGCCGACGAAGGTAGCGGGCGGTGCAATAGGTGAAGGTAGAGGAGCTCGGGTTCGTGTGTGCGAGGAGGTGGCGCAGGCGGATGGCTGGCGGTCGCAGTGGTCGTGGCCGGCGATGGCAAGGGTCGGCTGCCGGGAGAGGGGCCCGGCTTGGAGAAAGCGGAGGATGCCGGCGGTGGTTGGAAGCTTCAGCGATGAGAGGAGGAAGTTGGGTGGTGGGTCGTCGGAGGTGTCTGCAAGAAGCCGTGAAGGAGGTTGGAAGGCTCTGGGGTCGCCGACGTCAATGGCATGGGGAAGCGAGGAAGGAGGATAAGGGAGCAAGGGGAGCTTGAGCTCGGTGCAGAGGCGATGGGGGTTGAACCGGTGAGGTCGGCTAGGTGAGATGATGGGTTCGAAGTCTTCGACGAGGGTAGAGGCTATGCGGTGGAGGCAGCGTCGACGAAGATGAGAGTGAAGGGAGATGGGGTCGGGTTGTGAGAATGAGAGAGATAGAGAGTGAGAGTTAGAGAGAGAGAGAGCCGCTGAGAGGGGCGAGGTTGGTGGCGAGGATCAGGGTTAGTTGCGACGATCTTGGGGTCATTGGGGGGGATGTGGACGTCTCGGAGGGGCGCGAGGACGTTAGGACGAGGAAGAACGGGTCATGGGGGAAAGAGGCGGGAAAGAAGGCGAGGGGGAGAAGAAGAAGGGAGTGGGGGTCTCGGGTCGGGTCGGGTCGGGTCGGGTCGGTTGTGGGCTGGGCTGGGGTAGTGGGTGTAGGGTTCCTTGGCACCCTAATGAGGTCTCACAAGGCATCAACCATGCCAATTTCATTTTTAAACGGTGCCGAGAAACCCTAGAACGGATCGTTGGCTAGATTTCTAGGCGAAAAAGAAACTAGTTAACAACTTAACTAAAGTTTAAATGGAAATACAACCTTTGTAGATCCGGTGCTCCACCTCCATAGCTCTGCAACGAAGTCCCCTCGCTGTCCAAATGAATTCCCGGGCTCTAGCATCGGCTTCGTCGGAGAAATGGCGAGCTAGGTCGTCGATGTCCATGCCGAAGATGATCTATGTCGAGGCATCACTAGATCAAGCTCCACCTTCACCAAGCCATGAAACTTGTGAAGAAAACACACTCTACTACTTGGCAAGAGGTAGAGGATGAAGAAATAGGAGGTGGGTTCACTTTAGAATTGGATTTCTCACTCAATTGCGCAAGTTGCCATTAAAGCTCTCAAGCTTTTTCTTCAAGTCAAGATGAAGAAGAAGATCAAAGAATATGATAAGTTAATTCAAAAAATAGAAAGTAAATCAAAACTTATCATAATCCAACCATGGTTATGTGTAGAGAGCAAACTATAGTTAGGTGAATGGTTAGGTTAGGCATAAAACAAAAATGGTGGACTTTATTCAAAGCTTCATGAAGCTTCAACAAAGAACAAAATTAGCCACCATTTTCCTTTTGCCAAAAAGAAATAAACAATTCAATAAATGAATGAATAAATATATAATAACCCTAACCATTTACTTAACTAAGGCTTAACTCTTTACACAAACCCTAGCATTCATGTATCATCAAACATGATACAATCAAGTGTACAAAAGTATATCACATATACAATGTGCACAAACCAAGTGAGAAAATCCGTTTAAAGTGAACCAATACTAGTTAGTGCAAAGTAATATATCAAATATATAATTATGCATTAAATCATTAAATCAACACTTGATTCAATGATCCGGTCATGTCGCACACAACCGACTAGTATTCAATGTATCGGCTTATCGAATCAATACTTGATTCGATAACTAGGTTATATCGCATACAACCATTCGATACATTCATCGCGAGAATAGAATACGGTATCACATACACGCATTATTCTCGGTCCCGCACATATCTCATATGCGCTCCTATTTCGTTTCGCTTGAGCCAGGAAACCTCCGTGTAGGACTCTAAAGACTCGTCAATACGCCGGCGATGATCATATCAAGCACCCACAAGCCGCAAGCGGTCTGCTAAACGTAACGACCACCCGGGTATTGAGCGATCAGAAGATCGACGAGCAAGCCAGCTCACACTCCAGTGAATCCAACCAGTAACACTACCGTACAGTCCGGTCTGATCGTCTGATATGTTGCATATCTTGCCTAGGGGTGGTAAACGTCAGACCCCAATAGCTCGATAAGTCGTGTCGATATGAGGTCTATAACAATTCGAGAAACTACTGGTAACACTTACCAGTAAATCTCAGCAACCCTGGCTAGGGATTTCCTGTTATAGCCAATCGAACACAGCGCAACATCAACTCCCTATACCGGGAGAGACGAATCCCCTCCTATCGCTCATTGCCTCCATGTGATTCGGGACTGTACCCAAAAACCACCATTTTGCACGCCCTCTTGGACGTGGTAAGATGGAAATCAAAGCACAGTGGGAACCACACAAGACTCTATGACGATCTCGGGTCAACAGACTACTCTGTACCAGTGTCACCAGAGAACTGCCATCTGACGTAAGGTATAATACCATCTGGGAGTTCTCGGCGAGTCCGTCCAGTGTACCCAGTCTCTACTGAGCACCCGTATATCATCTCTGATGTCAAACACCAATGGATATGGGATCATCCATCGCCCATCTGTATGGGTCGAGAAGGTACACGCTAGTCTACTCTGGTATATCGATGCCCCGTCTCGATACACCCACGACTAGGGACTTTGAAGGATGTACTTATCCACTAGTATGATCCGCATCATAATCCAGGTAGTCAAGTACACATCCTAAGGGCTTTACCAACATGTAACAGAGAGACAATCAGTATACACGTTAAGGTAAAGAGTAACCAGATAGCATACTATCATGTCGAGCAAGAAAGTCTTCCCTATATATGTCCCAGCATCCACTACAATATACATCCAATGTACAGTAATGGCCTCTAGGGCATACATATAACTAACAATCTCCCACTTGCACTAGGGCCATCTGATAGCAGTGGTTGCAGTATCTCATACTCAACCATCCCATAAAAGTCTCTCTCTGGGAACAGGCCTTTGTGAGTGGTTCCGCTGTGTTGTCCTCTGAGTCTACTCTCCTAACCTCGATCTCCCTGGAGATCAACCATCTCCATGATCAGGTGACACTGCCTTAGAATATGTCTGGATCACTGATGGGACGGACGTTCCTTGGCATGAGCCACAACTCCATTGTCTCACAATGGTAGGAACGTAGTTCATCTCATGAACTAATATACACCCAGACATCCTCTTTGGTAGCATCTTAAGTAGCGATGTATCCTGCCTTTATCTTCTAGTATGTCACGGTATCTAGCTTGTAACTCTTCCAACATACCGTCCCTTTACTGAGGGTAAAGACAATGCCTGCGACTGACATTCAGTCATCTTTATCACCCTGGAACCCTTCCAGTGATTCTCCCCAGGATCAACTGATACCATCTCACTATAGCTAGTGAGTATCCTAACATCCATTTAGATCTATCTCATAGATCCAAAGTCCAGGATTTTGTAGGTATCACTTTGATCCTATGTGGAGAATCATTGTGATAAACGGAGATTGATCGAGCGTAGCATAAGAAACTCCTTTCTTATCAAGGGTATGTCATCCACGTACTCTACGAGGATCACCACCATACTCCCTACTACCTTTTTGTTTATACAAGGTTCATCTACCATTTTGATGATGTCAAACTCTTTGACTAATCCATCAAAACAGATGTTCCAACTCCGCGATGCCTGCTTTATCCTATAAAGTATCTTGCACACGTTTCCGCCGCTCCCACTGTCTACGAGGCCCTCTGGCTGTGTACTTATAGACGCACTCTTCCAAATCACCATTTAGAAAAGCAGTCAAGACACCCAACCACCAGATATCGTAGTCATGGTATGTAGCCGTGGCAAGTAGGATCTGGATGGACTTAAGCATAGCCACTTGAAAAGGTTTCATCATTATCCACGCCTGGTCGATGACGAAAAGTTTTAACAAGTCTAGCTTTGAAAGTCTCAACTTTTCCATCTACACCAAGTAATCTTCTCAAGATATACTTGCTCTTGATGGGGATTTAACCCTTCAGATATAGCAACCAAAGTCCATACTTTGTTGGTGTATAAGGATTCCATCTCAGATCACTAAGCATCCAGCCATTCTTATAGAGTCTTACTCCTGATGGCCAGCTCGAAACTAGTTGCGTCATCATCTCATGATGTAATCCTCGCTCCCACTGTCATAGAGAAACCGAAGTATCTCTCAGGTGGGTGAGGAACCCTACTAGATCGGCGGAGAGGCTGAGGTTCATTGGAATCTACTAAATCCTTTGGCTCTATCAAATCATCTGCTGTAGTTTGTATAGCTGGAACCTTTCCAGTTCTACATAACTGACCTTGCCTCGAGTTTTTCCGGATTTTGCTTTTAGACATAGGCCGGACAACCCCAAATCTTAACTAACTTAAGATATGGGCTCTTCCCTTTCCATATCACATATGAAGTGGTAGGCATTGATTTGATTGGAACCCTATTCAATAGGTATGCAACTTCATAAGTGCATAACTCCCAAAAGGAAAAAGGTAACTCAGTATTACTCATCATAGAGCACACCATATCAAATAGGGTGTATCTGCTCCGCCTCGATATACCATCGTGCTATGGTGTATACGGAGGAGTAATGCTGAGAGAGAATCTCATTCTCCTTTAGAATAGTCCTGGAATTCCGTGCTCAAGTATTCTCCTCCTTGATCTCATCAAAGGACATAATACTTATACCCGTATTTTGGTTCTCTACTTCTCGCTTATATTCTGTGAATATCTCAAAAGGCTCGGACTCATGTTTCAACAGGAACATATGTCTGAATCTTGAGAGATTATCAGAGAATGTAATGAAGTACAAAGAACCTGTCCTGGCATGTGTAGACAGGGGACCTTACATACATCAACATGTATCATCCCAAGAGTTTACTAACTCTTTCTCTGTTTCCAATAAACAGAGCTGTGGTCATCTTATCTTTGTGACATGACTGGTGAGTTTCACAAGATGTAAATTCCAACTAATTTAAATATGCATCTGAATGTAACTTCAGCTAGTCGGGTCACATTGATATGACCTAGTCTACAATGCCTCAAGAAGGATTCGTTCATTTCTGAACTCTTCCTCTTGTGTGTGTTCCGTATACTAAGAACTGTAGTTTGATTTAGAACATTAATGCTTTTAGATAACGTGCCTGAACCGATCAACTTTTGATATAGGAAATGTTCAAAACATTATCCAACAATACAAAATTTTATCATTTCTTTACTAATAAAGAGACTGATATGATTTTGTATATCAGGTTCGGTATCTAATAACATTCGTTCAGAATCAATGTATTTGGAATACAGGGTGACAGTGACCAACAGACTTGGCTGCAACACCTGCCCCGTTTTCTGCCTCATGAAACTTATCACCCGTTCTCAGTTCTCTACCTATCTGTAGCCCTATGTAACAGATTACATATCTGGGATCCTGATCTGGTATCACATACCCAGGACGTAGAGGATACAGAGAAACAGTTCTTTGTAATGAACACACCCGAAGATGATGCATCAACATGCACTCTCTTCGTTTGGGCGGCACGGGAATTCTGGTAATCCCCAATTTCCTGCTCTGTCTTATAACAATTATAAGTTGGAGCAGGACCAACGTTCCCCAGCTCAGTATAACAAGCGGGTTCGGTCAAATATCCGTATTATTATCTTGATTAAGGCGTGATATGGTCACTACCTGGAGAGAGAGAGAAGAAAACACTCAGCGTGCGCTCTTGCAAGAATAGATTGGTTTTTATTTTATCTAATCAGGATGGCTCCCACTGCTTTTTATCAAATCTTCCTTCAAACCCTAAAAGGAAAGACTAGCCGGGATTAATTACACACTACAAGTTCGCCAATCTTTCAGCCAGGCCAGTGTCGGTACTTTGAGGGAGGTCCCCCGTGCTTTCGCACGAACCTAATTAATGTAAACCTCGTTTTCCCAGAGGCGTAACCCCGTTAACACCTTTCTAGACGCCTACTTGATCGGCTAATTGTAATGTATAAAACTCTCCCAGGAGTAACACTTACTCGCAGCGGGTATCGGGATCCAACTATCTCATAGAAGGTATGCAATCTCATTGCAAATTTCAACACTTGAAATTCCCGATAATATTTTGCCCCTAGCTCGCTATGACCTTGACGCATGCCAAACAACCCATAGTCTGCTAGTCAAGTTCAACCCGTACATTTCTTGATTGAATTAAACCCACCCGCACGACCCTTGACGCATGCCAAACAACGCCGTACGAATACCCTAATCCAATCGCATCGTATGCTAACAGATAAGCACTAGTTAGCTACCGTACACTACGCCTTGACGCATGCCAAACAACCGCAGCATGAATACTAACTAGTACTTATCTGAAATGACGGAGGGCTACGACAGGTTTTTCTGAAAACCTATTGCGTAATGAACTTGATATCGTTGTAGGATCGAAATGAATTTCGAAATGGAGTGTTTTTGAGGCTTTTCTAGTTTTGCTAAAGGAGTCACTCCCGGTGAAGGGATCGTCGGTCCTTTCCTCGTCGAATGAGGTGCGGGATATATCATATATATCACTGTGCAAAGCAAAAACTCTTAAAAGCAATCAAAAGACAAACCGAGTGTGTAGCATCTACCAGTTATTGCTAAAGGAGTCACTCCCGGTGAAGGGATCTCGGTCCTTTCCTCATCGAATAAGGTGCAGGATATATCACATATACCGCTGTGCAAAGCAAGAACTGTAGCTACCTGTTTTAATTTTGAAATTCGATTCTACAATATCTTAGGTTTCTTTTATTTTCATTAATCACATTAATGAAGTCCCATCATTTAACTACCTAAACATCACAGATAAATACGACGTACACTTATGCCATCCGCATTCACCTCGATGTCCCCTCATGCACCGTTAGGTTAGGTAACTAACGGCAGAGCGGGGCAGGGCTAGCGAGGGTGTAAAACATAAGTAACGCCTATATAATATATCATATATACTATATACTGTATCTATCACAGAACATCACATGATCACATCACAGATATCGCAGCAGAAGAAACATATGAAATATTGGATATACTAGGACGTCCGTGTTTTCAATACGAGCCAGTATAAAACACGGATTCCACGGTCGTGATGAATAGCCAAATCCACACCCCTAGACCCCTACGAGAGCGGCAAGCAACCCTACCAATTCTAGAGTTAGGAGACCCGGACTCAACTCCTCGAGTTGGTCTCCCACTGGACTCCAGAACCCGGTTACTTGTGCCCTCCTCCTTGGGTCTATCCTAGTGCGGAAAAGTAAATAATATACAAACGGTGACATCTTCCGCAACCTGGAAGTGCCCCAATAAAAGAATATTACATACAAGTTTTTTTACATGAATGAAAATGAAAAACACTCATCTCACATAAAAACCCCCGGCTATTCAAACACGACAATCCAATATAACATATCCAGCAACACATAACATCACATGTCATCAACGTAAGTAAATATGCGCATCCTAATTGTCGTTGACATATAGCAACGAAACCGGCGATATCACATATTACACTTACGGTCACAGAAAAGAAAGTGTAAAACTACAACAGTTGGAATCCGCAACCACCTCAGACATAGCATGCCTGACCAAATGAATTACTTAGATATCGCATGCCTAACAATTATAAACCCCGCATTTTAGTCTCATTATCGAAAAACACTTTTCAATATCAAGTCGGGCAATTCAACAAGATTCCCGAAAAACTGATCGAATGCTCGTCGCAAACTTTAGTAGGCGGCCGCACCCCTGATACCGTCGACGAAGTGCACCAAGGCGGAACACTGCTACCGTGAGCACCCGAACGGATGCTTTCGACGACGGGGTTCTCCTACAGTCACTTGGTCGGGGCTATGGAGTGAGGCTGTCTATTAAGTTTACCCGGCGAGTATCCGCGTACACTACGTGATTGCGACGGACTTTTGATCACATCAAAATTCCGTGGCAACCGATCAAGTGAGACTAAACTGCTATGTTTATAACATTCATTCAGTTATCTCATAACTCTTTGTGAATTCCAATTATTGTATCCCATTCCGGATAATTAGAAAATGTTAAACTTTTCGATCGAACAGTCAAACACCCAAGTTTTCCCGATACAGCTCAACACATGAAATAAGTCTAACAACATTCAGTTCGTGCCTCAGTACCAACGGTCCAGCCGTAGAAGGGTCAAGCCAACGCCTCACATGTGGCACGCCGTACTGCCCCAAACCCTAAGGTTCAAAGGGCAGTTCAAGACGGTCACATAATCGAGTTAAGGTTTGTTGTCTTCTAGAGGGTCCATCGCGTTACTTGTACTACTTAGAACGTCGTTAAACTATGGAAAATCCAACACTTGGAAATTTCCCGACAGGGGAAAAATTGGGTATTTATATCCGGTCGAACTTTTTAACATATTCAAAAAATTATCCGGAAAGCCACATAGACAAAATCTGATACTCCGATCGAAACACCGAATCCCCAAAACAACCCAGAAAATAAAACTCTGGAATAAATATTAAAATATTCCCAGGAAAACCAGCACTGACTATTATTGATTATGGTGCAAATTTCGATGAGCAATACGACAAAACGGCCGCGGATCCGCCGCAAGAGCCATGCTCGTGCCGCGGATCCGCGGCGTAATGATGGAATTAGGTCATCAAAATTCACCGTAACTCTTAGATATCCCTGCTGATTTTTCTGCATATTTTTAATGTTGAAAAATCCCAGATTTTAGAAAAAGGACAGAGAGCATGTTTGGAATTGGGTTTCGGGTTCGTTCGGACTTCAAATTGCGTCTAGACTTTGCCTAAGGTTCTAGCTAGGCTCTGATACCACTGTAGGGTTCCTTGGCACCCTAATGAGGTCTCACAAGGCATCAACCATGCCAATTTCATTTTTAAACGGTGCCGAGAAACCCTAGAACGGATCGTTGGCTAGATTTCTAGGCGAAAAAGAAACTAGTTAACAACTTAACTAAAGTTTAAACGGAAATACAACCTTTGTAGATCCGGTGCTCCACCTCCATAGCTCCGCAACGAAGTCCCCTCGCTGTCCAAATGAATTCCCGGGCTCTAGCATCGGCTTCGTCGGAGAAATGGCGAGCTAGGTCGTCGATATCCATGCCGAAGATGATCTACGTCGAGGCATCACTAGATCAAGCTCCACCTTCACCAAGCCATGAAACTTATGAAGAAAACACACTCTACTACTTGGCAAGAGATAGAGGATGAAGAAATAGGAGGTGGGTTCACTTTAGAATTGGATTTCTCACTCAATTGCTCAAGTTGCCATTAAAGCTCTCAAGCTTTTTCTTCAAGTCAAGATGAAGAAGAAGATCAAAGAATATGATAAGTTAATTCAAAAAATAGAAATTAAATCAAAACTTATCATAATCCAACCATGGTTATGTGTAGAGAGCAAACTATAGTTAGGTGAATGGTTAGGTTAGGCATAAAACAAAAATGGTGGACTTTATTCAAAGCTTCATGAAGCTTCAACAAAGAACAAAATTAGCCACCATTTTCCTTTTGCCAGAAAGAAATAAACAATTCAATAAATGAATGAATAAATATATAATAACCCTAACCATTTACTTAACTAAGGTTTAACTCTTTACACAAACCCTAGCATTCATGTATCATCAAACATGATACAATCAAGTGTACAAAAGTATATCACATATACAATGTGCACAAACCAAGTGAGAAAATCCGTTTAAAGTGAACCAATACTAGTTAGTGCAAAGTAATATATCAAATATATAATTATGCATTAAATCATTAAATCAACACTTGATTCAATGATCCGGTCATGTCGCACACAACCGACTAGTATTCAATGTATCGGCTTATCGAATCAATACTTGATTCGATAACTAGGTTATATCGTATACAACCATTCGATACATTCATTGCGAGAATAGAATACGGTATCACATACACGCATTATTCTCGGTCCCGCACATATCTCATATGCGCTCCTATTTCGTTTCGCTTGAGCCAGGAAACCTCTGTGTAGGACTCTAAAGACTCGTCAATACGCCGGCAGCAGGTGATGATCATATCAAGCACCCACAAGCCGCAAGCGGTCTGCTAAACGTAACGGCCACCCGGGTATTGAGCGATCAGAAGATCGACGAGCAAGCCAGCTCACACTCCAGTGAATCCAACCAGTAACACTACCGTACAGTCCGGTCTGATCGTCTGATATGTTGCATATCTTGCCTAGGGGTGGTAAACGTCAGACCCCAATAGCTCAATAAGTCGTGTCGATATGAGGTCTATAACAATTCGAGAAACTACTGGTAACACTTACCAGTAAATCTCAGCAACCCTGGCCAGGGATTTCCTGTTATAGCCAATCGAACACAGCGCAACATCAACTCTCTATACCGGGAGAGACGAATCCCCTCCTATCGCTCATTGCCTCCATGTGATTCGGGACTGTACCCAAAAACCACCGTTTTGCACGCCCTCTTGGACGTGGTAAGATGGAAATCAAAGCACAGTGGGAACCACACAAGACTCTATGACGATCTCGGGTCAACAGACTACTCTGTACCAGTGTCACCAGAGAACTGCCATCTGACGTAAGGTATAATACCATCTGGGAGTTCTCGGCGAGTCCGTCCAGTGTACCCAGTCTCTACTGAGCACCCGTATATCATCTCTGATGTCAAACACCAATGGATATGGGATCATCCATCGCCCATCTGTATGGGTCGAGAAGGTACACGCTAGTCTACTCTGGTATATCGATGCCCCGTCTCGATACACCCACGACTAGGGACTTTGAAGGATGTACTTATCCACTAGTATGATCCGCATCATAATCCAGGTAGTCAAGTACACATCCTAAGGGCTTTACCAACATGTAACAGAGAGAAAATCAGTATACACGTTAAGGTAAAGAGTAACCAGATAGCATACTATCATGTCGAGCAAGAAAGTCTTCCCTATATATGTCCCAGCATCCACTACAATATACATCCAATGTACAGTAATGGTCTCTAGGGCATACATATAACTAACAGTGGGTTAGGAAAAATAATTTGGAAATATTTAGTTAAATAAAATTTTAGTAAATTAATATTAGAAAGTGTAGGAAATTATTTATATGAAATATTCTAATAGAAAAATTTTGGGAAACTTTTATTTATAAATACGGGAAATATGTTCAAAGAAAACTGGGTATTATATCATACCCCATTCATATAAAATTTCGTCCTCCAAATTTAAAATATGATAAGTTGTAAAATACCATGCGAGAAGCAACAAAAGTTAAATACTACTATTTAGCGATTTACGTAAAAGCAATTAGATGAAAATCAAATACTTTTATATATAAGAAAAGGCGCAGCTAAAAAGATAATCATATGTAAGCACAAGGAATAACCATTTATAATAATAAACTATATATACAACACAAAGAAAAATATAATAACAATAATAAGTAATAGTGAAGGATTGGCTGATAAACCTTAGAAACCAAAACTACCTTAATAAAACTATAAATCAAGCAATTATATAATAAGTTGAGAATACTCATAAGGTAAAATATAGGGAAAAACGAAAACATAGGTGGCTGGTAAACAAACTAGATATCAACAATAAGCGTAGAGACCAAGACTAAACTATATTTGCAAAAGTGCGGAGATAATACAATACAAAAGAAACTAAGATAATACCAAGATAATGATATGTGTACAAGTAAATAAAAATGTATTAGCTTATAAGATAATCATAATTTATATTACAGTAAATAGAAAATTTAAATCGATTGGAGCACAAGAATACGTAAGTAAACGTAAATACGAAAACAAAAGGTAGTTAGCATAAATATGAACAAAGAAAAGGAAATACTATATAGAAAATCAATATGAAACTCATTTTTAAAGAAAACTCGAACCGCTAATAATATATATTTTGAATGTTAATCAAAAGAACACAAACAAAAGAAATGAATATGAATAATAACGGTATAATCAACAATAAAACATTAAAAGAAATATAGAGTAGCAAATAACTCAAAACGACATTCTGTAATTAAAGCAAATAAAAAAAATCAAGACGAAAAGGCACGAAGAAGGGAACTTCATAATAAAAGGACGATAGTATGAAAAGCATTAATACGAACGATTTACTAAAGATGAAATATATAGTGTAAGTTTGAACTATTGAGAAAGAAAAATAGTAGAGCATTTCAAGACAGCGAGTAAAACTAAAATACTTACTAACACATTATGGAAATTTAAGTAACTACAAATAGGCAAAACTCTAAACTTAATATAATAAGCACTACTAGTTATAACTATGCTAATAGGAAGATAACACCAGTAATATACGGTAGACTAGCCAGAGAAAATATTGCGGTATATACTTCGAAGGTCAACGCCGTGAGCAAGCACTCAAATGAAAGAACGTAAATAGGAATTGGGTTGTCCAGAATGACACGAGGATAAAAGGATGAAATTTGGATTCAAAATCTAGGAAAGATATAAATTTACAATGAGGATAGGGTTTGACAGTTTCGGACAGTAGTATGCGGCAAGATACAACCTAAATGGGAAAAAGTCAGGGAGTTACGGAAATGAACCATGATGTCAACTAAGTTTAGGGTCTAAATATAGGGAGTCAAACAAAAGCAGTTAGTCACATTTCACAACTTAATTGTATTGAAACCAAGAAGTTCAACAGATACAAAAGTTGAATGAAAAGGAACAACTGAAAAAAACAATATCTTTGTTGAAGGCAGGGAAGGTGATAACTCTGTGTCGATGTCTGAATCTCTGTGATCTCGTAAGGCAAGACTGAATCATGTGCTGGGCCCATATCATCCTCGAAACTCGAACTATGAAACAACTAAGTTACTCAAGTAGAGGTGAAGAGCGTTGACGAATCTCCTCCTTGTAGCTCTTTCCTTCGAGGGCAACCATTGCATGCTGCTCATCGGATCCCTGAACCAAACACCATCCTTTAGCCTGACGACAGTTCCTCTGAAGGTGCTCGGCCTTTTGCAATAACTGCAGACTCGAGTCCTCCGTTGCTTCTCCTGCTGAGGACCAAAAAGCGCTTCATCTGCACACCTCCTCTTTTACTAACAGGGATTCCCTCACGATCGGGGCTCCTCCTGGTGTCCGAGTAGTTGCCTCCTTAACCCCCCATCTAAAAGATCATTCGTCCTCTCGTGGGGTTCTCTCAATCTTTGCAGTACGCCAAAAATCTCGGCGGGGTGATCCTGGAGAACGGAGGTGGAAGGAGAGTTATGGGAAGCCATGATTCCGAAATAACGAATTTTCGGACGACGGTTTAAGATATAAGAATCAGGATAAGATATATAACGAAACAAGAATATATGATGAGGTGAGACTCAATCGAGCGTAAATCAAATTTAGAATTCTAAATCACTCAAGCAGAGTGCTGCCTAGTAACTATGCTGCAGTTCATAGTTACAATCACATAACTCTTCTAAGTCACCCAAAACTCTAGCGAATGGAGTAAAAAATGTAGCAGGATACACTATATGCATGTTCATACCAGAATATTGCATTTAATACCGTCCATTTTTCTTCTCGTTTGTTTATAGGCAGGTGCTTTTGATCCGTGTTTGCTACATATTTACAAGTTACAGGTTTCTAGTCCAAAATAACGCAAATCATACAAAATCTCCACAGTTACGGCAAAATCCAGAACATCTGTCACAGATAGATAAAAGCCGGGTTCCGGTCATTCGTATCCGTCCAGTGCCGCTTACCAGTTCAAGAGACAAGACAAATGACAGCGGTCATTCGTGTCTCGGACAAGCACAGAGCACGAGAGGGGCAGCATAAGATTCAATGGATGCGTGGAGCTCGAGGGAGATAAAGGTCATATGAATTAAAAGTGAAGCCCATTTTGACTGTTGAAAATCTGAAGAAATATTGGAAGTATTTTGCAATTTAGGACCTGTACAACAGAAGAATAAAGCAACGTGGAGAAGCCCTAGAAAAATCACCCCAAGATTCCCCCAAAGAGCCGCGGAACCGCGGCCAATGTGGCCATTATGCGGCGGTTCCGCGGCTGAGTTGACTCGGTGAAAGGAGATATTTTTGGGGTATGTTGGTCATTATATTAGGGCTCAGAATATGGGTCTAGGGTTTCTTCTCTCTGCCTATAAATACTCCAGTTTTGTGCCCAAGTGAGAATGCTTCTTTTTAGTTAGAATTAGTGTAGTTTAGCTTGTATCTTCTTCTTCATATTTCCTCCATTAAAGTGTAGTGCGAGCTCTTGAGTGGAAGTTAATGAAGACGAGGGTTATTTTTCTTATCTTGTATTTTATTTCCTCATCTTATAATTTTAATTCCTAATGTAATTTTATTTCTTATTGTTATTTCTTGTTTTATTTTCCTTTTCTTTTTATTCGCATTTTCAAGCCATGATACTCGACGGAGTTCCTTACTTAGGTGAGGACCCAAGTAGTTAGCTTGCTATCATTTGTAAAACCGTATTTTTACTTTTCTTTCTTTTCTTTCTTGTTTTCTTTTTAAATGTGTGAATAATTCCATACTTGTTAGGGGCTAAGGAAGGTTAGTATGAGGGACGGAAAAATCCCTTGTGCTTCTCTTTGCCAAACACCTTGAGATGAACCTAGACCAAACAAACACAACCCCCTCACTTAGGCGCGCTATACGTGACATATAGCTGCGAGCTAAGTCGAGAAGTTATTTGGGTGCACTACAACGTGACATGTAGTTATGACTTAATTGGATACGTGGTTGTGGGTGTTTGGCCCAGGGTTGGAAATAAGCGCACGTAACGGAAGGACAAGGGGCACTAGGAATGGATTTAGCATCGGAAAGCTTGCTTAAACTCGCAAATCCAATTCCTATGTACTCCTAATCCCCGCTACGTTCGATTATCCTAACATCATTTTAAGAATAGTAAAAGAAAAGCATAAGACTAATCCTAACTCTACTAACCAAGTTTAACCCTAACAAGTTTACTTGAACATAAATACGAACACATAGGATATATTTGGACCAACACATATACATTCTTTCATTAACTCGTCTAAGACAAGAACGAATATACTACTATCTCCCTGTGGATCGACCCGTGCTCAACCGGCTAGCTGCAAAGCGACATCGTCTTGATTGCGGTAAGTAGAACAAATAGGACAAGGTAGAACGCATAATTCTACGACAATCAATGCATCAAGGTCAAAGATAACAAGTTTACAATCTAGACCGAAAGGGTGACTTAAATTGTCAAGCCCTAGTTGGAAACTGTAATCCCAATCTAAACCTGGCTCTGATACCAACAAAACCATGTCACGCCCGGCTTTCCAAAATACGGAATATGAAGGGTAACAAGGCCAACCATGCTCCTACGACCAAGGAAATATCCTGTCGTAGTCACACTTCGGCTTCTAGCATTACGTGGTAATCAGTAATCAATGCACAGGTAATGAATGCAATCACTACTTCTACCAAACAGATATAAAACTAACCAGATAGAGATCAAGGAAAAGATAGTGCTGGTGTCGCTAATCTAGATGTCCGCAGTATCCTCGAGGTATAACAGATCCTGATCCGAGCTAAGTTCACTTCTCACTCTGAGCATGCATACTCAGGTCGTCAGAGCGACACAATAGCATTATATATAAATACATATATGTAAACACGTGCAATTATGATGAACATGAAACAGTAAACATGGAGTGATAACATGAGCATGAAGTAGCCGGTACGGGTAAACAATAAAGCAGGTATATCGAATCAGTAATCAATGCAATGTCCATGTCACTAAACCTATCAGTCTCAATGTCCAAGTCATTAAACCTATCGTCAGTCCAAGTGTGAGCGTTAACCACCGCAGGAGTATCCCCAACCCAAGGGTAGGCCCTAGGGGCAAGAGAACACGGGTCCGAATCACGCTCATTAATAATCAGTAATACCATCCATACGACTCCCGAAATCGCTATACATGCGGGCAGTGGGACTCCTGAGATTCCGTTGATCGAACTCACACTCAAACTACCCCACACCCACGATCTATATCGAACACCGACCATGAACCCAAATACTAGTCGCTCCATGACAAGTCTACGCGAGAACTGGAGACAGGATCTCCATCAAGCATGTCTCGACTGGTATCCAAGATAAATGGACAGTACTCGATGTCTTACCTATGACACTAATATAAGTGCTTCCATAACCGTCCCATACCAGTTATAGTTATACTTATATATGCCCCATAGACGTCGACAATGCAATAATTATCTGGTTCCGCTGATGTATACAAGTACGTGTCACTTCACTTATTCAATCACGTTTTTACACTAACATACTTACCACTATCCAATCACTAATATTTATCACTTGGTAAGGTAACACGGTCACTAGGCTGTCGATACAAATGAACACAATTTACACAGGTATATTGGTCATGCAACAGGAGGGGAATACAGTAAATGCACTGCTAAAAACATATGAGCAACCGGTGTCGGTTGGATTAGAAAAATCATATAAAATCACACGTGCATAATTTGGCAAAACAATATAAAAGGCATATGAAGTATACTTGTTCATCTAAGCATAAAAATTGGTTTCTAGTCAAACAGGTTTTGGGTTTACGAATTACGGTCATTCAATTTTAAGTGTTTACTGCTGGAAATCCAATTTCTGAACTGGAAATCCGTTTCGTAACATGTTTTACTCCCTATTGAGGGCATAATTAGGCGACGCTACTGTTCAACTAATTTTAGGGCTATGAGTTAAATTTATATAACTAGAGACTGATAAACAATATTCATTTTTGTTTAGGAGTTATGATTAGATTACCGATGAAGGGTGCAAACTGAAATGACAGAAATCTGCCGTACATGTCATCCGATTAAAATATGATTTAAATACCAAATGATACTGGAATTTAGTGAAACTAGTACCATTAGAAAGATAAAACAATTGTATATGCATAGGTAATTGGCTCCGCACACTTTCACAATTAAACATTACGATTTCAGGTGTATAAAAGCATGCCAAGGGGTAAGTTCTTACTCTGGACTGCAGTCCAAGGTCAGGTAAATTGCTTGTTTTCGATGTTCATAGGATATATCTAATAGTAAAGCTACACGTCGTTTAAATATTATACAGTACCCTTCGCAATGAACCCAGGCATGCTGCGATTAGATTTTATGGAATTAATTATGAATTTAACAGTGTCAAGTGTTTGGTAAATCGTAATTTTCGGTATAGACCTTAGGGCATCACTTTATGTTTGAAAACGACTTCAATTTGCCACCAAATTTCTACAGAGTGTTTGTTAATGATATCATGGTCTAAATATCATGGTTTCCGTCATATTTGATTTAGTTATCGTTTATAGTTCACATCAAACACTTAGGGCGGCATCCTGTAAACGATCGAAACACCAGTATTTTTTAACCAATTGAATTTAAATATTAACCATATATCCTCTATATAAAACTGACGTAGTAATAAGCTTTAATCAAGCTCTAATCAATAAAACCGCACTATGGTTCACTATGTAGTTTCAATGGTGGTTACAATCCAAATATAGTTATATATATATATATATCAAGTTGTTATGAAATTGCTTCTACTCACGCAAAAATTAGCATGACAAACAAGTGAGGGATTTCACTTGCCTTCGGTCTCTTGATATAGAAACGACACCACGTACGGGATCTGTCTTGACACTCGACACGATGTGATGCTGGACACGTGCGCGACGCGGGCACGATACGGTAGTGGGCGTGGTCTTGACTCGGTGCATGGTGTGGGAGCGGCACGGCGCGTGCATTGGATCGGGTACGGTGTGGCACGAGGGCTGGCATGACGTGTCACGGGAATTGGGTACGATGTGGTATAGGGAGTGGGTACGGGGCACGAAACGTCTGGAAACGCGGTGGAGCAGCCGTGGCATGGTGTTTCTGGGAATGTACATGGGGCAGCGACGAGTGGGCCTAGGTGCAGTGGGTGTTGGTGGCTAGGCGGCGATGCAGGGAGAAGGCTGGCATGGTCCTCGGCAGCGGTCGCAGTGGTGCTCGGGTGCCCATAAGGTGAGGGGAGCTTGGCTGACAAAGGCAGCGGGCGGTGCAATGGGTGAGGGCGTGTGCGCGAGGAGGTGGCTCAGGTGGATGGCTGGCGGTCGTAGTGGTCATGGCCGGCGATGGTAAGGGTCAGCTGCCGGGAGAGGGGCTCGGCTTGAAGAAAGCGGAGGATGCCGGCGGTGGTTGGAAGCTTCAGCGATGAGAGGAGGAAGTTGGGTGGCAGGTCGTCGAAGGTGCCTGCAAGAAGCCGTGAAGGAGGTTGGAAGGCTCTGGGGTCGCCGACGTCAATGGCATGGGGAAGCGAGGAAAGAGGATGAGGGAGCAAGGGGAGCTCGAGCTCGGTGCAGAGGCAATGGGGGTTTAACCGGTGAGGTCGGCTAGGTGAGATGATGGGTTCGAAATCTTCGACTAGGGTAGAGGCTGTGCGGTGGAGGCGGCGGCGATGAAGACGAGGGTGAAGGGAGATGGGGTCGGGTTGTGAGAACTAGAGAGATAGAGAGTGAAAGTTAGAGAGAGAGAGAACCGTTGAGAGGGGAGAGGTTGGAGGCGAGGATCGGGGTCAGTTGCGACGATCTCGGGGTCGTTGGGGAGGGTGCAGACGTCGCGGAGGGGCATGAGGACGTTAGGACAAGGAAGAATGGGTCGTGGGGGAAAGAGGCGGGAAATAATTCGAGAGGGAGAAGAAGAAGGGAGTGGGGGTCTTGGGTCGGGTCGGGTCAGGTGGAGTGGGTTGTGGGCTGGGCAGGGGTAGAGGGTTAGGAAAAAGAATTAGGAAATATTTAATTAAATAAAAGTTTAGTAAATTAATTTTAGAAAGTGTAGGAAATTATTTATAGGAAATATTCTAATAGAAAAATTTTGGGAAACTTTTATTTATAAATACGGAAAATATGTCCAAAGAAAACTGGATATTACAACCTCTGTGTGGGACTCTAACGACTCGTCAATATGCCAGCTGTAGGTAATGATCACATCAGTCACCCACATGCCGTCAGCAGTACTAGCTGGACGTAACGGCTACCCAGGTATTGAACGAATAGAAGATCAACAAGCAAGCTTGTCCAAACTCCCGTAAAACGTATAAGCAACACTTACCGTACAGTCCGGTCTCTTCTTTTGATATGTCGCATATCAAGTTTAGCGGTGGACTCGTCAGATCCCAGTAACTTGATAAGTCATGCCGATGTGTGGCCTATAACCGTTCGAGAAACTACTGATAACACTTATCAGTAAATCTCATCACCCCTGGCCAGGAACTTGCTGTTATAGCCAATCGAGCATAGCGCAACATCAACTCCCTATACCGGGAAAGACGAAACTGATGGCTATAGCGCCCTCAAGGCAGTTATTGTAATCACAGGCAGGTGATTATGATGATTGAGGGAGGACCTATACGAATAGAACAGTCTTACTTAAAATGATAGTATGCTATCTGGTTTGTCTTTATCATCATGTACATGTATTATGTGGTATTATAGATCACTATTACATGTGATAGAGCCCTTAGGATTCTTGCTTGATTATCAGCATTATGATGGTGATGATATACATGGGAGCTGGGTGGTCTATAAGCACATCCTTAAATGTCCCTAGTCGAGAGAGTATCGAGACTGGGCATTGATACTCCAGAGTAGACTAGTGCGTACTTATCGAGACCCCGACGAGGGGCAGTGGCTGGTCTCACAAGCCATTGGTGTCAGTTAGTTACCTAAGATAGTATACAGATGCTCATTGGGTTATGAGTACACTGGACGGACTCGTCGGAAACATGCTAGTTGGTATTATACCTATTGTTAGATAGAAGTTCCCAGGTGACATGTGTACAGGTTAGTCTGTCGACCTGCGATCGTCATTTGTCACGTGTGAGTTCCCACTGTACTTTGATTACTACCCTACCATGGCTCAAAGGAGTCGTGCAAACAAGTTTTAGTTAGGTACAGTCCCGAGCCACATGGAGGCGGTGAGCGGATCGTCAGGGATTCGTCTCTCCCAGTATTGGGGGTTGATGTCGCGTTGTGCACAGGTGGCCATCACCAGAAATCCTTGGCCAAGGTAGTCGAGAATTACTGATTTTGATCAGTAGTTTTTTAGTTGGTGATGGGCTTCATGCCGACACGAAATGTCGTGTTATTAGGGGTCTGACTTTATCCACCTTCTAGACTTGATATGCGATACTCTTAGACGAATAGACCTGACTGTATGGAGATTGTCACGGACAGGCTCAGTAGGGGTTCAGATGAGTTTGCTTGTCGGTCTTCCTTTCGCTCAATACCTGGGTAGCCATTACGTACAGCTAGTGCCGCTGACGTGCTTGTGGTTAAACCCACTGCCAGCGTATTGACAAGTTTTTAGAGTCCCACACAGAGGGTTTTCCTGCTTCGGGCAAAACGATGTAGAGGCCGTATGGTTTTACGGCAGGGTTCGATCATATACGTGCACTTTTGCACGTATCATGATTCGGACGGATAATACTAGTGGGCTTTGTTTTAAGCCGGATTCTAGTATTATATTATTGGATTATTTTCGTCTCTTTGTATTCGTATTTTTCGGAATACGGATACGGGTATGTATATACGGATGAGGGGTATTCTTGTAATTTATTATAAGGTGCTTCTAGAAGAAGACACCTCATTTAGTTTTTACCATTTAGGATTAAATGGTTAATGAGGTGGAGGGATGAGGTGTTCTTTGGCTTTATATGGAAGCATGGCTTTGTGGTGACTCATGGTTCACTATTGTGGCATGCTAGATATTTATTTGGTGTTGTGAGATTTTTGGTGATGCTTGAGTTTGCTTAGTTCACAACACTTGGCCATTTTCTATGGTTGCTTCATGCTCACAACACTCTCATCTCCTCCAAGCTTGCATCTTCTACCTCCACCCTAAAAGTTTTACGTGTTGAGAAACCTAGGGTGTTTGGAGACAAATTAATCCATTATTAGATTCTACATCATCTAGACTATCTAGTTTAGCGAACTAGGTACCCTAATTACCTCAGCTATGAGGTTGGAGCTCGAACTACAAATTCTCAGGTGGATCATCTTCGATGGAGGGAGACCGGCGATCAAGCTTGATCATGGTGGCCTCTAGGAGCTTAGGAAGATAGTAGAAGACTGAAGGACTCGGATAATTTAGTATAACCATTCTAAACTCCTCTTTAGTTTGTTAGCTTTAGGTTTATGGTAGATCCGGGTTATAGGGTTGTTCTAGCACCAGTTTATAAAATTTTTGTTCCGCAAACGGTCACGGTAGATGGCCAGGGCGCTGGCATAACCCAATATGGTATCAGAGTCAACCATAAACCTATACTAGCTAGTTTGCACAAGGTTAAAATATCGATCGACCGGATTTTTCGAATCATAATTCCAATTTTGCTTGCTTGCTGCCGATTTTAAATTGTGTTCAAAAAATCTTTCAGAGTATCTTAAAAATACGTGCATACATTTCTAGGGGACAACGAGAAATTTGGACGCTGGAACCAACAAGTTGGCAGAGGAAGTGCGGCAATACTAGCCTATTGGCCGCGGTTCCGCGGTCGTCTTGTGACCAAAGTGGGCCTAACTTCTTCTGGCACTCTATCACATGGAAATATGATTTTTAGTACATTTTGTTTTGGCCCAGATTTGTTTGGGTGCTGTTTTGCATTTGGGTCCAAGTTGGAAAAGTTTAGTAGATCGAAATTTTAAGTGTGTGTTTATCAGTGCATACATTACTATCTGCGACCGTGAATGCCATTAGAGCGGTATAACCCGTCTAACTGCTATATGTTGTTTTAGACGGGTTTGCGAACATGATATTCACGTTGATGTTCTGTGTTGTGCTGAGATTGTGGTTGGATTGTCGTGGTGGATAGCCAGTGGTGCAATGATAGTTGTACAGTTCAGATTCATTTGTACATTTGATATTGCGGAGCAAGCGTCCGATATGTAGACTCCCGTCTCTACCAGTTTGTATATTATTTGTTTGGGGCACGAACGGGTTGAGGTCGATATCACCCTTGTATATATATTTTTTCTTTTCTGTACCAGGATTGCCCCGCGGAGGAGTGCTCGAATAGCCGGGTTCTAGAGGGCAATGAGCCCGCATCTCATGACGTTGAGACGGAGGGGGCCTCACTCTAGAATTGGCGGGCCATTCGATGCATTCACAGGGGGTATAGATTGACCCACGGAGGGGTGCTCAAGTTACCGAATTCCATGAAGTGTTAGGTGGTCCATTCACTTTTTTGATTGGGGTTGCCTCATGTTTTCCCCAATCAGAGCAAAACTCTGTTCAAATTTTCAAAATTTGAAAAGAAGCAGCGCTTCATAAAAGCGGCAGCAAGCAGCGCTCACGTGCAGAGCATGAGTGCACTGCGCTAAGAGCGCCAGCGCTCTGAAGCAGCGCTCACGTGCAAAGCATGAGTGCGCTAGCGCTAGAACTAAATGTTCCCCACCGTTGGATCAAAGATCTAACGAAGATGATAAATCATCAAGTTACCAGAATAAAATTCTGTTAAGAAAACATTATTCGGAATCTTTCCAAACAAAAAGATTTTGCTCTGTAAATCAGAGTACCGTTGGATCAATGATCCAATGGTGAATAAAAATCATCAAAGTACAGAATAAATTCTGTATGGGAAAATATTTCCCAATCTTGTTAAAAACAAGAAGATTGCCTTCTGTAAATCAGAAGCCCTTGGATCAAAGATCCAACGGGGGAAACATCCTCAAATCAATTAGAGAAAAGATCTCCTTAACCGATTGAACAAATCAGCCTTCACTATATAAAGGCCCCAAGACTTCAAGTTTGAGAGAGAGGAACCCCCCCCATAAACTTTGAAAAACTTTAGAGAGAAGAGCAAGCGCTCGGCAGAAGAAAAACTTTTCTTCAAGGTAAAAACAGAGAGATAAAACATCTCATAAAAAAAAGATCATACATCTATAAGACAAATTGTCTTTTACAAAGAGATCATAACATCTCATTATAAAAAGGGGAGAGAATAATTCAATTCTCTTAGGATCACAGATCTATAAAGGCAAAGCCTTTCACTAAAATATAAGAGATTGAAATATCTCCTATAAAATAAGAACTTTATTCATAGAGACAAAGTCTCTTATAAGAGAGAATTTAACTCTCAGAGTGCAGAACTGATCAAAGTTTCATAAAAGAAGAGCCTCAACGCTCCAATTTAAAAGGAGTGCCTCAGCGCTCCAAATTTAGCGCACAACGCTGCAGAGCCTTAGCGCTCCAAATTTAAAGAAGTGCAATACTCTCATTGTCTGGCGCATAGCGCCAAGTGCGCCACGTGCTTCTCACGTGTGTGCTACTTCACCAAGAGCGCACTGCGCTCATTGTCTGGCGCATAGCGCCAAGCGCGCCACGTGCTCCTCACGTGTGCGCTACTTCACCAGAAGCGCACTGCGCTCATTGTCTGGCGCATAGCGCCAAGTGCTCCTCACGTGTGCGCTACATCACAAGAAGCGTTCATTGTCTGGCGCATGGCGCCAAGCGCGCCATGTGCTCCTCACGTGTGCGCTAAATGAATATAAAATGTTCTATAAAAAAGGCCCCAGAGCTATAATGAGTGCTCAGCACTCAATAAAAGACAAAAACAATTGTCAGAACCAATGTTCAGCATTTTAACTGAATGGGTCGAGCCTAAGTTGGCCACAGAACCCTATTTCAGATTAATTAAGCTCATATGCTCATAAATCTTTGATCTCGGTCCCAAATTGGACTACAGATCTCCCAACCAATATTGGTTCAAGGGTACATCTCTTCACTCCTCTGATATTTGTCGTTGTAATCCTTCAACGTCTTCAGAGAGGTGACAGGTCCTAACAACCAGACATTCCACGGACTGTGGGGTCCTTAAACTCATGGACTGTGATGTCCTTAAACTTTACAGACTATGATGTCTCGAAACTACTACGGATTGTGGCGTCCTTAAACTCATAGACTATGATGTCCTTAAATTTTACAGACTGTGACATCTTTAAACTGGACCGCAAAGTCCCTAAACTAAAACAATAGAGTCCAAATGCTCTTTTGTTGGATCTAAATGATCCTGTTAAGTTGATCTTAGTCTATAAATCAGACTAACGTATCCTTAACAAACGTTTAAGTTGATCTTAGTCTCAAATGAGACTAACGTATCTTTAAACCCAACCCAAAACTCAAATCTAAGAAAATACGGATTTGGACTAATCCACGCTTTACGGGCGACCACATAAATTAGTCTCCGTATACAATCCACAGGCAACCAAAAACAAAACAAACACACACGACACAAAGTGACCATCTGGAGAAGGAAAAAGTGGTTACCGTGACACGGTAGCGTAATTAACTACAGGGGCTTGCGCCTGCAGGGATGAGCGTCCCTACAATCAAAAACCCTCAAACGAGTGGGAATCTGACGAAGTCTGCTACATCGGCCGCATCCGTCTAAACCTTCGATACATGGTGCCATAAATCAACTTGGTATTTTCGGAGAGGTGGACGGATAAAATCAAATAGCATCTGCCCCCAAATTCAGGCAAGACGGACCTACACGGTCGCGTCTCTGTGTTCGGCGGAGAACAGATTCTGGCACGCCCTGTGGGACCTTTTCCTCTTTCCACTCCACACTTCATGCGTCGTGCTTCGCGAACAAGTCGCGGTTTGACATGGTTGCCTTTGGATGTGAAGTACTAAGATTTGGTATCTTGCTCCGTGCAGAAAAAAACAGAAGATCAATGGCTTCAAACTGTACTAATTGCAACAACTCCCACTCCGTCCTCGCCGGAGGAGTGACCTACGGGCCTCAAGCGGCCTCCCTTTTTACAATGCCGGTGGAACAAGTGACCCAAGCCACCACTGGGCTATTCTTCGGGACCATGATCCCACCAACGAGCTTCAACATTCAGATGCCGTCACAGGAAGCTGCGAAGAAGTCGGTCTTTGAACGGCTTGCAACCACCACGGCCCCTCTCACCGGGTCGTCCAGCTCCAATGCCTCAGTCTTCGACAGGCTGGGTTAAAGCTCAAGTGAGCCCGCAAAGAGGCTCGCAATACCAGAGAAGGACACTCCAACTCTTGCTACAGTTGAGGCCGTCCAAGCTGCTCTCCCTACTCGAAGGTCGGCTCTCAACAGGTTGACCATTCCCTTTCAGCGGACGTCTGTCTTTGACAGGCTGGCGCCAACAACAGGCTCTCATTGGAACATGGGGCATGGAAAAGCTGATCCAACAGCGGAGGTGATCCCGGCCGCTCGCCATGCTCGCCGTCGTCACTGGCGCCGAGTGAGGAAAGCTGGGGGCAGCTCCCCTTCCGGACTCACCCCACCAGCTCCAACGATAGAAATTGCTGTTGCTGTTCCAACTGGGAACAGTTTTGAACCACTCAGGAGGGTGCGCAAGAACTCTCCGACTGTCGTGCTGAAAATATCTCCTCCACCTATGGAAAATGTTACAAAGGTAGAGCCCGAACAACCTCCTCAGCGGCTGTCCTCCAAAATTCACAAGGTCTGGCGACAGGTCCAAGACTCCGTGATTGATCAAGACTACCCCCGCCGACAGGAAAAGATGAAAGTTCGGTGAGAAGGGGATCACCTTGTCAAGCCACAGAAGGTGTCATCTGTTTGGGTGCCCGTTGCAATGGCTCCCTCAACTTCGACCGCCCACAAAAGAAGGAGGCCGGACACTGAATCTAAACGCCCCAAGTCTGGGGGCATGGTGGTGCATACTGTTTATATGGCTTCCGGAAAAGAGGATAGCCGTATCTCTACGAGTCACCGACCACTTACACGGTCTGTGACTAAGGCTCAGGAGCAACAACAACAAAAGCTCAAAGAAATGCTGACAGCCATGGCTGCACTCACTGGACTAAAAGCTGGCCCGAAGACGTCTTCGGAGCAGCGTCATGAGCAGGAAACATATGCCGAATTCCTTCAGAGAATGCTTGAGAAGAAGGACAAAGAGGCTGCGGAACAAGCGGCCAATATAAAACAAATGGCCCTTTTATTCCAAGCTATGGTGGGCCTGAGGATCCAGCCGGACCCTCCAGCCGAAGATCCTCCAGTAATATTTGAAGATGATAGAGGAGAGACATCAAATCCTCCGCCGGCTTTGTCAGCAGCAAGGGAGGAGACCATCTTCAAAGCCATGCTCGATGATTATATAGCTCAGCAAATACGAGCTCATCAAGCGAATGAAGCAACAGGCCGAGTCGTTAGAACTGGGCGATCATATCCAGGATGGTACGATCAGATAAAGTACCCGCCAGGACACACAATTCCTAAATTCCATGTGTACAAGGGGACAGGCAATCCCATCAACATGTCGCTCAGTTCAGGGCTTCCTGCGGCAACACTGGAGGGGATGATAAGCTACTGCTTCGCCAATTCGTCGGCAGCTTGGTGGAGATGGCGTTCGAATGGTACTAAGAGCTCCCCAACGACTCCGTCAAAACTTTTACAGAGATGGAATTGTTGTTCACCCCCAGCACTAGTGAGCGCACCCCGATCACCGCGTTAATTAACGCAAGAGTGAAGTCAGGCGAAACATGGGTGCAGTATGCAATACGGTGGCGGAATCTATGGTCGAAGTGCGAGCAGCGCATCGAAGAAGCGCCTGCGGTGGGCATGTTCGTAGGGACCCTCGACCCTCAGGCGACCATTTCACAATTCATGATGTTCTTCAAACCAACAACTTTCCAGGCCTTGAATGACAAACTGGCCCAAATGGATCAGATGGGTCATAGACCCTCTTCTTCGAAGTTGGAATCTCGGAACGAGAAAGGGAAAGGGAAAGCGACCTTCGTCGCCAATACTCAGCAATAGCCCAGTGGTCCAAAGCCAACTGATCGCCAAGATGAAAGACGATGATTCTTCAATGAGAAACTGAAGCGCCCTTATTCGTTTCCCCGCAATAAAACGAGGAGACTGTTCGAGCTGGCAGTGCGAAATAGGCTCATCATCTTGCCGGATCCAAAATGCCCATTGCAATCCGGTGAGGCCAATAATCCCAATTATTGCCCCTATCACAAAGTGGTAGGCCATCCAATCGAAGATTGCTTCGTCTTCAAAGGCTGGATTGAGGACCAATACCAACAGGGCAAATTCGCACTGTCCGAGAATTGGAAAGTAAGCCCGCCTCAGCCGCACGCTCTTAAAAGGGGGGACACACTGAGAGCGTCATGCTCTTTTATAGAAGAAGCTCCATGGGAGGTCGCTCTTTCAGCCAAAACAAAACGAATGCTGAAGGATCTCCAAACATGCCCGGCGATCAGATGGAAGAGTCCGTTAGAACCCGAGATCATCGAGGGAATGCTGAAACCACGCCTGACGCCAAGAAGTGGTGGCGATAGTCAAAATGCCCATGCCCAGCCGTCAAAGTCTTCAAAGAAGAAGAAGAAGACCAAAAAGCCCGTGAAGCCTAATGACAAGCGCACGAACCTGCAAAAACATATTGACATGTTGGAAGAATATAACCAGAAGGCGCGAACTCCGGTCACACTCCAAGAATTCCTCAACTATATCCTTGAAGATGGAGATGGCGACGAAGATGAGGGAGAAGACTCATCAGATGAACCTGAGGATTATGTGGTAAGCTGCCATACGATCTCTCACTTGTTAATAAATGGTGAAGAAGCTCCGGATACAGAGAAACTAGAGGCAGATCCCGAGCCTGAACTCCTAGAACCGTTCGACGAGATGATTGACGTATTCCTAAATGAGGCTCGTCAGAAAAGCAAAGCTGATCGAGAGCGCGAACTGGCCATATTCGAAAAAGCCAAACGCCGGCGACTGGACTAAAGGGTAAAAACACTCCCACCAGATCAAACCACATCCACCGCCAGCAAAAGCGGGTTCAAGATAAGGAAGCGGTTTGCTAAAGCATTGTCGATGGGAATGAAGTTACCACCTTCCAAAAAAGATACTTCAGAGAATACGTGCCCTGACGAACTAGATGCACATCCAAGATTCTGCTTATACCATCGGAAGATCACGCACCCTACCGAAGAATGCAACGCCTTTAAAAATTGGTGGCAGGGATATGTTGCCCACCGGCAGCATTTCAAGCGGATGATGCACAAGACACGTCGAGAGCAGAAGAGCTCGACAGATGAGCGCAAAAGAACTGCCGGCAATTGTCACATGGTTGATAGCAAGGGATCGCAAGTTCTTACCTTCGGAAGTGATTCTGATGAAGAAATAGCCCTCGGCCCTCTCTTCAAGGAATCCATCTCTGAAACAGAAGAGATGAAGACCTGCGAGAACATTCAGCTGCGCAATCGCACGTTACCTGAAAAGAATCTCGGACCCGCAAATAAGGGATCGAATAAAAAGGATAAGGGGAAAGAAAAGGTCTCTGAGGATATCACCCTCGATGATCGAGGCGTCGAAGAGCTGTCAGCCAAGGACCCACCCAAGAAAAACAAGGTGGATTACAATGTTCTGGCACACCTGAGGAAAATACCCTCGCAGCTAAGCATTCCCGATTCCCTTCTGCTATCTAAAGAGGCGAGAGATTCTCTAATCAAGGCACTACAAGAACCTGACCAGTTTCAAGCTTTCCTTGCCGAAAAAAAGATGAAAGATGAGCTAGAAGAAGTTCACACAGCCGACATCACCTTCAGCGATGAAGACCTCCTCCTCGGGACATGCGAGCATAACCGTCCTTTGTACGTCACCGGATACTGTCATGGCATCAAGATAGGGAAGATCCTGGTCGACAATGGATCCTCCGTCAACCTTCTCAATGTGAGAATGTTGAAAGAGATTTGCATGAGCGTTCAACACCTCGTTCGGGATAAAATCACTATCTTCGGGTTCGACTCCCAGTCATCACGGACGCTCGGGTATGTGATACTGACGTTACGCTTTGGGCTGTTCATCACTGATATCAAGTTCCACGTTATTGATGCCAAGACTTGCTACAACGCTTTGCTCGGCAGGCCTTGATTACATGAGTACAACATTATCCCTTCTACACAACATCAGTGTATGAAGTATTTCAAAGATGGACTTGAATACACTGTGACATGGGAGCTGAACCCATTCTCCGTGAATGAAGTCCGAAAGTACGAAGATGCAAAATACTTCTTGCCAGACTTCGAAGACACGAAAATGTGCCATAAGCCGGAGAATGAGCAAAAATATATCACCACGATTCCGGTCTTCGAGAGCGATACCGAGAAGGAGGAAGAGTAGTTTATTCAGGACTACCCCAATGCAACAAGCAGAGACCGTCCACTCCTATTCTGGTCTTCGGCAGTGACTTTGAGGACACGGTCAATGCAGTATTTTCTGTTCGGCCATCAATACAAACCTTCATTAGAGATGATCAGAGTTTGTAGATCGCCATGGTTCCGCAAGAGCATTACAAAGAGCTCGACGCACTTGATACCTACAGTGTGCAAGAACTGCAGACGTTCTACGTCCTTCCCAAGCGAGAAGATGAAAAGGCGATCCTCTTTTATCGATCCACGGAAACCAAAGTGGAGAAAAAGATCTGGCATGGTGTCGATTCTACGCTTGACAGGCTCCAGCCCATCCGTTTGCCCAGATACTACACAGAAGGATTAAAAAGGCTGTTGAGGCGTCAAGGCGTACTCTTGAAGCAGACTGCTCGACAAGCTCAGCTCTATAACAGGATTTGGAACGTCCTCGGAACTCAGCGAAAGTTGCCCAGTGGGAGAATGGAAACGATCGGGCTGGGATATGTTCAATCCAAGAAACGAGAGCGATTCCATAGCTGCTACATTATACATGACTTTGATGAAGAGTGAGATGCTCTGTTAGAAGACGTAACGCTAACCCTGAACCAAAACGAGGTCCCGCCGTAAAAATGCCAAGTCCGTCGTTTGAAGAACAGATGGACAAGCTAATAACAGAAGCGGGTAAAAAGGTCCGGGATGATCATAACCGCGAAATGGCCATCTACGAGAAAGCCAGGACGCAGCGCCTCCTTCAGCAGGCTACGAAAAATGACGATGCCCTTAGTCGTCAGCTCTTCATATGGAAGACTCGACGCGGAGGCAAAAATAAACTGAAGAACGAAAAAAATGTTTGACAGCAGCAAAGCGGGTCCAAGAAGCCTCGCGATCGAAAATTGAGCAGCCGGGATCCGTCTCTTGTAAAGAAGATGGGTCGAGCATATTCTTTTCCTCAAGACAAGACAAGGAAGATATTTGATCTTGTCATGAAACATCAAATGATGATGCTCCCGGAATCCAAACACCCTGAGCAAGCAGGCGAGGTCCATCACCCGGATTATTGATCCTATCACCGAGTGATGGGACATCCTCTCGAAGACTGCTTCACCTTTAAAGACTGGGTAGAAGACCAGTATCAGTAAGACAAATTCACTTTATCCAGCAGTTGGAAGCTAACCCCACCACAGAAGCATGAACCAAAAGCCATGTCTGCAGCGAGAGTAAAGCCGGATCAACATCGGTCTTGGAAGCGATCTCGTACCTGTCACGCGACCTGTCACGCGATAACGCTGTCAGGAGAAGGAGTACGCGAGGATATGGATGACCTCTCCTGGTGCTTTGAAAACGAGGACGACGAAGTGATCTCAGAGTTTCCACCGGCACCAAAGGAGCTGGAAGATGGAATACATACTACTGCGGACAACCTAAGGAAAATCGACTTAGGGACGGTAAACGACCCGAGTACTACGTTCGTCAGTGAACTATTGTCCGAAGAACAGGTAGCTACGCTAAGAGACGTGCTCATGCAGTATAAAGACTGCTTCGCATGGAACTATTCCGAAATGCCGGGACTAGATCCAGAAGTAGCTGTGCACAAATTGGCGATATCTCCGGACATCAAGCCAGTCAAACAAGCACCGAGAAGAATGCGGCTCGAACTTGAAATGAGCATCAACGCTGAGGTTAAGAAGCTAATCGACTTCGGCTTCATCCAAGAGGTTTAGTACCCTGACTGGATTGCTAACATCATCCCAGTGATGAAGAAAAATAGGACAGTACGCATCCGCGTGGACTTTCGAGACCTTAACAAAGCTTGCCCAAAGGATGATTTTCCTGTACCGGTCACTGAGCTGATGATAGACAACACTTCCACTCATGAAGTTTTCTCCTTTATGGACGGCTCATCAGGATATAAATAAATAAAAATGCATCCCGAAAACCAGAAGCATACCGCTTTCCGGACTCCTCTGGGCATATTCTGCTACAAAGTGATGCCTTTCGGTCTAAAGAACGCTGGCGCTACCTATCAGAGGGCAATGACGAAGATTTTCGACGACTTCATACATGAAGTCGTCGAATGCTATATCGATGACCTTGTGGTGAAAAGCAAGTCGCACAGGGAGCATTGGGAGTATCTAAAGATAGTGTTCCAACGTCTTCGGAAATACAACTTGAAGATGAATCTTCTCAAATACGCATTCAGAGTTTTCTCAGGTAAATTCCTAGGATTCATCGTGCGACACCGGGGCATCGAAATAGACCCGTCGAAGATCAAGGCGATCATGGAAATTCCCCCGCCAAGAACTCTCAACCAACTGCGGTCTCTCCAAGGGAAGCTCGCGTATATTCGGCGGTTTATAGCCAATCTCTACGGCAAATGCCGCTCCTACGGTCATCTAATGAAGAAGGGAACTCCGATTGTCTGGGATTGCAAATGCCAAAGCGCACTAGACGAAATCAAGCGATACCTGCAGAATCCTCCGGTGCTAACCGCTGCGGTCAAAGGAAGGCCTCTCATTCTGTATACAACCGCCCTTGAGGGTTCTCTAGGCGCATTATGGGCACAAGAAAACGACCAAGGGAAGGAGAGAGCCCTCTATTATTTGAGTCGAGTTCTTTTGGGGGCAGAAAACAATTACTCTCCCATTGAAAAACACTGCCTGGCATTGATCTTCGCGATAATGAAGCTCAGGCACTATGCGTTGGCGCATGAGGTCCATCTCATATCAAAGGTGGATCCTCTCAAGTATTTGATGTCAAAAGCCATTCTAACGGGACGACTAGCTAAATGGGCCCTACTCTTATTGGAATTCTCGGTGACATACTGACTTCTCAAGACAGTGAAAGGTCAGGCCATCGCCGATTTCCTTGCTGAACATCCAATACCTGCCGACTCTCTCTTGAACTACAAATTGCCGGACGAGCACGCGTTTGACACGATCAATGGGGAGAAAGGAGAGAGTAACACCCGATGGGATCTTTACTTTTACGGGGCATCTTCCATGAAGAAGTGAAAGCACAGCTCCCCCATAATCAAGTCTGGGGTAGGCCTCATCTTCATGACTCCACAAGGAGGGATAATACGCTTTGCCTTTTCCCTAATAGAGCCAAGGACAAATAATGAAGCCGAATATGAAGCTTTGATAGCAGATCTTGAGATCGCTGTCGACATGGGAATTGAAAACCTCCTCATATACGGAGACTCCCAGCTGGTCGTTAGCTAAGTAAACGGTGATTATCAAACGTGCAAATAAGAGTTGGTGAAGTACGACGAGAGAGTTCAACAATTGCTGACTCAAATCCCTTCCTACGCCCTGGAAAGCATACCGCGAGCGGAAAATAGCAAGGTGGATGCATTAGCCAAACTCGCTAAAGAACTGGCTGGCAAAAACCTCGATGATGTGAGGATCGTTGTGCAAAGTCGTCGGGTTCTCGCACCGGCAGAAATATCTCCAGAATCGTTTGAAGAAAAGGAAGCAACCAAGCAAGCGGCCCTACAGATAGAGGACCAGGAAAAGGTCAAGGATTGGAGAGAAGTCTTTATAGACTACTTCAAATCCCGTCGGACACCTGAAGATGCATCCTCGAGACATCAACTCATTAAACAAGCTCTGTCTTTCGCCTTCATCAATGATACTCTGTATAAGAGATCGTTCGAATCTCTATGGCTAAGATGCCTGAGACCGGAAGAAGCAAGAAGAGTCGTCCAAGAAACTCACGACGGACTCTGCGGATCTCATCAAGTCGGGCCAAAGATGAAGCTGAAGATCAAAAGGATAGGCTACTATTGGCCCATAATGATCCAAGACTACCTCGAATACGCAAAGCAGTGCCACTCGTGCCAGGTTCGCGGGGACTTTATCCACCTGCATCCAAATCCGCTACACCCGACTGTAGCTAGCTGGTTGTTCGAAATGTAGGGAACTGACATAATCGGGCCCATCGAACCAGCATCATCCAGAGGATATTGGTTCATATTGGCGACAACCGATTACTTCTCTAAGTGGGCAGAAGCAATACCGCCGAGAAAAGTGAAGAAGGAGAACATCCTTCATTTCTTCAAGACATACGTCATCTGTCGGTTCGGCACTCCGCGACGGATTATCTCCGATAACAGGACAGCCTACAGAAGCCACAAAATCAGCCGCTTCGTACAACAACATAATATAGACTGGAGATACTCTTCGGTCTACGATTCCCGAGCTAATGGTCTGGCTGAGGCTTTCAATAAGATCTTGACGAAGATCATAAAAAAGACGGTGTCTCGAAATAAGAAGGACTGGCATGAGAGACTGCATGAAGCTCTTTGGGCGTATCGAACTACGTTCAAAATAGCCACAAACACAACGCCGTATGCATTAGTATTTGGTACTGAAGCAGTACTTCCTTTGGAGATAGAGTTACCCTCTCTGCGAGTGGCAGTTCACTACGAGCTAACAGACGAAGAAAACGCTCATTTTCGGCTTGAGAAGCTCGACGCCCTTGACGAAACCCGGCTCATGGTGCAGCAAAACTTGGAGGCTTACAAAGAAAAGATGACGCGCTCATATGAGAGATTGACTAGGCCGAGAACATTTCGCCAAGGCAAACCCGTGCTAGTGGTCAAGAGACCTATGATCCCCAATCATGCCAAACGGAGGAAATTCGAGCCGAACTATGAAGGCCCGTACATCATAGACATGGGGCTTACTTGCTCATGGATATGCATGGCGAAAGACCCTTCAGGCCAATAAAAGGCCGATTCTTGAAAAAATACTACGCTTGACGAGTCACGGCCTAGGTCAACGATAGACGATGACGCCTGTGTCCTCTCGCTATCTTCCCAAGCCTGGATTCTATAAGTAGTATCCGACGAAACCTCGCATCGAAAACTTGCGACGGACCAAAACGTCCCTAAACTAACGATGGACCGCAATGTCCTAAAACTTGCAACTGACTGAGACGTCTATAAACTACTACGGACCGCAACATCCCAAGGCTAAAGAGAAAAAAACAAAAAAAAACAAAAAAAGGGTACGTCCATAAGCGATATGGGCACGAATGAAAACCCGAAAGGGCTCCGTGAGTAAAAACAGCAAGGCTACCGGCGAGTTTATGAAAACCCGAAAGGGCGCAATCTCGTTAAAAGACACATGCAAGGTCCTCTCGACTTTGTAAGGAGAAAATACCTGCGTGAGATCCTTACGGCTCACAAGGGAGCAATACACTTAGGGATCCCTACGATTCCTAAGGAGAAGTTACACTTACGATCTCCTCACGACTCGTAAGGAGAATTACCCTATGAGACTCTCACGGCTCATAAGATTCAAAAGCCTTAAGTTACAGGGATATGAACCCGTTCTTAAGCCATCACAACCCACAGACCGCCCTACAAGCGGTTCAATATTGACCCTTGTATACAATCCACGGGCACGAATAAACATTCCCTAACAGAGTCCCACCAGCGACTAGGGATATGCTCATACTGTGAACAAACACAGGTCCTCTCGACTTGCAAGGAGAAAACACTCTTGTAAGATCCTTACGACTTATAAGAGAACACACACTTAAAAATCCTCACGATTCTTAAGGAGAAAACACACCTACGAGATCCTCATGACTCGTAGGGAGAAACACCTTTATGAGACCCTTACGGCTCATGAAGTCAAAAGCCTTAGTCGACAGGATCTTAACCTTGTTTGCTAAGTCACCTTTGTTCGAACCGACAAAGGCAAATGATGATTCGCTCCTGGCAATATCCCAGTTGTAGCGATACTGATGCCTAAATCGGTATCAAATCCCAAGTCCTTTCACGGAAAATGATGATTCGCTCCTGGCAACATTCCAGTCGTAGCGATGCTGATGCTGAGATTGGCATCTGGTTCCGAGTTCCACACTCGCGATAAAAAATCAGCGAGACAAAAATGCATATGAAATAGCCGAAATGATGGGGCAACTTGCAATAAAATCAGCAAGTAAAAATATATGCAAACAAAATAGCCGAAATGATTGGGCAATCACGACTTTCGCGATATAAAAGCTGAAATGATAGAGCATTGCGGAAAGAAAAAAAAAATGAAATGAAACTTTTTGCCCTACAGGTGAGATCACATAGATCCCTGTATACAATCCAGGGGCACAAACAAAAAAGGAACCATATCATCCCACCAGGCTCCATCAGAAAGAGAGCCAAGTCTCGATGGCAACATCTACAACCTAGAGATCAACAATGGCGTTCCTTCTCTTTCCAACCGGAAGCAGATACGACGTCAACAAACGGAGCCATGGCAAAGTCCCCTAGTTCCAAATCTCGAAGGTTCATAGACAGCCTGGAGACTACCCCGGAGCCACGGCAGAGTCCCTAGTTCCAAGTCTCGACGGCCACATCTACAGCCTGGAGACCCACAATAGCGTTCCTCTTCATTCCAGCAGGATTCGGACGCGACATTCAATCTCGGAGCCACGGCAGAGTCCCTAGTTCCAAGTTTCGACGGCCACATCTACAGCCTAGAGATCATCAACGGTGTTCCTTCTTATTACAGCAGGATACAGACGCAACGTCAGCAAAGCGGAGCCATGGCAAAGTCCCTAGTTCCAGGACTCGGCGGTGCACAGACAACCGAAAGTCAATCCTGACCCCATATGGCTAAAGTCAATCCTGACCCCATATGGCTAAAGTCAACCCTGACCTCGTATGGCTAAAGTCAATCCTGACCCCATATGGCTAAAGTTAACCCCTGACCCCGTATGGCTAAAGTCAATCCTGACCCCATATGGCCAAAGTCAACCCCTGACCCCACATGGCTAAAGTCAACCCTGACCCCATATCGCTAAAGTCAATCCTGACCCCGTATGGCTAAAGTCAACCCTGACCCCATATGGCTAAAGTCAACCCCCTAACCTCGTGGAACATGGCCAAAGTCAATCTTGACCCCGTGGAAAACGGCCAAAGTCAACCCTCGACCTCCCCGTCAAAACAATGCTTTGATTCGGGAGCAGGTCAACTCATCAATCACTTACGAGTCCTCTCGACTTGTAAGGAAGCAAATTCTCTTGTGAGATCCTTACGACTCTCAAGAGAAAAACACACTTAGGAATCCTCACGATTCCTAAGGAGAAAATACACCTACGAGATCCTCTCGACTCGTAGGGAGAAAAGTCTTTATGAGACCCCCACGGCTCATAAAGTTGAAAAGTCTTAGGTGGCAGATCATAACCCTGTCTCTTAAGCCATCGTTACCCGACAAAGAGTCCAAGACGAACTGTTACTTATTATCTACAAGCCACACTTGCCAAAATTACATGCCGTCAAAATGGAGGTGCTATTCAAGAACGCGTAAACTGCTTCGCGTCAAGTCAAAACAAAAGGCATAACCTACAGGTATCAACCACATACCATGCAAGACAATAAAGAGAACATTCGATTCGCATTCAGTTAAGCATTCAAAGCGATCCCATTCATGTATATATGAGAAGGTTTAACGCAGAAAATAAAAGAACGGAAACGCAAAATTTGCCATTCATACTTCAGAAAATTCTTACATTGATGAAAACAGTAAACAAAAGCATTATTAAAATGTTTACAATGGCAAGACATCAGATCCAGGACATGGATTAAGAAATTCAAAAGTAAGTCCATCTAAAATGTTTCTGGCCTCTCTGACCATTCTTGTTTGCTTCCTCTCACGCTTGCAAGCGTCAGGATCTTCACTGATGTCCTCCATCCTTCGATAGGCAGCGATTATCGTAGCCTGTTAGAAAGATTGATGCAGAATATTAACAAGATTGTCTAGCGTTTTCTTTGAGATTAGGCCCATCAAATACACTGAGTGTACCTTATCTTCGGTATCATCCAATGCCTTAAGCGGCACGCCTGCATAGAACAAAGGAAGTGCTTCCCAAATCGCTCTCACGATGAGTTTCAAAAGAGCGGAACGACGAGGAAGCAGTCGACCATTGTATTCATCAAAACGACACATGATTTCGGCGCACTGAGCGTTGGTGAACTCCTGATTTTGGCAGCGGCCTAATGCGCGAATGTCCCCATAAGAAATAATTTCGTCAAGGTCATACAAATGAGCGGCCATAGCACCTGAAAATGAAAATCAGTGAGAGTTTAGCGGACAGACTGATCAAAACACGGGGATTCAGACAACTCTTGATATCCGCATGAAGAAAACAAGTGCTGATTAAAACACCCAACAGATTCAAATTAGTGCAATTAAGGAGGGTCCTAAAAATGATTCTCATTTAATTAGAGACTCCTCGAGTCAAGGAGTTAAAACTCCTCGAGAGCAACGCTCTGCAGACAAGAGTGACACTTGTCAAAATCAATTATGAGGGGAATAAAATTCCCCCCAAAATTTCTAAAGAGCAATGCTCTGTAAGGAAGATGAAACAATCCATCAAGAAACCCTAAAAAGCAAAACTTCTACAGAGTAAAAACTCCAAGATCTTCATGATCTGTGAATAAACCCTTAAGTTCTTCATGAACAATATACCAGTTCATGGGTTAAAATCACCCTAAAAAGATTATATCTTGGAGATGGGCAAAACTATGTTAATAGGTTAAGAAACCCTAAGAAAGATCTCTTTAGATCTATGAAGAGCAAAGCTATATTGAGAAACCCTAAAAATCTATGTGATTTGAAAAGGGCAAAGCTCGGTTAATGGGGGAAACCTTAAAAAGATTTAATGTTTACCTAAATTTTTGACAGAGTTCTGTCCCTAAAAAAATTCTTAAGACGAAGAGCTATGCTTTGAAGGAGAAATAATTCTCAGAAAAAAGTAAGAATATGAACAGAGATCATCTCAAAGGGCCAAGGGTCCTATTTATAGGCCTAGAGAGCCGTTTCAACTTCTGAGTTGATCCAATGGCAGAGATGCTGCCACCGCTGCACTCACGTGCAGGCCACGTGAGCGCAACGGTGGGGGGAGGGCATTTATTTCCCCCAATCAGTTCAAATTTTCAAAATTTGAAAAGAAGCAGCGCTTCATAAAAGAGCCAGCAAGCAACGCTCACATGCAGAGCACGAGTGCGCTAGCGCTAAGAGCGCTAGCGTTCCAGCGCTCTGAAGCAGCGCTCACGTGCATAGCACGAGTGTGCTAGCGCTAGAACTAAATGTTTCCTACCGTTGGATCAAAGATCCAACGAAGATGATAAATTATCAAGTTACCAGAATAAAATTCTGTTAAGAAAACATTCTTCAGAATCTTTCCAAATAAAAAGATTTTGCTCTGTAAATCAGAGCACCGTTGGATCAATGATCTAATGGTGACTAAAAATCACCAAAGTACAAAATAAATTCTGTATGGGAAAAGATTTCTCAATCTTGTTAAAAATAAGAAAATTGCCTTCTGTAAATCAGAAGCCCTTGGATCAAAGATCCAACGGGGGAAACATCCCCAAATCAATTAGAGAAAAGATCTTCTTAACCGATTGAACAAATCAGCCTTCACACCAGACGTACATCGCGAACATTTTGATCAGCTATCCAGAGTTACACTCTTTATACCTCCATCAGGTCAGTTCTTTGTATTTGTTTTGTTTCCGTTACTGCATTTCTCATTACCTGCGCATTGTTTACTGATTATCACGTAAAACTAGAAGCCAAAGTGTGACTACGGCAGGACATTTCCTTGACCGTAGGAGCATGGCTGGCCTTGTCAACCCCTCGTATTCCGTATTTTGGGAAGCGGGGCGTGACAATATAAAGGCCCCAAGACTTCAAGTCTGAGAGAGAGGAACCCCCCCATAAACTTTGAAAAAACTTCAGAGAGAAGAGCGAGCTCTCGGCAGAAGAAGAACTTTTCTTCAAGGTAAAAACAGAGAGATAAAACATCTCATCAAAAAAAAAAGATCATAGACTTATAAGACAAATTGTCTTTTACAAAGAGATCATAACATCTTATTATGAAAGGGGGGAGAGAATAATTCAATTCTCTTAGGATCACAGATCCATAAAGGCAAAGCCTTTCACCAAAATATAAGAGATTGAAACATCTCCTATAAAATAAGAACTTTGTTCTTAGAGACAAAGTCTCTTATAAGAGAGAATTTAACTCTCAAAGCGCAGAACTGATCAAAATTGCATAAAAGAAGAGATTTAGTGCTCCAATTTAAAAGGAGTGCCTCAGCGCTCCAAATCTAGCGCATAGCGCTTTAAATTTAAAGAAGCGCAATACGCTCATTGTCTGGCACATAGCGCCAAGCGCGCCACGTACTCCTCACATGTGCGCTACTTCACCAGAAGCGCACTGTGCTCATTGTCTGGTGCATAGCGCCAAGCGCGCCACGTGCTCCTCACGTGTGCGCTACTTCACCAAAAGCGCACTGCGCTCATTGTCTGGCGCATAGCGCTAAGCGCGCCACGTGCTCTTCACATGTGCGCTACATCACAAGAAACGCACTGCGCTCATTGTTTGACGCATAGCGCCAAGCGCGCCACGTGTTCCTCACGTGTGCGCTACATCACAAGAAGCGCTCATTGTCTGGCACATGGCGCCAAACGCGCCACTTGCTCCTCACGTGTGCGCTAAGAGAACATAAACTGTTCTATAAAAAAGTCCCCAGAGCTATAATGAGTGCTCAACACTCAATAAAAGACAAAAACAATTGTCAGAACCAATGCTCAGCATTTTAACTGAATGGGAACCCTGTTTCAGATTAATTGAGCCCATATGCTCATAAATCTTTGATCTCAGTCCCAAATTGGACTACAGATCTCCCAACCAATATTGGTTCAAGGGTACATCTCTTCACTCCTCTGATATTTGTCATTGTAATCCTTCAACGTTTTCAGAGAGGTGGCGGGTCCCGACAACCAGACATTCCACGGACTGTGGGGTCCTTAAACTCATGGACTATGATGTCCTTAAACTTTACAGACTATGATGTCTCTAAACTACTATGGACTGTGGGGTCCTTAAACTCATGGACTATGATGTCCTTAAACTTTACAGACTATGACGTCTTTAAACTGGACCGCAAAGTCCCTAAACTAAAACAATAGAGTCCAAATTCTCTTTTGTTGGATCTAAGTTGATCTTAGTCTACAAATTAGACTAACGTATCCTTAACAAACGTTTAAGTTGATCTTAGTCTCAAATGAGACTAACGTATCTTAAACCCAACCTAAAACTCAAATCTAAGAAAATACGGATTTGGACTAATCCACGCCCTACGGGCGACCACATAAATTAGTCTCCGTATACAATCCACGGGCAACCAAAAACAAAACAAACACACACGATACGAAGTGACCATCTGGAGAAGGAGAAAGTGGTTACCGCGATACGGTAGCGTAATTAACTGCAGGGGCTTGCGCCCGCAGGGAAGAGCATCCCCACAATCAAAAACTCCTCAAACGAGGGGGGATCTGACGAAGTCTGCTACATCGGCCACATCCGTCTAAACCTTCGATACATGGTGCCATAAATCAACTTGGCACTTTCGGAGAGGTGGACGGATAAAACCAAATAGCATCTGCCCCCAAATTCAGGCAAGACGGACCTACGCGGTCGCGTCTCTGTGTTCGGCGGAGAACACCTCACTTGTAGGATTGGCGGGTAACTTGCCGCGCTCATAGGGGTCCAGGTTTTCATTGTACAGGCTATCCACATGAGAGGTAACGTCGGGTCTCATTTGCGGCTCAAATGAAATCCTAGGCTCCAAGATTATCCACCATTCTGTGTTGCTTGCTGAGATTCTGTGATGTTGCTTATATCATGCCTGAGACGAATGTTATATATTTATATATATATACTAGTAGATGTTGTATATGTTTTGTATCCGCGCTAGTCTTGCCCCCGCTCTGCCGTTAGTTAAGTAACCTAACAGTACATGACGGACCCCGTGGCGAATGCAGATGGCATATACGTACATTGTATTTTCGTTCTTTTCTTGTGTGATATGGTTTAATTGATGAGACTGCATTAATTTCGATTAATGCAAGGAAAACAAACCTATATGATGTTATTGGAACCAAGTTTTTTAAAAACTGACATTACAGACGTTTCCTTTTGCTTTGCACAGTGATATTCGGTTATGAATATCCAGCACCTCATTCGACGAGGCAAGAGCCGAGATCCCTTCACAGGGAGTGACCTCTTGAGCAAAAGTTTGCTTCAGTATAATAACTTCACTATAGTCGATTCTTTTTGCTTTGCATCATGGTATTCAGTTTGGAATATCCTGCACCTCATTCGACGAGAAAAGAGCCAAGATCCCTTCACAGAGAGTGACCTCTTTAGCAAAAGTTTGCACCACTATATATTTGTAAAACAACTCGGTTCCTTCAACGATATCAAGTTCATTACGTTAAAGGTTTTTCGCCAAAAACCAGCCGTAGACCTCTGTCATTTCCTACAAGTACTAATTAGTATTCGTGCTGTGTTTGTTGACTGTGTCAAGGTGTAGTGTGCGATAGCTAAATGTGCTTGTTTGTTGCATACAATGTGATTAGTTAGGACAGTCGTGCGGTCTTGTTGACTGTGTCAAGGGCTCGTGCGGATGGGTTTAATGCAATCCAGATAATGACGGGTTGAACTTGACTATGACTCTTTAATTTGTTGACCGTGTCAAGGTCACTTAGGTCCTAGGGGTCAAAACCATATTGGGAGTTTCAAACATACAGGAAACTTTCCAGGCCTGCACATACCTTCTGGAGTGTGGTAACTTGAGTGGATTCCATCAAGTTATCATGCGATGATAGTTGGATCCCGATTCCCACTGATGAGTAGGCGTTACTTCTCGGGTGATTTTAGATGATCCCGACTAATTCTCCTTTAAGGATTTGAAGGAGAATTCGAGAAAACAGTTGGAGCCATTCTGATTAGATAATGTAACAAACCTAAACTTTCTGTATAAAATTTTTGTAAAGTACAGAAAAGGGTACCTTAGCTTGAGCATAACTTAAAAGTATTTCTTGTTTAAGAACAGCAAGCAACAACTTGTAGCTCACTGGAAAAATCTTGCACTGCTGTGACGTAGCCCCTGTGTTCGAATCCCATCAGCCACTTATTATTTTTAATGATTTTTCTTTTAAACTTTTTTGGAAGCCCAAAAATTTACACGTGCAATACACGTAAAAATGAAAAGTCACTAAAATCAAATATGTGGAAAATAACATATGAACAGCCAAGAACACGTGGCATCGATCCAAAGCCCCACACCCACCTAATGGCCGGCGAGATGGAGCCCCAGATCGGCTCCACCGGGCCCCCCTGTGGGAAATGCTCTCAAATTTTCATCCAACACCCCTGGGCCTCCCCCACTACTCCTCTTATGTTTGTTTTTCCTGCAATTAACCAGAAAATTAAAAATCACCATTAAACCAATATTTTAATGCATTTTAATTCTCATTTTTAATTCCTTAAACCTTAATCTATCCTATAAATACCACCCCATACCTATCCCTCTCTATTCTGAAATCCATTGTTAAAACTCTTAAATTTTTCTAAGTCAAATTAGTTGTACAAGTGCAGTTAGCCCAAGACCATCTTCCGGCGAAGACTCACGACAAATCCGGCGACTCCGCGACTCCGTGACTCCACGAAGCTCTCAAACCCTTCCTTCTCTTCCCTATTAAAAGAATTCTCTTCTCAAAACTCATCGGAAGCGGAGTTATTCCGACTTCCGATTCTAATTTTGTTTAAAACATAACTTTTCTTAATAACCAAACATCCATATTGTTATATCTTGTTTAGTAATCTTAAAACAAACATTTAAAACAAGTTTCAATTCAAAATACAATGTTATACAACTTTTATTTCAATTTTACGGTTAAATACCACAAAGTTTACTTACGGCATCATTTCATCATTTTTGCTCATATCACCTTTAGAAAACTCACGTGGTAATGACCTATCTCATCACAACACTCATCATGACATAGCACGATAACTTTTGGAACAATATTTTGTGGGATAAATACAATTTTACAATAAAATACCTTAAACTAATAAAACCGTATTCTTTAAGATTGTTTTAATTAAATTCCTTGCAAATAAGCCTCTACAACCCATTTTGGGGAACCCAATTTGGATGGTGCGGGTTATCACACATCCTTGGGACTAGTAGAGCGAGATGCAGACCTTCTCACGGAGTATCCGATCTTGATGGAATTTTTAATACATTTTTTAAGAATAATGTGATTTTCTATTTAATAAATAAATTCTATTTTTAATAATTTTATATATATATATATATATATTATATCAAAATATCTATTTTAAATATATATAATAAATTCCATGTTTTCTAAACAAAGGAATCACCAATTTCATGAATATACCATCACAAATCCATACAATTCCAATTTACATTAAAATACCCTATACTATTCAATCTAGATTTATAATCATTAAAATACTTCACTTTTAAAAACTACATCCATGAAAACCATAAATACGATAAATAAATGCTTGAGGTTTATTTTGAAAGTTTATCAAAACTATTTTTCATAAAACCCCCTCAACTTTATTAATTTACAATAAGAACCATAGTAAATATAGCTTTAAGCAGGACCAATTCTCTTGAGCCTCAGGGAGCCGGAGAAAGTGGGTGCTTGCCTATTTAAGGTAGGAAACTAAAACGGAGTTATCAATGGTAATTGGCTTGGAAAAAGTCATAAATCCTGTCGTCCATGTGCAGCAGTTACCGATAACCCCAAAACCTAATTCAGGGATCAAAATTCTGTTTAAAGTGCCTGACTCAATCTGAGTCTTAGCCAAATCTGAAAACAATCGATACTTGAAAACAATTCAAATATAACTCTAATACATCATGAATCCATATATACTGGAACTTAAGCATGAATACCAAAATACCATCTATATCAACATGACTTGAGCTGACCGAACCATGGATATACATTGACTTGATTACATGACTATCCGTTTACGTCCTTATCCGTTTACATGAAAAATTGATATCATGGTTTCGGCAAGTTTTGCATCTATAAAACAACACAATATACATTACGGGGTTAAAGGGGTAGACTGGTACGGAATGTGTTAAAAGTGGCATGAGATGGTCATTAAAAGACGTAACTAAACATCCATTGCCGTTGTTCCGTGGGGTTTGACAGAGACTTGTACTATGGATTATCTTAGTCCACGGGATAGTTGGACTCCTCTCTTAAATACTAATATCTTCTGTACCAAACTACAAATAACTACATTAGTATAGCGAACATAATCTTTTATACTTTACATGTTTTATTCTCTGTCTATTCTTCTCTACCTCCTGGGACTTACCGAGCGATTGTTTGCTGACGATATTCTTTTTCTATTCTTTTTTTGGAATGTTGTCAGAAGGACCCGACTTTCTGGAGATCGTGCCCAGCTCAGAAGACTTGGAGCAGTTCATCAAGAACCCCGAGCTCTAGTTTACTTGTATATACTTTTACTTTCAGTTCATGCCATTGTTTAGGCATCGCTTTCCAGTATTGTATTTACTTTCCAGTTGTATTGTAAAGAATGTTTAATCAATAAAAAGTTCATGTTCATTTACATCTCATGTCTTTCTTGTGTACATTTATTATATTGCTTATTCACGCTTAGCGTGTTTACTTCTGAGTAAATACGTCGCGAGCCTAGTCACGTCTCCTGACCGTACACCGGGAAGTAGGGCGTGACAGATAATGTGATTAACCAATCTATAAACATTCACAAGAGAAGGAGGAAGGTAAAACCATTCATCTCGTATCCTCACTATCACCACAACCAAAGAATTTACTTAAACATCATAAAAGAGAAAATGAAAACACAAAAGGAAAAACACATAAAACAAGTAAAGAAATAAACAAAGAAGTTAAATAAAAGAGTACATGTTTTATTCACAAAATGGAGGGTTTGAGCTACAAGATAGATAACTATTTCAACCTCCTTCATGGAACATTCAAATAAGAGCTCAAAGAGGGAAGAAAAAGAAACTATCGAATATTACAATCTGTTTTTCTCACTCCAAAAACCAACCCCAAACTCAATCTGTGATTTGCTATTTACAGGCTTCAAAACAGGAAAAAAAGAATTATAAAAATGGAGTGACATGACAGAGAGGGATCCACCAAAAGAGCACGAGGCAATTTGGCCAAGTTTGGGCCGCAATTTACGGTTATATTGAATAAATTGGCGGCCGGCATGAGGAGAGAGTGTGTCCCATCTTTGTACTGTAGTCTTCTGAGCTCAATATCATCTCACTGGTGTCTTCTTTTCTTCAAATTGGCACAAGGGTGCTATCTTGACGTTTTTTTAGAGGAAAAGATCAATTTTAAACATATCACATCAATACCGTACAAGCCACTCATCGTCCAAGTCCACTTGCCATCCCACTTGTACATCCACTTGAAGCAATTTGTGTTCACACATGACTCCTTGTTGGTTCATGCATCATTTTGAATAAAGTTCACTTGTATTTTGTACATGTTGGACCAAAATGATATATTTGTTGCACACACAATATTTGTTGCAAAACGCATAGACTTGATTTGTTTAATGTTCCGTTTGCAATTTGGCTTAATACTGTCGTGACTGTGCTTGTTGTGCAATATTTCCTGTGTTTTTGCCTGTGTACTTTTAATCTGTATCAATGAGGAGACACAGATTAAATAACACCGTTTATTGACAAAATGATAGAAAATGAACGGTATTAAAATGTAATTAATTATGCCGAACACTAAGAGAATAATTTTTTAAGAAAAAATCCAAGTAAAAACCATAACCAGCCAAAATATAACCTTCATTTGGCTCATAGAACAAAACATTATGCATTACAATCAAAATAGGAAAACAGAATCGCAGAGTGGTGGATTGCCCTATAATGTTTATTATGCCAGACTTGTGCCAAAAAGGGGTAGCTTCAACAGTTTAATAATAAGTCAACAAGATATATTCTTGCATATCACATTTTTAAAATCCAGTACAATCTCAACGATTTAAGAAAAACATTCGAACAATAATCATGCAATAAAATGCGAGTTAGATTAATTGATTTACCAAAGTCCATAGACATTGATTCAAAACATATATTGCAATGTTTATATCAATCAAAACTTCAGTAATGTTTCAAACTAGAATCCCTTTATTTTAGAAAGATAAGTCTTTCGATTCACCGGTGTGCTTATAGCTGCATATATAGAGGTTCCTAGAACAAATGTACCATTGGTATTATTGTTGTTCTCTTCGGTTAAGTTGCCGATGTTGTGTTCCCTTATACTTTAATAACTTCAGAAATCTCTAAAATGCATACCTGAGCGTTCTATTAACTGCCAACATTCGAGTCGTATTTGATTTCGCAAATACACATGTTAGATTTTCTCATAACTCTTTTAATTGCTTGTTCCTATACTCAGTGTGAATTGGCCGTTTGCATTAATTAAAACCAAGAACTTAATTGTTAGTAGGCAGTTGTGACCGATTGAAGTATTAGTTTCATATGGACACTAAAGCGAAGAACTAATAGTCCAAACGATATGCAATTTCAGTTCTCTCTTAGTATAATATGACCAATTGTCTTTACTCGTAAGTGCGTCTTGAAAAGAAAAACTTGTCTCTTGATCAACTTTGGCTTCACCCGATATGGCACAGTCAAAATCAAGTTTCCATGTCTCCGGTTTATAGTTTAGTCCTAGGTTTCTCATATTTAAGAACCTAAGCATGGGAGTAGTGTAATATTTGAGGAAGGAGTGGCTTGCTCACACCATTTTCATTGCCAAATTGGAGATCAAAGGTTTAATGATCGAAAAAAGCATGAGTTTAGAAAAATGGTAAAACGCATTTCAAGGGTTTTTTTGGAAGGCAAGGGAAGAATCAACCTCACTATCCATAATTCCATAGTAATAATGCAATCAAGACATAATCGGATGAAAGTAATTTGGGATTTGGATTGCTTGTTGGTTTCTTAATGTGAGTTGGTGAGTTCAAGTGAGGTTAATGCAACTAGTATTTTAGCAACTGCGATACAAGTTTGTGTTTATTTTGGTCTTCCTGTGCTCATTTTTATCTCTCCATTCTCATAGTTATCTTTTAGGATTCTATGTATTATTAGATAGATCTTTGACTTATAATTATAGTTTATTAGTAGCAGTTTTTTGGGCTTATTGTTTGGTTTGAATTTGAATTAAAAAAGTTGGTAAGAAAAAGAAGTTGTATTTATCACATCTGTCTTATTATGGTGACATGACATCACTTAATGCATTATAAATGATAAACCTTTTTCTTTTATTTTTGTTGTATATCTAAAATATGAGTGAGCTACCCGAGCTGTCATTATAATAGTAGAGATTGTTTGATGACCTAACAAGCTTAATCAAAGCAGCAAATGAAAAGATTTCAGTGAAATATAATTAAATCATTTTCTAAATATATATGGATTTTTTATTTATAAAAAGGACATAGAACTCTAACATAAATCACAAGACAAAAACAGAAGCAAAAAAAATAAAATAAAATAAATTGAAAAAGGTAAAATAAACTGAAATGGTCATAGGAGAGATGAAACAATATATACATATTTACCATTTTCTAATATCATAAAAATTGCCTTTTTTTCGACTACACGTGTTGATATCATTTTTCACACCCCTCTTTATCTTAACGGTCAATGTATTTTATTTTTCTTCTTGCAACAAATGCTATGGCATCTTTTGTGGAAATATGTAGTCGACCCCAAAAATAAGAAAAATGATTATTGATGTTATTTGACCAAGTAATTTTTTATTGTTTGAATATGATTCTTAAAAAATAAGAAGAAAATGGCATGAATAGCAAACATGTCATGGATGGATTCATTAGATTTTCTCTACACTCAATTGTTTTGTTGTCATACTGCTATCTGAATCAATCAAAACGAATAATTCAATAAATGGATGGCTTATATGATTGGTCAAGGAAGTTAGTATCACCTGTACGCTACACACGACGCTACACACGACGCTAATGGTCCAAATGACACAAAATTTCAGTCATCCATAGACATCGAATGTCCCGTTGTCTTCAATCTAAGGTGCCTCTTCAGTAGATATTGTCTTTTGATCGGCTTTGGTTTCTTCCGACATCAATTCAAAAGTGTGATCTCCCAAGCTCTCGGACCTCCATCTCAAAATCAAGTCGCCATATCTCTGGAGGTTTCTCACATTTAAGAATCTCAGCATGAGAGCAGTGTGATATTTAATGAAGTGGCTTCCTCACAAAAAATTATTCTATGTGTTGGCCGTATAGACCCGGCCAAGAGAGAAAAGAAATAGAAGTGTGGGATTCACATGCTGTCCAAGACTGTCCGAAACTCCGTCCTCTCTCCCATTCCTCGACCGGGTATATTACGTCCGGCACACCGAATAATTTCTCCTTGCTCACACCATTTTCATTGTGAAATTGGAGAAAGGGTTATGGATCCGGAAAAAAACATGAGTTTGCAAAGTGATAATACACATTTCGATGGTTTTTGTGAAGCCATGTTAGAGTAAAATTTAATCTAGCCATCAGTAGTAGTAAAAAAAAAATAAAATTGAAGAAGAGATTTCAGTGATATAAATAATTAAATCATGCAAGAACTTCTTAGATGTATAAGGATATGAAAAATAAATGGACCTAGAACTCTAACCTAAATCACAAGCCTAGTTTCCAAAACACAGAGAGAGAAAAAGGAAAAAAGAAGGGAAAATTAAACGGAAAGCCACATAGAAAAGATGAACCATTACTTGATTAACATTTTTTAATATCATAAAATTGCCATTTATATTGATAAACCTTTATGTGTTGATATCATTTTCCACACCCATTTTTATGGTTGATTTTTAAATTTTTATTATTATTTTTGCTTCTTTTAGCTAAGAGCAATGCTATACCTACCGGGCTTGAAATCCAGCACAATCCACCCAAAAGACAAAATGATGGGATCCACAACACCTAAATACCACTGCCAAACAAGTGGGCCCATGGATTTTGTCTTTTGGATGGATTGTGATCAATTTCAAGCCTGGTAGGTTAAGCATTTTTCATTAGTTAAGGCCGCGCTACCTTTGTGGAAGAATATAGTCAAGCCTAAATGTTAGAAATATATCCTTTTTAAAAGGCTTAATTCTAAAAATCTATTAAATTCTTTGTCTGGGTCAGTAGAAAATACCAAATTCTCTCAAAATTACGAGAAAATACAATGCTTTGAAAGTTTTGATCTAGTTTCTTGCAATCAATTCTGATGTGGCATCTTATTTATGATAGTTTTTGAAAGGTTCGTGGTAGTTTCATATAGTTTTTTAAAGTTTTGTGATAGTTTTTTCGTGTATTTAACAAGAATTTGGTAGTTTCTTGTAATTAGGAGTAAATTTGTTGGAATTAAGTATTTATTAGAAATTGGACTTTAAATAATCACATGATCAACATGGCATGTAATATAATTTGATGAAGATTATCAAAAACAATAAATTTGATGAAGATCACAATTGCTGTGGTGTATAGATGGAAACTTTCAATAAGCAAAGCCTAAATGTATAACTATTAAAGTATTATGTTGTCTTGATATATATTATTATCGCATAACCAAACAGCTTAAGGTTTTAGGTTGACTGATTCTTAACATGCTATTAGAACACACCAGGTTCACAACGCTCTGGGTTCGGACCTCGTAATTCTTAATATATATTATATTTGTCTACTCCTATTTGTTCTGTCTATACTGGTGAGATTTTCCGCTAGAGGTCTTTTTTTCCATCTAGCGCGAAATTCAAAGGAACTACATTGGAAGAGAAGGCTGCAAAAAGAAAATTTACTCTGACACTTCAACCAAAAAAAAAAGGGAAAGAAAGAAAGAAAGAAAATAAATATAAAATAAAATAAAATAAAACAGATACATGAACAATTAGAACATATATGATGCTAAAATAGTTTTCGAGCTTAACATATGAATATTATTTTTTGATATTATCCCTATCAAAAACGAATCTGATTGAGATTTTAAACGACATCTTGTACCAGGGATTTGAATGAGAAACGTGAGGAAAGAAATAAGATGATTAGTATTTTTTAGAATCACATTGAAACATGGAAAAGTTTTATTCTCAAAGACATCTCTGGTAGAGATTTTGAAGATTTAAGCCGATTTGAAAAATTAGTTATGAATCGTTTCCAAATCTTTTCCTTAAAATAACGAGGCATGTCATCGTAATAATCAAATTAGCAACTTCAATTTGACCCTAAAGCCTAAGATGAGGAGCCAAGGCGCTTAACTAGGAGTATTAACTATTAATTACTAGAATTATGGGTAGGAAGAGAAAAGGAAAATATAATTTAAAATTTTATGTTGGCTTGCTCTTATATAGGAATTTGGAACCTATGCTATTTGGTTTCCTGCTGTTATGGTGCTTTGTGAGCATGATGACCACACATCACACGTGCAAAGCATGTGAAATACACCAAACATCAAAGTCCCCTTGTTTTATACTGTTTGCCAGCCGATCATGACCGTTGATTTTAAGATCAAAAAATTCTTAGCCTTTGATCTTAATAGTGGGGAATGATACGGGATGAGAATTGCAGCGACGCCGAATCTTATATAGGGTTGGGTGAAGTCTAAACGTGCTAGAATTAGGGTTTTGCCATTTTAAAGTAAACGTATTCCTAAAACTACACACACGTGTGCGCGCGCGTGCGCTGCGTCCAGTCCACACTTCTCGTTTTTCCTAAAACTTTACACACACTGCGTCCAGTCCACAATTCCCATTTTTTCTAAAGCTTCATATAGATGTGTGTAGGGGGTTAAATGGGTCTGGGGTCGACTCCAACCCCATGGCCGCAGTTGGGCCCGCATTGCGAGAGGAAACACTCTGGTTTCCTCTTGCGATGCGCTAAGAAAAACAGCGCAAATCCCTCACCTCGTCTTCCCCCTTGCCCTCTCACTCGTCTTCTTCATCCTCACCCTCGCCCTTGTCTTCATCATCCACACCCTTGCTGCCCTAATTCCCCAATTCTCCTCTCCCTAATTTACCCTCCAGTCGTTTTATTTTCGCTCATCATGCAAAGAAAGCAACCAAATCCTTTCTCTAATCGAGTGATCTATCACAATTACTAAAGGGATGTTTTCGGCCCAAGATCCATTCTATATAGTTAAGAAGGAAATTCAAGATTTAGTAAGTTTTTTGATTTCATATCTATTTTTTCTCCATCAAAGTGAGATTTTTTTTTTTGTGATCGGTTTTATTTTAGCAATCATGTAATTTTTGAAAAGTGTTGTAATTTGTGAATCCATAGAGTGATTTTTCCCTCAATTTTGTTCATTAATTATGAAACCTTGAAATCTTTGTAATTTGGATTATTTTTTTGGAATTTGAGAAGGAAGATGATGGAATTTTTTTTTTGGTATTTCTTTATTTATGGCCATTTATTGATTTATACCAGTTCTATTTTGGGTATTTTTTTATTTATGCCTATTTCTTGATTTACTGTGTTTTAGGTGCGAATAGTACAATTGGTATATGTATTTGCATCCGGCCCGACCCGCTTGCTGGAAACCCGTTTTGATTTCTGTTTATAATTTATCCCGGATAGTTATGAGTATCCGTGCACTTTCATGTTGTTTATTCTGTATACTTGCATTATATCTGGCATCTGTATTTTTTTTAGTATAACAGATAAAATCAAATAAAATATTTTAAAAATATCTTGCATGGTCTGTACCATACCCCTAACCCTGTTGTAGCATCCGTACATCATGTTCTCGTCCCGTTCAATGAAACAGACTCGTTTGGATAGCTACGTGCACGCTACGTGTATCTGTTCTTGGGGGTATGCATTTTCGTTACCCGGATATCATATTTTAGTTTTTCTTGATACGTATATTAACCGTATTTTCAAACCATAATTTTAGACCCGACCCGGACGCGTTTTGGACTACTTTTGTATTAGCGTGAAAACTCAAATATATATAATATAATATTCTTTATATATTTATAAACTATTTTAAAACGTTTAAATAAACTAAAATATATTTTTTATATAATAATCCTAACAGTTCCATATTCTTGATATATATTCTATCTATTTAATAATATATTTTACCCAATCATATTTTTTTTTACCCACAGACCCCACTTCTCTCTCTTTCCTCTAAATTATAGATATATATATATATTTCTTTAACCCCCACTATATATATATTTCTTTAACCCCCCTATCCCTCTCTCTCCCTCTTCTTCTCAAAAATTTTTCCCACCGCTCACGAGAACCCACGCCCGCAACCCTCGTCGTCTCATCGCCGCTTCCACCCTCGCCTCAGCCCCTCGTCGCCAATACCCTCGCCTCCACCTCTTCACCCTCATCCACACAGCCTCCACCACTGACGCTTCAACCCATCTCTGAACCCATCTCCGCCACCTTCACCTCTCATCGCTACCGACCATCTCGTCGGTCGCCCCTGGTCATCATCCCCATATTCTCCCCTCTCTTCCTTCTCCAACCCCGAGCTCCTCCGCCTGCACCCACAACCCCCGCAAAGATCCTATCGTCGCAACCCACGCATCCATCATCTCTATCCCCGATCTCGTCGCCGATCAAGAACTGCAGCCACTACCTTTCGCCGGCAACCCCACGTCGACAACTCCTCGTCTTCTTCACCCCCTCGTTTTCCAATCTGACTCCAGAGTCAACCCAGAGCACCATCCATCTTCTTCTCATACTTCTTCTTCTCTTCTAGATTCTTGATTTCCGGCGATCGCCACCGGAGCCGTGCTCGTCGCTGACGATCCGAGTAACCCAATGGACGTCACCAGCCAGCGTGGTCGTGTTGGTCGTGTTCTTGCTTTGCCTGGTTCAGTTCTGTACTCCGTGTGTGCATTGCAACGTTTACCCGACGTCGGACGCAGCGTACGCACCCCGTCGTGAGACCCGTTCAGGCAAGTTTACCTTGCTACATGCTATGATACATATTTTGCATTCATATGAACAAAAATATCACATGTTGACTGCATTGTAATCCATATTATTGTTTTACTGTTTTCGGATATCTGTATGCATCCATATCATTAATTACATATCTGGTTGCATTCAAGTAACTTGATACAAGTTATATTATTATACTCACATCTATATTAATAAGAATATTGCATGTTTATGGTATTGTGCATCCATGTTACAGTTTTACCGTTTTCCGATATCTGTTCGCATCCGTATCATTTATTATATATCTAGTTGCATGCCAGATCACATTATTTCATGTTACTATTATATTAACACCCCATGCTTGATAATGTGCATCATGCGTAGTCATGGAGTTGTAGATGTAATCTCTGATTGATATTTGTTCATCCGTGTTTTACTATGCATCCGTACTTTTATCGTGTATCCGTACTTGCTACAGTTTTATTATGAGCATCCGTTTGATACCTGTGCACTACCTGTCATGACCTGATATACCACTACTTGACATATTACCTGATCCTATTTCTAATGCCGACAATCCTGATATGTTGTCCCGACGGACGTATCCTGTTGTCTGCATAGACAAACCTGTACCTGCTTGATCCCGTGTTGGCATTAGCTCCAGATTTATCAATACCTGACTTGAACACATAACTTTGGGGTAAGGGGAAATCAATGATGAAACCCGACTTGTAACTCAACAGTTCGACGCTTATACTGATCAGTTTTGGGGGCTAGGCCAGTCCCAGGATGATGTTGCTGACATCATTCGTCTGTACATGTTTCCTGTTTGTACTAAGCGGTACGTCTCAGATTCTGCCTCGAGAGTCTGGACCGTGGTCCCGGGCATGCACGGGATACTATTGAGTTACATCGACGATTCATTAAATTGATTTCAAAGACTTGAGAGTAATTAACTCAGTAGTTTAGTTCAGATTACTTACCGCACGTCTTATGTGCTTACACACTTCACTGTTCCATATTCATGTTACTGTTATACACTTATTACTGTTCATACTCATGCCTGCATATCTTACTACCTCCTGATTATATTTTATAGTTTGATATTATGACGCACTGACGTCTGGGTTTTGCATGGCTCAGATCCTCTATCTTTGTCGCAGGCTGATCAGGAGTATTTCTACCGTCAGGCCAAGAAGTGAGGATCCTGTTAGTATCTAGTTTAGTTTATTTCCGTTCTTTCATTTCCTGATGTGAGCCCGTATTTGGGACGTACTTTCTAGATGTTATTGTTTATTGAATTTATTGCTTCCGCATATTATTTCTTGACTCCTTTATTCTGGCATATGGACATGTACTAGATAGTTTATTTTTATTTTTACTGTTCTTGATATCTTATAGACAGCCGTAATGTGACTGTGGAGGGATGTTTCCTAACCATAGGTAGCATGGTTGGCTCTTTCATGTACCGATCTTAGCGCACTCTGGAAATCGGGGCGTGACAGAGAGGGAGAGAGAGAGAAAATAATGGAGGAAAGATGCCATATGAGGGAATTTCCTCCTATGGCGTCGAAAAAATACACCCCCTCATTTTTTCCGCCGATCGGCACCCACCATCTTCATCGTTATCAAGTGGGAGATTAGCTCACTCTAAATATTTTTCTCTTTTCATTTTCTCACCTTAAGAAATTTCTAGAGAAGAAATAAAGAAGAAGATGAACTTGGATTAGAGAAGGAACCATGAGGTGAAGTGATAAGATGAGATGAGATGAGATGAGATGTGAGAAATAAATATCTTAGAATAAAACAAGGCATAATGGATGGGTCATGGCTTCTCAAGGCTTTACAAGCCTCTCAAAAATGACTCATTTCTTTTTTCTTGTAATTCTAAAATGTTTATTATTATCTCTTCTCATCTCACTTCAAGTGTTATTCTCATACACTCATGTTCTATGTATCATCAACCATGATACAATAAACACACACACACACACACACACACACACACATAAAGAGAAGAAAATCTTAAGTGAGCTAAATATTAGTTTTTATATATATATATATATCAAATTATCAAATCAACACTTGATTCAATAATCCGGTTATATCATATATAACCGACTAATATCATATTTATATGTATATCACATTATTAAATCAACACTTGATTCAATAATCCGGTCATATCACATACAACCGGTTTATATTCAATATTAGATATTGAATCAACACTTGATTCAATAATCCGGTCATATCATAAATAACTGGCCAATATCAAATACATATACATAAAACAAATCATTGAATCAACACTTGATTCAATAATCCGGTTATATCACATATAACCAAACCGATATCAAATATTGCTAGATTAGAATACGGTATCACATACTTATATTTAATCAAGCTCCCGCACATATCTTCATATGTGCCCTACTTCGTTTCGCTTGAGCTAAGAAACCTCTATGTGGGACTCTAAAAACTCATCAATACGCCAGCAGTAGGTAATGATCACATCAGATACCCACAAGCCGTCAGCGGTACTAACTGGACGTAACGGCTACCTAGGTATTGAACGAATAGAAGATCAAAAAGCAAATATGTCCAAACTCCCATAAAGCCTATAAGCAACACTTACCGTACAGTCCGGTCTCTTCGTCTGATATGTCGCATATCGAGTCTGGGGGTGTAATCGTCAGACCCCAGTAACTTGATAAGACATGTCGATGTGTGGCCTATAACCTTTCGAGAAACTACTGATAACACTTACCAGTAAATCTCATCAGCCCTGGCCAGGGACTTGCTGTTATAGCCAATCGAGTATAGCGCAACATCAACTCCCAATAAAGGGAGAGACGAAACCCCTCCTATCGCTCATTGCCTCCATGTGACTCGGGACTGTACCCAAAATCCACCTGTTTGCACGACTCCTTTGAGCCGTGGTACGGAGGAAATCAAAGCACAGTGGGAACCATACAAGACTCTATGACGATCTCGGGTTTACAGACTAACATGTACAAGTGTCACCAGAGAACTGCTATCTGACGATAAGTATGGTATCATCTAGGAGTTCTCGGCGAGTCCTGTTCGGTGTACCCATTCTCTAATGAGCACCTGTGTACAATCTTTGATGCCAAACACCAATGGTTGTGGGATCAACCATCACCCATACAGGATCAAGAAACATACACACTAGTCTACTCTGGAATATCGATACCATGTCTCGATATTCCATCGACTAGGAACTGTTAAAGGATGTGCTTGTGGACTACACAAGCCCCACTAGTATGATCTGCATCATAGTTCAGGTAGTCAAGCCAATATCCTAAGGGCTTTATCAACATGTATCTGAGAGATGGTATACTAATATAAGTGTACATGTTAAGATAAAGAGCAACCAGAAAGCATGCTATCCTGTCGAGCAAGAAAGTTCTCTATATATATGTCCAAGCATCCACTATATCATACAATAATGGCCTCTAGGGCATATATATTCCTAACACCACGCATATGACCCGCTGGCACCAGCGGCCATGTGCTATCTCACGCGTCCTTAGGACTCTCCTCATCCCTCTTTTTCCCATACGTTTCACACTCGAACCACTTCCCCGTTAGAAAAAAAATTTCTAACGAGGCGCTGCCCCGTACCTCGTAAGGGGGTTTCTAGCCCTCTTGACCCCCAGTCCGCTATCCAGGTAGCGGGACCCCCGTAAACTCTGCGAGGCCCCCGATACGTCCAAAACACAACACACGCACAATTCACATTTAGTTCGCATGACCATTTTTATCCGTCAATCGGAGATTCTCTCACTCCAAAGGCGAGGGGTAATTAACGGCAGTTTAGTCCGCGGCAGCCGGAGATTTGGATCCCCACAATCATTAAACCCCAGCCAACCCAAGGCAGGGGGAATCTGTACACGCCTGACAAGCGCATGCATTTCTATCTCAATGGGGTGACGAAAAACACTCCACAAGACCGGTCTCGAAATCCATTGCTAGGAAAAGGGCCTGTCCTAGAGGAGAAAAAGAATAAGGTCTACTCTTTCAGGAGGGACAAAGTTCGCAAGATATTCAAAGATGCCCTGAACAACGGTCTACAATTGCTGGAGTCAAAGAGACCTTAAGAAGCAAAAATGATCGACAATCCTCTGTATTGTCCATACCACTGAGTAATGAGTCATGCGATCAAGGATTGCTATATTTTCAAAGACTGGGTGGAGAAGCAATACAAGACCAGAGAAATCGAGCCGTCCAAAAGCATGTTGGTGAACAATCAAACTGCGATCACCAAGTTTATACAGACAAAAGCTGAAGCTTTTTGGGAGTAAATGGCTGAATCCACTGCCTCGAGAAATGGATCTGACTCGTCGCAGCCTCCGTGGAGCATGCACATATCTAAGAAGATGAAGAAGATGTTAAAACTGTTTCAGAAAGAGCCCAGAACAGAATGGGAGGGGCAGAAGGAGCTTACCGTTCCAGCTACCAATTCGGCTCAATCGGGCTCAAAATCCAAAAGGCTTAAGAAGAAGAAAAGGAAAGGTGCGGCTCGAAGCGAAAAGGATCTGGCGGGAAATCGACCATTCAAAGTATATCGATTCCCTCGAGACTACGAGCAAAAGGAAATGACTCAATTGAAGGAGTTCTTCCCCGTAGAAGCGGCTGAGATTCTGGAGGTGCTAGAAGAAGGTTCCGATGATGAGATCCCTATTGTGACCGGCTATGTCATCCATCTTGGTAGAGACTTTGAGGAAGAGCTCTGTTTTCCCGAAGAGAATGAGGAGTTCACCATAAAGGCCAACTAAATCCAGCTCAGAAATGGCAAGGTTTTACCGTCGAAACAAGGCATCGCCCCAAAAGAAAGAGAAAAACAAGTGGCTAATGAAGAAGATGGCGGAGAGCCGGCTCATGAAAACTCGGGTTCTTTTCTAGTAGAATACAATGTCTTGGCTCATCTTCGGAAGCTTCCGTCTCTCTTAAATATTTATGACGCCCTGATCCTATCTAAGGAGCTCAGAGATGTTCTCATTCATGCTCTACAAAACCCCGAGTAGTACCGGATCGCTTTAGGGAAATTAATATAAAAGAAGCCCAATACACTCTGCATATAGCCGCAATTACATTTAATGATGAAGACCTGCTACTGGAAACAACTGAGCACAACCGGCCGCTTTACGTGACAGGCGACAACTACGAAGACCGGATTAATCGCATATTGATTGATCCGGGGTCCTCAGTGAACATCATGAACTTACGGACTCTGAAGAGTTTGTCAATGGACGTTCAACACCTATCAAGGGAAATTATTGTTATTCAAGACTTCAATCAAAACTACCAGCAAGTTCTGGGATCTATAGCTCTACCAATCAAGTTTGGGGATCTACAAATCGAAGCTAAGATATACATGATCGACGCCGACACATCCGATAAGATTCTCCTGGGAGGGCCGTGGCTTCATGATTACGGTATTGTTCCATCGACTCCCCATCAACGCATGAAATATACCAAAAATGGTGAAGAAAGACGCATTGACGGAGACATCTAGCCGTTCGGTGTGAATGAAATCCGAAATGAAGATTCTCGGTACTTCATGAACCCCCAAAATACTGAGCCACAACTGAACAAAGATAGAACAACTCCGAAACTCAAAAGCAAATCCGAGCAGGCTGTCACCTTCAAAAGTAAAAACCCAAAAATGCGTATGTGTTTCGGCAGTGACACTGATGAGTTCGACGCTGGAAGTCCATCCTTCTGTAAAAACTGCCCTCATCTCGGTAGCGATACGGACGAGTCTGATATCGAAGGCCTATCCGGCAGCAAAATTCGTCCTTGGTTAGGCAGCGACACTGAAGAATCAGAAGAAGAGGACCCGTCTTGCAATAATTGTGCAGATTGTGCTTTCATGCAAAAAGCGAAGCTAAGAGAAACCTTCAATGTTACGAAAGGGTCCCTAACCATCATAACGGTGCTAGAGCAGATGTGCAAAGAGCTTGATTCATTGTCAATCTCCACCGTAGACCAGCTGAAAACCTTCTACGTTCCAGAAAGAAAGAGTGGACAAAAGGTTATCCTGTTTTATGGGTCAAATCCTGTCATGCATCCGGACGACTTGTTTGTCACGCGTCTTTGTTCATACCAGAATATTGCATTTAATACCGCCCATTCTTATGCTCGTTTGTTTATAGGTAGGTGCTTTTAATCCGTGTTTGCTACATATTTACAGGTTACAGGTTCTTAGTCCAAAATAACGCAATTGATACAAAATCTCCACAGTTACGCTAAAATGCAGAACATCTGTTGCCAACAGATAAAAGCCGGGTTCCGGTCATCCGTATCCGTCCAGTGCCGCGTATCAGTTCCATAGATAAGACATATGACAGTGGTCATTCGTGTCTCGGACAAGTACAGAGCACGAGAGGGCAGCACAAGAATCAATGGGTGCGCGGAGCTCGAGGGAGATGAGGTCAAAAGTATTATTTTTGATGCCATTTTGGACTGTTGCAGATCTGAAGAAATTGTGGAAGCAATTTGCAATTTGGAACATTTAGAACAACTAAAGATAGCAACACAAGAAAACCCAGAAAAAACGACAACCTAACTCCTCTAAATTGCTGCGGATCCACGGCCAATATGGCCATTATGCGGCGGATCCGCGGCTGAGTTGACTAAGTGTCAACTCGGATTTTTGGGGTAGTTTGGTAACTTCATTTGGGCAGAGAATCTTACCCTAGGGTTTCAGCACTCAGTCTATAAATAGCCCAGTTTTGTGCCAAGCCAAGGGTCTTCTTTTCGTGCTTATTTTTGTGTTAGCTTTAGGATAGATTTTTGTAGTTCTTCTTTCTCTTTTCATCTTCTCCATTAAAATCTTGTAGTGAGCTTTATAAGTGAAGTGATGAATAAAAGAGTTCTTTTTTTTATCATGCTTGTCTTGTTACTTTGTTAATTATAGTTGCTTGTAATTTTCATTTGCTAATCTAGTTGTTGTTATTTGTTGTTTGTGTCTTTCTTCTTCTATTTTTCTTTATCCTTACAACAATGATGCTTAAGCTTGATCCTTACCAAAGTGAGGTTTCAAATAGCTAGTTGTGATTTTCTAACCTCTTTCTTTCTATCTTCCTCCTTTGATTTATTTTTCTTGTTAATGGGTGAGTAGTTTCTCACTTATTATGGTAGGATAAGGAAAGTTTGAGAGAAAGAAATCTCTCTCACTCTTTTCTTGCCCAACATCTTAATTCGGACTTCCGTTAATTTAACCACAATCCGCTTCCTACGGCACCCTATCCTACATGATAGCGGTGTTACGGTAATCAGCAACAACGGGTATTAGCACGACTAGGAAGGAACTTGTGAGTATAAGCTAGGCTTTCCAACGCTTAGTTTCTTTAAAAGTGGCAATGAACAAGTGAGCGATTACTATCTCAAACTAACCTAATCCTAATCCTAACAAGCTCTTTTTATAAATATTTCAGCACATAGATAATCTCAAACAAACCTGGACATTTGGACTTAACTCGTTAAAACACATAGAAAAAGATTCCCATCTCTCCGTGGACCGACCCGTACTCAACCGGCTAGCTACCAAGAGAAACCGTCTTGATTGCGGTAATTAACTAAGCACGCAAAAACTCTAACAATCAAATGGCGCCGTTGCCGGGGAGACGGTAGTTTATTTCTTTGTGTAATTTCGGGTTAATTTGTGAATATAAATATAACCAAAAACAAAAAAAAATATATTGTAAAATTCATCTTGTTATTTTTGATTAGTTTTTGTGCAAGTGTACAGGATAGAAAAAAGATCAAGTTCAGTGCCAAAGTCGTGGGAAGTTAGACCCATATCTCGCGGCTACACCGCGGTGGATCAAGACGGAATCAACGGTCTACTGTAAAATTCTGGAGTAAACCCAGTGAGAAAATCAAGATTCAGGGGCTCTAAATAAGAACAGGAGACCCAACTCAGCACAGGGAAGAAATTTGAAGGTCCAACTCCACTGTATAGACGCGGAACCGCGGCACAAGTGCTTGTTTGGCCGCGGAACTGCGGCCATTTGCTGACATCAGCAACCAAAAATCCTCTGTGAGTATTTCAACCCTCTTCTCCACTCCTCTGAACTCCACTGAACTATTCTTTCTGCAGCATTATTTGCACAAACTCTCTTCTCCTCTCCAATGAAATTGCTTTTGTGCAGGATTCTTTGCGCCGCCGCCAAATAATTTTTTTTGCAAGTGTTTTAAATTTTTGTTTATTACTGTTTTGCATAAATAATACGGACTTTAATGGGTTATAACACCAATTCAAATTGGGTGGGGATTTTATCACCCTTCTTAAGACCCCATAAATCACTGATTGCATACGCATTATCTTGAGCTAATAAAAAATATCTAGACCAAATCTATAAGGACTTGTCGCGCTCATTTAGGATAAGTGAAGGTTGCGGTGAATCGGTCGTTTATCTAAACTTGACTTTGTGGTGTCTAGGCTAGACAAGTGAGGAGGTAATTTTAAAAGGCCCGTCTCACGGTCCTTCGTGAGCGGAACCCTCCTTCCTTACTTGTGCTTACCTGGCCACAATTGGCAGTGAAGAGGCGATTCGAGTGTTATCCTGCAATTTGTCGCTTGGAAGTCTAGGAGCGGTCTAGTTGGACTTTGAAGACCCTAACTCTAGGTATTGTTTGTGCATATTGTGATTGTGACTATGCTTGTATAAAGTTTAGTCCCATAATTCCGTATTCTTTCAAAAACAAATAATTTCAAAACTCCAAAAACAAACATTTTTTTAAATAAAAAAAATAAAAAATAAAAAAAATAATAAAATAAAAAAATCTATATTCTTTTCCACCTCATTTTCTTCTTCTTCTCTTCATATCATGGGTACTCCACCTAGAAAAACTCTTCCCGAACTTTGGTACCCACAACTAGACATTACTTCCTACGGTTCTTGTTTTGGCCGAACTTCGAACGATCCATCCATGCCCAAAATCTCTTTAAAAGATCGGATAGACGCGTCTAGGATGACCAACTGGGCTCCGCAATCCACTTTGTATCAACCGTTTCAACCTTCCCCACCTTCTTACGTTGATACCCCTTTTGAGAGTCCAGTTGCGACTCCGACATCCATGTCCATTACTGAACATATTGAACAATCTTGTAACCGATCTTTCACTCCTTTCACCACTGCGAATTCTTTTGATCAACAATACCATTCACCTTCTTATCCAAACGTTGATAATCATCCTGTCCAACCATTCAATTCCTATAATTCCTACCCAACTTTTGCACCTTCCCTAGACATTGCTTCTACACTGCCATTTGGGAGTTTCACATATCCAGATAACTTTGAATCTTTTACTGAAACTACTTCACAGCCCATGTCTAGTCTGGAACAGTCGTTAGAAGATTTCCGGGTAGCGTCGTACCAACAGATGATGGATTTGAATGAGTCCATGGCCGCCCTCATACAACCTAGTGACCCGGTAGCTAGTTTCCAACTAGCTCCACATTTTCCTCTGTATGATGAGGCGGCAGGACAGGCTGAGAATTTGAGTGGAGAGAGTGAGCGGTACCCACTTCCAAATCAAACATACCTGTCCCAAATTGAATCCCACAACTCCGTTTTTGACTGTCTATCATGTGTCCCAAATGAATTATTAATTGAAGATAGAATGTTTAATGAGTTGTGCGACTTTGTAGTGTTTGGTTTACCCGATTGTGAAGGGACCTTGCCAAGTGAAATCAATCCCAAACCTTTTGACCTCTACACCTCCATCTTAGAACCAAAATTGATTGAAATCCATGTTTTTGATGAGGTGTCTGAGAAAATTGATTTTCACTTGATTAAGGATATCGATACTGGGGATATTTCGGATGATGAACCCGCAGCTTTAGATGAGTTTGTCTTTCAAATTCATCATTTACTTTCACTTTCATGTGGACATCATCCTGGGTCATTAAATGTTTTTCCTGAACCCCATATGCGTCTGGATTTTGATGATAAATGCATGGATGAGCTTAACTTTGAGGATATTTTTGAGGATGAACCAGTTATAATTGATGAGTCGGATTTTCTAATTCATCCTATCCCTTCCATTGACTGTGTACACCCTCCCGAACCTTTACCTGATACCCCTCCTCGATCACTTCTCTCCACCCTTTCTATCGTTCTGACCTTACAAGAAACCGTATCACTTTCATTTCATATGTCTGGTTTACCGAGTTCGGCGTACCCATGGTTTCTCACGAATCTTAAGGGATTTGACCCAATTTCTCGCCACATCGATAGATTAGTACAATCCATCTTTTCACATCGATCATTACAGATTGTACTAATTTATTCAATCCATTTCCACCCTCAAGTTCGTATTCCACTTCTTTCTCCTTTCCGCCATTCTTCTCCTCCACCGAGACCGAACGCCGCTTCTATCCCCATACGGTCTCACATGTTTCTCATTTCTTTTCTCTACACTCCATTCTTTCATCAACTACCGCTTTATAACGATAAAATCTTTGAATGGTTGGTGCTCACTTTTGGCCTGTATAAGGCCTTGTATAGATTAATACTGCTCTCTCCCCTAATCCTGAACTTCAATGCTTAACAGTGGAAACGTTGTTTTACTTAAGTTTGGGGGGGGCTTTTGGTGTACATATTTTTGGTTTTTATTTTTGTATATAATTTGTTTTTGAGGAAGCGCCGACAATTTTGACCCTCTTGGTGTAGCCTGACAGTGAGGGCACTGTCAAGTTCAAGTTTGGGGGTGTGCTCGGTAAGCTTTTTTCTTTCGCATTCATTTGTATATTTTGCATTTGCATACATATAAAACCCATAAAAAATAAAAAAATTGATAAAAATATAAAAACTTTGTCGTCAAGTTAGCTAATAGGGTAACTTAGATTTTTATTCCGAAAGTTTAGTTGATACGTTAGAAATAACTAAATCCTAGGCCTAGGAATTGAAACCCTAAAAATAACTCTCATTTTGTTTAACTTTGGTAATTATACATCCTTACATTTTTTTTGAGAAATAGGTAATTTTGAGTTCAGTTCTTGAGTTAAGTCGAAATGAAGGGAAAGTATTGAATCTTTACTGAAAGATAAGTCTGAAAAATGGTTTCTATTCTTGAGTTCAACTTAGAAAGTATATACCCTACAAACTACACTTACACGCACCTTAAAACTTGGGATAGTAGAGAATACCTAAAAATACTCTTACCTGAAAACCTAGTATGAAAGAAAAAACGGTATTTAAAGCTAACCACCAAAAGAGCATCAGTGAAAAAATATATCCGGCCTTGAAAAAAAAAATAAAGAAAAGAAAAATAAAAAAATAAAGTCAAGCCCTGAAAACTGCTATTTACGCTTTAAGCTCACACATTCAGTAATCGGCTGTTAGTGCCTCAAGAAGCATTAATAGTCGCATGAAAGGTGTGTGAGCAAAACCGTCCATCATTAAATGAAAAGAAGTAGTATTAGGTATTAGGGTAAGGGTATTATAGCTTGAATTGAATTCTCAAGTGCATGGGTGAAATAATACACACACGTAGGGGTATACAATCGATATTTGGAAGAAAGATAGAAATAAAGAATAAGACTTATGTTTTCCGTAAAACTGATAAAAATCCCTGATTTGAGACCGAACTTTAGAAGGAAAACTCAGGAGAACTAATATCTTTCTAAACTTTTTTGGAACGTATAGGATCTAAGGTTAAATAAATAGGAGGTGTGAAGCATTAGGGTTGAATATTTCTAACTTAAGATAATATAATTTCTAACCTAAATACTAAACTGTAGGAGTAGAATCGAAGTTAACTTGTGAAACTAGTTTGACGGGATTTTGTGGGTAGTATCCGCTGAAAACCCTCAGGAGACAACACTCCTCCTACTAAGGACACCTAGATGTTTAACAGTTTGTTGCACGAGCTCAGTGCAATCGCATTCCCTGCAAAAGTGAGATTAGGATTTTTTTGTAAATAATTGGTTTTGCTCGGGATGAGCAAAAGTTAAGTTTGGGGGTATTTGTTTTACCAGAATATTGTATTTAATACCGCCCATTCTTATGCTCGTTTGTTTATAGGTAGGTGTTTTTAATCCATGTTTGCTACATATTTACAGGCTACAGGTTCCTAGTCTAAAATAACGCAATTGATACAAAATCTCCACAGTTACGCTAAAATGCAAGACATCTGTTGCCAACAGATAAAAGCCGGGTTCCGGTCATCCGTATCCGTCCAGTGCCGCGTACCAGTTCCAGAGACAAGACATATGACAGTGGTCATTCGTGTCTCGGACAAGCACAGAGCACGACGGGGGCATCACAAGAATCAATTGGTGCGCGGAGCTCGAGGGAGATGAGGTCAAAAGTATTATTTTTGATGCCATTTTGGACTGTTGCAGATCTGAAAAAATTGTGGAAGCAATTTGCAATTTGGAACATGTAGAACAAATGAAGATAGCAACACAAGAAAACCCAGAAAAAATGATAACCTAACCCCTCTAAATTGCCGTGGATCCACGGCCAATATGGCCATTATGCGGCGGATCTGCGGCCGAGTTGACTAAGTGTCAACTCGGATTTTTGGGGTAATTTGGTAATTTCATTTGGGCAGAGAATCTTCCCCTAGGGTTTCAGCACCCAGCCTATAAATAGCCCAGTTTTGTGCCAAACCAAGGGTCTTCTTTTCATGCCTCTTTTTGTTAGGTTTTAGTGTAGTTTAGTTTAGCTTCTTCTTCTTCTTCTTCATTCTTTCCTCCATGAAACTTGCAGTGAGAGCTTTTTGAGTGGAAGATCAATGAAGATGAGGGTTTTTATTATCTTGTCTTTTTTACTTCTTGTCTTGTAATTTTATTATCTTGTATTGTAATTTTTATTCTTGTTGTTAATTAGTTGTTGATATTTCTTTACTTGTTCTAGAGGAGACCGGAGGGAGGCTTTCTTTGGCCCAGTAGCCTCTCTTGTCGATCCAAAACCTCTTTCGGGGAAGCAGACCTTCTTATTTTCCTTCTCTTCTCTCTTCCGTATTATTTTCAAGCGATGATACTCGACGGAGTTCCTTGCTAAGGTGAGGACCCAAGAGTTAGCTTGCTTCACTTGTAAAACCGTTTTTCCTTTTCCTTCTTTCTTCCTTCTTTTTTTATTTTATTTTCTTTTATAATGTGTGAATAATTCCACACTTGTTAAGGTTAAGGAAGGTGGTATGAGAGATGGAAAAATCCCTTGTGCTTCTCTTTGCCAAACATCTTGAAATGAACCCCGACCAAATAAACGCAACCCCCTCACTTAGGCGCGCTATACGTGACATGTAGCCGCGACCTAAGTCGAGAAGTTCTTTAAGCGCACTATAATGTGACATGTAGTTGTGACTTAATTGGATACATGGTTGTGGGTGTTTGGCCGAGGGTTGAAAATAAGCGTATTTAGCGGACGGACAACGGGCACTAGGAATGGATTTAGCGTTGGAAAGCTCGCTTAAACCCGCAAATCCCATTCCTATGTCCTCCCAATCCCCGCTACTTTCGATTATCCCAACATCGTTTTAAGAATAGCAAAAGATAAGCACAAGACTAATCCTAACTCTACTAACCAATCTTAACCTTAACAAGCTTACTTGAACATAAATACGAACACTTAGGGTAGATTTGGACCAACACATACATATTCTTTATTGACTCGTATAAAACACGAACGGACATACAATCATCTCCCTGCGAATCGACCCGTGCTCAACCGGCTAGCTGCAAAGCGACACCATCCTGATCGCTGTTATAACTTTAGAACTTTGAACTCCGACACGCCGAAAGCGTGTGATCAGTCTTCCCTATGAAAGAGGCATAAGAGCCAACCTAAATCCAAAATATTATGCGCCCGAGATGCGGGAATATTTTAAAAAGTACGGATGTCATTTATATCAAACGGACTCCGAAGCGAAATTTAATGAGGGGCTATGGTATCCGCCTCAGGTCCGAGCACTCATCGTTGGGCGAGTCCTAAATAGACGGGGCATAGGTTTTATTCAACCTGATGTAAAGGTATGTTACATGATCTATGCTGGTGAAGCCAGCGAAAAGTCAAATGATGAAGACGTGCTAACCGAGCCAGAAGAATCCCATCGAAAGCTTGAAGATTGCGGATAAGCAACTTTCAACGAGCTAACGGAGATTGATTTGGGAATGCCCGATAATCCAAGGTCGACCTACATCAGCTCACTCTTGTCAGAAGAAATGACAGAACAGATAATCGCCATGTTATATGAGTTCGTCAACTATTTCACATGGAAGTACACAGAAATGCCTGGCATCTCTCCTGAAGTGGCCGTGCATAAGCTGGCTATTTCTCGATGCCAAGCTAGTCAAACAAGATCCTTGAAAAATAAGAAGAGAGCTGGAAGAAATGGTCATCAAGGATACCAAGAAATTCATTGACGACGGCTCCATCAGGGAAGAAAAATATACGGACTGGATCCCGTGCATCGTCCCCGTAAAAAAGAAGAATGGGCAGATCCGAATTTGCATCGATTTCAGAGACCTCAACAAGGCATGCCCTGAAGACGATTTCCCGCTTCCGATCATAGAAATGGTGGTCGACGATACCTCAAATTACAAGCTGTTCGCCTTCATGGATGGTTCGTCTGGATATAATCAGATCAAGATGCCGCCCGATGAGAAACACATAGCATTTCAAACCCCGATCGGCATATACTGTTACAAGGTGATGCTGTTTGGATTAAAGAACGCAGGCGTCACATATCAAAGGGCAATGACTAAGATCTTTGACGACTTAATCCATAAAGTCGTCGAATGTTTTGTTGATCATTTGGTGATCAAGACTAAAGCCAAGGCCGATCACATCCAAGATCATTTGGTGATCGCTTTTTGCACCAAGCAAAACGCCAAATCTTAGTACCTCGAACCCAAGGGCAACCATCAGCAAACCGCAATTGGTTCGCGAACACGACAAACGAAGTGTGGAGTGGAAAGAGGAAAAGGTCCCACCGGGCGTGCCAGAATCTGTTCCCCTCCGAAAGACGCGGCGGAGACGCGACAAACGTCTTGCCTGTATTTTGGGGCAGATGGTAATTGGTGCTATCCATCCACCTCTCCGAAGATGCCAAGTTGCTTTATGGCACCGTGCATCGAAGGTTTAAACGGATGCGGCCGATGTAGCAGACTTCGTAAGATCCCCCTCGTTTGAGGGTTTTTTTGATTGTGGGGACGCTCTTTCCTGCAGGCGCAAGCCCCTGCAGTTAATTACGCTACCGTATCGCGGTAACAACTTTCTTCTTCTCCAGATGGTCACTTCATGTCGTGGGTGTTTGTTTTGTTTATGGTTGCCCGTGGATTGTATACGGAGACTAATTTATGTTGTCGTCCATAGGACGTGGATTAGTCCAAATCCGTATTTTCTTAGATTTGGCTTTGGGGGTTTGGTTTAAGGATACGTTAGTCTCATTTGAGACTAAGATTAACTTAAACGTTTGTTAAGGATACATTAGTCTAATTTTAAACTAAGATCAACTTAACGGGATCATTTAGATCCGACAAGAGAGCATTTGGGCTCTATTGTTTAGTTTAGGGACACTGCGGTCGATTAGTTTAAGGACATTACGGTCCATTGTTAGTTTAAGGACATCTCGGTCCAGGTTAAGGACATCATAGTCCATGGGCTTAAGGACTCTACAGTCCGATGTTAGTTTTAAGACATCACGATCGAGGTTAAGGTCATCATAGTCCATGGGTTTAGGGACCCCACAGTCCATTGTTAGTTTTAAGACATCACGGTTGAGGTTAAGGACATCATAGTCCGTGGGTTTAAGGACTCCACAGTCCGATGTTAGTTTTAAGACATCACGGTCGAGGTTAAGGACATTATAGTCTATGGGTTTAGGGACCCCATAGTCCGTAGAAATGTGTGGTCGTCGGGACCCGTCACCTCTCTGAAGACGTTGAAGGATTACAACGACAAATATCAGAGGAGTAACGAGATGTACCCTCGAACCGATGTGAGTTGGTTGAGAGAGCAGATGTGCTCAATTCAAGATAAGTTGAGGACTTATGGCCAGAATTGGGCTAAATCCAATTAAAAAAATGTTTAACATTTTATTTTTTGTTCTGGCTATTAAGCCTTGGTTTGGGCTCGGCCCATTTAATAATGCTAGGCATTGGGCTCTGACATCTTTTGTCTTCATCAGAATAAATTATGCTCTGACAATGCGCCACGTGGCGCGCCAGGTGCTTTGCTCCAGCTAAAGAGCGTATTGCGCTTCTGTCAAGTAGCGCACACGAAGAGAACACGTGTCGCGCTTAGCGCTAAGCGCTAGTTCATTTAGCGCATTGCGCTTTTTAATTTATGAGAGCTCTGCGCTAGTCTGTTGGCGTGCCAGTGAGTGACACGTGGCGCATTTGGCGCTGAGCGCCAGCTCATGAGCGCAGTGCGCTGTTTCAGAAGCGCGAAGCGCAGATTGTGTCTATGGTTGACACGTGGCATGTTTTGGCGCTGAGCGTCAGTCTAAGAAGCGCAAAAGCGCAATTCATGAGTGCAAGGCACTTTCTAATAGCGCGAAGCGCATTTGATCAGATTTAAGATCAAAGAACAATTTTATGTTCTTCTTAAAGGAGGGTTTGCCTCAAGATTCGAGAACAAAAGCTCTTGTTTTTTATAAAAAGCTCCGCCTTTATAGATCAAAGATCTGTGAATGATGTAAAGTACTTCTTTTATTTTTTTTTATGATTAGATCTTTTGATCTTTTCCTTTTTATCAAAAACCTTGGTCTTTTTTTCAGATCTATGATCTTTTTAGAAGATGGTTCTTCTTTTTACGAGATGGTTTCATCTCTGTTATTCAAGAACATAGTTCTTTACCTTGAAGATGAAGAAAAATCTTCTTTTTTTTAAGAGCTTGCTCTTCTGTTTCTCAAAGTTTGCAGAGGGTTTCTCTCTCTCTCTCTTTTCTATCCCTTTTTTTGAGACTTGAAGTCTAGGGGCCTTTATATAGGGCCAATTGATTTGTTAAATCAGTTTTAAGAGATTTTTCTCTGATTGATTTGGGAATATTTCCCACCGTTGGATCTTTGATCCTAAGGCTTCTGTTTTACAGAAGATAATCTTCTTGTTTTAATAAGATTGAATAATCTTTGCATAACAGAATTTTAGTTCTGATTAATTAATAATTTATTATTAGTAGATCTTTTGATCTAACGGTGGGGGATTTTTAATTCCAGCGCTGACGCACGCTAGCGCACCTACGTTCGACACATGGCGCGCAGCGCAGAGCGCAACACAACTGCACTAGCGCATCCGTGTTGGACACATGGCACGCAGCGCAACTGCGCTAGCGCACCCATGTTTGACACGTGGGGGATTTTTAATTCCAGCGCTGGCGCACCTACGTTCGACACGTGGCGCGCAGCGCAGAGTGCAGCGCAGAGCGCAGCGCAGAGCGCAGCGCAACTGCGCTAGCGCACCTGTGTTTGACACGTGGCGCGCAGCGCAGAGCGCTGGATCTGAAGCGTTGCTTCAACATTTTAAATTTTGAATTTTAAAACAGAGTTTTGCTCTGATTGGGGGTGCCCCGCCTAGGGCGCAGCGCTCCTGGTGCTAGCCCATCTGCGTTTGACGCGCAGCGCGCAGAATCTGAAGCTTTGCTTCAATTTTTGAATTTTGAAATTCAAAATAGAGCATTGCTCTGATTGGGGGAAACAAATGCCCCCCACCGTTGCGCTCACGTGGCGCACACGTGAGTGCAATGGTGGCAACATCTGAGCTCTTGGATCGACTCAGAAATTGAAGAGGCGGTTCAGTGCCTATAAATATGACCTTTGGTCCTTTAGATGATTATCATCTTCTTCTTGAGAATTTTCATTTAGAGCGCAGCTCTTTTGTTAAGAACTTTGAAGAGTCAGAACTCTTAGGTAAAATTAATTTTTTTTTAATAAATTAGGGTTTTTACCCATTAACAGAGCCTTGCTCTTCATAGATCTTTGATCTAAAGAAAACCCTTTTAGGGTTTCATTAATAGAGCCTTGCTCTCAGAAATCTATAGATCTAAAGAGATCTTTTCTTGGGGTTTCTTAGCCATGAATCAGAGTTCTGCTCTTTTGATAATACGTAGATCTTTTAATCTTTGATGAAGAACTCTTAAGAGTTTTCTTATGGATCTTGAAGATCCCAGAATTTTTAATTCTTAAGAACTAATTTTAATTAATCTTTGATGGATTTTCCATCATCATTACAGAGCCAGGCTCTTTAAGGAATTTTATTCCCTCATGAACAGAGTTTGACAAGTGTCACTCTGTTACAGAGCTTTGCTCTCAAAGGGAGATTTTCTCCTTTTCCCAAGGGATTTCTCATTTAATGAGAATTTCTTTGAGGATCTCCTCATTAATTAACAGTCTCATCCAATGATGATGCTGTTTTATTAATTGATGCATTGTCATCTGGATTTTGTGGGTCCCCCTTTGGTCCCCTTTCCACTGCATTGCAGTGTGGTACAAACTTTAAAGTGCCGAGTGTCAGAATTTTAAAATTAAATTATAGTACTGACAATCGAATTCTGTTCTTTCTCGCAGGCGACATGTCTTCCGATCTCTCTTTCCTGTTTTTCCGTTCAGAGGGAGGATTCCCTGAGGCACCTGTGGACCGGGAGGTTCTCGCGCTCATCAGAGACTATGACCCGGAACACAAAAACCTTCACTTGTGGGGTAGGTGGTACGACAAGATAATCAGTGGTCGTCGAAGCTTCTCTTGTGCGATTCCGTCGGATCCGATATCGTCGATTTCATATGCAGATGCACCCCCGGTGAACTATGCCATGGATGTTGTCAACTGGACTTCGGAGGGTCTTCTTCAACCTTCGATTGCCGCCATACCCATGCAGCTGCCGGCAGCTTTAGATACTTTGGGGGTGGCGCATATGCCAGAGAGAGTCGCGCCCTTGGGGACAACCTTACAACATCGGGTTGACTCCCCGTCATTCGGCCGGGTATTTGCAGTGGGTCAGGTACATTTTGTCGGCGAAGAAAACGCAACTGCTGAAGCTCGGCCTATATCCTGCGGTTTATGCTTCATTGTTCCAATATTCTGCTCCTCCGACATGGTGGATTAAGGCGTTCTTGGAGCAATGGAACATCCCAACCCATACCTTTCTTCTACTGGATAGAGAAGTCTCCATCTCCTTAGAAGAATTTGCTGAGATTTCCGGTCTGCCGGTTAGGGGGGCACTATGAGGAGCTGCTTCCTCCGGATGAATACGTTTTTGCCACCAAGCCGGTGGTGATGGGCCTAACACCGGAGAACGCCATTCAGCACCAGTTTCCTAGTCTGATAAAGGTGCTGAACATGTACGAGAGCCTTTTCTTGGAATCCGGAGGCCGGGGGGTCAGTTTCGCAGACTTCATTGCCCGGTTTCTTCGCCCGGAGATTCTATTGCAACGAGGCGAAAAATTTGCCAAGCTCGACAATCCCTTCGTCTTTGTCTTGGACCGTCGACCAGTACTGGAAGATGATCAGATGGGCTTTTATCTTCCCGATGCCGCGATCATTCCTCTGTCAGAAATCGCCGCTCTGGGTATTGACGAGGAGGCTTTCTTTCTAGGGTTTCTTGGGCTGTGGTTGTGCTGGTTTGCGCTCCCTATGCACCCTTGCTATATGAGGCCGTCCATCTTCTACCCAGCGCATCGAATGTGGCCGGAATACAAGTGGCCATTGGGATTGCCGGGTTAGCCCACCTGTACCATGGTCTTAGCGTGGCGGCGGATACAACTGAACCGGGGGTGCATGCCGCCAACTTCCCGATGCACTACTTTACTTCGTGGATGGAAATGCACGTGCTCGGGGTATTTGGTATTCATAAAAGACCTCCGTTTTTTGAGAAATGCAAATTCCCGAGAATTATGCGGCTGGTTGACGTTTCTATCGTGAATCCGTCTCAGCGGGAGGCTAGGGGGTTGCTTTGTCCGCGCACGGTTGGAGCTGGTCTGTCTTTTACGGACAAAGTCCTGACGATCGGTCAGGAAACTTCCAAGACGGTGCTGGCATTGCGCGACACCTTTAAGGACGGGGCCTCCGTGTTGAAAGCCCGGGAGATTCTACATCTATACTCCATCAGGCCGGGCTTTCTTGTATTCAGGCAAAATGATGCGGCGCTTTTTATGAGATACAACCCCCATTATTTTGCCTAGCAGCTGAGCTATAACCAGGGGGTTCCACTGGAGGCGTTCTTGGAAGAACCTGCTTCCACCAGAGAGGGAATACGGGGTGCGCTGCATCACTTTATGCGCTTGAATACGGGCTCCCACTTCTTTATTAGCGAGCCGAGTTGCATTCCGAGGGCCCTTAACGTACACGGGGCCTGGTATCAACACTCGATGGGCGCTGTTATCAGGGAAGAGAGGCGGCTGCTGCTCGATCGCAAGAGTGCGCCTCCTGCCAGCGATCGCAACGTCCCTTTGAAGCGACGGATAGCTGTTCCCCCTCTGCTAAGAGGGGTTGCTGCAGTTGAGCCTCCACGTGTGCTAAGCCCTACACGTGGATTGCTCCATGCTCCTGTGGAGACGGTAGACGTGCCCTCGGTACCCCGCGCTCCCGTGGAGATGGTAACTGTAGCTTTACCCGAATCTGGCATGGGCTCGGATATCGGGACTCGCCGTCCCAAAGTGCCCACGAAGCGCAAGCTGGTTTTGGCTGCGACCGGAGCTCGCTCACAGAAGAAAAAGAAGTCGATCTTTTCTATCGACGTTGTACTTGGCCAGGTGCCTCACGCTCTTTACGGCGAAGGCCTGAGCGAGTATGGGACGAACGAGGGCTTATTCATGCCGCCAGACGATACTGATCTGGAGGCTGCCATTGCAGCTTCTAAACAATTGGCCAGCCACGAAGAGGGGTTGGCTATCCTGGCGCGATCAGGTACTCATTAGCTGTATTTTTCGCCATCGCATCGTATTTCTATTATTGTGTTATGACTGACGTTTTTCTTCTTTAACAGGAATTTCTACCGAAGAAGCTCTTGCTGCCTCTCTCAAGACTTTTGAGGAAGAGGAATGACTTCGAGCATCCTTAGGCATCGGTACATTTCGGTTCACTATGTTCCTGCTCCCGTTTCTTATGAGTAATCTGACCCTTTCTTTGTCTTATCGCAGGGACCACAATACCGATCCCGCAAGTTGATGCGAAAACTCTTCCCGGGTCAGCTACCGAAGTTCCGGCCTCTTCGGCACTGCCGAAAGAGGCCTTACTTAAACGACCGATGACGGAAGCCTTGACGGCTCCAGAGGTAACCCTGGATGCGGACGATGACGTCTTGTTGAAGGAGGCTTCTAGAAGGTCTGCTTTGACGGCCCGGGAGGAAAGGAAGCGCCGGAGCGCGCAGCAAGGGAGCGTAGTGTTGCCTTAGCTGTGGGAGCTGGTTCGAGCGCCGCTGCCCCTGCTGCTACTCCTTCAGAGAAGTCTCCGGTTTCCTTGTCTACTGCTTACAGACGGGCGGCACGTGCGGCTCGGGAAGCAAACGGTAAATCAACTCCAGGTAATACGCCGTGAGGTTCCGTTGTCAAAGTTTTAAATTATCAGTTCTCATATACCTTATCTTACAGGGCCGAGCCTTACCGAAGAAGTGGCGGCGAACGCCGAGCCTGAGGTAGCGGCGGAGTAGGTAGCCGCAATTGCTGGGCCCGAGGTAGTGGCTGACGAGACAGTCACGATTGCTATGCCCGAGATAGCTACCACTGCCGAGCCCGAGGTGGCGGCGGGTGAGACGGCTACCACGGCCGAGCCTAAGGCAGCGGTAGATGAGACAGCTACAATCACTGAGCCCGAGATGGTGGCGAGCGAAACGGGTACAATTGCTGGGCCCGAGATGGCCGCTTTTTCTCAAGAGTCAGGCACCGCTCCGATCATCACTCTTCTCAACTACGGTTCTTTGCCGTCTCCTGGTGTCGCGAGCGTGACGACGACTTTCGTGGAGTCAGGGGATGAGGCGACGGGAGGTGAGACCACCCCGATGGAGGAAGGAGACGCCGCCGTTGTATCAAGTGACGCCCTCGTCATGGCTCTGGCTGGCGACTCATCAGGTAGATTTTAGGTCACCGCCCTTCTTTTTATTCTGTAATCTTTCCTGACAGGGTTTATCTTGTTTCTAATGCAGGTGCGGCTAGTGCTGATGTCGCGCTACCCGAGGCAGCGCCATCAGCTACTGCCTTGACGGTGACACCTCCTCTACCCTCTCTCATACTATCTCAGATGTTGGAAGGTGCGGATTCGTGACTCATCAATCTTATTTTTAACCTGTATAACCTACATATTGACGTTGCACTATTGCGTCTTTGTAGGAGTCCTTTTTGACCACTTGTATCAGGTGCTGCACCCACACTTCTCCTTCTTGTCAGAGATTAGTCCACCTGCTGGTGTCGGTGAATATTTTCTCTAAACAACGTCCTTTTCTTTAACGGGCAGTCGCATTACTGCTAACTCTTCTTTATATTGCTTGTAGCCTTACGAATTGAAGGAGGGGATGAGGCTGTCGTTGCGCCACCAGTACTCCCAGCTCTGCCCCTTGTTGCAGCCGGTATAGTAGACTCTACTTTTCGCGTATTTTCTTTATTTCCTGAACCGACATCTGATTATGATCTATTTTGCAGCAATCACATCGACTCCAGCCCCGTTCGAGTCTCGCATTATAATGCCGGCAGGGCCTTTTTCCAGACGTCCATCATCCAAAGGTGCTGTGACCAGTCTACGCATACTGAGCGAATATATCGAGGAGCTTGACGCGGAGACTCCCACATTTGGTGCGGATTTTGCCGCAGAGGTTAACCCTATGCTGGCGACGCTCATGAACTTTCATGGTGAGGGCGTCGTTGAGTCTTGGGTTAATCGCTGCCGGGAAATCGAGGCTTGCCTGCATGAGCTTGAGCTTAGGCGTCCTGCACCTGAGATTCTGGCTATGAGCACTCAACGGGTTGCGTGGATCGAGCAGAGCACTTCTTACTTCCGCCATCTTGAACAAGAAGTGGCTTTAAAACAGAAGGAATGTAAATAAACTTCAAGCGAATCTGCTCGACTGCATGCTGAGGTTGATGCGAATTCTGCCCAGTTGAAAGTTATCTTCGAAGGCCTTCTGCAATGTATTTCTGATGGGTTAACATTGAGGCAGAAGCTCAACGTCGTCGAGCGGACTGCACAAGATCGTGAAGCAGCTCAGCGGGCTATCAAGGAACAACTTTCGTCTTACTTGCAGCAGCGAGCCCAGGTCGAAGCGGAGTTGGCCGCGGTAGCTGATCAAGAAGAGGGGCTGAGGGAAGTGCGCGAGCGGCTGATTGGATTATTGAAAGCGCTTTTCTCTCAATAATAATTTTTTTTGTACCATTTGTAATTTTGAATAAAATGTATTTGTTCTTTTTTTCTTTCATATGATGTATTTTGTACCAATTGAATTCATGAATAAAAGATACACATTTTTTGTAATGTCTTGTGTCATCTCTGCTTTCTTCTTCCTTACTGTGTTGTTTGCCATGTGATTTTAGCAAGTGCAGTCTGTAGATAGTATATAGCTGTCAATTTTGTGCTCTTTGTAAGGTGGTGATGGCTTAGAAAACAGGGTTAGGATCTGTTACCTAAGACTTTTCAACTTTATGAACCGTGAGGGTCTCATAAAGAATTTTCTCCCTACCGGTCGAAAGGATCCCGTAGGTATATTTTTTCTTTAGGAATCGTGAAGATTCCTAAGTGCGTTTTCTCTTGAAAGTCGTAAGGATCTCACAAGAGAATTTGCTCCCTTACGAGTCGTGAGGCCCGCAAGTGATGGGTGAAGTTGCCCTTATCCGCATTTCACGGAGTCAGGGGTTGCTCTGGATGCTTCCCACGGGTTCACTGCCGTGTTCTGCGAAGACCAGGCTCCGCTCTAGACGTTTCCCATGGGGTCAGGGTTGACATTATCCGCGTTCCACGTGACCAGGAATTTTGCTCTGGATGCTTCCCACGGGTTCACTGCCGTGTTCAGCGAGGACCAGGCACCGCTCTGGATGCTTCACACGGGGTCATTGCCGTGCTTTGCGAGGACCAGGCTCCGCTCTAGACGTTTCCCACGGGGTCAGGATTGACATAAGCCGCGTTCCACGTAGCCAGGAATTTTGCTCTGGATGCTTCCCACTGGTTCACTGCCGTGTTCGGCGAGGACCAGGCTCCGCTCTGGACGTTTCCTACAGGGTCAGGGTTGACATTATCCGCGTTCCACGTAGCCAGGAATTTTGCTCTGGATGCTTCCCACGAGTTCACTGCCGTGTTTGGCGAGGACAAGGCTTCGCTTTGGATGCTTCACATGGGGTCATTGCCGTGCTCTGCGAGGACCAGGATCCGCTCTGGACGTTTCCCACGGGGTCAGGATTGACATAAGCCGCATTTCACGCAGCCAGGAATTTGCTCTGGATGCTTCCTACGGGTTCACTGCCGTGTTCGGCGAGGACCAGGCTCCGCTCTGGATGCTTCACACGGGGTCATTGCCGTGCTCTGCGAGGACCAGGATCCGCTCTGGACGTTTCCCACGGGGTCAGGATTGACATAAGCCGCGTTCCACGTAGCCAGGAATTTTGCTCTGGATGCTTCCCACGGGTTCACTGCCGTGTTCGGCGAGGACCAGGCTCCGCTCTGGATGCTTCACACGGGGTCATTGCCGTGCTCTGCGAGGACCAGGATCCGCTGTGGACGTTTCCCACGGGGTCAGAATTGACATAAGCCGTGTTCTACGTTGCCAGGAAGGGTTGACTTTATCCGCATTTCACGGAGTCAGGGTTTGACTCTCGGTCATCTGTGCACCGCCGAGTCATGGAATTAGGGGTTGCCGCTATTCCACTTTGCTTGATGTTGTGTCTGTTGTAACGAGACGAATGTTGAGATGATCTCCAGGCTATCTGTGAACCGTTGAGATTTGGCTTCTTCTTCTGATGAAGCCTGGGGAGGAAAGGCATGATTCTTTCTTTGCTTGCGCCCCTGAATTTTATACAGGGATTGATGTGATGTCACCTGTAGGGCATAAATTTCATTTTTTTATTTCATTCCGCAATGCTTTATCATTTCAGCTTTTATATATCGAAGGTCGCGATTGCCCAATCATTTCGGCTATTTTTTGCGGTGCCCGATCATTTCGGCTATTTTTTATTTTTACTCGCTGCTTTTTATTGCGAGTTGCCCAATCATTTCGTCTATTTCGCATGCATACAATTTTACTTGCTGATTTTGTTTGCAAGTTGCCCCATCATTTCGGCTATTTTTTATGCATGTGTGGCTCGCTAGCTTTTTGCTGTACGCTTGGATTTAGACACCGATTTTGGCATCAATACCGCTACAACTGGGATATTGCCAGGAGCGAATCATCATTTGCCTCTGTCGATATCGAACAAAGGTGGCTTAGCGAACAGGGTTAGGATCCTGTCGACTAAGGCTTTTGACTTCATGAGCCGTAAGGGTCTCATAAAGGTATTTCTCCCTGCGAGTCGTGAGGATCTCGTAGGCTTGTTTTCTCCTTAGGAATCGTGAGGACTCCTAAGTGTATGTTCTCTTATAAGTCGTAAGGATCTTATAAGAGTGTTTTCTCCTTATAAGTCGAGAGGACTCACAAGGGTTGTTTACCGTGCGAACATATCCCTAGTCACGGATGGGACTTTGCTAGGGAAATGTTTATTCATGCCCGTGGATTGTATACAAGGGTCAGCATTGAGCTGCTTGTAGGGCAGTATTGGAGGTTGTGGGGGCTGCTTAAGAACAGGTTCAGATCCCTATAGCTTAAGACTTTCAAATTTTATGAGCCGTGAGGGTCCCATAAGAAGGTTCTCCTTACGAGTCGTGAGGATCTCGCAAGTGTAATTTTCCACAGGAATCATGAGGATCCCCAAGTATGTTGCTCGCTTGTGAGTCGTAAGGATCTCACGCAGGTGGTTTCTCCTTACAAAATCGAGAGGACCTTGAAAGTGTCTTATAACGAGATTGCTCCCTTTCGGGTTTTCATAAAACTCGCCGGGAGCCCTGCTGTTTTTACTCACGGAGTCCTTTCGGGTTTTCATCCGTGCCCATTCTGCTTATGGACATACCGTTTTATTCTCTCTTTTTTTTATTCTAACGAGGTTACGCCCTTTCAGGTTTTCACAAAACTCACCGGTAGCCCTGCTGTTTTTACTCACGGAGCCCTTGCTGGTTTTCATCCGTGCCCATTTTGCTTATAGACATACCATTTTTCTTTCCTTTTTTTGTATCAGCTTTGTGATGCTGCAATCCACCTTAGTTTATCGACATCTCGGTCAACAGCTAGTTTTAGGATATAGTGGTCCGTCGTTAGTTTTAAGGATGTTTCGGTCCGTCGTTAGTTTAAGGACGTTTCGGTCCGTTGTTAGTTTAAGGACATTTCAGTCCGTTGTTAGTTTAAGTACGTTTCGGTCCGTTGTTAGTTTAAGGACGTTTCGGTCCGTTGTTAAGGAAGCCGGCTACTACCTATAGAGTTTGGGCTTAGGAAGATAACGAGCGGACATAGTCGTCGTCATCTGTCATTGACCTAGGCCGTGACTCGTCAGGTGTAGTATTTCTTCAGGAAGCGACCATTTATTGGCCTTAAGGGCCTTTCGTCATGCATGTCCATGAGTAGGTAGGCCCCACCCTGTGCTGGCTATAGTGCCCTCAAGGCAATTATCATAGTCGCGGACTTATGATTATGATGATTGAGGCATGACCTATATCGATAAAACAGTTTTACTCAAGATGATAGTATACTATCTGGTTTGTCTTTATCATCATGCACGTGTTGATAGAGCCCATAGGATTCTTGCTTGACTGCCAGGATTATGATGGCGATCATATATATGGGAGCTGGGGTCTATAAGCACATCCTTAAATGTCCCTAGTCGTAGGAGTATCGAGACCGGGCATCGATACTCCAGTGTAGACTAGTGTATACTGATCGAGACCCCGATGAGGGGCGGTGGCCAGGTCTCACAAGCCATTGGTGTTAGTTTGTTCACCTAAGATAGTATACAGATGCTCATTCGGTTATGAGTACACTAGACGGACTCGCCGTGAACCTGCTAGTTAGTATTATACCTATTGTCAGATAGCAGTTTCCAGGTGACATGTGTACAGGTTAGTCTATCGACCTGAGATCGTCATTTGTCTCGTGTGAGTTCCTACTGTGTTTTAATTACTACCCTACCACGGCTCAAAGGAGTCATGCAAACAGGTTTTAGTTGGATACAGTCCCGAGCCACATAGAGGCAGTGATCGGATCGTTGGGGATTCGTCTCTCCCGGTATTGGGGGTTGATGTCGCGTTGTGTACGGATGGCCATCACAAAAAATCCGTGGTCACGGTGGACGAGAATTATCGATCCAGGATCGATAGTTTCTCAGGTGGTGATGGGTTTCATACCGACACTGAATATCGCGTTGTTGGGGGTCTGACTTTATCCACCCCCTAAATTCGATATGCGATACTCTTAGACGAACAGACCAGACTATGCGGATATTGTCACTGACAGACTCGGTAGGGGTACAGGATGAATTTGCTCGTCGGCCTCCCTTTCGCTCAATACCTGGGTAGCCGTTACGTACAGCTAGTGCCGCTGACGTGCTTGTGGTTAAACCCACTGCCAGCGTATTGATGAGTCTTTAGAGTCCCACACAGAGGGTTTCCCTGGTTCTGGTGAAATGATGTAGTAGCCGTATTGGATACGTGCAGGGTTCCAATCTATTGGTGTACTTTGTACCAAAACTTTCGATCGGACAATTGATAGTACTAGCCGACTCGGACTTGAGCCAGATTATTAAATCAGGTATTGATTTAATAATTTACGTATATGTATTTCGATATGTATATTCTAGTAATATATTTTTTGTGTTATTCTATCTCATTATGTATTCGTATTTCGGTACGAATGCAGATATATTTACAGTAGAATGCAATCCGTATTTTTTACCGGATAACATTCTAGAAGGTGCCACCTCATTTCTTGATTTGACCATTTTATTAAAATGGTAAATGAGGTGGAAATTGCATGAGGAGGTATGGTGACAACCATACTTGCAATAGTGCACACAAATGAATTGTTAATTCATTTGTGTTCACTATTCAAGCATGGGAGGAATTTAAAATTGGAAAAAGGCTTTTAACAAAACCAAGGATGCTAATTTCTTTTTCAAGTAAGAGTTCATTTTTGAAACATGAAGGTTTTGTTTATTGTTTTTTCTTCTTGAGCCCCTCATTCACCATGAGCTTCACCTTCCTCTAGCTTTCTTTCTTTTACTTCCACCTTCAAGTTTTTGAGATAGCCAACACTAAGAAACATTCACACTACATCCTAGGCTCTCTAGGGTAGCATCCTAGAGACCCTAGTTGCTCCATAATCATCATATCGTGGAGCTAGAGCCGAAGTTACATCTCTCGGGTGGATCATCGGAGATGGAGGAAGACCGGCGACCAAACCACATCAAGGAACCGCTAGGAGCTTGGAATGAAGACCGAAGGACACGGATCAACTCAGTATAACGATTCTAACTCTTAGTTTAGCTTGCTAGTTTAGGGTTTAAGGTCGATCCGGGATTCGGGTAGCGGTAGCGCCGGTTTGATAAATTTTTGTTCCGCATTTTGGCCGCGTTTTGATGGCCGGGACGCTGCCGGAACCCTTCATAGTATCAGAGCCACCCTTTAAACCCCTTACTAGCTTGTTTAAACGTGCTTCAAAGATCGATCGACGGAAATTGCCAAAATCACGATTTCATTTTTTTGTTTGCTGTCGATTTTCAAAAGTGTTCAAAAAATTATTTCCAGAGGCTTAAAAATCTGTGCAGGCGATTTTAAGGGTACAGAAAAAAATTGGACTCCTAATGCCTCCAAGTAGCCGCGGAACCGCCGCAATTACCCCCTATTGGCGGCGGATCCGCGGCCATTTAGTGGCGACGGGCTTTGAAATTTTTCCTGTAGCCCCCTGACTTGGAATTGTGATTTTTTTAATATCCTATTTTGGCCCAGGTTTCTGTGAAGTGTTGGTTTTGCTATTGGGGCCAATTTGGAACTTAGTCGATCGATATTTTAAGTGTGCGTTTAACAGTACATACATTTCTATCTGTGACCGTGAATGTCATTTGATCGGTAAACCCGTCTAACTGCTATATGTCTTTTAGACGGGTTTGCGAACGTGACATTCACACTGATGTTCTGTGATGTGCTGTGATGTTGGTTGGATCGTCGTGGTGGATAGCAATGGTGCAATGTTAGTACAGTTTTATTTCATTTGTACATTTGATATTGTGGGGCGAGCGTCCGACATGTGGACTGCCGTTACTGCCAGTTTGTATATTATTCTTTTGGGGCACGACCGGGTTGAGGTCGATGTAACCCTTGTATATTATTTTCTTTTCTGTACTAGGATTACCCCGCGGTGGAGTGCATGAATAGCCGGATTCTAGAGGGCAACTGGTCCGCATCTCATGGCATTGGGACGGAGGGGACCTTATTTTAGAATTGGCGGGCTATTCACCGCACTCGTAGGGGGTATAGGTGACCCAGGAGGGGTGCTCAAGTTACCGGATTCCGTGAAGTGCTGGGTGGTCCATTCACGTTGCTGAAGGGGGCTGCCTCACTTCTGGTTTTGGCGGGTAACTTGCCGCGCTCGTAGGGGTCTAGGTTTCATTGCACATGCTGTCCACACGACAGGGAACGTCGGGTCTCACTTGCGGCTCAAGTGAAACCCGGGGCTCCATATTATCCACCATTCTTTGTTGCTTCTGTGATGTTTCTGTGATGTTGCTTTATATCATGCCTGAGACGATTGTTATATATTTATATATATACTAGTTGATGTTGTATATGTTTTGCACCCGCGCTAGCCCAGTCCCCGCTCTGTCGTTAGTTAAGTAATCTAACGGGTGATGATGAGACCCAGTGGCGAATGCGGATGGCATATACGTACATTTTATTTTCGTTCTTTTCTGGTGTGATTAATTGATGGGACTGTATTGCTTCTTATCAATGTAAGGATAAAACAAACCTATATATGATGTTGTTGGAACCAAGTTTTTTTAAAAAAAAACTGACATTACAGACGTTCTCTTTTGCTTTGCACAGTGGTATTCAGTTTGAATATCGCACCTCATTCGACAAGGCAAGGGCCGAGATCCCTTCATCGGGAGTGACCCCTTGAGTAAAAATTTGCGTCAATGTAATAACTTCACTATAGTCGATTCTTTTGCTTTGCATCATGGTATTCAGTTTGGGATATCCTGCACCCCATTCGATAGGGAAAGAGCCGAGATCCCTTCACCGGGAGTGACCTCTTTAGCAAAAGTTTTCGCCACTATATATTTATAAAACCACTTGGATTCTTTCAACGATATCAAGTTCATTACGTTAAAGGTTTTTCACCAAAAACCAACCGTAGCCCTCCGTCACTTCAGATTTGTATTACTTAGTATTCGTGCTACGTATGTCGTGCTTAGCCGAGGCGTAGTGTTCGGTAGCTATGTAGTGCTTTTCTGTTGCATGGATATGCGATTGGTTAGGACAGTCGTACGGTCATTTTGGCTCAGTCAAGAACTCGTGCGGGTGGGTCTAATGCAATCAAGATAGTGATGGGTTGAACTTGACTAGGATCCTTTGATATGTTGGCTCAGTCAAGGTCACTTGGGTCCTAGGGGTAAAAACACACATCGGGAGTTTTAAACATATAGGAAACTTGCCAGGCTTGCGCATACCTTCTGGAGTGTGGTGACTTGAGTGGCTTCCATCAAGTTATCATGCGATGATAGTTGGATCCCGATTCCCACTGATGAGTAGGATTACTCCTCGGGTGATTCCGACTAATTCTCCTTTTGGGTTTGGAGGAGAATTCGAGGAAACAGTGGGAGCCATCCAGATTAGATAAAATAATTAACCATTCTGATCTAGGTTAAAGTGCACGCTGAGTGTTTCTTCTCTCTCTCTCTCTCTGGCTACGACCATGACCTACCCTTGACTAAAACTCATGAACCAAGTTAACCGAACCTTCTTAAAACACTTTGGCTTTTGGAATGTCACGGTGTCGCATACATCATTGCCACTTCTATATCACCTTTGCATTTCTCCAGAACACCCCGTATCACTGTGAACATCCACTTCCATTGGATAAATCCATCATATATTTACATACGAACTTGAAGGAATTTTTTCGAGGATGGATTCTGGTTCTGGAGAGATTGAATAGGATTATTCGGTTTCTTTTCTCTTTACCTTCTCTCAGGTTGTGAGGGCTCCTAGGATTAGGAGAGGGTACACCTATTGAGCTTATTGGATAGTCTTCCTCCAGACCATAGGCAGGTGAACGGTAGGGAAGGAAGAAAACCAAAAAGCTTAATTGTGGTGTACAGAAGGTAATAAGTAAAGACATATAAAGGGATTAGAATAATTGCAAAGGAAATTGCAACCACCATCATTCACGACAAAAACCGTGTATACCCCTGCCACCCTTACATCCACTTTGCTTTTCTCTAGAACACTCCGTATCACTATGGATATCCACTTCTATTAGATAAATCCATCGTATAGTTACATACGAACTTGAAGGAACTTTTTTGAGGATGAATTCTGGTTCAGGAGAAATAGAATAGGATTATTCAAATGTCTTTTCTCATTACCTTCTCTCAGGTTGCAAGGGCTCCTAGGATTAAGAGAGTACACCTATTACGCTTATTGGATAGTTTTCTTCCAAACCTTAGGCTGGTGCCGAAAGATAGGGAATGAAGAAAACCAATTAGCGTAAAGGAGGTGTACAGAAGGTAATAAGTAAAGATATAATAAAGGGATTGCAGTGATGGCAGGTAAGTATATGGTTACTGTCATGATTCAGAATAATAGAAGAGGCGTTACTAGGAATACCAGTTAACCCTTTTTTTTGAAACATTTTCATGTTTCAGTCTGACTGTACGATATTAATTGAAAATTGTTTTCCCAATTGGAATCTAACTCCAGGGTATGTATTTACCATATCAGTTTCTCACATCTGTATGATATTATAGATGGTGAGTGGGAGTAAGATATTGAGAATTGAGTGATTAGATCCTCATTATATCGGAATTCGTTGTAATTGGTGATATTTGAGAAAATCATCTAGATTTTTGCCGGATAGAAAATATTTGGTTTTGAATATCTGTTGTTATGCATCAATTTCAAACTCATATATCTGTATGTTTATTTTATAAAGTGAGATATAACTTTCTAATATTATGTCTGTGACATTTACCTATATCAGTTGGTGATTAGGTAAGGTGCATTCAACAGCGGTGTAATTCTTCTTAACCATAGTACAGTTTTTTAACCTACGACGCACAGGGTTTGAGTTATTGAACTCAGAAAACTTATACAAAGTATTGTATGTTGTCCAGTGTCCATTAAGATAAAAGGGTTGGTACTCATACTATATTCTGTTTACTTATGACTTCTCCAGTTCTAGATATGTATTTCGTTGAAATGCAAGGTCCAGATATTCAGAAGTTATAGGTATAAGAATAAAGTAGAGAACCATTTATTGTAAGTATCAGGATTCTTCGAGGAAGTCGAAGATGTAGATACTTGTGTTTGGTATTCAGTTAATAGTAATGGTTTTGAGAACTTGCTTCTCTTTCGGGTTACTCATATGTGGATGCACTCTTAGATGAGTAATGCTGATTGTCCTCTTTCCATTTGGTTGATATGCACTGGAGAATGCTGCATGATTTTGAATCTGGTTCTGATTAAATTAGTGCTTTTGTTTCTATATCAGATATATATATAGAATCAATTTATATCTTGACGATTAAGGTATAGGGAGTTATCCGGCTGATGCTTAAAACCAGAATCCGGATAAACTTAAGGCACGTTTCAGTAATGGCAGTTTGTGGATTATCCCGGGCTTTGACGAGGGTTAACTTTCTACCATCAGGAAGATCAGTATTTATATTGTTCTTGACTCGCCACAGTTTTAGTAAAATGGATTCTTTTTCAGAAAAACAAAAGTGGGAGTATGGTAGAACTGGAAGTGATTCCAAAACCACAAACGATCACTGATGATTTAATAGAACCTAACGATTCAATTAGTTTCGACGTTCCATTAGCCACTCCACAGATTTTGGTGGGTAACCTCAGGCACCCGAGAGGTACTTCGGTCTTCTTAGAGACGGTGACAGGGAGGCTCTTGTTTACCTAGATGTGCCATTGCTACTGTTCTAGACTATAAGACCCGGCAAGAGGATCAGTATAGTGTCATTCTAAACTAGTTTTGGAAGTCCACGTGTATATGACTCTGCCAGAGGGTTGTTGTAGTCAGTGGGAGCAGCGGAAGCATAGTGGGCAAGTAGCTTGTGTCTATTTATAGACTAATGCAAGTATAGCGGAAATAGATCATCTATTTTTGATGTGATAGCCATATACTTTGACTTCATCAGAATAGGAGATGGATCCGTTAAGAAGGCAGTAGGGTGTGATGTCTAGGTATTAGGATGACATGCACTTGATAGGAAGGGATATTCCTATACTACGATCGGTTATACTTTGGTTGTCACAAAGTTGTTTCTCCACACAGGATATGGATGTAATATCAGGTTTTCTGGTTACTAGATCTATGTTTTTAGATCTAGATTTGGGAAGTATCCCAATTTGGGTACTTTGACATTAAATGGACGACTCCTGGCATGGTGGTCTACCTGCAGGTGATGGAGTCAACCTCTTTAAAAGTGTCTTACAGACTAAAGGGGAGAGAGTTCTACATGATTAGCATATCACTTACTTAGGCAATTGAGTTAATCATGAAATGTCAAGTACCACACCAGATATTGTTTTTGCACTAGCTGCAATAAACATATATTAATCCAATCCTGGAGAAATATTGGGAAGCAGTTTATGAACATAAGTGAATGTTCTTGGGAAATGATTACGGCAGCCTCTTTCGGGAGACGGTTATCATTTCAGGCTTCCAAGGTGACCTGGATGACAGAGTGACTGTCAGAGTTATAATTTTCCCTTTTTTGAGGGACAGTATGTTGGACGGGTGGTCCAAGCGGATACTGAGGAAAGGCAAGGCGCAGGATACTGATTAAATTCAGTGGACAATACAGTCTAAGTAGTTTGCTGGATTTGGAGTTCATTTGTGAACTGGGTCTCATCAGATATCCAGACAAATCCTAAGACAAGTATTGCTCATTTCGGGAGATAGTTTTCTCCGTGAAGTTGAGATTAAGAGAGATACAGAAAGAAACATTGGAGCGGATCCACTCACTGAGGCTATTTCTCGAACGCAATCATTTTCGTAAACAGGCTTTGCGAAACTGATTAGTAGAGAAGTTGGGTGTTCGGTATCACACGGGCTGTGAGTATGCGACATCGCAATGATTGGCCTTAAGTGCAAGTGGGAGATTGCTGGCTATAATGCCCACAAGGCAATTATCATAGTCGCGGACTTGTGATTATGATAATTGAGGCAGGACCTATACCGATAAAACAGTTTTACTCAAGATGATAGTATACTATCTGGTTTGCCTTTATCATCATGTACGTATTGATAAAGCCCATAGGATTCTTGCTTGACTGCCAGCATTATGATGGCGATCATATATGTGGGAGCTGGGGTTTATAAGCACATCCTTAAATGTCCCTAGTCGTAGGAGTATCGAGACCGGGCATCGATACTCCAGTGTAAACTAGTGTATACTGATCGAAACCCCGACAAGAGGCGGTGGCCAGGTCTCACAAGACATTGGTATTAGTTTGTTCACCTAAGATAGTATACAGGTGCTCATTGGGTTATGAGTACACTGGACGGACTCGCCGGGAACCTGCTAGTTGGTATTATACCTATTGTCAGATAGCAGTTCCCAAGTGACATGTGTACAGGTTAGTCTGTCGACCTGAGATCGTCATTTGTCTCGTGTGAGTTCCCACCGTGCTTTGATTACTACCCTACCACGGCTCAAAGGAGTCGTGCAAACAGGTTTTAGTTGGGTACAATCCCGAGCCACATGGAGGCAGCGATCGGATCGTTGGGGATTCGTCTCTCCCGGTATTGGGGGTTGATGTCGCGTTGTGTACGGATGGCCATCACCAAAAATCCGTGGCCACGGTGGACGAGAATTATCGATCCAAGATCGATAGTTTCTCAGGTGGTGATGGGTTTCATACCGACACTGAATATCGCGTTGTTGGGGGTCTGACTTTATCCACCCCCTAGACTCGATATGCGATACTCTTAGACGAACAGACCGGACTATGCGAATATTGTCACTGACAGGCTCAGTAGGGGTTCAGGATGAGTTTGCTCGTCGGCCTCCTTTTCGCTCAATACCTGGGTAGCCGTTACGTACAGCTAGTGCTGCTGACATGCTTGTGGTTAAACTTACTGCCAGTATATTGACGAGTCTTTAGAGTCCCACACAGAGGGTTTCCCTGGTTCTGGCGAAATGATGTAGTAGCCGTATTGGATACGTGCAGGATTCCGATCGATTGGTGTACTTTGTACCAAGACTTTCGATCGGACAATTGATAGTACTAGCCGACTCCGACTTGAGCCGGATTATTAAATTATGTATTGATTTAATAATTTACGTATATGTATTTCGATACGTATATTCTAGTATTATATTCTTTGTGTTATTCTATCTCATTGTGTATTCGTATTTCGGTACGAATGCAGATATATTTACAGTAGAATGCAATCTGTATTTTTTATCGGATAACATTCTAGAAAGTGCCATCTCATTTCTTGATTTGACCATTTTATTAAAATGGTAAATGAGGTGGAAATTGCATGAGGAGGTATGCTGACAACCATTCTTGCAATAGTGCACACAAATGAATTGTTAATTCATTTGTGTTCACTATTCAAGCATGGGAGGAATTTAAAATTGGAAAAAGGCTTTTAACAAAACCAAGGGTGCTAATTTCTTTTTCAAGTAAGAGTTCTTTTTTGAAGCATGAAGGTTTTGTTCATTGTTTTTTCTTCTTGAGCTCCTCATTCACCATGAGCTTCACCTTCCTCTAGCTTTCTTTCTTTTACTTCCACCTTCAAGTTTTTGAGATAGCTAACACTAAGAAACATTCACACTACATCCTAGGCTCTCTAGGGTAGCATCCTAGAGACCCTAGTTGCTCCATAAGCATCATATCGTAGAGCTAGAGCCGAAGTTACATTCCTCGGGTGGATCATCGGAGATGGAGGAAGACCGGCGACCAAACCACATCAAGGAACTGTTAGGAGCTTAGAATGAAGACCGAAGGACACGGATTAACTCAGTATAATGATTCTAACTCTTAGTTTAGCTTGCTAGTTTAGGGTTTAAGGTCGATCCGGGATTCGGGTAGCGGTAGCGCCGGTTTGATAAATTTTTGTTCCGCATTTTGGCCGTGTTTCGTGTAGGGTTACTTGGCACACTAACAAGGCTCTACAAGGCATCGACCATGCCAAAATTAAATTTTTATGTGTCGAACAACCCTAAGCAAGATCGTATACTAGAGATTAGGTGAATAAAATAGCAAGTAAACAACTTTACGACTAAGGGTATGCGAAATACAACCTTTGTAGATCGGTCCTTCACTTCTAAGGCTCCTTGTCGTAGTTCCGTCGCTGCGATCATGGTTCTCCCAGGCTCTTGCATGGCTTCACGAGGCGAAAGACACGTCCTTGCTTGAAGTCTCCGAGGCCGAAGATGATCTACGTCGAGGGAATACCGACTCAAGCTACTACTTCACTAACTAGAGAATTAGTGAAGCAAACACCCTAAACTAAAGTGCTAATCTAGTAGAGGATGGAGAAATAGGAAGTGGGTTCTCTTTGGAATTTTATTTCTCACAATGATTCTCACTTTGGATCAAACCCTAGCAAGCCTTTTTTTTTTGAACCAAGAAGAAGATGAACAAAAGAAAGAGAAGAGGATAATGATCAAGTGTGTGAGCTAACCATGGTGAGTGAGTATCATATACTAACTCATGTAGAGACTTAACCCATGGCTAATTGTTATGGTTGGGTTAATAAATATCCATAGTAAAAACAAACTCAAGTGGAATTAGTCAATGCATCCACAAGCTTCCATAAGCTTCATGCATTTCCTAATCCTCCACTTGATTTTGTAATTACTTTAAATATTAAAACCCAAACTAAAAATTAGCATAGTGTAAGTCTCATACACCCATGGATGATGTATCATCAACCATGATACAAAAAGATAACACATTTTAATATATATCATATATATAGTAAAGTTGTGTACATGTGAGAGAAAAAAAACTAAGTGAACATGTGCTAGTTAATGTAAACTAGTATATCAAATATACAATTATACACTAAATTATTAAATCAACACTTGACTTAATAATCCGGTCATATCTCATATAACCGACTAACATCCATTGTATCGACTTATCGAATCAACACTTGATTCGATAACCCAGCTATATTATATATAATCGACCGATACAAAAAGTCGCGAGAATAGAATACGGTATCACATACACGCATTATTCTCGGTCCCGCACATATCACATATGCGCCCCTATTTCGTTTTGCCTGAGCCAGTAAAACCTCTATGTAAGACTCTAAAGACTCGTCAATACGCCGGCAGTAGGTGATGATCACATCACGCACCCACAAGCCGTCAGCGGTACTAGCTGGACGTAATGGCTACCCGGGTATTGAGCGATAAGAAGATCAGCAAGCAAGCCCGCTCCAATTCCTGTAAAAGCCTGCCGGTAACACTTCCCGCACAATCCGGTCTCTTCGTCTGATATGTCGCATATCTGGTCTAGGGGTGGTAAATGTCAGACCCCAATAACCGATAAGTCGCGCCGATGTGAGGCTCATAACGGGTCGAGAAACTACTGGTAACACTTACCAATAAATCTCTAAATCAGCCCTGGCCAGGGACTTCCCTGTCACGGCCAATCGAGCACAGCACAACATCAACCCCCAATACCGGGAGAGACGAAATCCCTCCTATCTCTCATTGCCTCCATGTGACTTGGGACTGTACCCAAAAACCACCGTTTTGCACGTCCTCATGGACGTGGTAAGGTGGAAATCAAAGTACAGTGGGAATCACACAAGACTCTATGACGATCTCGGATCTACAGACTAACCTGCACAAGTGTCACCAGAGAATTGCCATCTGACGTAAGGTATAATACCATCTGGGAGTTCTCGGCGAGTCCGTCCAGTGTACCCAGTCTCCACTGAGCACCCGTATACCATCTCTGATGTCAAACACCAATGGATATGGGATCATCCATCGCCCATCTCATGGGTCGAGAAGCGTATACGCTAGTCTACTCTGGTATATCGATGCCCCATCTCGATACACCCACGACTAGGGACCTTGAAGGATGTACTTATGGACTACCATGTCCCCACTAGTATGATCCGCATCATAGTCCAGGTAGTTAAGTACAAATCCTAAGGGCTTTACCAACATGTAACTATAAGACAGTATCAAGAGACAAGTATACATGTTAAGATAAAGAGCAACCAGATAGCATACTATCATATTGAGCAAGAAAGTCCTCTCTATATATGTCCAAGCATCCTATATAATATACATCATCTGTATAATACTGGCCTCTACGGCATACATACAACTAACATTTCGATGGCCGGGGTGCTGCCGGAACCCTTCACCCTGGTAGACCTTGTATATAATATACGGGCCTTCATAGTTCGGCTCGAATTTTCCCCGCTTGGCACGATTGGGGATCATAGGTCTTTTGACCGCTAGCATGAGTTCGCCTTGGCGGAATGTTCTCGGCCTAGTCAATCTCTCGTATGAGCGCGTCATTTTTGCTTTATAAGCCTCCAGGTTTTATTGCGCTATGAGCCGGGTTTCGTGAAGGGCGTCGAGCTCCTCAAGCCGAAGGTGAGCATTCTCTTCGTCCGTCAGCTTGTAATGAACTGCCATTCGTAAAGAGGGTAGCTCTATCTCGAGAGGGAGTACCGCTTCTGTACCGAATACCGATACGTACGGCGTTGTGTTCGTGGCCGTCTTGAACGTAGTCCGGTACGCCCAGAGAGCTTCATGCAGTCTCTCGTGCCAGTCCTTCTTATTCCGGGACACCGTCTTTTTCACGATCTTCATCAAGGTCTTGTTAAAAGCCTCAGCTAGACCGTTAGCTCGGGGATTATAGACCGAGGAGTATCTCCAGTCTATGTTGTGTTGTTGAGCGAAGCGGCTGATCTATGCCTTCGGTTGGCTGGCCCGTTATCGGAGATGATCCGTCTCAGAGTTCCAAACCGATAAATAACGTGTGTCTTGAAGAAATAGAGGATATTCTCCGTCTTCACTTCCCTCAGCGGTACTGCTTCTGCCCATTTAGAGAAGTAATCAGTTGTCGCCAAAATGAATCGATATCCTCTGGACGATGCTGGTTCGATGGGGCCGATTATGTCAGTCCACCACATTTCGAATGGCCAGCTAGCCACTATTGGATGTAGTGGATTTGGATGCTGATGGATGAAGTCCCCGTGAATCTGGCACGAATGGCACTGCTTCGCATATTTGAGGCAGTCCTGAATCATCGTAGGCCAATAGTAGCCCATCCTTTTAAATTTTAGCTTCATCTTCGGCCCGGCTTGGTGAGAACCGCAGAGTCCGTCGGGGGTTTCTTGGACGACTCTTTTTGCTTCTTCAGGTCCCAGGCATCTTAACCACAGAGAATTAAATGACCTCTTATATAGAGTATCATTGACGAAGGCAAAAGATAGGGCTCGTTTCATAAGCTGATGTCTTGGGGATGCATCTTCGGGTGGTCGACGGGATTTGTAGTAGTCTATAAAGACCTCTCTCCAATCCTCAACCATTTCTTGGTCTTTTATTTGTAGGGCCGTTTGCTTGATCGCTCCCTTTTCCTCGGACGACTCTGAAGATATTTCTGCCGGTGCAAGAACCCGACGGCTTTGTACCACGATTATTACGTCATCGAGGTTCTTGTCAGCCAATTCTTTAGCGAGCTTAGCTAATGCATCCGCTTTGCTATTTTCCGCGCGCGGTATGCTTTCCAAGGTGTAGGAAGGAATTTGGGTCAGTAGTTTTTGTACTCTCTCGCCGTACTTCACCAACTCTGGCTTGCACGTTTGGTAGTCGCCGTTTATTTGACTAACGACCAGTTAGGAGTCTCCGTATATGAGGAGGTTTTCAATTCCCATGTCAATAGCGATCTCGAGACCTGCTATCAAAGCTTCATACTCGACTTTATTGTTTGTCCTTGGCTCTGTTAAGGAGAAGGCAAAGCGCATTATCCCTCCTTATGGAGTTACGAAGATGAGGCCTACCCCTGATTTGATTATGGGGGTGTTTTGTTTGCGCTTCTTCATGGAGGATGCTCCATCGAAGTAAAGTTCCCACCGGGTGCCATTACCGTCGATCGTGTCAAACGCATGCTCATCTGGCAGTTCGCAATTCAAAGGAGAATCGGCAGGTATCGGATGCTCAGCGAGGAAGTCGGCGATGGCCTGGCCTTTTACTGCCTTAAGAAGCTGATAAGTTATTGAGAACTCCATCAAGAGCAAGGCCCATTTAGCGAGCCGCCCTGTCAATATGGCCTTTGACATCAAATATTTGAGAGGATCCACTTTCGATATGAGATGGACTTCATGCGCCAACGCATAGTGCCTGAGCTTCGTTATCACGAAGATCAATGCCAGGCAGTGTTTTTCGATGGGAGAATAATTGCTTTCTGCCCCCAGCAGAACTCGACTCAAATAGTAGAGAGCTCTCTCCTTCCCTTGGTCGTTCTCTTGTGCCTATAATGCGCCTAAGGAACCTTCAAGGGCGGTTGTATACAGAATGAGGGGTTTTCCCTTTACCGGAACAGCCAGCACTGGCGGATTCTGCAGGTATTGCTTGATTTCATCCAGCGCGCTTTGGCATTTGTGATCCCAGACGAACGGGGTTCCCTTCTTCATTAGGTGGCTTTAGGGGCGGCACTTGCCGGAGAGATTGGCTATAAATCGCCGAATATACGCGAGCTTTCCTTGGAGAGATCGCAATTGCTTGAGAGTCTTTGTGTCACGACCCGCAGAGTACGGAACGTGACCGACACTTAAGTTACGAAACGTCTCAAGGAGTCCGTAAAATAAGTAAGCCGAAGCCCAGAAACAAAACCCGAATTAAGAAATAGAGTGAAAGAAACCTAATATATTTAAAGCACTTTATTCCATTAAATCACGTCAAGTCCTTTAAAAACAGCGTCTTATTTTTCCCAAAAGTTCTGACAGAGTCTCCTTTGTAAACAAGCCCCCAAACGGGTACAAACAGGAATATAAATGAATAACATGAATATGGCATCCCCAAGCGGGAGCTAGCTCTTCGCCTCAAGACGGTCACAAATCCCACGCAATGTAAAATAACAATATGCATAAATAAGCATGAAAGCATAAGTAAAATAACATGTCGACTCAAGTGAGCTCGACCCCCAATAACATAAAATCCACAAGTCTCACAACCTCGCCTCTAGGTCAATATACAGTAATCCAAATAAACTAGTACAGCTGAAATAGTAGCAGATGGAGTACTCTAGATACAATGAACATATATAAGGTGGTACAAAATGATAACAACCCACCTATGAACAAAAGCCTCGAGTCCAGGCAAAAAGGGCAAAATGAGCAAAAGTGTCCGCCGCTATAGTGCTGACGGAACGGACCTGCAGAAAAGCTGTGGCACAACGGGGTGAGTTGCCAGCTCGTGAGTAATAAATAACATCTACAAAGGCTATCGCATGCATGCACACAAGTATCCTAGCATCTCTAAAACATGTATGGCTATATGTGCTAGCTGGTATGTATGCAACATCGGGGTACTAGCAAGTATGTATGCCATATGGATGTACTAACAGGTATGTATGCCACATGAATATACTAACATGTATGTATGCTATATGGGTCAACTCAAGATCCCAACATGTAAGTATAAGAACTATTCTTTCTTTGTTTTGAAACTCTTTTTAAATATCAACACAATATCCATGGAATCAACAAAAGCCGTGTCCAGCAACGACACCTCAAAACTGTCCCAATCTCGTATATCCATGTCAAGTATCACTGGCCTCAGCCGTCCGGCTGATCCATCTCAAATATCAATATCTCAATCTAGCGGCCACGGTCGGTATCCTCTGGATATCCGCCGTGCCAAATGAAGTCACCGGTAGGTAATCCGTCCCCTACCAGGCTCAACGCCATCTCCTGTGATCCTCTTGCCCCGGGGTACCTTACCGGGCCCACCATGTACCCGTGACGGTTCCTCCACTCCTCGACACGGATCTCGAAAACCACAGCAAACTCATGATGGACGACACTTTACATCACTAGAAAACCGCAAGTTTTTATATTTTTAAAAGATCATAAGTTGTAAATCTTGCGGTTTTCCCCCGAAATCCAGAAATATCATAAAATCTCAAGAAATCATCATAGGTGCACATGTCAATAATAATAATTGCATATGGTATCATTGTTCAAGTTGCAATGTATGACTTATAACTAGGCATGAACAGATGATATAATGATGAATATGCATGAGAATAGCAATTCTATGATTTCATTTTAAGGGTTTATTGTAATAACACATGTCCAGGCACCAATTATTAACATGTTTCAGATTATGAGTTATCTAGTGTCGTGACATGGCAATTACCAGGGTGTGTGTGTACACATGGATAGTGCTCGTGCTGCATATAAAAATCCTGGTAATGGTGCATGTGCCCTACCGAATGAGTTTGCACATATAGGTATAGCATATGGATCCTGATTTCAGCAATGTCATGCAAGTATTACGATTTCTAATGTCACAAGCAATCTTGAAGTTTACTACTTTTATGTTTACTAAATCTATCGGGCGACTTGCGTCATCCAAACGAGATTCCCCCGTAGATGTTAAATCTACTCACCCGTGATCCCGCGCTAGGTGTGTCCGACCACCTGCTTTCCTTTCTCCGCTGTGCTCGAAGTCTCCGCCGGCGAACCTATAATTTACAAAAGGCACACATAAGGCAAATCCTGCAAAATCGCGATATATCGCTAAAAGGATACGTGTGCGTGAAACTAAACGTGCGTGCACACGACACGTCGCGACGCGTGCGAACTCACCAGAACCAACTCCGACGCGCTGTGTCGCGCAGCGCGCCACAGAACCACGCGGATCACGTGCGTGTCGCACGAGTTCTAAAACGTCGATAACTCGTCTAAAGCTCCAGATTTTGCCTCTGGGCCCAACTTAAAAAGTTACAGATACCAACACACTAATCTACCCAGAACATCCCCACACACCAAAACCTAACCCCCACCCCCTACTCTGGCCACAATTTTCGGCCAGAACGAATAAACCGGCGGCCTCAAGTATGAGGTGGGTCCCCGTGCTTTGTGTGGGTGTCTCTGCTAATGTCACCATGCTATAGTTTCACCAATTTTATTCTGGGAGGTTCAGGTCAACAGCAGATCTAACAGAGGCTAAAAGGTCGCTAAAATCGCTAAATTACACAAAGTCGGGCAAATCTGGCATTCCGGTGAAATCTGGGATAAATTTTGGGTACTCTAGCCTTAACAGCATCTAATAAGGCCAATCTAACCATCACAACCATCACTTGGTTATATCTTACTCAAAATTGCTAAAACTAGCACTAAACTACATAATATAAACACTAAACTATACTACAACCATAACTTAGCAAATAGGAGTTGAGTTAAGGGGTTATACCTCTAGAGATCCTAGGTGAAGGAGAAGAGAACAAGGAGGAGGGGAAAGGAGGGCTGTTGCTACTGCTGAACTGCTGCTTTGGTTGCTGTTGCTACTGTTGCATTTGCTGCTGCTGTTTGAGCTGAAGCTGTTGCCGTTGTTTCTGTTGTTTGGTGTTTTTTTTTTGTGTTTGTGTTGCTGTGGTTGCAGCAGCTGTTGGAATGGTTGTGTGTGTTGTTGTGGTGTGGGGTTGTGTATAAGATGATGGTGTGTGTGTGTTTATGAAGTGGGGCTGCTATTGCAGCTGATGTTGCTGTTTTATGATGTTTTGGTGGCTGAAAAGTGCTGAAATTGGGCTGATGTGTGTGTGAGTGAGAGGGAGAGATGTGAGGGAGTGAAAGATAGTGTGAGGAGACATGCAAAAAAGTTTGAGGAGATGGATGGTGTCCAAACCTTGGAGCCACCATTCTCTCTCTCTCATTTAATGTTAGCATGCAACCATCATGACCTCTTTTCTCACACAAAAGCTAGCATGATAACCATCACATCTCTCTCTTTCTCACAACAAGTCAACCCTAAACCTTAATCACCCTCAATTAAACTAATTAGCTCATAATCAACTGAATTATCTTAACCAAAGGCCTAACCCATCATGGTTGGCTAAATATGGTTAACCCACCATGCACACCCAAACTTGGCAACCCTAGGCTTAACCCTAGTTATCATGCACAAGTGTGTGCGGTCGAGGTAAAATTCTACTAAAATAACCATAAAACCAGATAAATTATTAGAAACCCGTTTTGGTAAAATTTTCACCAAAAACCCCACATTAACACACAATTCCCATTAAACACTAACTCAGTTGTTACACTTTGGCGGAGGCATTTCTATGATCGCTTTGATCTTCGACGGATCTATTTCGATGCCTCGGTGTTGGACGATGAACCCCAGGAATTTGCCCGAGGAGACTCCGAACGCGCATTTAAGAGGGTTCATCTTCAAGTTGTATTTACGAAGGCGTTGAAATACGGTCTTCAGATACTCTAAATGCTCCTTGTATGATTTGCTCTTAACCACAAGGTCGTCGATATAGCATTCGACGACTTCATGTATGAGGTCATCAAAGATTTTCGTCATGGCCCTCTGATAGGTGGAACTAGCGTTCTTTAGACCGAAAGGCATCACCTTGTAGCAGAATATACCCAAAGGGGTTCGGAAAGCGGTATGTTTATGGTCTTCGGGATGCATCTTTATCTGATTATATCCTGATGAGCCGTCCATGAATGAGAAGACTTCGTGAGTGGACGTATTTTCTATCATCAGTTCGGTGATTGGCACTGGGAAGTCGTTCTTCGGGCAAGCTTTATTGAGATCCCGAAAGTCTACACATATGCGCACTGTCCCATTTTTCTTCATTACCGGGACGATGTTGGCGATCCAGTCAGGATACTGAACCTCTTGGATGAAGCCAGAGTCGATCAGCTTCTTGACTTCGGCGTTGATGCTCATCTCAAGCTCGAGATGCATTCTTCTCGGTGCTTGTTTGATTGGCTTGACATCCGGGGATATGGCCAGTTTGTGGACAGCAATCTTTGGATCTAGTCCTGGCATCTCGGAATAATTCCATGCGAAGCAGTCTTTATGCTGCATGAGCACGTCCTTTAGTGTAGCCACCATTTCTTCAGACAGCAACTCGCTGACGAACGTCGGCCGAGGGTCACTTGCCGTCCCCAAATCAATTTTCTTGAGCTCATCTGCAGTGGTATGTATTCCATCTTCCAGCTCTTTCGGCGCTGGCGGAAACTCCGAGATCACCTCGTCATCATTGTTTTCGAAGCACCAAGGGAGGTCATCCATATTCTCGGGCATTCCTTCTTTCGATGATATTATCATGTGACAGGTACGGGCTCGCTTCCAAGACCTTGATCTTTGACCCAGTTCTTGAAGGTGAAGCAGTCTTCAATAGGATGTCCTACTGCCCTATGATAGGAGCAATAGTCCGGGTGAGAGACTTCGCCTGCTTGTTTGGGGTGCTTGGACTCCGGGAGTGTAATCAGTTGATGTTTTATGGAAAGACCAAGTATTTTCTCTATCTTGTCTTGGGCAAAAGAGTATGCTCGACCCATCTTCTTTATAAGAGATGAATCTTGGTTGCTCGGTTCTTGATCACGTGGCTTCTTGGTCCCGCTCTGCCGCTGTCGAACGCCTTTCCCGTTCTTTAGCTTGTTTCTGCCTCTGCATTGTGCCTTTTGTACAACGGGTTGACAGGGAGGAGCATTTTCATCTTTCACAGCCTGTTGAAGAAGGCGTTGCGTCTTGGCTTTCTCATAAATGGCCATTTCGCGATTATGGTCGTCTCGAACCTTTTGACCCCCCTTCTCTTATAAGCTTGTCCATTTGTTGTTCGAACAACGGACTGGGCATTTTTACGTCGGGAGCTCTTTCTGGTTCAGGGTCAGTATCTTCCCATAAAGTATCTCCCTCTTCATCAAAGTAGTGTATGACATAGCAGTCGCGGAGTAGCTCCCGTTTCTTAGATTGAATATACCCAAGTCCGGTCGTTTCTATTCTCCCATTGGGCAATTTCCGCTGAGTTCCAGGGACGTTCCAGTTCCTGTCGTAGAGCTTAGCTTTTCGAGCAGTCTGTTTGAAAGGTACGCCTTGGCGTCTTAACAGCCTTTTTAGTCCGTTCGTGTAATATCTGGGCAAACGGATGGGCTGGAGCTTATCAAGTATAGAATCCGCGCCATGCCATATTTCCTTCTCCACTTTGGTCTCCCCGGCTCGGTAGAATAGGATTACTTTTTCGCCTTCTCGCCTGGGAGGGACATAGAACGTCTGCAACTCTTCCACACTGTAGGTATCAAGCGCGTCTAGTTCTTTATGATGCTTTGGCAGAACCATGGCAACTTGCAAACTTTGACCTTCACCAGCGATGGTTTGTATTGATGGCCGAGTAGAGAATATGGCATTGACCTCATCTTCTGAATCGCTGCTGAAGATAAGCATAGGAGCGGAGGGTCCCGGCTTGTTGTACTGGGGCGGACCTAAATAAACTATCTCTTCCTCCTCCGCGGTATCACTCCCGAAGACCGGAATGATAGGGATAGCTTTGTCCTTCGGCTTGTGACATCTCTCCGTGTCCTTGAAATCTGGTAAAAAGTATTTTGCATCTTCGTACTTTCAGACTTCGTTCACGGAGAATGGATTCAGCTCTCCTGTTACAGTATACTCAAGACCATCCTTGAAGTATTTCATACACTGATGTTGTGTAGAGGGGATGATGTTGTACTTGTGTAACCAGGGCCGGCCGAGCAAAGCGTTATAGCATGTCTTGGCGTTAATGACATGGAACTTGATGTCCGTGAAAAGCAGCCCAAAGCGTAACGTCAGTATTACGGACCCAAGCGTCCGTGATGACTGGGAGTCGAACCCGGAGATGGTGATTTTGTCGCGAGCGAGGTGTTGAACGCTCATGCAGATTTTCTTTAACACCCTCATGTTAAGGAGGTTGACGGAGGACCCATTGTCGACCAGGATTTTTCCTATCTTGATATCGTGACAGTAGCCGGAGACATATAGGGGACGGTTGTGTTCAGATGTCCCAAGTAGGAGATCTTCATCACCGAAGGTGATATCGGCTGCGTGTACTTCTTCCAGCTCGTCTTTCATCTTCTCTTCAGCGAGGAAAGCTTGGAATTGCTCTAGCTCTGGCAGCGCCTTGATCAATGAATCTCTTGCTTCTTTTGATAGTAAAAGGGCATCGAGAATGCTGAGCTGCGAAGGTAACTTTCTTAGGTGCGCCAGGACGTTGTAGTCCACCTTACTTTTCTTTGGAGGGTCCTTGGCGGTCAGCTCTTTCATGACTTGGTCATCTAGGGCGATATCCTAGGAAACCTTTTCTTTTCCCTTATCTTTCTTATTTAACCCACTATTCGAGGACCCAAGATTCTTTTTGGGTAGCGTATGATTACGTAGCTGAATGTTTTCGCAGGTCTTCGGTTCTTCCTCTTTCCCCGAGGTAGATTCTTTGAAAAGAGAGCAAAGAGTCATCTCTTCGTCGGAGTCACTTCCGAAGGTTAGGACTTGCGATCCTCCAGCGTTGACCACGCGACAGTTGCTGGTAGTTCCTTTATGCTCTTCGGTCGTACTTCTCTGCTCCCGACGAGTTTTGCGTTTCATCCGCTTGAAATGCTGCCGGTGAGCAACATATCCCTACCACCATCTTGTAAAAGCGTTGCACTCTTCGGTAGGGTGCGAAATCTTTCGATGATATAGACAGTAGCTAGGATGTGTTTCTCCTTCACCAAGAGCGTTCGCTTCGGAGGATGGCAGCTTCATCCCCATTGATATGGCTTTAGCAAACCTTTTCATCGTCTTGGACTTGTTTTTGTTCATGACGGATGTACTTTGATCTAGCAGGAGTGTTTCAACTCTTTCGTCCAGCCGCCGGTGTTTGGCTTTCTCAAATATGGCCATCTCACGCTCTCGATCAGCTTTGCTTTTCGAAAGAGCTTCATTTAGGAATGCGTCAGTCATTTCATCTGATGGCCCTGGAAGCTCCGGTTCGGGATTTTCCCCCAGTTTCTCTGTGTAAGGAGCTTCTTCATCGTATGTAGACGAGTGAGAGATCATATGGCAACTTGCTATGTAATTCTCAGATTCATCTGATGAGTCTTCTCCATCATCTTCGTCTTTAAGGACGTGGCCGAGAAATTCCTGGACCATGATTGGAGTCCGCGCCTTCTGGTTTTACTCTTCCAGCGCGTCAATCTGTTTCTGCAGGTCCGTGCGCTTGTCGCTAGGCTTCACGGGCTTTTTGAATTTCTTTTTCTTTTTCGAAGATTTCGACGATTGGATATGAACCCTTTGGTTATCACCACCAACCTTTGGAGTTGGGTGCGGCTTCAGCATTCCTTCGATGATTTCACGTTCCAACGGATTCTTCCACCTGATCGCCGGGCATGTCTGGAGATCATTCAGCATCCTTTTGGTTTTGGCCGAAAGAACGACCTTCCATGGAGCTTCTTCAACAAAAGAGAACGTTGCCCCCGGTGTGTCCATCTTCTTAGGAGTATGCAGTTGTGGTGGGCTCACTTTCCACTTCTCAGACAACGCAAACTTTCCTTGTTGGTACTGATCCTCGATCCATCCCTTAAAGACGAAGCAATTTTCGATTGGATGGCTTACCGTTTGGTGGTAAGGGCAATAATTGGGATTATTCGCTTCGCCGGGTTGCAATGGCCGCCTTGGATTCGACAGATTGATAAGCCGGTTGCGCATCGTCAGCTCGAAGAGTCTCTTCATTTTGTCCCGTGGGAACGAGTAAGGACGCTTCATTTTATCTTTATAATAGCGACATCTCTCTTCCAGTTGATCCGTTAATTTTGGGGCACTGGGCTGCTGTTGGGTATTCGCAACGAAGGTCGCCTTCCCTTTACCTTTTTCGTTTCGCGACTCCGGCTTCGGAGGAGACGGTCTATGCCCCATCTGGTCCATTTGGGCTAGCTTGTCGATTAGAGCCTGAAACGTGGTCGGTTTGAAGAACATCATGAACTGTGAAATAGTTGCATGAGGGTCTAGGGTGCCCACGAACATGCCCACCGTCGGTGCTTCTTCGATGTACTGTTCGCACTTCGACCACAGATTCTGCCATCGGATCGCGTACTGAACCCACGTCTCGCCCGGCTTCACCCTGGCATTGATTAATGCCGTTATTGGGGTGCATTCACTGGCACTTGCGAATCGCTGGGTGAACAACAACTCCATTTCTGCGAAAGTTTTGACAGAGTCATTTGGGAGTTCGGAGTACCACTCAAACGCCGTTTCCGATAAGCTGCCGACGAATTGGCGGAGCAAAAGCTTGTCATCGCCACCAGTATTGCCACAGAGAGCTCTGAACTGAGCGACATGTTGATGGGGATTGCCTGTCCCTTTGTATACATGGAATTTGGGGACCGTGTAGCCCGGCGGGTACTTTATCTGATCATACCAGCCTGAATACGGTCGCCCAGTTTTGCTGACTTGGCCAGCCGCTTCATTTGCCTGGTGAACTCATATTTGCTGAGCGATATAATCATCCAGGGCAGACTTGGAAATAGTTTCCTCTTGGGCTGCTGAAAGAGCCGGAGGTGGATCTGATGTTTCTCCTCTGTCGTTTTCGAGGATAATCGGAGGATCTTCAGCTGGAGGGTCCTGCTGGATCATCATACCCACCATGTCTTGGAACAGAAGAGCCATTTGTTTTATATTGGCCGCTTGTTCCGCAGCCTCTTTGTACTTCTTTTCGAGCATTCTCCGAAGGAATTCAGCATCAGTCTCGTGTTCGTGACGTTGTTCCGATGACGCCTCCGGGCTTTCTTTTGGCCCGGTAAGTGCGGCCATTGCAGTCAGCATCTCCTGAAGGTTCTGCTGCTGTTGTTCCTGAGCCCTTGTTATTGATCTGGTGAGCAGTCGGTAGCCCGTCGAAGTGCGGCTTTCCTCTTTTCCGGAAGCCATGTAAACAGTATGTACCACCATGCCCCCAGACTTAGGGCGTTTGGGCTTGGTGTTTTTGTAGTCTGCCACGTTTACAGGGGCTTTCTCTGGCCTCCTTTTCTTTTGAGTAGTCGACGTGGAGGGGGCCGTTGTAGTGGGCACCCAAGTGGTTGTCGTCTTTTGCAGCTTACTGGGACGGTTCCCTTCCGGCTGAACCTTCAGCTTCTTCTGTCGGCGGAGCTAGTCTTGATCGATCACTGACTCTTGGACACGTCATCAGACTTTGTAAACTTTAGAGGACAGCCGCTGAGGGGGCGGTTCCGGTTTTGCTTCTGCGAAAGTCTCCACCGGTGGAGGAGATCTTTTCAATATGGCGGTAAGCGAGTTCCTACGCACCTTGTTCAGCAGTTCAAAGCTGTTCCCGGTCGGAACAGCAGCATTGACTTCCACCGTTGGAGCTGGTGGAGTTAGCCCAGAGGGGGAGTTTCCCCCAGCCTTCCTCACTCGGTGCCAGTGGCGACGTCGAACGTGTCGAGCTGTTGGGGTTGGTTCAGTGATGGGGATGGCGTTGTCTTGCCCCCTATCCAGGTGTGGGGCTGTTGCTGGCGTCAGCCTCTTGAAGACTGATGTCCATTGAGAAGCGGTATCCAACCGGTCAAAAATAGACTTCTGAGCAGGGACGGGAACCGTAGTGGGAGCCAGAACAGCCAGTCTTGTAAAAACTGACCCTTTGGTAGGAGAAACTGCCTTGACGACTTCAGGAGCAGGGATGGCTATTCTCTTCAGAACAACCTTTTCTGGGACTGCAGGCTTCAACATGGGCCCATAGGAACTTCGGCCCAATCTGGAGAAGACCGAGGTGTTAGAGCTGGGCGATCCGTTGAAAGGGGCCGCAGTAGTTGTAAGCCGATCAAAGACCGACTTCTTGGGAGCTTCCGGCATTGGCACAGGAACGGTGAAGCTCGTTGGTGGGAGCATGGTCCCGAAAAACAACCCGGTGGAAGCCTGAGTCACCTGGTCCATCGGCATTGTGAACAGCGAAGCCGCTTGAGGCCCGTAGGCTATGCCTCCGGATGAGGCGGAGCGTACGTTGCAGTTGCAGCTGGAAAATTCTGCACAAGTGAACGCCATTGATCCTTCGCTTTCTGCACCAAGCAAAACGCCAAATCTTAGTACCTTGAACCCAAGGGCAACCATCAGCAAACCGCGATTGGTTCGCGAACACGACACACGAAGTGTGGAGTGGAAAGAGGAAAAGGTCCCACCGGGCGTGCCAGAATCTGTTCCCCTCCGAAAGACGCGGCGGAGACACGACAAACGTATTGCCTGTTTTTCGGGGCAGATGCGAATTGGTGCTATCCGTCCACCTCTCCGAAGATGCCAAGTTGATTTATGGCACCGTGCATCGAAGGTTTAAACGGATGCGGCCGATGTAGCAGACTTTGTCAGATTCCCCCTCGTTTGAGGGGGTTTTTGATTGTGGGGACGCTCATCCCTGCAGGCGCAAGCCCCTGCAGTTAATTACGCTACCGTATCACGGTAACAACTTTCTCCTTCTCCAGATGGTCACTTCGTGTCGTGGGTGTTTATTTTGTTTATGGTTGCCCGTGGATTGTATACGGAGACTAATTTATGTTGTCGCCCGTAGGACGTGGATTAGTCCAAATCCGTATCTTCTTAGATTTGGGTTTGGGGGTTTGGTTTAAGGATACGTTAGTCTCATTTGCGACTAAAATCAACTTAAACATTTGTTAAGGATACGCTAGTCTAATTTTAAACTAAGATCAACTTAACGGGATCATTTAGATCCGACAAGAGAGCGTTTGGGCTCTACTGTTTAGTTTAGGGACATTGCGGTCGATTAGTTTAAGGACATTACGGTCCATTGTTAGTTTAAGGACATCTCGGTCTAGGTTAAGGACATCATGGTCCATGGGCTTAAGGACCCCACAGTCCGATGTTAGTTTTAAGACATCACGGTCAAGATTAAGGATATCATAGTCCATGGGTTTAGGGACCCCACAATCCATTGTTAGTTTTAAGACATCACGGTCGAGGTTAAGGGCGTCATAGTCCGTGGGTTTAAGGAGCCCACAGTCCGATGTTAGTTTTAAGACATCATGGTCGAGGTTAAGGACGTCATAGTCCATGAGTTTAGGGACCCCACAGTCCGTAGAAATGTGTGGTCGTCGGGACCCGTCACCTCTCTGAAGACGTTGAAGGATTACAACGACAAATATCAGAAGAGTAACGAGATGTACCCTCGAACCGATGTGAGTTGGTTGAGAGAGCAGATGTGCTCAATTCAAGATAAGTTGAGGACTTATGGCCAGAATTGGGCTAAGTCCAATTAAAAAAATGTTTAACATTTTATTTTTTGTTCTGGCTATTAAGCCTTTGTTTGGGTTCGGCCCTTTTAATAATGCTAAGCATTGGGCTCTGACATCTTTTGTCTTCATCAGAACAAATTGTGCTCTGACAATGCGCCACGTGGCGCGCCAGGCGCTTTGCGCCAGCTAAAGAGCGCATTGCGCTTCTGTCAGGTAGCGCACACGAAGAGAACACGTGTCGCGCTTAGCGCTACTTCATTTAGCGCATTGCGCTTTTTAATTTATGAGCGCTCTGCGCTAGTCTGTTAGCACGCCAGTGAGTGACACGTGGCGCACTTGGCACTGAGCGCCAGCTTATGAGCGCAGTGCGCTGTTTCAGAAGCGCGAAGCGCAGATTGTGTCTATGGTTGACACGTGTCATGTTTTGGCGCTGAGCACCAGTCCAAGAAGCGCAAAAGCGCAATTCATGAGTGTAAGGCACTTTCTAATAGCGCGAAGCGCATTTGATCAGATTTAAGATCAAAGAACAACTTTATGTTCTTCTTAAAGGAGGCTTTGCCTCAAGATTCGAGAACAAAAGTTCTTGTTTTTTATAAAAGGCTCTGCCTTTATAGATCAAAGATCTGTGAATGAAGTAAAGCACTTCTTTTATTTTTTTTTATGATTAGATCTTTTGATCTTTTCCTTTTTATCAAAAACCTTGGTCTTTTTCTGATCTATGATCTTTTTAGAAGATGGTTCTTCTTTTTATGAGATACTTTTATCTCTATTATTCAAGAACATAGTTCTTTACCTTGAAGATGAAGAAAAATCTTCTTTTTTCTAAGAGCTTGCTCTTCCGTTTCTCAAAGTTTGAAGAGGGTTTTTCTCTCTCTCTTTTCTATCCCTTTTTTTTGAGACTTGAAGTCTAGGGGCCTTTATATAGGGCCAATTGATTTGTTAAATCAGTTTTAATAGATCTTTCTCTAATTGATTTTGGAATATTTCCCACCGTTGGATCTTTAATCCTAAGCCTTCTATTTTACAGAAGATAATCTTCTTGTTTCAATAAGATTGAAAAATCTTTTCATAACAGAATTTTAGTTCTGATTAATTAATAATTTATTATTAGTAGATCTTTTGATCTAACGGTGGGGGATTTTTAATTCCAGCGCTGGCGCTCCTTGTGCTAGCGCACCTACATTTGACACGTGGCGCGCAGCGCAGAGCGCAGCGTAACTGCGCTAGCGCACCTGTGTTTGACACGTGGCGCGCAGCACAGAGTGCTGGATCTGAAGCGTTGCTTAAACTTTTTAAATTTTAAATTTTAAAATAAAGTTTTGCTCTGATTGGGGGTGCGCCGCTTAGGGCGTAGCGCTCCTGGCGCTAGTCCATCTGCGTTTGACACGTGGCGCGCAGCGCGCAGAATCTAAAGCGTTGCTTCAATTTTTGAATTTTGAAATTCAAAACAGAGCATTGCTCTGATTGGGGGAAACAGAGATGCTCTGTTAGAAGACACTGCAATTGAACCAAAACGAGATCCCGCTGTAAAAATGCCAAGTCCGTCGTTTGAAGAATAGATAGACAAGTTAATAAGGGAAGCGGGTTAAAAGGCCCGGGATGACCATAACCGTGAAATGGCCATCTACGAGAAAGTTAGGACGCAACGCCTCCTTCAGCAGGCTATGGAGAATGGCGATGCTCTTCGTCGCCAACCCGTCATACAAAAGACCCGACGCGGAGGCAAAAACAAACTAAAGAATGGAAAAAATGTCCGACAGCGGCAAAACGGGCTCAAGAAGCCATGCGATTGAGAATTGAGCAGCCGGAATTATAAAGAAGATGTGTCGAGTATATTCTTTTCCCCAGGACAAGACAAGGAGGATATTCGATCTTGTCATGAAACATCATATGATGACACTCCCGGAGTCCAAACACCCCGAACAAGAAGACGAGGCCTTTCATCCGGATTATTGCTCTTATCACCGAGCGATAGGACATCCTCTTGAAGACTGGTTCACCTTCAAAAACTGGGTTGAAGACCAATATCAACTCGGCAGGTTCGCTCTATCCAACAGTTGGAGGGTAGCCCCACCGCAAAAGCATATACCAAAAGCCGCGTATATGGCGAGAGTAGAACCGGATCAATATCGGTCTTGGAAACGATCTTGTACCTATCACGTGATAACGCTGTCAGAAGAAGGAGTGCCCGAGAACATGGATGACCTGTCTTGGTGCTTCGAAAATGAGGGTGAAGAGGAATTGATTTCGCAATTTCCACCGGCGCCAAAAGAATTGGAGGATGGAATACGCACCATGGTCGATAACCTAAGGAAAATAGACTTGGGGATGGCAAACGACCCGCGGCCTACGTTCGTCAGTGAGCTGCTTTCTAAAGAGCAGGTAGCTATGCTAAGAGACGTGCTCATACAGTATAAAAACTGCTTCGCATGGAACTACTCTGAAATGTCGGGGCTAGATCCAGAGATAGCTGTGCATAAATTGGCGATATCCCCGGATGTCAAACTAGTCAAGCAAGCACCAAGAAGAATGCGGCTCGAACTTGAAATGAGCATCAACGCCGAAGTCAAGAAGCTGATCGACTCCGGCTTCATCTAAGAAGTTCAGTACCCTGACTGGATCGCCAATATCGTCCCAGTGATGAAGAAGAATGGGACGGTACGTATCTGCGTAGATTTTCGGGACCTCAACAAAGCTTGCCCGAAAGATGACTTTCCCGTACCGGTTACCGAGCTGATGATAGATAACACGTCCACTCACGAACTCTTCTCCTTCATGGACGGCTCATCGGGGTACAATCAAATAAAGATGCATCTCGAAGACCAGAAGCATACCGCTTTTCGTACTCCTCTGGGCATATTCTGCTACAAATTAATGCCTTTCGGCCTGAAGAACGCCGGCGCTACCTATCAGAGGGCCATGACGAAGATTTTCGATGACCCTATACATGAAATCGTCGAATGCTATATTGACAACCTCGTGGTAAAAAGCAAATCACACGAGAAGCATTGGGAGCATCTGAAGGTGGTATTCTAACGTCTTCGGAAATACAACCTAAATATAAACCCTCTCAAATGCGCGTTCGGAGTTTCCTCGGGCAAATTTCTAGGGTTCATCATACGACATCGAGGCATCGAAATAGATCCATCGAAGATCAAAGCGATTATGGAAATACCTTCGTCAAGAACTCTCAAGCAACTGCGATCTCTCCAAGGAAAGCTCGCATATATCCGACGATTCATAGCCAATCTCTCCAGTAAGTGGTGCCCCTACAGTCATCTAATGAAGAAGGGGACTCCTTTCGTCTGGGATCGCAAATGTCAAAGCGTACTGGACGAAATCAAGCAATACCTGCAAAATCCGCCAGTACTGACCGCCTCGGTCAAGGGAAAGCCTCTCATCCTGTACACAACACCCCTTGAAGGTTCTTTAGGCGCGCTATAGACACAGGAGAATGACCAAGGGAAGGAGAGAGCCCTCTACTATTTGAGTCAAGTTCTCCTGGGGGCAGAAAACAATTACTCCCCCATTGAAAAACACTGTCTGGCGTTAATCTTCGCGATAACGAAGCTCCGGCATTATACTTTGGCGTATGAGGTCCACCTAATATCAAAAAGGGATTCTCTCAAATATTTGATGTCAAGAGCCATACTAACAGGACGGCTCGCTAAATGGGCCCTCCTCTTGATGGAGTTCTCGATAACATACCGACCTCTCAAGGCAGTGAAGGGCCAGGCCATTGCCGACTTCCTTGCTGAGCACCCGATACCTGCCGATTCATCCCTAAATTGCGAATTTCCAGACGAGCACGCGTTTGACACGATCGACAGGGAGAAAGGAGAGAGTGACACCCGATGGGAACTTTACTTCGATGGGTCATCTTCCTTGAAGAAGCGACAACACAACACCCCTATAATCAAATCTGGGGTAGGCCTTATCTTCGTGACTCCACAAGGAGGGATAATACGCTTTGCCTTTTCCTTAATAGAGCCGAGGAAAAACAATGAAGCCGAATATGAAGTTTTGATAGCAGGTCTAGAGATCGTCGTCGACATGGGAATCGAAAACCTCCTTATATACGGAGACTCCCAGTTGGTCGTTAGTCAAGTAAACGGAGACAATCAAATGTGCAAACCGGAGTTGGTAAGGTACGGTGAGAGAGTGTAGCAACTGCTGACCCAAATCCCCTCCTACATGCTGGAGAGCATACCGTGCACGGAAAATAGCAAAGCTGATGTACTAGCTAAGCTTGCTAAAGAATTGGCTGATGAAAATCTCGATGACGTAAGGATTGTTGTGCAAAGCCACCGAGTTCTTGCACCGGCAGAAATATCTCTGGAGTCGTCCGAAGAAAAGGGAGCAAACAAGCAAACGGCCCTACAAATAAAAAACCAGGAAAAGGCTGAGGATTAGAGAGAAGTCTTTATAGACTACTTCAAATCCCGTCGAACACCTGAGAATGCATCCTCGAGACATCAGCTCATGAAAAGAGCTCTGTCTTTCGCCTTCGTCAATGATACTCTGTATAAGAGATCGTTCGACTCCCTGTGGCTAAGATGCCTAGGACCGGAAGAAGCAAGGAGAGTCGTCCAAGAAATTCACGATGGAATCTGCGGTTCTCATCAAGATGGGCCAAAGATGAAGCTGAAAATCAAAAGGATGGGATACTATTGGACCACGATGACCCAAGACTGTCTCGAATACACGAAGCAGTGCCACTCGTGCCAAATTCACGGGGACTTCTTCCACCAGCATCCAAACCCGCTACACCCAACAGTAGCTAGCTGGCCGTTTGAAATGTGGGGAACTGATATAACCGGGCCCATCGAACCAGTATCGTCCAAAGGACATCGGTTCATATTGGCGACAACTGATTACTTCTCCAAGTGGGAAGAAGCAGTGCCGCTAAGAGAAGTGAAGACGGAGAATATTCTCCATTTCTTCAAGACACACGTCATCTATCGGTTCGGAACTCTGCGACGGATTATCTTCGATAACGGGCTGGCCTACAGAAGTCACAAAATCAGCCGCTTCGCATAACAGTATAATATAGACTGGAGATACTCTTCGGTCTATAATGCCCGATCTAATGGTCTAGCTGAGGCTTTCAACAAGACCTTGACGAAGATCATGAAGAAGACGGTGTCTCGAAATAAGAAGGACTGGCACGAGAGACTGCATGAAGCTCTCTGGGCATATCAGACCACGTTCAAAACGGCCACGAATACAACGCCGTATGCATTGGTATTCGGCACAGAAGCAGGACTCGCCTTGGAGATAGAGCTGCCCTCTTTACAAGTGGCGGTTCATTACGAGCTAACAGAAGAAGAGAACGCTCAGCTTCGGCTAGAGGAGATCGACGTCCTTGACAAAACTCGTCTTATGGCACAGAAAAACTTGGAGGCTTACAAACCAAAGGTGACGTGTTCATACGAGAGATTGACTAAGCCGAGAACATTCCGCCAAGACGAGCTCGTGCTAGTGGTCAAGAGACCTATGATCCCCAATCGTGCCAAACGGGGGAAGTTCGAGCCGAATTGTGAGGGTCCGTACATCATAGACGAGGTCTATCAAGGGGGGCTTACTTGCTCATGAATATGCATGGCGAAAGACCCTTCAGTCCAATAAACGGCCGGTTCCTGAAAAAATACTACGCCTGATAGATAACGACACCCATGTTCGCTCGCTATCTTCCCAAACCAAAGCTCTGTAAGCGGTATCCAGCGAAGCCATTGTCTCCATAAAGGACCGAAATGTCCCTAAACTAATAGAGGACCGGAACGTCCCTGAACTAATAGTGGACCGTAATGTCTTAAAACTAGCTATGGACCGAAATGTCCTAAAACTAACTACTGACCAAAACGTCTTTAAACTACTACAAACCCGCAGCATCCTTAAGCTGACTCGTAAAAAAAACGGTACGTCTATAAGCAAAATGGGCACGGATGAAAACCCGAAAGGGCTCTGTGAGTAAAAACAGCAGGGCTACCAGTGAGTTTGTGAAAACACAAAAGGGCGCAGACTCGTAAAAAAAAAGGGTACGTCCACAAGCAAAATAGGTACGGATGAAAACCCGAAAGGGCTCCGTGAGTAAAAACAGCAGGGCTACCGGTGAGTTTGTGAAAACTCGAAAGGGCGCAATCTCGTTAAAAGACACCTATAAGGTCCTCTCGACCTTGTAAGGAGAAAACTACCTGCATGAGATCCTTACGACTCATAAAGGAGCAACACACTTAGGGATCCCCACGATTCCTAAGGAGAAATTACACTTACGAGATCCTCACGACTCGTAAGCAGAACCCTCTTATGAGACCCTCACGGCTCATAAGATTCAAAAGCCTTAAGCTACAGGGATCTGAACCTGTTCTTAAGCCATCACCTTTCCCAGATTGCCCTACAAGCGGTTCAATATTGACCCTTGTATACAATCCACGGGCACAAATAAACGTCTCCCCCACCAAGTTCCCTCCAATGGCGCGAAATTTCCCCGCTTGGTGAACAACACTTGTAAGTCCTCTCGACTTATAAGGAGAAAATACTCTTGTAAGATCCCTACGACTTACAAAAGAAAACGCACTTAGGAGTCCTGACGACCCCTAAGGAGAAAACGCACCTACAAGATCCTCACGATTCGTAGGGAGAAATACCTTTATGAGACCCTTATGGTTCATGAAGTCAAAAGCCTTAGTCGACAGGATCCTAACCTTGTTTGCTAAGCCACCTTTGTTCGAATCGACAATGGCAAGTGATGATTCGCTCCTGCCAACATTCCAGTCGCAGCGATACTGATGCAAGATTGGTATCAGACCTTGAGTTCCATACTAAAAAAAATGCATATGAAATAGCCGAAATGTTTAGGCAACTTGCAACAAAATCAGCAAGTAAAATATATGCATACAAAACAGCCGAAATGATTGGGCACCGCGAAAAATAGCCGAAATGATTGGGCAATAGTGACTTTCGCGATATAAAAAGTTGAAATGATAGAGCATTGTAGAAAGAAATAAAAAAGAATGATGAAAAAATGAAACTTATGCCCTGCAGGTAAGTCCATACTGACCCTTGTATACAATCCATGGGTATAAACGAAAAGGGAACCACATGTCCCAACAAACTCCATCAAAGGGAGAGTCAGGTCTCAACGGCAATATCTGCATCCCAAAAGACCAGCAACGGCGTTCCTCCTCATGCCAGCAGGATATGGATGCGACACCACCAATCGAAGCCACGGCGAAGTCCCCAGTTCCAAGACTCTACGGTTCACGGACAACCTAACGTCAGCAAATGACCCCGCCATAGAAACAAATCATCCAATGACCCCGTCGCGGAAATACGTCATCCAATGACCCCGTCATGGAAACACGTCAGCAAATGACCTCGTCTCGGAAACACGTCAGCAAATGACCCCGTTTCGGAAACACGTCAGCAAATGACCCCGTCACAGAAACACGTCAACACATGACCCCGTTGCGGAAATATGTTAGCACATGACCCCGTCATGGAAATACGTCATCCAATGACCTCGTCGCGGAAATACGTCAGCAAATGACCCCGTCTCGGGCACACATCAGCAAATGACCCCGTCGCAGAAACGCGTCATCCAATGACCCCGTCGTGGAAATACATCATCCAATGACCCCATCGCGGAAATACGTCAGCACATGACCCCGTCGTGGAAACACGTCATCTAATGACCCCGTCGCGGAAACACGTCATCCAATGACCCCGTCTCGGAAATACGTCAGCACATGACCCCGTCGCGGAAATACGTCATCCAATAACCCCGTGTCGGAAATACGTCATCCAATGATCCCGTCTCGGAAATACTTCAGCAAATGACCCCATCGCGGAAATACGTCATCCGATGACCCCGTCGCGGAAATACGTCAGCAAACGACCCCGTCTCGGAAATACGTCAGCAAATGACCACGTCTCGGAAATACGTCAGCCAATGACCCCGTCACGGAAATACGTCAGCTAATGACCCCGTCGCGGAAATACGTCAGCCAATGACCACGTAGCGGAAACACGTCAGCCAACTGTCACGGAAATACGTCATCCAATGACCCCGTCGCGGAAATATGCCATCCAATGACCCCATCGCGGAAATACGTCAACCAAGTGACCTCCTCGTCGGAGCAGTGCTTCGACTTGGAAAAAGGCCAACTCATCGATCACTTACAAGTCCTCTCGACTTGTAAGGGAGAAAATTCTCTTGTGAGATCCTTACGACTCTCAAGAGAAAACACACTTAGGAATGCTTACGATTCCTAAGGAGAAAATACACCTACGAGATCCTCACGACTCGTAGAAAGAAAAGTCTTTATGAGATCCTCACGGCTAATAAATTTGGAAAGTCTTAGGCAACAGATCCTAACCCTATTTCTTAAGCCATCGCTACCCTATAAAGAGTTCAAGATGAACTGTTATTTACCATCTATGGGCCATACTTGCCAAAGCTACATGGCACTGAAATGGAGAAGTTACTCATGAGCATATAAACTACTTCACGCCAGAGTAAGACAAAGAAATAGAAGGGTGCAGCTCATGGGGCTGAGGGTTTGGAACTATATCCTTTAAGAGTTGAGATTTGAGTCAATGATAAATGACGACGCTTGTGTCCGCTCGTTATCTTCTCAGATCAAGATTCTGAAAGTTATATACCAACCCGAAACTGGTCATACGCTATGAATTACTCTGCACTACTTCACCTACGTATATACTTACGCTGGCAAAGTAGTAGGGGCATTTGCTCCCGCCAAAATCTTCGGCCAAGAGCTATTTGCTCCTGTTCATGCCAGCTTAAGTTTCGTTTACAGATATGTATGAAACCAGGCTCATTCATATACGCACATGCACACATCAGAGGAAGAACAGGCGTTCAATGACAAAAACAAAGCATTTAATTGAACATTCTATTCTACAGAAAATAGATCACAAAACATGGGATCGAAAGTATAGGGATTCACAAAACTATGGATAAAATTATCTAACTCCCTCTCTGTCTTCTCCACCATGACAAAGCGGCGATCTTCACGAAGAGTAGCTACCCATCGGTTAGCACCGCACCCATCAGCAAAGGCAGACATGACGACCCACTGAGCCCGTATCTGGCTTAGCAGTCGGACAGAGTGATCCCTTAGAGCTGTGGTGATCAAAAGTGCCTCGTGGAAGCACTCGATCCTGTATTCTGCGGCGTCGAGCATTGCCGGGGTCATCGCTGTCGGAGGAGGGGGAATATCATTGATCACAGGCAAGAAAACCATCCGGAGCCAAATGGAGCCGATGGGGAGTGAAGATCCTATACGAGTCAAGAGCTCATGCAGCACCGTGTTGCATTGGTCATCTGTAAGAGTAGGGTTCACCTAGCGCGCAGCAATACAAGGAACAATTTCCTCAATGGGCACCTCCCATGGCTGACAGTAAGCATGTGGGCGATTACAAGCCATAGATCTTCTCTGTTAAAACGATTCTATGAAAATGAGAGAGAAAAGAAGTATTGCTTCAGATTATGAAGGGAGACATTTAAGTCTAGGCACATAAAATGTTGTGCATGATGGAATTATTTCCAAGCTCTAGGAAAGAGAAGCTTGACTCAAGAAAAGTGGAGAAGGAAGGTGAAAAGACACTTTCAGTAATGAAGCAACGCCTCACGTGCAAAGCACGAGAGCGCTAGCACTAAGTGTGCTAGCACCAAGAGTCAAAGACTCTGAGGCAGCGCTCACATGCAAAGCATGAGAGCGCTCGCGCCAAGAGCGCCAGCGCTAATAGTCAAAGACTCTGCGGCAGCGCTAACGTGCAAACCACGAGAGCGCCAGCGCCAAGTGCGCCAGCGCTAAGAGTCAAAGACTCTGATGCAGCGCTCACGTGCAAAGCACGAGAGCGCTAGCGCTAAGTGCGATAGCACCAAGAGTCAAAGACTCTGATGCAGCGCTTACGTGCAAAACACGAGAGCGCTAGCGCTGGAACTAAATGTTCCCCCATACTTGGATCAAAGATCCAATGGTGATTAAAAATCACCTAGATACAGAATAAGTTCTGTATGGGAAAATATTTTTCCAACCTTGTTAAAATAAGAAGATCGCCTTCTGTAAAACAGAAACCCTTGGATCAAAAATCCAACGGTGGGAAACATTCCCAAATCAATCAGAGAAAAGATTTCCTTAACTGATTCAACAAATCAGCCTCCCCTATATAAAGGACCGAGAACTTCAAGTCTTGCATAGAGGAACCCCCCCCCAAAAAAAACTTTGAGAAATTTTAAAGAGAAGAGCAAGCTCGGAAGAAGAATTTGAATTTCTTCAAGGTAAATAAAAGGGAGAGATAAAATCATCTCATAAAAAGAAGAAGAACCCAGTTCTTTTTCTAAGATCATAGATCTATAAGACAGAGATTTTTCACAAAAGAGATCATAGCATCTCATCATAAAAAGGGGGGAGAAAAACTTAGTTCTCGTTAGATCACAGATCTATAAGATAAAGACAAAGTCTTTCACAAAAACAGAAAAGATTGTAAAATCTCCTATTAAATTAAGAACGTAGTTTTTAGATCTATGAGACAAAGTCTCCTATGAACGAGAATTTAATTCTCAGAATGCAGAACTGATCAAGGTTGCCTAAAAAGAGCCTTAGCGCTCCAATTAAAAAGAAGCGCCTGAGCGCTCCAAGACTGGCGCACAGCGCCGCAGCGCTCCTAGCGCTCCAATTTAAAGAAGCGCCTCAGCGCTCCAAGACTGGCGCACAGCGCCGCAGCGATCCTAATGCTCCAATTTAAAGAAGCGCCCAGTACTTCAAGGTTGGCGCTCAGCGTCAAGCGCACCACGTGCTCCTCACGTGTGCGCTATTTCACAAGGAGCGCTCTGCACTCATTGTCTGGCGCTCAGCACCAAGCGCGCCATGTGCTCCTCACGTATGCACTATTTCATAAAGAGCGCTTCGCACTCATTGACTGGCGCTCAGCGCCAAGCGCGCCACGTGCTCCTCACATGTGCGCTATTTCATAAAGAGCGCTATGCACTCATTGACTGGCGCTCAGCGCCAAGCGCGCCACGTGCTCCTCACGTATGCGCTATTTCATAAGAAGCGCCATAGCGCTCTAAGTCTGGCGCTCGGCGCCAAGCGCGTCACGTGCTCCTCATGTGTGCGCTATCCCACAGGAAGCGCCTTAGCGCTCTAAATCTAGCGCTCAGCGCCAAGCGCACCACGTGCTCCTCACGTGTGTGCTGAAGGAACATAAATTGTTCTTCAAATAAGGCCCCAGATCTATAATGAGTGTTCAACACTCAATAAAAGACAAAAAGATTGTCAGAACCCAAAACTAATGCTCAGCATTGTTGAATGAAAATGGACTGAGCATAATCAAATGTTTAACATTTTAACTGAGTGGGTTGAGCCCAAATTGGCCACATGCCCCTAATTCAGATTAATTGAGCCCATATGCAAATAAATCTTTTTAACTGATCTTAGTCCCAACCCTGACTATAGATCTCCTAACCAATATTGGTTCAAGGGTACATCTCTTTATACCTCTGATACATGTCGTTGTAATCCTTCAACGTTTTCAGAGAGGTGGAGGGTCCCAATAACCAATAACTTTTGGTGCATCTCCAAACGGTTAAACCAAAACCAGACTACGATGTCTTTAAACCAGACTACGATGTCTTTAAACCAGACTATGATGTATTTAAACCTTACAGACTATGATGTCTTTAAACTTTACAGACTATGATGTCTTTAAACTCCATGGACTATAATGTCCTTAAACCTATGGACCGCAATGTCCCTAAACTAAAACAATAGAGCCCAAATACTCTTTTGTTGGATCTAAATGATCCTGTTAAGTAGATCTTAGTCTAAAATTAGACCAACGTATCTTTAACAAACGTTTAAGTGTATCTTGATCTCAATGAGATTAACGATCCTTAAACCCAAACCAAACCCAAATCTACGAAAATACGGATTTGGACTAATCCACATCTTACGGGCGACAAGATAAATTAGTCTCCGTATACAATCCATGGGCAACTAAAAATAAAACAAACACATACGACACGAAGTGACCATCTGGAGAAGGATAAAGTGGTTACCGCTATGCGGTAGCGTAATTAACTACATGGGCTTGCGCCTACAGGGAAGAGCATCCCCACAATCAAAAACCCCTCACAGTGAGGGGGAATCTGACGAAGTCTGCTACATCGGCCGCATCCGTCTAAACCTCCGATACACGGTGCCATAAATCAACTAGGTATTTTCGGAGAGGTGGACAGATAAAACCAAATAGCATCTGCCCCCAAATTCAGGCAAGACGACCTATGCGGTTTCGTCTCTGTTTTCGGCGGTAAACAGCTGTCCCGCACCCTTTAAGGGAGCCCCCTTGACCCCAATCTACTATCCGGGTAGCGGGACCCCCATAAACTCTGTGAAGCCCCTGATATTCCCAAAACACCCTCATAACATACACATCACATACTGCACATTAAGTTCGCATGATCCTTTTGACCTGTTAATTAGAGGTTCCTCGCTCCCAAGATCGAAGGGTAATTAACGACAGCTTAGTCCGCGGCTGCCGAAAATTTGGATCCCTACGATAAATTAACCCTAGACTACCCTAGGTAGGAGGAATCTGTATACACCAGACAAGCGTGCGCATTCCTGTCTCAATATGGTGACGAAAAACAATCCACATTCCCGTTTTTAAAAACGCGGATCGATTTGTAATAGACCACTCCTATATATATATAAGGATAATAGAGGAAAGGTGTCATCGGAGGGGATTTCCTCCTATGGCGTCGAAAAAATACACCTTCCATGATTTCTTTTGACGATTGGCATCCATCATCATCATCTTTATCATGTAAGATGTAGATACACCAAATTTCATCTGATTCCATCAACTTTTCACCGTTGATTAGTAGGTCCAAAATTAACGGTTAACCGACAATAGAACTTTTTATATCGCTAATTCAACGGTGAAAAGTAATGGAATCATATTAAATTTGGTGTATCCATATCTTATATGATAAAGAAGATGATGATGGGTGCCGATCGTCGAAAAAAATCGTGAAGGATATAGATATTTGACGCCACCTAATGAAAAGGTCTCCTACGGACTCTAGAGAGAGAGAGAGAGAGAGAGAGAATAATGAAGAAAAGAGGTCTTATGAGGCTTTTTCGTTATGGCGTCAAAAATCTTTATCCTCCATGATTTTTTTCGACTATCGGCATCCATCATCATCATCTTTATCATGTAAGATATGCATACACTAAATTTCATGTGATTCCACTACTTTTCCACCGTTGAATTAGCGATGTAAAAAGTTCTATTGTCGGTAAACCATTAATTTTGTATCTGATTGATACGAAAAAGTGTGTTTTTGTAGTTAACCGCAATCAATAACGGTGTCGTGCGTAGCTAGACCGAGATGAGTACGGGTCGTCCTCTGGGAAACGTTGAATCTTTTATTCTTACTTTAGATGTGTTGAAAAAGAGAGGAGGAAGAAAGAATTTTGTGGAATGATTTCTAGATCTACGTTAAACAAGAATGTAAAATATAGATCTAGATTATTTTTAAAATGTAATTAATATAATAAGAGGGCTTGTAGGGTTCGTTAGGATTTAGTAGTTATGGATGATTAATTAAAAGTTACCCTTTTTATCCTTTAATAGATTTATAACTAGAATGACGGTGATGCGTGTAGATTAGGGTTTCTGGAGGGAAAAGGAATCCCACTCTTAACCCTTATCTCGACACGGAACTCCGTTCAAATCTAGCCTTTACCAAAACAATCATTAATCTAATCTCTAATCGTGGTCGGAACTAACAAAGAATTGTTAGCGCGTCCGATTAGGATGTTAATGATTATTTTGATAAAGTTCATAAACCTTATAGGACTTAAAAAGGGTTTAGGGATGTTCATCATCCATTAGCCTATCCTAATCCTACGAACCCTAACAAGCGGAGAATTACTCACGCATGTTGGGAGAAAAAGATGAAAAGACAAAGAGGGAAAACATAATGTAAAATGCAAAAGAATTAAATAAAACAACTACCTTTATTAATCAACTTGAACAATCTACACTTTGATTCCTTAGAAAATGATTACAAAGACTAGTTTGCTTCTCGATCTCTTCCAAGGAGGTAGACGAACAGTTGATGATCAGCCTGGATGCGTGAGCCGTCTTGGACTTCGTGATCTCTTCGGCTTGATCACTTTTCCAAGAGGCTCTCGGTGCCTTTTTATAGTGCAAAGCCAGAATCTTTAGGTTGGAAACTTGGTAAATTTCAGCAGAGATCGATCTCCCAAAAGTTTAGCAATTGATCCTTCTAGAAGGCCGCGCAATGGTGGAGATCATTTGATGAGTTTTCTTAGGCTTTGTGATTGTGACATGTGGCAATCCTAGGCACCTTCAGAATTCAGAAATCTTCTCTCGGTTGCTTCCAGACTTGGTCTCCAAGTTTTGCTTCTTAATTTGGCAAGTCTTCTTCAACAACTTGATTTGCTTGATAAATTCTGCATAACAACTTGGAAAATTCTGCACAATAATCTCAAATAATATTTAGTAGGCTTAGTTCTACTAGGATTTGGTCAATAGATTTATTTACATACATTTTCCTACCAAATACTAATTAAAATATATTAACACATGGAAAATAATGTTTTTACACATAAACCCTCATATGTATAATATATTATAATAAAGTCTTTTTTTAATATGAAAATGATAGGAAAAATATAATACAAATGTGCAGTTTTATCAACTGAACAAATACCCCCAAACTTATCTTTGATCGTCCCGAGCAAACTAGTTTATTTAAGAGGAGAAAAAGAAAGTAGAAAACTAAGCACACTTTCGTAGGCAGACACGATTGCACTGAGCACGTGCAACAAGCCGTTAAACCTCTAGGTGTCCCTAGTAGGAGGAGTGTTGTCTCCTGAGGGTTTTCAGCGGATTACACCCACAAAATCCTATAACAAAAGAAAGATGGTGAAATTTACATATAAAGATAAGAACCATAAAAGAAAGGCCTTGAAAAGAAGAGTTTCCAACTATACTAGCCTTTCAGTTATCATGAGCCCTATCTTAATAGTCATGAAAAAATGTTAGAAATCATATTATCCCTCAATAAAACATCGTCTTTATTCTTCATTCCTACCTTTCATCCAAACATTGATCATATAACCCCACGTGTGTGTAAAGAACATCCCTACACTCGGAGAAACCAATTCAAGCTATCATACTCTTGTCTATCTACCTTAGTACTTTTTAATTTGATGAATATTAAGATTTGCTCACACATTTTCATGCGACCGTTAATACTTCTTGAGGTACTAACAGACCAATTACTCGTGTGCTTGCTGATTAGGTGATAATATTTTCCTCGTCTTGCACCACCTAAGGCTTAGCAGTGACTTCCAGACCAGTTGGCCTTAGGGCACTAGGTGAAGAGTTACCCTTGCTATATTTTTTTATTGCTGCCTTGGCGATAAAAAAACCAGTGTTCATTTTTCTTTTCACCATTTTTATATTTTCTTCATTTTTTTTCTTCATACTTTGGCTTTTAGACAAGAGCATTTCAAGGTATCCTCTATTATCCCGAGTTTCAAGACGTGTGTAAGTGCATATAGTAGGGTATCAACATTCAAATGTTTGGCTTACATAATAGAAACTATTTTTCAGACTTATTTTTATCCTCAGATTAGTGACTTCTTTCATCTTACTAACCCTTGGGACAACAGCTCATAACTACTTATTACTAGTTCGTTTAAAAAAACTTCTAATTTTCTTAGTTTTCTTAAACTATTCCTATCTTTTGGATGTAATTTTTCACTTTCTACTCTTTTGTTACAAAAAAAAAAATTTGAAATTTTTGAAAATATTGTGCTTATGCAAAATATGATGCAAATTGATGTGTAAATAAGCAAAAACCTCCTTCAAACCTGTTTACAGCAGTGTCCTCACTGATGTCATCCGTTAAGCTCAAAAACCTGTAGACTTGGGAGGAAATTATTAATGGGGCCAAGAATATATGAAAGTGAAAATGCTCCCCCAAACTTATTTTTGGCTCACAAATTTGAGGACAAAAGTTATGTTCAAGAGCCAAAAATATACCCCCCCTCAAACATGAGTTAGACAATACGAAGCATTTTAAGAGGGGGTGAGTCATTTGATCAAAATAAAGCTTTACAAAGACCAAAAGTTAACACCAACCATTCAAAAATTTTATCAGTATATCGTATAGGTTGATGGAAGAATGTGTTGTATCGAGTCAAGAGAAAGTGGGGAAGGGATAAGAGGTGGTCTGGAAAGGGTTTGAAATTAGAGAAAAGAAAGAATGAGGAAGGTGAATGATTAGGAAGAAGGAATGGTGATGGTTCAACCTCTATAGGTGGAGATTGATCGATCACAAAATCCGTATTGTTTAAAAATTCAAGTTCGTCAGCAAAAAGTTCTTCAAAACTTTTATCAATGGTGTGATTGAACATTTTGCTGTCAAAGAGTTTTGTGCCAGAATTTATTCTACTTGATTCATAAAAAATCATTAAGGTAGAGGACTCGAAAAACTCATCTACCTCATTTTCAAAAATATCCAAATCAAGTTGAATTTCTGGTATTATTGAACTTGAATTAACGGATTGTGATTTATCAAAACTCACTGAAACTATAGGAACAGAAGAAGAACCGGAGAAAGTAGAAGGTGAAATGGGTAAACAAATTGGTGTGTCGAGTGTTGCTGAACCAGATGTGGAAGATGGAGGCTGTATTTCGGTCTGATCTTCGGGTATACCATTATCATCAACTTCAAGACATATTTGGGGGTCGGGAAGAATTAAAGGCTCAAGATGATGACCACAAGGAAGTGAAAGGATTTGATGAATTGGTAGGACAAAATCATCCAATATTTCGGGTTCATCAATCAAAATATCCCTAACGTCAATCACTTCATTCAAGTGAAGGTTAAAATTCTCAAACTCCTCATCAAAAGTATGGTTTTCAATCAGTTTTGGTTCAAGAGTGGAGGTGTAGAGATCACAAGGGTTGGGTGTGGTTTCACTTGAAATGGACCCTTCACAGTTGGGTATATCAAACACTACAAAGTCACACAACTTAGCAGACATTGTACTTGATGAATCTATGAAACTGGAGTTGTGGATTTCAGTTTGGAATGGGGAGGTTTGATTAGGAAGGGTGTACAGTTCTGTCTTACTACCCAAATCCTTCATAATTTGATTCGTCAGTTCCATAAATTTTTCTAATGTCTGCTCCAAACTAGTCTTGGGTTGATAAGGGGTTTCAGTATAAGATTGAAATTCCTGTGGATAATTAAAACTCCCAAATGACTGATTAGAAGAACTGTCTAGAGTAGGTGGAAAAGTCGGATTGGATTGATAGGAACAGAATGGTTGCGGAACTTGGGTAGGAGTAGGATCAATATTATGATAAGAAGAATATTGATATGGGTTGGTTGGTTGGCTATATACAAACCGCATATCAAACTCTTCTCTGGACAGTGGTGGTGATGGTTGATATTGGTCCATGTTGAAACTTTGGCCTCTAGACCTAGCTATGTGCTCAGCAATGGACATTCGTCTAGGGGCTTCCTCACTCTGGGTATGAACTGAAACAGGTGTTGGATTAGGATGCGGTTGATAAGACCTAGACTGAGGTGGCCAACTGTTTCTTCCTGCTTGTTCTATATGATCTCTTAAGGACATGGAAGAGCTGGACGGTATACCGAAGGGATTTCGAAAACAAGAGATATCTGGTTGTGGACACCAAAGCTCGGCGAGTGTTCTTCTGTTTAGGTCACCCATTATAAGAAGAGAAGAAGGGGGAAGGGGTAAAAAGGAGATAAAGTAATTGGTTTGTTTTGAAAAATGACGGATTAAGACAAATCACACAAAAATGCACAACCTTAGAACTATGGTTACCTAGGTCCAGTCTCTAGACCGCTCCTAGACTTCCAAAGGACAAGCCGCAGGATCAATCCTCTACCGCCTCTGTACTACCCTTGTAGCCAGGTAAGTGCAAGGTAAGTGGGAAGGAACCACAGTAGTGGGCCTAATTAAAAACCACTAGCCTTTGACACACTTGCCTAGGCACCACAAAAGTAATGCGGATAAGCGATAGATTACCCACGACCTTCCTCTGTCCTTATTGAGCGCGACAGTCCTTAGAGTCTGGTCTAGATATTTTTTAAATTAATGAAGGGTTGATCTATATGCTCGATTTGTGATTTGTGGGGCTAAGGAAGGGTGATGAAATCCCCACCTAATCTTGATTTGGTTTTTCCCCCTTAAAAATCCGTATTAAAATATGCAAAAACAAACCGAAAAACAAAACTTTGCAAAAAGATTTTTGAGCGGCGATATTTTGCAAAGAATCCTTGAGAAAATAGATTTTATTGGATTTGAAAGGAGAGAGAAGGAGTTAAGAAAGATACCAGAGAAGTGTGAAACCCTAGATCTCCTGTTTCCTCAAATTCGTGACACCAGATTTCCTCGCAAAAATTCACACAATAATCGTTAAATATACAATTTGCAGTTTTGTTTTAATAATGATATGACTCGTCTAAGAATTCAACACAAATAGTAAAAATAAAAAAATTACGCACGTATCCCCGGCAACGGCGCCATTTGATTGATACGAAAAAGTGTGTTTTTGTAGTTAACCGCAATCAATAACGGTGTCGCGCGTAGCTAGACCGAGATAAGTACGGGTCGTCCTCTGGGAAACGTTGAATCTTTTATTCTTACTTTAGATGTGTTGAAAAAGAGAGGAGGAAGAAAGAATTTTGTGGAATGGTTTCTAGATCTACGTTAAACAAGAATGTAAAATATAGATCTAGATTATTTTAAAGATGTAATTAATATAATAAGAGGGCTTGTAGAGTTCGTTAGGATTTAGTAGTTATGGATGATTAATTAAAAGTTACCCTTTTTATCCTTTAATAGATTTATAACTAGAACGACGGTGATGCGTGTAGATTAGGGTTTCTGGAGGGAAAAGGAATCCGACTCTTAATCCTTATCTCGACATGGAACTCCGTTCAAATCTAGCCTTTACCAAAACAATCATTAATCTAATCTCTAATCGCGGTCGGAACTAATAAAGAATTGTTAGCACGCCCGATTAGGATGTTAATGATTATTTTGATAAAGTTCATAAACCTTATAGGACTTAAAAAGGGTTTAGGGATGTTCATCATCCATTAGCCTACCCTAATCCTACGAACCCTAACAAGCGGAGAATTACTCGCGCATGTTGGGAGAAGAAGATGAAAAGACAAAGAGGGAAAATATAATATAAAATGCAAAAGAATTAAATAAAACAACTACCTTTATTAATCAACTTGAACAATCTACACTTTGATTCCTTAGAAAATGATTACAAAGACTAGTTTGCTTCTCGATCTCTTCCAAGGAGGTAGACGAACAGTTGATGATCAGCCTGGATGCGTGAGTTGTCTTGGACTTCGTGATCTCTTCGGCTTGATCACTTTTCCAAGAGGCTCTCGGTGCCTTTTTATAGTGCAAAGCCAGAATATTTAGGTTGGAAACTTAGTAAATTTCAGCAGAGATTGATCTCCCAAAAGTTTAGCAATTGATCCTTCTAGAAGGCCGCGGATTCGCGGCCAACAGGGGTGTTTGGCCGCGGTTCCGCGGCTAATGGTGGAGATCATTTGATGAGTTTTCTTGGGCTTTGTGATTGTGGCATGTGGCAATCCTAGGCACCTTCAGAATTCAGAAATCTTCTCTCGGTTGCTTCCAGACTTGGTCTCCAAGTTTTGCTTGTTAATTTGGCAAGCCTTCTTCAACAACTTGATTTGCTTGATAAATTCTGCATAACAACTTGGAAAATTCTGCACAATAATCTCAAATAATATTTAGTAGGCTTAGTTCTACTAGGATTTGGTCAATAGATTTATTTGCATACATTTTCCTACCAAATACTAATTAAAATATATTAACACATGGAAAATAATGTTTTTACACATAAACCCTCATATGTATAATATATTATAATAAAGTCCTTTTTTAATATGAAAATGGTAGGAAAAATGTAATACAAATGTGCAGTTTTATCAACTGAACAGCATCCATTAAATTAATGGTGAAAAAGAGATGAATTCGTATGAAATTTAGTGTATCTGTTGGATATAGGTGCCCTGAAGGCAATTATTGGAATTGTGTATGGAACTATATAGATAGAAGAGTCTTACTCGAGATGATAGTATGCTATCTGGTTTGTCTTTTTCATTCATGTGTATATGTTTTACTTGCTCTTACGTATCGCTAATACATGATGATAAAGCCCATATGATCTTTGCTTGAATACTAGGATTATGATAGGGATCATACTAGTAGGGTCTGTATAGTCTATAAGCACATCCTTAAAAGTCTCTAGTCGCAAAAGTATCGAGACTGGGCATCGGTACTTCAGATTAGACTAGTGTATATGTTTCTTGATCCTGACTGTAACGTCTCTGAAATCCTTGTAAATTTGTAACAATTCAATGTTATATGAAAGGGTATTTCTATTTCTGTTTCCGAGTTATAAGTAGTTATGATAAAAGTTATCAAGAAACTCCTTGTAGCTTACTGGTTAATTCTCTCCACTGCTAATTCTTAGCCTGCATGTTCAAATCCTATCAGTCTCGATTATTTTAATATTTTTTCTTTTTAACATTTTGGAAGCCAAAAGGTTTGCACGAGCTTTACACGGGTTTACCAAACGTTGCAACAGAAAAGAAGTATTACAATGCGACCTTTAAACCCATTTAAAACCCTGGCATGAACCCCGAGGCCAGAGGCCAGCTTGGGGCTGCCATTTAGCCGAGATCGGTGGCCAGGATGTGCTAGATTGGGTTTGTGTTGGACCCATGCGATCTTTGGCCTCTCCTCAACCCATTTTGATACTTTAAAATCTCTAAATTAAACAGAGAACAAAAAACCCTCCACCTAGCCCATTTACACCCTTTTAATTCAATTTTTAATTTTCTTTTTAACACATCATTTTCCCTAATTCTCTTATAAATACCTAGCCATCCTAGCCTCATCCTCATTTCTGGAAAAAACACTCTAAATTCCTTTCAAAAGTTCCCACTCTCAATACTCTCAAGTCCAAACCAATTTCAAGGGGTCAAGCTCACTTTTCATGTAACGACTCTGAAATCCATGTACAAATGTAAGTTGTTCAATATATAGAATGGGTATTTCAGCCTGACTAGAAGTTATAAATTAATATTGTTCAATAAAAGTAAGAAACAACTTGTAGCTCACTGGTTAAGCCTCTTTACTGCAGTACCATAGCCTGCGTGTTTGAATTCCTCAGTCCAAATTATTTTTAATATTTTCCTTTTTAATTTTTCGAAAGCCCAAGAGTTCAACGTGCAATACATTGAGAATCAAAAAGTTTCAGAAAAATCAAACGAGATAAATGAGAAGTTAAGACCGATTAAAACACATGGCACAGATCTCGAGGCAGATGGCCAAGATCCGACCGCCCAAATCGTCCCTAAAACTGCTACCGGCGGCCAAGATGAGTCCAAATGACTCCGTGCTTCGCCCGTGCACCCCTTCAACTCCCCTCTACCCTATTTTCTTTTTTGATTTCTCTGCAATTAAACAGAGAGCATTCCACCCCTTCATCTACCCATTTGCACTCTCTTTACTCCCATTTTTAATTCTTTTTAATTCACCCTATACCTATTTTCATCCCTATAATACCACACCATTCCCTAGCTCTTCCCTATTCTGAAAATTTCTCGAAAAAAATTTATAAGTTCAAGAAGGGTTAAAGCTAGTCAAATGGAGTTAACGATCAAGTTTCGTTCCATCGAGGACCGAAGCTACTCTCGATGCTACCACGATCTCCGAAAGCTTCCTCTCTCACTTTTCCTCTCCTACTTATGCTCTAAAACCATAAGTCACTTTTCTCTCTCTTTCTATTCATCTTAAACCAATCTCTAAAACAATATCGACAAAATAGAGTTAACTTGTTATCTTTTCTTTTAAACAACCTTTGTCACTTTTACTATGTTTAAAATTTCACTCTAAACCACTAATATCACCTCAACATATTATTCACATCTTTTAGCTTTTCATGTAATTAGAATTTCATGTGAAATAAACATATAACAAATTTTTTCATATAAATACCATGAACTTTAAATACAACCCTTTAATTGATAACTAGCATATATCCCTCTAGAAAACTTACATGGTAATGACCTACCCCATCACATACAATATAGTTTCATAGCACGAAGTTTTTATATGTATGTTTAATTTAAAGAATACGGTTTACAGTAAAATACCATTTCTTTTATAAATAAACGTTTTTAATCGATATTTCTAAGAACTTTGCAATTGCGCCTCTGCAACCCTTTTAGGGGAACCTATTTACGGATGGTGCGGGTTATCGTACATCCTTGAGATAGCAGGGCGAGATACAGAACTTCTTACGGAGAATTCGGTCTCGAAAGGAAATAAAAATACGATTTAAACGAATACGACTTTTTAAAACAAATTAAACTTTGGAAAATTATATAAAAATTATAAATCCGTATTTAAATAAAAATAAATTGTGAAAATCATATTTTAAAATTAAAGATTAAATTTTAATAAAATACCACCAGGTTCCTAAAATAGTAGTTTTCAGAAAAATAGTATAAACTTTTAAAAGTTAGGTTTCATCATTAAAATGCCATCTAAACTAAAATATATTGTTATAAAAACTCTTAATATTATAGATCACCCTCGATTTTAAACAATATTAAAGTATTTTTCATAAAACCCCCCTCGAGAAATGAAAACAATGTAAATAAACAAGAATAAATTTTTAAGGACTCTAAATTAATATAGGTTTAAGCGGTATCATTTCTCTTGAGCTCCAGGGAGCCGGAGAAAGTGAGTGGTTGCCTACTCAGGTTAGACAACACTGCAAATTAACGGAGTCATCAATGGCAATTATCTTGAAAAAACATAAATCCTGGCGTCCATGTGCAGTGTTTGTCCAATTACTCCCGACCTTATGAATTTCAACAATTAAATGCATTCACAAGAAATGACTATAGCCTGAATACAAACTCGAACCAGAGTCCAAACTCAAACCCAAAGTTGAACACTTGATCTTGAACCTGAACACTTGAACTTGAATATCCAAACTTGAACACTTAATCTTGAACCTGGACACTTGAACCTGAATATCCAAACTTGAACCCTTAAACCTGAATACTTGACTTGACTTGACCGGACCATGAATATAACTTGACATGAACTTGACATGAATACCTGAATACATGATTACAATGTGAACATGAACTTGTATATATATTTTTATATTCATGGATTCGGCCAAGACGTGTTAACTTGAACTATACACTACAATATGCGGGGATAAAGAGGTAAATTGGTACGGAACGTATATCGTGGCACAAGAAGTCACTTTAAAAGACACCTATATGAATTCACATGCTGTTGTCCCGTGGGTTATGATAGGACCTTGCACTACATATTACCATAGTCCACAGGGTAAGATGGACTCCTCTCGTATACATGAATACCTTCTTTATTAAACTACAAACAACCATGTTAGAATAGCAAATCTTATACCTATAAATGATCATGCTTAGATACTCGTTTATACACTCTTACATGTTCACATTACTTGGTTTTCTATACCTTTTAAATACCATTTTAGTCATCTTCCTTTATTTCTTTTGGGGACTTACCGAGCGCTAGTTCGCTGACGACATTCCTCTCTATTTCTTTTCTTTGGAATGTTCGTCTGGAGGACCGGACTCCGAGGAGATAGGGCCGAGTCCGGAGGACTTGGACCAGTTTGCTGCTCAGCCTGATTATTAGTTTCTGCCTGCACTTACTTTCAATATACTTTTGTTTAGACATTTGTTTTTTATCATTGTATCTTTTTATTCCAGACAGTTGTATTTAAAGTTGAATGTAAAATAAAGTTGTTTCATTTTATTACTTTTGTTATTTTTGCACCTTATTATATTGCTTATTTACGCTTAACATATTTTCATAGTAAACATGTTGCGGGCTTGCCACGTCACCTTTTCCGTCGACTGGGAAGCGAAGTGTGACATTTCACCTCGCATCGTTGTTCTCTCGAGCTCATTTCTCTGTTTCATCATTGGTCTCGATTCTTCCAACCAAGGCTTACCCCTTCCCTATTAATATATAATTCGGTACGAGCAACCCGTAAGTCTTTCTTGATCTCTCTCTCTCTCTCTCTTTTGTACACCCATCACATCAATAAAATTTTAGAAAATAAATTTTTGCAAACTTGAAATTGTCACGCCCCTCTTCCCAGTAGACGGAAACGGTGACGTGGCAAGCCCGTAACGTATTTACTATGAAATAAATACGTTAAGCGTAATTAAGCAATATAATAATGAACAAGAATGACAAGAGTGATAAAATGAAATATCAAATTTATTTACGTTCAACTTTACATACAACTGTCTGATGTAAAAGATACAATAAACAAAGAAATGCCTAAACAATGGCATAAGTGCAGGCTGGAGGAGCTGGTAATCTGGCTGTGCAGCAAACTCGTCCAAGTCCTCCTAGCTCCGCTCTATCTCCTCAGAGTCTGGTCCTCCAACGAACATTTCAAAGAAAGAAAACAGAGAGAAATGTCGTCAGCGAACTAGCGCTCGGTAAGTCCGAAAAGAAGAAAGAGAAGATAGTATATAATATGAATAGGAACTAAAAGAACAAAGAACGGGTAAAATTGTATATGATCATCTACATGTATATGATAGTTATTCTGACGTGGTTATTTGTAGTTTGATAAGAATGGTATTCATGTATACGAGAGGAGTCCATCTTACCCCGTGGACTATGGTAACATGTAGTATAAGGCCCCGTCATAATCCACGGGACAACGACACATGAATTCATGTAGGTTCTTTTAAGTGACCTTTCATGCCACGATATACGTTCCGTACCAATCTACCCCTTTATCCCCATGTAATGTATTGTATAGATTAAGATATAGGTCTTGGCCGAATCCATGGATATAAAATGTTCAGGTTCATGTTCAGGATGTAATCATGTGTTCAAGTTGTCATGTCGAGTTCATATCAAATTATAACCATCGATCGGTCAAGTCGAGTCAATTATACAAGTTTGAGTTTGATATTGATTTCGAGTGTTCATGTTCATGATCAAGTATTCAAATTTATGTTTGATTTTGGATTCAGGTTTGAGTTTGGACTCAGATTGAGTAAGACAATTATGAACGAATTTAACTCTTGAATTCTTAGGTTCGGGAGTAATCGGCAACTGCTGCACATAAACGACAGGATTTGTGTCTTTTTCCAAGACAATTGCCATTGATAACTCCGTTAAGTTGTCTAACCTGAATAGACAAGCACTCACTTTTCCCAGCTCCCTGGGGCTCAAGAGAATTGATCCCGCTTAAACCTATATTAACTAGAGTCCTTAAAATATTGTTTTGTATATCTCGGCGGGGGAGGGGGGGTATGAAAAATATTTTAATATAGTTTAAAAATAAACCTCGATGGTGATTTGTATTATTTAGGGTTTTCATGAGCATGTATTTTAATTATTGGGTATTTTAATGATAAATACTTAGCTTTTAAAAGTTTATGGTATTTTATTAAAAACTAGCCCTTTTTGGTAACTTGATGATATTTTATTAAAATTTTAATCTTTCATTTTAGAAAATATATTTTATAATATATTGAAAATACGGATTTATAATTTTTATATAATTTTAAAAATTAGTTTTATTTAGAAAAGTCGCATTTCTTAAAAACCGTATTTTATTTCCTTTCGAGATCGAATACTCCGTGAGGAGTTCTGCATCTCGCTCTACCATCCTAAGAATGTGCGATAATCCGCACCATCCATTAGCGGGTCCCCTAACGAGAGTTGTAGAGGTGTATTTTCCATGGATTACAAAATACCGCTTTAAAAGAAACCCGGTTTTTAAAAGATGTGGTATTTTATTATAAAGTTATTCTTTGAACCAACTATATGTATATGTAGACATCGTGCTATGAAACCAAAGTGTGTGGGGGGGGGGTAGGTCGTTACTCCGTGAAGTTTTCTTAAAGGTATTGTTTTAAGAATATCGAAAAGAGATGATAATAAAATTCAAGGTATTTTAATGAAAAATTTCGTTATTTCCGTATTGAACATGAAATTTTGGTTATATTAAAAGACAATAGATGTGAGTTTTATTTTAAAAAGATATTAGAGTGATTATGTGACAATTAGACCTATCAAGCATGATAAAATGTTTAGAAATGAAGGTTGTTACGTGTTAACTCCACTTTTGTCGATGTTTTTAAAAAATATGAATTGAGATGAAAGAAAAGGAGAGAAAAATGACTTACCATTTGGAAATATCAAGAAAAGGATAAGGAAGAAGGGAGGGGGCTTCGTGGCATCGCAGGAGCTCCGGAAACGGCTTCGATTTTCGACGGAACAAGCATGGTCATTAACTCCACTTACACTTAGGAACTTTTTGAGAGAATTTTTGCTAGAATTTCAGAATGGTGAAAAGCTAAGACATGGGGTGGTATTTATAGTGGAGAATTAGGATTTGGGAATTAAAATTTTGGATTAAAAAGTATTAAAATGGTGTTAATTGGTGAAATGAAGGGTCTCTGTTTGATTGTAGGGAAATCAAACAGTGCAGAGGAGTTAAGGGGAGTCGAAGGGGTATGTGTGTAAAGCACGGAGCCAATTGGGCTCAATCTAACCGTCGGCGCCGGTCGAATGGGCATTTTGGACGGTCGGATTTGAGGCAATCGCCTCGAGATTCGTGCCATGTGTGTTTTTGGGTATGTACACCTCATTGCGTCTGTTTGATTTTTCTGAAACTTTTCATATCCCCGTGTATTGCACGTACAACTCTTAAGCTTCCAAAAATTAAAAAGAAAAATCAGAAAAAATAATTGTGTCTGATAAGAATCGAACACACAGGCTACGTCACAGCAGTGTAGAGGCTTTACCAGTGAGCTGCAAGTTGCTTCTTACTTTTATTTAACAAAAATAACTTTTAACTCTTACACAGGCTGTAATACTCTTTTCTGTACAATAATAAGAAAATTTCTGTACAGAGATTTCAGAGTCGTTATAGAAATAACCGTTATTATGAGAACATTTTACCCACTTATCATATCTTTCTTGTATGCCATGCCACATTTAAATGCTACATGAAATTAAAATAATTTTGCTATGTCATATAATACTTGGAAAACAAATTAACAAATAAATACCACATCCTTATTTTAATGGTAGTTTATTGTTAACCTATTAGATAATATCATGTAAGGGGTAACGACTTACCCCACATGTACACATGGAAAACATAGCATGATACCACATTTATAATATTTTTTCTTCGAAAGAAATGTTTTCGCTAAAATGTCCTCAAATAAAATACGAAATTTTATCATTTACAAATATGCCTCTACAACCTTCTTTAGGGGACTCGTTTATGGATGGTGCGGATTATCGCACATCCTGAAAATTAGATTTTATAAATACTCTAAAATAAAAATATTAAAATTTTTAAGAAAATATTCTCAAGTTTCCAAGAGATAGATTTTTCCATTAAAATATCTTAAACTTTTAAAACTAGGTTTTGACACTAAAATACCACAAAATATAAAATACGTTTTTATGGAAAAATCTTGTCATTTTAATTAACATATTTATCACAAACACCCTCGAGGTTTTAGGATGAATTAAAACCCCTCAAAATTTTTTAAATAATATCTTTCATTAAAATACCTTAGAATTCAAAGACTGGTCTATATTACGAATTTAAGTTGCAGATTAGTTTGAGTGGCGTATTCTCTCGACAGGTCTCGGGGTGCCGGAGACAATCATGCACCACTTGCTTCTCCCTAAATATAGATCGTAATTTCAGGGAAATTAAATCACTTGAACTTGAAAATTGGAACTTGACTTTAAACAGAACAATACTTGAAACTTGACATGAACACACGAACCCGACAAGTATACCTGAAACCACCTTGACTCGAATCATGAATACAAATGACATGAGTTGCGCTTGACATGACTACATGAACTCAATCTTGATATTACATCACCTTTTGTATTCATGGACTCGATCAAGACTCGTAATCTTAATCATAGAATAATAAACATGGGGTGTTGGGGTGGTTTAAATGTGAATCCAACGGAATCTCAGGATCCCCCTAGTTCATGAATTCATGTCTACTAACACAAGCAATCTATCACGAGGGCCTGTGTTTCCAAGCCTCTGGGGCCTACTATTGGGTTTGGAATACTTTGACGGTGGGTTGAAGTCCTATTACTAACAATTGATTCGAGCCCGTGATTTCTTGCTCCTGAAGCCCTACCCTTGAGATCAAGAATACTTCTGAGATTGGTTGACATTCACATTTGGACTGACGTTAAGTTAGATTATCTTGTAGAGACCTATTAAGATACGTACTCATGCTCACACACACATACTTACCTGTTATGCTCTCTTTATATATATCATGCTACATTATTTTTCTTGGACCTATTATACATCATATTCCTTTGGGTACTTACCAAGCGCAACTTCGCTGATAGACATTCCACCACCTTTGTTTCTTTGAAATGTTCGTCAGATAATCTAGAGGCTGAGGAGGTGGATCCGACTGCTGGGGACTACGACCAGATCACAGTCCAAGCCGACCTTTAGATTTTCTGTTCAGTTTTTCATTACCAGTATGCCACTTGTTTAAGCATTTCATGTTATTTGCATTTTCTTTTCAGAACATCTATCCATGTAAATAAAGTTTGTTGAATGAATATAAATAAAGTAGTTTGTTGATAATTTCAGCTCTTGTTATTCTTGCACTGTGTATAAATGTTTATTTACGCTTAGCATATTTATTTTAAGAAATGGCCTTCCTAAAATAAATATGTTGTGGGCTTGTGACACGACCGTTGCCGTCCATTGGGAAGCGGGGCATGGCAGGTTTTATTGGTGGCCCATGCAAGTTAGTTCTGCATGAAGTCGTAAGCAATATACTACAAGAATTATAAAATTCAACTAGTTTTACATTCCTTTCTATCGAAATTTCCTTGAATCTATCATAATCTATTTTTTTTATCAAAGTGATGGATTCTCCCAACAACACCGGCACTAACGTCAACGATAGTACACCACCACCTACTGTCACAGTTCTACCACCACTACTTGTTGCAGCTCCGCTTAACGAACAGACGATTCTTTTGGAGACGATCAAGAACCTACTGGAAGGAGAGCAGGAGCAGACTACACCTCTTCACCAAGGAATGGCTTACCCTGAAGCGGAGGCACCCGGTGTGAAGCAGTTTCGGATGTTGCACCCAAAGAACTTTTCTGGGAAAGAGAGCCCGTTAGAAGCAGAAGAATGGGCTCAAGGTATTGATGATTGTTCTCCGCCGAAAGACGCGACCGGGACGTTGGGACGTCCGGTCTGAATTTTGGGGGCAGATGCTATTTGGTTTTATCCGTCCACCTCTCCGAAGATGCCAAGTTGATTTATAACACCGTGTATCGGAGGTTTAGACGGATGCGGCCATTGTAGCAGACATCGTCAGATTCCCCCTCATTGTGAGGGGTTTTTGATTGTGGGGACGCTCTTCCCTGCAGGTGTAAGCCCTTGCAGTTAATTACGCTACCGCATCGCGGTAACCACTTTCTCCTGCTCCAGAAGGTCACTTCGTGTCGTGTGTGTTTGTTTTATTTTTGGTTTCCCGTGGATTGTATACGGAGACTAATTTATGTTGTCGCCCGTAAGGCCGGGATTAGTCCAAATCCGTATTTTCTTAGATTTGGGTTTATTTGATATTAAGGATCGTTAATCTCATTTGAGATTAAGATCGACTTAAATGTTTGTCGAGGATACGTTAGTCTAATTTTAGACTAAGATCTACTCAACGGGGGTTCAGGATCATTTAGATCTGATGACAGAGCATTTAGGCTCTATCGTTTTAGTTTAGGGACGTTACGGTCCATCGGGTTTAAGGACATCATAGTCCGTGGAGTTTAAGGACATTATAGTCTATAGAGTTTAGTTTAGGGATGATACGGTTCATTGGGTTTAAGGACATCATATTCCATGAGTTTAAGGACCTCATAGTCCATAGAGTTTAAGGACATCATAGTCCGTAGAGTTTAGTTTATGGACGTTGCGGTCTGTAGTTAGTTTAAGGACATTGCGGTCCAAAGTTAGTTTAAGGACATTACGGTCCATAGAGGTTTAAGGACATCATAGTCCATAGAGTTTCTGGCTCATCAATTTAGGGGTGCGCCAAGAGTTAGTGGTTATTGGGACCCTCCACCTCTCTGACGACGTTGAAGAATTACAACGACATGTATCAGAGGTGTGTAGAGATGTACCCTTGAACCAGATTTCAGATTGAGGAGTCATCAGTCATGAGCATAAAGGCTCGGTTTATTTAGAGATTTAATCTCAAGAAAGACTTAGACAATCTGGGGTTGAAGTCGGCCTCTTATAGTGTTAAACACTAATGTATTTTTAGTGCTCACGTGCTCCCACGTGATGTTCTCAAGACAGTGTTAAACACTGAAAGTTGAAGGCGCTCACGTGGGGCACGTTGGGCTCTAAAGCAATGTTGAATACTGGAATTTGGGGTTGCTCACGTGTTGCACGTGATGCTCTTGAAAGTTGGCGCCGTCTGCTTGGGTTTATTCCCTTGCTCTTTTATAAGTGCTAAGCACTATTGGGGGTCACGTGTAGTACATGAGGTGCTTAGAGTTGGGCGCTGCCTCTTTTATTCTCTTGCACTGTTAGGGGGTCACGCGGGATCATGCGAGGCGCCCCAAAAATAGGGTTTATCCCCTTTCCTCTTTTATAAGTGCTGAGCACTTCTTAGGGGTCACGTGGGGTCACGTGAGGCGCTCCAAAAATAGGGTTTATTCCCTTTTCTTTTTTTTAAGTACTGAGCACTTCTCACGGGTCATGTGGGGTCACGCGACTAGATCTCAGTCTTTCCCTTTTTGTTCCTCAAAGGTGCTCACGTGGGAACATGTGAGATTTTATGTAGCGTTTGAATGCTAATGAATCATCAGGCTGTTCTACTATGGTTCTGTGGAATCAAGTTCTCCTTTGTTCTTTGTAAAGATTAAATTCTTTTTAAAGGGTTAAACCTTAGTTTTAGAGGAATTAAATTCCCATATGTTTTGTAAGAGTTAAACTCTTTTGGATTCAGTTCCTTCCCCTAGGTTTTGAATCTGCATGACAGAATCTTCCCGATGAGAATTAAATTCTTAACTTGTGAGGAGAGCTACTTCTGCAGATCTTAACCAGAGGAAGAACTAAGTTCTTTGAGAAGAGTTAAACTCTTGGTTTGAGAATTAAATTCTCTTTTTGTGGGAGCTTTTGGGAGGGGTTCCTCTTCTTTAGAGAATTAAATTCTCTCTCTTTTTTCTTCCCCTCTCCCTCTGTGTATCCCTCTCCTCTTCTCCTCGCTCCTATTTATATGAGAAGAAAAAGAATCAATTTGTTAAGGGAATCCCTCATTGAGAGATCATGATTGATTTCATGATCTTTTAGATCAATCGGTGAATTTTATTCACCGTTGGATTTTTAATCCAAAGGCTCTCTATTTAACATAGAAGATTTCTTGTTTGTTTAACAAAATTATGAATATCTTGTTAGTTTTAACAAGATTAGAATTTTATTCTATCAAATCTTTTTAGTTTAACAAGATCAGAAAGATATTTTCTTAATATGGATATCTTGTTAACATAGAATTTTATTCTTGTTATAAGATTAGGAAAATATTTTCCTATGATAGATTTTTATTCTATCAAATGATCACCATTGGATTTTTGATCCAAAGGTCCTCTGTTTAACAGAGAAGATCTTTCTAATTTAAGGAAGATCAAGAAAATATTTCCCAAATAGAATTTAATTCTAGAATTTGATAGGAACATTTTAAATTAGGGTGCTCACATACTTTGCATGTGATTGGTAAAAAGCACTCACGTGTTTAACACGTGACCCCTAGTGTGGGTTTTAGCCTGTTTATGTTTAGTGCACTCACGTGTTTAACACGTGAGGCATGTTTGGCCCTTGGTTATTTATGTTCAGCGCTTATATGCTTTACATATGAGCGCTCACGTGTTTTACACATGAGGCCTTTTTGGCCCTTTAAGTTTATTATATTCAGCGCTCATATGCGTTGCATATGAGCGCTCACGTATTTTACACGTGAGGCCTTTTTGGCCATTAATTGTTTTATTTTCAGCGCCTATATGCTTTGCATATGAGCGCCCACGTGTTTAATACGTAAGGCCAAATTTTGAGGACTCTCCCCCCTTTTTTATAAGGGAACAAGTAGCTCTTGACCGAAAATTTTGGCGGGAACAAATGCCCCCACTACTTTGCCCACGTAGATATGTACGTGGGTGAAGTAGTACAGAGTTATGCAGGGTCATAGAATCGAGGGCTTAGGAGACAAGTTTATTGTCCTTGTAACCTAAGACTTTTTCCATCTTCATGAGCCGTAAGGGTCTCAAGAAGGTTTTTTCTCCCTACAAGTCGAGAGGATCTTGTAGGTGCAAATTCTCCCTAAAAATCGTGAGGATTTTTAAGTGTTTTTCGCCTCCGTAAGTCGTAAGGATCTCACTTGGGTTTTTTCCTTACGAATCGTGAGGACCCGTAGGTATCTTCTTTATTTCATTGGCGAATGTGGTTTTGGAAAATGTGGCCCGTAGATAGTCCACCTTGACCTCCTTGTAGGCAGCGATGGCTTAAGAAATAGGTTCAGGTCTGCCGCCTAAGACTTTTCAACTTTATGAGCCGTGAGGGTCTCATAAAGACTTTTCTCCCTACGAGTCGAGAGGATCCCGTAGGTGTATTTTCTCCTTAGGAGTCGTGAGGCTCCTTAGTGTGTTTTCACTTGAAAGTCGTAAGGATCTCACAAGAGAATTTTTCCCGCTTACAAGTCGAGAGGACTTGTAAGTGGTTGTTTCTCTCCTTGTCGATATTCGACTTCGGAAAGTGTGGCCCGTAGATAGTCCATCTTTACCTCTTTGCAGGGCAATGATGGCTTAGGAGACAGGGTTAGGATCTGTCACCTAAGACTTTTCAACTTTATGAGCCGTGAGGGTCTCATAAAGACTTTTCTCTCTACGAGTCGAGAGGATCTCATAGGTGTAATTTCTCCTTAGGAATCGTGGAGACTCCTAAGTGTGTTTTCTCTTGAGAGTCATAAGGATCTGACAAGAGAATTTTCTCCCTTACTAGTCGAGAGGACTCGTAAGTGATCGTTTCCCTCCTTGTCGATGTTCAACATCAGAGAGTGTGGCCCATAGATAGTCTATCTTGACCTCCCTGCGGGGAAATGATGGCTTAGGAGACAGGGTTACGATCTGTTACCTAAGTCTTTTCAACTTCACGAGCCGTGAGGATCTCATAAAGACTTTTCTTCCTATGAGTCGAAAGGATCTCGTAGGTGTAATTTCATCTTAGGAATCATGAGGATTCCTAAGTGTGTTTTCTCTTGAGAATCGTAAGGATCTCACAGGAGAATTTTCTTTTCATGCACGGGGACACTAATTTCCCTAAGGTCGAGACGAATCGAAAGATTCCTGCAAAGACATTGATTTCCTTACGGGTCGAAACGAATCGAGAGGTTCTCATCAAAGACACTGATTTCCTTGAATCGAGATATTCTACCAAGGACACTGATTTACCTGGGGTTGAGACGAATCGAGAGATTCCTGCAAAGACGCTGATTTCCCTGCGGGTCGAAACGAATCGAGAGATTCTCGTCAAGGACGTTGATTTCCTTGAATCGAGGGGTTTAGCCAAGGACACTGTTTTCCCTGGGGTTGAGACGAATCGAAAGATTCCTGCAAAGATACTGATTTCCTTGCAGGTCTATGTGAATCGAGAGGTTCTCATCAAGGACGCTGATTTATCTGAATCGAGATATTTGTCAAGGACACTGATTTCCTTGGGGTTGAGATGAATCGAGGTATTCCTGCAAAGACACTGATTTCCTTGCGGGTCGACGCGAATCGAGAGGTTCTCGTCAAGGACGCTGATTTCCCTGAATCGAGATAAGAATCGATGGATTAGGAAACAGGTTCAGATCTGCCGCCTAAGACTTTTCAACTTTATGAGCTATGAGGGTCTCATAAAGGGTTTTCTCCCTACGAGTCGAGAGGATCCCGTAGGTACCTTTTCTCCTTTGGAATCGTGAGGATTCCTAAGTGCGTTTTCTCTTAAGATTCGTAAGGATCTCACAAGAGAATTTTTTCCGCTTACAAGTCGAGAGGATTAGTAAGTGGCTATTTCCCTTCTTGTCGAGATTCGACTTTGGAGAGTGTGGCCCGTGAATAGTATACAATAGTCCATCTTGGACCGACTTGCAGGGCCCCAGTGCTTAGGAAACAAGTCCTTATCCCCATTGCCTAAGGCTTTTCCCTACGAGTCGAGACGAATCGAGAAGTTCTCGTAAGAACACTAATTTCCTCACGGGTCGAGACGAATCGAGAAGTTCTCGCAAGGGTTTCCTAACGTCACAGTTAACTCCTGCTAATAGAAGTCCGTTAGGGTTATGGTACTAGGGTTTTCTACCAGTCGCACCGTCGCGTTGGCTGGTGTATTCCTCGATGCACAATCTTGCTGTTCGAGTAGCCCCGCGACTGTCGTGTCTCTGATCCCTTCGGGGGCTGGACAAGACGTCTTCAAGTAATCTTCCAGGTGATATTACCATCGAAAGAGCAAGCGTTAGGGATATTCCATGTCGCTTTTTACTTGAGGTTAGGCTCAGTTTGGGAGCCCCGATGAGTCATGACCACTCCGTGCTGGTGTAGGATGATCTCCGATAGTCTTTTCATGTCTCATTTGAGTTGCCGTCAAGACCCTGAAGCGAGGGATTTTCCTTGGCTTCGTTTGTTGACATTGTGTCTGCAATATTGCGACGAATGTCGAGGTTGTTTCTGGGTTGTCTGTGAACCGTCGAGATTTGGAACTAGGGGACTTTGCCATGGCTCCGTTTGTTGATGTCGCCTCTGCATCCTGCTGGAAGAAGAACGCTGTTGTTGATTTCTAGGCTGTAGATGTTGCCGTCGAGACTTGGAACTAGGGACTCTGCCATGGTTTCGAGGTGGTCTCTAGGTTGTCTGTGAACCGTCGAGATTTGGAACTAGAGGACTTTGCCGTGGCTCTGTTTGTTGATGTCGCGTCTGCATCCTGCTGGAAGAAGAATGTTGTTGTTGATCTCTAGGCTGTAGATGTTGTCGTCGATACTTGGAACTAGGGACTCTGCCATGGCTCTGAGGTAGTCTCTAGGATGTCTGTGAACCGTCGAGATTTGGAACTAGGGGACTTTGCCGTGGCTCCGATTGGTAGTGTTGCGCCTATATCCTGCTGGAAGGAAGAAGGACGCTGTTGGTTGATCTCCAGGCTGTAGATGTAGCCATCGAAACCTGAAACTAGGGACTTTGCCATGGCTCCGCTTCATTGCGACCTTGAGAAGGAACGCTGTGTTGATCCTCTGAGATGCAGATGTTACTATCAAGATCTGACTTTCCCTTTGACCGAGTTTGTTAGGACATGTGGTTCCCTTTTTGTTTATGCCCATGGATTGTATACAGGGGTCAGTATAGACTTACCTGCAGGGCAAAAAGTTTCATTTCATTTTTTTTATTTCTTTCCGCGATGCTCTGTCATTTCAGCTTTTTATATCACGAAAGTCGCGATTGCCCAATCATTTCGGTTATTTTCTTTTTACTTGCTGCTTTTTATTGCGAGTTGCCCAATCATTTCGGCTATTTTTGTATGCATATATTTTACTTGTTGATTTTGTTGCAAGTTTCCCTATCATTTCGGCTATTTTATAAGAATTTATGGCTCGCTGACTTTTTTCCGTGAGTATGGAACTTGGGATCTGATACCAATCTTAGCATCAGCATCACTGCTACTGGAATATTGCCAGGAGCGAACCATTATTTTCCATGAAAAGACTTGGAATTTGTTATCAATTTAGGCATCAGCATCGCTACTACTCGAACGTTGCCAGGAGCGAATCATCATTTGGCTCTGTCAATTCGAACAAAGGTGGCTTAGCAAACAGGGTTAGGATCCTGTCGACTAAGGCTTTTGACTTCATGAGCCGTAAGGATCTCATAAAGGTGTTTCTCTCTACGAGTCGTGAGGATCTCATAGGTGTATGTTCTTCTTAGAAGTCGTGAGGACTCCTAAATGGTGTTCTCTCTTATAAGTCATAAGGATCTTGCAAGAGTGTTTTCTCCTTGTAAATTGAGAGGACTTACAAGTGCTGTTCACCAAATGTGGACATTTCTTGCCATTTGCAGAACTTGGCAAAGAAATATTTATTCGTGCCCCTGGATTGTATACAAGGGTCAATATGGACCGCCTATAGGGCAATTTGAGAGATATGACGGCTTAAGGACAGGTCTGGATTCCTGCAACTTAAGGCTTTTGAATCCTATGAGCCGTGAGGGTCTCACAGGGGGGATTCTCTTCACGAGTCGTGAGGATCTCGTAAGTGTATTTATTTTAACGAGGTTGCGCCTTCCGGGTTTTCACAAGCTCGCCGGCTGTCCTGCAGTTTTTACTCATGGCGCCTTTTCGGGTTTTCATCCATGCCCATTTTGCTTGTGGACATACCATTTTTTTTAACGAGATTGTGCCCTTCCGGTTTTCACAAACTCGTCGGCAATTCTGCCGTTTTTACTCATGGCGCCCTTTCGGGTTTTCATCCATGCCCATTTCGCTTGTGGATATACCGTTTTTTAGCGGGGCATTCCACTAGGTTGTAAGACTTGCTTGTAGGCCCCTTAATAGCCTTCCTACCTTTTGAGAAGAAAGGACCATTCTACACAGAGATTCTTCCGCCAGTAAGGAATATGCCCCCTGTGTATATCTCGGGAGGGGGGCGAGTACCCACGCCGTCACTATTTTGGCGACAGGTTGCTTCAGAGCCGCTTATTTTGTTGAGCGTAGGCGACAAACGCCATCTTGCCTCCGCTTTTCACACGTCATAATCGGATGAGAAAGAGTCTTGATCCATTTGATCCAATCGAACGATTTTATCCATTAATTCTTGGAAGGTCGTCGGCTTGAAGAGGGCCATATACGAGGATGCCTTTTGAATTTGGGTCAAGGGTGGCTATGAACATTCCCACAGCTGCCGCTTCATCGATACGTTGCTCGTATTTGACCAGAGATTTCGCCTTCGGTAAAATATTGAACCCAAGTCTCATTCAGTCTAACCCTTTCGTTGACCAGCGCTGTCACGGTAGTATATTCATTCTCATTAGCGAATCCCTGATAGAACAGCATATCCATAGGAGGAGTATATCATTTCCTCCAGTATTTCCGCACATGGATTTAAATCATGCAAAGTGCTGACGAGGATTCCCAGTTCCTTTATGCATGTGGAACGTTAGAAGTGTGTACTCTGGCGGGTACTGTATTTGATCGTACCATGTCGGATATGTTCGACCGATCTTGATTGATCTATTTGCGGCTTCACTGGGGTAGTGAGTTTTGATTTGCTGAGCGCCATATTCGTTCAGCTTTGCTTTTGGAATCATTTCCTCCTCAGCCGTTGATGGGATTTGCAGAGGATTTGAAATGTCATCCTTATCTTTAAGACCAACTACCGGCGGTTCATTTGTCAGTGGTTCCGATTGAACCATCATTCCAGCCATATTCTGAATCAGAAGGGCCATCTGGTTCATTTTAGTGGACATTTCTGCCGGTTCTGCATCTCCCCTTTTTAGAGCGCGCTTTAGGAAATCAATATCCGACTCCTTCTCTATTCATTCTTCAGGTGCGTCCTCGGGATTTTCCTTAGGCGATGGATTACCGTTTGCTGCCGCCTGAGCGAGCATTTCCTGCAGCTTTTCACGTTGCAGTTGAACTTTTGTCAGGGACCGAGTTTGAGGTCGGTGACTAGTAGAAGCTCGAACTTCATCTTTGGAATTCACCACATAGACTATGTGAACTACCATACCCCCAGACTTGGGTGTTTGGAGTTTTGGCCTTTGGAGTTTGCTTCGGGCACTTTAAGCTTTATTGGGCCCCTCTTTTATATGAAAAGACGCTTTGGTTTTGGGAGGAACCGCCGTATCAGGATCCGTCTTGGGATGAGTCCCCTTCACCTGCTTCCACACCTTATATATAGATGAGGAAAGTTGTCTCGGGGAGCGAACTGGTTTCTGCTCTCGTGGGATCTCCATGGGCTGCGAGGATTTCTAAAATATTGCGGTAGGAGAATTTTGTCTGACCCTTCGCAACAGTTTGAAACTGTTCCCAGTTGGAACAACAACATTCACCACTGGGGTTGAAACAGGACCATACGGAGAACTGCCTCCAGCTCATTTTGTATGATGCCGATATCGACGTCGACTGTTTCTTACGGCCGGGATTTGATTAGCTTCAGGATTTTGCCAAGCCTGCCCCCTGTTTCCTTTGAGAGATTGAATATTCTGCCCCTACGTCGCTCTTGGTCCTTGGCAGGTGCTAGTTATTTGAGGACTAATTCTGTTGGCAAAGCTGCAGCTTGGGGAACCAGCCTGTGTAAGACAGACTTCCTCTGGACTTCCTCCATCGGCGTTGTGGCACCGAGGGTGGGAGGTGGGAGTATCGACCCAAAAAAGAAGCCCGTTGATTTCTTGAAGAGCCGGATTGCAGAGATTTGAGGCTGCAAGTGGCCCATACTTGACTCCATCGGATATGACAGAGCCTGAGTTGCTAAGGTGGGAGCAAACGCTATTCTTCATAGAGACGAAATGCCGGCTTCAGTATCCCCTCCCCTAAGGGAAACCACAAACATATATACCGTGATTATTTGATCGCGGAAAAACACGACACACGAAGTGTGGAGTGGAAAGAGGAAAAGGTCCTACCGGGCGTGCCAGAATCTGTTCTCCGTCGAAAGACGCGACCGGGATGTTGGGACGTCCGGCCTGAATTTTGGGGGCAGATGCTATTTGGTTTTATCCGTACACCTCTCCAAAGATGCAAAGTTGATTTATGACACCGTGTATCGGAGGATTAGACGGATGGGACCGTTGTAGCAGATTTCGTCAGATTCCCCCTCATTGTGAGGGGTTTTTGATTGTGGGGACGCTCTTCCCTGCAGGTGCAAGCCCCTGCAGTTAATTACGCTACCGTATCGCGGTAGCCACTTTCTCCTGCTCCAGAAGGTCACTTCGTGTCATGTGTGTTTGTTTTATTTTTGGTTGCCCGTGGATTGTATACGGAGACTAATTTATGTTGTCGCCCGTAGGGCGGGGATTAGTCCAAATCCGTATTTTCTTAGATTTGGGTTTGTTTGATTTTAAGGATCGTTAATCTCATTTGAGATTAAGATCGACTTAAATGTTTGTCAATGATAAGTTAGTCTAATTTTAGACTAAGATCTATTCAACGGGGGTTCAGGATCATTTAGATCCGATGACAGAGCATTTAGGCTATATCATTTTAGTTTAGGGACGTTACGGTCTATCGGGTTTAAGGACATCATAGTCCGTGGAGTTTAAGGACATCATAGTCCATAGAGTTTAGTTTAGGGACGTTACGGTCCATTGGGTTTAAGGACATCATAGTCCATGAGTTTAAGGACCTCATAGTCTATATAGTTTAAGGACATCATAATCCGTAGAGTTTAGTTTATGGACGTTGCGGTCCGTAGTTAGTTTAAAGACAATACAGTCCAAAGTTAGTTTAAGGACATTATAGTCCGTAGAGGTTTAAAGAATCATAGTCCATGGAGTTTCTGGCTCATCAATTTAGGGGTGCGCCAAGAGTTAGTGGTTATTGGGACCCTCCACCTTTCTGAAGACGTTGAAGAATTACAACGACATATATCAAAGGTGTGAAGAGATGTACCCTAAAACCAGATTTCAGATTGAGGAGTCATCAGTCATGAGCATAGAGGCTCGGTTTATTTAGAGATTTAATCTCAAGAAAGACTTAGACAATCTGGGGTTGAAGTCGGTCTCTTATAGTGTTAAACACTGATGTATTTTTAGTGCTCACGTGTTCCCACGTGATGTTCTCAAGGCAGTGTTAAACACTGAAAGTTAAAGGCACTCACGTGTGGCACGTGGGGCTCTAAAGCAATGTTGAATACTGGAATTTAGGGTTGCCCACGTGTTGCACGTGATGCTCTTGAAAGTTGGCGTCGTTCACTTGGGTTTATTCCCTTACTCTTCTACAAGTGCTAAGCACTATTGGGGGTCACGTATAGCACGTGAGGTGCTTAGAGTTAGGCGCTGTCTCTTTTATTCTCTTGCACTGTTAGGGGGTCACGTAGGATCACGTGAGGTGCCCTGAAAATAGGGTTTATTCCCTTTCCTCTTTTATAAGTGCTGAACACTTCTCAGGGGTCACGTGGAACGCTCCAAAAATAGGGTTTATTCCCTTTTCTTTTATATAAGTGCTGAGCACTTCTCAGGGGTCACGTGGGGTCACGTGACTAGATCTCAGTCTTTCCCTTTTTGTTCCTTAAAGGTGCTCACGTGGGAACACGTGAGCTTTTATGTAGCATTTGAACGCTAATGAATCATCAGGCTGTTCTTCTATGGTTCTATGGAATCAAGTTCTCCTTTGTTCTTTGCAGGGATTAAATTGTTTTTAAAGGGTTAAACCCTAGTTTTAGAGGAATTAAATTCCCATATGTTTTGTAAGAGTTAAACTCTTTTGGATTCAGTTCCTTCCTCTAGGTTTTGAATCTGCATGACAGAATCTCCCCGATGAGAATTAAATTCTCAACTTGTGGGGAGATTTACTTGTGCAGATCTTAACCAGAGGAAGAACTAAGTTCTTTGAGAAGAGTTAAACTCTTGGTTTCTCTTTTTGTCGGAGCTTTTGGGAGGGGTTCCTCTTCTTTAGAGAATTAAATTCTCTCTCTCTCTTTTCTTCCCCTCTCCCTCTGTGTATCCCTCTCCTCTTCTCCTCGCTCCTATTTATATGAGAAGAAAAAGAATCAATTTGTTAAGAGAATCTCTCATTAAGAGATCATGATTGATTTCATGATCTTTTAAATCAATCGGTGAATTTTATTCACCGTTGGATTTTTAATCCAAAGGCTCTCTGTTTAACAAAGAAGATTTCTTGTTTGTTTAACAAGATTATGAATATCTTGTTAGTTTTAACAAGATTAGAATTTTATTCTATCAAATCTTTTTAGTTTAACAAGATCAGAAAGATATTTTCTTAATATGGATATCTTTTTAACATAGAATTTTATTCTTATTATAAGAATAGGAAAATATTTTCCTATGATAGATTTTTATTCTATCAAATGATCACCATTGGATTTTTGATCCAAAGGTCCTCTGTTTAACAGAGAAGATGTTTCTAGTTTATGTAGGGTTCCTAGGCACTCTTGTGAAGGTTCAAAAGGCATCAAACATGCCCGGATTAAATTTTAGACGTGCCGAACAACCCAAAGCCGGGATCTTTGCTAGATTATTAGGGTTTAACATGCATTAAGATAACTTTTATCGAAGTGTGAGGGATTACAACCTTTGTAGTCCGCTCCTTCAATTCACAAGCTCCGAGTAGAAGTCCCTTTGCCGCGATCCACGATCTCCCGGACTCATGAGAGGCTCCACGACTCGAACGATCCATTCTAGCTTGTCGTATTCCAAATCTCCGATGATCTACCTTGAAGTTGCTTCGACTCAAGCTTTCTCACTCAAAAGAGAAGAACACACTAATCCCATGGGCTAGATGAGATGAGGATGAGAGAGTAGTGATTTTGCTTTCTTTTTAAATCATTTTCTCAATTTTTATCATCACTTTAGGATTTTCAAGAGAGCTTATCAAGAGAGAAGAAGAAGCTAATGGAAAATATAATCCTTAGATAAATCCTTTTGTGATGAATAGAATATAAACCATATGATTGAATTATTAACCATGGTCAAGGATGAGTGGCAAAAAATGAGTAGAGAATAAACTAGGGTTAGGGTTTGGTTGAGTTAAGAATGTGTCATCAACAAATATCTTAAACATGACAAAAGAATAAAGCTTCTAGAATGTGCATGAAGCTACTAACCCAAATCAAACCCTAACCTCAATTAATCATCCTTAAACATGTTTAACAATTAATCATATCATGTCACAATAATATATATCACATATATATTATATATTTGCAACAAAAGAAAATAATACAATTAACATATATCGCATATATATCAATGTATCATCCACTGAGAAAATGAAATAATAAAGTGAGCCAATATTAGATAATGTAATAATATATCATATATATTATTATACATTAAATCATCGAATCAACACTTGATCCGACGATCCGGCTATATCGAATATAACCGACTAATATATCATGTACCGATTCATCGAATCAACACTTGATCCAATGTCCCGATTCATATCTAAATATCGCGAGAATATAATACGGTATCTCATATCGCATTATTCTCGCTCCTGCGCATATCACATATGCGCCACTACTCCGTTTCGCCTGAGCCAAGAAACCTCTGTGTAGGACTCTAAAGAATCGTCAATACGCCGGTAGCAGGTGATGATCATATCAAACACCCACAAGCTGCAAGCGGTCAGCTAAACGTAACAGCCACCTAGGTATTGAGCGATCAGAAGATCAACAAGCTAGCCTGTGCGTTCTCCTGTGAATCCAACCAGTAATACTCTCGTACAGTCCGGTCTGTTCGTCTGATATGTCGCATATCAAGTCTAGGGGTGGTATACGTCAGACCCCAGTAACCGATAAGTCGTGTCGATGTGTGGCTCATAACGGGTCGAGAAACTACTAGTAACACTTACCAGTAAATCTCTATATCAGCCCTGGCCAGGGACTTCCAGTTATAGCCAATCGAACACAGCATAACATCAACTCCCTATACCGGGAGAGACGAATCCCCTCCTATCGCTCATTGCCTCCATGTGATTCGGGACTGTACCCAAAAGCCACCGTTTTGCACGCCCTCTTGGACGTGGTAAGGTGGAAATCAAAGCACAGTGGGAATCACACAAGACTCTATGACGATCTCGGGTCTACAGACTACCCTGTACCAGTGTCACCGGAGAACTGCCATCTGACGTGTGGTATAGCACCATCTGGGAGTTCTCGGCGAGTCCGTCCAGTGTACCCAGTCTCCACTGAGCACCCGTACACCATCTCTGATGTCTAACACCGATGGATATGGGATCATCCATCGCCCATCATATGGGTCAAGATGCGTATACGCTAGTCTACTCTGGTGTATCGATGCCCTGTCTCGATATACCCTCGACTAGGAACAGTTATAGGATGTACTCATCGACTACCGCGGCCCCACTAGTATGATCTCATCATAGTCCCAGTAGTCGAGTACAGATCCTAAGGGCTTTATCAACATGTGAGAGTAAAACAGTAAACCAATACAAGTCAACATGTTAAGATAAAGTGAAACCAAATAGCATAATATCATGACGAGCAAGAAAGTCATCTCTATATATATCCAAGCATCCATTATAATATACATCATATGTACAACAATGGCCTCTAGGGCATATACATAACTAACAATCTCCCACTTGCACTAAGGCCAGCTGCTGTAGTATCTCATACCTAGCATCCCGAATAATCTCTCAAACTGTATCTGGGGAATAGCCTTCGTGAATGGATCCGCAGTGTTGTCCTTCGTATCTACTCTCCTGACCTCGATCTCCCGGCGATCAACTATCTCCCTGATCAGGTGATACCGCCTCAGAATATGTCTGGACTTCTGATGGGACCTGGGTTCCTTAGCTAATGCCACTGCTCCATTGTTATCGCAATACAGAGGTATTGGATGCTCAATGGATGGAACCACACCAAGTTCACTAATGAACTTCTTGATCCAGACAGCCTTTTTGGCAGCATCGTTGGCAGCGATGTATTCAGCCTCCATCGTCGAGTCTGCAACGGTATCCTGTTTGGAACTCTTCCAACATACCGCCCCTCCATTGAGGGTAAAGACAAAACCCGAATGCGACTTAGAGTCGTCCTTATCACTTTGGAAGCTGGAATCGGTAAAGGACTCCACGTGGAGTTCTCCGTTACCATACACCAAGAACATCTCCTTAGTCCTTCGTAAGTACTTGAGAATGTTCTTCACAGCTGTCCAGTGACTCTCTCCAGGATCTGCTTGATACCGACTCACTACACTTAGTGAGTATGCTACATCGGGTCTGGTACATAGCATCGCATACATGATAGAGCCTACTGCCGAAGCATAGGGTATCCCTTGCATGCGAGCTCTCTCCAAATCAGTCTTGGGAGACATCTCTTTGGAGAGAGTGAGTCCAGAGATCGTGGGCTGATTCCTACGCTTGGATTCTTCCATACTAAACCTCTTTAGTATGGTGTCAATGTACCTGGATTGGGACAATCCCAATATCCGTTTAGATCTATCTCTATAGATCATAATTCCCAATATGCAGGAGGCATCACCTAGATCTTTCATTGAGAATCTCTGTGATAAGAAGAGCTTGACTGATTGCAGCATAGGAATATCATTTCCTATCAAGAGTATGTCATCCACGTACAATACGAGGAAGACAACCTTACCCTCTGCTACCTTCTTATAGATACAAGGTTCATCTATATTTTTGATGAAGTCAAACTCTTTGACTACAACATCAAAACATATGTTCCAACTCCGCGATGCTTGCTTTAACCCATAAATGGATTTAAGCAGCTTGCACACCTTTCCGCTGCTCCCACTATCTAGGAAGCCCTCTGGCTGAGTCATGTACACGCTCTCTTCTAAATCACCGTTTAGAAAGGCGGTCTTAACATCCATTTGCCAGATTTCGTAGTCATGGTATGCAGCAATGGCAAGTAAGATCCGGATGGACTTAAGTATAGCCACTGGAGAAAAGGTTTCGTCATAATCCACACCTGGTCATTGACGAAAACCTTTTGCTACAAGTCTAGCTTTGAAAGTCTCAACTTTTCCATCTACACCAAATTTCTTTTTAAAGATCCACTTGCTCCCAATGGGTTTTACCCCTTCAGGAGCATTTTCCAAAGTCCATACTTTGTTGGTGTACATGGATTCCATCTCAGATCGCATTGCATCCAGCCATTTCACAGAGTCACCACTCGTGATGGCCTGCTCGAAACTAGTCGGGTCATCATCATCCATGATGCAATCCTCGCTTCCACCATCAATGAGAAAACCGTAGTATCTCTCAGGTGGACGAGAAACCCTACTAGATCGGCGGAGAGGCTGGGGTTCGTCGGCTACTACTGAATCCTCTGGTTCCACTAAATCTTCAGTTGTAATTTGTGTTTCTGGAACCTCTTCCAGCTCTACCTCTTTGCCACTAATTTCTTTTTCAAGAAATTCCTTTTCTAAAATGGTGGCATATTGAGAAACAAACACTTTTTGTTCCTCAGCGTGATAGAAAATATATCCTTGAGAATTCTTTGGATATCCTACAAACTTACAAAGAACTGATCGTGTCTCGAGTTTGTCCGGATTTTGTCTTTTTACATAGGCCGGACAACCCCATATCTTAAACCGTTTAAAATATGGTCTCATTCCCCTCCATATCTCATATGGGGTTGTAGGCACTGATTTAGACGGAACTTGATTCAATATGTATGCTGCTGTCTCAAGTGCATACCCCCAGAAGGAAATAGGTAACTCAGCTGTACTCATCATAGAGCGCACCATATCTAATAGGGTGCGATTCCTCCGCTCCGATACACCGTTGTGCTGTGGTGTATAAGGAGGAGTAAGCTGAGAGAGAATCCCATTCTCTTTTAGATAATCTAGGAACTCATTGCTTAAGTATTCACCTCCTCGATCAGATCGAAGAATCTTAATACTTTTGCCCGTTTGGTTCTCTACTTCGTGCTTATATTCTCTGAATTTCTCAAAAGCTTCAGACTTGTGTTTCAACAGGAACACATGACCGTATCTAGAGAGATCATCAGTGAATGTAATGAAGTAGGAAGAACCGTTCCTGGCATGCGTAGACATGGGACCGCATACATCACTATGTACCAGTCCTAAGAGTTCGGTAACTCTTTCTCCGTGTCCACTAAACGGAGCTTTGGTCATTTTTCCTTTGAGACATGAATGGCAAGTATCATAAGATGATAATTCGAACGGATTCAAATAACCATTTTTATGTAACTTAGCCAGTCGTGTCGCATTGATATGACCAAGTCTACAATGCCACAAGAAGGATTCGTTCATGTCTGAACTTTTCCTCTTGTGTGTGTTTTGGATATTTAGGACTGTATTCTGATTTAGAATGAATATGCCATTATGTAACGAGCCTGATGCAATCAACTTTTGATCTAGGAATATGTTCATAACATTATCCTGTACTACAAAATTATATCCTTCTTTACTTAATAAAGAAACTGATATAATGTTGCACATCATGTTCGGTATATAATAACATTCATTTAGAATCAGTGTATTACGACTTGGTAATACAAGGTGATATTCGCCAACTGCTTTGGCTACAATACTTCCACCGTTCCCTACTTGAACGGAATGATCACCTTTTCCCAGTTCTCTACCTTTACGTAGCCCATGTAACAATTTACATATGTGGGATCCTGATCCGGTATCTAATACCCAGGACGTAGGGTGAACTGAGAAACAGTTCTCAATAACTAACACACCCGAAGAAGATGCATCAACATGCAAGTTCTTTTGGGCGGCGTGAGAATCCAGATATTCTCCTGTTTCCTGTTCAGTCTTATAACTCTTATAAGAAAGAACGGGTCCAACGTTCCCTTGCTCAGTACAATAATTAGGTTTAGTCAATACATCAATATTATTATCTTGATTAAGGCCTGAAATGGTCGCTACCTGGAGAGAGAGAGAGAAGAAAACACTTTAGCGTATGCTCTTGCAAGATTAGATTGGTTATTATCTTATCTAATCAGGATGTCTCCCACTGTTTTTATCAAATCTACCTTAAAACCCTAAAAGGTAAGATTAGCCGGGATTAATTACACCCTACAATTTCGTCAATCTTTCAGCCAGATCAGTGTCGGTACTTTGAGGGAGGTTCCCCGTGCTCTCGCACGGACCTAATTAAAGTAAACCTCGTTTTCCCAGAGGCGTAACCTCGTTAACACTTTTCTAGACACCTACTTGATCGGCTAATTGTTTTGTGTAAAACTCTTCCAGGAGTAACTCTTACTCGCAGTGGGTATCGGGATCCAACTATCTCATAGGAGGTATGCAATCTCATTGCAAATTTCAACACTTGAAATTCCCGATAATACTTTTACCCCTAGCAACTCATGACCTTAACATGGTCAACAAATCATAAGTGCTAGCCAAGTTCAACCCGTCATTTCCCGATTGAATTAAACCCACCCGTACGACCCTTAACATGGTCAACAAAGTCGTACGAATACCCTAATCCAATCACATCTCATGTTTTAGCAGATAAGTATTAATTAGCTACCGTACACTACGCCTTAACATGGTCAACAAACGCAGCACGAATACTAAGAAGTACTTATCTGAAATGACGGAGGGCTACGCAGGTTTTTCAGAAAACCCTGAGCGTAATGAACTTGATATCGTCGTAGAATCGAGTGAAGTTTTGAAAAGGAGTGTTTTTGAGGCTTTTCTTAGTTTCGCTAAAGGGGTCACTCCCGGTGAAGGGATCGTCGGCCCTTTCCTCATCGAATAAGGTGCAGGATATATTATATATACCGCTGTGCAAAGCAAAACACTAAAAGCAATCAAAAGATAAACCGCGTTTTGTAGCATCTGCCAGTTTTTCTAAAGGAGTCACTCCCGGTGAAGGGATCTCGGTCCTTTCCTCATCGAATAAGGTGCAGGATATATCATATATATCACTGTGCAAAGCAAAACTGTAGCTACCCCTTTTTATAAAGTTTTGATTCTACAACATCTTTAGGTTTCTTTTCTTTTATTAATCTCATTAATAAAAATCCCATCAGCTTATGCTTCCTAAGCATCACAGAAGAAACGAAAGCAGTAATATTTATATATCAGCATATATATATAGTATAAGCATTCGTCTCAGGCAGTAATATGATCTCATCACAGAACATTGCAGCAGAAGAACATATATGAAATATTGGATATACTAGGACGTCCGTGTTTTCAATACGAGCATGTATAAAACACGGATTCCACGGTCGCGACGAATAGCCAAACCCACATCCCAAGACCCCTACGAGAGCGGCAAGTAACACTGCCAATTCTAGGGTTAGGAGACCCGGTCTCGACTCCTCGAGATGGCCTCCCACTGGACCCTAGAACCCGGTTACTTGTGCTCCCCTCCTTGGGTCTACCTAATGCGGAAAAATAAATAATATACACTGGTGACAGCAACCGCAACCTGGAAGTGCCCCAAATAAAAGAATATTACATTACAAATGAATTTTACATGAATGAAAATAAAAACCCTCATCTCACATAAAACCCCCGGCTATTCAGAACGCGACGATCCAATATAACATATCACAGCAACACATAATATCGCATATCATCAACGTAAGTAAATATGCGCATCCCAATTGTCGTTGAATCATATAGCAACGAAACCGGCGATATCACATATTACACTTACGGTCACAGAAAAGAAAGTGTAAAACTACAATATTTGGAATCCACAATCACTTTAGACATCGTAAATCCGAAATATCACATACTTCGTATTTCATGCCTAACTTTATGAATTCCACATATTGTATCACATTCCAGATAAATCGACAGTATTAAACTTTTCGAACAGATAATCAAACACCCAAAATTTCCCAAAGTGCTCAACTCTTGAGCGGAGTTCAAATAATCCCAGAATATGTCAAAGTACCAGTGATCCAGCCGTAGAAGGGTCAAGCCAACGCCTCACATGTGGCACGCCGTACTGCCCCAAACCCGAAGGTTCAAAAGGCAGTTCAAGACGGTCACATAATCGAGTTAAGGTTTGTTGTCTTCTAGAGGGTCCACCGCTTAACTTGTACAATTTTTCCGAAAGATTTAAACCCGAATAAATTTCAACACTTGAAAGTTTGCCGTACCGGGAAACAGTAAGTTAATGATATCCGTTCAAATAGTTTAACAGTTTCTAAATATCCGGAAAGAAATACGAACTTAAATATTCCGATCGAATCTACTATTACCAAATAAACCCCAGATTTTTAAACACCTGAAACAGATTAAAAATACCTAGAAAAGTCAGCAAGTACCTACGGTTATTACCATAAAATCCACGTGTCGTGATCTCATCAATCCGCCGCGGAAGAGCCGCGCATGCCATGCTTGCGCCGCGTTTCCGCGGCCGTTTAGTCGAATTAGGGGCTCGGGTTTTATGGTAATTCTTAGAATTCCCTGCTGATTTTTTTACATATTTTTAATTCTGAAAAATCCCAAAATTTAAAAAATTTCCAGAGAGGGGTCTTTTTGCGTCGTTTCGGGTTCGATCGGAGTTTTAACTTCGTAAACACATCGCCTAATGCTCTAGCTAGGCTCTGATACCACTGTAGGGTTCCTAGGCACTCTTGTGAAGGTTCAAAAGGCATCAAACATGCCCGGATTAAATTTTAGACGTGCCGAACAACCCAAAGCCGGGATCTTTGCTAGATTATTAGGGTTTAACATGCATTAAGATAACTTTTATTTAAGTGTGAGGGATTACAACCTTTGTAGTCCGCTCCTTCACTTCACAAGCTCCGAGTAGAAGTCCCTTTGCCGCGATCCACGATCTCCCGGACTCATGAGAGGCTCCACGACTCGAACGATCCATTCTAGCTTGTCGTATTCCAAATCTCCGATGATCTACCTTGAAGTTGCTTCGACTCAAGCTTTCTCACTCAAAAGAGAAGAACACACTAATCCCATGGGCTAGATGAGATGAGGATGAGAGAGTAGTGATTTTGCTTTCTTTTTAAATCATTTTCTCAATTTTTATCATCACTTTAGGATTTTCAAGAGAGCTTATCAAGAGAGAAGAAGAAGCTAATGGAAAATATAATCCTTAGATAAATCCTTTTGTGATGAATAGAATATAAACCATATGATTGAATTATTAACCATGGTCAAGGATGAGTGGCAAAAAATGAGTAGAGAATAAACTAGGGTTAGGGTTTGGTTGAGTTAAGAATGTGTCATCAACAAATATCTTAAACATGACAAAAGAATAAAGCTTCTAGAATGTGCATGAAGCTACTAACCCAAATCAAACCCTAACCTCAATTAATCATCCTTAAACATGTTTAACAGTTAATCATATCATGTCACGATAATATATATCACATATATATTATATATTTGCAACAAAAGAAAATAATACAATTAACATATATCGCATATATATCAATGTATCATCCACTGAGAAAATGAAATAATAAAGTGAGCCAATATTAGATAATGTAATAATATATCATATATATTATTATACATTAAATCATCGAATCAACACTTGATCCGACGATCCGGCTATATCGAATATAACCGACTAATATATCATGTACCGATTCATCGAATCAACACTTGATCCAATGTCCCGATTCATATCTAAATATCGCGAGAATATAATACGGTATCTCATATCGCATTATTCTCGCTCCTGCGCATATCACATATGCACCACTACTCCGTTTCGCCTGAGCCAAGAAACCTCTGTGTAGGACTCTAAAGAATCGTCAATACGCCGGTAGCAGGTGATGATCATATCAAACACCCACAAGCTGCAAGCGGTCAGCTAAACGTAACAGCCACCCAGGTATTGAGCGATCAGAAGATCAACAAGCTAGCCTGTGCGTTCTCCTGTGAATCCAACCAGTAACACTCCCGTACAGTCCGGTCTGTTCGTCTGATATGTCGCATATCAAGTCTAGGGGTGGTATACGTCAGACCCCAGTAACCGATAAGTCGTGTCGATGTGTGGCTCATAACGGGTCGAGAAACTACTAGTAACACTTACCAGTAAATCTCTATATCAGCCCTGGCCAGGGACTTCCAGTTATAGCCAATCGAACACAGCACAACATCAACTCCCTATACCGGGAGAGACGAATCCCCTCCTATCGCTCATTGCCTCCATGTGATTCGGGACTGTACCCAAAAGCCACCGTTTTGCACACCCTCTTGGACGTGGTAAGGTGGAAATCAAAGCACAGTGGGAATCACACAAGACTCTATGACGATCTCGGGTCTACAAACTACCCTGTACTAGTGTCACCGGAGAACTGCCATCTGACGTGTGGTATAGCACCATCTGGGAGTTCTCGGCGAGTCCGTCCAGTGTACCCAGTCTCCACTGAGCACCCGTACACCATCTCTGATGTCTAACACCGATGGATATGGGATCATCCATCGCCCATCATATGGGTCAAGATGCGTATACGCTAGTCTACTCTGGTGTATCGATGCCCTGTCTCGATATACCCTCGACTAGGAACAGTTATAGGATGTACTCATCGACTACCGCGGCCCCACTAGTATGATCTCATCATAGTCCCAGTAGTCGAGTACAGATCCTAAGGGCTTTATCAACATGTGAGAGTAAAACAGTAAACCAATACAAGTCAACATGTTAAGATAAAGTGAAACCAAATAGCATACTATCATGACGAGCAAGAAAGTCATCTCTATATATATCCAAGCATCCATTATAATATACATCATATGTACAACAATGGCCTCTAGGGCATATACATAACTAACAGTTTAAGGAAAATCAAAAAAATATTTCCCAAATAGAATTTAATTCTAGAATTTGATAGGAACATTTTAAATTAGAGTGCTCATTTACTTTGCATGTGATTGGCAAAAAGCACTCACGTGTTTAACACGTGACCCTTAGTGTGGGTTTTAGCCTGTTTATGTTCGGCGCGCTCACGTGTTTAACACGTGAGGCATGTTTGGCCCTTGGTTATTTATGTTCAGCGCTTATATGCTTTGCATATGAGCGCTCACGTGTTTTACACGTGAGACCTGTTTGGCCCTTTAAGTTTATTTTATTCAGCGCTCATATGCGTTGCATATGAGCGCTCACGTGTTTTACACGTGAGGCCTATTTGGCTATTAATTGTTTTATTTTCAGCGCCCTTATGCTTTGCATATGAGCGCCCACGTGTTTAACACGTAAGGCCAAATTTTGAGGACTCTCCCCCTTTTTTATAAGGAAACAAGTAGCTCTTGGCCGAAAATTTTGGCAGGAACAAAGATGACCTGGTAGCAGCCCAAGTTCCAGATATTGCTTGGGTTCGTGTAGCAAAGCTCCAGCTCACTTACAACGCCATGGTCTGGTGGAAGGCCGAAGAGAGCCGTCTTGAACCGCCAATTGAATAGAAAATTTTCTGAGATCTCTTCGATGCCAAGTACTTCTCAGAGACTGCCCAGTTCGATATGAACAACAATCCATCTATCTGCAATAAGGTTCTATGTAGGTTAAGCCGGTAAATGAATACGATGCTAAATTTACCATGCTCGGTAGGTAATTTATCGACTTGAAATTGTTGTTTCTAAATCACTTAAACGTTTCTGACACCAATTTCATATCAGGTTCGCTGCCCACTTAATCCCTGATGCTGAAATCCAGGCCAGACGCTTCCAGCAAGGACTAGACCTCAAGATCCAGGTTGCTCTGGCAACGAGGGATTATTCGATGCATGAACTTGCGTTGAAAGCAGCCCGACGCTACGAAGCTGTTGTGAAAAAGAAAGGCAAGCCAGTCTGAAATTCTCTGCTCATCAAATTAACGTAGGAACCTCCTCAAGGCCAGCTGTTACAGGACCACCAAGGAGGCTAGGAGGGGCATCACAATTCGTAAGCCGGACTTCTGCAACTACTGCAAAAAAATAGGGCATTTCGTTAAGGACTGCTGTCGATCCAATGGCCTGTGTTTAATCTGTGGATCGTCTGCACATACTATTGGAGCATGCCCCCAGAACCGAGCTGGCTCAGCCTCTGTAGCTAGACCAGTTATTCAAGCCCCTCCTACCTGTCTAGCTTTTCTTACACCATCTGCACGAGGACAGTTAGTACCACCTCAGCGACGAATGTATAATCAGGCACAAAGGAACGTGCCACGATGCCAAGATTTCATAATGTCGGTAAAAGAGGCCGAAGCTATGGGTCAGGTTACCACTGGTACATATCTTTCTTTCCTTTTCAACTATTTCAAATTCTAGTATTCTTTTATTTTGTTCTACACCTAAACCTATCCCACACTACTTAGGTACAATACTAGTAACTACCTTACCTGCACTTGCACTTTTCGATACTGGGACGTCGCATTGTTTAATGTCGCAACGGTTTGTAAGAAATCACGTGATCCCAGTTAAGCCTCTTATCTCAAGTTGGAACATCGGTTTAGGGAACGACGTGTTTAAAGCAACCCTGGGGTATGATCAGTGCCTAGTTGTAGTCTGTGGTCGTGAATTCTACGCAAATTTCAAAGTATTGGACATACCAAACTTCGGCGTGGCGTTGGGAATGGATTGGCTGGGGGTATTTTATGCTACTATTGACTGCCTTCAAAGGAAGGTAGTTTTAGAAATACCAGATCACCCAATTTTCTACTTCAAGAGCGGGGACCGAACTTTGGAGCCAAGTGTCTATAAGGCCAGACAGAAGAAAGCAAAAATTTCAACGTTACAAGCTGATGTAGAAAAGCCAGAGGTTGTTCGAGAGTTCGAGGGTGTCTTACCTGAAGATAGAACAAGTTTGCCTCCAGACCGAGCTCTTGAATTTAGTATTGATTTACTACCTGGTGCACAGCCAGTATCTAAAGCTCCGTACCGATTAAGTCCAGATGGGTTAAAGGATTCGAACGCAGTTAGACGAACTTCTAAAGAAGGGTTAGATCAGACCCAGTACATCATCTTGGAGATCCCCGATGCTCTTAGTGAAGAAGAAGGAAGGCACCTATTGCATGTGCATCGACTATCGGGCACTGAACGAAATTACTATTAAGAACAAGTACCCGCTAGCTCGTATCGATGATTTTTTTGATCAACTCAGTGGGTCTTGCTTTTTCTCCAAGTTAGATTTTCGTTCAGGATATCATCAGGTGAAGGTTAAGGAGTCCGATATTCAGAAGATGGCATTCAGGACCTGTTATGAAAATTATGACTATCTCGTGATGCCATTCGGGGTGACTAATGCCCCGGCTATCTTCATGAACCTGATGAATCTAATCTGAAAGTGTGTCCTAGCACCACTACAAGGTTTTAACCGGCATCAAGCATGCTATTTTAAAAATTTCTTGGTGCTAAGCTACAATAACCTAGAATCTAACTAGAGTATTAGGGTTTATATGAACATATAGCAAGTTCTATACTAAGAGATGGAGACCACAACCTTTGTAGACCAAGTCCTTCTCTTGTAAAGCTCTGGGTAGTAGTCCCTACGACTCTTCGTAGCTCCACTTGAAGAAGAAACAAGCTTGCTTTGCGACCTTCGTGTCAAAGATGATCCACCTGAAGTTCCTCTAGGTCAAGCTACCTCTTAACTAATCTAGTATTAGTGAAGTAAACAACCTAGTCTAAAGTGCTAATCTAAATTAGGATGATGAAATAGGGTGTTTAGCTCACTAAGAAAACTCTAAAGCCCTAGGGTTCACAACATATGTGAATGTTAGGGCTTTAAGCAAGAGGAAGAAGAAGGAAAATAGAGAGAATAAGAGAAATGGACTAAGCTAGGTGATCAAGTGAAGAATGGCTCTCATATGGCTCCTCACTTATTGAAGCATGAATAAATCCTAATAGAAATATACAACCATGCTTCAATAGTTGTTTCCCCCAATCAGAGAGCAAAGCTCTATTTAAAATTTCAAAATTTGAAATTTGAAATGAGGCAGCGCCTCATAAGAGCGCTAGCGCTAACAGTGCCAGCGCTAGGAGTCAAAGACTCTGAGGCAGCGCTCACGTGCAAAGCACGAGAGCGCTGGCGCCAAGAGCGCCAGCGCTAGGAGTCAAAGACTCTGAGGTAGCGCCTCACATGCAAAGCACGAGAGCGCTAGCGTGAAGAGTCAAAGACTCTGAGACAGCGCCTCACGTGCAAAGCACGAGAGCGCTAGCGCTAGAACTAAACGTTCTCCACCCTTAAATCAAAGATCCAATGAAGATGATTAAAAATCATCAAACTACCAGAATAAAATTTTGTTGAGGAAATACTCCTCAAATCTTTCCAAATAGGAAAGATTGTGTTCTGTAAATCAGAGCACTTTTGGATCAAATATCCAATAGTGATTAAAAATCACCAAGATACAGAAAAAATTCTGTATGGGAAAATATTTTCCCAATCTTGTCAAAACAAGAAGATTGTCTTCTGTAAAACAGAAACCCTAGGATCAAAGATCCAATGGTGGGAAAACATCCCCAAATCAATCAGAGAAAGATTTCCTTAACTGATTCAACAAATCAGCCTCCCCTATATAAAGGACCCAAGACTTCAAGTCTTGCAAAAAGAGAAGACCCCCCCCCCATAAACTTCAAGTTCTCAGAGAAGAAAAAGAGAAGAGCAAGCTCTAAGAAGAAGAAATTTTCTTCAAGGTAAATGATAAAAAGAAGAGAGGTCATAATATCTCCTCAATTTTTTTGAGAGTTTAACTCTTACATCATAAGAACCCAGTTCTTTTTCTAGATCACAGATCCATAAGACAAGGTTTTTTTCACAAAAACAAAGAGAGCACAGCATCTCGTCAGAAAAAAAGAAGAACTTAGTTCTTAGATATATGAGACAAAGTCTCTTATGAACGAGAATTTAATTCTCAGAGCACTAAATTAATCAGAACTAACAAAGAAGAACCTTAGCGCTCAAATTTAAAAAGAAGCGCCTCAGCGCTCTAAGTCTGGCGCTCAGCGCCCAGCGCTCCAAGCGCTATCTTAAAAGGAGCGCCTCAGCACTCCAAGTCTGGCGCTCAGCGCCCAGCGCTATTTTAAAAGGAGCACCCAGCGCTCTAAGTCCGGCGCCCGGCGCTCCAAACGCTATTTTATAAGAAGCGCCTTAGCGCTTTAGGTCTGGCGCTCAGCGCCAAGCGCGCCACGTGCTCCTCACGTGGGCGCTATTTTAAAAGAAGCGCTTTAGCGCTCCAGCGCTCCAAATTTGGCGTTCAGCGCTAAGCGCTCCACGTGCTCCCCACGTGGGTGCTATCTCAGAAGAAGCGCCTCAGCGCTCCAATTCTGGCGCTTATTGCCAAGTGCTCTGTACATAAAGCGCTCTGAACATAAAGGCTCTGTATATAAAGCACTCTGGGCTACAAAGAGTGTTCAATACTCAATAAAAGACAAAAAGAAAAGGGGTGTCAGAACCCAAATTAATGCTCAGCATTATTGAACAAAAAGGGACTGAGCCCAAACAAATGTTCAACACCCAAAAAAATGCTCATCATTTTAATCAAAACTGAGTGGGCTGAGTCCAAGTTGGCCACAAGACCCTAACTCAGAGCAACTAAGCCCATGTGCTCACAATTGCCCTAATTGGTCTTAGTCCCAAACCTGACTACAGATCTCGCAACCAACATTGGTTCAAGGGTACATCTCTTCATTCCTCTGATATGTATCATTGTAATTCTTCAACGTCTTCAGAGAGGTGGCGGGTCCCGACAACCAGAAACTCTATAGACTATGACATCTTTAAACTATGGATTATGATGTCCTTAAACTCCATGGACTATGATGTCCTTAAACTTATGGACCGCAACGTCCTAAAACTAACAAGGGACCGCAACGCCCCTAAATTAAACCCCACAGACTATGACGTCTTTAAACTCCATGGACTATGATGTCCTTAAACTTATGGACCGCAATGTTCCTAAACTAAAATGATAGAGTCCAAATACTCTTTCGTTGGATCTAAATGATCCCAAAATCCTGTTGAGTAGATCTTAGTCTAAAATTAGACTAACGTATTCTCAACAGATGTTTAAGTCGACCTTAGTCTAAAACAAGACTAACGGTCCTTAAACCAACCCAAACCCAAATCTAAGAAAATACGGATTTGGACTAATCCATGCCCTACGGGCGACAACATAAGTTAGTCTCCGTATACAATCCACGGGCAACCAAAAATAAAACAAATACACACGACACGAAGTGACCTTCTGGTGCAGGAGAAAGCGGTTATCGCGACGCGGTAACGTAATTAACTGCAGGGGCTTGAGCCTGCAGGGAAGAGCGTCCCCATAATCAAAAACTCCTCACAATGAAGAGCAATCTGACGAAGTCTGCTACAACGGCCGCATCCGTCTAAATCTCCGATACACCTTGCCATAAATCAACTTGGCATCTTCAGAGAGGTGGACGGATAAAACCAAATAGTATCTACCCCCACAAAATTCATGCCGGACGTCCCAACATCCCAGTTACGTCTTTCGGCGGCGAACAGATTCTGGCACGCCCGGTGGGACCTTTTCCTCTTTCTACTCCACACTTTGTGTGTCGTGTTTGCGAACGAATCGCGGTTTAATATGGTTCCCTCTGGATTCGAGGTACTAAGATTTGGTTTCTTGCTCCGTGCAGAAAAGAAGATGGCGTCAATGGCTTCCAACTACGCCAACCGCAACAATTGCAACAACTCCCACTCCGTCTTCGCTGGAGGAGTGACTTACGGGCCCCAAGCAGCTTCCATCTTCGCCATGCTAGTGGAACAGGTAACTTAGGCCACCACTGGACTGTTCTTCGGGACCATGCTCTCACCAATGAGCTTTAACACCCCAGTGCCATCGCAAGAAGCTCCGAAGAAGTCGGTCTTTGATCGGCTTGCAACTACCACGGCCCCTCTCAACGGGTCGCCCAAATCCAATGCCTCAGTCTTTAACAGACTGGGCCAAAGCTCCAATGGGCCCATGATGAAGCCCGCAATACTTGAAGGGGTTATCCTGAAACGGATAGCCATCCCTACTCCAGTAAATGAAGTCATCAGAGAGGCTTCTCCTACTAAGGGGTCGGTCTTCACAAGACTGGCCGTTCCAACTCCCGCTCTAGGCGAAGTCACCAAGGCTGCTACCCCTGCTCGAAAGTATGCCTTCGACAGATTGGCTATCCCCTCTCAACGGAAGTCAGTCTTTGACAGGCTGACACCAACAGCAGTTTCTCATCAAAGCATGAAGCACGATGCAGCTACCCCGACAACGGAGGTGATCCCATCTGCAAGACGCGCTCAACGTCGCCACTGGCACCGAGTGAGGAAAGCTGGGGGCAGTTCCCCTTCTGAACTGACTCCACCAGCTCCAATGGTGGAAATTGATGCTGCTGTTCCAACTGGGAACAGCTTTGAACCACTTAGGAGGGTGCGCAAAAACTCTCCAATTGCTGTGTTGAAATGATCTTTTCTACCTGTGGAGAACGCTACAAAGGCAAAACTAGAACAGCCCCCTCAGCGGCTGTCCTCCAAAATTCACAGGGTCTGGCGAAGGGTCCAAGACTCTATGATTAACCAAGACTACTCCCGCCAACCAAAGATGTTGGATATAGTGCCCTCAGAGTCAATTATTGGATCACAGGAACGTGATTGCAATGATTGAGGGAGGACCTATACCGGTAGGACAGTCTTACTCAAGATGATAGTATGCTATCTGGTTTATCTTTATCATCGTGTACTGCTTTAGGTGACATTACTGATCACTATTGCATGTTGATAGAGCCCTTAGGATTCTTGCTTGACTACCAGCAGTATGATGGCGATCATATACGTGGGAGCTGGGGTCTATAAGCACATCTTTAAAAGGTCCCTAGTCGAGGGAGTTTCGAGACAGAGCATCGATACTCCAGAGTAGACTAGTGTATACAGTCGAGACCCCGACGAGGGGCGGTGGCCGGTCTCACAAGCCATTGGTGTCAGTTGGTTCACCTAAGATGTATACAGGTGCTCATTGGGTTATGAGTACACCGGACAGGACTCGCCGGGAACATGCTGGTTGGTATTATACCTGACGTCAGATAGCAGTTCCCTGGTGACATGTGTACAGGTTAGTTCATCGACCTGAGATCGTCATTTGTCTCGTGTGAGTTCCCATTGTACTTTGATTACTACCCTACCACGGCTCAAAGGAGTCGTGCAAACAGGTTTTAGTTGGGTACAGTCCCGAGCCACATAGAAGCAGTGAGCGGATCTGCAGGGGTTCGTCTCTCCCGGTATTGGGGGTGAGGTCGCGCTGTGTTTAGGAGAGCCATTACACAAAGCCCTCGGCCGAGGCAGGAGATTTACTGGTAGGTATTCCAGTAGTATCTCAGGGTGTTCTGGGCTACACTCCGACACGACTTGTACCGCTTTTGGGGTCTGACTTTTACCAACCCCCTAGGCCCGCCATGCGATACTCATAGACGAACGGACCGAACTGTACGGATATTGTCACTGACAGGCTCAGTAGGATGTCAGGATGAGTTCGCTCATCGTCATCCCTTGTGGTCAATACCTGGTAGCCCGTCACGTATGGCTAATATCTCTGACGTGCTAGTGGTTAAATCCACAGCCAAAGTGTTGACGAGTCTTTAGAGTCCCCCATAGACCAATTTCTCAAGTTTCGGGCGAAACGCTGTAGAGGCCGTATGGAGATATGGCAGGGTTCGATCAGATACGTACGGTATTGTACGGATCATGATCGAACGGATAATACTAGCGGGCTTTGGTTTAAGCCGTATCCTAGTATTGTACAGTGCAGATTTTGTCTCATTGCATTTGTGTTCGGTCGGAATACAAATGCGGGTATGTATATACAGTCGCGGGGTTTTCCTGTAATTTATTACGGGATCAGTTTTCTGAAGTTGCCAGTTTGCATTCCGTTCCGGGCAGTTTTCCTTTGTTCCTTCACGGCCGGATTTTAGTGGTGGAGGGGCTAATTTGCATATTTGCAAATTAGCATTGTGGAGGGGGTTTCTTGTAAATGGAGAGAATATGAAAGCATCTTTGCTTTTTCTTTCATCATGGCTAGCATTTATGGTGATGGATTATGAAAGGATTTTGGATTGGATTTGAGTGTGACCATTTTCTTCTTGTTATCACACATTTCCCACTTGCATTATTCTTGCAACTTTCCTCCACCATTCAATATAGGGGCCGGCCACTTCTTGATGGGGAAGGGGGTTGATTTTTTGTGTGGGAAAAATTTGTTCATCTCATAATATGCTTTGCTACAAAAATCCATAGCCATCTAAAAAGCTCATTTTCTTCTTCCCTTCTTCAAAGGCAACTTCACTACCCGTAGGAGACAAAGCATTCTACACTTATCCTACAGCACCCTTGGGCACGTCGGCTCGCCAACTTCGTGCCCGAGTTGCCTCGGTCTAGATGTGGGAGCCCGTAAAAGAACCCGGCGATGTGGTGCCCGTTCCGACGAGGAAATGAAGACCGGAGATTCCGCGAGGAGATCGGAGTGGAGGCGAAGACCGAAGGACACGGACCGCTCGGTATAGCATTCTATCCTTTCTCTTGTTAGCTGGTATTAGGTTAATGGTCCGATCCGGGTTTTTAGGATGCGGTAGTGCCGGTTTTCAAGTCAAGAAAAATTTTCGTTTCTGCATTTTGGCCGAGGAAAGACGGCCGGGGCGCTACCGTAGTCCTACAAAAGAAAATGAAGGTTCGGCAAGAGAAGGACCACCCTGTCGTACCACAGAAGGTGTCATCTACTTGGGTTCCCGCTGCAACGTCCCCCTCAACATCGACCGCCCATAAAAGAAGAAGGCCGGAGAAAATCCTCATGTCCACGACGAAGCTCAAAGGCACTGAATCCAAACGCCCCAAGTCTGGGGGCATGGTGGGGCACACCATTTATATGGCTTCCGGGAAAGAGGATAGCCGTATCTCCACGGGCCATCGACCACTCACGCGGTCAGTAACTAAGGCTCAGGAGCAACAACAACAAAATCTCCACGAGATGCTGACAACCATGGCCGCACTCACGGGGCCAAAAGCAAGCCTGGAGACATCGTTGGAGCAGCGTCAAGAGCAGGAAACTGATGCCGAATTCTTCCGAAGAATGCTCGAGAGGAAAGACAAAGAGGCCGCGAAACAAGTGGCCAAAATAAAACAAATGGTGCTATTGTTCCAAGATATGGTGGGCATGATGATCCAGCCGTACCCTCCAAACGAAAAGCCTCTAGTAATAATTGAAGACGATAGAGGAGAGATATCAAACCCTCTTCCGACCTCTTGATATGCAAAGGAGGAAACAATCTCGAAAGCTGCGCTCGATGATTATATAGCTCAACAGATACGAGCTCATCAAGCGAATGAAGCCGCTGGCTAAGTCGTCAGAACTGGGCGACCATATCCAAGCTGGTGCGATCAGATTAAGTACCTGCCAGGATACACAATTCCTAAGTTCCACGTATACAAGGGGACAGGAAATCCCCATCAACATGTCGCTCAGTTCAGGGCTCTGTGCGGTGACACTGGAGGTGATGATAAGCTACTGCTTCGCAAATTCATCGGTAGCTTAGCGGAGACGGCGTTCGAATGGTATTCAGAGCTTCCCAACGACTCCGTCAAAACTTTTATGGAGATGGAATTGCTATTCACCCAGCGTTTCGCAAGCGCTAGCGAACGCACCCCAATCACGGCATTGATCAATGCCAGGGTGAAGCCGGGAGAAACAAGGGTTCAGTATGCAATCCGGTGGCGGAACCTATGATAGAAATGCGAACAACGCATCGAAGAAGCTCCTGCAGTAGGCATGTTCGTGGGTACCCTCGATCCGCAGGCGACCATATCCCAGTTCATGATGTTTTTCAAGCCAACTACCTTCCAGGCCTTGATTGACAAGCTGGCCCAAATGGATCAGATGGGCCATAGACCGTCTTCCCTGAAAATGGAGCCTCGAAACGAAAAGGAGAAAGGGAAAGCGACCTTCGTCGCCAATGCTCAGCAGCACCCCAGTGGTCAAAACTAGCTGATCGCCAAAACGATAGACAGCGATTCTTCAACGAGAAGCTAAAATGCCCTTATTCGTTTCTCCAGGATAAAATGAGGAGACTGTTCGAGCTGGCGGTGCGCAACAGGCTCATCACCCTGCCGGATCCGAAACGCCCACTGCAGCCCGGTGACATCAACAGTCCAAACTATTGCCCCTACCATCGAATAATGGGCCATCCAATTGAAGATTGCTTTGTCTTCAAAAACTGGATTGAGGACCAGTACCAGCAAGGCAAATTCGCATTATCTGAAAACTGGAGGATAAACCCGCCACAACCACACGCTCTGAAAAAGGTGGACAAGCAGGGGGCATCATGCTCATTTATAGAGGAAGCTCCATGGGAAGCTGTTCTTTCGACAAAAACTAAAAGAATGCTGAAAGATCTCCAAGCATGTCCGGCTATTAGGTGGAAGAGCCCGCTGGAGCCCGAGATTATTGAGGGGATGCTGAAGCCGCACCCAACGCTGAAAGTTGGTGAAGGTGGACAAAACATTCAGGCCAAGCCTCCAAAATCTTTAAAGAAAAAAAAGAAGGCCAAGAAGCTCGTCCAACCCGAAGATAGCCGTACAGGTCTGCAGAAATACATCGATGCACTGGAAGAATATAACCAGAAGGCACGGACCCCAATCACGTTGGATGAATTCTTTAAGCATGTTCTTGAGAACGAAGCCGATGACGCTGATGAAAGAGACAATTCTTCAGAAGAGCCTAAGGATTATGTGGCAAGCTGCCACATGATCTCTCACTCATCAATAAATGGCAAAGAAGCTCCTGATGCAGAGAAACTGGGGGTAGATCCAGAACCGGAATCAAAATCTCTGGAGCCATCGGACGAATTGATTGACAAACTGCTGAGCGAAGCTCTTCAGAAAAGCAAATTTGACCGAGAGCGTGAAACGGCCATATATGAAAGGGCCAAGCGTCGACATCACGTTGAAGAAGCTCCGGTATTGAGAAGCCATAGAAGCACTTCTGCCGCCTGCAAAAGCAGGTTTAAGACAAGAAAGCAGTTCGCTAAATCCCTATCGATGGGAATGAAGTTGCCACCTTTCAAAGAAAACACTTCAGAGAATACGTTCCCCGACGAGCTAGATGCACATCCAAACTACTGCTTATACCATCGGAGGATCACACACCCTACCGAGGAATGCATGGCCTTTAAAAATTAGTGGCAGGGTTTCGTTGCTCATCGACAGCATTTCAAGCGGATGAAGCGCAAAACTCGTCGAGAGCAGAGAAGCACGACAGATGAGCGCAGAAGAACTGCCGGCGACTACCACATTGTTGATTCTAGGGGATCGCAAGTTCTCACCTTCGGGAGCGATTCTGATGAAGAAATAGTCCTCGGCCCTTTCTTCAAGGAATCCATCTCCGAAACAGAAGAGATAAAGACCTGTGAGAACATTCAGCTGCGAAATCGCATGTTACCTGAAAAGAATCTCGGACCCACAAACAAGGGATCGAATAAAAAAGATAAAGGGAAAGAAAAAGTCCCTGAAGATATCGCCCTCAATGACCGAGTCGTCCAAGGGCTTGCAGCCAAGGACCCACCTAAGAAAAATAAGGTGGATTACAATGTTCTGGCACACCTGAGGAAAATGCTCTCGCAGCTGAGCATTCTCGATGCCCTTCTGCTATCTAAAGAGGCGAGAGATTCTTTGATCAAGACACTACAAGAACCCAAACAGTTTCAAGATTTCCTTGCCGAAGAAAAGATGAAGGACGAGCTAGAAGAAGTGTACACTACTGACGTCACTTTCGGCGATGAAGACCTCCTCCTCGAAACGTGCGAGCATAACCGTCCCCTCTATGTCTCCGGGTATTGCCATGACATCAAGATAGGAAAGATCCTAATTGACAACGGGTCCTCTGTTAACCTTCTCAATGTGAGGATGCTAAAGGAAATTTGTATGAGCGTGCAACACCTAGCTCGAGATAAAATCACCATCTCCGGGTTCAACTCTCAGTCATCACGGACGCTCGGGTCTGTGATACTGACGTTACGCTTTGGGCTGCTCATTACTGACATCAAATTTCATGTTATTAACGCCAAGACTTTCTACAACGCTTTGCTCGGCAGGCCTTGGTTATACGAATACAACATCATCCCTTCTACACAACATCAGTGTATGAAGTACTTCAAAGATGGTCTCGAGTATACCATGACAGGGGTGCTGAACCCATTCTCCGTGAATGAAGTCCGAAAGTACGAAGATGCAAAGTATTTCTTACCAGACTTTGAAGACACGGAAGATGCCATAAGCTGGAGAATAAGCAGAAAGCTATCACCATTATTCCGGTCTTTGGGAGCGATACCGAGGAGGAGGGAGAGATAATCTATTCGGGGCCGCTCCAATACAACAAGCCAGGACCGTCTATCCCTATTATGGTCTTTGGCAGCGACTCTGAAGACAAGGTCAACGCAGTATTCTCGGTCCGTCCATCAATGCAGGACTTCACTCGAGATGATCAGAGTTTGCAAATCGCCATGGTTCCGCGACAGCACTACAGAGAGCTTGATGCGCTGGAGACATATAGTATGCAAGAGCTACAAACATTCTACATCCCTCCCAGGCAAAGAGGTGAAAAGGCGATCCTCTTTTATCGATCCGCGGAAACCAAAGTGGAGAAAGAAATCTGGCATGGTGTCGATTCTACGCTTGACAGGCTCCAGCCCATCCGTCTGCCCAGATACTACACAGAAGGATTAAAAAGGTTGTTGAGGCACCAAAGCGTACCCTTCAAACAGACTGCTCGACATGCTCAGTTCTACAACAGGATCTGGAACATCCCCGGAACTCAGAGAAAATTGTCCAATGGGAGAATGGAAACAATCAGGCTTGGATATGTTCAATCCAAGAAACAGGAGAAATTCCATGGCTGCTATATTATGCATGACTTCGATGAAGAAGGAGATGATCTGTTAGAAGACACTGCAATTGAACCAAAACGAGATCCTACCGTAAAAATGCCAAGTCCGTCTTTTGAAGAACAGATGGACAAGCTAATAAGGGAAGCAGGTCAAAAGGTCCGGGATGACCACAACCGTGAAATGGCCATTTACGAGAAAGCCAGAACGCAGCGCCTCCTTCAACAGGCTACGGAGAATGACGATGCCCTTCGTCGCCAGCCCTGTTGGGGTCAAAATTTGCACCCCAGTTGACCAAATCAAAGTCAAGGTCAACCCCAAGCCAGGCGGGCCCAAGCCCAAGCAGGTGGGCCAATGCCCGGGTCAGCCCGAACACGAAGCGTCCGTCCTTCCGCCATACCAAAATAAAAATCATGTAACAAATAATTTTGACGTAATTTTTTGTGCATGAATGTATGCAAAATGGGGATAAAGCCAATTTTTTGTAAGCCCATGGCTTATGTGCAAAAAGAAATGGCACATGAGACATGGGATGGGCCAAATGCCATTTTTGTAAAGCCCAAGGGGCTATATGTAAATATGTAAGCCTATATAAGGTAACATGATGATGAATAAAGGATAATTTTTCATTCCCCTCAAAATCTAGGGTTTGTGCCTCTTTTCCCTTTCTGAAGGTTCTAAACCTTTTTCTTTCTTTTGAATTAAATCAAGAGTTTTACTCTTCCTTTTCCAAAACTAAATAGTTTTTCACCACAAAACACACAAAGGGGAACTTGGATCTGTCATTAGATCTCAAAAGGGGGAGATTTTTAAGTCGCACCCCTTTCTCCAAAATCCGGCCAAACGATAGGAAGAAGAAGGAGACCCATCTCCAGAAACCCCACTTTGGGGAAGAACTAGGGCTCAAGGGGAGAAGCCTCTTCATCAGCTTCAAAATATCCAAGGAGTTTAACTCCTCATACACACACACACACACACACAAAAAAAAAAAATAATAAGTGGCCCTTTCTGGGAGTACAACTCACATTGCAGGGACCAAGTCCCTTTTGCCTCCCGAGCGCCTAAAGCGCTAGCGCCCTTGTGCTCAAAGCACGAGCGCCTAAAGCGATAGCGCCCGAGCGCCCACGTGCTGACACGTGGGGCACTAGCGCTCAAAGCGCTAGCGCCCAAAGCTCTAACGCCCGAGCGCCCACGTGCTGACACGTGCGGCGCTAGCGCTCTTGCGCTCAGAGTGCTGGTGCCCAAAGCGCTAGCGTCTGAGCGCCCACGTGCTGACACGTGGGGTGCTAGCGCTCTTGCGCTCAGAACGCCCACGTGCCTGGCACATGGGACGCTAGCGCTCAAAAGTACTAGCGCTCTTGCGCTCAAAGCGCTAGCACCCAAAAGCGCTGGCGCTTTTTCCCACGCATCCTTTGGATGCCCTTTCCTTTTTTCATACACACACACACACACACAAACACATACATATACACACATACATACTCTACAACACTGTTCCTCTCAAAAAAATTTGGGCCGGGGCGCTGCCCCGCAACCCACAAGGGGGCTGCTAGCCCCCTTGACCCCCAGCCCGCTATCCGGGTAGCGGGACCCCCGTAAAAACTCTGCGGGGCCCCCGATATATCCAAAACCCCTTCAAAACACAACATTGCACATTGAGTTCGCATGACCAGTTTAACCCGTCAATCGGAGGTTCACTCGCTCCAAAGGCGAGGGATAATTAACGGCAGCTTAGTCCGCGACTGCCGGAGATTCGGATCCCCACAATCAATAAACCCCAGCCTACCCTAGGCAGGGGGAATCTGTAGTACGCCTGACAAGCGCGCGCATATTCCCATCTCAATGGGGTGACGAAAAACACCCTTCAAGCCCGTCATACAGAAGACCCGACGCGGAGGCAAAAACAAACTAAAGAATGGAAAAAAACGTTCGACCACGGCGAAACGGGTCCAAAAGGCAACGCGATCGAGAATTAAGAAGCCGGGATCTGTCTCTTATAAAGAAGATGGGTCGAGCATATTCTTTTCCCTAAGACAAGACAAAGAAGATATTCGATCTTGTCATGAAACATCAAATGATTACACTCTCGGAGTCCAAACACCCCGAACAAGCAGACGAGATCTCTCACCCGGATTATTGCTCCTATCACCGAGCAATAGGACATCCTCTCGAAGACTGCTTCACACTCAAAAACTGGGTAGAAGACCAGTATCAGCAAGGCGGGTTCGCTCTATCCAGCAGTTGGGGGGTAACCCCACTACAGAAGCATGTTCCAAAAGCAACATACATAGCGAGAGTAGAACCAGATCAATATCGGTCTTGGAAACGATCTCATACCTGTCACGCGATAACGCTGTTAGAAGAAGGAGTACGCGAGGATATGGATGACCTCTCCTGCTGCTTCGAAAATGAGGATGAAGATGAATTGATATCAGAATTTCCACCGGCACCAAAATAGTTGGAAGATGGAATACATACCACTGCGGATAACCTGAGAAAAATTGACTTGAGGACGGCAAACGACCCGCAGCCTACATTCTTCAGTGAGCTGCTTTCTAAAGACCAGGTGGCTATGCTAAAAGACGTGCTCGTGCAGTATAAAGACTGCTTCACATAGAACTACTCCTAGATGCCAGGACTAGATCCAGAAATAGCCGTCCACAAATTGGCAATATCTCCGGACGTCAAGCCAGTCAAACAAGCACCGAGAAGAATGCGGCTCGAGCTTGAAATGAGTATCAACGCCGAAGTCAAGAAGCTAATTGACTCCGGCTTTATCCAAGAGGTTCAATACCCTGACTGGATCGCCAACATCGTCCCAGTGATGAAGAAAAATGGGACGGTGCGCATTTGCGTAGACTTTCGGGACCTCAACAAAGCCTGTCCGAAGGATGACTTTCCCGTACCGGTCACCGAGCTGATGATAGACAACACGTCCACTCACAAAGTCTTCTCCTTCATGGACGGATCATCAGGGTACAATCAAATAAAGATGCATCCCGAAGACCAGAATCATACCGCTTTCCGGACCCCGCTGGGTATATTCTGCTACAAAGTGATGCTTTTCAGTCTGAAGAACGCCGGCGCCACCTATCAGAGGGCCATGATGAAGATTTTCGATGACCTCATACATGAAATCGTCGAATGCTATATCGACGACCTCGTGGTTAAAAGCAAATCGTATGAGGAACATTGGGAGCATCTGAAAATCGTGTTTCAGCGCCTTCGGAAATACAACCTGAAGATGAACCCTCTCAAATGCGCGTTTGGAGTTTCCTCAGGCAAATTCCTGGGATTCATTGTGCGACACCGGGGCATCGAAATAGACCCATCAAAGATCAAAACGATCATGGAAATGCCTCTGAAAAGAACTCTCAAGCAACTGCGGTCTCTCCAAGGGAAGCTCGCTTATATCCGGCGGTTCATAGCCAATCTCTCCGGCAAATACCGCCCTTACAGTCATCTGATGAAGAAGGGGACCCCGTTCATCTGGGATCGTAAATGCCAAAGCGCACTGGACAAAATCAAGCAATACCTGCAGAATCCGCCGGTACTGACCGCTCCAGTCAAGGGAAGGCCCCTCATCCTTTACACAACAGCCCTTGAAGGTTCTTTAGGCGCACTATGGGCACAAGAGAATGACCAAGGGAAAGAGAGAGCCCTCTACTATTTGAGTCGAGTTCTTCTGGGGGTAGAAAACAATTACTCCCCCATCGAAAAACACTGCCTGGCGTTAATCTTCGCGATAACGAAGCTCAGACACTATGTGTTGGCGCATGAAGTCCACCTCATATCAAAAGTGGATCCTCTCAAATATTTGATGTCAAGAGCCATACTAATGGGACGGCTTGCTAAATAGGCCCTCCTCTTGATGGAGTTCTCAATAGCTTACCGACCTCTCAAGGCAGTGAAAGGCCACGCCATCGTCGACTTCCTCGCTGAGCATCCGATACCTGCCGATTCACCCCTAAATTGCGAATTGCAAGACGAGCACGCGTTTGACACGATCGACGGGGGGAGAAGAGAGAATGATACCCGATAGGAACTCTACTTTGATGGGGCATCTTCCATGAAAAAGCGAAAGCACAGATCCCCCATAATCAAATCTTGGGTAGGCCTCATCTTCGTAACTCCACAAGAAGAGATAATGCATTTTGCCTTTTCCTTAACAGAGCCGAGGAAAAATAATGAAGTTGAATATGAAGCTTTGATAGCAGGTCTTGAGATCGCCGTCAACATGGGAATCAAAAACCCCGTCATATACGGAGACTCCCGGTTGGTCGTTAGTCAAGTAAACGGCGATTATCAAACGTGCAAACCAGAGTTGGTGAAGTACGGCAAGAGAGTCCAGCAACTACTGACTCAAATCCCTTCCTACGTCTTGGAAAGCATATCGCATGCGGAAAATAGCAAAGCGGATGCCTTAGCCAATCTCGCTAAAGAACTGGCTGACGAAGACCTCGATGACTTAAGGATCGTTGTGCAAAGCCGTCGGGTTCTTGCACCGGCAGAAATATTCCGGAGTCGTTCGAAGAAAAGGGAGCGACCAAGAAAACGGCCCTACAAATAAAAGACCAGGAAAAGGCTAAGGATTGGAGAGAAGTCTTTATAGACTACTTCAAATCCCGTCGAACACCTGAAGATGCGTCCTCAAGACATCAGCTCATTAAACGACCTTTGTCTTTTGCCTTCATCAATGACACGTTATATAAGAGATCGTTCGACTCTCTATGGCTGAGATGCCTGGGACCGGAAGAAGCAAGGAGAGTCGTCCAAGAAACTCACGACGGACTCTGTGGTTCTCGTCAAGCCGGGTCAAAGATGAAGCTGAAGATCAAAAGGATGGGCTACTATTGGCCCACGATGATTCAGGACCACCTCGAATACGCGAAGAAGTGCTACTCATGCCAAATTCATGGAGACTTCATCCACCAGCATCCAAGCCCGCTACACCCAACAGTGGCTAGTTGGCCGTTCGAGATGTGGAGAACTGATATAATTGGGCCCATAGAACCAGCATCATCCAAAGGACATCAGTTCATATTGGCGACAACTGATTACTTCTCCAAGTGGGCAGAAGCAGTACCGCTTAGAGAAGTGAAGACGGAAAATATTCTCCATTTCTTCAAAACACACGTCATCTATCGGTTCAGCACTCCGCGACGGATTATCTCTGATAACAGGCTGGCCTACAGAAGTCATGGAATCAGCCACTTCGCACAACAGTATAATATAGACTGGAGATACTCTTCGGTCTACAATCCCCGAGCTAACGGTCTAGCTGAGACTTTCAACAAAACCTTGACGAAGATCATAAAGAAGACGGTGTCCAAAAATAAGAAGAACTGGCATGAGAGACTGCATAAAGCTCTCTGGGCGTATCGGACCACGCTCAAAATGGCCACAAACACAACGCCGTATGCATTGATATTCGGCACTGAAGCAGTACTCCCCTTGGAGATAGAGCTACCCTCTTTACGAGTGGCGGTTCATTATGAGCTAGCAAACGAAGAGAATGCTCATCTTCGGCTTGAGGAGCTCGACGCCCTTGAAGAAACCCGGCACATGGCACAGCAAAACCTGGAGACTTACAAAGCAAAGATGACGCGCTCATACCAGAGATTGACTAGGCCAAGAACATTCCGCCAAGGCGAACTCGTGCTAGTGGTCAAGAGACCTATGATCCCCAGTCGTGCAAAATGGGGGAAATTCGAGCCGAACTATGAAGGCCCGTACATCATAGACAAAGTCTATCAAGGTGGGGCTTACTTGCTCATGGATATGCATAGTGAAAGACCCTTCCGACCAATAAACGTCCGATTCCTTAAGAAGTACTACGCTTGACGAGTCACGAACCAGGTTAATGATAGATGATGACGCCTATGTCCGCTCGCTATCTTCTTGAGTCCAGACTCTAAAAATAGTATCCAACGATACCCCATCCTAAACACGGAAAACTACGGACCGAAGCGTCTACAAACCGTAGCATCCTAAGGCTGACGCAAAAAAATATTAAAAAAAAGAAAAGAAAAGAAAAAAACGGTACGTCCATAAGCGAAATGGGCACAGATGAAAACCCGAAAGAGCTCCGTGAGTAAAAACAGCAGGGCTACCGGCGAGTTTGTGAAAACCCAAAAAGACGCAATCTCGTTAAAAGATACTTGCAAGGTCCTCTCGACCTTGTAAGGAGAAAATACCTGCGTGAGGTCCTTACGACTCACAAGGGAGCAACACACTTAGGGATCCCCACGATTCCTAAGTAGAAGTTACACTTACGAGATCCTCACGACTCGTAAGGAGAATTCCCCTATGAGACACCCACGACTCATAGGATTCAAAAGCCTTAAGCTACAGGGATCTGAACCTGTTCTTAAGCCGTCATACACCCCAATATTGCCCTACAAGCGTTTCAATATTGACCCTTGTATACAATCCACGGGCACAAATAAATATTTCCCCAACAGAGTCCCACCAGCAACAAAGGATATCCTCACATGGTGAACGACCCTTGTAAGTCCTTTCGACTTATAAGGAGAAAACACTCTTGTAAGTGTTGGGCTTCCCTTACACCTAGTTTAGGGTTTGGTAGCATCACTCATGCCACTTTAAAATTTAGAGAGGTGAAAAGCAAGCAAACCATGAATCTTTACTAGAAATTCTAGGGTAACAAGTTTGTATCACATACAAAGAACTAAAGAGATTAAGATTACAACCTTTGTAGTCCGTTCCTTCGCTTCATAAGCTCCGTGTTGAGTTCCATCGCTGCGATCATCAAGAACTCCGACTCTCGTGAGGCTCCAAGAGGTGAATGATGCATCTTACTTGAAGTCTTCTTGATCTAAGATGATCTACCTTGAAGAATCTCTAACCCAAGCTTACACTTCACTAATGAACTTATTAGAGAAGTGAACACCCTAATCTAAGTGGCTAGAATAGATGAAGATGATGAAGTAGGAATTTTTCTCTCTTTTGTTTCACACTTAATCATCACAAACATAAAACCTAGTGAAGCTTTTTCAAGAGCAAGAAAAAGACGAAGAAGCTAAACCTTTTGTGATGAATAACGAATTATTTTTTTGTGATTACAATTGCAACCATGGGTTAAGAATGAAAGGCTTAACTCTTGTAGAGAATAAACCATAGGTTAAGGGTTTGGGTTGGGTTAACAAATATCTTCACAAAATATCAAAGGATGAAGACAAAAGTCAAACCTTCATGAAGCTTCATGAAAGCTTATCCAAAGCTTAACCCTAATCCAAACCCTAATTAGGTTTAAACTCTAAAACCATGTTGCATTTGTAACCCTAACATGTTACAATATTATATATCATATATACAATATATTTTGTAACAAAAGAAAATAATACAATTAACATATATCGCATATACATCAATGTATTATCCAGTGAGAAAATGAATCAATAAAGCGAGCTTATATTAGTTGACGTAATGTAATATATCACATATATAATTATACATTAATTATCAAATCAACACTTGATCCGACAATCCGGCTATATTGCATATAACCGACTAATATAACATGTACGAATTCATCGAATCAACACTTGATCCGATGACCCGGCTATATCATATATACCTGACCGATATCTCATATTGCGAGAATAGATTACGGTATCTTATATCGTATTATTCTCGGTCCCGCACATATCATATATGTGCTCCTACTCCGTTTTGCCTGAGCAAGGAAACCTCTGTGTAGGACTCTAAAGAATCGTCAATACGCCGGCCGTAGGTGATGATCATATCAAACACCCACAAGCTGCAAGCGGTCAACTAAAAGTAACAGTCACCCAGATATTGAGCGATCAGAAGATCAACAAGCAAATCTATACATTCTCCTGTGAATCCAATCAGTAACACTACCGTACAGTCCGGTCTCTTCGTCTCATATGTCGCATATCAAGTTTAGGGGTGGTAAACGTCAGACCCCAGTAACCGATAAGTCGTGTCGATGTGAGGCTCATAACAGGTCGAGAAACTACTGATAACTCTAACCAGTAGCACTCCATATCAGCCCTGGCCAGGGAGTTCCAGTTATAGCCAATCGAACACAGCACAACATCAACTCCCTATACCGGGAGAGATGAAACCCCTCCTATCGCTCATTGCCTCCATGAGATTCGGGACTGTACCCAAAAGCCAACGTTTTGCACGCTCTCTTGGACGTGGTAAGATGGAAATCAAAGCACAGTGGGAATCACATAAGACTCTATGACGATCTCGGGTCTACAGACTAACCTGTACCAGTGTTACCGGAGAACTGCTATCTAACAATAGGTATAATACCATTTAGGAGTTCTCGGCGAGTCCGTTCAGTGTACCCAGTCTCCACTGAGCACCCATACACCATCTTTGATGTCAAACACCGATGGATATGGGATCATCCATCGCCCATCATATGGGTCAAGATGCGTATACCCTAGTATACTCTGGTGTATCGATGCCCTGTCTCGATACACCCTCGACTAAGAACAGTTATAGGATGTACTCGTTGACTACCCTGGCCCCACTAGTATGATCTCATCATAGTCCCAGTAGTCAAGTACATATCCTAAGGGCTTTATCAACATGTGAGAGCAAGACAGTAAACCAATACAAGTCAACATGTTAAGACAAAATGAAACCAGATAGCATACTATCATATCAAGAAAAAAAGTCCTCACTATATATATCCAAGCATCCACTATAATATACATCATATGTACAACAATGGCCTCTACGGCATATATACAACTAACAATCTCCCACTTGCACTAAGGCCAGCTGTTGTAGTATCTCATACCCAACATCCCGAAGAGTCTCTCAAATTGTATCTAGGGAATGGTCTTCATGAGTGGATCCACAGTGTTGTCCTTCGTGTCAACTCTCCTGACCTCGATCTCGCGGCGATCAACTATCTCTCGGATCAGGTGATACCGCCTCAGAATATGTCTGGACTTCTGATGGGACCTGGGTTCCTTGGCCAAAGCCACAGCTCCATTGTTATCACAATACAACGGTATTGGATGCTCTATGGACGGAACCACACCAAGTTCAGTGATGAATTTCTTCATCCAGACAGCCTCTTTGGCAGCATCGTTGGCAGCAATGTATTCAGCCTCCATCGTCTAGTCTGCCATGGTTTCTTGCTTGGAACACTTCCAACAAACCGCCCCTCCATTTAGGGTAAAGGCAAATCCCGAGTGTGACTTAAAGTCATCTTTATCACTTTGGAAGCTTGAATCGGTAAAGGACTCCACCTGGAGTTCACCGTTACCATACACCAAGAACATCTCCTTAGTCCTTCTCAAGTGCTTGAGAATGTTCTTCACAGCTGTCCAGTGACTCTCTCTTGGATCTGCTTGATACCTACTTACTACACTTAGTGAGTATGCTACATCGGGTCTGGTACATAGTATCGCGTACATGATAGAGCCTACTACCGAAGCATAGGGTATCCCTTTCATGCGAGCTCTCTCCAAATTAGTCTTAGGAGACATCTCTTTGGAGAGAGTGAGTCCAGAGATCGTAGGTTGGTTCCCACGCTTGGATTCTTCCATACTAAACCTCTTTAGTAAGGTGTCAATGTACCTAGATTGGAACAATCCCAGTATCCGTTTAGATCAATCTCTATAGATCTTGATTCCCAAAATGCAGGAGGCATCACCTAGATCTTTCATTGAAAATCTATGTGATAAGAAGAGCTTGACCGAGTGCAGCATAAGAACATCATTTCCTATCAGGAGTATGTCATCCACGTATAATACGAGGAAGACAACCTTACTCTTTGCAACCTTCTTGTATATAAAAGGTTCATCTACGTTTTTATGAAGTCAAACTCTTTGACTACAACATCAAAACAGATGTTCCAACTCCGCGATGCCTGCTTTAACCCGTAGATGGATTTAAGCAGCTTGCACACCTTTCCACTGCTCTTACTATCTATGAAGCCCTCTAGCTAAGTCATGTACACACACGCCTCTAAATCACCATTTAGAAAGGCGATCTTAACATCCATTTACCGGATTTCGTAGTCATGGTATGCAATGGCAAGTAAAATCCGGATGGGCTTAAGCATAGCCACTGGAGAAAAGGTTTCGTCATAATCCACACCTGGTCGTTGACGAAAACCCTTTGCAACAAGTCTAGCTTTGAAAGTCTCCACTTTTCCATCTACACCAAGTTTCTTCTTAAAGATCCATTTGCTCTCAATGGGTTTTACCCCTTCAGGAGCAACTTCTAAAGTCCATACTTTGTTGGTGTACATGGATTCCATCTCAGATCGCATTGCATCCAGCCACTTCACAGAGTCCCCACTCGTGATGGCCTGCTCGAAGCTAGTTGGGTCATCATCTTCCATGATGCAATCCCCACTCCCACCGTCTATGAGAAAACCGTAGTATCTCTTAGGTGGATAAGGAACCCTACTAGATCGGCGGAGAGGCTGGGGTCCGTCAGGAACTACTGAATTCTCTGGTTCCATCAATCTTTTGTCGTAGTTTGTGTCGCTGGAACCTCTTCCAGTTCTACTTCATTGCCACTAATGTTTCATAAGAAAACCCTTTTCAAAGAAAGTGGCATGTCAAGAAATAAACACTTTTTGTTCCTCGGGGTGGTAGAAGATATATCCTTGTGAATTTTTGGGATATTCTACAAACTTGCACAAGACAGACCTTGCCTCGAGTTTGTCCGGATTGTGCCTTTTGACATAGGCCGGACAACCCCATATCTTAACATATTTAAGAGATGGTCTCTTCCCTTTCCATATCTCATATGGAGTGGTAGGCACTGATTTGGTAGGAACCATATTCAACAGGTATATGGCTGTCTCAAGCGCATACCCCCAGAAGAAAATAGGCAACTCAGCAGTGTTCATCATAGAGCGCACCATATCTAATAGGGTGCGATTCCTCCGCTCCGATACACCGTTGTACTGTGGTGTATAAGGAGGAGTAAGCTGAGAGAGAATCCCATTCTCTTTTAGATAATCTAGGAACTCGTTGCTCAAGTATTCTCCTCCTCGATCAGATCGAAGGATCTTAATACTTTTGCCCGTTTGGTTCTCTACTTCGTTGTTATATTCTTTGAATTTCTCAAAAGCTTCAGACTTGTGTTTCAACAGGAACACATGTCTGTATCTTGAAAGATCGTCAGTGAATGTAATGAAGTAGGAAGAACCGTTCCTGGCATGTGTAAACATGGGACCACATACATCACTATGTATCAGTCCCAAGAGTTCTGTAACTCTTTCTCCGTGTCCACTAAATGGAGTTTTGGTCATCTTGCCTTTGAGACATGATTGGCAAGTGTCATAAGATGAAAGTTCGAACGGATTCAAATATCCATCCTTATGCAACTTAGCTAGTCGTGTCACATTGATATGACCTAGTCTACAATGCCACAAGAAGGATTCGTTCATTTCTGAACTCTTCCTCTTGTGTGTGTTTTGTACATTAAGTATTGTAGTCTGGTTCAGAACGTATATGCCATTAAATAACGAGCCTGATCCAATTAACTTTTGATTCAGAAAGATGTTCATAATATTATCCTCTATTACAAGATTACATCCTTCTTTACTCAATAAAGAAACTGATATAATATTGCATATCATGCTCGGAATGTAATAGCATTCGTTCAGAATCAGTGTATTACTATTTGGTAACACAAGGTGATATTCGCCAACTGCTTTGGCTGCAACATTTGCACCATTCCCTACTCTTACGGAATGATCACCCTCTCCCAGTTCTCTACCTTTCCGTAGCCCATGTAACATATTACATATGTGGGATCCTGATTCGGTATCTAATACCCAGGACGTAGAGTGAACTGAGAAACAGTTCTCGATAACTAACACACCCGAAGAAGATGCATCAGTATGCTTGTTCTTTGTCTGGGCGGCATGAGAATCCAGATATTCTCCTATTCCCTGCTCGGACTTATAACAATTATAAGTTGGAGCGGGACCAACGTTCCCCTGCTCAGTATAAAAAGCGGGTTCAGTCAATACATCCATATTATTATCTTGATTAGGGCCTGACATGATCGCTACCTGGAGAGGGAGAGAGAAGAAAACACTTTAGCGTATACTCTTGCAAGATTAGATTGGTTATTATCTTATCTAATCAGGATGGCTCCCACTGCTTTTTATCAAATTTTCCTTAAAACCCTAAAAGGTAAGATTAGCCGGGATTAATTACACTTTACAAGTTCGCCAATCTTTCGGCCAGGCCAGTGTTAGTACTTTGAGGGAGGTTGCCCGTGCTTTCGCACGGACCTAATTAGAATAAACCTCGTTTTCCCATAGGCATAACCCCGTTAACACCTTTCTAGACACCTACTTGATCGGCTATTTATCCTGTGTAAAATTCTTCCAGGAGTAACTTTTACTCGCAGTAGGTATCGGAATCCAACTATCTCATAGGAGGTATGCAATCTCATTGCAAATTTCAACACTTGAAATCCCCGATAATGCTTCTGCCCCTAACGTGCTATGACCTTGACGAATGCCAAACAACCCATAGTTTGCTAGTCAAGTTCAACCCGTACATTTCTTGATTGAATTAAACCCACCCGCACGACCCTTGACGAATGCCAAACAACGCCGTATGAATACTCTAATCTAATCGCATCATATGCTGCAAATAATTAGTAAATAGCTACCGTACACTACGCCTTGACGAATGCCAAACTACCGTAGCACGAATACTAATTAATACTTATCTGAAATGACGGAGGGCTACGCAGGTTTTTCAGAAAACCATGAGCGTAATGAACTTGATATCGTTGTAGAAACAAGTGATTTTGAAAAGGAGTGTTTTTTAGGCTTTTCTAGTTTAGCTAAAGAGGTCACTCCCGGTGAAGAGATCTCGGCTCTTTCCTTATCGAATAAGATGCAGGATATTTCACAAATACCGCTGTGCAAAGCAAGAACTATAGAAGCAGTCAAAAAACTAAATCGTGAGTTTGTAGCATCTGCCGGTTTTACTAAAGAGGTCACTCCCGGTGAAGGGATCTCGGCTCTTTCCTCATCGAATAAGGTGCAGGGTATATCACATATACCACTATGCAAAGCAAAAACTGTAGCTACCCTTTTTGAAAATTTAATTCTACAACATCTTTTAGGTTTCTTTTCTTTTATTAATCTCATTAATAAATCCCATCATTTATGCTTCCTAAGCATCACAGAAGAAACGAAAATATAACGTACGCTTATGCCATCCGCATTCGCCACAATGTTCCGTTATGCACCGTCAGGTTACTTAACTAACGGCATACCGGGACGGGACTAGCGCGGGTGCAAAACATAAGCAACGTTTATTATATATCATATATAAAATTATAAAGCATTCGTCTCACACATATAATATGACCACATCACAGTATATCAACAGCAGAAGAAACATATGAAATATTGGATATATTAGAAGGTTCGTGTTTTATATCGAGCCTGTATAAAACACGGATTCCACGGTCGCGATGAATAGCCAAACCCACATCCCTAGACCCCTATAAGAGCGTCAAGTAACGCTGTCAATTCCAAGGTTAGGAGACCCGGTCTCGACTCCTCGAGATGGCCTCCCACTGGACCCTAGAACCCGGTTACTTGTGCTCCCCTCCTCGGATCTATCCTAATGCGGAAAAGTAAATAATATACAATGGTGACATCAACCTCATCCCGGAAGTGCCCCAATAAAAGAATATTACATACAATGAATTTTACATGAATGAAAATAAAAACCCTCATCTCACATAAAACACCCGGCTATTCAGAACACAACAATCCAATATAACATATCACACCAACACATAATATCTCATATCATCAACGTAAGCAAGTATGCGTCTCCCAATTGTCGTTGATGTATAGAAACGAAGCCGGCAATACCCTACATACTACACTTATGGTCGCAGAAAAGAAAAGTGAAAAACTCCAACATTTGGAATCCACAGTCGCTTAGACATCGTAAACCCGAAATATCACATATTACGGATTTCATGCCTAACTATATGAATTCCACATATTGTATCACAGTCGCAGAATATCATGACGATGTTTAACGTTTCGATCGAATTAACATACACTCACAAATTACCCCCGTGAGCTCAACACTTGAGCAAAGTCGAAACACTCAAAAACCGTGCCACAGTGTCCATGGACCAGCCATAGGAGTTAACCAATGCCTCACCTATGATACCACGGAACTACGGCAAACCCTAGGGTTCATTCGCGGTTCTGTAGGCATAGAATCGAGTTGTTAGTATAGTCTTCTAGGGCGTCCATAAGGGTACTTGCACGATTTTACGAATATAATCAACTTCGGAAAATTATAACACTTGGAAATTTCAAAGGGGTACAAAATGTGGTGTGCAAAGTTCGATCAAACTGCTAAAAATAGTCAAGCTTACCAATAAAGTGTTAAATTATACGACTACGAAGCACTACGAATTAGCCCCAGGTCAAACTAATCATCACATGAAAATTGAGCTAAATAAACAATATTAGGAAACCCAAAATGGAGACATGAGAGCACATGGGGAATACGGGGGGGGGGGGGGGGAGGAGCCCATGGGGCCGGCTTGGCCGGAAAGTTAGGCCTGGGGCTCGGCCAAAATCCGAGCCCCTCCCTCCGTATTTCTCCCATATTCTTAGAATGTCCTAAATATCATTCTGCACCTGTTTGAAAAATTTTTAAAGGACTTTTTGGAAACTTTTTAGAGAGCAAAATGGGGGTTTCAAAATACCGTATTTCGGAGTCGATTTCGTTTTTGTAATTGTTTTAACACCGTATTTAGAATTCTAGTTTGGCTTTGATACTACTGTTGGGCTTCCCTTGCACCTAGTCTAGGGTTTGGTAGCATCACTCATACCACTTTAAAATTTAAAGAGGTGCAAAGCAAGCAAACCATGAATCTTTACTAGAAATTCTAGGGTAACAAGTTTGTATCACATACAAAGAACTAAAGAGATTAGGATTACAACCTTTATAGTCCGTTCCTTCGCTTTATAAGCTCCGTATTGAGGTCCCTTCGCTGCGATCATCAAGAACTCCGACTCTCGTGAGGCTCCAAGAGGTGAATGATGCATCTTGCTTGAAGTCTTCTTGATCTAAGATTATCTACCTTGAAGAATCTCTAACCCAAGCTTACACTTCACTAATGAACTTATTAGAGAAGTGAACACCCTAATCTAAGTGGCTAGAATAGATGAGGATGATGAAGTAGGAATTTTGCTCTCTTTTGTTTTCAATTTCTCACACTTAATCATCACAAACATAAAACCTACTGAAGCTTTTTCAAGAGCAAGAAAAAGAAAAAGAAGCTAAATCTTTTGTGATGAATAACGAATTATTTTTTTGTGGTTACAATTGCAACCATGGGTTAAGAATGAAAGGCTTAACCCTTGTAGAGAATAAACCATAGGTTAAGGGTTTGGGTTGGGTTAACAAATATCTTCACAAAATATCAAAGGATGAAGACAAAAGTCAAACCTTCATGAAGCTTCATGAAAGCTCATCCAAAGCTTAACCCTAATCCAAACCCTAACTAGGTTTAAAATCTAAAACCATGTTGCATTTGTAACCCTAACATGTTACAATATTATATATCACATATACAATATATTTTGTAACAAAAGAAAATAATACAATTAACATATATCGCATATACATCAATGTATTATCCAGTGAGAAAATGAATCAATAAAGCGAGCTTATATTAGTTGACGTAATGTAATATATCACATATATAATTATACATTAAATTATTGAATAAACACTTGATCCGACAATCCGGCTATATTGCATATAACCGACTAATATAACATGTACGAATTCATCGAATCAACACTTGATCCGATGACCCGGCTATATCACATATACCCGGCTGATATCTCATATCGCGAGAATAGAATATGGTATCTCATATCGTATTATTCTCGGTCCCGCACATATCACATATGTGCTCCTACTCCGTTTTGCCTGAGCCAGGAAACCTCTGTGTAGGACTCTAAAGAATCGTCAATACGCCGGCAGTAGGTGATGATCATATCAAACACCCATAAGCTGCAAGCGGTCAGCTAAACGTAATAGCCTCCCAGGTATTGAGCGATCAGAAGATCAACAAGCAAGCCTGTACATTCTCCTGTGAATCCAATCAGTAACACTACCGTACAGTCCGGTCTCTTAGTCTCATATGTCGCATATCAAGTCTAGGGGTGGTAAACGTCAGACCCCAGTAACCGATAAGTCGTGTCGATGTGAGGCTCATAACAGGTCGAGAAACTAATGATAACTCTTACCAGTAGCACTCCATATCAGCCCTGGCCAGGGACTTCCAGTTATAGCCAATCGAACACAGCACAACATCAACTACCTATACCGGGAGAGACGAAACCCCTCCTATCGCTCATTGCCTCCATGCGATTCGGGACTGTACCTAAAAGCCACCGTTTTGCACGCTCTCTTGGAGGTGGTAAGGTGTAAATCAAAGCACAGTGGGAATCATACAAGACTCTATGACGATCTCGGGTCTACAGACTAACCTGTACCAGTATCACTGGAGAACTGCTATCTGACGATAGGTATAATACCATCTAGGGTTCTCGGCGAGTCTGTTCAGTGTACCCAGTCTCCACTGAGCACCCGTACACCATCTTTGATGTCAAACACCGATGGATATGGGATCATCCATCGCCCATCATATGGGTCAAGATGCGTATACGCTAGTCTACTCTGGTGTATCGATGCACTGTCTCGATACACTCTCGACTAGGAACAGTTATAGGATGTACTCGTTGACTACCCTGGCCCCACTAGTATGATCTCATCATAGTCCCAGTAGTCAAGTACATATCCTAAGGGCTTTATCAACATGTGAGAGCAAGACAGTAAACCAATACAAGTCAACATGTTAAGACAAAGTAAAACCAGATAGCATACTATCATATCGAGCAAGAAAGTCCTCACTATATATATCCAAGCATCCACTATAATATACATCATATGTACAACAATGGACTCTAGGGCATATATACAACTAACAGTAAGATCCTTACGACTTATAAGAGAACATACACTTAAGAACCCTCACGATTCTTAAGAAGAAAACGCACTTACGAGATCCTCACGACTCGTAAGGAGAAACATCTTTATGAGATCCTTACGGCTCATAAAGTCAAAAGCCTTAGTCGACAGGATCCTAACCTTGTTTACTATGCCACCTTTGTTCGGATCGACAAAAGCAAATGATAATTCGCTCCTGGCAATGTCCCAGTGGTAGCGATACTGATGCCTAAATCGGTATCAAATTCCAAGTCTAAACTCGCGATAAAAATCAGCGAGCCAAAAATGCATATGAAATAGTCGAAATAATGGGGCAACTTGCAACAAAATCAACAAGTAAAATATGTGCATACAAAAATAGGCAAAATGATTGGGCAACTCGCAATAAAAAAGCAGCGAGTAAAAAGGAAAAAATAGCCGAAATGATTGGGCACCGCGAAAAATAGCCGAATGATTGGGCAATCGCGACTTTCGTGATACAAAAAGCTGAAATGATAGAGCATCGCAAAAAGAAAACAAAAAAGTACATATAAAATAAAACTTTTGCCTTGCAGGTAAGTCCATACTAACCCCTGTGTACAATCCATGGGCATAAACGAAAAGGGAACCACATGTCCCCAACAAACTCTATCAAAGGGAGAGTCAGGTCTTAGCGGCAATATCTGCATCCTAGAAGACCAGCAACGACATTCTTCCTCATGCCATCAGGTCACGGACGCGACACTACCAATTGGAGCCACGGTGAAGTCCCTAGTTCTAAGACTCTACGGTTCACAGACAACCAAAAGTCAACCAGACACCGTAGAAAACGGAGAAAGTCGATCCCGACACCGTAGAAAACGGAGAAAGTCGATCCCGACACCATAGAAAATGGAGAAAGTCAACCCGACACCGTAGAAAACGGAGAAAGTCGATCCCGAGACCGTAGAAAATGGAGAAAGTCAACCCGACACCGTAGAAAACGGAGAAAGTGGATCCCAACACCATAGAAAACGGAGAAAGTCGATCCCGACACTCTAGAAAACGGAGAAAGTCGATCCCGACACTGTAGAAAACAGAGAAAGTCAACCCGACACCGTAGAAAATGGAGAAAGTCGATCCCGACACTGTAGAAAACGGAGAAAGTCAACCCGACACCGTAGAAAACGGAGAAAGTCGATCCCGACACCGTAGAAAACGGAGAAAGTCGATCCCGACACCGTAGAAAACGGAGAAAGTCGATCCCGACACCGTAGAAAATGGAGAAAGTCGATCCCGGCACCGTAGAAAACGGAGAAAGTCGATCCCGGCACCGTAGAAAATGGAGAAAGGCAACCCGACACCGTAGAAAACGGAGAAAGCCAACCCCGACACCATAGAAAACGGAGAAAATCAACCCCGACACCGTAGAAAACGTAGAAAGTCAACCCGATACCGTAGAAAACGGAGAAAGTCAACCCCGACACGTAGAAAACGGAGAAAGTTGATCCCGACACTGTAGAAAACGGAGAAAGTCAACCCCGACACCATAGAAAACGGAGAAAATCGATCACGACACCGTAGAAAACGGAGAAAGTCAACCCTCGACCTCCCCATCGAAGCAACGCTTCGACTCGGGAACAAGTCAACTCATCAACCACTTACGATTCCTCTCGACTTGTAATGGAGAAAATTCTCTTGCGAGATCCTTACGACTCTCAAGAGAAAGCATACTTAGGAATCCTCATGATTCCTAAGGAGAAAATACACCTACGAGATCCTCACGACTCGTAGGGAGAAAAGTCTTTATGAGACCCTCACGGCTCATAAAGTTGGAAAGTCTTAGGCAACAGATCCTAAACCTATTTCCTAAGCCATCGCTACCCTATAAAGAGTTCAAGATGGACAGCTATCTACTATCTACAGGCCACATTTGCTAAAATCACGTGCCAACAACACAACAGAGAAAAGAAAGCGATAGTCGGAGATAAAAAATTTTGTCCTTTATTCATGAATTCAGTTGAATACGAGATACATCATATAAAATAAAAAAAATAATAAAATGAATACATGTTATTTATAAATTACAATCAATACAAAGACGACTATTGAGAAGGAGGTGATTTTAGCAAATTAGCAAGCCGCTCGCGCACTCCTCTCGGCTCCTTTTCATGATTAGCCATCGCGGCCAGCTCCGCTTCGACTCGGGCCCGTTGCTGCAAACAGGATGAAAGTTTCTCATCGATTTCCAGCTGAGTTGCCTCACGACTCTGCGCGTCCCGCTCAGTGAGGTCGAGCTTCTGCCTCAGCGTTAGCCCTTCAGAAATACATCGTAGGAGGCCCTCAAAGATAGCTTTCAGCTGTGCAGCATTCACGCCAACGTGGGCGCGCAGCCGGGCAGATTCGCCTGAAGCCTCCTCGCGTTCCTTCCGCCTCAAAGTCACCTCTTGTTCAAAATAGCGGAGGAAGGGAACGCTTTGCTCAACCCATGCAGCCCGCTGGAAGTTCAAAGCCAATACTTCCGGAGCGGGACGCCAGAGCTCAATCTCATACAGACAGGCCTCAATCTTCCTACAGTAGTTAACCTAAGAATCGACGACGCCCTCACTGTGGAAGTTCACGAGCATCGCCAACATGAGATTAACCTCAGCAGCAAAATTTGCAGCAGATACGAAAGCTTCGGTATCAAGCTCCTCGATGGATTCACTCAACATTCACAGGCTATTCGCAGCACCCCTGGAAGATGGGCGTTTAACAAAGGGCCCTGCCGGCATTGGAATTCAAGACTCGAAGAGAGCTGGAGTCGGTGCGATTGTTGCAAAACAAATCATAGTCAGATGTCGGCTCAAGAGATAAAGAAAATGCACGAGCAATGGAGTTTACTATACCGGCTGCGACTGGTGGCAAAGTTGGGAGTACCGGAGGCGCGACTGTTCTCTCGTCCCCTCCTCCAATCTGTAACGCTGCAATCAATTCAAAGAAGAGTTAGCAATGACATGGTTGCCCATAAAAGATAGGAAAGGATGTCGGTTAAAAAACTATACTCACCGACACCGGCAGGGAAGACGACTTCTGACTGGAAGGAGAAATGTGGATTCAGCACCTGATACAGATGGTCAAAAAGGACTCCTGCAAGGTTGTAACAATACGATGTCAGTACAAAGAGTATATTACCCACAATGAAACCGATAAGTCGCAAACATATTATAACAACCGAGTTCAGTTATACCAATTTTTGTTCCATATTTATTATCTGTGGTATTTTACTGATATATCTTGTTTGGGTGCGAATGGTAGTTTAAACCTTTACATTACATTCGACCCGACCTGCTTGCTTGAACTGGTTGATTCATATTCCTAAACTACCCTGGCCTGTTGATTAGATACGTGCATCTCATGTATACTGCATATTGGCATTTCATCTAGCATCGCATATTTTACATATAACATTTTTAGGTCATGTATAATAAATTAAAATTGCATTTCATAGCCTGCATGATACCCCTAACCCCGTGGTAGCGTCCGCACATCTTGTTCTCATCCCGTTCAGTGAAACGAACGTGTTTGGATAGCTACGCGCACGTACGTGCATCTGTTCTTGGGGGTATGCATTTTCGTTACCTAATCATTCATTTTAAAATTTGGAAGTTGCATATAATTTTCGTATTTTATATCTAAATTTTTAGACCCGACCCGGGCGTATTTTGAAATATTTTATATCCCGCTAAAAATTCAATTATTTAATTTTTAAATTTAATTCTAACATATTTTTTTAACAGCTCAGAGATTTAAAGAAAACAGTTTAAATATTTTTCAATTTTTTAAAATCTTTAAAAATTTTCTCTCAACTCTCTCTCTTTTTCTCTCTCCCTCCCACGAGCCAATCAAATCTTTTTTTAATTGCGCTGGGCCCCACACCTTTCTCTCTATCTCTCTCCCTTTCTTTCCTCTTTTCTTTCTCTCTCCCCTCACGGCTCTCTCTCTCTCTCTCTCCTTTCTCTCTCCTCTCGCGCTCTCTCTCTCCTCTCGCGAACACTGTTCGCTCCTCGATTCTGGTCACCGCCCGACGCGATACCGTCACCTCCCTCCTTAGTTCTCCCTCTCTTCTCTTTTTAAACCCCGAGCTCGACGCAAGAAACCCACTGCAAACTCAACCCTAACCCTAGCCGCCTCCTCTGCCTCCTTTTCCTCGACCCCGCCTCCACCCTCGTCTCCATTCTCATCTCCTCTCCTCCTCCTCTTCATCTTCTTCTTCTCTTTCTTATTCTCCGAGCCTCTCTCCCCCTGCACACACCCAACTCAACCCAATAACCCACCTTCCCATCGCCGCCGACCATCTCTCATCGCCATCGCCATCTCCTTCCTCTCCTCTCCTTTTTCCTCTGCACCCTCACCTCACCAATATCCCTTCACACCCTGCACACCAAACCCAGCCAACAAAACCGACCCCAAACCCTAAACCTAACCCCAAACACCAAACCCTCATCGCCGGAGCTCCGTTCACCGCCGTTCACACTTCCCTTCTGCAACCACAGAACACATCCACGGTAAGCTTCCTCTCATTCTCCCCTTCTTCCATTCCTTTTCTCCATCCTTTCTTTTTTTTCTTTATGTATTTTACTTCTCATGATTCACTGTTTTCTTGATTGCCGGAATCCGGTCGTGCCGACGACGATCCCGACGACCCAGCAAGCATCTTTGACCCGTGTGATCCCCTTGTACGTTGTTTGGATCCGTTCCGTACATCGTGCGCACGTCGCGACTTTTCCTGCCGACGTGTGACGTTCCGTATACCCGTTTCTTGATCTGTCGAGGCAAGTAAAACTTGCTACATGCTAGTCCTATTATTTTACACTTAATTAATTACATGTTAAACCTATAAATTTAATCTAATGTCTCATGTTCCATTTTAACATTCGATGTTCCATTATATCATTTTAGATCTAGAACTTGAAACATATCATGTTGCATTTTAGTTTACAAAACGTGGTACCCACGTCCATATTTAAATCACATATTATTTATTTGCATAGCCCATAGTACCCTTTATTTAGTTTATACCCTACCGGACACTATTTGCATACATCTAGCCTAATATCTGTTCATTTACATCACTAGATCATTTAATACATATTAATGAGATTTTAACATTCCATATTTGATAAACTGTATTTAATTAATGTTGGAACTATCCCCTTAACCCAAATCGATAACCGTGCATCCATATATTTTAATCTGTACCTATTTGCATATCACATTACAATGTTTCATTTTATTGTTTCATTAGTACCCTATACTTGTTTTGTATACGCCCACTTATTTTTAGTTTGATTATGAGCACCCACATGACATTTTGTGCACCCTTGAAATGACTTGTTGCACCTACTACTTGATATGACGTGGTACCGTACACTTCTTGACATGATATGATACATATATACCATCGGACTTGACCTGATGTACCATGGCTTACCTGTTACCTGATCTTGTTACTAATGCCAACAAATCTGACCTGTTGTCCCTACGGACATTTCCTGTTGTCTATCCAGACAAACCTGTACCTGCCTGATCCTGTGTTGGCATTAGCTCCAGATTATTTAATACTTGACTTGAATACACAACTTGGGGGTATGGGGAAATCAATGATGAAACCGGACTTGTAACTCGACAGTTCGATACATTTACTGATCAGTTTTAGAGGCTAGGCCAGCCTTGGGATGATGCTGCTGACATCATCCATCGTTACCCACTGCCTTTTTAGAGGCTAGGCCAACCTTGGGATGATGATGTTGACATCATCCATCGTTACCCCTTTTCCTTTTAGTGCCTAGCGGCATGTCTCGGTTTCAGCCCGAAAATCTTCACCGTGATCCCGAGCATGCAAGGGATACTATTGAATTACATCGATGATTCATCAAATTGATTTCAAAGACTTGAGAGTAGTTAACCCAATAGACCAGTTTAGATTACTCACTACACATTACCCCACTGTCCTTACTTATATCACTGTTATGCATGTTTATCATTTATACTCATACCTGCATGTATTGCTACCCTGTTTATAGTATGGTTTGATATTATGACACACTGACGTCTGGGTTTTGCATGGCCCAGATTCCTTACCTTTGCTGCAGTCCGAGCGGGAGTATTTCAGTCAGCAGGCTGAGCAGTGAGGACTTACTAGTAGTTAGTTCATTTTACTTTCGGTATTTTCATTCCTGATGTGAGCCCGCATTATGGGACATACATTCCAGTTTATTCTTGTATTGGATCTTTTGCTTCCGCATTATTTTATTCTTGACTCGTTTTATTTTGGCTTATGGACATGTGTTAGATAGATTATTATTGTTCTTGATATCTCTACAGCCGTAATGTGACTATGGAAGGATATTTCCTATCCACAGGTAGCATGGTTGGCTATGTCACGTGCCTATCTTAGCGTACTCTGGGGAGTGGGGCGTGACATGGTTCTTTTGGTATCAGAGCCATAGGATATAGGTTAATCAGGTTTGATTCTTTTGTAGTTGGGTATTGGACCCAATACACGAATCAGAATACTCGTGATTAGGAAACATGTCCTGCCACCTTACCATCTTTCCATTTTTGAATCATAACCTCCTCCTGATTCTACTTTTACGATGTGCAAACCTCCTTTGCATATCGATTCGAAAACCTGGTTTCCTTTGTTTATCTCTAGAGCTTAGGCGACTTGGGTGGAGTTATGTGATTGTAGCTATGATACCGCGGCATGGTTACAATGTGGTACTCTATTTAAGTAACTTGGAGTTCTAGCCTTGATTCATATCCTTGATCTATATGTTGAATCTGTTGTCATATTAATCCTCTTTGGTGTCTTGGTTGCAGTATCATGGAAGCCAGGAATTTACAATTGTACCAGAGGTATATGGATGACACCACTTTGCTTGGAGTAATTCGTGACTTACTTGAGGACCACAAGTAGCAGACCGAGCTGAAGCAGGCGTTTGCACCAAACCAAACGCCCGTACGTAGAAGTATTCCGGTGAATCGACGCGGCGTAGCACCAATGAAGAAGACAATCGTTGTTGATTGAAGAAGGAGCGTGATTTGTGACTTTTGCCATTTGCCTGGGCATGTGCAAAGGGAGTGTCGAAGAAAGCGTGGACTCTGTTTGGTTTGTAGATCGGCGGATCATACTATCAATGCTTGTCCGTCGAAACTTCATAAGAAAGAGAATGTTCGGAGGCCAGTTTTGCCCAAGCAAAAAAGAAGGGTGTTGTGCGATTACTGCCAACGACCGGGTCATTATCGAAGAGATTGTCGTAAGAGGCTTAGACTTTGTCTGATTTGCGGATCAGCTGATCACACCATTGATACCTGTCCGTCGAAGCTACGGTTGAAGGAAGATACTCAGAAGCCACCGCAGAGACAGTTTCAGGAGCCGAAGCAGTTTTCGGAGCAGTAGCAATTAACTCAGGGAGCTAATCAGGCTCAAGCTTTTACCCTGACGGCTGAAGAGGCTAAAGCTTCAGAGGAAGTCGTTTCAGGTACCCTATTTGTTCATGGTTTTCTCGCATTAGCGTTATTCAATTCTAGTGCATCCCATTGATTTATGTCGTCCAAGTTTATTACTACACACTCGATTACTTGCACGACCCTGTTTAGTTATTGGGACATACACACTGGGAATGGGAAAAATCATAACTAATAGAGGGTGTAAGGATTGTTCTGTTGTTGTTTGCGTACGGGAGTTATTTGCAGATTTCTTGGTGATTGTTACCGGCAGTTATGAAGTCGTCTTGGGAATGGATTTTTCGGCACTTTCCACGCTCACATTGAGTGTAGAGCAAAGAAAGCGAATTTCCTGATTCCCGGACACCCAGAGGTTGTCTGGAGGAAGCAATTCTGTCGGGCCAGTTGAGGTTAGGGCTAGGCCGACAACTAATGTTCTTTCGTCGATGAAGGTTGATAAGGATGAAGCACCAGCTGTTGTTCGAGATTTCATGGACGTGTTCGAGGACATATCAGGTTTACCGCCGAAGCGAGACGTGGAGTTCGCGATTGATTTTGTTCCTGGTGCAGCGCCAGTCTCTAAAGCGTACTATCCAATGGCACCAGTGGAGTTGGAAGAAGTCAAGAAGGAGGTTGCTGAATTACTTGAAAAGGGTTGGATTCGCAGCAGTAACTCGCCTTGGGGAGCTCCAGTTCTTCTAGTCAAGAAGAAAGATGGCACAAGGAGGATGTGCATCGATTATCAAGAATTAAACCGGGTGACTATTAAGAACAAGTACCCGATCTCTTGCATTGGCGAATTATTTGAGCAGCTTAGTGGCGTGAGGGTATTCTCAAAACTGGATTTGCGATCCGGATATCATCAGGTTCGAGTTAAAACAGAAGATATTTGCAAGACGGCGTTCCGAACTCGGTATGGACATTACGAGTATTTAATGATGCCCTTCGGAGTAGCGAATGCACCGGCGATATTTATGGACTTGATGAACCGAATCTTTTCACCATTCTTGGACCAGTTTATAGTGGTGTTCATTAATGATATTCTGGTTTACTCGAAGAGTATTGAAGAGCATGCAGAACACTTGAAGATCGCACTGCAGACATTGAGGCAAGAAAAATTGTATGCAAAGATGAGCAAGTACGAGTTTTGGCTTGAAGAAGTGAAGTTTTTGGGGCATGTCGTGTCTGGAGATGGAATTGCTGTTGATCCCGAAAAGATTGCAGCAGTTCGAGATTGGCCGATTCCGAAGAACATTACGGAGATCAGAAGCTTCCTTGGACTTGCCGGATATTACAGAAGGTTCGTAAAGAATTTTGCTCGTTTGGCTGAGCCTTTGACCAAGCTTACGCGCAAGGAAGTACCATTTGTGTGGACGGATAAGTGTGCGTCAGCTTTTGAGGCGTTGAAGCAGAGATTGATAACCGCTCCTATTTTAACCGTGCCAGACAGTTCCGGAGGATTGGTGATTCACAGCGACGCATCTGGGAAAGGATTGGGATGTGTTTTGATGTAGCATGGGAAGGTTATAGCTTATGCATCAAGACAGTTGAAGACCCATGAGAAGAATTACCCAACTCATGACTTGGAGCTAGCAGCTATGATTTTCTCTTTGAAGATTTGGAGACACTACTTATTGGATGAAAGGGTCGAGGTTTTCACCGATAACAAAAGCCTAAAGTGTGTGTTCACGCAGAAGGAGCTTAATATGAGGTAGCATAGATGGTTAGAGCTGATGGCTGATTACGATCTTGATCTTACATACCATCCGGGGAAAGTTAATGTTGTGCCGGATGCGTTTAGTCGGTTGTCAGCAATTCAGATGTTGACTGCACAGAAGGAACTTATTGAAGACTTTCGAAGATTCGATTTGGAGGTTATGCTACCGCATTCTTCGGGACAGTTGTTGCAGCTGCAAGTACAGTCGTCGTTGATCGAGAATATTAAAGCAGCGCAGTCACAGGACCCTAAATTGCAAAAGTTTCGAGAACAGGTTGAAGCTGGACTTCGAACAGACTTGCTGATCCATGAAGATGGTTCATTGAGATATGGTAGCCGTTTGTATGTGCCAAAGGGAGATATTCGCGAAGAGCTTATGAAGGAGGCGCACAGTTCAGCATATTCTGTACATCCAGGAGGCACGAAGATGTACCGAGATATAAGACAGCATTTCTGGTGGGAAGGTATGAAACGGGAGATTGCCCGCTTTGTGGCAAAGTGCTTGGTGTGTCAGCAAGTTAAGGCTGAACATCAAAGGGTTGCTGGTTTGTTGCAACCACTTCCGATCCCTCAATGGAAGTGAGAACATATAACCATGGATTTCGTGACGGCTCTACCGCGGAGTCCAAAAGGCAACAATGCAGTTTGGGTGATTGTTGATCGATTGACCAAGGCAGCTCATTTCATTCCTTTTTGAGTTGGTCGATCAACAGAAGCTTTGGCAGAGCGGTACATGCAGGAGATTGTAAGATTGCATATAGTACCGGTGAGCATCGTATCCGACCGTGACACTCGTTTCTTATCACATTTTTGGAGGAGCTTAAAGGAAAGTTTAGGGACTCGATTGAAATTTAGCACAGCTTATCATCCTCAGACAGATGGTCAGTCGGAGAGAACGATCCAAACACTTGAAGACATGTTGAGAGCTTGCATGTTACACTTCAAGGGTTCATGGGAGGATCATCTACACTTAGTGGAGTTTTCTTACAATAACAGTTTCCAAGCGACTATTCAGATGGCTCCATTCGAAGCTTTATATGGTCGCAAGTGTCGTTCACCTGTTTGTTGGGACGATGTTGGTGAACGAAGATTGTTGGGACCAGATTTGGTCGTGCAAACAGTTGAGAAGGTTAACACTATCCGGAATCATATGAAAGTAGCACAAGACCGACAAAAGAGTTGGGCAGATACGTCGAGAAGACCTCTAGAGTTCGCCGTTGGTAATTTGGTATTCTTGAAGATATCACCGACTAGAGGGCTGTTTCGTTTCGGAAGTCGAGGAAAGCTCAGTCCTCGATTCGTTGGACCTTTTGAGATTTTGGAGCATGTTGGAGAAGTAGCGTATCGATTGGCGTTACCGTAATCCTTGGCGAATGTTCATGACGTGTTTCACGTATCTCAACTCCGTATGTATATTCGAGATGAAACACATGTGTTGGATCATTCAGAGCTAACTGTACGTGAAGATTTGACTTTTGAGGAGCGACCGATGTCGATTGTGGATCGAAGGAAAAAGGTTCTTAAAAACAAAATTATCCCCCTTGTACTTATTTCTTGGGGAAATCGCTCACATGGAGAATCAACTTGGGAACGAGAAGATGAAATCCGGCAGAAGTTTCCCCATCTATTCTTATAGTTTGATTGTTTGTTTATCCTTTATTGTTCTTGGAATTTCGAGGAAGAAATTCTTTTTTTAGTTGGGTATAATGTAACAACCGAGTTCAGTTATACCAATTTTTGTTCCGTATTTATTATCTGTGGTATTTTACTGATATATCTTGTTTGGGTGCGAATGGTAGTTTACACCTTTACATTACATTCAACCCGACCCACTTGCTTGAACTGGTTGATTCATATTCCTAAACTACCCTGGCCTGTTGATTAGATACGTGCATCTCATGTATACAGCATATTGACATTTCATCTAGCATTGCATATTTTACATATAACATTTTTAGGTCATGTATAATAAATTAAAATTGCATTTCATAGCCTACATGATACCCCTAACCCCGTGGTAGCGTCCGCACATCTTGTTCTTGTCCCGTTTAGTGAAACGGACGTGTTTGGATAGCTACGCGCACGTACGTGCATCCGTTCTTGGTGGTATGCATTTTCGTTACCTAATCATTCATTTTAAAATTTGGAAGTTGCATATAATTTTCGTATTTTAAATCTAAATTTTTAGACCCGACACGGGCGCATTTTGAAATATTTTATATCCCGCTAAAAATTCAATTATTTAATTTTTAAATTTAATTCTAACATAATTTTTTAACAGCTCAGAGATTTAAAGAAAACAGTTTAAATCTTTTTCAATTTTTTATAATCTTTCTTTAAAAATTTTCCGTCAGCTCTCTCTCTCTCTTTTTCTCTCTCCCTCCCACGAGCCAATCAAATCTTTTTTTAATTGCGCTGGGCCCCACACCTTTCTCTCTATCTCTCTCCCTTTCTTTCCTCTTTTCTTTCTCTCTCCCCTCACGTCTCTCTCCCCTTTCTCTTTCCTCTCGCGCTCTCTCTCCCCTCTCGCGAACACTGTTCGCTCCTCGATTCTGGTCACCGCCCGATGCGATACCGTCACCTCCCTCCTTATTTCTCCCTCTCTTCTCTTTTTAAACCCCGAGCTCGACGCAAGAAACCCACTGCAAACTCAACCCTAACCCTAGCCGCCTCCTCTGCCTCCTTTTCCCCGACCCCGCCTCCACCCTCGTCTCCATTCTCATCTCCTCTCCTCCTCCTCTCCATCTTCTTCTTCTCTTTCTTATTCTCCGAGCCTCTCTCCCCCTGCACACACCCAACTAAACCCAATAACCCACCTTCCCATCGCCGCCGACCATCTCTCATCGCCATCGCCATCTCCTTCCTCTCCTCTCCTTTTTCCTCTGCACCCTCACCTCACCAATATCCCTTCACACCCTGAACACCAAACCCAGCCAACAAAACCGACCCCAAACCCTAAACCTAACCCCAAACACCAAACCCTCATCGCCGGAGCTCCGTTCACCGCCGTTCACACTTCCCTTCTGCAACCACAGAACACATCCACGGTAAGCTTCCTCTCATTCTCCCCTTCTTCCATTCCTTTTCTCCATCCTTTCTTTTTTTTCTTTATGTATTTTACTTCTCATGATTCACTGTTTTCTTGATTGCCGGAATCCGGTCGTGCCAACGACGATCCCGACGACCCAGCAAGCATCTTTGACCCGTGTGATCCCCTTGTACGTTGTTTGGATCCGTTCCGTACATCGTGCGCGCGTCGCGACTTTTCCTGCCGACGTGTGACGTTCCGTATACCCGTTTCTTGATCTGTCGAGGCAAGTAAAACTTGCTACATGCTATTCCTATTATTTTACACTTAATTAATTACATGTTAAACCTGTAAATTTAATCTAATGTCTCATGTTCCATTTTAACATTCGATGTTCCATTATATCATTTTAGATCTAGAACTTGAAACATATCATGTTGCATTTTAGTTTACAATACGTGGTACCCATGTCCATATTTAAATCACATATTAATTATTTGCATAGCCCATAGTACCCCTTATTTAGAATTATAGGGTGTTTTTCGTCACCCCATTAAGATAGGAATACGAGCGCGCTTGTCAGGCGTACTACAGATTCCCCCTGCCTAAGGTAGGCCGGGGTTTAATGATTGTGGGGATCCGAATCTCCGGCAGCCGCGGACTAAGCTGCCGTTAATTACCCCCCGCCTTTGGGGCGAGGGAACCTCCGATTGACGAGTCAAACTGGTCATGTGAACTCAATGTGCAGTGTACGTGTGTTGTTGTTTTGGAGGGGGGTTTGAATATATCTGGAGCCACGCAGAGTTTTTACGAGGGTCCCGCTACCCGGATAGCGGGCTGGGGGTCAAGGGGGCTAGCAGCCCCCTTGCGGGGTGCGGGGCAGCTCCCCGTTAGAAATTTTTTTCTAATAGGGACAGTGTCGTAGAGTATGTGTATGTGTACATTTGTATACATATGTATATATATAAAAAAAGGGGGGAAAAGACATCCAAAGGATGCATGGGGCCAGCGCCTGGGCGCTTGAGCGCAAGCGCGCCACATGTCGGCACGTGGGCGCTTTGCGCTCGAGCGCAGAGCGCTGGAGCGCAGCGCGCCACGTGTCGGCACGTGGGCGCTGTGCGCTCGAGCGCAGAGCGCTGGAGCGCAAGCGCGCCACGTGTCGGCACGTGGGCGCTTTGCGCTCGAGCGCTAGCGCACCAGCGAGGAAAAAGGGGGTTTTTTTAGCCCCGAAAATTCTCTAAAGAGAAAATACGGTGGTGTTAAACTCTTAAGATGCTTTGGGTTAAGGAAATGGGTCCTTCTTCTTCCTTTGCTGGCCGGATCTTGGAGATAAAGAGATGTGAGATTTAAAAATCTTTTCCTTTTGAGATCTGATGGCAGATCTGAGTTCCCCTTAATGGGTTTTGTGGTGGAAAACTATTTACTTTTGAAAAAGGAAGAGTAAAATTCTTGATTTAATTCAAAAGAAAGAAGAAGATTTTGGAACCTTGAAGAAGGAAGAAAGATCTCAGATCTGAAACTTTTTTGGAGAAAAAAAAGGTTTTTGAGATATTTCATTATCTTTGCCTTTATAGGCTATACACTTTACACATAGCCCCTTGGGCTTCACAAAATGGCATTTTGCCCATCCTATGGCTCATGTGCCATTTCTTTTTGCACATAAGCCATGGGCTTTACAAAAATTTGGCTTTATGCCTATTTTTCTTACATTTATCCATAAAACAAAACAAAAGAAATACAACAAAATTATTTTATCTTGGCATGGGGGGAGGCCGGCCGCTTCTTGTTCTGGCTCGACCCCGGCATGGGCCCACTGGATCTGGGCTAGGGCCCACTTGGCTTGGGGTTGAATTTGATTTTGACTTGGCCAACCGGGGTGTAAATTTTTAGCCCAACAAATTGCCCCCCATCAATAAATGCACACCACATGTGTAGGTCGTGTGCATGAAATTGATGGATCTTCTTTCACATGCCCTTTTTACGACATGGACGGTCGATGCGGCCCTTTTTGCGACTTGGACTGTCGGTTCTTCCCTTTTTGCAACTTGGACGGTCGGTGCTGCCCTTTTAGCGACGTGGACGGTCGGTTCTGCCCTTTTTGCGACTTGGACGGTCGGTGCTGCCCTTTTAGCGACGTGGACGGTCGGTGCTGCCCTTTTAGCGACGTGGACGGTCGGTGCTGCCTTTTTTGCGACTTGGACGGTCGGTGCTGCCCTTTTAGCGACGTGGACGGTCGGTGCTGCCCTTTTAGCGACGTGGACGGTCGGTTCTGCCCTTTTTGCGACTTGGACGGTCGATGCTGCCCTTTTAGCGACGTGGACGGTCGGTTCTGCCCTTTTAGCGACTTGGACGGTCGGTTCTGCCCTTTTTGCGACTTGGACGGTCGGTGCTGCCCTTTTAGCGACGTGGACGGTCGGTGCTGCCCTTTTAGCGACTTGGACGGTCGGTGCTGCCCTTTTAGCGACGTGGACGGTCGGTTCTGCCCTTTTTGCGACTTGGACGGTCGGTGCTGCCCTTTTAGCGACGTGGACGGTCGGTGTTGTCCTTTTAGCGACTTGGACGGTCGGTTCTTGATTTGACTTGCTCTGCTTCTTGCAGTGTCAGGGGTAAACTTGACTTGCTCCGCTTCTTGCGGTGTCGAGATTGGATTCTGACTTACTCCGCTTTCTGCGGTGTCGGAGTGGATGTTGACTTATTGATTTTGATTTGGGTTGACATCAGCATCGCTATACTGGAATATGGTACCAGAAGCGAATCATCATCTGTCATTGAGAGGATTTTGGGATTTTGGTTTTTGTTTGGCATCTGCATTGCTGCACTGGAATAATGCCAGGAGCAACTCATCATTTGCCCCGGAAGGATTTTTTTTTTGGGACTTTGAATGTGGTCTCACCGGTAGTACTTGGGAGAGGTTGGGATTGTTTTACGCCCGTGGATTGTATACGGTTTTGCAGGGTGTATGATCCAAACCGTAGGGCCAGAAAAATTTCGGGACTTTGTCGGCGTCTGCATCGCTGCACTGGAATATGGTACCAGGAGCGACTCATCATTCGCCGTTGGGGTATGGGATTTGGAATTTGGTTGGCGTCTGCATCGCTGCACTGGAATATGGTACCAGGAGCGACTCATCATTCGCCGTTTGGGGATTGGGGAGCGATGGCTTAGGAGACAGGTTTAGATCCCTATCACCTAAGGCTTTTCAATTTTATGGGCCGTGAGGGTCCCATAAAAGCATTTTCTCCCTACGAGTCGTAAGGATCCCGCAGGTGTATTTTCTCCTTAGGAGTCGTGAGGACTCCTAAGTGTATTTTTCCTTTATGAGTCGTAAGGATCCCACAAAGGTTTGTTCTCCTCATATATCATGAGGACACATGAGTGGGTCTTATCAATGGAGCATCATTCCCAAAGCGGAGACCAGCCACGTAACTGGTGATTACAGTGGGGCGTGGGTATGATGAGAATTATTTGAGCCGGTGGATTGTATACGATGGTCAACTTGGGGACCCACCGTAGGGCAGGGAGAATTTTGAGAAATTGGATTTTGGTTGGCGTCTGCATCGCCGCACTGGAATGTGGTACTAGGAGCGACTCATCATTCGCCGCTTGGGGACTTAGAATTTGGGTCTTGTTTGGTATCAGCATTGCTGCACTGGAATAATACCAGGAGCAACTCATCATTTGCCTTGGGAGGACTTGGGATTTGGGTTTTTGGTCGGCATCAGCACCGCTAACACTGAAGCGAAATGCCAGGAGCGACTCATCATTTGCCGTTGCCCGTTGGGGAACGATGACTTAGGAGACAGGTTTGGGTCCCCATCACCTAAGGCTTTTCAATTTTATAGGCCGTGAGGGTCCCATAAAAGCATTTTCTCCCTACGAGTCGTAAGGATCCCGCAGGTGTATTTTCTCCTTAGGAATCATGAGTATTCCTAAGTGTGTTGCTCCTTTGTGAGTCGTAAGGATCTCACGCAGGGTTTTCTCCTCACAAGGTCGAGAGAACTTTGCGAGTGTATTTCATCTCCTTTCACGAGTTTGCGCCCTTTCGGGTTTTCACAGACTCGCCGGTAGTCCTGCTGTTTTTACTCACGGAGCCCTTTCGGGGTTTCATCCGTGCCCGTTTTGCTTGTGGACATACCGTTTATTTTTTTATTTCTTTTATCATTATTTTTTCTTTTTTCTTTTTTTTCTTTTTCTTTTTTTTCACTTTTTTTGCCGCTGGTGGGACTTTAAAAGTAGTCTCACCGGCAGGATTTGGGAGAGATAGGGGCCATTTACGCCCGTGGATTGTATACGGTTTTGCAGGATGTATGATCCAGACCGTAGGGCTGATGTGATCAATTCGCCTGCGACTTGGAGCATTCACGTGTAGTATTTCTTGAGATATCGGCCATTGATGGGTGGCGTAGGCCTTTCTCCCTCGGCACTTATTAGTTGGTAGGATCCTCCGTCGAACACTTTCTCGATGACGTATGGTCCTTCCCAGTTTGGCTCAAATTTTTCCTTGGCATGTCGATTGGGAATGATCGGTCTTTTGAGGACCAACACCAATTCACCTTTCTTGAAAGCGCGGAGACGGGTTATCTTGTCATAAGCCCGTGACATTTGGGCTCGGTATAGCTCCAGATTTTGCTGCACCGCGAGCCTCTTTTCTTCGAGGGCATCGAGCTCTTCAAGTCGAAGGAGAACGTTTTCCTCCTCCGTCAACTCGTGCTGAACGGCCATTCTTAAGCTTGGAACTTCGACTTCGAGGGGGAGGACCGCCTCTACTCCGAAGAGCAATGAGTATGGAGTGGACTGTGTTGGAGTACGGTGCGTGGTACGATATGCCCACAATGCCTCGTGAAGTTTAAGATTCCAGTCTCTCTTGTTGGCTGAAGCATTTTTCCTCAGGAGCTTGCATAGAGTCTTATTGAAGGCTTTGGCTAGCCCATTGGCTCTTGGATTATAGATGGAGGAATATCTCTAGTCTATCTTGTGCTGAGTAGCGAACCTTGAGACATTGAAGCTCTTGAAAGAAGGCCCATTGTCGGAAATGATTCTTCTTGGTTTACCGAAACGGTATAGAATATTATGCTGGAAGAATGTCAGAATATCTTTTGTCTTGACTTCTTTTAGCGGGACAGTTTCAGCCCATCTGGAGAAGTAGTCTGTCGCGGCCAATATGAACCGGTGGCCTTTGGATAATGGAGGATCAATTGGGCCAACAATGTCAGTGCCCCAGACTTCAAAGGGCCACGACGCCACCGTTGGATGCAACGGATTGGGATGCTTGTGAATGAAATCACCATGGATTTGGCAGATCTGACATTTCTTTGCATGCTCTCCGCAATCCCGTATCATGGTGGGCCAGTAATACCCAAGCCGTTTGATTTGAAGTCGCGTCTTGGGGCCAGATTGGTGAGCACCGCAAACGCCCGAGTGAACATCTTTCATGACCTTTTGGGCTTCGGCCAATGACAGACACCTGAGCCAGAGTTGGTCATATGAATTGCGGTATAACGTGTTATTTACAAACACGTATCGGAGAGCTCTTTTCTTCAGCTGAATCCTCGCAGATTTTTCTTCGGGAAGCTTGTCGTATCGGAAGTACTCTATGAAGGGTTCTCTCCAATCGGGCTCGTCTTGGATGTTCGAAGCTTCTTCGGCAGGACTGCTCTTCTGTTCCGCGCTTTCCTCTTCCCGTAGAGAGAATGGGGGTAGAATTTGTCGGCTCCTAACTGTGATCAGAATTTCGTCCATGTCAGGATCAGCCAGCTCCTTGGCTAGGCGAGCGAGTATGTCGGCTTTTCCGTTCAATGCTCTAGGGACTCTTGTCAGTTCAATTTGAGTGAACCGTTTTATGAGTTCCACCACCCGGCTTCTGTACCGAGCTAACTCGGGTTTGTATATCTTATAGTTGCCGCTTACTTGGCTGACGACAAGCTGGGAGTCACCGTAAACCCGTAGTCGAAGGATTTCCATTTCTATGGCGAGTTCCAAACCCGCTATCAGAGCTTCATACTCGGCCTCATTATTTGTGTGAGGCTCGGTGAGAGCAAAAGAGCGCCGTAGGGTTCCCATTGATGGCGTGATGAACACTAATCCTATCCCTGCCTTTATCTCTAGGACGCTTGATTTACTGGAGGTCCTTATTGATGAGGCTCCATCGAAGTAGAGCTCCCAACATGGCCCATCTTCCTCGAGGTGCAGCACTTGTTCGTCGGGTAACTCACAATTTAGCGGCGACCCTTCTGGTAGGGGATGAGCAGCGAGAAAGTCTGCAAGAGCTTTCCCTTTTACTGCTTTCTGAGGAGTATAAACTATGTCAAACTCAAGTAGCATGACAGCCCATCTTGCCATTCTGCCGGCTAGGCTTGCTTTGGTCATCAAGTGTTTGAGCGGGTCGACCTTGGAGATCAGCATAACCCGATGAGCCAGCAGATAGTGCTTCAACTTCTTCACAGCGAATATCAGAGCCAGGCATTGCTTTTCGACTGGGGAATAGTTATGTTCCGCCCCGACTAGAGTTCGACTGAGGTAGTAGAGGGCATTTTCCTTTCCCTCCTCGTTATTCTGGGCAAGGAGCGCACCGAGTGACTCATCTAGCGCAGCAGTGTAGAGAATCAGCGGTTTATTTGGAATGGGAGCGGCCAGCACTGGAGGGTGCAACAAGTATTGTTTGATACTTTCGAACGCTGCTTGACACTCGGCATCCCAGATAAAAGGAGCTCCTTTCTTCATGAGCTTTGAGAAGGGCCTACATCTCCCCGATAAATTTGAGATAAACCTCCGTATATAAGCAAGCTTGCCTTGAAAAGATCTTAGCTGCGTCAGACTCTTCGGAGGGGGCATCTCCATGATGGCCTTTATCTTCGACGGGTCAACTTCGATCCCTCGATGTCGAACTATGAAGCCCAGGAATTTTCCCGATGACACGCCAAAAGCGCACTTCAGAGGATTCATCTTTAGATCATATTCCCTCAGTCTGGTGAGAACGGTCCTAAGATCTTGGAGTCCTAATATCTTGGATATGATCGGCCTTGGCTTTAGTCTTGACGACCAGATCATCAACATAGCATTCGACGACTTTATGGATTAGGTCATCAAAGATATTAGTCATTGCCCTTTGATATGTAGCACCTGCGTTCTTCAGTCCGAATGGCATTACCTTGTAGCAATATATTCCGATCGGGGTTCGAAATGCTGTGTGCTTCTCATCCTCAGGCGACATCTTGATCTGATTATATCCAGACGAGCCATCCATAAAGTTGAACAGCTCATAATTTGAGGTGTTATCGACCATCATTTCCATGACCGGTAGCGGGAAGTCGTCTTTAGGACATGCCTTGTTGAGGTCCCTGAAATCGACACAAACTCGGATCTGCCCATTTTTCTTCTTCACTGGGACTATGCATGCGATCCAGTCCGCATATTTCTCTTCCCTGATGAAGCCGGCATCGATGAGCTTCTTAGTTTCCTCGATGACCTTTTCTTCTAGTTCCCTTCTCATTCTTCGAGGAGCTTGTTTGATTGGCTTAGCATCAGGAGATATAGCCAACTTATGTACGGCCACTTCAGGGGAAAGGCCAGGCATTTCTTTGTATGTCCACGCGAAGCAGTCGACGAACTCATGCAGTAGGGCAATTATCTGCGCTTTCATTTCCTCTGACAAGAGCGAGCTGATGTAGGTCGGCCTTGCATTATCGGGCGTTCCTAAGTCAATCTCGGTTAGCTCGTCAAAGGTTGCTTGTCCGCCATCTTCAAGCTCTTGAGGAGCTTCTTCTGGCTCGGCTATCTCATCATCATCATTTGATCTTTTGCCAGCTTCACCAACATGGATCATGTAGCACGCTCTGGAATCAGGTTGAATGTAACCTATTCCACTTCTGTCTGGAATTCGTCCATCGATGAGTGCTCGGACCTGGGGTGGATGCCATAGCCCTTCGTAAAACTTTGCTTCGGACTTCGTTTGATATAACCGGCATCCGCACTTTTTAAAGTATTCCCGCATCTCGGGCGCATAGTATCTGGGATTGAGGACGGCTCTTATGCCTCTTTCGTATGGAAGGCATGCGACAGACAAATCGTTCGGATGCACAACGGGGTTTGACCCATAAAACAGGATGCCCTTCTGTCCACTTTTCCTCCCGGGAACGTAGAAAGTTTTCAGCTGGTTTACGGTGGAGACTGACAACGCATCGAGCTCTTTGCACATCTGCTCTGGTACCCTTGTGATGACTAGGGACCCTTCTGTGAATTCGAAGGTCTCTCGTAGTTTCGCTTGCTGCAAGGGGGGCCAATCTGCACAGCTGTTGCACGGCAGGTCCTCTTCTTCTGACTCTTCAGTGTCACTGCCAAGATGAGGGCGGGCTTTACTGCTAGATGGGCCTTCAGTAACAGATTCGTCCGTATCGCTACCGAAATGAGGGCGAGTTTTGCGGAAGGACGGGCTTCCAGCGTCGGGCTCATCAGTATCACTGCCGAAATGCGGGCGCACTTGGGTATTTTTGCTTTTGAAAGTGATAGCCGGCGCAGATTTACTTTTGAGTCTTGGGGCCGGTCTATCCTCAGTCAGTTGTGGCTTAGCATTTTGGTGGTTCATAAAGTACCGAGAATCTTCATATCGGACTTCATGCACACCGAACGGCTGGATGTCTCCCTCAATGCGTCTTTCTTCGCTATTTTTAGTATACTTCATGCATTGATGGAGAGTTGACGGAATGATGCCGTAATCGTGGAGCCACGGCCGCCCCAAGAGAATCTTATAAGACGTGTCGGCGTCGATCACGTATATCTTAGCTTCAGTTTGCAGATCCCCGAATTTGATTGGCAAAGCTATAGACCCCAGAACTTGCTGGCAATTTTGGTTGAAGCCTTGAATGACAATCCTTTCCCTTGACAGGTGTCGGACGTCCATTGACAAACTCTTCAGAGTTCGCAAGTTCATGATGTTCACTGAAGACCCCGGATCAATCAATATGCGATTAATTCGATCTCCGTCGCTGTACCCGGTCACGTAAAGCGGCCGATTATGCTCAGTCGTTCCCAGTAGCAAGTCTTCATCCTTAAATGTGACTGCGGCGGCATGCAAAGCGTGCTGGGCTTCTATCATATTAATTTCAGCAAAGTGAGCCTGATACCGCTCGGGGTTTTGTAGAGCGTGAATGAGAACATCTCTAAGCTCCTTAGATAGGACCAAGGCGTCGTAGATGCTCAGGAGAGACGGAAGCTTCCGGAGATGTGCCAAGACATTATAGTCCACCGAGGAAGGACTTGTGTTTTCATCAGCCGGTTCTCTGCCATCTTCTTCATTAGCTACTTGTTTTTCCCTTCCCTTTTGGGGCATTGCCCTGATTTGGCGGTAGAGCCCTGCCGCTTCTGAGCTGGATTTGATTGGCCGTTGTGGCGAGCCCTTCGTTCTCTTCGGGAAAACAGAGCTCCTCTTCCGAGTCGCTGCCAAGATGGATGGCGTAGCAGGTCACTACTGGGATCTCTTCATTGGAGTCTTCTTCTAACTCTTCCAGAATTTCAGCCACTTGTACAGGGAAGAACTCCTTCAATTGAATCAATGTTCTTTCCTTTTGTTCATATTCTTCGAGGGAATCGATATATTTTTGAATAGTCGATTTCCCTGCAGACACTTTTTCATGCCGAGCTGCACTTTTCTTCTTCTTGAGCTTCTTGGATTTTGAGCCTGATGGAGCAGCATTGGCAGCTGGACTGGTAGGCTTCTTCTGTCCTTCCCATTCCATCCTGGGCTCTTTCTGAAGTAGCTTTAGCATCTTCTTCGTCTTATTAGATATGTGCGTACTCCACAAAGGCCGTGATGAGTCAGTTTCGTTTGTCAGGGCAGTAGGTTCAGCTGTCTGCTCCCAGAAGGCTTCAACTTCTGTCTGTATAAAGTTGGCGGTTGCAACTTGATTGTTCACCAACACGCTTTTGGAGAGCTCGATCTCTCCAGCCTTGTACTGCTTCTCGACCCAGTCTTTGAAGATATAGCAATCCTCGATCGCATGGCTCACTACTTGGTGGTACGGGCAATACAGAGGATTGTCGGTCATTTTTGCTTCTTGGGGTCTTTTCGACTCCGGCAATTGTAGGCCGTTGTTCAAGGCATCTTTAAATATCTTGCGGACCTTGTCCCTTCTGAAAGAGTAAACCCTGTTCTTTTTCTCCTCTAGGGAAGGCCCATCTCCTCCCAGCAATGGCTTTCGAGACCGGTTGGTTTTGGATTCGCCCGCCCTTCGCTTTTCTTCACCGTTGGACGCATTGAAGACATTGGTACTGCTGGAACTCCCGCTTCTACGGTTGTCGTCCCGCTTGCTTTTCCAAGTTTTGTCTCTCTAAGAATCCGGCGGGGACTCTTGCTTCGAGCGTTCCAGCATTTGGACTTTCTTGGTTAGCTCCTGAAATGTCTTGAGGCCTGCCGTACACAAAAATAGGACCATCCAATTGCTGAGGTTCCCAATGAGAAGGCTGACGGACTGGTCCTGCTCCAGCGGCGGTTCGCACTTGACTGTGAGATTATGCCATCGAGCGATAAAGTCGGTGTTGCTTTCATTCTTCCCCGGCTTGGTCCTCACAAGGTCGGCAATGGAGATTTTATCACTGACACTCATGAACCTTTGCCGAAACAGGGACTCCATTTGGGCAAAGGTAATGACGGACCCATCCGGTATACTTGCATACCAGTCGAAGGCGACGCCGGTCAGGCTGTTGACAAACCGACGAAGAAGGAGCGCGTCATTGCCCCCTGTATTTCCGCACGATGCTTTGAAGTGGGGGACGTGCTGATTTGCATTCCCCGTTCCATTAAATCTTCCGAACTTAGGAATAACGTAGCCGCTTAGAAACTCAATCAGATCGTACTGCACGGGATATGGCCGCCCACTACTGCCGATTTCTTTCTGAGCTTCAGCTTCGGCCACCAATGTTTTAACCTTGCTGGTGACCAAATCCATTATCCGATCCTGTGTTAGCGGGATGGTGCTATCTGGGGCCAAGGCGTCCCCAGAAGCGGAATGTGGCCGGCTTTCATGTGGCTCGACCAGTCTGGGACCTGAAGGAACGGGCATTGGCTGCCTCGGATTGTCATCACCCGGCTGATTAGCAACGGCTTGTGCTTGATTGGAAGGCGCTCGAGCAATTTGAGCCGTAAGCTGCATCACCACGTTCGTTAAGTCGTCAATCTTCGAATAGAGCTTGGCCATCTCTTTATCTTTGCTCCTGAGCTGTTTTCGAAGCTCTTGAAGCAGCTCTTGCTCCGCAGTCCTGGGGCGGAAAGTCGGCTCTTCCTCGCTGTCCGAGCTTGACTCTGCATGGACCGAGGGGTCTTTCTGCCTATCATCCTCATCGAGAGGGTTTTCTTCATCCAGCGGGGGAGGCTGTTCTTGGGCAGCGACAACCACATTCAGGCTAGATTGGGCTTAGGATGTGGTGGCCCTATCCTTACTTTTGCTGCGAAGGTTGTCGCTGGGGCGCCCGCCCGCCATATAGACCGTATGGATGATATATCCGGCCGTCTTTCTATCATTGGCAGCTGATTTCACGGATCGCTGTCTTGACCCCCTTGTTTCGGTAGCTCGTAGTCAATTGAAGGCGGCTGACCTAACCAGGTTCTTGAATGGTGCTGGAGCATCTTTTCTGGGTTTGCCCCACTGCTTTCGTGCGGCACAAAGTGCTTGATAGACTCTTGAAGAGACAGCGTCATACCTTTTCTGTTGGGGCTGGGACACGTCTCTTTGTGGCACTGTTCGGACCGCTGTCTTCTTAATTCTGGCGGTCATGGCATTTTTCTGAACCCACTTCAGAGGCTCGAAGGAATTGTTGATTCTTACGTCCGACTCAGCCGTCGTCGCGGGACAACCCTGCACTTGGAACTTCACACGATTCCATTTGGCCGAAGCCCTGGCCCTTTTGTTGGCTCGATACCTGAGCTGCTTCTGCCTTAACTTTTCTGTTCTAAGCGCCTGGCAGACTTCGGCTTTTTGGGAAGAAGCCGCAGACCGGGCGATGGAGGGACTTGGAGATACGCTCGATTGTGCATTTGTTGGAGTCCTCGCCTGAGCTCGTCCGCAACATTTGATGTTGCCCTTTGTACCGAAGTTCTTGCCCCCAGCTAGAGCGCCAGGGAGTCGTTTAGACACCATCTTAAGTTTCAGTTGTGGTGCCTTAGCAATCACAACATTCGGCCTCTTGCCCCTTGGGACCGGCTTGGCCACCTGTTCCGCCGGGATTTCCGCCAGATGAGCGCTTCCGGCAGGGTAGATGATGACGGAGCCAAACTGGCGGGGCGGTTCCTCCCACTGTCGACTGAGGCTTGCAGGGAGAATCGCACGAGCGTTGATCTTGACCACGTACAGAATCAGGGTCATGTTGGAAGCTGAATTCGTCTGGGGAGACATTGTCGTCGAAGATTGATTGCTGCACAGAAAAGAAATATCATTTCAGTATAGACAATCGATATGTATATTGATTGAGTTCGCATGAACGTTTAACCCGAAATATGAGAGGAGAGATTGGTCCCACTGGGCGTGCCAGAATCTGTAGGGTGTTTTTCGCCACCCTATTGAGATGGGAATACGCGCGCGCTTGTCAGGCGTACTATAGACTCCCCCTGCCTAGGGTAGGCCGGGGTTTAATGATTGTGGGGATCCGAATCTTCGGCAGCCGCGGACTAAGCTGCCGTTAATTACCCCCCGTCTTTGGGGCGAGGGAACCTCCGATTGACGGGTCAAACTGGTCATGTGAACTCAATGTGCAGTGTACGTGTGTTGTTGTTTTGGAGGGAGGGTTTGAATATATCTGGAGCCACGCAGAGTTTTTACGGGGGTCCCGCTACTCGGATAGCGGGCTGGGGGTCAAGAGGGCTAGCAGCCCCCTTGCGGGGTGCGGGGCAGCGCCCCGTTAGAAATTTTTTTCTAACAGGGACAGTGTCGTAGAGTATGTGTATGTGTACATTTGTATACATATGTATATATATATAAAAAGGGGGGAAAAGACATCCAAAGGATGCGTGGGGCCAGCGCCTGGGCGCTTGAGCGCAAGCGCGCCACGTGTCGGCACGTGGGCGCTTTGCGCTCGAGCGCAGAGCACTGGAGCGCAAGCGCGCCACGTGTCGGCACGTGGGCGCTTTGCCCTCGAGCGCAGAGCGCTGGAGCGCAAGCGCGCCACGTGTCGGCACGTGGGCGCTTTGCGCTCGAGCGCAGTGCGCTGGAGCGCAAGCGCGCCACTTGTCGGCACGTGGGCGCTTTGCGCTCGAGCGCTAGCGCACCAGCGAGGAAAAAGGGGGTTTTTTTAGCCCCGGAAATTCTCTAAAGAGAAATAGGGTGGAGTTAAACTCCTAAGATGCTTTGGGTTAAGGAAATGGGTCCTTCTTCTTCCTTTGCTGGCCGGATCTTGGAGATAAAGAGATGTGAGATTTAAAAATCTTTTCTTTTTGAGATCTGATGGCAGATCTGAGTTCCTCTTAATGGGTTTTGTGGTGGAAAACTATTTACTTTTGAAAAAGGAAGAGTAAAACTCTTGATTTAATTCAAAAGAAAGAAGAAGATTTTGGAACCTTAAAGAAGGAAGAAAGATCTCAGATCTGAAACTTTTTTGGAGAAAAAAAAGGTTTTTGAGATATTTCATTATCTTTGGCTTTATAGGCTATACACTTTACACATAGCCCCTTGGGCTTCACAAAATGGCATTTTGCCCATCCCATGGCTCATGTGCCATTTCTTTTTGCACATAAGCCATGGGCTTTACAAAAATTTGGCTTTATGCCTATTTTTCTTACATTTATCCATAAAACAAAATAAAAGAAATACAACAAAATTATTTATTTTATCTTGGCATGGGGGGAGGCCGGCCGCTTCATATTCTGGCTCGACCCCGGCATGGGCCCACTGGATCTGGGCTTGGGCCCACATGGCTTAGGGTTGAATTTGATTTTGACTTGACCAACCGGGGTGTAAATTTTTACCCCAACAAGAATATGTTTGGATATAGTGCCCTCTAAGTCAATTATTGGATCGCAGGTACGTGATTGCAATGATTGAGGGAGGACCTATACCGATAGAACAGTCTTGCTCGAGATGATAGTATGCTATCTGGTTTGTCTTTATCATCATGTATATGTTGATAAAGCCCATAGGATTCTTGATTGACTACCGGCAGTATGATGGCGATCATATACGTGAGAGCTGGGGTCCGTAAGCACATCCTTAAAAGTGTCCCTATTCGTGGGAGTTTCGAGACAGGGCATCGATACTCCATAGTAGACTAGTATATATAGTCGAGACTCCGACGAAGGGCGGTGGCCGGTCTCACAAGCCATTGGTGTTAGTTGATTCACCTAAGATGTATACAGGTGCTCATTGGGTTATGAGTACACCGGACAGGACTCGCCGGGAACATGCTAGTTGGTATTATACATATCGTCAGATAGCAGTTCCCTGGTGACATGTATATAGGTTAGTTCATCGACCTGAGGTCGTCATTTGTCTCGTGTGAGTTCCCACTGTACTTAGATTACTACCCTACCACGCTCAAAGGAGTTGTGCAAACAGGTTTAGTTGGGTACAGTCCCGAGCCACATTGGAGGAAAGTGAGTGGATCTTCGGGGATTCATCTCTCCTGGTATTGGGGGTGAGATCGCGCTGTGTTTAGGAGAGCCATTACACGAAATCCCTGGGCAGGGTAATCGAGATATACTGGTAGGTATACCAGTAGTATCTCAGGATGTTCTGGGCTGCTCTCTGACACGACTTATGCAGCTATTGGGGGTCTGACGTTTACCGAGCCCCTAGGCCGTATATGCGATACTCATAGACGAATGTTCCGGACTGTACGAATATTGTTACTGTCAGGCTCAGTAGGGTTTATAGATGAGTTTGCTCGTCAGCTTCCCTTCCGATCAATACATAGGCAAACCGTTACGTACAGCTTGTACCTCTGATGTGCTAGTGGTTATACCCAGTGCCAGTGTATTGATGAGTCATTAGAGTCCCCCACAGACACTTTCCCAAGTTCGGGCGAAACGTTGTAGATACCGTATGGTATTATGGCAGGGTTTGGAAAATGCACGTGCGTTTTCGCACGTGTCATTTTTTGGGCAGATAATACTGGTAGGCTTTGGTTTAAGCCGGATCCCAATATTATACTGTGTAGATATAATACGGGTATGTTTATACTGATACGGGGTTATCCTGAAATTCGTTTCAGGATCACTTTTGGAAGTTGCCAGTTTCCAGTTTTCTATCAGCCGTATTTAACATTCGGTTAAATGCGGATTTGTCTTTTCGTCTTGAGGGTGAGTCATGCTTCTAGATGCTTCTAGAAGTGGTGAGGTGGCTTGATGTGTTATTTGGTCATTAATGATGCATTTAATGACAAGGTGACTAGGTTAATTGTGATTGGTTTGCAATTAATGGTTTCTAGTGATTCATGCTTTGTTGTTAGGTTGTGATAAGTTCTATGCTTATGGTCACCACTTGAAACTCCTACACTCACCCCCTCCTTCTATAATTATGGCCGGCCCCCTCTTGTGGCAATGAGGATTGATTCATTTGCAAAAGATTATGATACTTTAGTGTATGGAAATTTCATATAGTTCAATTTCCATTCACCCGATTCCAAATGGCAACTTCTTTTAACCGTTCGTCCATAGCCTTGGACGTAACGAGGCAAAGTATTCTACCCATTCTCTACTTCATCTTGGTCGTCTCTTTTGGCGAACTTGACGATCGAGTTGCCTCGGTTAAGAGGCGGGAGCCCGTTTAAAGATCCGTCGACGTGGTGCCACCTGGACGACGAGACCGGAGATCGAGCAAGTTCGGATCAGTTGCAACAAAGCGTGGGATGATGGTTAAAGACTGAAGGACTCGGATCATTCGGTATAACAATTCTACCCTCTTTACAATTTGTTAGTTTAGCTTTAATGGCAGATCCGGGTTAAAGTACGCGATAGCGCCAGTCGTAAAAGTTTAGTTCCGCATTCTGGCGTCTGTTAGACGGCCAGGGCGCTGCCGCATACTTACACATATCACATATGTGCTATATTTCGTTTCGCTTGAGCCAGGAAACCTCTGTGTAGGACTCTAAAGACTCGTCAATACGCCAGCAGTAGGTAATGATCATATCAGTTACCCACAAGCCGTCGGCGGTACTAGCTGGACGTAACGGCTACCCAGATATTGAGCGATCAGAAGATCAACAAGCAAGCTTGTCCATACTCCTGTGAATCTAGTAAGTAACACTACCGTACAGTTCGGTCTCTTCATTTGATATGTCTCATATCGAGTCTAGGGGTGGTAAATGTCAGACCCCAATAACTTGATAAGTCATGCCGATGTGAGACTCATAACGGGTCGAGAAACTACTTATAACACTTACCAGTAAATCTCGGAATCAGCCCTGGCCAGGGACTTCCTGTTATAGCCAATTGAGCACAGCGCAACATCAACTCTCAATACCAGGAGAAACGAAACCCCTCCTATCGCTCATTGCCTCCATGTGACTCGGGACTGTACCCAAAATCCACCTGTTTGCATGCTCTCTTGAACATGTTAGGGAGGAAATCAAAGCATAGTGGAATCACACAAGACTCTATGATGATCTCGGGTCTACAGACTAACCTGTACCAGTGTCACCAGAAAACTGCTATCTGATGATAGGTATAATACCATCTAGGAGTTCTCAGCGAGTCCTGTTCGGTGTACCCATTCTCCAATGAGCACCTGTGTACAATCTTTGATGTCAAACACTAATGGATATGGAATCATCCATCGCCCCATACAGGGTCAAGAAACGTACACACTAGTCTACTCTGGAATATGGATGCCCTGTCTCGATACTCTCTCGACTAGGAACAAATAAAGGATGAACTTGTGGACTATCCTGGCCCCACTAGTATGATCTGCATCATAATTCCGGTACTCAAGTACACATCCTAAGGTCTTTATCAACATGTGAGAGAAAAGACAGTATCACAATACTAGTCTATATGTTAAGATAAAGAGCAACCAGATAGCATACTATCATGTCGAGCAAGAAAGTCCTCCCTATATATGTTCAAGCATTCATTATAATATACAATCATGTACAATAATGATCTCTAGGGCATACATACAACTAACAGTATATACACGGTTTATCTATATTCTTGATAAATCAAACTCTTTGATCGCTTCATCAAAACAGATGTTCCAGCTTCGCGATGCCTGCTTTAATCCGTAGATGGATTTAAGCAGCTTTCACACCTTTCCGCTGCTCCCACTATCTACGAAGCCCTCTGGCTATGTCATATACACGCTCTTTTCTAAATCACCATTTAGAAAAGCGGTCTTGACGTCTGTCCTTAAGCATAGCGACAGGAGAAAAGGTTCCATCATAGGCGACACCTGGTTGTTGACGAAAACCTTTTGCTACTAGTCTAGCTTTGAAGGTCTCAACCTTTCCATCTACACCAATTTTCTTCTTAAAGATCCACTTACTCCCAATGGGTTTTACCCCTTCAGGAGTAACTTCCAAAGTCCATACTTTGTTGGTGTACATGGATTCCATCTCAGATCGCAAAGCATCCAGCCATTTCATAGAGTCTCCACTTGTTATGGCCTGCTCGAAACTAGTTGGGTCATCATCTTACATGATGCAATCCTCACTCCGACTGTCTATGAGAAAATCGTAGTATCTCTCAGGTGGATGAGAAACCCTACTAGATCTGCGGAGTGGCTGAGGTTCGTCGGAAACTATTGGATCCTCCGGTTCTATCAAATCATCAGTTCTAGTTTGTGTAGCTGGAACTTCTTCCGGCTCACCTCTTTACCACTAATTTCATTCACAAGAAATTCCTTTTCTAAAAAGATGGCATATTGAGAAACAAACACATTTTGTTCCTCAGTGTTGTAGAAGATATATCCATGTGAATTCTTTGGATATCCCACAAACTTTCAAAGAACTGATCGTGCTTCGAGTTTGTCCGGATTTTGTTTTCTAACATAGGCCGGACAACCCCATTTCTTAACTCGTTTAAGATATGATCTCTTTCCACTCCATATCTCATATGGTGTTTTAGGCACAGATTTTGATGGAATTTGATCCAATAGGTATGCAGTTGTCTCAAGTGCATAACCTAAAAGGAAATAGGTAACCCAGCAGTACTAATCATTGAGCGCACCATATCTAATAGGGTGCGATTCCTCCACTCCAATACTCTGTTGTATTGTGGTGTATATGGAGGAGTAAGCTGAGAGAGGATCTCATTCTCTTTTAAATAATCTCATAATTCCGTGCTTAAGTATTCTCCTCCCCGATCAGATCGTAGGATAATAATACTTTTACCCATCTGGTTCTCTACTTCGTTCTTATATTCCTTGAATTTCACAAAAGGTTCAGATTTGTGTTTCATCAGGAACACATGTCCGTATCTTGAGAAATCATCGGTGAATATAATGAAGTACGAGGAACCATTCCTGGCATGTGTAGACATAGGACCGCATACATCACTATATATCAGTCCCAAGAGTTCAGTAGATCTTTCTCCGTGTCCAGTAAACGGAGTTTTGGTCATCTTGCTTTTGAGACATGACTCGTAAGTTTCATAAGATGTAAATACGAACGGATTCAAATATCGATCTTTATGCAACTGAGCTAGTCTTGTCACATCGATATGACCTAGTCTACAATGCCACAAGTAGGCTTCGTTCATTTCTGAACTTTTCCTCATGTGTGTGTTCTGTATATTTAGAACTGTGGTTTGATTTAGAATGTATATACCGTTATACAACGTACCAAACCCAATCAACACTTGATTTTGGAAAATGTTCATAACATTATTCTCCAATACAAAGTTATATCTTTCTTTATGTAATAAAGAAACTGATATAATAATGCACATCATATTTGGTACGTAATAACGGTCATTCAGAATCATTGTATTACCATTTGGTAATACTAGGTGATATTCGCCAACTGCTTTGGCTGCAACAATTGCTCAATTCCCTACTTTGAGAGATATATCACCTTTTCCCAGTTCTCTACCTCTTCTTAGCCTATGTAACAAATTACATACGTGGGATCCTGATCCGGTATCCAATACCCAAGACGTAAAGCAAACTGAGAAACAGTTCTCGGTTACGAACACACCCGAAGAAGATGCATCATTATGCTTTTTCTTAGTTCAGGTTGCGTGGGAATCCTGATATTCCCCTATTCTTTGCTCAGACTTGTGACAATCATAAGAAAATGCGAAACTAACGTTCCCCAGCTCAGTATAATAAGTGGGTTCGATCAATACATCCATATTATTATCTTGATTAAGGCGTGTCATTGGTCGCTACCTGGAGAGAGATGTTAGTGTTTATGCCCTAGAAGGACATTACTGTATCATACTAGTTTGTATATTACTTAATGGAAGCTTGGGATATTCACATGTATATATAACAGTCTTGCTAAACATGGTAGTATGCTACTTGGTTTTTCTATCTTAATATGTTAGTGTACGTATTGATAGAGCTCTTAGGATCTTGCTTGTCTACCAGCGTTGTGATGGCAGTCACACTAGTGGGGGCTGGGTAGTCTACAAGCACATCCTTATTCAGGTCCCTGGTCGTTGGATTATCGAGACAGAGCATCGATACTCCGGAGTAGACTGGTGTGTACGCTTCTCATCCCAGTTGGGGAGATGGTCTGTCCCACAGCCGTCAGTACGTCGTACTGGAGATAGTATACAGGTGCTCATTAGGTTACGGGTACACCGGACAGGACTCACGGGGAACTGTTGGTTGGTTTGATACCAGTCGTCAGTGAGCAGTTCCCAGGTGACATGAGTACAGCGTAGTCCGCAGACTTGACACTGCTACTTCGCCTCGAGTGTGTCCCACTGTTCTTAGATTGCTACCCTACCACGGCTCAAAGGAGTCGTGCAAATAGGTAGCAGTTGGGTGCAGTCCCGAGCACTTGGAGGCAGTGGCGGTTAGACAGGATTCGTCCCTCCCGGTATTGGGAGTAGATATCGTGCTGTGTCAGAGAGCCATTACGCAAAGTCCCTGGCCAGGGCAAGCGAGATTTACTGGTAGGTTCCAGTAGTTTCTCAGGGTGTAATGGGCTTCACTCCGACACGACTTATATCGCTATTAGGGGACTGACGCTTGCCGCCCCCCTAGGCCCGATATACGATAGTCTTGGACGAACGGACCGGACTGTATGGAGATTGTCACATCAGACTCAGTAAGAGTTCGGATGGGTTTACTCATCGGCCTTCTTATCGACAACTACCTGGGGACCGTTACGTACAGCTAGTGCCGCTTGCGGTCTGTGGTTAAACCCACTGCCAGCGTAGTAGTCGAGTCTCTAGAGTCCCACACAGAGAGTTTCCTACTCCAGGCGAAACGATATAGAGGTCGCATGGTTTTGCGACAAAGGGTTCGGACGCATACGTGCGTTTACGCACGTACGACTTTCGGACAGTTTTTACCAGTCGGCTTTGGTTTAAGCCAGTTACTGGTATCCGGTTATTGGATTTTTACAGTCTAAAGTTTTTCCGTATTTTTGCGGATTGGAGGGGCGTTCTCGTAATTATACGAGAAGCTTCTAGAAGATGTGACTAAGGAGGTTAAGGTGACATAAGCTTTGGATAAGATTAGTGAGTCATGAGGGTGATTCATCATGGTCATTAATGCACCATAAATGCTTAATGACTCATGTTAGTGAATCACCTCTTTTCATTTATGAAGCATGCTTATTCATTTCTTTTATTCATTATTCTAAAATAAGAATGCTTCATAATATATTATGATACACTCTCTCTCATCTCATTATCTCATCTCACATTCTCTCTCCTCAAGCTCTCATCTTCAAGAGACTAATCCTTAATCCTCATGTGTTGAGATCAAAGGTTTAGTTAGACTTAAACATCCATTACCTTCACTCTATATCATCCTCTCTTCTTTGATTAGCAATCAAAGTAGATTAGTTACCTCAAGTTAGAGGTTTAGTTTGGAGTTTTGCTCTCGGGTGGATCGTCTACTACCTAGAGAAGGCCGAGGAGAACGAGGAGATCGTAAAGACGAAGGACTAGTATCGATAGGTATAATCCCTTAACACTATAGTTTAGTATAGCTATGTGTTCGGTTATTAGTTGTTTAGCTTCGATTTAAGCGGTTAGTCGATGTTCGTTCTTTAAACTTGATCGTTTTTGAAAATTCCGCCTCCCCACAAGTACTGGGGTGTACTACATCGACTTACAAGAGAAAGAGAAGGAAACACTATAGCGTGCGCTCTTGCAAAATTAGATTGGTTATTATCTTATCTAATCAGGATGGCTCCCACTGTTTTTATCAAATCTTCCTTCAAACCCTAAAAGGTAAGATTAGCCGGGATTAATTACACCCTATAAGTTCACCAATCGGTCAGCCAGGTAGGTATTGGTACTCCGAGGGAGTCTCCCCATGCTTTTGTATGGAACTAATTAAATAACCTCGTTTCCGCAGGGGCATAACCCCGTTAACACCTTTCCTCGACACCTACTGGATCAGATAATTATAAAGTGGAAAACTCTCTCAGGAGTAACACTTACTCGCAGTGGGTATCGGGATCCAACTATCTCATAGAAGGTATGCAATCTCATTTCAAATTTCAACACTTGAAATTCCCAATATCTATTTTTACCCCAAGTGGTTTATGACCTTGACAAGGTCAACAAACCATAAACCGCAAGTCAAGTTTAACCCGTTCATTTCGTGATTAAATTAAATCCACTCGCGCGACCCTTGACAAGGTCAACAAGGCCGTATGACTACCCTAATCCAATCGCATCACATGCTGCGGATAATCACTAATCAGCTACTGCACACTACGTCTTAGCAAGGTCAGCAAACGCAGCACGAATACTAATAGTCCTTATTTGAAATGACGGAGGGTTACGACTGGTTTTGAAGAAAACCTTTAGCGTAATGAACTTGATATCGTTGTAGAATCTAGTGTTTTGAAAAAGGAGTGGTTTTTGTAGCATTTGCAAGTTTTGCTAAAGAGGTCACTCCCGGTGAAGGGATCTCGGTTCTTTCTTCATCGAATGAGGTGCTGGATATTCATCAAGGAATACCACTATGCAAAGCAAGAACTAGAGCCACCTTTTTGAAAATTTTGATTCTACAACATTTTTAGGTTTCTTTTCTTTCCATTAATCTCATTAATGAAGTCTCGTCATTTAAATTTCCCTAAACATCACAGAAAAGAAACGAAAATAGAACGTACGCTTATGCCATCCGTATTCGCTACGGGACCCCGTCATGCACAGTTAGGTTACTTAACTAACGGCAGAGCGAGGGCTGGACTAGCGCGTGTGCAAAACATAAGCAACGTTTATTATATATATCATATATATAGCATTCATCTCACACAGTTATATGATCACATTACAGAACTCAAGCAGCAGAAGTCAACATATGAAATATTGGATATATTAGGAGGTCTGTGTTTTAAATTCAGCCAGTAATGAAAAACACGGATTCCACGGTCGTAATGAATAGACAAACCCACATCCTTAGACCCCTACGAGAGCGGTAAGCAACCCTGCCAATTCTAGAGTTAGGAGACCCGGTCTCGACTCCTCGAGATGGTCTCCCACTGAACTCTAGAATCCGGTTACTTGTGCTCCCCGCCTTAGGTCTATCCTAATGCGGAAAAGTAAATAATATACATCAATGGTGACATCATCCTCAACCCGAAAGTGTCCCAATAAAAGAATATTACATACAATTTTACATGAAAGAAAATAGAAAAACTCTCATCTCACATAAAAATCCCCGGCTATTCAATCACGACGATCCAATATAACATATCACAGCAACACATAACATCACATATCATCAACGTAAGTAAATATGTATATCCCGAAGTCCGTTGACATATAGCAACGAGATCAGAGATACCCTACATATTACACTTACGGTCACAGAAAAGTAATGAAAAACTACAATAATTAGAATCCGCATATTTCTTAGACATCATAAACTCGGAATATCACATATTCCGAATTTCATGCATAACCTATAAACCTTGCATTTTAGTCTCAAACCGAAAACACTTTTCAATAACTTAGTCAGATAATTCAACAAGATTCCCGATTACCTGATCGAATGCTCGTCGGGAACATTAGTAGATGGCCGCACCCCCAATGCCGTTGACAAAGTGCACTTAAGCGGAACACCGTGACCGCGAGCACCCATGTAGATGCTTTTGGCAACGGGGTTCTCCTAAAGTCACTTGGTCGGGGCTGTGAGGCGTGGGTATCTAATAATATTATCCGGCGAGTATTCGCGTACTGTACGATATTGCGACAGAGTTTTGATCTGAATCAAAACTCCGTGGCAATCGATCAATTAAGACCAAAACGCTAGATTTATAAAACACTAACTAGTTTTCTCAAAACTAATTATTACGGATTCCAAATATTGTATCACATATCAAATTTAAACCCGAAACGATATTAAAATTGCGAATACGAAACACTCCGAATTGCCCCAATACAAAAGATAACATCACATGCAATCTGGGCAAAACAAACATAACCTGAAAACCCTAAACCCAAGCTAGAAGAACACCAAAAAAATATGAGACCAAGATTTTGAAGTGGGGCCGGCCAAGCCGGTTATTTTCAAGTTTTTGCCGTTCAAAAATTTGATTCATGGTCTCGTTTTTCTTCAGTGTTCTAATTACATCACATGTAACATTCTGCACTTGTTTAAAAAAAATTTAGAGGTTATTTTAAAATCGACAGAAACTTGGGTTTTAGGTTTCGGTTTTCGGAGTTGTTTCGGTTGCACAATTTCTAACACATTGTCTAATGCTCTAGCTTTGGCTCTGATCCCATGAAAGTGTGTCCTAGCACCATCACAAGGTTTTAACCGGCATCAAGCATGCTATTTAAAAAATTTCTTGGTGCTAAGCTACACTAATCTAGAATCTAACTAGAGTTTTAGGGTTTAAATGAACATATAGTAAGTTCTATACTAAGAGATGGAGACTACAACCTTTGTAGACCAAGTCCTTCTCTTCTAATGCTCCAGGTAGTAATCCCTACGACTCCTCGTAGCTCGACTTGAAGAAGGAACAAGCTTGCTTCGCCACCTTCGTGTCGAAGATGATCCACCCGAAGTTCCTCTAGGTCAAGCTACCTCTTCACTAATCTAATATTAGTGAAGTAAACAACCTGGTCTAAAGTGCTAATCTAGACTAGGATGATGAAGTTGGGTGTTTAGCTCACTAAGAAAAACTCTAAAACCATTGAGTTTACAACACATGCGAGGGTTAGGGCTTTAAGCAAGAAGAAGAAGAAGAATGAAAATGGAGAGAGTAAGAAAAATGAACTAAGCTAAGTGATCAAGTGAAGAATAGCTCTCATATGGCTCCTCACTTATTAAAGCGTGAATAAATCCTAATAGAAATATACAACCATGCTTCAATAGTGTAGCCAAATGAATAAACAAATGGTAAAAGTCGTGCTTCACCCATTCCACAAATATCTCCCATTTTCAACCTCATCTTTTCTATTTTCTTAAAATAGAAAATCCAATATATATATCACACACACACACACACACACACACACACACACACACACATATATATATATATATATATATATATATCACACACACACACATATATATATATATATATATATTAAGAGAACAATAATTAGTGGTCAATAATATTAGTTAATATATAATTATATCAAATATAAATATATATCATATTATTAAATCAACGCTTGATTCAATAATCCGGTTATATCACATATAACCGACTAATATCATTTATCTGTATATCACATTATCAAATCACCACTTGATTCAATAATCCAGTTATATCACATATAACCTGACCGATAACAGTTATTGCCAGATTAGAATACGGTATCACATGCTCGTATTTAATCAGGTCCCCACACATATCATCATATGTACCCTACTTCATTTCACTTGAACTATGAAACCTCTGTGTGGTACTCTAAAGACTCGTCAATACGCCAGCAGTAGGTAATGATTACATCAGTTACCTACAAGCCATCAACGGTACTAGCTGGACGTAACGGCTAGCCAGGTATTGAGCGAATAGAAGATCAACAAGAAAGCTTGTCCAAACTCCCTTGAAGCCTATAAGTGACACTTACCATACAGTCCGGTCTCTTCGTCTCGCATATCGAGTCTAGAGGTGGAAACGTCAGACCCCAGTAACTTGATAAGTCATGACGATGTGTGGCTCATAACGGTTTGAATAACACTTACCAGTAAATCTCATCAGCCCTGACCAGGGACTTACTGTTATAGCCAATCGAGCATAGCGTAACATCAACTCCCAATACCGGGAGAGACGAAACCCCTCCTATCGCTCACTGCCTCCATATAACTCGGGACTGTACCTAAAATCCACCTGTTTGCACGACTCTTTTGAGCCGTGGTAGGAAGGAAATTAAAGCACGGTGGGAACCACATAAGACATTATGACGATCTTGGGTCTACAGACTAATCTGTACCAGTATCACCAGAGAACTGCTATCTGACGATAGGTATAATACCATCTAAGTTCTCGACGAGTCCTGTTCGGTGTACCCATTCTCTAATGAGCACCTGTGTACAATCATTGATGTCAAACACCAATGGTTATGGGATCAACCATTGCCCCCTACAGGGTCAAGAAACGTATACACTAGTCTACTCTGGAATATCGATACCCTATCTCGATACTCCCTCGACTAGGAATAGTTAAAGGATGTGCTTGTGGACTACATAAGTCCCAGTAGTATGATCCACATCATAGTCCGGATAGTCAAGCAAACATCATAAGGGCTTTATCAACATGTATCAGAGAGACAGTATAATAATACAAGTGTACATGTTAAGATAAAGAGAAACCAGATAGTATACTATCATGTCGAGCAAGAAAGTCCTATATATATATGTCAAAGCATCCACTATATCATACAATAATGGCCTCTAGGGCATACATATTCCTAACATAATCTTCCGCGAGTATTTAGACAAGTTCGTTGTCATATTCATCGACAACATCTTGGTCTATTTGAAGACTTGAGAAGAACATACCGATCACTTACGCATAGCTCTGGAGACGTTGCGGAAATATCAACTTTACACCAAATACAACAAGTGTCGGTTTTGGCTAGATAAGGTTGGTTTTCTCGGACATATCGTATCAGGTGAAGATATCTCTGTATACTCAGCTAAAGTGTCAACTGTCAATGAATGGCCGATTCTAAAGTCATTCAAGGACATAAGGATTTTCTTGGGACTAGCTGGTTATTACCAACGTTTCATTGAAGGATTCTCAAAGATTACAACACCTTTGACCAAGCTTACTCGGAAGGATGAAACTTTTGTGTGGTTAGAGGCGTGCGAAAGAGCTTTTGTAGAACTGAAGTCTAAATTGACCTCTGCACCTATCCTCACTATACCGAACAGATCTGCTGGCTTTGAAATTTATTGTGATGCTTTCGGGAAAGGAGTAGGATGCGTTCTACATCAACATGGCAAAGTTGCAGCTCTCGCGTCAAGACAGCTTAAGACGCACGAGCGCAATTATCCCACCCATGATCTGAAATTGGCAGCTGTTATCTTCGCACTTAAGATTTAGCGGCATTACCTATTAGGAGAGCGTGTAAATATATATACAGACCATAAGAGCCCAAATATGTATTTACTCAGAAGGAGCTTAATATGCAGTAGAGAATATGGCTAGAACTTATAGCAGAGTTTGACATCAATCTTCAGTACCATCAGGGGAAGGTAAGCGTGGTCCCCGATGCTCTTATTCGCTACCCATTAACAATGAATCTCATAGCTCAATGGAGGTTACAGCAGGAGCTTCATGGACTGGAGATTGAAGTGGTAATGCCAGGTAATACATCATCCTTGATGAATCTGTAGATCCAACCCGCTCTTGTAGATCAGATTAAGGTAGCTCAAGAAGGCGATGCCAAGTTGCAAAAGATCATAGAACAAGTGGAAAGTGGTCTTCGAACCGATTTCATCATTCACAAGGATGGATCCTTACGGTATGGGAGCCGATTATGCGTGCCGGCCGGCACTATTCAAGAAGAACCGGTGAAAGAGGCTCACAGCTCTCCCTATGATGTACACCCCAGCGGCACGAAAATATGCAAGGATCTAAAACAACACTACTAGTGGCATGGAATGAAGAGGGAAGTTGCTCGAAGCTTAGCTATGTGCTTACTCTGTCGGCAAGTGAAGGCTGAGTATCATAGAACTACTGGTCTACATCAACCGTTACCTATCCCGGAATGGAAATGGAAGCACATTACCATGGACTCCGTGACTGATCTTCCTTGCAGTATGAAAGGTAACGACGCAGTTTGGCTTATTATGAATCGACTCACCAAGTCAGCTCACTTTATTCCCTTCCAAGTTGGCCAGTAAACAGATTTTTTGGCAAGGAAGTATATAGAGGAAATCGTGAGATTACATAGGGTACCTGTTTGCATCTTCTCCAACCGAGACACCAGATTTCGGTCCCATTTTTGGCAGAGTCTTCAAGCCAACCTGGGCACGAATCTAAGTTTCAGCGCTTCTTACCATCCCCAAACAGACGGACAGTTCAAGAGAACAATTGAGATCCTAGAATACATGCTCAGGGCATGTATGCTCGACTTTGGAGGATCATGAGAAGATCACCTGCACGTCGTATTGTTTGCATACACCAACAGCTACCAGGCTAGTATTGTGATGGCACCGTTTGCAGCACTCTATGGTTGAAAATGTCTTTCCCCTTTTAGTTGGGATGATGTGGGAGATTGATTGATCCGAAAAAGTGTGTTTATTAGTAAATTACCGCAATCAATAGCGGTGTCACGATAGCTAGCCGATAGTGAATACGGGTCGTCCACAGAGAAATGATAAACTATTTATCTTATTTTAGACTGGTTGATAAAATAAAGGTGGGATTTATCGTTTTATACTAGAAAAGTTTTGAAAATCTTACAAGAAAAGTGCTTGTAGGGTTTATAGGATTTATGAGTTAATGGATGGAATTTTAAAATAATTCTTTTTATCTTTTTATTATTTAATACTAAAGAAATAACGATGAATATGGATTAGAGTTCTTGGAGAGAATTAGGGTTTCCCTCTACCGACCCTTATCCTTCCATTGATCCCTATTTATCTCAAACCCTTAACAAAACGATTATTAACGAATCTTAAATCGTGATCGTGACTATCATGAATTGATAGCACGCCCGATAAGAGGGTTGATATTCAATTTGCTAAAGTTTATAAAAATTAAAACTTTAAAAAGAATTTAAGTGATATTTTCCATCCATTATTCTACCCTATTCTACAAACCCTAACAAGCGAGAATTTACTCGCTCATTGAGATCAACGAAGTAAAAGAAAGGTTGAAGATGAATATGGAACCCATAAGTTAAAATTAAAAATGCAGAAAATAAATACAGAATGTAATTGTGGAAAGTAAATTCGACAAAAATTAGAAGAAAGAACTACCTTTTATTGAATAGTTATTGCATTACAAAAGTTGCTCGCTGAAAAACCAAATTACAAAACCCTAGTTTTCTCTAAATTGCTTGGTCGGTAGACCAGTCGGTTCTTCAAGGTATGGTTCGATTATATTTTTTGATGATAGATGCTTTCGGTCCTTTTATAGGCTCGGGAACTTGAAACCCTAGACGTAATATTGAAATGTGTGAAATTACGATCAAGCCCTTTACTTTCACATCCTACGGCCATCAAACGACCGCGCAGCCGCCGCCTATGGCCCTCTTTGACCGTGGATCCGCCACCCCCTGGTGAGCTTGCTTCTCCAGATTTCTTGTGCCTTCTTCTCTCGATATTTGGAAATCTTTCTAATAAAAATATTCTGAAAATATATCTCTTAGTCTCTGCCGTTGCGAGATTCTTCAATTTGGTCCTAACATTCGCCAGATTTGGTTTGGTGAATCGATTTCCTGTGATTCTCCTACTTATTTTTCATACCTGAGCTGATTTATTATAATATCAGCACAATATCTCAAATCACATTATTAGTAGCATTTGTTTTATTTGAGATATTATTCCAACCAATTAAATGATATGATATCTTAAGAATATTGGTTAAGAATATTTGATATGATATGTATATTTTAATAATAAATAATCTCATGAATATTTTATTTAAATATGATATGCATGTATTCCCCAATTATATTAATTATAAATTAAGAAACATATGACAATAAATTTTTTTACAAATAAACCCGCATATGTTCTTAATTTACAAATAACACCTTTTAGTAACTAATAATAATAGGGAAAATGTCCATACAAATGTGCAATAAATTTGACTGGTCAGAGATCGAGAACTCTTTGGGTCAGAGATGATCGTGGCAACAGTTGATGTAGTTCGTACGATCAGAGAAAAGATATGCATAGCCCAGGATTGCAAAAGCATGGGCAGATGCGAAGCGCCGACACTCGGAGTTCCAACCTGGAGATCATGTGTTCCTCAAAATTTCTCCGAACAAAGGAGTGATTCTTTTCGGTAGACGGGGAAAGCTCAACCCAAGATATATCGGGCCGTTTGATAAATTAGAACGGGTAGGAGATGTGGCGTATCATTTGGCACTGCCGTCATCCTTAGAAGGAGTGCACAACGTATTCCACATATCTCAGCTACGCCATTATGTGAAGGACCCCGGCCACATACTTGATCACTCGGAACTTACTGTGCAGACCGACCTGACTTGCGAGCAACAACCAGTCGATATCTTGGATCGGAAGGAGAAGACTTTACGGAACAAAGTGGTAAACGTGGTTCGTATGATGTGGAGAAAGGATTCACCAGGAGAATCAACTTGGGAACGAAGATAATATGCGTACACGATACCCTCATCCATTTAAAATTTAGTTCTTTGTGTAAATTTCAATGACAATTTTTATAAGGAAGGTAGAATGTAACGACCCTGAAATCTCTGTACATTTATAACAATTCAATATTATATGAAAGGGTATTTCTATTTCTGATTCCGAGTTATAAGTAGTTTCAACAAGAAATTCCTTGTAGCTCTCTGGTTAATACTCTCCACTACTGTTCCTTAGTCTGCGTGTTCGAATCCCATCAGCCCCAATTATTTTAATATTTTTTCTTCTTAACTTTTTGGAAGCCCAAAGTTTTGCACGAGTTTTACACGGGTTTACCAAACGTTGCAACAGAAAAGAAGTATTAAAATGCGACCTTTAAACCCATTTAAAACCCTAGCATGGACCCCGAGGCCAGAGGCCAACTTGGGGCCGCCAATTAGCCGAGATCGGCAGCTAGGATGTGCCAAATCGGGTACGTGTTGGACCCGTGCGATCTTTGGCCTCCCATCAGCCCATTTTGATACTTTTAAATCTCTGAATTAATACAGAGAACAGAAGACCCTTCACCTAACCCATTTACACCCTTTTAATTCAATTTTTAATTTTCTTTTTAACACACCCTACTCCCTAATTCTCTTATAAATACCTGGCAATCCTAGTCTCATCCTCATTTCTAAAAAAATACTCTAAATTCCTCTCAAAAGTTCGCTCTCTCGATACTCTCAAGTCCAAGCCAAGCTCAAGGGGTCAAGCTCGCCTTTCACCTCGCACCGTTGTTCTTTCGAGCTCGTTCCTACGTTTTGTCATTGGTCTTGATTCTTCCAACCAAGGCCTACCCATTCCCTATTACTATCTAATATAGTACACGTAACCAATAAGTCTCTCTCTCTCTCTCTCTCTTTCTCTCTCTCTCTCATGTACTACCCTCACATCGACATAATAAAATCACAAAAAATAAATTTTTGCAAACTTGAAATAACCGTTATCATGAGAACGTCTTTTACCCACCTATCATATCTTTCTTTTATGCCATGCTGCATTTAAATGGTACATGAAATTAAAATAATCTTGCTACGTCATATAATGCTTAAAAAACAAATTAACAAATAAATACATCCTTATTTTTTTAATGGTAGTTTATTGTTAACGTATTAGATAATAACATGCAAGGGTAACCACACATACACATGGAAAACATAGTACGATACCATATTTATAATATTTTTTCCATCGAAAGAAACTTTTTCGCTAAAATACCCTTAAGTAAAATACGAAATTTTATCCTTTATAACTACGCCTCTACAACTCTCTTTAGAACCCGTTTATGGATGGTGCGGATTATCGCACATCCGGGAGATAGTAGAGTGAGATGTAGAACTCCTCATGAAGAATTCGGTCTTGAAAGGAATGAAATACGGTTTAAAGAAAATACGAAATTTTAAAACAACGATAAATAAATCGAAAAAACTTAATCATATATCCGTAATTTCAAAGAAAAACAAATTTGTAAAAATTAGATTTTATAAATACTCTAAAATTAAAAGATTAAAGTTTTTAAGAAAATACCCTCAAATTTCCAAAAGATAGATTTTTCATTAAAATATCATAAATTTTTAAAATCTAGGTTTTGACACTTAAATACCACAAAATATAAAATACGTTTTTATAAAAAAAAAATCTTTACATTTTAATTTACATATTTTTTTATTAAAAACACCCTTTAGATTTTAGGATGAATTAAAACCCCTCGAGAAATTTTAAATGACATCTTTCACTAAAATACCTTAGAATTCAAAAGACTAGTCTATCTTATGTATTTAGGTTGCGGATTATTTTGAGTGGCGTCTTCTCTCGACATGCCTTGTAACGATCGTGTTTTCTAATACCCAATAAAAGGACTTTTATTTAGTACCAAGTATTTATTTTCGTATTTAGTTGATGGAGAAATATTTTATTTTAGTGATTTTATTTTTAAAAGTAGCGTTAATAATTTTTAAAGTATTGAATGTAATTAAAGGAATTTTCTACAATCGATTTATATTTTTCTGGGCTTAAAATGTTTTAATGAAATTTTATAATGCCTTAAAATAATTTACATATTTTTATTATCAATTAAAATAATTATTTCATAATTAAAATGATTTTCAAGGATAAACTAGACTTTAAATAATTATAATAACTAACAAATATCATAGATATGAGAATATTATTTAGTTTTAGCCTAAAATCATTTTTAAACTAAAGATAACAACAAAATATATTTTTCTGAATTTTCTCATATTTTTAAAAATATTTTAATCAATATTCTAAAACAAATTCGGTTTTATAAAAACAGTTTTAGATTTTAATATATATATTTATATGAAAATAATAATAATAGAAAAGGTGATAAACCTGGACCGTTGGATTTTAAATCCAAAAGCCCAGGGGAGATGGCGGCACCCACGTGGTGGGGATCACGCGAAAACGCGTGGCTTCCCCACTCGTGACGAGGCCGGGGCTGGGGCGATCGCGGGCCGTTGGATTTATATCCAACGGCCACGATTTGATGGCGGCGGTGGCTAATCATCAAGCGATGATTTGCAATCATTGTAGGCGCGGATTTTTGTAGGATTTGACCGGATTTTTAGGATTTTATTGTTGTAACTAAACCCTATATATACAGCCCTTTCCCAATCACTTTTCTCACACTACAGAACTCCGAAAATTCTATAAAAAAAATACTCAGACCTTCGTCTCGACGACGCCGACATTGTGGTTCCACCCAATCATCGAGGAAAAAATCAGAATGCAGGGATATTCACGTTTTAGGGCAACGAGACGTTTCATCTTCCTAAATTTTCATCTCAAAATAAAGATAGGATCCGTCTCTCACCGTCTTGTATCTGTCACTTTCTTCCTTAACTCCTAAATCTAAATTTTTAATCTCTCCACACTCCATAAAATGATATTAAAAGTAAATATTGCTTGTTTAGATTACAGTGCCATCATATTTAAATAAAAACCATAACTTTGATATTGATATCACGAAGTAATGACATATCCCTCATGTACACACATATCCACGATCGTAAAAACTACACTTACTTATTGGATGCTAAATTGACACGACAATCTTACCCTATGATACCAATTAGGTATCGAAATAGGTTACTTTCACAAAATACCCTAATTTTATTAATACGCTATATTTAATTAAAGTACCCATATGATATAGGACAATGTGAATGAAATACCTTAGACACATTAAAATGGTATTTTATTTTTACTCTTATCCACTAATTATTTTAGTTTTATTAAAACCCCTCTACTTTGGGGAAGCTTGTTATAATGCCTAAAACTATATATATCGTAGGATATTATCGAAACAAGCTATATTCACATAATAACATATTCTTCTAATACGATAGTTATATTATAGTATTTCATGCTAATACCATTTCAATTAAAGGGAATATTATTATATTAATATTTTTTAGTCTATAACCACTAGGATTTAATAAGATACCCTAATAGGGTAATATTTTACATGAAACACACCGTGATTACTAGGCAATCATCCCTGGAAAGAATACAAATTCTGTCGTCCATAAGCAGCGGTTGCCAGCGCAGAGTTTTTTTTGTAGAATATCGCCTTTAATAAAATACCCTAATTTAAATAAGGTAATGTTTTACATAAATATTTCGTGGTTGATAAGCAATCGTCCCTGAAAAAGACACAAATCCTATCGCCCATGTGCAGTGGTTGTCAACACGGACGTATTTCTAAAATGTTACTTTCAAGTAAACACCATGACTTTATAAATTATTATATACAATAAAATATCTTAGTCCATCCTAAAAAGATATAATTTCATTTAAATACCTTGACCTTTAGTAAAAGGCTATTTTCAAAAAAACCATAACCTTTATAAAAGATATTTTCCAAAAAGAATACCTAAAACTTTATTAAAAGATAAATTAAAATAAACACCATAATTCTTCATTAAAAGATATTTTCATTAAAATACCATGGGTCTCCCAAATTATATTTACTCTAAAATACCATGGCTTTCTCATAAACTATAACTACAATTAAATATCTTGATCTTTATTAACTAAGGTTTCTATAAAATATGATTGTCCATATTACAAATCTTAAAAGGTAACAAGATAAAATGAGTGGTTGTGAAAGCCCATATTAAGTGAGATAAATTATTTGAATACGAATTTACGACCTATATGACTGTTCATATCAGAATTTTGCATTATTATATTCCCCATTCTTAATCATATTACAAATAAATAGGTGCTTTTGATCCATGTCTGCTAAATAGTTGCAGGTTACAGGTCCTCGGAATAATACAGTGAAAATGGTGAAAAGACACTACAAAAGTGAGATTACGACCAACAAATAGATGAATCTGCAAGATGCCGCCTACAGTTAAGGAACAAATGAAGATCAATGAACAGTTCGATTTCACAAAGCACGAAGGCAGCACAAGATTCAAGACTTCAACACGAAGCAAACGGTAAAAGTCCACAACATTTCTGCACTGTGAAAATCTGGAAGAAACTAGAAAAGATTCTGATGAACCAAGTGAAGAAAACAGAAGAAAATAGCAACATGAAGCAACCCAGAGAAATAGAGACAGAGACCCCATCATATGGCCGCGGATCCACGGCCAAACATGGCTTATGGCCGCGGTTCCGCGGCCGTGCTGAGCACGTGTCGGTGCATTTTGTCGGTGGGTGTCGGTGCGTTGACCAGGCGTCTCAGGGTAGTTTTTTAATTTTAGATATGGATCAGATGTAAACCCTAGGTTTTCTATTATCTATAAATAAGAAGCCTACTGCTCTTTTTAGGAGCATGCCTCTTTTTAATTCCTAGTTTAAAATTTTCATTCCTTGTAATTGTTCAAAGAATGCATCAATAAAAAGTAAGTTTTTTTTATCTTGCCTTAGTTATTTTCTGCAATTTTATTTCTCTGCAATTTTTTTATCTACCGTAGTTATTTTCTGCTAGTTAATTAGGTTATTAAAAATAATCAAAAATGAATTTCTTTGTTAATTCCCTAATGAGTGAGTAGTTCCTCACTTGTTAGGGTTAGATTTGGGGAAGATTTGAGAGATGAAAATCTCTCACCCCTTTCTTGCCCGTTCAATATTTTAAAGTAGGACTCTATGCAAATATACACACACCGCTCACTATGGCACTCTATCCCACGAGGTAGCGGTGATTCCATAGTTAAAGACCGGTTGTGTTTGATTTCCATAGAGGTTAAAGATAAGAGTTAAGAAAGGACGGATAAGGACCAAAGGGAAGAAACCCAGTTCTTCCTGATCGTGCTAATCCCCTTTGTTAACTATTACCTTAACACCTAAAAGTTCTTAATTAGGGCATAGAAAGCGGTAAGAAATATTGAATTTCCAAACTAACCAAATACTAACCCTAGCAAGGTTTTAATCCTAATCAAACTCAACTTCAGTTTTTATTGAAAATCAAAACCTACCACAAATAGGAATTGACTCGTTAGAACAACTAGAAAATACACGTAATCCCTGTGGACCGACCCGTACTCAACCAGCTAGCTACCAAGCTACACCGTTCTTGATTGCGGTATTCTTAACTTTGATTTTTAAAACGCATACGTAAAACCTCCACCAATCAAATGGCGCTGTTGCTGGGGATGGCGTAGTTATTTTCTTTTTGTAATTTCGGGTTAATTAAAAATTAAAAAAATCATAAAACCTGAAAAATATAAAAACAAAAAAAATTTATCATCTTGTTATTTTTTGAAGGGTTTTCTTGTGAATTGTGCAAGATTGGAAAGACGAACAGATTCAGATCTGGAAAAATCCAGTGAACAAAACAACAAACAGCATATCTGAACAAACAGAGGAGAACCACAGCAGCGCACAGCAGAATTTTGGAGAGCCAAAATTGCCAAGACACCGCGGAACCGCCGCACATTGAAGCATTCTGTCGCGGATACGCGGTCAGATCGTGACGTCAGCACTCCAAAAAGTTCTCGGTAAGTGTCTTTTCCTCTCTTCTACCCTCTGTAGTTCTCTGAAAAATTTTCCTGCAGGGTTCTTTGCGCAAAATTTCTCCCCCTTCTCCAATAACTTGATCTTGTGCAGGATTCTTTGCGCCGCAATAAAATAAAAAAAATTGGCAAGTGTTTTGGATTTTTGTGTGTTTACTGCTTTGCATTTTTAAACGGACTTTTAAGAGGCTATAACACCAATCCAGATTGGGTGGGGATTTCATTACCCTTCCCAGGACCCCAAAAATCACAAAAACAATTCGCATCAACCTTCGAATTAATTAAAAAATATTAGACTCGGCCTATAAGGACTGTCGTACTCATTAGGACAAAGGAAAAGTTGTAGGCATCGGTCGTTTATCTAAACCAGAATTTGTGGTGCCTAGGCTAGACAAGTGGGAAAGGTAATTTTAAAAGGCCCGTCTCACGGTGATTCATGAGCGGATCCTTCCTTTCTTTACTTGTGCTTACCTGGCCACAATTGGCGGTAAAGAGGCGATTTGAGGATCTCACAACTTGCCCTTTGGAACAGTTCGGAGCAGTCTAGTTGACCTAGGAGACCCTAGCTCTAGGCTTGATTGTGTATATTGTGATTGCTTGAACGTGTGTCTAAGCTTCTTATAAAAATCTTTTTGCAAAAACTCCTTATAAAAAAAACCACAAAACAAAATTTTTACAAAAACTTGCCAATTTGTCGCTAGAAATCCATCCCACCCCACTTTCTTCTATTGACGTTATTTTTACTTTTTGACTACACTACACCTCTTTAGTGTATGTCCAGTTGGACTAGGGACACTAGCGCCCATTTAGTCCGTGTCTCGTTAGTGCCGACTAACGACGCTTTCGACTCCGAAGTCGAAATTCCATCCACTTCTTTACTTTCATATTCAAATTCATCATCTTCTAAGGAGATGTCGGGATTCAATCCTAACAACCCCTTACCTACGGGACTGATTCCACCTCCACTGGGTGCGAATAACCCACCACACCCTCATGTCGAAGCGCCCCAACGAATCGCGCTCCAGGATCTTTTCTATCTCATCCGCACCGCACTTCCCACTTGTCTTTCACTTCCATCGGCTAATGGGGATAACTTTGAAATTAAACCCCACTTCATCAATATGTTGCCCAAATTTCACGGGCTGGAATCTGAAGATGCCTACATCTTCATTAATAAATTCCAGAATGTTTGCGCAATGATGAAGACCACACAACTTTCTGATGATGCTATAAGGCTACGTGTCATTCCATTCACTTTATATGACCTAGCTGAAAAATGGTTATATAGCACAGCATCACACTCCATAAAAAATTGGGAAGAGTTTGTTAAGGCTTTTCTAAAAAAGTTTTACCCACACCACAAGACCGCGAGAATTCGCAATGAGATTATTCAATTTTTCCAGCTTCCTTCCGAACCTTTTTGGAAGTGTTTTGAAAGATTTAAAGACCTTCTTGTTCAGTGCCCTCACCACGGTATCAAAAATTGGCAACTTTGCCAAATTTTATACGAAGGACTGAACTCAGTAACTAAGCAGTTGTTGGAAACCATTTATCAAGGTCACTTTCTTACAAAATCTAGCGAGGAAGCTTGGCAATTTCTCGACAATCTTGTTGAACAAACACTTCAATGGGAAAGCACTAAGACCACTTCATCCACTTCATCAGGTCAGTCTAGGGCAGGTATACATCAACTCGATATGTCGATTGCAATGAAGGCCGAAATGGCTGCACTCACGAAAAAATTAGAAGCAATTGAGAGCAAATTCTCATCGCCTTCTCCTGCTTTACCCCCACGCACTGTTTGCGCTTGTTGTTTGGATCCGTCCCATCTAACCGAAGAGTGTCCTTACAACTCACCTGTTCAAGGACAAGATCAAGTCAATACTGCCTTTCAGCAAAGACAAAGAAATGATCCATACTCTTCAACTTACAATCCTGGTTGGAAGTACCACCCAAATTTTGCTTGGAATCAAAATCAACAACAATTCCAAGGCAATAACAATTTTCAAAGGTATCCTCCACGGCAACAAGCACCTCATCAAACTCAATATCAGCTACCTTTCCAACCCCAAACTTACCAAAACCAAATGAACAATTTTGTACCAAACAACTCTTATCCTCAAAACAATTTTGTTCAGCCGAATAACGATAAGGTTTTCTCGCTAGAACGAAGTTTGGATGCGTTTTTAAAACAATCTACGCAATCCTCAGCTAGCATCCAATCGTCCATTCAGTCTTTGGTGCACCACACTGCTTCACATGATCAGAGTATCAAAACAATTGAAGCCCAAATTGTACAACTGAATGCTGTGTTAAGCGAGCAAGAAAAGAGAAAGCTTCCGTCTCAACCATTGCCAAATCCCGGTCACACACACAACGCACATGTTGCTTATGAACAACAAAATCATAATGTAAATGATGTAACTACGTTGAGATCTGGAAGAGTGTTGCACAACAATGTTGGTATTAGTGATGAAACCCCGGCCGCCGCTTCTTCTTCTTCATTATCTTCTTCTTCTTCATCTTCTTCGTCATCTTCTTCTTCGTCAGAGCCTGTTCTTCATTCTTCACAAAGCTCTATTTTTTCTAATTCGAACGGACCCACATCTCACTCCACGATAACACCAACACTGGGATCCGTTCCAACTCCGCAATCTACTCCACAAACATTGGACTCAACAAATTTTCAAAATATTCCATTTCCAAACAGGTTGAGATCCAATAAACAAACTCCACAAATGGAGAAGATTGTGGAGTTGTTCAAACAGGTTAGCATTAACATACCTCTCTTGGACGCAATCCAACAAGTCCCTTCTTACGCTAAAATCTTGAAATACTTATGCACCAAGAAGAGGAAGTCTCAGGTACCCAAGAAAGTATTCGTAGCTAGTGTCGTGAGCAATGCTCTTACCCAACCTTTGCCCCAAAAACGAAAGGACCTGGCTGTCCTACAATTTCAATAACAATTGGGGATAAGAACATCAATCGCGCACTTTTAGATCTTGGTTCCAGTGTTAACCTACTTCCCTATTCCGTTTATTGGCAATTAGGCGTTGGAGAGTTGAAACCCACTCATTGTACTCTCCAAATGGCCGATCGATCCATCACCCATCCTAGGGATGAGTTAGAGGATATGTTGATTAAAGTAGGGGACTTCATATTCCCCGTTGATTTCATTGTTATGGACACACAGCCTGTGGCTAAACCACGGAACTAAATTCCGGTGATCCTCGGTCGATCATTTTTGGCCACTTCCAATGCTGTAATCAACTGTCGTAATGGCTCTATGACTCTATCTTTCAGGAAGATGTCAAGTGAGTTCAACATTTACAAGATAGGAAGTCTACCCTCCGAACCTTCTGCTCATGCATGTTCTGTCGAATTAATGGATGTCGACAGCAGCGAATTTGATCAACTTCAGGATACCGATCTATATTCTATTCATACGTTGTTTGACCCAACTATGTATTATACACATACGGACTCTTCCATTAAGTTATCCGGGTCAACATTTAACGCAGATTATGAATCTTTCATGGAGTCTAGAGATCGCCCCACTTTTTTTGATGACATTATTCTTCGGGATATCAATGAAAGGTTTGAGGAAATTTTCGCTGATGGGCTCGCATTTTTAGCAAACACGGGTGTTGAGATGAATCAACTCCATGAAGAAATTGAACCTCCGCCCCTTCTTCTTGACAATCACAAAAATGCGAGTAATCCATCGTCACAATCACTTTGTCGTCTCTTCAAATTGAGATGCAATCCATTTCTGTTACACCACTTATCTCTTCCCCACTTCTTCGTGATTCTAGACAACATACTCTTCCACCAACCGCTGTGTTTCACTGATAAATTCTTCGAATGGTTGGTATTAACTTTTGGCCTTTGCAAAACTTGGTATTGACTTGTAACATTGTTTAATTCAAGTTTGGGGGAGATTGTGTTGGCTCTAGAAAAAAATGATTTTTAGCCAACCGTATGATTAGGGATACGTTTACCACTTGTAAATATAAAAAAAATAAAAATAAAATTGGGTATTTTTTTGAAATTTCCAGTTTTAATAAAAAATAAAAAAATAAAAAAAAATAAACAGGGGAGTGCCGACAATTTTGACTCTCTTGGTGTAGCCTGACAGTGAGAACACTGTCAAGTTTAAATTTGGGGGTATGCTCGGTAAGCTTTCTTCCTTCGCATTCATGTGTATATTTTTGCATTTGGATACTTATTTTAAAATCCATAAAAATAAAAATAAATAAAAAATTATAAAAATTGAAAAGTTCAATTTTGGCCATATTTGACTTAAGTTCAACATGACGGTTGAATAGTAGGGAAAAACTAGATCCTAAACTTAGTAAATTAAAAACCCTAAAAATAACCTCTTATAAAGTTTAATTATAGAAAATATATGTCCTTGCTATTTATTTAGAAATAGGCAAATTTTGAGTTCAGTTCTTGGGCTAAGTCAAAATAAGGGAAAAGTATTGAAATTTTTATTGAAGTATAAGTCTGAAAAATAATTCCAAACCTTAAGTCTAAATTCTGAAAAAATATACCCTACAATTTGCACAAACACGCACCTTGAAGCTTGGAATAGTAGAGCATACCTTGAAATGCTCTTGTCTAAAATCCTTAGTATAAAGGAAAGTAAAATTATAAGTGTGAATAAAGAAATATAAAAAATGAACACTGGTTTTGTAATTACTTAAGACTGCGTAAAATAAAAAATATATAGCAAGGGTGCTTTATCACCTAGTGCCTTAGACCAACTAGTTTGGAAGTCACTGCTAAAACCTTAGGTATTACAACACGAGGATTTACGCCTTAATGCGCGAACACATTTGTAATCGGTCGTCAGTACCTCAAGAAGTATTAACGATCGCATGAAAGATGTGTGAGCAATTTCATCTAAAAATTCACCAACTAAAAGTACTTTAGACGATGGACAAGAGTATAATAGCTTGAATTGAATTTCCAAGTGTAGGGGCGATACATACACACACGTAGGGGTATATGATTGGGGTTCGGATGAGAGACAAGAATGAAAAATAGGACTTATATCTTCAGTAGAGATGATAAAAATTCCTAAGTTGAGATGGAACCTTAAAAGGAAAATTCAAAAGATGCTAAAAGCTAAATAAATTTACAGAACATATACAATCTTAAGTTAAATGATAAGTGAGTGTGAAGAATATTGGTTGATAATTTCTGAGTTGAAGATAATAGAATTTCTTGCTAGAACACCGAATTGAAGAATGAAAGTCAATAGGCCAAATTGATCGGATTTTGTGGGTAATATCCGCTGAAAACCCTCAGGAGACAATACTCCTCCTACTAGGGACACCTAGAGGTTTAACGGCTTGTTGCACGAGCTCAGTGCAATCGCATTTCCCTGTGAAAGTGAGGTTAGGCTTTTTCGAGAATAAAACTAGTTTTGCTCGGGACGAGCAAAAGATAAGTCTGGGGGTATTTGTTCATATCAGAATTTTGCATTATTATATTCCCCATTCTTAATCATATTACAAATAAATAGGTGCTTTTGATCCATATCTGCTAAATAGTTGCAGGTTACAGGCCCTCGGAACAATACAGTGAAAATGGTGAAAAGACGCAACAAAAGTGAGACTACGACCAACAAATAGATGAATCTGCAAGATGCCGCCTACAGTTAAGGAACAAATGAAGATCAATGAACAGTTCGATTTCACAAAGCACGAAGGCAGCACAAGATTCAAGACTTCAACACGAAGCAAACGGTAAAAGTCCACAACATTTCTGCACTGTGAAAATCTGGAAGAAACTAGAAAAGATTCTGAAGAACCAAGTGAAGAAAACAGAAGAAAATAGCAACATGAAGCAACCCAGAGAAATAGAGACAGAGACCCCATCATATGGCCGCGGATCCGCGGCCAAACATGGCTTATGGCCGCGGTTCCGCGGCCGTGCTGAGCACGTGTCGGTGCATTTTTTAGGTGGGTGTCGGTGCGTTGACCAGGCTTCGCAAGGTAGTTTTGTAATTTTAGATATGGATCAGATGTAAACCCTAGGTTTTCTATTATCTATAAATAGGAAGCTTACCGCTATTTTTTGGAGCATGCTTCTTTTTAATTCCTAGTTTAAAATTTTCATTCCTTGTAATTGTTCAAAGAGTGCATCAATAAAAAGTAAGTTTTTTTAATCTTGCCTTAGTTATTTTTTGCAATTTTATTTCTCTGCAATTTTTTTATCTGCCGTAGTTATTTTCCGCTAGTTAATTAGGTTATTAAAAATAAACAAAAATGAATTCCATTGTTAATTCACTAATGAGTGAGTAGTTCCTCACTTGTTAGAGTTAGGTTTAGGGAAGGTTTAAGAGATGAAAATCTCTCACCCCTTTCTTGCCCGTTCAATATTTTAAAGTAGGAATCTATGCAAACATACACACCGCTCACTACTGCACCCTATCCTACGAGGTAGCGGTGATTCCATAGTTAAAGACTGGTTGTGTTTGATTTCCATAGAGGTTAGGGATAAGAGTTAAGAAAGGACGGACAAGGACCAAAGGGAAGAAACCTAGTTTCTTCCTGATCATGCTAATCCCCTTTGTTAACTATTACCTTAACACCTAAAAGTTCTTAATTAGGGCATAGAAAGCGGTGAGAAATATTGAATTTCCAAACTAACCTAATCCTAACCCTAGCAAGGTTTTAATCCTAATCAAACTCAACTTCAGTTTTTATTGAAAATTAAAACCTACCACAAATAGAAATTGACTCGTTAGAACAACTAGAAAATACACGTAATCCCTGTGGACCGACCCGTACTCAACCGGCTAGCTACCAAGCGACACCGTTCTTGATTGCGATATTCTTAACTTTGATTTTTAAAACGCATACGTAAAACCTCCACCAATCAATGACACATGATACGGTTAGGGTTAGAATGCGTGAACCTAAATATAGAATACTTATAAATAAAGATCCCTGCAAGAAGAGTGAACGGTCCAATATGTGGAAGACTACTAACCCGATATTCGGGCGAATACTAACCCGATATTCGGGCGAATACTAACCCTACTTTGAGGGCGAATAATCCAATATGTGGATGACATACAATGTGAAAATTCCACACCTAGATAATATACGCACTAACTCTAATTCGTCAAAACCTTTATACTAAATAACGAGGATGGATAGTTTGATTAGACAACGAGATGCGGAATTCGGATTCCCCCTACTACTCGATCATGATCCCGAGAAGTGAAACTGTACATTTCACTTCCCCAGTTATTGTTCCATGGCCACAACGGAATAATCGCGAGTATCCGGACCCTTGTCTAACAAACTAATGCGAACTTTTACCTAACAGATACCTCATACAACATACCTTTATTCACATATACCTCATTCAACATGCCCTTATTTACATATACCTCATACCCTCATACCCATATACATCATACATGTACACATACATCATACCTATATATACTTGCTCATTTTGGTACCTTTACTTTCTTATGAGGCAATCCTACCCGAGTGTAACTCGCTGACAGACTTTCCTTTTCTCCATATACATCATACATATACACACACATCATACCTATATACACTTGCTCGTTTTTATACCTTTACTTTCTTATGAGGCAATCCTACCCGAGTGTCACTCGCTGACGGACTTTCCTTTTCTTTTTCTCTTTTCTTTATCTCTGGAATGTCCGTTAGATGAGGACAAGTATTATGATGAGGATCAAGGTGTGGAGTCTACTAATGAAGATTATGCGGACTTGATGACAGAAGATTAGCTAGTTATAGGGCTTTGCTTATTTCTTCGATATAATTAAACTATTTAGTTTATTTTACTAATTTCTTTTGGGATGTAATAAAGTTTGGTTAATGGAAATAAATATCTTCCGCTTTTATTATTTTATTTTGGTACATATCCTGTATATTATAGATATTCATACGCTTAACGTAACTGTATTGAATAGACCATCTTCAATATAGTTAGGTTGCGGACCATGTCACGTTACCTCTTCACCTTCTTTTGGGAAGCGGAACGTGACAGGTTTTAGTAGTGGCCCATGCAGGTTCTCAATGTACTAAAATGAAACTATTAACTGACTTATTATATTTTTGAATCTCATCCACTTATATCGATTTCATAATTTTTCCATGTTCCTTTTCCTTTCCTTAGCATTCTGCATCCTGACCATGGCCTTCCATTTCAGGCCATGGCCAATCTTTCGGACGAGGACAACATGCCAGACATCACCTTTGAGTCCACGCTTAGATATTCGGATGATGAAGCGTTAGGCCCCCAGACAGTTATTTCTGACAGCGACTTGGAGGATGAGGAAGTCGATGCTGCAGCACCGGAGCGTATGATGGCCAATGACTCCGAAGACGAAGAAGAAGATCCTATAGAAGATGAACCTATAGAAGATGATCCTGAAGAGGTGGCTTCCGTAGAAGAAAAATACCCTATAGAGACGAAGTGCGAGAATGAGGCTCCAGCCGAGAATGAGTCAAAAGATGAAACTTTGAGTGAGGAGGAACTCGAGGCCAAAGAATCTCATCCAGTTGTCCCCGCAAGACACTGTGGGAATAGCCGTCTCTCTCTTAGTGCGAGAGCCTATCGCAACATGTTGAACTCCTATAATCGAGATTAACAAGACTTGTTTCTATTTTGGCCGAATAAAACGATATATAGCAATAGGGACATGTCCTTCCTTTTCAGTTATACTCTCTCGGTTGAAGTTGAATAATAAAATCTTTGTTTCGAGCAAAATATCTCTTGTGTCTTGAATTTCCTTTTATTAGTTTTTCCTCTTGCATTAATTATTGTTCTTTCGTGCAAGTTACTATCTTGTGTCATCCATCGGTCTGTTTGTAACCTGACCCCCTTCTTATTAAGACTACAATGGCCGAACGACACCCTAACCATAATAGAAGAGGAAATAAGATCAATGAAGTCGCTGCTCAATAAGCAGCTATGTTACAAATGATTCAAAGGTTACTAGAACAGCAGCAGTAGCAAACGACTGCCCTTCACCAGAAACTGCGAGAAAGTAGGCAGCAACAAGCTGAAATTTTAGGGAAGGCACTAGCTCCAATTCCTCAAGGTTCAGCGGGAGTGAAGTAATTCAGATCACTTCACCCTAAAACTGTCTCAGGAAAGGAAACTCTTTTAGAAACTGAGGAATGGCTCAAAAGAACCGTCGATGATCTTGATGCCGCTCAAATTCTAAAGGATGCATTGGTAAATATTGCTAAACTGCAACACACGGAAAATGCCAGAATATAGTGGGAGGCAGAGGAAAATAGACTGAAAGAGCCCATCGACTGGGAAACGTTCAAACAACATTTTGATACTCAGTACTTTCCAGCCGTGGCATACTTAGAGATGGAAAGGGAATTCATACAACTCCAACAAAGAGAGCATGTGGGATAAGCCTGTGAATGAGTATGCTTCAGAGTTTGCAAGGTTAAGTCGGTTCGCACTTCACTTAGTGACAACCCTAGAACTTTATGCTAAGAGGAGGGTTAGACCTGAAGACGTAGTCCTCCATGTCTTCTACCACCTTTTCAACTTATGATGCAATCTTAGATATAGCGCGAAACTTTAAAGATCTACAAAAACACATAAGGAAGAATGACCGTTCGTCAGGTTTTAAGCGACCGGAAAGTCGACTTTCAAGAGGATCGTCTTCCAAATTCAACGGAGGGCAGCAACTCAAGAATCCAGCAGGGCCAACTGTCTCAAGAACATCAGCCATTGTATGCAACCATTGTGGTAGTGCCGGACATTATACGAGAGATTGTTGCATTTTGAACAAACTCTGCATAGTCTGTGGGTCCCCGGATCATGCTATTGGGACTGTTCTCAGAGAAAGAGACAATTAGATCAAGTCAACAAGCCGGCTAATAATAAGGCATCACTAAAGGGACCACCCTTGCCATCACAGGAGCGTGTTTTCCAGCAAGCGCAGCGGAATGGACCCAAACGCTAGACCTTCACCATGACAGCCGAGAAGGCTGATGCCACAGGGAAAGATAACAGAAGTACGCTTTTCTTTTTCAACCTTCCTTTTCGATACCATACTTATTTACCATTCGATGCAAATCTTAGTTAGACTCACCATAATTCTTCTAGTTTCCATAGTTTCGACTAGTTGTCTTTATATTTATATCTTTCAAGTTTTCCACCAATTCACTTATGCCTTTTTTATTAGTTTAGAGATACCTATAACCCTCACTCAACTTCCAAACTTTTCTGTATATCCGGAAGCAACTACTGATTTTACACATTCTAATTCTTTATGTCTAGATCATTCCTAGAGTTTTCCTCGCATCAAGCGATGCACCAACTCTCGAGAGCGACACATTCAGCAAAGAGGATTCCTGACAATGTTATTGATTTCCGTGCCCAGCTGTAGCTTACTCCTTTGAAAACTTCAAATATGAAATTATTCTAAGGAGGGTAGGTCAGAACTAACGCACCTATCCTTGCTGCCCCTAACAGACCCGGGAGTTTTAACATCCACAACGATATTTCGGGGAAGGGACTTGGTGGTGCGATGAATCAGCACGGTGATGTAGTTGCCTGTGCGTCTAAACAACTATAGACTCATGAACGCAACTATCTTACCCAGAATCAGGATCGACAGCTGTGAACTTCAACTTGAAAAGATGGACACTATCTTGAGGAGAACTCGTCGACACGAATAGTTAAAACACATCTTCATCCTGGAAGACCTCAACAAGAGGCAGTTAAGATGGTTGGCGCTGTATATGGGAGGAAGTGGTGATCTAAGTTGAATGAGGACGATCTTGAAGTTTGAGAATTTTGGGATTGAGGTGATTGTACATGTAGGGTGTTTTTCGTCACCCCATTAAGATGGGAATGCGTGTGCGCTTATCAGGCGTATTACAGACTCCCCCTGCCTAGGGTAGGCTGAGGTTTATTGATTGCGGGGATCCAAATCTCCGGCAGCCGCGGACTAAGCTGACGTTGTTAGTGTATATGCCCTAGGGGCCATTATTGTATCATACTAGTTTGTATATTACTTAATGGAAGCTTGGGATATTCACATGTATATAACAGTCTTGCTAAATATGGTAGTATGCTACTTGGTTTTTCTATCTTGATTTGTGAGTATACGTATTGATAGAGCTCTTAGGATCTTGCTTGACTACCAGTGTTGTGATGGCAGTCACACTAGTGGGGGCTGGGTAGTCTACAAGCACATCCTTTTTCAGGTCCCTAGTCGTAGGATTATCGAGACAGGGCATCGATACTCCGGAGTAGACTAGTGTGTACGCTTCTCATCCCAGTTGGGGAGATGGTCTGTCCCACAGCCGTCAGTACGTCGTACTGGAGATAGTATACAGATGCTCGTTGGGTTACGGGTACACCGGACAGGACTCGCAGGGAACTGTTGGTTGGGTTTTATACCAGTCGTCAGTTAACAGTTCCCAGGTGACATGACTACAGCATAGTCCGCAGACTTGACACTGCTACTTCGCCTCGAGTGTGTCCCACTGTTCTTAGATTACTACCCTACCATGGCTCAAAGGAGTCGTGCAAACAGGTAACAGTTGGGTGCAGTCCCGAGCACTTGGAGGCAGTGGCAGTTAGATAGGATTCGTCTCTCCCGGTATTGGGAATTGATATCGCGCTGTGTCAGAGAGCCATTACGCAAAGTCCCTGGCCAGGGCAAGCGAGATTTACTGGTAGGTTCCAGTAGTTTCTCAGGGTGTTATGGGCTTCACTCCGACACGACTTATACCGCTATTAGGGGACTGACGCTTGCTGCCCCATAGGCCCGATATGCGATAGTCTTAGACAAACAGACCGGACTGTACGGAGATTGTCACATCAGGCTCAGTAGGATTTCGGATGGGTTTCCTCATCGGCCTTTATATCGACATCTACCTGGGGACCGTTACGTACAGCTAGTGCTGCTTGCGATCTGTAGTTAAACCCACTGCCAGCGTAGTAGTCGATTCATTAGAGTCCCACACAGAGAGTTTCCCTGCTCCAGGCGAAACGATATAGAGGTCGTATGGTTTTACGACAAGGGTTCGAACGCATACGTGTGTTTACGCACGTACGACTTTCGGACAGTTTTTACTAGTCGGCTTTGGTTTAAGCCAGATTCTAGTATCGGGATATTGGATTTATACAGTCTAAAGTTTTTCCGTGTTTTCACGGATAGGAGGGGCGTTCTCGTAATTTCACGAGAAGCTTCTAGAAGATGGTGACTTGGGGGTTTAATATGCATTTAATGAGATTAGTGACTCATTTGTGTGATTCATCCATGTCATTAATGCATCATAAATGCTTAATGACTCATGGAGATGAATCACCCATTTGTATTTATGAAGCATGGTTGTTAAATCCTATTTTCTATTTATTTGATAAAGATTAATGCTTCATATATATCATGATAGATCACAATCTCATTCTCATTCTCATGCTCGCCTTCTCTCTCCTCAAGCTCTCTCTCTTCAAACCCTAATCCTCCCCTCTCATGTGTTGAGATCAAGGATTAGAATAGACTAATCACTCCATAATCCAACTCTATATCACCTAGGTTACTTAGATTAGCACTTTAAGAAACCTAGTTACCTCTAGTTTGAGGTGAAGCTTGAAGTAAAGCTCTCGGGTGGATCGTCTACTACTTGGAGAAGGCCGAAGAGGAGGTGGAGAACGAAAAGACGAAGGACACGGTTCATTAGGTATAATCACTTCACATAGTAGTTTAGAACTCCTATGTTTTTGTTAGTTATCGTTTAGCACCGATTCTTACGGTTAGTCGATGTTATAGCAAAGAACAAGATCGTTTTTCATATTTCGGCCTCCCCGCAAGTCGTGGGGTATTGTACATCGACTTACAGTGGTATCAGAGCCTCGCTAAACAATAATTAACTTATTAGCAAAGTCATATGAATTTCGAACACAAAACGAACCGGAAAACACATCGATATCACCATGTTTCTGTCGATTTTAAAACAGGCTCTTAAAATTTTTCAGGTTGCTGCAGAATAACAAGCATAGAAAGATAAGAACACTGGAGAAAAATAGGTTCTTGAATCGGCCATACAGCCGCGGAACCGCGGCCGATCCCACCGATCCACCGCGGATCCGCGGCCGAGTTGGGGCCGATTCAACCCAGTTTGCTCCAGTTATTCTTCTGTGATATTTTTGTATTTTCTGGAATGTTTATTTTCTGCTCAAGTCTCAGGTGCACAATGAAGTTTTGGGAGTAGAATCTGATATGTTTGCTCGATCGAAATTATACGATGTTTGCTAATTTGATTATATCTGTGATTGTATAATGTGTTCGTAAACCTCCCCTAACTGCTAGTATGTCGGTTGGCAGGGGGTTGCACATTTCTGTAATGGATTTTACTGTTTGTGATTATGAACTATATTGGACTGTTGTGATGATTAGCCGGGGTTTTGTAATGGGTTATTATTTTAATTCATTCAATGTAAATGTAATTTGTTGTAATATTATTTTGCGGGGCACATCCAGGTTGCGGTTTTATCCACCGTTGTATTATTTCATTTTACTGTTTTTGCTCCTAGGATAGACCCAAGGTGGGGTGCACAAACTACCGGGTACTTTAAAGTGTTTAGTGGCCTACTCACTTTGTTGAGAGAGACCGTTTCACTTCGGGTACTTGGCGGGTAGTTTGCCGTACCCGTAGGGGTCTAGGGTGGAGTAATGGCTATTCATCACAACTGTGTAATCCGTCTTTCGTTGCAGGCTCAAAAGAAACGCGGATTGCTTGCATATCCAATAATGTTCATCTGAGATCTGGAATGCCTATTATTGCGTCTGACGAATGTACAATATCTATATATGATAGCTATTTAGAGGTCACTTATGTTTTACACCCGCGCTAGCCCAGCCCCCGCTCTGTCGTTAGTTAAGTAACCTAACGGGTGATGACGGGACCCAGAGGCGAATACGGATGGCATAAGAGAACGTTGTATTTTCGTTGTTTTCTGCAATGATAGGTTAATGATGGGACGCATTATTATTAATGCAAAGAAAATAAACCAAAGTTTAATCGTTGGAACAATTTAAAAGAAACCACTCGGTTATTTTTAAAATAGAAGATATTTTTTAATTGCGGAGGTTTAACCACTCCTTTTAAAAGCTATCAGGTTCCTTCGGTTATATCAAGTTCACTAGGTTCACGGTTTCGCCAAAACCATTCGTAGCCCTCCGTCATTTCATTTAGGTATTCAGTAGTATTCAAGCTATGTATTTTGACCTAACGCCAAGGCATAGTGTTTGGTAGCTGCTAGGTATTCATTTGTTGCATAGATAGATGAGTTAGTTTGGGACAGTCGTATTATCATTTTGGCCGAACGTCAAGGATATGTACAGATGGGTTCAAATTAACAAGATAATGATGGGTAGAACTTGACATGTGACTTATGACATTTTGACCTAACGCCAAGGTCATAAGAGCATGAGGCAAAAATTTATATCGGAAATTTCTAAAGAAACTGAAATTTGCAAAGAGATGCATACCATTTGGAGTTTGATGAATGTTGGTAGGATTCCTTCAGCATTATCAGACGATGATATTTGGATCCCGATCCTACTGTGAGTATATGCTACTTATCAGGATATTCGTCACTTAACGATCAATGCTATAAACCAAGTAGGTGCCGAGAAAGGTGTCAGCGGGGCTACGCCCCCAGAGAAAAGAAGTTATTTAATTAAGGAACTTCGCGAAAGCGTTGGAAAACCTCCCTCGAAGTATCGACACTGGCCTGGCTGAACGGTTAAGCAAGTATTGTACGGTGAGAATTGTCCTGGCTAATTCTTCTTTTATGGTTTGGGGAAGGATTCGAGAAACAGTGGGAGCCACCAGTTTAGATAAACTAAAAACCACTCTAAACTTGCAAGAGTATCATGCTAAAGTGTTTTCTTCTCTCTCTCCTAATTGCAGCGACCCTGAAAATGGCTGGACTTAAGTTACTTTTAGAGAAAAATATACTGACAGGGCCAAACTATAAAGATTGGCTGCGGAATGTCAAAATGGCTTTGACCTATGAAAAATTGGGGTACGTCCTCACCGCTAAGGCACCTGCTGTCTCTGGTCCCAAATCGAGTAATGCGGATAAGGAAATCCGCAAAACCTGGGATTTCGATTGCGCGAAGGCCAAGTGCATCGTGCTTGCCTTGATGAACAATGAACATCAGAGGAGGCACGAGGATATGGAACTAGATGCCATATTTCTCCATACAAAGGAACTTTATGGAGAGCAATCTCGTATAGCAAGATACGAGACCTCAAAGAACTTGTTTCGAGCGAGGTTGGCCGTCGGATCATCGGTAGGAGAACATGTCCTAAAGATGATAGGCTATATAGAAGAGCTCGCAGACCTTGGGACGACTTTGGATAATGAGCTCTATACAGACCTTATTCCCCAGTCCCTTCCTTCCACCTATGCCCAGTTTATTCTGAATTTCAACATTCAAAGAAAAGAAGTTGAACTTTCAGAACTCCTTAACATGTTGAGGAGTGCAGAGGGCACCTTGCAGAAGGCAAGGGAAACACCCGCTATATTTGTTAGCGGTGCTTCTTCTTCCGGGTCCAAGGCTAGGGCTAAAGGAAGGAAGAAGAAGGCCGCCACCAAACCTAGAGGAGGTGTTAGTAAGGTGGGAGGGAAGGGAAAGAAAAAGATTGCGGTGCCGGTAGTGGCCCAGGATGAGTGCTTCCATTGTCACAGGAAAGGGCACTGGAAGAAGGATTGCAAGGCGTGGAACGCCAAGAACCAGGGACCGAAGCAAGCTGTGGCTTCGACTTCAGGTGTTTTTGTAATTGAGAATTGTCTGTCAATCAACTCTACTTCCTGGGTATTGGATACCGGATCAGGATCTCATATATGCAATTCATTGCAGGCACTGAGAAACCGTAGAGTGTTAAAGGAAGGTGATATGACCCTAAAGGTTGCTAACGGAGCTAGCGTGGGAGCTGTGTCCGTCGGGGATTATCACCTGGGATTGACGAGTGGACATATTTTGGTTTTACATAACTGTTTTTGTGTACCTAGTTTAACGTGTAATATCATATCAGTTTCCTTGTTATCAAATAAAGGTTATGATTTCACGTTTGTAAGCGATATTGTTAACATCCACCTTAATCATGGTTTGATTGGGTCCGGTACACTGAATAACGGTATATATGTCTTAAACCAACTCCAGATTTTCAATGTCCAGAACACACTAAAAAGAAAGTCTCCAGATTTAAATAAGGCTTTCTTATGGCATTGTAGACTAAGTCACATCAATGAGACAATGTTAACTAAGTTACATAGAGAAGGATATTTGGACTCGTTCGAATATCAAACTTATGCCACTTGTGAATCATGTCTCAAAGGAAAGATGACAAAGACTCCATTCACTGGACATGGAGTAAGAGCGAGCGAGCTCTTAGGACTCGTACACAGCGATGTATGCAGTCCAATGTCTACTCATGCTAGAGGTGGTTTTTTCTATTTCATTACTTTTACGGATGATTATTCAAGGTACGGATTCATTTATCTGATGAAACATAAATCCGAGGCTTTTGAAAAATTCCAGGAGTATAAGAATGAAGTAGAAAACCAAACCGGCAAAAGTATCAAGACACTAAGATCTGATCGAGGTGGTGAATACTTAAGTGCCGAGTTCCTAGGTTACCTAAAAGAGAAAGGAATTCTCTCTCAGCTTACTCCTCCATACACTCCACAGCATAATGGTGTATCGGAGAGACGGAATCGAACCCTATTGGATATCGTACGATCCATGATGAGTAATGCTGAGTTACCGCGATCTTTCTGGGGTTATGCGCTAGAATCAGCGGCATATCTTTTGAAAATGGTTCCCACCAAGACTGTGCCTACCACGCCATATCAGATGTGGAGTGGGAAGAAACCCCATCTTCAGTATGTAAAGATATGGGGATGTCCAGCTTTTGTTAAAAAGAAGCATGTGGACAAGCTCGAGGCACGATCAGTAAAATGTCAGTTTGTAGGATATCCAAAGAACTCCAGGGTATATCTATTCTATTACGCAGAGGAACAAAAGGTTTTTGTTTCTCGTAATGCCCATTTTCTAGAACATCAGTTTTTAGAAAAGGAAACAAGTGAGAGCGAAATAGAACTGGATGAAATTCCAGAACCACAAATTACTACTGAAAGTTTGGTAGAACCAGTAGTTCAAGAAAAACAGGACATTCCCGCACCCCTCCGCAGGAGTAGTAGGCCGTCTCATCCGCCTGAGAGATACTACTGTTTTCTCATAGATGGGGATAGAGAGGATTGCATCATTGATGATGATGAACCTACTAGCTTCCAGCAAGCCATCCAGAGCTACAACTCGGTACGATGGTTAGATGCAATGCGGACCGAAATGGAGTCCATGTACACAAACAAAGTATGGATTTTGGACTTTGCTCCAAATGGGGTAAAACCCATAGGATGCAAATGGATCTTCAAGAAAAAGATTGGTGTAGATAGACAGGTGGAAACCTATAAGGCTAGACTTGTTGCAAAGGGTTTTCGTCAAAGACCTGGTTTGGACTATGACGAAACTTTTTCTCCAGTGGCTATGCTCAAATCCATTCGGGTCCTTCTTGCTATTGCTGCCTTCCATGATTATGAAATCTGGCAGATGGACGTAAAGACGGCTTTTCTGAATGGTAATTTAGAAGAGTGCGTCTATATAGATCAGCCAGAAGGTTTCAATCAGAGTGGGAGCAGCGGTAGAGTATGCAAGTTGCTTAAGTCCATTTATGGACTAAAATAAGCATCGCGGAGTTGGAACATCTGTTTTGATGAAACATTCAAAGAATATGACTTTATCAAAAATCCAGATGAACCATGTATATATAGTAAAGTTGTAGCCAGAAGCGTCGTATTCCTCGTCTTGTACGTGGATGACATTCTATTGATAGGAAATGACATTCCTATGCTACAATCTGTCAGAGGATTCTTATCACACAGGTTCTCCATGAAAGACCTGGGTGATGCCTCTTACATTCTGGGGATCCGGATCTATCGTGATAGATCCAAGAGGATGTTAGGACTTTCGCAGTCCAGGTATATCAACACTATATTGAAAAGATTCAGTATGGAAGATTCTAAGCGCGGTAATCTACCGGCTTGTCACGGAATCACCCTCTCCAAAAAGATGTCTCCCAAGACTGATTTGGAAAGGGAACGCATGTCTATTATACCCTACGCTTCTGCGGTAGGCTCTATAATGTATGCGATGTTGTGCACCAGACCAGATGTAGCTTACGCACTGAGCGTGGTAAGCCGGTATCAGTCAGACCAAGGGGAGAATCACTGGATAGCAGTAAAGAACATTCTCAAGTACCTGAGAAGGACTAAGGAGATGTTCTTGGTTTACGGCGGAAAAGACCTCAAGTTAGAGGCCTTTGCTGATTCAGGCTTCCAGAGTAATAAGGACGATTCCAAGTCCATGTCGGGTTATGTCTTTACCCTCAATAGAGGGGTGATTTGTCCAAAAATAATATGTTTAACGCAATCAGAAACGGCGTCACTTTGCAGCTAGCCGGTGAGTACGGGTCGATCCACAGATATGGGTAGATTTCTTATTGTGTTTTTACGAGTTGATTCCAATTGTTGTTTGGATTGATTTAATCTAAAATACTAGATCTATCACTAAACTAAATTAATCTAAATTAAAGTCTTGCTAGGATTAGGTTTAGGGGAAGTTTGGAGATTAAAGGTTTCCTCACCGCTTTCATTGCCCTATTTTAGATCTATTAGATGTTACGGTAATTATCAATAAAGTGGATCCAAATCTTTTGGGAAGATATTTCTTCCTCTAGATTCGTATCCTTCCTTTATCGATAATTACCCTAACCCCCATAGAAAACACGCGCAACCGGCCCTTTATACTACGGTTCATCGTTACCTCGTGGGGTAGGATGCCGTAGGGAGCGGTTGTGCGTGCATGCATGGAGTTCTAACTCTTAGGTGTGGATGGCATGAAAGGGGTGAGAGATCTCATCTCTCAAACCTTTCCCTAAGGCTAACCCTAACAAGCGAGGAGACTACTCGCTCATTAGGGGATGATAAGACATACTAATTAAAAGAATTAAAACAAAGACATTAAATAACTTACTAGGTTGACGGCTCCCTCCAAGCAATATAGAACAGATCTGAATAATACTACAGCAATTCTGAATTTTATTGATTGAAAAGAGGCATAGGGTTTTACAATTTTTTATTACAATTTATAAGCAAACAAGGAAACTAAGGTTACAGACTCTCGCACATGTGCAATTACAGATTTGCCCACGGAAAATCCCAACACCCGCACCGACGCACCGACAAGAGAAAAATCCACCGACACGGGCTTTAAATGGCCGCGGAACCGCGGCATTAGTGGGCTTGGGCCGCGGTTCCGCGGCCCTTTGGTGAGATCATCTCACCAAACTTCCTGGGTTGGTTCTTTATACATTGGGCTTTATATTTCCATAGTTCTTTTCTCCCTTTGGCTTCTGGTCGGCTCTAGATCTTCAGTGAAACTTGTAGTGGTCTTTTAACTGTTTCCTTTGACATTTCGGACCATGCATTGCCTTGTACACTTGTGAATTGTTCTTTGTCTAGGCTTGACTAGGGTCCTTCTACTTGTTGGTCAAAAGTCCCTCTTTTTGTATCATCTTTTGTCTGTTTCACCGTTTTCGCTCCAAGAACCTATATCCTGTAATATGCAACAAACGTGCGTCAAGAGTACCTGTTTATTTATTAAATGAATGAAAATGGGGAGTACAATAATGCAATATTATAGTATGAACAAATACCCCCAAACTTATCTTTTGCTCGTCCTCGAGCAAACTTATTTTTATTCACTAAAATCCTAACCGCACTTTCGCAGGGAAACGCGATTGCACTGAGCACGTGCAACAAGCCTTTAAACCTCTAGGTGTCCCTAGTAGGAGGAGTGTTGTCTCCTAAGGGTTTTCAGCAGATTACACCCATAAAATCCTATCAATTCGGCCCATTAACTTTAGTTCTCCATTTAGGTTTTCTAACAAGGAATTCTATTATCTTTTGACCTGTAAATTATCCACCCACATTCTTCACACTTCCTAATCATCTAACTTAAGATTATATATGTAATGTAGACCTACTTAGTTTTTGGCATCTCTTAAGTCTTCCTTCTAGAGTTCCATCTCCACTTAGGAATTCCTATCAACTCTACTAAAGATATAAATTCTATCCTTCATTCCTTTCTCTCATCTAAATTCTAATCACATATCCCCACGTGTGTGTAAATATCACCCCTACACTTGGAAATTCAAATCAAGCAATCGTACTCTCGTCCATTGTCCAAAGCACTTATTAATTCGTTAATTTTGAATTTCGCTTACACATCCTTCATGCGACTGTTAATACTTCTTGAGGTACCAACAACCGATTACAAGATGCGTTAGCACTTTAAAGCATACTTCCTAGTTTTTGCAATACCCAAGGCTTTTAGCAGTGACTCCCAAACCAGTTGGTCTAAGGCACTAGGTGATGAAGCACCCTCGCTAAAGATTTTTCTATTTTTACAGCCTTAAGTAATCATAAAAATCAGTGTCCATTTTTTTATTCACTTTTTTTTCCATTTATTTTCATTGTACTAAGGACTTTAGACAAGAGCATTTCAAGGTCTCTTCTACTATTCTAAGTTTCAAGGTGCGTGATTGTGCAAATTGTAGGGTATACATTTTCAGAATTTAGACTTAAGCTAGGAACTATTTTTCAAACTTATATTCTAATAAGAATGTCAATACTCTTCCCTTGTTTCGACTTAGCCTAAGAAGTGAACCAAAAATTTGCCTATTTCTAAATAAACTACAAGGCATATACATTCTACCGTTAAACTTTAAGAAAGGTTATTTTTAGGGTTTTTAATCTACTAAGTCTAAGATCTAGTTGTTCCTAGCCAGTTAACCTATTCGTCAAACTCAAGTCAATTAGCCAAAATTGAATACAAATATTTTTATAATTTTTGAAATTTTTCAATTTTTTATGGGTTTTCAAATAAGTATGCAAATGCAAAAATATGTACAAATGAATGCGAAGGAAGAAGACGTACCGAGCATACCCCCAAACTTGAACTTGACAGTGTCCTCACTGTCATGCTAAACCAAGAGGGTCAAAATACCGGCACTCCCCTGTTTATTTATTTATAATTTTTTTATATATTTTTTATTGTTAAGGAAAACAAAAATATATACAGAAAGGCCCTCCCCCAAACTTCATTTAAACTATGTTAGACATTACTGCCAAACCTTGCATAGACCAAACGTCAACACCAACCAGTTGAAAAATTTATCAGTAAAGAGTATTGGTTGGTGGAAGAATAAGTTGTGGCGGTCCAAAAAGAATTGGGGAAGATAGAAGTGGTGGTATGGAAGGTATGGAGGTGAATAGACAGGAGGTGGTGATGAATCAAAACGAGAATGCGAATGATCAGCAATCAGTGGAATATTGGCATTCTCGTCGCTTATTAAAAGAAATGGTTGTGGTTCAACTTCTAAAAGAGAAGGTTGACTAACCACAATATCCCCAAACTGTTCCTGTAGGTCCTCTATTGACGGGGCATCATCCATCAATTTCATATGTTATTCAATTATCAGGGAACTGATCTCCTCGATGTCCGCCATAGTCCAACCGAAAACTTGCCGCCTATCTTGTAAGACTTTTAAAATAGCGTTCTCTTGCTCAAGGGCTAGAGAAGCCGATATGATAATGGGAAGGGTCTCATTCTCACCTATGTAGGCATATTTAAGGTGAGGCGGTAAGGACATGAGTTCGAGTTTCGGAGGCGAAAGGATCATTGCGGAATCTACCTCGAACTCAAAGGACTCTAACACAGGTTCGAAATCACTGCAAACAACCGATTCGGATGGTTCAACTAACTCATCCACAAATTCAAAAGACTCATATTCAGGTTGTGAGTCGTCATCATCCGAAAAAATGAAACATTCATAATCAATATCGGTTGTGTCAACGGTAGTAGGCTCAAGGAGGGACGCACTAGTGGCGTCAAGACTGTTTTCATCAAATAGAAATCTTTTAAGCTCGCGGTCCTCCTGCGTGATTTCGTGAATAGAGCAAACTTCTCGTGTACTAGTTTTAGGCAGGGGGGGCAGACTTCCTATCTTATAAATATTGAACTCACTAGACATTTTCCCAAAGGATAGAGTCATGGAGCCATTGCGACAGTTTATTACAGCATTGGAAGTGGCCAAAAATGGTCAACCTAGGATCACCGGAATTTGGTTTCTTGGGTTAGCAACAGGTTGTGTATCCATAACAATAAAATCAACGGGGAATATGAACTCCCCCACTTTGATCAACACATCCTCTAGCTGACCCCTTGGATGGGTGATTGATTGATCGATCAGCCATTTGGAGAGTACAACGAGTGGGTTTCAACTCTCCAACCCCTAATTGTTCGTACACGGAGTAGGGAATCAGGTTAACACTAGACCCAAGATCTAAAAGTGCTCGATTAATTTTCTTATCCCCAATTGTGATTGAAATCGTAGGACAGCCGGGGTCCTTTCGTTTTTGGGGTAAGGTTTGAAGGTGGTTAATAGCATTGCTCACTGCACTAGCCACTAGCACTTTCTTGGGTACTTGAGATGCCTTTCTCTTCGAGGTGCATAAGCCCTTTAAGATTTTCACGTATGAAGGGACTTGTTGGATAGCATCCAAGAGAGGTATATTTATGCTAACCTGCTTAAATAATTCCACAATTTTTTCCACTTGTGCAGTTGGTTTATTGGGACTCAACCTGTTTGGAAATGGAGCATTTTGAAAATTTGTTGAGTCAAATGTCTGTGGAGTAGAATGTGGAGTAAGAACGGATCCCAGTGTGGATGTGTTCGTGTTATGAGAAATGGGTCCGTTCGAGTTAGAAGAAGTAGAGCCGTGTGAAGGGTGGAGAATAGGCTCTAAAGAAAAAGGTGAAGAAGATAGTGAAGAAAATGAAGAAGGGGAAGATGACGAAGGAGAAAAAGAAGAAGAAGAAGAAGAAGAAGAAGAAGAACCACCGGCGGGGATGTCATCACTGGTTCCCACATTATTTTGCAACACTCTTCCGGATCTCAACGTGGTCACCGCATTTACATTGTGATTGGGATATGCGTTTTGTGTGTGACCGGAATTGGGCAATGGTTGAGATGGAAGCTTTCCCTTTTCTCTCTCGCTCAACGCAGCAGTTAATTGTGCAATTTGTGCCTCAATAGATTTGATACTTTGATCGTGTGAAGCATTGTTATTCATCAAAGACTGAACATAATTTTCAAATCTTGCTGCGGATTCAGTAGATTGCTTGAGAAATGCATCTAGACTTTTTTCTAGCGAGATAACCTTATCATCATTTGGTTGAACAGAATTGTTTGTTTGATTTGTATAAGGCTGTTGTTGGAAAGGTTGCTGGTTTTGAGTTTGTGGAGGTGCTTGTTGTTGTTGTGGAGGAGGAGGTCTTTGAAAATTGTTATTTCCTTGGACTTGTTGATTTTGGTTCCAAGCGAAATTTGGGTGACTCCTCCACCCCTGATTGTATGTCGAAGAGTACGGATCGTTTCTTTGTCGTTGCTGAAAGGCAGCATCGACTTGATCTTGTCCTTGAATAGGTGCATTGTAAGGACACTCTTCGGTAAGATGCGATGGATTTGAACAACAAGCACAAACAGTTCGTGGAGGCATAACAGGGGCAGGAGAAGACGATGAGATTTTGGTCTCAATGGCTTCTAGCTTTTCATAAGTGCGGCCATCTCGGCCTTCATAGCGATTGACATATCTACTTGATGTATGCCTGCCCTAGATTGACCAACAGAAGAAGATGATGTGGTCTTGCTACTCTCCCACTGAATTGTTTGCTCACTAAGATCCTCAAGAAACTGCCAAGCTTCGTCGCTAGATTTGGAAAGAAAATGACCTTGACATATGATTTCTAGCAACTGCTTCGTTGCCGAGTTCAATCCCTCGTATAATGTTTGGCAAAGTTGCCAACTTTTGATCCCATAATGAGGGCATTGAACGAGTAGGTCTTTAAATCTCTCGAAGCACTTCCAAAATGGTTCGGAAGGAAGCAGTGAAAATTGTATAATCTCGTTACGGATTCTAGCAGTTTTGTGATGATGGTAGAACTTTTTCAGAAAAGCTCTCACAAACTCGTCCCAATTTCTAATGGAATGTGATGCGGTGCTATATAGCCACTTCTCGGCTAGGTCACATAAGGTGAAAGGAATGACCCTTAGCCTTATAGCGTCATCACTTAATTGGGTCGTTTTCATCATAGCGCAAACGTTTTGGAATTTATTGATAAAGATATATGCATCTTCAGATTCCAAACCATGAAATTTTGGCAGCATATTGATGAAATGTGGTTTTATTTCAAAGTTGTCCCCATTTGCCGGTGGGGGTGAAAGACATGTAGGTAAAGAAGTGCGGATGGGGTAGAAGAGATCCTGGAGCGCGACTCGTGCGGGCGCTACAACAGGCGAAAGATTCGGTTTATTCGCACCTAACGGAGGTGGAATCATTCCCGTCGGTAAGGTATCATTGGGGTCGTGTCCCGACATACCTTCGAAAGAAGAATTTAAAGGTGGAGGTAAGGAAATGGAGGGAATTTCGACGAAGGGTTCGTCGAAGGGTTCGTCGGTCGGTACCAACGAAACACGGACTAATCGGGCGTTAGTATCCCTAGTCCAAAGTGACATACACTAAAAGAGTAGTGTAGTCAGAAAAAATAGAAAAACAGAATGTGGGGGTAAGATAACGTCAATGGAGGGAAGTAGTGGAAGTGAGTTGCAAGATTTCTTTAGTGACAAGTTGCAAGTTTTGAAAAGATTTTTCCTTTTTTTTTTATTTATGTGAGAGTTTTGCAAAGAAGTTTTTGACAAGGGACTCGTGACACAAGTGTATCAACCACACATGCACAATCAGGCCTAGATCTAGGGTCACCTAGGTCTGCTAGACAACTCCTAACTAGGGCTAGAAATAGGACCTCAAACCGCCTCTTCACGGACAAGTACGGTCAGGTAAGTGGGAAGGAACCACCACTACAATGGGCCTAATTAATAACCACTAGCCTAGACACCGCAATGTCGGTTAGGATAAACGGTCGATGCCTATACTAGTCCTTTTCCTATTGAGCTCGATGTCCTTAGGTCTGAGTCTAGTCTTTTTTAATTAATTGTGGTCAATGCACATGCTTTAGGTGTTTTCTGGGGTCCTGGGAAGGGTGATGAAATCCCCAGCCAATCTGAGTTTAGTCAATTAGCCCCTTAAAGTCCGAATAAATTATGCAAAACAATAAAATTCACTTGCAATCAATTTTTTAGCGCGGCGCAAAGAAACTTGCAGAAAATCTGTTATTTAGAAGGGGGAGAAAGATTTTTTTTTTAGCGCAACGAAATCCTGCAGAAAATTTTCACAGTGGATATATTGTAGGTTGCAGAGGGGAGAAGGAGAGATCAAACCATATAAAATTGATGCGCTGACGCGGCCAAGACGCGGCGGAACCGCGGTGTAGGGCCTCCTTATGCGGCGGGAACGCGGCGGGATGAGAAGAACAGTAGCTCAAAAAATTTGTGTGGCTCTGTTGTGATCTTTCCCCTCTGTTCTGATATGATTTATTTTCTTTTGCCCTCTGTGAATTTCCAGATCCACGATTCTTCGCTGTTCCTGCAAGATTCAAACAATAAACCCTTCAAACGGATCAAAATTGATAAAAAAAATTTTGTTTTCAGACTTTTATAATTTTTTTTTAAATTTTATCAACCCGAAATTACACAGAAAGAAATTTTACGCCATCCCCGGCAACGGCGCCATTTGATTTGTCCAAAAATAATATGTTTACCGCAATCAGAAACGGCGTCGCTTTGCAGCTAGCCGGTGAGTACGGGTCGATCCACAGAGATGGGTAGATTTCTTATTGTGTTTTTACGAGTTGATTCCAATTGTTGTTTGGATTGATTTAATCTAAAATACTAGATCTATCACTAAACTAAATTAATCTAAATTAAAGTCTTGCTAGGATTAGGTTTAGGGGAAGTTTGGAGATTAAAGGTTTCCTCACCGCTTTCATTGCCCTATTTTAGATCTATTAGATGTTACGGTAATTATCAATAAAGTGGATCCAAATCTTTTGGGAAGATGTTTCTTCCTCTAGATTCGTATCCTTCCTTTATCGATAATTACCCTAACCCCCATGGAAAACACACGCAACCGGCCCTTTATACTACGGTTCATCGTTACCTCGTGGGGTAGGATGCCACAGGGAGCGGTTGTGTGTGCATGCATGGAGTTCTAACTCTTAGGTGTGGATGGCATGAAAGGGGTGAGAGATCTCATCTCTCAAACCTTTCCCTAAGGCTAACCCTAACAAGCGAGGAGACTACTCGCTCATTAGGGGATGATAAGACATACTAATTAAAAGAATTAAAACAAAGACATTAAATAACTTACTAGGTTGACGGCTCCCTCCAAGCAATATAGAACAGATCTGAATAATACTACAGCAATTCTGAATTTTATTGATTGAAAAGAGGCATAGGGTTTTACAATTTTTTATTACAATTTATAAGCAAACAAGGAAACTAGGGTTACAGACTCTCGCACATGTGCAATTACAGATTTGCCCACGGAAAATCCCAACACCCGCACCGACGCACCGACACGAGAAAAATCCACCGACACGGGCTTTAAATGGCCGCGGAACCGCGGCATTAGTGGGCTTGGGCCGCGGTTCCGCGGCCCTTTGGTGAGATCATCTCACCAAACTTCCTGGGTTGGTTCTTTATACATTGGGCTTTATATTTCTATAGTTCTTTTCTCCCTTTGGATTTTGGTCATCTCTAGATCTTCAGTGAAACTTGTAGTGGTTTTTTAACTGTTTCCTTTGACATTTCGGACCATGCATTGCCTTGTACACTTGTGAATTGTTCTTTGTCTAGGCTTGACTAGGGTCCTTCTACTTGTTGGTCAAAAGTCCCTCTTTTTGTATCATCTTTTGTCTGTTTCACCGTTTTCGCTCCAAGAACCTATATCCTGTAATATGCAACAAACGTGCGTCAAGAGTACCTGTTTATTTATTAAATGAATGAAAATGGGGAGTACAATAATGCAATATTATAGTATGAACAAGGGGCGGTGTGCTGGAAGAGTTCCAAGCAGGACACCGTTGCTGACTCGACGATGGAAGCGGAGTATATTGCTGCTTGCGATGCCGCAAAAGAAGCGGTCTGGATGAAGAAGTTCCTAACAAAACTTCAGGTGGTTCCTACCATAGTTGATCCAATACATCTGTATTGCGACAACAACGGAGCTATAGCTTTAGCGAAGGAACCAAGGTCCAATCAGAAGTCCAGATACATCTTAAGGCGGTATCACCTGATCAGGGAGATCATTGATCGTCGGGAGATCGAGGTTCGGAGAGATGCTACTGAAGAGAACATTGTTGATCCATTCACGAAGGCCCTGCCTCAGATTCAGTTCGAGAGGCTACTTGAGATCATCGGTCTTCGATACGCCAGTACATGGTCCTAGTGCAAGTGGGAGATTGTTAGTGTATATGCCCTAGGGGCCATTATTGTATCATACTAGTTTGTATATTACTTAATGGAAGCTTGGGATATTCACATGTATATAACAGTCTTGCTAAACATGGTAGTATGTTACTTGGTTTTTCTATCTTAATATGTGGGTATACGTATTGATAGAGCTCTTAGGATCTTGCTTGACTACCAGCGTTGTGATGGCAGTCACACTAGTGGGGGCTGGGTAGTCTACAAGCACATCCTTTTTTAGGTCCCTAGTCGTAGGATTATCGAGACAGGGCATCGATACTCCGGAGTAGACTAGTGTGTACGCTTCTCATCCCAGTTGGGAAGATGGTCTGTCCCACAGCCGTCAGTACGTCGTACTGGAGATAGTATACAGGTGCTCGTTGGGTTACGGGTACACCGAACAGGACTCGCAGGGAACTGTTGGTTGGGTTTTATACCAGTCGTCAGTTAACAGTTCCCAGGTGACATGAGTACAGCATAGTCCGCAGACTTGACACTGCTACTTCGCCTTGAGTGTGCCCCACTGTTCTTAGATTGCTACCCTACCACAGCTCAAAGGAGTCGTGCAAACAGGTAGCAGTTGGGTGCAGTCCCGAGCACTTGGAGGCAGTGGCGGTTAGACAGGATTCGTCTCTCCCGGTATTGGGAGTTAATATCGCGCTGTGTCAGAGAGCCATTACGCAAAGTCCCTGGCCAAGGCAAGCGAGATTTACTGGTAGGTTCCAGTAGTTTCTCAGGGTGTTATGGGCTTCACTCCGACACGACTTATACCGCTATTAGGGGACTGACGCTTGCCGCCCCCTAGGCCCGATATGCGATAGTCTTAGACGAATAGACCGGACTGTACGGAGATTGTCACATCAGGCTCAGTAGGATTTCGGATGGGTTTCCCCATCGGCCTTCATATCGAAATCTACCTGGGGACCGTTACGTACAGCTAGTGCCGCTTGCGGTCTGTAGTTAAACCCACTGCCAGTGTTGTAGTCGAGTCATTAGAGTCCCACACAGAGAGTTTCCCTACTCCAGGCGAAACGATATAGAGGTCGTATGGTTTTACGACAAGGGTTCGGACGCATACGTGTGTTTACGCACGTACGACTTTCGGATAGTTTTTACTAGTCGGCTTTGGTTTAAGCCAGATTCTAGTATCGGGATATTGGATTTATGCAGTCTAAAGTTTTTCCGTGTTTTCACGGATAGGAGGGACGTTCTCGTAATTTCACGAGAAGCTTCTAGAAGATGGTGACTTGGGGGTTTAGGTGGCATATGCATTTAATGAGATTAGTGACTCATTTGTGTGATTCATCCATGTCATTAATGCATCATAAATGCTTAATGACTCATGGAGATGAATCACCCATTTGTATTTATGAAGCATGGTTGTTAAATCCTATTTTCTATTTATTTGATAAAGATTAATGCTTCATATATATCATGATAGATCACAATCTCATTCTCATTCTCATGCTCCCCTTCTCTCTCCTCAAGCTCTCTCTCTTCAAACCCTAATCCTCCCCTCTCATGTGTTGAGATCAAGGATTAGAATAGACTAATCACTCCATAATCCAACTCTATATCATCTAGGTTACTTAGATTAGCACTTTAAGAAACCTAGTTACCTCTAGTTTGAGGTGAAGCTTGAAGTAAAGCTCTCGGGTGGATCGTCTACTACTTGGAGAAGGCCGAGGAGGAGGTGGAGAACGAAAAGACGAAGGACACGGTTCATTAGGTATTATCACTTCACATAGTAGTTTAGAACTCCTATGTTTTTGTTAGTTATCGTTTAGCACCGATTCTTGCGATTAGTCGATGTTATAGCAAAGAACAAGATCGTTTTTCATATTTCGGCCTCCCCGCAAGTCGTGGGGTGTTGTACATCGACTTACAGCCGTTAATTACCCCTCGCCTTTGGAGAGAGGGAACCTCCGATTAATGGGTCAAACAGGTCATGCAAACTCAATGTACAGTGTATGTGTGTTGTGTTTTGAAAGGGGGTTTTGGATATATCGGGGGGCCCGCAGAATTTTTACGGGGGTCCTGCTACCCGGATAGCGGGCTGGGAGGTCAAGAGGGCTAGCAGCCCCCTTGCACGGTGCGGGACAGCGTCCCGTTAGAAATTTTTTTCTAACAGGGACAGTGTCGTGGAGTATGTGTGTGTGTCTATGTATATATACATATATATAAAAAAGGGAAAGGGCATTCAAAGGATGCGTGGGAAAAAGCGCCAGCGCTTTGAGTGTTAGCGCCCCACGTGCCAGGCACGCGGGCACTCGGGCGCTAGCGCCCTACGTGCCAGGCACGTGGGCGCTCGGGCGCTAGCGCTCTGAGCGCAAGAGCGCTAGCACCCCATGTGCCAGGCACGTAGGCACTTGGGCGCTAGCGCTCTGAGCGCAAGGGCGCTAGCGCCCCACGTGCCAGGCACGTGAGCGCTCGGACGCTAGCGCTTTGGTTGGGGTCGAAAATTGCACCCCGGTTGACTAAATCAAAGTCAAGGTCAACCCCAAGCCAGGTGGGCCCAAGCCCAGATCAAGTGGGCCCATGCCCGAGTCGAGCCGGAACATGAAGCGGCCGGCCTCCCCATGCAAATCATGTAAAAAATAATTTTGATGTATCTTTTTATGGGCATAAAGCCAAATTTTTGTAAGCCCATGGCTTATGTGCAAAAAGAAATGGCACATGAGCCATGGGATGGGCAAAATGCCATTTTATAATGCCCAAGGGGATATATGCAAATATGTAAGCCTATAAAAGGCAACATGATGAAAATATCTAATACAATTTTCATTCCCCCAAAAAATAGGGTTCTTTGTGCCTCCTGCTCCTTCTCCAAGGTTCTAAACCTTCTCATTTCTTTTGAATTAAATTAAGAGTTTTACTCTTTCTTTTCCTAAACTAAATAGTTTTTCACCACAAAACCCACAAAGGGGAACTCAGATCTACCATCACATCTCAGAAAGGAGAGATTTTTAGATCTCACATCTCTTGATCTTCAAGATCCGGCCAACAAAGGAAGAAGAAGGAGACCCATCTCCAGAAACCCCACTTTGGGGAAAAACTAAGGCTCAAGGGGAGAAGCCCTTCATCAGCTTCAAAATATCTTAGGAGTTTAACTCCTCATATATATATATATATATATATATATATATATATATACAGAATAATAAGTGCTCCTTTCTGGGAGTACAACTCCCATTGCAGGGACCAAGTCCCTTTTGCTGCTCGAGCGCCCACGTGCTGACACGTAGTGCGCTAGCGCTCAAAGTGCTAGCGCTCTAGCGTCCGAGCGCCCACATGCTGACAAGTGGCGCGCTAGCGCGCTTGTGCTCAGAGCGCTAGCGTCCACGTGTTGACACGTGGCGCTCTTGCGCTCAGAGTGCTAGCGCCCAAAGCGCTAGCGTCCGACCGCCCACGTGCTGACACGTGGCGCGCTAGTGCTCGGTGTGCTAGCATTCTTGCGCTCAGTGCGCTAACGCCCAAAGCGCTAGCACCCGAGCGCCCACGTGCTGACACGTGGAGCGCTAGCGCTCAGTGCGCTAGTGCTCTTGCGCTCAGAGCGCTCGCGCTCAGAGCGCCAGAGCGCTAGCGCCCAAAGCACTAGCGCTCGAGCGCCCACGTGCTGACACGTGGTGCACTGGCGCTGGCCCCACGCATCCTTTGGATGCCTTTTCCCCTTTTTATATATATACATATGTATACATATGTACACACACACATACTCCACGACACTGTCCCTGTTAGAAAAAAATTTCTAACGGGGCGCTGCCCCGCACCCCGCAAGGGGGCTGCTAGCCCCCTTGACCCCCAGCCCGCTATCCGGGTAGCGGGACCCCCGTAAAAACTCTGCGGGGCCCCCGATATATCCAAAACCCCTTCAAAACACAACACTGCACATTGAGTTCGCATGACCAGTTTAACCCGTCAATCGAAGACAAGTCATCTTGTTATAGGCCCGTGGCATTTGGGCTTAGTATAGCTCCAGATTTTGCTACACCGCGAGCCTCTTTTCTTCGAGGGCGTCAAGCTCTTCCAGCCGAAGGAGCATGTTTTCCCCTCCATCAATTCATGCTGAACGACCATTCTTAAGCTTGGAACATCGACTTCGAGGGGGAGGACCGCCTCCACTCCGAAGAGCAATGAGTATGGAGTGGACTGAGTTGGAGTACGGTGCGTGGTACGATATGCCCACAACGCCTCGTGAAGCTTGAGATTCCAGTCTCTATTGTTGGCTGAAACATTTTTCCTCAGGAGCTTGCATAGAGTCTTATTGATGGTTTCGGCTAGCCCATTGGCTCTTAGATTATAGATGAAGGAATATCTCCAGTCTATCTTGTGTTGAGTAGCGTATCTTGAGACTTTGAAGCTCTTGAAAGAAGGCCCGTTGTCAGAAATGATTCTTCTTGGTGTACCGAAACGGTATAAAATATTATGCTGGAAGAACGTAAGAATATTTTTTGTCTTGACTTCTTTTAGCGGGACAGCTTCAGCCCATCTGGAGAAATAGTCAGTTGCGGCCAATATGAACCGGTGGCCTTTGGATGACGGAGGATCAATTGGACCAACTATGTCGGTGCCCCAAACTTCAAAGGGCCACGACGCCACCGTAGGATGCAACGGATTGGGATGCTTGTGAATGAAATCACCGTGAATTTGGCAGAGATGGTATTTCTTTGCATGCTCTTCGCAATCCCTTATCATGGTGGGACAGTAATATCCCAGCCGTTTGATCTGAAGCCGCATCTTGGGGCCGAACTGGTGAGCACCGCAGACGACTGAGTGAACTTCTTTCATAACCTTTTGGGCTTCGGTCGATGACAGGCACCTGAGCCAGAGTTGGTCATATGACCTGCGGTATAGCGTGTCATTTACGAACACGTATCGGAGGGCTCTCTTCTTCAACTGAATCCTCGCAAATTTTCCTTCGGGCAGCTCGTCGTATTGGAGGTACTCTATGAAGGGTTCTCTCCAATCGGGCTCGTCTTGGATGATCGAAGCTTCTTCGGAAGGACTGCCTTTATGTTCTGCTCTTTCCTCTTCTCATAGAGAGACTGGGGGTAGAATTTGCCGGCTCCTGACTATGATCAGAATTTCGTCTATGTCAGGATCAGCCAGCTCCTTGGCTAAGCGAGCGAGTACGTCAGCCTTTCCATTCAACGCTCTGGGGACTCTCATTAGTTCAATGTGAGTGAACCGTTTCATGAGTTCCGTCACTCGGCTTCTGTACCGAGCTAACTCGGGTTTGTATATCTTATAGTCGCCGCTTACTTGGTTGACGACAAGCTGGGAGTCACCGTAAACCCGTAGCCGAAGGATTTCCATTTCTATGGTGAGCTCCAGACCAGCTATCAGAGCTTCATACTCAGCTTCATTGTTTGTTCGAGACTCGGTGAGAGCAAAAGAACGCCGTAGGGTTCCCATCGATGGCGTGATGAACACCAATCCTATCCCTGCTTTTATCTCCGGGACGCTTGATTTACTGGAGGTCCTTATCGATGAGGCCCCATCGAAGTATAGCTCCCAACATGGCTCGTCATTCTCGAGGTGCAGCACTTGTTCGTCGGGTAACTCGCAATTGAGTGGTGACCCTTCTGGTATGGGATGAGCAGCGAGAAAGTCCGCAAGAGCTTGCCCTTTTACTGCTTTTTGAGGAGTATAAACTATGTCAAACTCAAGTAGCATGACAGCCCATCTTACCATTCTACCGGCTAGGCTTGCTTTGGTCATCAAGTGTTTGAGCGGGTCGACCTTGGAGATCAGCATAACCCGATGAGGGAGCAGATAGTGCCTCAGCTTCTTTACAGCAAATATCAGAGCCATGCATTGCTTTTTGATTGGGGAATAGTTGTGTTCCATCCCGACTAGAGTTCGACTGGGGTAGTAGAGGGCATTTTCTTTTCCCTTCGCTGTTCTGGGCAAGGAGCGCACCGAGTGACTCATCTAGCGCGGCAGTGTAGAGAATCAGTGGTTTATTTAAAATGGGAGTGGACAGCACTGGAAGATGCAACAAGTACTGTTTGATGCTTTTGAACGCTTCTTGACATTCGGCATCCCAGATAAAAGGAGCTCCTTTCTTCATGAGCTTTGAGAAGGGCCTACATCTCCCCGATAAATTTGAGATAAACCTCCGTATATAAGCAAGCTTGCCTTGAAAAGATCTTAGCTGCGTCAGACCCTTCGGAGGGGGCATCTCCATGATGGCCTTTATCTTGGATGGGTCAACTTCAATCTCTCGATGTCGGACTATGAAGCCCAGGAATTTTCCCGATGACACACCAAAAGCGCACTTCAGAGGATTCATTTTCAAATTGTACTCCCTCAGTCTGGTGAGAACGGTCCTAAGATTTTGGATGTGATCGGCCTTGGCTTTAGTCTTGACGACCAGATCATCAACATAACATTCGACGACCTTATGAATTAGGTCATCAAAGATATTGGTCATTGCCCTTTGATATGTAGCACCTGCGTTCTTCAGTCCGAACGGCATCACTTTGTAGCAATATATTCTGATCGGGGTACGAAATGCTGTGTGCTTCTCATCCTCATGCGACATCTTGATCTGATTATACCCAGACGAGCCATCCATAAAGGTGAACAGCTCGTAATTTGAAGTGTCATCGACCATCATTTCCATGACCGGTAGCGGAAAGTCGTCTTTAGGACAAGCCTTGTTGAGGTCCCTGAAATCGACACAAACTCGGATCTGCCCATTTTTCTTCTTCACTGGGACTATGCATGCGAACCAGTTCACATATTTCTCTTCCCTGATGAAGCCGGCATCGATGAGCTTCTTGGTTTCCTCGATGACCTTTTCTTCTAGTTCCCTTCTCATTCTTCGAGGAGCTTGTTTGACTGGCTTAGCATCAGAAGATATAGCCTGTTTATGCACGGCCACTTCAGGGGAAAGTCCAGGCATTTCTTTATACGTCCACGCGAAGCAATCGACGAACTCGTGCAGTAGGGCGATTATCTGCGCTTTCATTTCCTCTGATAAGTGTGAGCTGATGTAGGTCGGCCTTGGATTATCGGGCGTTCCTAAGTCAATCTCGTCTAGTTCGTCGAAGGTTGCTTGTCCGCCATCTTCGAGCTCTTGAGGAGCTTCTTCTGGCTCGGCTATCTCGGCATCATCATTTGATCTTTCACTGGCTTCACCAATATGGATAATGTAGCACGCTTTGGAATCAGGTTGAATGAAGCCTATGCCCCGTCTGTTTGGAATTCGTCCATCGATGAGTGCTCGGACCTGGGGCAGATGCCATAGCCCTTCATAAAACTTTGCTTCGGACTCCGTTTGATATAACCGGCATCCGCACTTTTTGAAATATTCCTGCATCTCGGGTGCATAGTATCTGGGATTGAGGACGGCTCTTATGCCTCTCTCATAGGGAAGGCACGCGACAGACAAATCATCCGGGTGCACAACAGGATTTGACCCATAAAACAGGATGCCCTTCTGTCCACTTTTCCTCCCGGGAACGTAGAAAGTTTTCAGCTGGTCCACGATAGAGACTGACAATGCATCGAGCTTTTTACACATCCGTTCCGGCACCCTTATGATGGCCAGGGACCCTTCTGCAATTTCGAAGGTTTCTCATAGTTTCGCTTGCTGCATGAGGGTCCAATCTGCACAGCTGTTGCATGGCAGGTCCTCTTCCTCCGACTCTTCAGTGTCACTGCCAAGATGAGGGCGGACTTTGCTGATAGATGGGCTTTCAGTATCAGATTCATCCGTATCGCTACCGAAACGAGGGCGAGTTTTACAGAAGGACGGACTTCCAGCGTCGGACTCATCAGTGTCGCTACCGAAACTCGGGCACACTTGGGCATTTTTGCTTTTGAAAGTGACAGCCGGCTCAGATTTGCTTTTGAGTCATGGGGCCGCTCTATCTCCAGTCAGTTGTGGCTTAGCATTTTGGTGGTTCATGAAGTACCGAGAATCTTCATATCGGACTTCATGCACACCAAACGGCTGGATGTCTCCGTCAATGCGTCTTTTTCGCCATTTTTAGTATACTTCATGCATTGATGGAGAGTTGACGGAATGATGCCGTAATCGTGGAGCCACGGCCGCCCCAAAAGAATTTTGTAAGACGTGTCAGCGTCGATCACGTATATCTTAGCTTCGGTTTGCAGATCCCCAAATTTGATTGGTAAAGCTATAGACCCCAGAACTTGCTGGCAGTTTTGATTGAAGCCTTGAATGACAATCCTTTCCCTTGACAGGTGTCAGACGTCCATTGACAAACTCTTCAGAGTCCGCAAGTTCATGATGTTCACTGAGGACCTCGGATCAATCAATATGCGATTAATCCGATCTCCGTTGCTGTACCCGGTCACGTAAAGCGGTCGATTATGCTCAGCTGTTCCCAATAGCAAGTCTTCGTCCTTAAACGTGATTGCGGCGGCATGCAGAGCGTACTGGGCTTCTTTCATATTAATTTCCGCAAAGTGAGCCTGATACCGCTCAGGGTTTTGTAGAGCATGAATGAGAACATCTCTAAGCTCTTTAGATAGGACCAAGGCGTCGTAGATGCTCAGGAGAGACGGAAGCTTCCGGAGATGAGCTAAGACATTGTAGTCCACTGAGGAAGGACTTGAGTTTTTATTAGCCGTCTCTCTGCCATCTTCCTCATTAGCCACCTGTTTTTTCTTTCATTTTGGGGCGTTTCCTTGATTTGGCGGTAGAGCCTTGCCGCTTCTGAGCTAGATTTGGTTGGCCTTGTTGGCGAGCTCTTCGTCCTCTTCGGAAAAACATAGCTCTTCCTCAGAGTCACTGCCCAGGTGGATGGCGTAGCAGATTACTATAGGGATCTCTTCATTGGAGTCTTCTTCTAACTCCTCCAGAATCTTAGCCGCTTCTACGGGGAGAACTCTTTCAATTGAATTAGAGTTCTTTCCTTCTATTCATAATCTTCGAGGGAATCAATATATTTTTGAATGGTCGATCTCCCTGCAGACTCTTTTTTGCGTCGAGCTGCACTTCTCTTCTTCTTGAGCTTTTTGGATTTTGAGCCTGATAGAGCTGAATTGGCAGCTGGTACGGTAGGCTTCTTCTACCCTTCCCATTCCGTTCTGGGCTCTTTCCGAAGTAGCTTTAGCATCTTCTTCGTCTTGTTAGATACGTGCTTACTCCAAGGAGGCTGCGGTGAGTCGGTTTCATTTCTCAGGGCAGCGGGTTCGGCTGTCTGCTCCCAGAAGGCTTCAGCTTCTGTCTGTATAAAGTTGGTGGTTGCAACTTGATTGTTCACCAACACACTTTTGGACAGCTCGATCTCTCCAGCCTTGTACTGCTTCTCGACCCAGACCTTGAAGATATAGCAATCCTCGATCGCATGGCTCACTACTCGGTGGTACGGGCAATACAGGGGATTGTCGGTCATTTTTGCTTCTTGAGGTCTTTTCGACTCCGGCAATTGTAGACCGTTGTTCAAGGCATCCTTAAATATCTTACGGACCTTGTCCCTTATGAAAGAGTAAACTTTGTTCTTTTTCTCCTCTAGAGAAGGCCCATCTCCTCACAGCACTGGCTTTCGAGACCGGTTGGTTTTGGATTCGCCCGCCCTTCGCTTTTCTTCATTGTCGGACTCATTAAAGACATTGGTACTGCTGGAACTCCCGCTTCTACGGTTGTCATCCCGCTTTCTTTTCCAAGTCTTGTCTCTCTGAGAGTCCGAGGTAGACTCTTGCTTCAAGCGTTCCAGCATTTGGACTTTCTTAGTTAGCTCTTAAAACGTCTTGAGACCTGCTGTACACAAGAATGGGACCATCCAATTGCTGAGGTTCGTAATGAGAAGGCTGACGGACTGGCCATGCTCCAGCGGCGGTTCGCACTTGACCGTGAGATTACGCCATCGGGCGATAAAGTCGGTGTTGCTTTCATTCTTCCCCGGCTTGGTCCTCACAAGGTCAGCAATGGAGATTTTATCACTAACACTCATGAACCTTTACCGAAATAGAGACTCCATTTGGGCAAAGGTAATAACGGACCCATCTGGTATACTCGCGTACCGGTCGAAAGCGACACCAGTCAGGCTGTTGACAAACTGACAAAGAAGGAACGCATCATTTCCCCCTGTATTTCTGCACGATGCTTTAAAGTGGGCGACGTGCTGATTTGCATTTCCCGTTCCGTCAAATCTTCCGAACTTAGGAATGACGTAGCCGCTCGGGAACTCGATCAGATCGTACTGTGCGGGATATGGCCGCCCACTACTGCCAACTTCTTTCTGAGCTTCAGCTTTGGCCACCAATGTTTTAACCTTGCTGGTGACCAAATCCATTATCCGGTCTTATGTTAGCGTGATAGTGCCGTCTGGGGCCAAGGCATCCCCAGAAGCAGAATGTGGTCGGCTTTCATGCGGCTCGACCAATCTTGGACCCAAAAGGACAGGCATCGGCTGCTTCGGATTGTCATCATCCGGCTCATGAGTAGCGACTTGTGCTTGATTGGGAGGTGCTCGAGCAATTTGAGCCGTAAGCTGCATCACAACGTTTGTTAGGTCGTCAATTTTCGAATAGAGCTTGGCCATCTCTTTATCTTTGCTCTTGAGCTGTTTCCGAAGCTCTTGAAGCAGCTCTTGCTCCGCGGTCCAGGGGCGGAAAGTCGGCTCTTCTTCGTTGTCCGAGCTTGACTCTGCCTGGACTGAAGGGTCCTTCTGCCTATCGTCCACATCGAGAGGGTTTTCATCATCCAGCGGAGGCTGCTGCTCTTGGGAAGCGGCAACCACATTTAAGCCAGATTAGGCTTGGGATGTGGCGGCCCCATCGTTGCTTTTGCTACGAAGGTTGTCGCCGGGGCGCCCGCCCGCCATATAGACCGTTTGGATAATATATCCAGCCGTTTTTTTATTATCGAAGGCTAACTTCACGGATTGCTGTCTTGACCCCCCTGTTTCGGTAGCGGACAGTCGATTGAAGGCGGCTGGCCTGGCCGGATTCTTGAATGGTACTGACGCTTCGTTTTTGGTTTTTCCCCGCTGTTTTCGCGCGGCACAGAGCACCTGATAGACTCTGGAAGATACGGTGTCATGCTTTCTCTTTTGGGGCTGGGACACATCCTTTCATGGCATTGTTCGGACTGCTGTCTTCTTGATCCTAGCGATCATGGCATTTCTCTGAACCCACTTCAGAGATTCGAAGGAATTGCTGATTTTTATGGCCGACTCAGCCGTCGTCGCAGGATGACTTTGCTCTTGGAACCTCACAAGATTCCACCTGGCCGGAGTCCTGGCCCTCTTGTTGGCTCGATACCTAAGCTGCTTCTGCCTTAACTTTTCTGTTTTAAGCACTTGGCAGACTTTGGCTCTTCGGGAAGACACCGTAGACTGGGCGATGGAGGGTTTTGGAGATACGCCTGATTGTGCATTTGTTGGAGTCGTCGCCTGAGCTCGTCCGTAACATTTGATATTGCCCTTTGTACCGGAAGTCTTGCCCCCAGCCGGAGCACCAGTGAGTCGTTCAGACACCGTCTTAAGCTTCGGTTGTGGTGCCTTAGCGATCACAACATTCGGCCTCTTGCCCTTTGAGACCGGCTTGGCCACTTGTTTTGCCGGGATTTCTGCCAGATGAGCGCTTCCGGCAGGGTAGATGATGACGGAACCAAACTGGCGGGGCAGTTTCTCCCACTGTCGACTGAGGCTTGCGGGGAGAACCACACGAGCATTGATCTTGACCACGTACGAGGTCGGGGTCGCGCTGGAAGCTGAATTCATCTTAGGAGACATTGTCGTTGAAAGTTGATTGGTGCACGAAAAAAACAATATTTCAGTACAAACATCGGCATATATGTTAAATGAGTTCGCATGAACACTTGACCCGAGATATGGGAGGAGAGAAAGGTCCCACCGGGCGTACCAGAATCTGTAGGGTGTTTTTCGTCACCCCATTGAGATGGGAATGCTCGTGCGCTTGTCAGCCGGATTACAGACTCCTCCTGCCTAGGGTAGGCTGGGGTTTATTGATTGCGGGGATCCAAATCTCCGGCAGCCGCGGACTAAGCTGCCGTTAATTACCCCTCGCCTTTGGAGCGAGGGAACCTCCGATTAACGGGTCAAACAGGTCATGCGAACTCAATGTGTAGTGTATGTGTGTTGTGTTTTGAAAGGGGGTTTTGGATATATCGGGGGCCCCGCAGAGTTTTTACAGGGGTCCCGCTATCCAGATAGCGGGCTGGGGGGTCAAGGGGGCTAGCAGCCCCCTTACGGGGTGCGGGGCAGCGCCTCGTTAGAAATTTTTTTCTATCAGGGACAGTGTCGTGGAGTATGTGTGTGTGTGTGTGTGTGTGTGTATACACATATATATAAAAAAGGGAAAGGGCATCTAAAGGATACGTGAGAAAAAGCGCCAGCGCTTTGGGTGCTAGCTCCCCACGTGTCAGGCATATGGGCGCTCGGGCACTAGCGCCCCACGTGCCAGGCACGTAGGCCCTCGGGCGCTGGCGCTTTGGGCGCTAGCGCTCTGAGCTCAAGAGCGCTAGCGTTTTAAGCGCTAGCGCCCCACGTGCCAGGCATGTGGGCACTCGGGCGCTAGCGCCCCACGTGCCAGGCACGTGGGCACTCGGGCGCTAGCGCTTTGGGCGCTAGCGCTCGGGAGGCAAAAGGGACTTGGTCCCTACAATGGGAGTTGTACTCCCAGAAAGGAGCACTTATTATTTTGTATATATGTATATATATGAGGAGTTAAACTCCTAAGATATTTTGAAGCTGATGAAGGGGGCTTCTCCCCTTGAGCCCTGGATCTTCCCTAAAGTGGGGTTTCTGGAGATAGGTCTCCTTCTTCTTCCTTTGTTGGCCGGATTTTGAAGATCAAGAAATATGAGATTTTAAAAATCTCTCCTTTCTGAGATCTGATAGAAGATCTGAGTTCCCCTTTGTGCGCTTTGTGGTGAAAAACTATTTAGTTTTATAAAAGGAAGAGTAAAACTCTTGATTTAATTCAAAAGAAAGAAGAAAGTTTTAGAATCTTGAGAAAGAAGGAGATCACAGATCTTGATGATTTTTTAGGAGAGAGAAAAAAAGTTGTTGGGATATTTCATTATCTTTGCCGTTATAAGCTATACACTTTACATATAACCCCTTGGGCTTTACAAAATGGCATTTTGCCCATCCCATGGCTCATGTGCCATTTATTTTTGCACATAAGCCATGGGCTTTACAAAAATTTGGCTTTATGCCCATTTTTCTTACATTTATTCATAAAATATAATAAAAGAAATATACCAAAATTATTTATTACAAAATTTTTACTTTGGCATGGGGGAGGCCGACCGCTTCATGTTCGGGCTCGATCCGGGCATTGGCCCACTTGACCTGGGCTTGGGCCCACTTGGCCTGGGGCTGACTTTAATTTTGACTTCGTCAACCGGGGTGTAAATTTTTACCCCAACAGTACAAACAGTGGAAGTGGAGATACGATGCAGAAAGCGCGAGAAGCTTAGCCATGACTCATCGGCCATTTAACATCCTGGAAAAAGACGGCGAAGTTGCGTATCGCATGGCCTTATCCCCTTCTTGGAGGGCGTGCATAATTCTTTTATATCTCGCAGATAAGAGGGTATGTCGGCGATCCTAATCACATTTTGGATCATTCCGAAATCACAGTAGGAGCTGGCATAACCTACAAGCAGCAACCGATCGGGATACTAGACTGGAAGGAGAAGGCCTTGAGCGACAAGACGATCCAGCTGGTTAGAGTTATGTGGAGGAAGAACTCCCAGACGAATCTACACGGAAACGAGACGAGAAAGCGAGACCCAAATTTTTAATCACGATAATCCCTTCTTGGTATTTTTTCTTTCGCCACTACCATTTGAAATTTCGATAACGAAATTATTTTAAGGAGGGTAGATTGTAACGACCGTGTTTTCTAATACCCAATAAAAGAACTTTTATTTAGTACCGAGTATTTATCTGCAGATTTAGTTGATGAAGAAATATTTTATTTTAATGATTTTATTTTTAAAAGTAGTGTTAGCAATTTTTAAAGTATTGAAATATAATTAAAGAAATTTTCTAAAATCTATTTATATTTTTCTGGGCTTAAAATGTTTTAATGAAATTTTATAATACCTTAAAATAATTTACATATTTTTATTATCAATTAAAATAATTATTTCGTAATTAAAATGATTTTCAAGGATAAATTAGATTTTAAATAATTATAATATCTAACAAATATCATAGATATGGGAATATTATTTAGTTTTAGCCTAAAATCATTTTTAAACTGAAGATAACAACAAAATATATTTTTTGATTTTTCTCATATTTTTCCGTATTTTAAAAAATATTTTAAACGATATTCTAAAACAAATTCGGTTTTATAAAAACAGTTTTAGATTTTAATATATATATTTATATCAAAAAATAATAATAGGAAAGGTGATAAACCTGGACCGTTGGATTTTAAATCCAATGGCCCGGGGGAGATGGCGGCGCCCACATGGTGGGCACCGCATGAAAACGCGTGGCCTTCCCACTCGTGACGAAGCCAGGGGTGGGGTGATCGCGGGCCATTGGATTTAGATCCAACGGCCACGATTTGATGGTGGCGACAGCTAATCATCAAGCGATGATTTGCAATCATTGTGGGCATGGATTTTTAAGGAATTTGACCAGGTTTTTGGGATTTTATTCTTGTAATTAAACCCTATATATATAGCCCCTTTCCAATCATTTTCTCACACCACAGAACTCCGAAAATTCTGAAAAAAATACTCAGACCTCCGTCTCAACGACACCGAAGTTGTGGTTCCATCCAATCATCAAGGAAAAAATCAGAACACGAGGATATTCACATTTTAGAGCAACGAGACGTTTCGACTTCCTAAATCTTCATATCAAAACAAAGGTAGGATCCTCCTCTCACCATCTTGTATCTGTCACTTTCTTCCTTAACTCCTAAATCTAAATTTTTAATCTCTCTGCTCTCTATAAAATGATATTAAAAATAAATATTTCTTGTTTAGATTACAGTGCCATCATATTTAAATAAAAACCATAACTTTGATATTGATATCACGGGGTAATGACCTATCCCTCATGTACACACATATCCATGATCATAAAAACTACACTTGCTTATTAGATGCTGTTTACCCCAATCAGAGCAAAACTCTGTTCAAATTCCAAGGTAGGAGACGAAGCAACGCTTCTGTTTCCCCCAATCAGAGCAAAGCTCTGTTTTAAAATTGAAGTGAAAATTAAAGTTAAAATAAATGAAGCAACGCTTCAGATGATCTGCGCTATGCACTGCGCGCCACGTGGCAGCACAGTTGCGCTAGCGCAGCTGCAACACGTAGCAGCGCAGTTGCGCTGCCGCAGTTGCGCTGCGCTCTGTGCTGCGCGACACGTGACAGCGCAGTTGCGCTGCGCTCTGCGCTGTGCGACACGTGTCAAGCGCTGGTGCATCTGCGCCAAACAGAATTAAAATTCTAATAAAATCTTTATGTTCTTGTTAAAACAAGAAGATTGTCTTCTGTAAAACAGAAGCCCTTGGATCAAAGATCCGACGGTGGGGAAAATTTCCCAAATCACTTAGAGAATGATCTCTTTAACAAACTTAACAAATCTATGGGCACTATATAAAGACCCCTAGACCCCAATTCAAATCATGAACATTGTGAGAGATTAAGAACCTCAAAACAGAAAGAAACTCTGAAAAAAGTTCAAGAAAAAGGTAAAAACCTTCATAAAATAGAAGAATTTCTTCTAATAGATCATTGATCTAAGAGCAACATTAATGATCTTCAATAAAAAATAAATAATAATAGTACCTTGCACTTTTTATAAACCACTGGTTCTCTGAAAACAAGAAAAACTTGTTTTCTCTTATCTAAATTGGATCAAGAAAATTAAACAGTGCCCTGCACTTATAAAATTTGCACTGTTGCGCTCTTGGGTTGGCGCAAGCTACCAGAGAGCGCCATGTGTCAGCACCTGAACCACTTGCGCTATGCGCTTTTAAGATAGAGCCTTGCTCTCTAAAACTGGCGCAACTCACCAGAGCGCGCCACGTATCAGTAGCGCAAGCGCAGCGCACTGGCGCAGCGCACTGCACTTGCATGACACGTGTCATCATCACAAGCGCTTGCGCTCAGTGATCGGCGCAAAGCGCCTGATAAATGCAAAGCATTGTTTACTAAAGGGTCAGGCCCAAATCAAAAAGGCCTAGTAGGCCAAAATGAATTGCAATGCAGTAAAAGGGGGCAGAGCCCAAATAAAATTGATGCTCTGCATCATTTATAAAAGGGCAGAGCCCAAACAAAATAAAATGCAGAGCCCAGACAGAATTGATGTTCTACCTCATTTATAAATGGGCAGAGCCCAGACAAAATAAAAAATGCAATGCATTATTTAAAAAGGGGCAAAGCCCTAGCACAGGCCTATTAGGCCAAAGACAAATAAAAGCGTTGAATATTCTCAACTGGACTTAGCCCAATCATGGTCGTAAGTCCTCAAATTAAATTGACTGAGAAAGACTGCTCTCCTAAATCAATTTACATCCAGTTCAAGGGTACATCTCTGAACTCCTCTGGCCCCTATCGTTGTAATCCTTCAACGACGTCAGAGAGGTGACGGGTCCCGACGGCCACAAATAAAATGGACTACCATGTCCCTAAACTGGCAATGGACCCCTACATCCCTAAACTGGAACATGGACCACCATGTCCCTAAACTGGCAACAGACCCCTACGTCCCTAAACTGGAATATCGACCACCATGTCTCTAAACTGGCAATGGACCACCATGTCCCTAAACTGGAAATTGACCGCAACGTCATTAAACTAAACAATAGAGCCAATTGCTCTTTTGTTGGATCTAAACGATCCCGTTAAATTGATCTTAGTCTGGAGATTAGGCTAACGTATCCTTAACAAAAGTTTAAGTCGATCTTAGCCTCAATACGGCTAACGTATCCTTAAACCAAAACACCAAACCCAAATCTAAGTAAATAAGGATTTGGACTAATCCACGTCCTACGGGCGACGGCATAACTTAGTCTCTGTATACAATCCACGGGCAACCACAAACAAAACAAACACCCACGACACGAAGTGAAATTCTGGAGAAGGAGAAAGTTGTTACCGCGATGCGGTAGCGTAATTAACTGCAGGGGCTTGCGCCTGCAGGGAAGAGCGTCCCCACAATCAAAACCCCTCAAGCGAGAGGGAATCCGACGAAGTCTGCTACATCGGCCGCATCCGTCTAAACCTCCGATACACGGTGCCATAAGTCAACTTGGCATATTCGGAGAGGTAGGCGGATAAAACCAATTAGCATCTGCCCCGAATCTCAGGCGAGACATCCTCACGTCCTGTGCGCCGTCTTTCGGAGGGGAACAAATGCTAAGTTGACACGACAATCTTACCCTTTAATACCAATTAGGTATCGAAATAGCTTACTTCTACAAAATACCCTCATTTTATTAATACGTTATATTTAATTAAAATACACATATAATATAGGACAATGTGAATAAAATACTTTCGGTACATTAAAATGGTATTTTATTTTTACTCTTATCCACTAATTATTTTAGTTTTATTAAAACCTCTCTATCTTGGGGAAGGTTGTTATAATGCCTAAAACTATATATACCGTACGATATTATCAAAACAGGTTATATTTGCATAAATACCATATTCTTCTAATAAGATAGTTATATTATAGTTTTTCATACTAATACCCTTGCACTTAAAGGGAATATTATTATATTAATATTTTTCAGTCTATAACCACTAAAGTTTAATAAGATACCCTAATAGGGTAATATTTTACATGAAACACCTCATGGTTATTAGGAAATCGTCCCTGAAAAGGACACAAATTCTGCCGTTCATGTGCAGCGGTTGCCAACGCAGAGTTGTTTTTGTAAAATATCACCTTTAATAAAATACCATAATTTAAATAGGGTAATATTTTACGTATATATCTCGAGGTTGATAAACAATCGTCTCTAAAAAGAACACAAATCATGCCTCCCATATTAACCGGTTGCAAACACGGACGTATTTCTAAAATGTTACCTCCAAATAAACACCATGACTTTATAAATTATTATATACAATAAAACACCTTAATCCATCCTAAAAAATATATAATTTCATTTAAATATCTTGACCTTTACTAAAAGGCTATTTTCAACAAAAACCATAACCTTTATAAAAAATATTTTCCAAAAAGAATACCTAAAACTTTATTAAAAGATAAATTCAAATAAACACCATAATTCTTCATTAAAAGTTATTTTCATTAAAATACCATGGGTATCCTAAATTATATTTACTCTAAAATACCATGGCTTTCTCATAAACTATAACTACAATTAAATACCTTGATCTTTATTAACTAAGATTTCTATAAAATACGATGGTCCATATTACAAACCTTAAAAGGTAATAAGATAAAATGAGTGGCTGTAGAATGCCATATTAAGTGAGATAAACTATTTGAATACGAACTTACGACATACATGAAACATGATACGGTTAGGGTTAGAATGCGCGAACTTAGGTATGGAATACTTATAAATGAATATCCATGCAAGCAGGATGAACGGTCTAATATGTGGACGACTACTAACTCGATATTCGGACGAATACTAACCCGGCCTTCGGGCGAATACTAACACGATATTCGGGAGAATACTAACCCTACTTTGAGGGCAAATAATCCAATATGTGGATGACATACAATGTGGAAATTCCATGCCTAGATGATATACGCACTAACTCTAATTCGTCAAAACCTTTATACTAAATAACAGGAATGGATAGTTTGATTAGACAAGGAGATGCGGAACTCGGATTCTCCTACTATTCGATCATGATCTCGGAAAGTGAAACTATACATTTCACTTTCCCGGTTGTTGTTCCGTGGCCACGACGGAATAATCGCGAGTGTCTGAACCCTTGTCTAACAAACTAATACAAACTTTTGCCTAACGGATACCTCATACAATATACCCTTATTCACATATATCTCATTCAACATGCCCTTATTTACATATACCTCATACCCTCATACCCATATACATCATACCTGTACACACATATCATACCTATATACACTTGCTCGTTTTTGTACCTTTACTTCCTTATGAGGCAATCCTACCCAAGTGTAACGCGCTGACGGACTTTCCTTTTCTCCATATACATCATACCTGTACACACACATCATACCTATATACATTTGCTCGTTTGTGTACCTTTACTTTCTTATGAGGCAATCCTACCCGAGTGTAACCCGCTGATGGACTTTTCTTTTCTCTTTATCTTTTCTCTATCTCTGAAATATCCGTTAGATAAGGACGAGTATTATGATGAGGATCAAGGTGTGGGGTCAACTAATGAAGATTATACAGACTTGATGATGGAAGATTAGCTAGTTGTATTTTTGTTTTTGCCCACATGTTTAGGGCTTTTCTTCTTTTTCGATATAATTAAACTATTTAGTTTATTTTACTAATTTCTTTTGGAATGTAATAAAGTTTGGTTAATAGAAATAAATGCCTTCCGCTTTTATTATTTTGTTTTGGTACATATCCTGCATGTTATAGATATTCATACGCTTAACATAACTGTATTGAATAGACCACTTTCAATACAGTTAGGTTACAGACCATATCGCGTTACCTCTTCGCCTTTTTTTCAGAAGCGGGGCATGATAGGCCTCGGAATGCCGGAGACAATGATGTACCACTTATCTCTCCCTAAATATAGATCGTAATTTCAGGGAAAATAAATCACTTGAAGTTGAACTTGAAAGCTGGAACTTGACTTTAAATAAAACTAAACTTGAAACTTGACATGAATACTCAAACCCAATAAGTATACCTGAAACCAACTTGGCTCGAACTATGAATACAAATGACATGACTTTCACTTGACATGACTACATGAACTCAATCTTGATATTACTGTTGGGTTATGCCAGCGCCTTGGCCATCTACCGTGACCATTAGCAGAACAAAAAAATTCAAAACTGGCGCTAGAACAACCCTATAACCCGGATCTGCCATAAACCTAAAACTGGTAAACTAAAGAGGAGTTTAGAATGGTTATACCGAATGATCCGAGTCCTTCGGTATTCTACCATCTTCCTAAGTTCCTAGAGGCCACCATGATCAAGCTTGATTGCCGGTCTCCCTCCATCGAAGATGATCCACCTGAGGATTTGTAGTTCGAGCTCCAACCTTATAGCCGAGGTAACTAGGTTATCTAGTTCGCTAAACTAGATAGCCTAGAGGATGTAGAATCTTATGATGGATTAATTTGTCTCCAAACATCCTAGGTTTCTCAACACATGAGACTTGAAGGGTGGAGGTAGAAGAAAAAGCTTGAGGATGAGAGTGTGTAGCTACTATGGAAAAAATGGCTAAGTGTTGTGAAGCTCAAGGAAAAATCAATCAAGCATTACAAAATATCTCACAACCCCAAATATCAAGCATGCCACAGTAGCAACTCATGAGTCACCCCATGAGTCACCAAGTAAGCCATGCTTCATTTAAAGCCAAACAATACCTTATCCTCCACCTCATTAACCATTTAACTTAAATGGCTAAAAACTAAATGAGGTGTCCTCTTCTAGAAGCACCTTGTAATAAATTACAAGAATACCCCTCATCCGTATATACATACCCGTATCCGTATTCCGAAAAATACGAATACAAAGAGACGAAAATAATCTAATAATATAATATTAGGATCCGGCTTAAACCAAAGCCCACTAGTATTATCCGTCCGAATCATGATACATGCACAAGTGCACGTATATGATTGAACCCTGCCATAAAACCATACTTCCTCTACATCGTTTCATCCGAAGCAGGGAAACCCTCTTTGTGGGACTCTAAAGACTCGTCAATACGCTGGCAGTGGGTTTAACCACAAGAACGTTAGCGGCACTAGCTGTACGTAACGGCTACCCAGGTATTGAGCGAAAGGAAGGCCGACGAGCAAACTCATCCGAACCCATACTGAGCCTGTCCGTGACAATCTCCATACAGTCTGGTCGGTTTGTCTAAAAGTATCGCATATCGAGTCTAGGGTGTGGATAAAGTCAGACCCCTAATAACACGATATTTGTGTCGGTATGAAGCCCATCACCAACTGAGAAACTACTGATCCAAATCAGTAATTCTCGACTACCTTGGCAAAGGATTTCTGGTGATGGCTACCCGTGCACTACACGAAAACAACCCCCAATACCGGGAGAGACGAATCCCCGACGATCCGCTCACTGCCTCCATGTGGCTCGGAACTATACCCAACTAAAACCTGTTTGCACGACTCCTTTGAGCCGTGGTAAGGTAGTAATCAAAGCACAGTGGAAACTCACACAAGGCAAATGACGATCTCATGTCGACAGACTAACCTGTACACATGTCACCTGGGAACTGCTATCTGACAATAGGTATAATACCAACTAGCATGTTCCCGGCAAGTCCGTCTAATGTACTCATAACCCAATGAGCATTTGTATACCATCTTAGGTGACTAACTAGCACCAATGGCTTGTGAGACCGGCCAGCGCCCCTCGTCGGAGTCTCAATAAGTACACACTAGTCTACTCTAGAGTATCAATGCCCGGTCTCGATACTCTCTCGACTAGGGATATTTAAGGATGTACTTATAGACCACCCAGATCCTACGTATATGATCGCCATCATAATGCTGGTAGTCAAGAAAGAATCCTATGGGCTCTATCAACATATAATAGTGATCTGTAATACCACATAATGCATGCACATGATGATAAATACAAACCAGATAGCATACTATCATTTTGAGTAAGACCGTTCTACCTGTATAGGTTCTCCCTCAATCATCATAATCACATTCCTGCGATTACAATAATTGCCTTGAGGGCACTATAGCCAACAATCTCCCACTTGCATTTAAAGCTAATAATTGCAGTGTCGCATACTCACAGCCCGTGTGATACCGAACACCCAACTTCTTTACTAATCAGTCTCACAAAGCTTGTTTGTGAAACTATTGCGTTCAACAAATAGCCTCAGTGAGTGGATCCGCTCCAGTGTTTATATCTTTATCTCTCTTTATATCTCAACTTCGCGGAGAAAGACTATCTTCCGAAATGAGCAATACTTGTCTTAGAATTTGTCTGGATATCTGATGGGATCCAGTTCGCAAATGAACTCCAAATCCAACAAACTTCTTAAGACTGTATCATCCACTGAATTTAATTAGTATCATGCGCCATTCCTTCCTCGATATCCGCTTGGATCACCTGTCCAACATACTGTCCCTCAAAAGAGGGAAACTATAACTCTGACAGCCACTCTGTCATCCAGGTCACCTTGGAAGCCTAAAATGATAACCGCCTCCCGAAGGAGGCTGCCGTTACCATATACCAACATCCACTTATGTTCATAACTGCTTCCCAATGTTTCTCCAGGATTGATATATACTTATTGCAGCTAGTGCAAAATCAATATCTGGTGTTATACTTGACATCTCATGATTGACTCAATTGCCTAAGCAAGTGATATGCCAATCATGCAAATCCCTCTCATCATCGGTCTAAAAGACATCTCTTTAGAGAGGGGGACTCCATCACCTGCGGGTACACCACCACGCCAGGAGTCATCCATTCTAAAACACTTTAGAATAGTGTCAAGTACCCGAATTGGGATATTTCCCAAGTCTAGATCTAAAACCATAGATCTAGTCACCAGAATACCTGATATTTTATCCATATCCTATGTAGAGAAACCACTTTGTGACAACCATAGTATAACCGATCGTATTATAGGAAGATCTTTTCTTATTAAGTGCATGTCATCCAAATACCAGGACATCACTTCCTACTACCTTCTTACCATATCCATCTCTTATTCTGATGAAGTCAAACTCTATAACTGTCACATCAAAAATAGATGGTCTATTTCCGCTACACCTACTTTAGTCTATAAATAGACATAAGCCCTTTGCCCACTTTGCTTCCGCTGCTCCCACTGATTACAACAACCCTCTGGCAGAGTCATATACACGTGCACTTCTAAAACTAGTTTAGAATGACGTTATACTCATCCTCCTGCCAGATCTCATAGTCTAGAACAGCAGCAGTGGCAAGTTTGGGTAATCAAAAACCTCCCTGTCACCGTCTTTAAGGAGACCGAAGTACCTCTCGGGTGCCTGAGCTTACCCACCAAATCTTCGGAGTAGCTAATAGAATATCGAATCCAATTGAATTTTTAGGTTCTACTAAATTTTCAGTAATCATTTATGGTTCTGGAATAACTTCTAGTTTTACCATACTCCCACTAAAGTTTTCTGAAAAGAATTCATTTTACTAAAACTGTAGTGAGTCAAGAATAATATAACTATTGATCTTCCAGATGGTAGAATGTTAACCTTCATCAAAGCCCGAGATAACCCATAAACTACCATTACTGAAACGTGCCTAGAGTTTATCCGGATTCTGGTTTCAAGTATAAGCCGGACAACTCCATATACCTTAACAACGTTAAGATATGAATCCATTCTATATATCTAATATAGAAATAAATGCACTAATTTAATTTGAACCAGATTCAAAATATATGCAGTTGTTTCTAGTGCATATCAATCAAATGGAAGGAGGCCAAGCAGCATTACTCATCAAGGAATACATCCACGTATGAGTAAGCTGAAAGAGAAGCAAGTTCTCAAAAATATTACTTACAACGGAATACCAAATACAAGTATCTACATTTTCGATCACCTTGAAAAATCATGATATTTGCAACATATGGTTCTCTACCTTATTCTTATACCTATAACTTCTCAAAATTTGGACCTTGTATTTCATCGAAATACTTGTCTAAAACTAGAGAAGCCATGAGTAAACAGAATATAATACGAGTACCAACCCCTTTGTCGTTATGAACATCGGACAATATACAATACTTTGTATAAGTCCTCTGAGTTTAACAACTCAAACCATGTGCGTCGTAGGTTGAAAACGGTACTATGGTTAAGAAGAACTATACCGTTGTTGAATGCACCTTATCTAACCATCAACTGATATAGCTAAATGTCATAGACATAATTTCAAAATGTTATATCTCACTTTATAAAATAAACGTACAGATATATCAGTTTGAAATTGGTGCATAACGACGGATATTCAAAACAAAATATTTGTCGTTAGACAAAACCCAGGTGATTTCTTCAAATATCACCAATTACAAAGAATTCCGATATAGAGAGGATCTAATCACCCAATTCCCAATATCTTACTCCCACCCATCATCTGTAACGCCATACAGATTTGAGAATCAAATCTGATAAATACATACCCTAGAGTTAGAATCTAATTGGGAAAACAGTTTTCAATTAACACCGTACAGTAAAACTGAAACATGAAAATATTTCGAAGGGGTAAGCGGGTATTCCTAGTAATGTCTCTTTCACTATTCAGATTCATGACAGTAACCGTATATTTCCTTGCCATCACTCAAATCCCTTTATATGTCTTTACTTATTACCTTCTGTACACCATACTTAGGCTAATTGATTTTCTTCCTTCCCTGCCCTTCGGCACTAGCCTATGGTTTGGAAGAAGACTATCCAATAAGCGTAATAGGTGTACTCTCCTAATACCAGGAGCCCTCGCAACCTGAGAGAAGGTAAAGGGGAAAAAAACCAAATGATCCTTATTCTATTTCTCCTGAACCAGAATCCATCTTCGAACTAGAACAAATTCCTTTGAGTTCGTATGTAACTATACGATGGCATATCCAAGCAATATGAATCTTCATAGTGATACGAAATGTTCTGGAGAAATGCAAAGGTGAAGTAGGAGTGGCAGGGGTATACGCGGTTTTTTCGTGAATGATAGTAGTCCCAATTTTCTTTGTCCTTTATCTAATCCATTTATATGTCTTTACTTATTACCTTCTGTACACCACACTTAGGCTAATTAGTTTTCTTCCTTCCCTGCCTTTCGGCACCTGCCTATGGTTTGGAAGAAGACTATACAATAACCTCAACAAGTGTACTCTCCTTATACCAGGAGCCCTCACAACCTGAGAGAAGGTAAAGATAAAAGACAACCGAATAATCATATTCAATTTCTCCAGAACCAGAAACCATCCTCGAACTGGAACAAGATCCTTCGAGTTCGTATGTAACTATACGATGGCATATCTAAGAAATGTGGATCTTCGTAGTGATACGGAGTGTTCTGGAGAAATGCAAAGGGGATGTAGGAGCGGCAATGATATATGCGACTAAATGACAATCCAAAAAACAAAGTGTTTTAAGAAAGTTCGGTTAACTTGGTTCATGAGTTTTTAAGGTCAGGCCATGGTCGCTGCCAAAGAGAGAGAGAAAAGAAACACTCAGCGTGTACTCTAATCTAGATTAGATTGGTTAATCACTTTATCTAATCAGGATGGCTCCCACTGTTTCCTCGAATTCTCCCTCAAACCCTAAAAGGAGAATTAGTCGGGATCATCTAAAATCACCCGAGGAGTAACAACTACTCATCAGTGGGAATCGGGATCCAACTATCATCGCATGGTAACTTGATGGAATCCACTCAAGTCACCACACTCCAGAAGATATGCGCATGCCTAGCAAGTTTCCTGTATGTTTGAAACTCCCGATATGGTTTTTACCCCTAGGACCTAAGTGACCTTGACGAATAATCAACAAATCAAAAGGTCCTAGTCAAGTGCAACCCGTCATTATCTAAGATTGCATTATACCCCCCCCCCCCCCGCATGACCCTTGATGAATAATCAACAAAATCACACGACCGTCCTAACCAATCGCATTATCTATGCAACAGAAAAGTATTACAGAGCTACCGCACACTACGTCTCGGCGAATAGCAACGACAAACGCAGCACGAATACTAAGCAATACTAATCTAAAATGACGGAGGGCTACGGCTGGTTTTTGGCGAAAAACCTTTAACATAATGAACTTGATATCGTTGAAAGAACCGAATGGTTTTACAAATATATAGTGGCGCAAACTTTTGCTAAAGAGGTCACTCTCTATGAAGGGATCTCGGCTCTTTCCTCATCGAACGAGATGCAGGATATTCCTAACTGAATACCATGATGCAAAGCAAAAGAATCAACTATAGTGAAGTTATTACAATGACGCAAACTTTTGCTCAAGAGGTCACTCCCGACGAAGGGATCTTGGCTCTTGCCTCATCGAATGAGATGCTGGATATTCATAACCGAATACGACTATGCAAAGCAAAAGAGAACATTTGTAATGTCAGTTTTTAAAAAACTTGGTTCCAACAACATCATATAGGTTTGTTTTTCTTGCATTAATCAGAATTAATACAGTCCCATCAATTAATCCATATCACATCAGAAAAGAACGAAATACAATGTACGTATATGACATCCGCATTCGCCACGGGGTCCCGTCATGCACCGTTAGGTTACTTAACTAACAGCAGAGCGGGGGCTGGACTAGCGCGGATGCAAAACATATACAACATCTACTATTGTGTGTGTGTGTGTATAACATTCGTCCCAGGCATGATATAAGCAACATCACATAATCTCAGTAAGCAACACAGAATGGTGGATAATCTTGGAGTCTCGGGTTTCATTTGAGCCACAAATGAGACTCGACATTCCCTGTCATGTGGATAACCTGTGCAATGAAAATCTGGACCCCTACGAGCGCGGCAAGTTACCCGCCAATTCCAGAAGTGAGGCAACCCCAATCAACAAAGTGAATGGGCCACCCAACACTTCACGGAACCTGGTAACATGAGCACCCGCCGTGGGTTAACCTGTACCCCTACGAATGCGTCGAATAGCCCACCAATTCTAGAGTGAGGCACCCTCCGTCTCAACGCCATGAGATGCGGGCACGTTGCCCTCTAGAACCCGGCTATTCGAGAGCTCCACCGCGGGGTAATCCTAGTACAGAAAATATATATATATATATGTACAAGGGTGACATTGACCTTAACCCGGTCGTGCCCCAAACAAATAATATACAAACTGGCAGAGACGGCAGTCCACATGTCGGACGCCCGCCCCGCAATATCAAATGTACAAATGAATCTGAACTGTACAATTATTATTGCACCACTGGCTATCCACCACGACAATCCAACCACAATCACTGCACAACACAGAACATCAACATGAATGTCATGTTCGCAAACCCGTTTAAAAGAACATATAGCAGTTAGACGGGTTATACCGCTCTAATGACATTCACGGTCGCAGATAGTAATGTATGTACTGATAAACACACACTTAAAATTTCGATCGACTAAACTTTCCCTTATTGGCCCGAAATGCAAATCCAACACTCAAACAAATCTTGACAAAACCAAATGTACTAAAAATCATATTTCCATGTATAAGAGTGCCAGAAGAAATTTAGCACACTTTGGTCACAAGACGACCACGGAACCGCGGCAAATAGGCTAGTATTGTTGTACTTCCGCGGCCAACTTGTTGGTTCAAGCGTCCAAATTTCTCGTGGTCCCCTAAAAATGCCTACATGTATTTTTAAGACCCTCTGAAAAAAAAACTAAACAGATTTTAAAATCAGCAGCAAACACTAAAAAATGGAAATACGATTCGGAAAAAATGGTCAATTGAGATTTTAACCTTGTGCAAACTAGCTAGTATAGGTTTATGTGTTGGCTGTGATACCATATTGGGTTATGCCAGTGCCCTGGCCATCTACCATGACCGTTTGCGAAACAGAAATTTTCAAAACTGGCGCTAGAACAACTCTATACCCAGAATCTTCCATAAACCTAAAACTGGCAAACTAAAGAGGAGTTTAGAATGGTTATACCGAATGATCCGAGTCCTTCGGTCTTCTACCATCTTCCTAAGCTCCTAGAGGCCACCATGATCAAGCTTGATCGCCGGTCTCCCTCCATCGAAGATGATCCATTTGAGGATTTGTAGTTCGAGCTCCAACCTCATAGCCGAGGTAACTAGGGTACTTAGTTCGCTAAACTAGATAGCCTAGAGGATGTAGAATCTTATGATGGATTAATTTGTCTCCAAACACCCTAGGTTTCTCAACACATGAGACTTGAAGGATGGAGGTAGAAGAAGAAGCTTGAGGATGAGAGTGTGTAGCTACTATGGAAAAAATGGCTAAGTGTTGTGAAGCTCAAGGAAAAATCAATCAAGCATTACAAAATATCTCACAACCCCAAATATCAAGCACGCCACAATAGCAACTCATGAGTCACCCCATGAGTCACCAAGTGAGCCATGCTTCATTTAAAGCCAAACAATACCTCATCCTCGACCTCATTAACCATTTAACTTAAATGGTTAAAAACTAAATGAGGTGTTTTCTTCTTGAAGCACCTTATAATAAATTACAAGAATCCTCTCATCCGTATATAAATACCCGTATCCGTATTCCGAAAAATACGAATACAAAGAGACGAAATAATCTAATAATATAATACTAGGATCCGGCTTAAACCAAAGCCCATTAGTATTATCCGTCCGAATCATGATACATGCACAAGTGCACGTATATGATTGAACCCTGCCATAAAACCATACTTCCTCTATATCGTTTCGTCCGAAGTAGGGAAACCCTCTTTGTGGGACTCTAAAGACTCGTCAATATGATGGCAGTGGGTTTAACCACAAGCACGTCAGCGGCACTAGCTGTACATAACGGCTACCCAGGTATTGAGCGAAAGGAAGGCCGACGAGCAAACTCATCCGAACCCCTACTGAGCCTGTCAGTGACAATCTCCGTACAGTCCGGTCCGTTCATCTAAGAGTATCGCATATCGAGTCTAGGCGGGTGGATAAAGTCAGACCCTTAATAACGTGATATTTTGTATCAGTATAAAGCCCATCACCAACTGAGAAACTACTGATCCAAATCAGTAATTCTCAACTATCTTGGCCAAGAATTTCTGGTGATGGTCACCCGTGCACTACGCGACAACAACCCCCAATACCGGGAGAGACGAATCCCCGACGATCCGCTCACCGCCTCCATGTGGCTCGGGATTGTACCTAACTAAAATCTGTTTGCGCGACTCCTTTGAGCCGTGGTAGGGTAGTAATCAAAGCACGGTGGGAACTCACACGAGACAAATGACGATCTCAGGTCGACAGACTAACCTGTATACATGTCACCTGGGAACTGCTATCTGACAATAGGTATAATACCAACTAGCATGTTCCCGGCGAGTCCGTCCAGTGTACTCATAACCTAATGAACACATGTATACTATCTTAGGTGACTAACTGACACCAATGGCTTGTGAGACCGGCCACCGCCCCTCGTCGGGTGTCGATAAGTACACACTAGTCTACTCTGGAGTATCAATACCCGGTCTCGATACTCTCTCGACTAGGGACATTTAAGGATGTGTTTATAGACCATCCAGCTCCCACGTATATGATCGTCATCATAATACTGGTAGTTAAGAAAGAATCCTATGAGCTAACATAGAATAGTGATCTGTAATACTACATAATGCGTGTACATGATGATAAAGATAAACCAGATAACATACTATAATTTTGAGTAAGACTGTTCTACCCGTATAGGTCCTCCCTCGATCATCACAATCACCTGCCTGCGATTACAATAATTGCCTTGAAGGCACTATAACCAACAATTACATCACCTTTTGTATTCATGGACTCGATCAAGACTCGTAATCTTAATCATAGACTAATATACACGGGTTGTTGGAGTAGTTTAAGTGTGAATCATCAGGAGTCCCCCTAGTTCATGAATTCATGTCTACTAACACATGCAATTTATCATAAGGGCTTGTGTTTCCAAACCTCTGAGGCCCTACTTTTGGATTTAGAATATTTCGACACTAGGTTGAAATCCTGTTACTAACAATTGATTCATGCATGTGATTCCTTGCTCTTGGGGCCCTACCCTTGAGTTCGAGAATACTCCTGAAATTGGTTGACATTCACATTTGGACTGACGTTAAATTAGATTACCTTATAAAGACCTGTTAAGACATACGCTCGTGCTCACTCACACATACTTACCTGTTATGATCTCTATATATGTCATACTACATTATTTTCTTGCACCTGTTATACATCATATTCCTTTGGGGACTTACCGAGCGCAAGTTCGCTGACGGGCATTCCACCCACCTTTATTTCTTTAGAATGTTCGTCAGATAATCTAGCGGCTGAGGAGGTGAATCCGACCGAGGACTATGACCAGATCGCAGCCCAAGCCGACCTTTAGATTTTCTATTCAATTTTTCATTACCAGTATGCCACTTGTTTAGGCATTTCATGTTATTTGCATTTTTTTCAGAACATCTGTCCATGTAAATAAAGTTTGTTGAATGAATGTAAATAAAGTAGTTTGTTGATAATTCCATGCTTTTATTATTCTTGCACTGTGTATAAATGCTTATTTACGCTTAGCATATTTATTTTAAGAAATGACCTTAATATAAATATGTTGCGGAATTCTCACGTGACTGTTACCGTCCATTAAAAAGCGGGGCATAACACTGACCGGGGAGATGGTTGATCCCACGGCTATTGATGTTTGACACCGAATATTGTATACATATGCTCATTGGAGAATGGGTTTCACTGGACGGACTCACCGAGAACTCCTAGGTGGTATTATACCTATTGTCAGATAGCAGTTTTCTGGTGACATGGGTGCAAGCTAGTCTTTTGACCTGAGATCGCCATAGTGTCTTATGTTTGTTCTCACTATACTTTGATTACTACCCTATAACGGCTTTAAAGAATCGTACAAACAGATTTTAGTTAGGTACAGTCCCGAAACACATGGAGGCAGTGAGTAGTCGAAAGGATTCGTCTCTTCTGGTATTGGGAGTTGATGTCATGCTATACTTGATTGGCTATAAATGTCATCAGTTGTATCTCAGGTGGTTATTAGTTTGACATCATCACGACTTATCGAGTTATTGGGGGTCTGACAGTTTCCACCCCTAGGCCCGATATGTGATACTCTCTGACGAAGAGACCGGACTGTATGATGACTGTCACTGATAGACTCTGATTGCGTACGGATGAGCTTGCTTGTCGACATTTTTTCGGTCAATACCTGGGTAGCCGTTACGTGCAGTTAGTACCGCTAATGTACTTGTGGGTTAACCCGTGAGGGATTGATTTGAAAGTGTTTCAGGTCAATTGGATATGATCTTAATCTACTGCCAGTGTATTGTCGAGTGTTTAGAGTTCCACACAAAGCTTTTCCACGCTCAGGCGAAATAATGTAGTGTGCATATGGCGATACGTATGGAGGTTCAATTAACACGTGCATTTGATACACGTACATTAATCGGACGTTTACATAATACTAGCTAGTTCATTAAAAAGCCGGATTATTAAATCAGGTGTTGATATGTGTGTGTGTGTGTGTGTGTGTGTTCACTTTCTATTTATCTTTTATTTGGTGTTTGTATATGATACAAATATGTATGTATGTATACGAAACATATACTTTGTGTATATGATACACATACTAGATATTTTTATGTATTTGACATGTGAAAAATATCTAGAAGAGACACCTCATTTTCTTGACATTATTATTAAGAAATGGGTCAGAAGAGTGTAAAGAGGTAAAGGCTTCATTTTAATAATAGAAATAAAAGACTATTATTGTATGACGTATTCTCCTCTCCTCTACTTCATGCAACTTCTCTCTCATCCATTTTCCGAGTAGAGAGAAGAGAAAAAGGAGAAAGAAAAAGAGATTGAATTCATCTATATCTTTTCATCTCATTCTTTAGAAAATTATGAGATCAAGTTACTTCACAAGATGTGATCTTTTGATGAAGTCAAAGTTTGAGTTGGGATTTTCTTTGAAGTGGGTCATCTTCGGTAAGGAGATCCGCTTGCAAGCTCATTCATATGGCGATGGAGTCTAGCTTGGGTCTTCCACGATTGGGTGGACACGCAACAAATGTTGTAACCCTCTAAAACCTTTTATATTGCTCTCTTGAAATGTTACAACTTCAAGTATTTGAATGATTTTGGGTGTTTCATTTGGTGCTATGCTATTGTAAATTTTTTTCACTATTCCGCCGCGGTCCGTAAGTGTTGCAATTCTAACACCAAATGCTAACAGTATCCACATCTTAGATGATGGCCGATCATCGAAAAAAATTGTGGGGGTGTGGTTGTTCGACGCCATAGGAAGAAATTCGCTCCTATGTCATCTTTCCTCCATTATCCACATACACACACACTACTATAACTAGAAGTTCTTAGATGATATCATTAATCAACAAAATAAAAAATAGAAAAAATGACAAAATTCCAATAGCCAAACTCGAGCATTGGAGATGTCCACCTCATTAATCACAAAAAATAAAAATAACAAGATGAAGAGTCAACAACCTCCCTCCTCATCATCCCTCTCTCTCTCTCTCTCTCTCATTCACTACACATTCTCTCTCATGTTCAAAAAAATACATTCACTACAAATTCTCTCTCATGCTCAAAAAAATACAAATCTATACATAAGGGGCTGTTTGGTTGCAGGATTATGGAATTTGGATTCCAAAAATAGTACGGTTGAAATTTCTGGATTTGGTAATTTGTTGTTTGGTTGGTTTTGGATTCCTAGTATTGGATTTGTAGATCCTTGTAATCTTTGTTTGGTTGGTGGAAAAAAATGGGATTTGGATTTGAGGATTTTAGAGAGAGATAGAGAGAGAGGATTGTTAAATAAATAAAGTGCATGGGCTCCATCTAAAAGTACAATGAATAGTGCCAAATCCTTGAGAATCCTTGAAAATTTTTAGGATTCATGAATCATTCTTTTGTGGTGGGCCCCCATAAAAAACAAAGGAATCCTAGAAATCCTAATCTTGCAACCAAACACAAAATTGTGGAATCCTAGGATTCCACAATCCAAAATCCAAATCCAAACCCATAATCCTGCAACCAAACAGGCCCTAAGCCATGTATGTTTGTTATTTTGCATAACCCATCAGTTTCTTGATTCGAACATTACCACCAACCATATTCATTTAATTTAAATTTAGAAAAACTATACATATCTTTATAAATTTTCATGTAATGTTCAAGATAAGAAATTTTACACACGCCCTTTAGTATGCATGTTGTTTAAAATATACACACGTGCATCGCATGTGCAAAAATACTTGTGTTTGTGTGTGTGTAAGGGTCGGTGAAGTCTAAAGGTGCAAGAACTAGACTTGCTGTTTCAATTTTAAATGATATTTTTATTGATACCTAAAGCAGCTAGGGGCCATATTAGGACCTTATAACAATTTTCTACTTCTGAGGGCCCTTCAAATTAATGAATTAACACTTAATTAATCCTAACTAGCGTTTTTTTGTACGTTGATTATAAGTATTTTTATGATAAATTTTCTTCAGACTAAATTGCAGGAAATACATTGAAATTTTGAACCAACGGCAAAAATACCCCATCATTCTAAAACCAGCATTTTTATTCTCAAAATATCCTTTATTTAAATATTTTTTTACTATCTTTTTTCTTTTTCATTTTCTTTTTCTTTTTCTTCTTAATTAACTAGCTACATCTTCTAGTTTCACAAATCCCTTCTCTTCTCTTTCATCCTCAACATTTAATAAAATCCATCTTATTGGACAAGCTTGGAAAAAATTTCAAGATTGCATTTTAATTTGAGAAAACAGAATCTCAGATGCCACAGAAGGGGATTTCCTCCTAAGGCATCAATAAGTCAAACACCCATCAATTTTGTTGATGATCGGCATCCACTATCTTCATCTTCATCATGCAAGATGTAGATACACCAAATTCGGTGTGAATCCAATACCTTTTTCACCGTTGATTTTGTGATGTAAAAACACTAAAAAATGTAATACTATCGTAAAACAGTTAATTTTGCACCCATTAAATCAACGGTGAAAGGGTATTAGATTCTCACCAAATTTGGAGTATACATATCTTGCATGATGAAAGGAGTATACATATCTTGCATGATGAAAGATGAGGGTGGTGGATGCCAAACGATCAAAAATATTGGTGAATAAATACAAGTTACAAACACATTGGTGAATAAATACAAGTTACAAACACATACGCTATCTGTATTTCAACATGGAGTCTTTTCCTTTTTCTAAACATGTCTAAATTTATAAACTATAACATAACAGTGATGGTTGAATAATTTAGAGGGTGGCACATAACAGTGATGCATCATTTTGCCTTTACATGAGCAATTACTCAAAAGAGAGTAATGATACAACCTTTTTAACACAAATATAACACAATTAAACAAATACAAGCTATTATACTCTTCCACCAATTTCCTTTCATCCAAATCTATTACATCAAATCCGTAAGAATTTTCCAAAAATATACTTTAAATTGGTTAAATGAAAAAACCCAACACCCATACACTAACACCACATAATACAAAATTAATTCATAAATTCATCCATAACAACAACGCCCATATGTAGCAAACACAACTCCCTTAACTGAAACAAAATCATGATACCTTCTTATCCTTAGCAGTATCAGCTGCAGCCAACATTTCGTTGAAACAAAATCATTTATAGCGGTACAACCTTTTAACACAGACAAAACACAAGCAATACCCACTAATATTCTCTTGGAGCAATTTCATTTAATCCAAATCTATGACATCGAATCAGTATCTTACATCAAAACCGTAATCCAAATGGGTTAATCAAAAACCCAAACTCTCCAAATCCTCCGACTGCAAATACAAAAATTGACTTATAAAATTTAACTACAACACAAGTCCCTTGGTCAAAACAAAATCATAAATTCTTCTTTTCTTTAGCAGCAGCAGCAGCAGCCGCCTTCCTTTGTCTGCTTCTCCACGCAGGCATTTTCCCAGGAAACGCCCATCTCAAAAGTCTTTCCCATCCATAACAACCCCCGTACATAAGCGCAGCCCAAAGCAGCAATTTTACCCTCATCCCCTCAGGAAGTGGCACCAATTTCAACCAGTCATTCAAATCCCTAAAGACATCTGAAGTAATCACCACAAAAAACCCCACAGCCGCAAACAAAGCGATCTTAAACGGCCTATTCTCCGAAATCCCCTGATTAAAAGGCCGTCCCATGTAATTCACAGCAAATGTCGCCACCTGTATCATCATATTCACCATGTACGAGACGGTGTTGACCAAATTAGGGTGAAAATCCGAATCGGGTTCAATGCATTCTTCTGGCATGAACTTTGATGCCAAATTAATTGAAGAAATTAGAAAAGTTAAGTGCATTGCGAATTGCCCCATGAGAGAAAGGAACATGTAAGCAGAAAATATATTTGGGTGGGGCCTTGCCGAAGAAAGAGTCTGGACTGGGCGGGCATGTGATATGAATAAGAAAAACGCTGCCGTAAAAACTCCGCTAATAGTAGCTTGGACATCACCGAGTTTTACTCCATCCAAGTTCATTACACTAAGTACGTATGCGGTGGCGAGGCAATTGAGGCCAAGGATTTTGAACATTTGAAGAGTTGTTACAAGCGTGCTTCGGCCTTGGCGGATTATATCCAGGGTGGGGGCCACCGACGCATGCTTCGCAGTGAAGGGAGAGGCCATGGAGGCGTCGCCGAGTTTTACGATAGGAGTGGAGCGGCCGTCGCCTTCTTCATTCATTTCGTCCATTATTTTCTTCAGTTTATCTCGTTGCTTTTCGGCCGCGGTGACATGACGGTTGTTGCTTGTTGTGGCGAGGCTTTTGGTTGATGATTCAGCAGTGGGTTTTGGTTTCTTTAGTTTTGAGGGTTTGTTAGGCTCACTTTTGGATGATGTCTTTGAGCTTGATGGGTTTGAGTCTGCGGGTACAGCATTCAAGAGAGCGATGCCTACGTGGGCCTGAAAAGTTTGTAGTATATTACTATATTTTTTTTAGCATGGGAAGAAACAGAAACAAGAAAGGTATATAATTGCAATATCAATTCAAGGGAAATTTTAAGCAGCACTGCATATTGCATCTCAAGCACACTCCCCAGAAAAAGGCAAGAGTAACCAATACATAGGAAAATTAGGAGGAAAATAAACCTATTATGATGACAACTGCTATCTTAAATGAAACATCAATACTACAATGGTCAAATCACATTCTTAATTGCAGGAAATGAGCGCATAGGCATAGGCATATGCATGCATGCATAGAGCAACGATTTGAAAAGATTATTGCATGGAAAAGCTTTCACTTGGATGAAAATCATGTTTTCATTATTTTAAGTCCTATGGAATTAGAAAGGCAAGGTACTTGGAAACCATTGCCTGCATTGCATGATCACCATTGAAGCCTTTTCCATCATAATGTGGCCGGCTATAAAGGTAAATTATATAAAGGATTTGACATTTTATGACCGACTGTCAACTACCAACCTTCTCTTAATAAATAGTAAATTCCCCTACGACCAAAATATGGACAAGATACGGATGCAATAATAAGTGACGGCTTGGCATCTTCCAAATTCACCTGGACTAGAGAAAATTATACAAGGGGAAAAAAAGATAATTTGCCACAAGGAATCATCTTCAAACCAGATACCACCAAGTGCAAAACAGAAAAAGTTCCCACATTGCCAACATTGCATGAAATGAGTACATCTGCAAACCCTAACCATATAGAAACCATATAGATTGATTGTCATCAAAATAGTGCACCATAAGTTCATAAAGTCGCCAAACTTGATCAGATTTATCACAAAACAAGCAGCGGTTAAAATCCCTGGCATAGCAAGAAAAAAATTTAAAAAGATTCCATTGGACCATCTTTCAAGATCTAACCACTATCAGGAGTTTCCAGTTGTTATTTGGATGGTTAGCAGCAAGAAACATGTTTAAAGATTATGTTTAACCTTTTTCTAAATAGAGATGCTATGAAAGTCAATAGAATGGTGCTTACTCATTGTTTGCTATTATACAACCTCGTAATTAGAAGAAACACATGATAATCAGATACCTGTTTTAATGCTCCAACATCATTTGTTCCATCACCACACATCAATGTCATTCTCCCTACTGATTTTAAAGTGGTCAAAATAAGTTCTTTTTGCTCGGGAGCAACTCGAGCAAACACCTGGGATCATTGTAATGGTGTCAATTGTAAGACTAATTAATAAACTAATAATGAAAATTGACTGCTTCAACAAATATATGAATTCTAACCTTTACAAAAGGGATGACTTGTACAACAGCACCGGTTTGTTGTAACATTTCAAAGCAGTCCCCACCTATGCAAAGGTCGTGTGATTCAGATAAAGATTCCACCTCTTTCTCACTGTGGGGATCACATGTAAAATAGTAAACGACCAAGGAAAACACATTTCTATCCAAAAGAGTGACAATGGTAGCTAGTTTTTAGGGGAGAAAACATAAAACGAAGAACAGAACATGAGATTATGCAGTGCTGTAGAAATTGCAAACCATGCACAAGCATCAATCTTTTACCTATACGAAGTTTTCTCAGTTTCATCAGGTGATACCCACTCAATACCGCCTCCATTCTTTAAAATGGTTAGAATAAATGCAGGCTTCGAAATAATATGAACTTGGCTAGCAACATGACAAGCTGTCAGAGCCTGGTCGCCAGTAATCATAACCTAAAATGGTGGCATTGGTTAGAGAAGCACCATGATATTTAAGAATCACAAGCAAACTCCATTTATTACAAAGTAAATCAATGAACAAGAGATAGCTCATTTAATAATGCACTAGTTAACAATCTAACATGAATATTATCACTATTGAGTCCAATGATTTTGTATCCTATATCAAAAGCATCACACCATGAGCTTGCATCATAAGAAGAATAAATTAAAGCAAGAGAAGAAGGAAAAGATGTAAAGCGAAAGTGATAAATTAAATAGCTTCAGAAGTAACATATTCAAACATGTTATCAACTATTCTAAGCATGCAGTAGAATATTGGCCTGGCATATTCCTAGTGAATTAATAATGAAAATCCCATTGATATGTTCTATTAAAGTGCAGAAAATACAGGTAAAGATGCTGATATGAAATCTTGGAGTTCCAACTAAAAATTAGGTTATCATTATTTTCTCCAGTGCGCAAAATGAGAGTTCTTGCAACCTGGTGTTTATACACTAACTGTTGCAGAACATATGAATTCCTACCAACTTGGTGCTCTAATTAGATAGTACAAAATGTCCATTGTTCTGAATTAAACGTTACTCCAAGAAAAGGGAAATCAAGAAGGGGAAAAAACAAATTGCATTCAAATTCAAACCTCCTTGGAAACACTAGCTTACCAAGTCGTGTGATGCTTCCTTCAGTTCCTTCAGAACAGAACCAGAGTCGGTTCGAATAGGACAGTTGAAAACCTGATAATGAAAAATAAAATTAAATCTCCACAACAAACATTAAAGATGCTCTTTTTTTGTAGTACAAGCAGGGCCCCAGACCCTTGAGCTCGACAGCTAGAGGCTTATATCCACTATATGATGGTGGCAATCGCACAGTGGAGCTAATTTAGCCGTTTAAAATGTCATAAAGCGGGAAAGGAAATGAGAAGGAAAGAACTGAATTGGAATCTGAAATTTTGATCGGATCAATTTACCGCAAAGCCAGAAAACGTTAAACCACTCTCCACATGATCCCTGTCCAAACTTCTTGCTTCACTAACCTGTTGAAGATTTTTAAGTGTATGAGGAACATAATGGATCAAACTAGAACTTGAATTATGAGGGATCTAATTATTCCACCATTTTTTCTCCCAACAAATAAAATAAAGTCTAACTAAAACTTGGAATCCATCCATATAAATAAGGTTTCCCAGTTGATGGTATCCACTATTGTTCATGGGACAGGCTAGTGTTTACAATACTCCATGCCCTGATCCTGGGTCAAGAATATCATGAAAATTTTCAACATATTCGATACATCATAAAAAATGATGATTTCTTATTAGTCTTGATTATTATGATTATTACACGGTAAAAGGTTAGTCCCTACTCCCTTCCATAAAAGCAATTATTATAATATTAATAAATTGGAATTAGACCCTTCCATAAAATCACTTTGATAAGCCTAAGAAAAACTAATATTTCTCTTAAACATGGTCCAAGTATGGGAAGGAATTTTGAAATGCTACATCCTAAAAGACACATTCAGGAAGTAAATAGAAGACTCAGTGAAAATCATAAGAAAACCATATAGGTAACAATCATGACAGTACCAAGAGTCTTTAAAGAATCCTTGGGATACCGTTGAAATGCTATTTGTATAAAAAGAAAACTCTTTACAAAACTTTAGGGGATTCTATAAATATAAGTTATAGGTTTTTAATTACGGGGAGCAAAGAAGAAATGATGTGAGCATGAGTATAACATGTAGGAGAATGAACATTTATTTGTCCGTCTACTTATTTAGACATAACAATCATTTATGGTTTTTGCAGAAACCAATAAAAAAAAGCCTAGCAGCATCTACAAGTACCAGATAATAGAAGCAAATATCTTGGGAGTCGTTTCAAATGACTGCTAGAAATATGTTAACATCATGAAACAACTTACAGCCATCTCCGGAAGTTTCTTATATGCAAGAGCAAGAACCCGAGAGCCTTGCCGTGTGTATTTCTTGTAAGTTTCTACATAAGTCGAAGGCAAATCAACCAGCCTCTCTTGAATAGTTTCTGGTGCACCCTGTATTTATGATTTTACTGCCAGATTAAGAAATATAACTGAAGAAATAGTACTGAAGTTATAGGGTCAGCTAATAAAAAGATAGTTATTTTCCATAATAAATTAAACAAATGAGAAGACATAACAAGTAAAATAACTTCAATTATCTGACGAGAAACAGACAATTAAGCCAATTGGGATGGCAAAATTACATTACAGGTGCCGTTAACTAGGACAAGTATACTTCATGCTAAAAAGTACAAGCGGACTGGGAATAAAATGTAATTTAAAAATCTAACAATATTAGAAGAACAATCTTGTCGTAGGAAGAAAGGTCTAGCAAGGCATTATATAAATTGCAGCTGGGAAACTATTGGGATTCCGTATCATCACAAAATAGAACCACTGAGCTCGTCAGGAAAACAAGTGTTTAGAAAAAATATATATTGCGACATATTTAATACAAGGGAAAATTGTTTCCAGGCCCAGATTGGAGAGACGACTTATTTTTAAACCCATAAATTTACAAAATTGTGAAAAAAAACCAAAAAATATACTTCGACATTATTTTAAACCCAAATCCTGATTTGTATACGTATTTATGTATGCATTGCCTATAATACCCTTTTAATATTTTTAAGATATTAGTACATGGGAATTTTTGGATTTCCAAAGATATTAGAACATGAGATTTTTTATTTTATACTTATGGTTTTTCATGAATTCTTTAATATTTATTATTCTTTCTTTATCATTGCTTGCCCTAATTTCTATCCTAAACTCATCTTCTTTCTAATCTCATCTTCTTTATAGTTGTTTGCCCTTCTTATTAGTGATTACCCTAATTTTGACCTTTTTATTATTCCCTTTTAGTTCTAGATATTTGATTTAGAAGAGAACCTACGAAGATTAGACGTACGGTAGAGCCTAAAATTAAGTGATGGCGACTGAAGGAAGATAACCAAAAAGACTTCATAGATCGTGTAGTTCAGAAGACGGGTTGACAGTTTGAAGATGATTTAGACACAATATGGAACAAGATGGCTAGTTGTATGAAGAGAGTAGCTACAGATCTACTTGGTGAGTCGAGAAGTGGTGTGCTCCACCATCTAAGAATACGTCATGGTGAAACAAAGAAGTAAAGACTGCTATTAAAATCAAGAGGGATTTTTATAGAGATTTGAAGAAAAGTAGAGATGCGAAGAGATTTGAGAAGTATAAAATAACTAAAAAGAAAGTTAAGAAAGATGTTTGGGAAAGTAAGCTAAGAACTACAAGGAGGTGTATAAGAAGTTAGACACTAAGAAAGCTGAAAATGATATATACAGGATTGTTCGGATGCGAAAAAGGAAAACCAGAGACTTATGTGCGGTGAAGTGTGTCAAAAATGAAGATCAGAAAGTTTTGGTTCAAGATGAGGATATCAAGGAAAGGTGGAGTTATTTGACAAATTGTTCAATGAAAGCTTTACTAAGGATTTGGATGGACTTGTCATTCAATCTCAAGATATAAACCGTGAATTCATGCGTAGAATAAGAATAACTGAGGTTGAAGAGGTTTTGAAGAGAATGAAATCAAGAAAAACGGTTGATCCAGATGGGATTCCTATCGAAATTTGGAGATGCTTAGAAGAGACGTTAGAGGGCTGACAGATATGTTTAATAAGATTTGGCAGACTAAAAATATACCAAATGAGTAGAGAAAAATACCCTTGTACCTGTCTACAAGAATAAAGACGACATTCAAAGTTGCTCAAACTACCGTAGAATAAAACTTGTGTCACACCGCGACGCTTTGGAAGAGAGTGATTGAACACAGGTTAAGCAAGGATATTAAGATAACAGATAACCAATTTGGATTCATACTTGGACGATCGACGACAGGGCCTATTCATTTGCTTCATCAGCTTGTCGAGCGTTTTCTAGAGAGGAGAAGAGATTTGCATATGATATTTTATTGACTTCGAGAAAACATACGATAAGGTATCTATAGAGGTATTATGGGGAACAATGATGAAGAAGGTAGTCCTAGTCAAGTGTATTGATATAATTAAGGACATGTACGATTGAGTGGTGGCAAATATCAGAACTTACGGCGGCCTAATGAGTGATTTTCCGATTACAATTGGCTTGCATCAAGAATCTACATTAAGTCCATTTCTGTTTACCATCGTGATGGATGAGTTTACTAGAACTATCCAGGATGAGAAACCTTGGTGTATATTATTCGATAATAATATTGTTAATGTAAATAAGACAAAAGCAGGGGTTAATGCCAAATTGGAGTTATGGAGGCAAACGCTGGAATCTCAGGAGCTAAGATTGAACAGGACCAAGACAGCATATATGCAATGCAAATTTTGCATACAGAGAAATCATGACCACAATGGTATACCGTTGGATGGGCAAAAAATATCACCGAATGATCAGTTTAGATATCTAGGTTCCGTCATCCAAAAGAATGGGGAGATCGATAACGATGCCAACCAAAGGATCCAGACTGGTTGGTTGAAATGGAAGAATGCAACAGAGATTTTGTGCGAACATAGCTTTCCGTTAATGTTGAAAGGAAAGTTTTATCGGAGTGCTATTCGGCATGCCTTATTATATGATACGAAATGCTGGGCTCCTAAAAAATATCATATACAGAAGATGCACGTAGCGGAGATGCACATGCTTCATTGGTTATGTGGTAACACTAGAAAAGATAAGGTGCTAAATGAGAGTATTCGTGCAAAAGTTGATGTAGCGCCCATAGAGAAGAAGATACGGGAAAACCGGCTAAAATGATTTGGTCATGTGCAACACAAACTAATGGAAGCACCGGTTCGACGAATGGATACTCTTGATATAGACAATGTCAAACGGACGAAAGGAAAACTGAAGAAAATGTGGATGGAGGTGATACGAAAAGATATGGTTGTGAAAGAACTCAATGAAAGTATATTGTTCGATAGGAATGAGTGGAGGTGGAGGATTCATGTGCTAGACCTGGCGTGATTCTCATGTTGGTTCATGTAGCCTACCCCATACGCTTGGGATAAAAGGCTCAGTTGTTGTATGAGTATGGAGATGCCAGAAACAAACGAGAAGAGGAGATTGGGGGGTTGAGCGCGGAGATAAAAGAATCCGGAGAATTGGATCGGTGATTAGGGATTTGGAAAGGGAGATGCAATGGACAATCGCAAAAATTGGATTGAAGATGGGGTGTTTGAAAACGGAGATGCAAATTTTGGGCAAAGAGATTGGGAACAAAAAACGGAAATTAGAAGAGAAGTGCCGAGGAAGAAAGAGCAAACCATCGTAGTCACGAAAGGAAATACGAATATTTTTTTGAGAGAATATTTGTGTATTTGATTAAAAAAAGAATGAGGGTAAACAAGAGATTTTTGCAAAAATATCCTAATTATATTACACACAATGTATTTTGGGCTTAAAATATCCGTAAAGTATTGGGGGGTTTCACAATTTTGAAAATACATGGATTTAAAAATAAATCATCTCTTCAAAATGGATCCGGAAACAATATTCCCTTAAAAACAACCATTTATAGAAATTTACACCTAAGGTTAAAGGAAGGGGGCAAAGTAAAGAATAAAGGAAAGAATGAAAACAATGTTAATAAAATACTTTGTGTTCTGATACCACCACTAACCTTTACGAAAGCCAAATATTCTTCCTGAACACGAACGACCACAGCCATTCTCTTTAAGTGTGAAGCAAAATGGTGCCTTTGTACAATCTGAACAGCATGACCACCTGACCTGGAATGTGGTAAAATAAAACACAAGAACAAACTCAAAAATCATGTCATTAACCGCCAAAAAAATGAACTAAAGGTATAATGTCCAAATGCCTACCTAATTTCAACCCTCTTTTAATTAGTGTAACATTTCTTGTTGAGGAAACTATTACAGGAACAGCTTTACATAATGCTAAATGATCAGTTGGCAGCCTCCACATTCTCCTAAACTAGGGAAGAAATCTAGAAGAAGGGAAAAGAGGATACATAGTAAAGACATCTATATTCAAGAATAAGGCACGACTCAAGACCAAGAGAGAAATATAGCATACTCCCACAGTGCAAAGTTACTGGTGTACAGAAAAAGGGACTTAAGCCAAATCTAGGTAGTAGGTACTGCCTATTGCACCTATCTTGAGCCCAATGAGCATGGCCTGTGATGCAAAGAGCATTTAGTTGAGGGCTAAAGGGCAATTCTGTTTTGCATGTTTATTGATTGATTTGAATGTATGCAAGGGGCACTATGTACCAACTCCTTTGTCAAAAATGGCAAAAAAAATGAAAAAATAAAAAGGTTAAAGGGTCTTCTTGCCTGATGGTATATATTTTTATTAAAGTTACAGGTTAATGAGTCTCAGTATTATCAAAGAAAACTCAGAAAAAGGTTTGTTATAAAGGGAGCATCTCCAAACACCTTTACTTAAATTAAAATTATATTAAAGGGAGGGAAAGTAATTCGGTCCTGCATCACACTAATATGTTAAAACCTACATCGTCAAGGAGATGTATACGTATTAGATACGTATTGGATATTTATCAAGATCAGGTTATAATAGATTCGTCGAGGATACTTGTAAAACTCTTTCTGACACAGCATAAAATTCATATTTTATTAAATAATCAAATATGTATCAATGACAAAGCAGTACAATTCTACGCATCAACATCAATGGATGACTTGTATTCTTGGTTTTAGATTTGCTAAAATGAAATTTATTTTGTTATTATGTAATATATTAAAACAAAATATTAGTTTATCTCAATGTATCACATATTGCATAATTTTGGAAAATTGGGAATCAGTAAATCCAACTCGGATCCATATCCCAGTCTGTGCTACTTAGGTTAAAAGTTAAAACGATTATGTATACTTCATCTAGGTAGTTAAGAAAATTTAACTATTGGTTTATGCAAACACCAATTACGCATTCTGATGTTTGAACTATAGTGTACTATATTACTGCATTATGAAACATAATATTGAAACGTTAAAGTCATCTAACGGACAACTTTAATTAAAAGCAGGCATAATGCTAACAAGCCTTATATGAGGTTATAAATTCTAATTTCCATGACTTGTGCATTAGAGAGTTCCTAGTTATGAATATATTAATGTGCATATGAGCATATATGATCCTCCAGACATTATGTATTCCAAAATATGTTTTTCTTCTTTAAACCTTGTGCAGACCAAAATTCACTCTACGAGTTCATGCACAACAGCAGGCATATTCTATCTCTCTGCTGCAATTGACACACATCTCCATACATAAGTTTTTGAGTTCAGGGCTTTGTAATATTCACAATTTCTCCATACAGTACCAGTAGATTCAGGAGCCTTTCTGAAGTTTGATAGTGAAAGATGGATCGTATCATGGGATAGGCTCTCTCATCAACTTTCCAGAGCCTTTATATAACTAATGAGGAGAGTAATCTTCGTGACTTCTAGAAAGGTGGTTCTTTTTACGTTCTCACTGTCATGTCTTTATCTATTGTGTAGCTTGAAATTCTAGAATGATAAACAATATGTAGCTCTCAACCGTGCATGCAAGTTTTGGCCACTCAATATGGGGTTAACATGAATGTTTTCTGCTTTGGAGGAGTTTTCCTCTAAGAAAAAAAGACTGCAAACTGATTAAATGTTCATGCTGGGCCCAGCATAATATGATAAACTTCAATATTTTTATTTCACGAAGTAATAGATGTTTATGATAATTTAGTTTTTTTAAGAGTAAAAGCATTTAACAATCGATAGCCAATATGAATAGAATCCTAAATTCACAAAACTTTATAAACGTTGTTACCATTTATACCCATAGAAACCCTAGTTTGTCTCATATCCATGTTTGTTACGAGATTAAAAATCTTACTTTTTAGACATGGCTTTCTCGTCGGAGGTGTATATCCAGTCAATTCCTTTAAGTGCTGCCTTTTCGAGAGGATCGCCAACCTGCAGCCACACAATGAAGGCAAAATTAGGATTTTTCTACTCGAGAATTCAAACATCAATAGTAAATGATATATACAATGACAGGACATGGCATAAGAAGATATATGTACCAATTTATTATCAACAAAAACCAAAGCATGACATGCAGCAAGAATTTCTACTGTGCGTTCTGGCAATTTAGAAGCATCTGATTCCAAACTTGCATCACCTGCCAAATCAACAACTCCACGGAACTCCTGAAACATAATAAAATAACCAACCATCGTCATCATCGTCACAAATATCCTCCCAATAGAATGAATCAGCTATCCTCCCAAAAGAATAAATCAGCTATGGAGCCCATCGTCGAGAAAGCTTAGACACACGAAGAAACTTCATCAATGGGTATCAAATTTTCATCAATTCTCCGACTTGCTCCCAAATTCTAGCAAGGTAACTGTCAGAAAGAGCTGTAAATGCCATGGAACCTTGATGGCTACTTAAGGGAAACTAGGTCAACTATTTGGTCATGTAAGTTAGGCCCATGCGGCGAACACGGAGCAAGCCTCAAAGATCTTATAAAATAAGACGGTCTAGTAAAACCGAAAGAATACAAGATTTTGCAAAGGTAATTTACATCATTTCTGAGGCATAGAATAAGCCAAAAGGCCAAATGGGGTTCACTCCAAAGCCAAATAACCGCATGTTGAAACAATGAACATTAAAGACCAAGGCTTGCTAGTTTCATACCATGTCATCTGATGTGAGAGTTCCTGTCTTGTCAAAGCAACATATATCAACCTGCATAAAGGAATTGCTAATGCATCAGACAAGCTTGCTTTTGGCATTGATCACTCACAGGATGTTAGTTCACACAGAGTTCTGGAAAACCTTCCACTGACCTTTCCAGCAAAGGGTATTCTAAATGGCTCTGTGCAGAAAATACCACGACGTGCTAATGCTATTAACGATGTATTAACAGCTATTGATAGTTCCATTGGTAGTTCAGGGGGGATCACGGAAGTTACAATTAAAGAACAACTCAAGAAGAGTTTGTACTTGCTCCTTGTAGGATCCTCCAAACCCTACCAAAAAAAACGCATCTTAGTTTTGTATAATGCAAAGCCAAATGCGCGACCAGAATGCAGAATTTATCACTAAAAATGCAGCATCTGATAATGAAAAACACTATTTTCTCGCATAATACTGATCTTATTCAAGCATAGGGCTTATTTACCTTCTTAAGCACATAGCCAGCAGCAATAATAGCAAAGAAGACCAAGAATAGAATGAATAATCCACTTTCCCAGCTATTAGCAGTCACCTGGGAACACCAGTTAGGCATGAGTTACTACGAACCATGAACCTTGATTTTTAATTTTTTCCTTGATAGACCAATTAAAATAGACATTTGGAAACCACTCACCCTTTCAGTAGAAAATAAGATGGTTCGCATCAGTTTGCCTTGACTCGTTTCAAATCCCGTTCGGAGTACAACAGCCAAGCATCCCCCATCAGGTGTTTTTAGATGAAATGACTGGATTTTAAAAAAAAAATATCGGGAGAAGTTAGCAATAAAAAATAGCCACTAGTATAAAACGAAATTGTGTATGATGTACCTTATCAGGTGTATGCTGTAATATCTTTGTTCCACCAAACAGAACATGGTTTTTATCTCTCTTTGCAGACAATTTCTCCTCAATACCTCGTCCAGCAATTGAAACCTGCACCATCAGATAATGATTCAGAAATAGTAAAAAGTGGCTTGTTCAAGAAGATGTGTAATGGCCAAAATCATCCTAAAGCTATAGTACAGGTCAAATTGTATAAAAAAAAATGCATTATCTTGTACTGTGCAGGTATCATACTGTCAAAGTGCAGCACATTAATAATACACTAGCATTCGCTACTGTAATCCCAAAATGTTTAGCTCATAACAATTATATTTGTTTGCAAGAACATGATTATTCTTCTCTATAATTAAGCTCATAAAAAATTAACAAAAAAGGTGAAGATGTGTGCACTCGAGCTTCACTCTGTGATGCCTGATATGGTAAGAGTGTACTTTGCTACTGGTCAATAATACTACGAAACATAAGATAGGTAAATCTTATTAGAGTATATGAAAATTATAAATCAGACATTGTAATACACCTACGCCTTCTCTATCTAGTTGACCAACGTAAAATGTGTAAACGGATTCAAGCTGAAAGAGTTGTTCAATATATAAATGCATATATACATCCCAAACAATAGAAAATATGTTGAAACTTGGTATGGAGGAGAAAAAACACACAATTTAGCCTTTGTTAAGTGGACCCAGAGTTCGGGTATTGATTTTGGAAATCATGTGCGCCCGACTAAATGGTCATTCACCCATATAATTTGCTGCGACCAGTAATGCGGCAGTCGACCATTTAATAGTTAATACTAATTGATGTGGTTGCTAACCTTGTTTTACAGCTATAGATATATCAAATCAAATATAAAGAGAATCACCTTCCACTGAGGAGTAGATTCTCCTGTGAGAATGGCTTCGTTCACTATTGCACTTCCAGCCAGTAACAGCATGTCTGCTGGCACAGATTTATCCTCCCCGCTAGGACCAGAAGAGCGCCCAATGGAGACAACATCTCCAGGAAGAAGTTCTGTCCCAGAGAGCTTCACCCACCTGAAACAATGAATTTTCTGTTTATAACTTTTTTAATTCATGAATTGTAGCAAAATTGTAATGACTACTGACATACTTGCCACAACGATACACCATCAAGGTCTGAGCATCAATTCTTACACGTCTAAGCTCAGTCAGGGTTTTCAGCCTACTCTTGGCCATTGTTGACTCAAACATGAAGAGCATAAAAAGTGTGAACAAACTGTAGTACCAGTATTCATCCAAGCACCACAGGCCCACGCAAAATACCTAAAGAAGTATAAAGCAAAAGGTCAGAAGAAAGACTCATACAGAATTTGTAATTAAAAGACAGACGGTTCTAGGGATACATTTTGGAATATTACTTACTTGGAAAACAAAAAATGGCTCCATGCAGTTCTCCTTCATCAACTTCTGAAATGTTGGTTGAGGATATTCAAATCTACACATCAAATGAGGTATGAAAATCTTAACAAAGCATTATTAATTAAAATACTATAGATTAAATAAAGAAAGAAAGAAACAAAAGCTTTACGGTTAAACATTGCATTCAATTGTGGGTACAAATTATGTGAGAATCAAATACTTCTAGCTGAATAATATATACATATAGAAGAATGTTTAATCAATGCAAACAGACATTTTTATTCCAGTTGGAAATATGGAACATATCACAATTGTTTATTTTTAAAAGAAACTTACACATTTCGCCCCCACTTATCAGTTGCAGCAGCAACTTTTGCTTCTGTCCCATGTCCGCTACTCTTAAGATAATATCCAAATGATTCCTTTGTTGGGAAGGGAAGCTTGCAGAAAGTTTCTTTCTCTTTGGAAAAAACGAAGCGTTGCTTTCTAAAATCAAAATATATTTCATCATCAATATTGGCTGACGGTCCTGCAACCTACAAAATTTATGCTCAAATAAATCCAAAAGTTAACTAAGGTCTTTTTATATTTATTAAAAAACAATGAGAAGCGGCTTATATTTTATGATAACATTACAAGATAATCTTAGCAGCAATAAAATAATTAATGGCATCAAATTACTTCAAACAATCAAAGAAATGGAATCATTGGCCAAGGATAGAAGAAATTTACATTTCTTCGAAAATTAAGCGGCACGATTTCTTTAGAACCTGAAAACTTAGCTGGAATTATTTTGCATGCATCCGCGGAATTAATGTCTTTCGCCTGTTAATCAAAGAGAGCAGTCAGAATTTTAAATAAGAAAATTGAAAATAATGATTATACTACTTGACAACCATATTTCAGTAACTAAACAAAATAAACATGTGCATTAACTTGACCTATGAACTATCAAGAAATAAATTATGGGAAATAAATGTGTTGCATACTGGAGGGAGGTGGTGGTATTAAAACCTTGATGATATAGTTGCAATAAGCAAACTAAGAGACCATTTAAAACATAAAAATGAGAAATCAAATTAATGACAATGTCATCGCTTGCTTTACTTTCATTCAGTTATCACATGCCGGCATTATGTTGCCTTCTTTTGCATTCATATATCACAAGAAATAAATATGTCAGTATATGATATAAATGTCCTAAAATTAAATAATTAATGTTCCCGAAATGCATTAAAATGCATCAAACCCTTGTTGTTGGTATAAAAAAGAGAATCTTTTACCAATAAATACAAAGAAATAACATGATTTTAATTTAAATTGCTAGATGACAGTAATTGAAACATATAAATACGTTGTGACCCAAAATGCAGGTTTTCTTGTTCATGTGCCACAAGGCATTTTGATGTTGCCTCATAACTAAACCAAAGAAGAGAAAACGCACTTCGTAGCGTGCAAAATCGTGCTACAAAGGGAAGTGTCTCAATTTTTCATGACACTACTAAAAAGCGCAAAAACACAATTGTGTCGGGCTCTTTTGAAAAAGCACGAGCTAGGCATGAGTTTCATAGCGCAAAACGTAGAGTGGTAATTTTCCGATATTCAGTTTTGAGTAGGTTGAGAATATTTAACCGTCTCTCACCAACATGACCTACACCCATATATTTCGATGTCGTCATTTTCTCCCTCACAACATCTTTCCCCCTCGAAGTGGCTACCTCATGGCCTCTTTTGCCCTTGATTTTTCTTCCCTTCTATGACTCTTCATGGCAACTCTTCCCCGTGACTTCTTCTCACTATTGTAACTCCTCATATGGGCCCCCCCCAACAATTCTCTTACCATTGAGACGCCTCATGGTAACTTTTTCACATCGGGTTCCTCTCACTTCTTCCCTCTACTACGATCTATTGATAAATTAGGCAGCTACAACTTCTCGTCATCTCTTCTTAGTTTCTTTTGATTGCTCCTCATTGATTCAGACCAAGGTTTAAAATCTTGGATCGGTACCGCGATCAGACGATCATTTTTTGAATCGGAATTGGCCATCTCGGTAATATCGGCTATCTCGAATTGGATATATCAGATTTTTATCATTTGAGTAAGTGATTTTTAAAATTAGTAAAAAATTTAAACAAAAAGTAAAAATAACTAAAAACAATTTGACAATTTCTTAGTAATTAATGATGTTTACGATGGTTTTTTAAAATATGGTGTAAAGAGAACTGCAAACTTTTTGATTTTTTATTAGTAAATAATGATATCAAATAAACCAATGACCCATTAATAAACCCACTGGCCCATTAATAAACTTAACATTAAAACGAAAATAGCCAATTAGTGAACCCCATACCAAGGTTTAAAATCTTGGTATCGGTATTGGAACTCAAATGGTCATTTTTTGGATCAAAAACGGCCATATCGGATTGGGATTGGCCAAGATTTCAAACCATGATTCGGACTAGAATCCATTAGTTAGTTAACTTTTTTAATAATTTGGTTGATTAATTTGACTGCAAGTCTGCAACATAGAGACCTTTAATTCATTTGGTCAATTGTTCATTTTTAGTTTAGATTGATTAATTTGACTTAAATCAATGTTTAGTTAGATTAATTTTATTGAATAAATGTTTGGTTTGGTTTAGTTTGATGAACTTGGTGTTTAGATTAATTATACTAATGTTTCCCCTTATTTTTGAGTTTGGGATATTTTTATAGTTTTAAAGTTTGCATTGCGTATGCTTTATATTACGCTATCTATGTTTTTCGCTTTTTGAGGTGGCAAGAATACTACACTATCTATGCTTTTCGCTTTTTGAGGTGGAATCCTATGCTTTACACTGTCACTTCTTTCAACATTGAAATAAACAATTAATATTCAACTAAAGCAATTAAAACATTCTTGCTTCCAAAAAGAAGAAAGATTAAGTACGTTGACGGAAGCACATATGCACACAAGAATCATTGATGCTTATATAGAACATGAGATATAATGACGCGCTGAAGAAAAGGCCGGGTAACTCATTACAAAGAAGGCTAAACGGGTATGGAGGAAATAATATGAACAGATACAAGATGCATGCATGTGTCGGGTACAATCTCTATAGCCTAGCATGAGGTTTTACCTTATACCAAGCAGCTCTAATGTGTTAGCGACAACTTGGCCACACATTGACGAGTATTTATGTTCAACACGTATCAGACACACGAATATAACACTAACTTAGAGGCATGATTTCTTGGATATACGCAGCTACACACATTATTCAACCCAATATTTTCAAATCTAGCAAACCCCATAAACATCTGATCTTGAACTCTCCAACTTTTTTAGCATTTGATAGATCCTAGGCATATGACTACATGTGTATCCATTACTTTTCATTGAAGACTTCAACTCTGAAATAGGTTGAATTGCCTGTCATTTAATACAAGTAATATTTTCTCATAACAGCAGTCTTCGGTAAAATGTGATTCATGTGAAGTTTAAGATGATAATGAACTATATATTGTAAGGTAACAATCAGAATTTTTAATTGGATTTCTTAAAATTTTAGTAACAAAATTCAAGTATTAATTGAGATATGTGAAAATAAATAAAGCTGATGTGTCTATATTACCTTACCCACAATGAATAATTTCAATAACATGCTAAAAAAATAAGGCACCGAAAGAAGTACTAGCTGATTTATATTGATAAGTAGAATAATCCAACACTTCTATTAATCACTCTTTAAATAGAAAGATTTTCCAATTCAAAATGTTAATAGAAAGTTCTTTTATATTGTATCTTAACGAAAATTCTTGCATATGCTACATATATTAGGCAAATTTTAATCATATATCACCAGGCAATAATATATAGTCATGTAAAGCTTATCAAATTCAAATTAGTCAACCAATTAATTTCAAATATATCTATTGTGCATCACATTAAAAAAAAGTGTCTCGTTCTTTTTATCATCAGTAGTAATTGATAAATCATCAAGAGTATGTATTTTGTATCTACCAACTACGCCTGGTTCAAATGGTAGCACCACTCACACTTGTGAAGCCTTTTGTTTGAATCTCCCCAAGTGCAATGACAAAAGCATCTTTCACCAAAAAAAAGGGGGCATGCTATTTGAGGTTGATCATTCATCTATTTATGTTAACGTATGAGTCTCCAAGAAGCCCATTGTTGCGTTGAGCTCGATAATAGTGATGGGGGTGGCAGGTGGGTTCTCTTCATTCTCTCCATAATTCTCCTTCCATTTGCAAATAAAACTTAAAAGAAGGAACAATGAGGGAACTTTTGGGCTGATTATTGATAAGGTAGAGGTTGGAAGAGGTCCCAAAACTCATTGCCATGAAGATAAAAGAGTAAATTTCTTGATTTTGGCTTAGCTCCCCGCTTCTTGCATTGCTGCTTGGAATACGACACAACTGGGAAGTTGTCATGGGTATGCTGGACGAGGCTCGTTGTGCAATGACCAACTGTTTAAGAGACCTTCCTTATCCTAAAGTTTTATTATAGAGCCTCTTCCCCCCGTTCAAATCATAGTTTTTTCCTCCCCTTCAATGTAAGCTTCTGGGTTAATGTCAAGGGGGGAAAAAAGGGAAGAAATTTCTCCTGGAACGAAGGCATATCTAATTGATACACTAGTAGAATATTTGTTCCGATTTGTAAACCCAAATGACACTAAATTAATATCACAAGGACTATATGAATTTCTAACACAACCAATTGTTAGAATGTTATAAAATTGGAACCTTTGAATCTAAAAGAACCAAATAGACGAAGAAACTATATCAAATTTACCTTGCTGAACTGAACAAAACGCCTGAAATCAACAGACCACGCAGTAAACAGCAACACGAGGATATGAAACACAGAGATCCCCCCAAGAACGATGCAAGCATCAACGAAATCGAGGCTAGGGACCGCAACGAAGAGCCAAATCGAATAGAGGAGCGCGTAGGGCCACGCGTCCAATCGCCATGGCCAATGCCTTCGCTTGAGCAAGTCCACGCCTTCAATCACTTTGCCCTCGACGTGAAATCGCGGCATGGCTTTCGTGTTTCTTTTTCCCCAAATCGATGGATCTAGGGTTTGATTTCGATTGAATTTTATTAGTTAATTTAATTAATTTATAGGGTTTAAAGCGTCAGATCTATTTGGGTTGAGGATGAAGAAAGAGGCGAAAGAGGAGCTGAGGTCGAGACTTCTGGTTTACTTGCTTTTCTTCTTTGTTAATTGGGTCGGGTTGAGGCAGATCCGATAATTACTTTACCCGAACCGTTAATAGCTAAGGATGAGACTTGGCCCAGACCTGCAAAAATAATGGCCCGATATTAGTTTGGCAATTTTTTCATATTTGGAAATGGACCAAATAATATTTTAACACGTGATTGAATTAAAGTTAAATTGTCAAAAAGCATCCGACCCGCTTCAAACTTATGTAAAAACCCCTGAGTTTTTTTCTCTTGTTAAAAAACCCATGGCCCAATCAAAACCCCATGTATACCAATTGCTTATAATATCTACGCACTTGCCTGTAATATCTAAGCAGTTGAGAGAATACAAGGTCTAAATGAAATAAAGCCCAAGGTTTTTTTTTGAAGATTTTGAACACCAGGTCCTTTCCAACAATTTTGAAAATTACAGGGGTTTTAAGACAACTCCCGAGTGGGCCGGAGGCTTTTTGACAATTTACCCTTCGATTAATAAGATATCAACACATAAAAAAAATTATTTGGAAGAAATTTGTAAATGAACATGGATTTCAAATTTGTATGCCAAAGGTTTTGTTAAACGCAACAATCTCCTTGAACAATTTTTGTTAAAGTGTTCGTTACGTTTTTACAATTATCGATCGTGATCTGAACAAGTCGGTTCATACGTATTCTCTTTCTATCTGACTACTTTCAGGGTCCTACTAAACCAAGAATACTATTTCTGGAGGCTTAGGTTTCAGGGTATTTTTCACCGTTGCAGACATGATTCAAGCCCAGTGATTCAAGCGAAGTAGAAGTTTAAAGCAAAGTAGAACTTTAAAAAGTCCGTTCAAAGCATGCTTATGCGGATTTTTTTTTCTGACGATGACGGAAGATATTTTAATGGTTGTAGATACCAAAAGGAACATTCTTTGTTCGAGTGATCTTGGTTAATATTTAACCTTTATCTCTTCATTTGTTCCCTATCTATGATATCATTTTCTGATTATCATTAGGAAGAATTTTTATTCTCTAAACTTTTTTTTTTCATTATTTCAAAGAAATGATTGGCTGATATTAGGTGTCCTAAGGTCCTTGTATATAAAAAACCATTATAAAAAATCTATTTTTAAATCAATAATGTGACAAACTCATATTGACAGCCATGGCAATTAAACAAATGCAAGATGCCGCCGGCAAAATGTACTGGTCACAAAACTACCCTTAACTATGAGCATTTTTGCCTTAAAAGTTCTTTTATTGTAAGATTTTATTTATTTATTTTAAGTTAGTTTTTTTTTCCAACTAAACATCCTTAAATGTAGCACTTCAAGTGAACTGAAGAACACTCAAAGTTAAGGGTAGTTTAGTGAAATTCAGCTTTTATAATTAAAACAACACAAAATACAGGAGGATCAGGATAGAGAGGAAAAATAACAAACAATTGCCTGTAATATATTTTTAAAAATTAGCAGATGACAACTTTGTTAGCGGCATTGTTGCAATTATATAAGTACCATAAGTCATTCATTACGTATTCATTAAGGAAATCACGAAACAAAAATGCCCAAATCTCTCCTCCTGATCTTGGCTGCAATAGCTGCTATATCACTAGCACTACCAAAGCTCACCGATGCCCACTACTCATATGCAAGCAAATTCAACAACACTGAAATCTTGCAGAGTGCAAGTACGACCGTGGAAGATGTGACCGCAGTCACTAGCTTCGAAAGTACGGAAACTTTCAAAACATGCGAGCTTCAAAATGATCGAGATCGTAATTGCACGGCGCTGTTTAAGAGAAAACCTGGAATCGGAAATAACCGGAGCAGCGAAAGCTTAGCAAAGGGTGTGTATACTGCTGATGGCAATAGATACGGCTCCATTACTGGAAATTCTGAAAGCTTCAGAAATTTTACAGAGTATTTCATCATCAGCATCGCAGATCGGAATTTAACAACCGATGTCGATGGCAGCAGAGGCAACACAGTTACGATAACTCAACAAATAATTTATAACCTACTATCATGAGCTGCCTCAGTAAGCTCCCTTAAATTGCTACATCTTAGAGCATTTTCATGGGAAGAAAAACTCACTTGGAACCAAAGTTAAAGGGAGTTTAAATGTAATAAAATAAACTACAAGGTATTCTAGTGTAATGCAGCTCTGCAAGTAATAATGAGCAAATAAATGGTAGCTATAATAACAAAAAAGGAGCTCTTTTCTGTTGGCATGTTTTGTTGGATGGAGTTGATTATCATTCCCTTAATTTCATGCCTAAGCGCACAAAAATCAACCACGAAGAAATTTCATTGATGTGAAGTGGATGAAGGGACTAAACTCAAAGATCTGTGAAGCTATCCATGCATGTGGAATAACCAACTTATAAATGTCTCACTTTTCGCTCTCCAGGGCCAAGTGCATGATTTACTAATTAAGACACCTTGTGCATTTCAATTTTAATCCATTTAGACAGGCAAAGAGTCGAAGATAGTAAAATTTTAGCAAAAGAATCCAAATCGACCGATAAGCTTCTTGCTGTGCCCGAGGTCTAACATCGCTATGGAGATTTAAGCTTAGCTCATGGGCAGTTGGTCGACAAAACCAGTAGTAAAACTTCAGGAGACCTAACTGTGTCAGCAAATTGAAGATGACATTAATTAATGAGGTGGACGGTGCTTAATTTGAATTAAACTGAAAAGCTGCATTCAGTCAACTCCTAACCCACTAATGCCAGGTTATAGAAAATCAACAATCCTAATCTTAAATCACGAGTTGGAATCCCCCAGGCACAACTGATTGTATATCATGATCAAATCTTTAAAAAAATTGTAATTCTCTTTATTTTTCTTCTTTACATAATCTCTTAAGCTAACGGTTCATAGTAGGGTACACACGAAATTATTAGGTAATCCAAGGATAGGTGTTTTCATAAATCTGGTAGATCATGGTAAATACCGAGTATCTAATAGGTCAAAACAGAAATTTATAGCATGTGAAAGTAATACATTGTTTCCCGATACAACACTGAAAGTATAAATCAATATCGTAAGTGACAAAATATGAAAGGAGAAACAATACATACCACAAGGTACGCCGTTAAAGATGCTGAATTGATATAATCTGAGATGATAAGCCTCTCATGCTCTTTTGGACCCCAATAGTAACCCCGAAGCGACACGATATTTGGATGCTTAATAGTTCCAAGCTTGTTTTGCTTCCCTTGAAAATTCTTTCTTGCGTTACGCAATTTCTTCTCTCAACCATTTCACTGTAATTACGTGACCGCTGGCTAACGTAGCCTTGTACGAAGTCCCATGACAACTTCTCCCGATAATTTCTGCGGGGCCCATGAAAGCTCCTCTGCTGTAAATAAAATTGCATTATCAAATAAATGCAGATCGCCAGCTAATCTATCTGGAGAACACACACTGAGCAAGGGGGCCTTAGATGAGCACGGGTCATTTGATGGAGTTGAAGATATTATAAGAGACATCCAGGCCTTCCCTTTACTATTCAGAGGCGACTCTCGAATAATATCAGGTTCTTTAGATTCCTTTTTTGCTGCAGTAACATTTAAATGCCCTGATGGCATAGAGTCGGATCTCGAAGAAAGCAATTGACTATGCAAAAGACTTGCAGATAAAGCGGGCGCCTTTGCATCTTTACAAAGCCCGAAAATTTTAGCAACGGTAGTTTGTGGTTGATCACTAGCTTTGTCTCTGTATGAAATCTTGTGGTAAATTGGAATTGCTGCAAGAATCATCGCAACACTTGTGATCACATCCACGATCAATATATACATAATTACCCTTTTCATTCGATGGCTTTGCTTTCCTTTATCGACAAGAATATTTGAAGGAGGTGCATTAGGAAAAACCAATAGCTCATTCCCCAGACGAAACAATGAAGATGGAAACTTCAATAAGTTGCAGGTACAGTGCCGGATAAATTATTAGACGAGGCATTGAACCCTAAAAGATCATCAGGAAATTTGTCGGGTATGCTTCCTTCAAATTGATTATTCCACAAATCAACACATAGCAGTCTTTGGAGCAAGCCGATTTCTTTCGGAATCCGTCCCGAGATATTGTTTCTTCCAATATTTAGCATCTTCAATTCTCTCATAGTACCAATCTCTTCAGGTAGCAAACCATTCAACAAGTTATTTGAAAGATCAAGAGACACCAAACTGATATTTTCGGAGTTTGCGGAATTTGGAAATGGGATATTTCCAATAAAGCTATTTCCCGAAAGGTTTAAATCTATCAATCTTAAAGATGTAAATAAACTCGGTGGTAATTTACCATGGAGTATGTTGAGGCTAAGATCGATTACGTTTATCTCTGGATATGTCCCTATCACAAGTGGAAGCTCTCCTGACAGAAAATTGCCATTTCCAACTTGTCGACTTCTAACAATGATATGTCAACTTCCAACCCACTGAAACGGCAAAAATGATCCATCACAAATTAAAATCTGACAAAAACCAACAAAATAATTTTTACAAATCTCAGCTAACAATTAAAACAATTTACAATCCATCAACAACATATGCAACTTTTTCTTTCAATCTCATGGTGAGCTTGGCTCGTACCCGTGCACTCTGAATCGATATATGCACGTAAGAGAAGAGCTGCCGTGGTTGGATTCTATTTCCAGCCTAACATTGTTGATGGGAGATGCAATGCCCGGCTCAACATCGAAAGTCTGAATATTGCGTTTCTCGAGGTCATAGGAGATTTTTGCAATCAGATAAAATGAGGGAGGGTTTGCTGGATCGAATATGGGATCTCCAAGCCAACCGAGAACCGTGGCGTCCTTAGGCGCGCTCGACTTGTCATACGCTACACTCTGCAACACAAGCTCAAGACCATTAAGAAATGATAGGGTAAATTAAGCTATAATACCAGGCACTTTCAGCATTTTTAAAGATAAATAACTAGAATTTATAAACTGCATTAAAACACCATAAACTATCTTTAGCTGTTGCAGAAAAATACCATCTGTTGGCTATATTTCAACCTCGTTGACATAGTGGGCTCGCAATTGGGAGCCAGTATTCCCTCATGTACCTAGTGGTTTCTTTAAAAACTCATTTCCTCTTTATCTATTTTTCTTAAATCAAATACTTTACTTAAGGTATAGACGTAATAACAAACAAGAACAGAGAAGGAAAAAACTTTAAGAAATTCTGCACAATTTATATATACTTTAACCACTTTAAGAACCGTCACAGACACAGGAAAAAAGTTATAGAAGGATTTAGCTCGTAGGTGCAATATGCATTGCATATCTTTATACTACATTTTTCACGATAACTTCAATCTGCGGTCTAAGCAAACGAGGAACATTCGAGAAATATGCTAGAGCTCGAATTCTATGAACAGAAACACCAAGGAGTTGTTAAATGAGTATAACTTGGATCTTTTGATTTGTAATATTGTCTATGGTCCACAGATTTGATTCCTAAATTCTAATTAACAAAGAACTACAAAATTTTAATTTCTAACATTTACTTGTACCATTATCTTATTTACTTGGTTTGTTTTGTTATTGTTATACTTATTCTGACATATGGGGTTTAATACCACATTTTGAGCGTTTATCTTCCACCTGAGCAGACTTCCGGATGTGCCATTGCAGACAATCATTGATCTCTTTATTGTTTAGTACCTTTGTGGCCGCAATATGAACAGTACTATACAGATGCATCATCAGATTAACTAATAATTGGAATGCAACTAGCAATGCAACAAGATGACACAGATCGTATATTATGAGACCAAGGATACTGTCTTGCTTATCTAAGTTGTGAATTTATATGCAGTCCCATCAATCAGAGAATCCAAGCATCAAATAGGATAAATTCATTTTCACTCCAACTAAATACCTAATCAGGAGTTGAGCAAGGTAAGATCATCAGAACCTCACTAGTCACTCTTTGAGAACAGCTGCGGATGTCGAGAGTCAATTGAAGTTCTATAATCAAAGTCAACAAAACTCAATAGTCTTGATCGTGGTCACCATCATTTGACTACATTATAAAATCGGCTGAGGTTTGTAAACCCTCTAATTACTAGTGCCAATTTCCTAGCTGAGAAAACCATGGACTAAAGAGGAACCAGCCAAAATCCTAATTGATGGATGACTCTTCCGATTTTCCCTTGAAGAGAAAAGCCTAAGGCCATGTTTGGGTAGGCCCTATCCTATAGAAATAAGTCCAGATGCTATTTTTCCGCTAGATTGGTCCAATCCTGCAAAAGGGCCGTTTGGGTGGAGTTTTTGTACTCGGATCCATAGGAAAACCCCACTCTATTTTGGTCCAATCCACTGGATAAAAAAATTTGAGTCCAAGTCAAAACAATTCCCAACTTTCTCCAACGCGTCTATGGAAACTCACGCTCCTCTCTCTCTCTCTCCCCCCTCTCCCCCTTCTTCTTCCCCTCTCAGAATCTCTCCAATCTTTTTACCCAAAAAACCCTAAAAAATTAAATAAAATCCATGGTTTTCTTTGGATCATCAATACTCTAATCTCAAGACATTTTCTTCATCAAGTTTGCTGGGCCAAGTTACTCAAGGGTTTCGAAAAGGTATATATTTGTTGTATTTTAGGGTTTCGTAGATATATGAAATAACTCGATTAAAATTGTTTACATGATTTCCATGAGTATTTAATGATTATTAGTTTTTTTAGATGCTTGCAGTGATGGGTTGAATATCAAAATATATTTTTTAAGATTCAAATAATGAGAGTCATAAGGATAAGCATATCTAATACATTAAAATTGAGAATCATATGTCAAATTCGATTTGCAAGATACAAAATTTTGAATAGAATTACAAGATGTCTTTAAGTGGATTTTATAACTATTTTCGCAATTGCCCACTACATACTTGATAAATTGTTGTTTGTAATAAGAAGCTTCAATATTACTATTTGATTTCTTAATTTATCTCTTGAGACATATTTTTTGAAATCATTTATCTCTTGAGACTTAAATTAACGTTATATGTATTGTTTAAATCTTATCATTTTAAGAATTTTGCATACATCATGTACATGGTGTATATAATATATATGTAAATACGTATGTAGACACCCTGGCGAAGCAGCGATTTACGAATTTACCATTTTACCCATACATCATTTGTCGCAGCATAACCATGCATCATCATCTCGCCAGTGCATCTGCATCATGTCATTCACCTCATTTCTGCATAAAAATAACCGTTTGGTATACATGGAGGCAACTTATATGCATGATTCAAGATTTGTTCAAATGACCGAAACACCCTTTTCGATACGTTCAAAAATCTATATCTCATGATCCTTTGAGCCAAATGAGTCAAACTTTCCAGATCATCTTAATATATTTATGAGAACATGCCATAAAAATTTCAACTAAAATCGACAATATTTACCTGATGAGCCAAAGCCCGCTTATTATTTTATCATTAAAATAATATGGTGGGCCCACGAGAGTAAAATTGCCAATTTTTCTTAATGGATCCTCATAACTCACTTAGATAATTCTCCACATAAAATTTCAATTCATTTGAGCACCGTTTGCTATTTGGATTGAACATGAACGATTAAGGGTTAATTAAGCTAATTGTTGTTATCAAGCACTTGATTAGTAATAATTACTCCCCACTTGACTTGTCAAACCTATGGCATATGATTCTCCTTCTAGTGAACCATTAACTTAACTTGCATCTCATGAGAACCATAACACTCTTTATATTTAAAAGCATACCTAACTTGCATCTTTTTGTTTTATTAGAAAATTGCACGAAGACCAAGCATTTTAGGGTTAAGCTTAGGTATTGATAGAGTTCAGTACATCTCTACAAAATCTCAACCATTCTACCCCTACAATCAATCACAACTCTCCATTTCATATCTTAACCACTCTTTCTATAAATAAGCCTTCTCATGCTTATAAGAATGTGCTCTCTTCTTCATTCATTCTCTCAACTCTCCCAACTTTTCACTTAATCTCTCCAAGAGCTCAAGCATCCACCATTCAATAAAAACAACCTTTCGATTAGCTTAGAAATCCCTCAAAATCCCCAAAAAATCAAGAAAACTTCAAAAAACATAAGCTAGAGAAAGTAAAATCCGATTTTTCCTATTTAGGACTAGGATTTAGGAATAAAGAACCTATTTCTCTAGATCTAGATTGTCTAGCTTGCATTTCAACTCTTCAAACAATAAACTTTGAAAAAATAAGGATCCAAAATCCCCTCTTTGCGTTTTATTCATTTCTCATGCCTATTTAGCTTATCTTCCTTGCTTATGCAAGTGGAGTGGCTCATCTTTTATGTTTTTGTGTTTTTTTGGTTGGTTTTCTTACTATTTCCTTGAGATTATTCAATAAAGATAAGAAAATTCATCCTCGAACTCTTTTCATAGATCGAAATCTCTCTAAAACCTAAAAAAAAAAAGATTTCAAAAGATAAAAAAATGGTTTAGTTCTTTGATTGATCTCTCGTTTCGATCCTTTTGCGAACTTTGGCCAAGAAGAGTAAACATAATAGGATTATATCCGAGGACCCTCTATCGTAAACCTTTTTTTGATCAAGGCCCAAACAAAAAAAAAAAGAAAAATCCAAAAAATAGCTCATGGGGTACCAAGGCGCCTTCTCGAAAGGCGTCTAAGTTCTCGGGGGTACCCAAGCGCCTTCTCAGAAGGCGCCCACGTATCCAGAGTTGCAGACATAGCTAATCTCTGTCTGCAATGGTCCTCTCGCATTGGTTTCATCTTTTCTTGGTATATTCCTATGTTATCATGCCTCTCATACCTCCATACACGCACTTGCGTCATGTAGGTATATTTCGACGTCGAACTTTCAAAAAATTCTTCAAAAGAAAAGCCAATCGTGCCCAATTAGGGTATTTTCTTGTGTAGCCGACTCTCGTCAGGTTTCCATCGAGATACCGCGATTCCTTATCCCTCTTTCTCTTGTTTTCACCCCCGCTCCGTTTTTTTCCTCCCCTCTTCTCTCTTTTCCGTGTTTAGACGCGAGTAGCAACTCCGGTTAGCTAGCCCGGACTTCGCCTCATTTGTGGCTTTCTTGTCTTCCTCTTTTGCAAGTTGATGGCTACAACGTAATAACTTTCATCTTTTGACTTCTATATAATAGGATAACAAAGATTGATGATTCCCATATCTTTGGTTTGCTTTTGTACTTTTTCGTCATTTTTGATTTTAATAACATAAAGATTGCTTACATTGAATAATTGATGTTTGTTAAATACAGACACCAATCTGAAAACAATCATGCGAAGTGGTCCAACGCTATGGACAGACATCTAATAGATACATTGTCTGAATTCAATACGACTGACTTTAGATATCAAAATGGATGGAAACCTGAAAGATGGACTAGGACACTTGAATTAATGAACAAAATATTTCCTTCGATGAAAATTACTATGCAAAAATTGAAGCAACACGAGGGTGATATGGAAAAAGGATTACAAAGATGTCAAGCATATTATAGAAGTTAGTGGTTTGGGATGGAATCTTAACTTGTGCATGGTAGATACAACCAAGGACGTATGGAACTCAATTACGGATGTGAGTTCAATTTTTATTAATTTTACACTTTACAATGTTTTTGATTTGTGATACAAATAGTTTAAAAAAAATTATCTCAAGGTCCTGGCAAGAAACTTAAGTGGGAAAAAAAGTCATTCGTCTATTATGATGCTATGCGATACTTGTATGAAGGCAAGTGGAATTTATATATGGAATAGTGACTCTTAAATTTACAAATTAATATTTGTTTTATTGTCCAATAGGTTATATTGCAGAAGGACATCATAGTATAACATCAATCCGTTATGCTCAAGCTCCAAGAATGATTCATAGTAAAATGAAAGGCATGAGCCACCTCATCTAATCATACGGTTCCACTATTTGGTGAGTCTTCTCAACAAAATGCATCATTCGATGAAGTAAACGAAGGGCAATTTGAAAGTCACACACGGCCTTCTCAGTTAGATCCTGCACTCACTCAAACGCAGTCAAGGGCAAGTTGTGTTCCATCTCCTTCAATCTACACTCCAAAACTTTCTAAGAAAAAGCAAAAGACTGAATACAATAAGATTGATGATCTCATTGAAACGTATATGACAAAGAAAAGCGAAGCAAAAGACGTATTCATTGTAAAGAAATGCATGGATGTGTAGTTGTAGACAACTTGATATATTCAAACATGAGATTCAAGACCGCATCTAATTCCATATTTAAATGACATGATATAGTTTCGCCGCTATGCTGAAAACACTCTGCTAAATTATGAATACATGCATTTCTAGATTAAAAATATATGAATATTGTTCTTCAACAGCAACTCTTCTTGTGTCGTGCAACAAATTTCTAGCTCTAAAAATATTTGAAATAGTTATAAATACGTGAGGATCCATACGAAATTCGAACTTACAACGATTTTCATGTCCTGACGGTAATTCTCTAACCCGCATATCACCGGAAAGAATTGAGGCACGCCAAGGCCTTTTCTCTTTTGACGTAGCAGCAAGAGCGGATAGATTGCAAAATAATATATCTTCAGAATCAGACATATAAAGATTTGTAGAGAAATAAAAATTTGTGATGATGGTAGTGAAGAAACTCACAAATATATATAGGATGAACATATAGCGGCTATTTTTTTAAAATATTTTTTTTATAGTTATAACGGCTGATTTTTCAAAAATATTTTTTATGATTTATAACGGCTAGTTTTTTTAAAAATATATTTATTAATAAGCATAACGGCTACTTCTTTGAAGAAAATATTTTTTATTACAATTATAATCTTTTTAAATAAACCATAATAACTAAATTTTAAGAAAAAATCTTTTACTAGTCAACCATGCATTTAAAGATATAATAAATGCATATTCTAATCCTATCCAATCCAAACATACATAAATTATGAAAATCCTATAGATTTCACTATAAAGGAATGTGCATGCATTCCATGACATATTTTTCCCAAATTAGATCCGGTGGAATATTATCCTAATCCAAACACGGTCTAAGTGGAGAAAAAATATAGATTTACTACAGGGGCTTGTATTCAACTGAAAAAACAAAGAAACAACCAAGATATAATCAACTGGTGTATACAGTGTTTCATCACACTATTGAGGTAGAAATGCGCTCGCTTGTCAAACTGTACAGATTCCCCTTACCTAGGATAGACAGAGGTTTATTGATTGTGGAAATTCTAATATTCGACAGCCGAGGACAAAATTGCTGTTAATTATCCATCGGTTTGAGACGTGGGAACCTCCGATTATTAGATCATGTGGATCATACGAACTCATTCTGTAGATGTGTGATTTGCGTTTAAAAATGATTTTAGGCCTCTTTCAATATATCGGGGGTCATCACATAAGAATTTCGCTACCCGGTCAGCGGGTTAGGGGTCAAGAGGGTTAGCAGCCCCCTTACGGGGCTCGAGACAGCTCCCCGAAACAAAAATTTATTTGAGGAAGGTAGTTTGAGTGTCTTAGAAGGTTCCGAGAAGGGGTGACAAAGAGAGGTGGCCTCCCAAGTTCGGAAAGCTTTCCTGAGGCGAGAGACCCCTTTGAGAGGGTCCCCGAGAGCGGGAGGGATCCTTTAGGGGGCCCCGAGAGAGGGAACCCCTTGGATGGGGCCCCGAAGGAAGGAACCCCTTTGGGGGAAAGGGGTCCCGATGGAAGGAACCCTTTTGAGGGGGTTTTCCGAAGCAGGGATCCCTTGAAAGGATCCCGAAAAAAGGAACCCCTTTGAGGGGTTTCGCAGCAGGGACCCCGGAAGGGGTCCCTAATCAGGGAGCCCTTGAGGGGATCCTGAAAGAGGGAATCCCTTTGAGGGGGTTCCAAAGCAAAAAACTCTTTTTGGGTTCTGATGGTGAGCACGGATGTACCTCGTGTTGAAGCTTTCGATGAGGGAAACATGGGTTGTGACCCATATTCTTATAGATCTCATGGGAGATCTGACGACAAAGAGTCTTTGTAAGGCGAAAGCTTTAAGCTTTTGCCCCAATGTTATGTTTTTATGAGCTTGAGAGGTGAAAACAATAGGTTTCACCAAGATCCTTCATCCATGATGCTTGCTTAGGGTGAAAGCCACCCTAAGAGATCTCTTTTCTTAGTTTTGATGGAGAAAGGCAACATCTTTCTTTTATTTTTGGTGTTAGATTAGTTTTATTTGAGGCTTTAGCGAAGCAAAGAACTCTATCTTGTGGGTTTTCTAGAGGAAGAAAGTGAAGAGGAAAGAACCTTACCTCTTTCTTGATGGAGCGTCAAAACCCTAACAAATTTGTGGGAAGAAAAAAACTTGTTCATTTCATCATATGGTGGGTTTAAATACTCTTGTATGTTTTACATTTAAGCCCCTGGGCTTTACAAAATTGGCTTTTTGCCTATCTTTTAAACATGTGCATATTTTTTAACCTTGGCTCTTGGACTTTACAAAATTGGCTTTTTGCCCATTATTTCTACATTATTCAAATTTATTACATATTAAATCTACTTTATTACATTTTCTCTTTTCATAACATTAGGGTCGGCCCGATGCTTGAGCTTGGACCGGTTAGGCTCGGGCCCACTTGCTTAGGCTCGGACCAGGGTTGATTGGGCTTGGGTCCACTTGCTTGGATGTTGACTTTGACTTTAACTTTTTGAGCTCGATTGTAAGGTGTAATTTTTGACCCCAAAATGGTGTTCTGCCCCATAAGAATTAGTCGAGGCCAAAGCTCTATGGTCTAGCATGTGAAGTTGTTCGATCCTTCTTTGATGTCAAGCCCATTGGATGAACCGATGTCATGCAAGGGCTCAGCCCCATAAGAATTGGTCGAGCCCGAAGCACGACCTTTACTTGAGCGTAATCATCTGATGACTATTTTTGTATGGTTGAAGGTTTCATGTGTATTTTTGTTGACAAAATTAGGCATCCACATTTTGTGTGAGATTTGGGGGTGTATTTAGGATTAAGATTTGAAAGTTCCTCCACGGTCATTATTACCTCTCAACTTCTGAGATTATAGTAGATTGCTTCTTCGTCCGAGGATATAGGTCAATTTGATCGAACCATGTTAAATACATGTGTTCTATTAGTTTGGATTTGATCTTTTTCTCTTTACCGCTTTTCGTTCTACTTTGTGGTGTGTCGTAACAATCTATGTCCTTTAGATTGTCGGAAATTATTGCTAAAAGAATTAACAGCAACAAAATCAATGGCTCAATAATGTAGAGCACAGCCGGGAACATAAATTTACCCAAATAATTTAGGTGATGTATTTAAAACCAGCAATGGCTCATTCAGACATTCAGACACTGCCGTTACCAAATTATATTATCTATACAGATCAGTAAAAATTGAAATAGAATATAGATACTTATTTTCTTGAAACAATGAGCAAATAGCATGCAAAATTGCAATCCGTTAACATAATAATCAATAATCATACACCAAATACATTAAGATCAACAATAAAACCAAATCAAATTCCCATGTAAGGAAGAACTTATTTTCTGAACCAACATCAAAGATCTAGCAAACCGCCAAACTCTTTAAGCCAAAGCATTTAAGTTTGTCAGAACATTAAATACATCCTTAATGCACAATCTCTGACGATCAAAGGAAACAATTGTAGGCATGTTGATAACCAATGAAGGATGTCAGAATGAAGTATTAGTGTGGTAAAGTACCGAAACTAAATTAGCGCCTCCATTCATAAACAACTCCCTTCATTCGAGACGAAGTGCAGCCATGGAAAATGATCAGAATTGCATAAGGTGGATGGGAACTTACAAAAAGGTGATGGAAAGAAAACCCAAATAAAGGTCAGCAAGAATTTCTCAAAAGGAAGATTAATACAGAAAAAGGGAAAACCAAAAAAAAAATTAGAAGTCTGCATAGGAGAGAAAGTAGGGAACCGAACATGGCCACCGGAGATCAAACATTAGAGAGGCGGCTCATATAAATTGAAATGAAATGACAAGTTGATAACCACCACAGCAAGATAAAATATACCTACTATTTAAATGGTTATAACCAAACAATGGAAACTTTGACCCATCTCCCTGTTGCATACCATCTCATCTTGCCATCTTTTTTTAATATCCTCTCTCCTATCTCTTTGAAGACATCAAGGAAATAAATGGAAATGAAGAAGGATGTGCAGTTGAGGAATGATAAGAAACACTAGTGAAATTAGATGGATTGTCAAAAACTCATCAAGAGAAAAGGTTGGTTCCTAAAACCGAATGCCTTTATCCTTGATAGAATATTTTTCTATAGTATAAAGGCATTCCATGTTAGGAACCAACATTTTCTCTTAATTGATCTCGAAGATCCATCGTGTTTCATTAGCAATTCTTCTTTTTCTTTAGTGAGATGTTCTTTTTCATTTGCATATGTTTCTTGATGCCTTCAATATAAGGCGTCATAGAGAGATGCATATATAGAAGAGGAAATATCATAAAAGATAATATGGTAAGAAAAAGGGCGATGAATCCAACATTTCAATACCAATTCTGGTTTGGCAGTGACCACCTAGAAAGTTCCTTCTGTCTAGTTTTGGTATTCCTCATTAAACACGAAAAAGATAACTTACTATTTCAGTTTCTCTATTTTGTCGTCATTTGGAAACAAATAAAGGAAAATTTTGGTAAATTAGGAAGACAATGATTTGTGCAACCTTTATTAAAATAATACTATGTTCTTTTCCATGTAATCCTCCGTCGCCATTAAAACACAAAACAACTAGAGCAACAAATGACAGTAATAAGAACAAAAAAACGCCTCTATTCCAACCTCAGAGTCAGTTTCACAAACCTTTTTCTTTTTGAAATAAGCTAGGGCATTACTATGGGCAAATTTGGAACCTAACACATAACCATAACACATGCTCGGCCATAAGCATAACACATGCGTGCTAAATCTGACCTCACTATGTTCCGGCAATTCGTCATGGTCACTCCCCTTAGTGGTTTTACTTGTTCTGCGCATGAGAATATTGGTAGAGATGGGTGCATACTGCTAAATGGAATAAGTTGCCTCGAATGACCGAACAAGGTCATTACTACCCGTGTTTAGACGAGTTTCACAACCAATAACACAGTCACTCTCTATAGAACAAAGTGCAACATAGAAAAAACACAACCCCTTGACTAGGCATAAATAATTGTCTAAGCCCTAAAAAACAAATCTAATTAGTAGAGGAGGGACGAGTGGCCTGCGAAACAAAGGATTCCCTAGAGAGAAATGTAAAAAGAAAATGAGAGAATATATGTCCATAAATTATCTCGAATTTTCGTCCTTAAATAATTGACCCTTTTTTCTTTTCTTTTTTAAATAATAGGTCGTAACCTAAGCCTCTTGACTTCTTGCTTAGTTACGGGGCCTCTTGACTTCTTGCTCAGCTGCAAGCCCGCAAGAGGCTTTAAAACTAGATAATGGACTTTAGAAGTCGTTAAATGGCTTTCATCCCTTGATAATAGACTTTGGAGACCCACATTTTTATGGCTTTAGATACTTATGACCTCTTTGTAACTTTTGAGTTTCTTCTTGACCGATGTGAGCTTGAAAAGCATAATCAATAATTTTGGGCCTGGCTAGTGGTCTGCATTAAGTTTCAGTATGGTGCCGTCAATAGCCCATAGTTGCCTCAATAGAAAACCTTAAGGGAGTAGACATCAAGTTGGTTGTAAAAAATAATTCTATTTTTAATTGAACCTTTATCAATATGACTCATGATCCATAGAACCAGACTATATCTTTTATAGGAATGGACTCGGAATATGATGATAACCTGATTATGGTTGGCAGATCATTTGGCCATCTAATTTACATTTAGAGCTTATTTGTGTTGGCTGCCCTACAAATGCATTTGCAATAAGTGTGTCTGCAGGAGGTTTACTTTATAACGATTGTTATAAAATGGTGACCAATAGCTACAATATAAGCTACATTGCAAAAACAGTCAAAAATAAGTTATCCAAGAGTCTATGTCCACCGACCAAATAATTAAAACATGTTTTGTACCTATTTTCATGTAACCAGGAAGAAAAAAAGGATGGTGATTGCAGTACACTAAACAAATCCAATTAGTTTGTATTCAAAAGCTTGATCTAGATGATTATAAGTTGTTATGAACCTGACCGACTATGTTTCAACTCGATGCTAAATATTTGGGTTTGGCCCGTTTGGGTATGAGTTAAAATCTATACCAAAGTTGTTTTGAGTCAAAATCTATAGCAAATAACATTTGGGTCCTACCGAAGCCCACAAAGATCTCTTTTCAGTTAATTGCTTGAATTGAAATTTCATAGTAGCAATATAAGTTGGGCCTGGTATCTAAAAGATACACACTGAGTGGATGATCCCCCACATGCCCATCTTATCAAGCCTTGGGGAGTACATAAACCCCCACCCAAAAAAAGCTCCCAATTTACTGAAAACCTTACATCCAAATTAGCAAGAACTTATACGCAGCAAGAGAATGCAGGGCTGACACTTCTCACTATTCGATAGAAAGAGGAAATGGTAAGTTTTATACGTCTCCCACTTTCATTCCAATAGGGAGAGGTAGACTCAGTGATGAGCTTTAGTGAAGAGACGTCTCTTAACACCTTTTGAAGAAAGGAGAGAGAAAGGGTGAGAAGGGAAGCAAAGAACGGTTTCTCTCTTCCAGTTAAGAAGGTATTTGAAATTGGAAGGGACTAAAGGAAACACGTGAGATGATGAAAAAATGACTCCAAATAATATAAGTCATGGTACACTGGTCTTAAAGATGTAGGAAAACTACAGAGGAAGCGGGATAAAAATGTAAAGTGACTGCCAATGAGAATGAGGTCAGTGGGTCCTGCTAGTTGGAAAAAGCTCCTTGGAAATCTACCCAACACACATCAACTGGATGTTGGGATTACTGACTGTCTGGCATTCCATGTAATCTTTGCATGCACTATCTCTTCTTTTTCGTTGCATAATAAGGGTAAACCTGCCAAAGTTCTCAACATTGATAGAGGGCTTGTATCGGTTATAAGGATTTTCTATATCAAATATCACATATTACCCGATCAGAGTCAACACCGAACATTCATATTGGGCATCCTATAGAATACTTCATGCATATAAATATTTCTCATCAATGAGAGTTGTAACATATAGATGTTTAATATCATGTAAAAATAGTACAGGTTACATGAGAAGACATTCAAAGACTAAAAGTTCTATACAACAAGATATATCAGAAAAAATTAGAGCAAACAATTAATTATTCAAATAGCATGATAAGTGTTGGGGTCGAAAATTGCACCCCGGTTGACCAAGTCAAAGTCAAGGTCAACCCCAAGCCAAGTGAGCCCAAGCCCAGATCAAGTGGGTGCATGCCCAGGTCGAGTCCGAACATGAAGCGGCCAGCCCTCCTCCATGCCAAAATAAAAATCATGTAATAAATAATTTTAATGTAATTTTTTTTTTTTGCAAAATGGGCATAAAGCCAATTTTTTGTAAAGCCCATGGCTTATGTGCAAAAAGAAATGGCACATGAGCCATGGGATGGGCAAAATGTCATTTTGTAAAGCCCAAAGGGCTATATGTAAATGTAAGCCTATATAAGGCAATATGATGAAAATATCTAATATACTTTTCATTCCTCTCAAAAATGTTAGGGTTTTTGTGCCTCTTTCTCCTTCTTCTTCAAGGTTCTAAACGTTCTTCTTTCTTTTGAATTAAATCAAGAGTGTTACTCTTCCTTTTTCAAAACTAAATAGTTTTTCACCACAAAACCCATAAAGGGGAACTCAGATCTTCCATTAGATCTCAAAAAGGAGAGATTTTTAAAATCTCATACTTTTTGTTCTTCAAGATCCGGCCAACAGAGGAGGAAGAAGGAGACCCGCTTCCAAGAGCCCCATTTTGGGGAAGATCCAGGGCTCAAGGGAGAAGCCCCTTCCATCAGTTCCAATATATCTTAGGAGTTCAACTCCTCAAAAATATATATACATATATATACAAAATAATAAATATTTCCTTTCTGAAGCACAGCTCCTAGTGCAGGGACCAAGTCCATTCTGCTGCTGGCGCCCAGCGCCCGCATGCCAGGCACGTGGGCCCTTCTGCTGCTGGCGCACAGCGCCCGCGTGCCAGGCACGTGGGGCGCTGGCGCCTTCTCCGACGCATCTTTTGGATGCCCTTTCCCTTTATACACACACACACATACTCCACCACACTGTCCCTGTTAGAAAAAAAATTCTAACGGGGCGCTGCCCCGCACCCCGCAAAGGGGCTGCTAGCCCTCTTGACCCCCAGCCCGCTATCCGGGTAGTGGGATCCCCGTAAAAACTCTGCGGGGCCCCCGATATATCCAAAACCCCTTCAAAACACAACGTTGCACATTGAGTTCGCATAACCAGTTTAACCCGTTAATCGGAGGTTCGCTCGCTCCAAAGGCGAGGGGTAATTAGCGACAGCTTAGTCCGCGGCTGCCGGAGATTCGGATCCCCACAATCAATAAACCCCAGCCTACCCTAGGCAGGGGGAATCTGTAATACGCCTGACAAGCGCGCGCACATTCCCATCTCAATGGGGTGACAAAAAACACCCTACAGATTCTGGCACGCCCGGTGGGACCAATCTCTTCTCCCATATTTCGGGTTTAAACGTTCAATGCGAACTCAATCAATATACATATCTATATTTATATTAAAATAATGCTTTTTCATGCAGGTTTTCAAGAAATCACTTCTCAACAATGTCTCCAAAGATGAACTCAGCTCCCATCTCATACACGATGAAGATGGACTCCAGGACGGTCCTCCCGGCAAGTCTCGGACGGCAGTGGGAAGAACCGCTGCTACAATTTGGGTCTATTCTGTTTGTCTCGGCTAATGCCATCCCTGCACCTCAAGCTCCGGTAACCGACAAACCGGCCTTGAAAGGCAAAAGGCCAAATGTGTTGATCTCGAGGACGCCCCAACCTAAACGCGAGTCGGTGTTCAAACGGCTCTCCATAGCCCCAGCTGGGGGCAAAGCCGTCAGAACAAAAGAAGTTGCCGGACGTCGTAGGCAAGCCCAGGCGATACCTTCGACGGACACGCGGGCGGATGTCTTCTCAAGCCTCCCCATCACTCAGCCTATGGCAGCTTCCCGAAAAGCAGAAGCCAGCCAAGCGCTCAAGGCAGAGAAACTGAGGCAGAAGCGGCTCAGATACAGAGCCAACAAAAGGGTTAGGGTTCTGGCCATGTTAAAATTTATGAATTTCCAAAGCCCGGACCGCTCCGCGAAATCAGCTGCCAGTGATGAAAGAATGGCTGAATGTGTTATCCACTCCATCTACATGGTAGGCACGCATCCCAGCGACAACCTTCGCAGCAAAGGCAAGGATAGGGCCACTGCATCTCAAATCCAATATGGTGTGAATATGGCTGCCACATTTCAAGACCAGCCTCCTCTGAAAGATAATGAAGACCCTTCCAGTGAGGCTGATAAGCAGAGAGAGCCCTCGGTTCATGAGGAGTCGGGCTCGGAAAGCGAAGAGGAGCCAATCTTCCGTCCCAAGAACGCAGAGCAGCTCTCCAAGAGCTCCGAAAACAGCTCAGAAGTAAAGATAAGGAGATGGCTAAACTTTACTCCAAAATTGATGACTTGACGAATGTCGTCTTGCAGCTCATGGCCCGACTTGCCTCTCAGCCGCCCAATCAGACGCAGGGCTCTGCTCATGAACCGGGAAACGGTGTCCCAAGATAGCCAACGCCTAATCCCTCAAATCCAAAAGTGGGCGGACTGCATGAAAATCAGTCGCATCCTATCCCGGGAAATGTCGTAGCTACCGATGACAGTAGCCTGCTAACTCAAGATCAAATCATGGATTTGGTTACCAACAAAGTCAAAACATTGGTAACCGAAGCCGAAGCGCAAAAAGATTTTAGCAGTAGCGGGAGACCATATCTTGCTCAGTATGATCTGGTAGAATTTCCCAGCGGCTATGTCATCCCTAAATTCGGAAGATTTGATGGGACGGGAAATGCGAATCAGCATATCGCCCACTTCAAAGCCTCATGCGGGAATACTGGGGACAATGATGCGCCTCTCCTCTGCCAGTTCGTTAATAGCCTGACCGATATCGCTTTCGACTTGTACGCGAGCATACCGGATGGCTCCGTCACAACTTTCGTTCAAATGGAGTCTCTGTTTCGGCAGAGGTTCATGAGCGTCAGCGATAAGATCACCATTGCCGAGCTCGTAAGGACCAAGCCAAAGAACAATGAAAGCAGCACGGATTTTATAAGCCGATGGCGCAATCTCTCCATCAAATGTGAACCGTCGATAGAGCAGGACCAATCTGTCAGTCTCCTTGTCGGAAATCTCAACAATTGGATGGCCCCGTTTTTATGCACCGCGGGTCTCAAAACATTCTAAGAGCTGACCAGGAAAGTTCAGATGCCGGAGCGCTCAAAGCAGGAGTCCTTCTCGGATTCCCAAAATAACAATAGGTCCTGGAGAAACCGAAAAGACGAAAATCGCAAAGGCAAAAACTCCGATGATTCTGAATCTTTCAACACTTCGGCTAACCGAAATAAGTTAGGGATGAGTGGGCCTAATGCCAACCAGCCTCGGAAGCCAGTGTTCGAAGGGGGAGAATCTCCACTGAAAGAGAAGCTGGATAAGGTCTATTCCTTCAGAAGGGACAAAATCCGTAAAATATTCAAAGACGCCGTGAGGAACGGTCTACAACTGCCAGAGTCAAAAAGACAGCAGGAAGCGAATATGACCGACGACCCCAAATGCTGCCCCTATCACAGAGTGATAGGTCATGCCATTGAAAACTGCTTCGTCTTCAAAGATTGGGTCGAAAAGCAATACAAGGCAGGAGAGATAGAACTGTCCAAAGGCGTATTAACAAACAGTCAAGCCGCGACCGCCAATTTCATACAAACGGAGACCGAAGTTCTTCGTGAAGCTGATTCTCTCAGACATCTGCCTTTGTTTGAAAACAGTCGACCACCATGTCATTAAACTGGGAATAGTCGACCTCTAAGTCGTTAAACTGGGAATGTAAAAATGTGTAAATAAAACAAAAGAAATAATAATAATAAAAAACCGAAATGATGGGGCAACTCGCAATAAAAATCAGCGAGTCAAAATAAAAATAAAGCCGAAATGATGAGACAACCACGAATAAAAAGCCGAAATGATAGGGCAATCGCGACCTTCGCGATAAGAAAAGCTGAAATGGTAGAGCAATCGTGGTCAAAAAAACGGCGAATGATGAGTCGCTTCTGGTACCATATTCCAGTGCAGCGATGCAGACGCCAACCAAACCCCATACCCTAAGTGGCGAATAATGAGTCGCTCCTGGTACCATATTCCAGTGCAGCGATGCAGACGCCAACCAAATTCCAAATCTCATACCCAACGGCGAATGATGAGTCGCTCCTGGTATCATATTCCAGTGCAGCGATGCAGACGCCAGCAAAGCCCCAAAATTCTTTCGGCCCTACGGTCTGGATCATACATCCTGCAAAACTGTATACAATCCACAGGCGTAAAACGATCACAATCTCTCCCAAGTCCTACCGGTGAGACCACATTGGAAGTCCCACCAGCGATGAAGATTCACAAAAAAGGGGGGGAAAGGGAGGTATGTCCATGAGCAAAATGGGCACGGATGAAAACCCGAAAGGGTTCCGTGAGTAAAAACAGCAGGACTGCCGGCGAGTTTGTGCAAACCCGAAAGAGCGCAAACTCGTGAAAAAGAGATGAAATGCACTCGCAAAGTCCTCTCGACTTTGTGAGGAGAAAATTCCCAAGTGAGATCCTTACGACTCACAAAGGAGCAACACACTTAGGAGTCCCCACGACTCCTAAGGAGAAAATACACCTATGAGATCCTTTCGACTCGTAGGGAGAAAATGCTTTTATGGGACCCTTACGGCCTGTAAAATTGCAAAGCCTTAGGTGATAGGGATCTAAACCTGTCTCCTAAGCCACCAATTCCCAAATCCTCCCGGGGCAGATGATGAGTTGCTCCTGGCATTATTTCAGTGCAGCAATGCAGATGCCAAACAAAAACCAAAATCCCCAAATCCACTCACGGCAAATGATGATTCGCTCCTGGTACCATATTCCAGTGTAGCGATGCTGATGTCAACCCAAATCAAATCAAACCAACAATCTCTGCGGCGGAATCATGTTTCGTCCCAGAATTTACCCCGTATCGAAATCATGCTTCGCCTCGGAGTTTCTGCCTTCTCTGTCGGAATTATGCTTCGGCTCGGAATCAACCAGCGACCTTCTCGTCCGAATTAAGCTCCGCCTCGGAATCAAGTCGACCAACAAGCTCTGCGCCGGAATCATACTTCGTCTTAGAGTGTACCCCGTGTCGAAATCATGCTTCGCCTCGATGTATCTACATTCCTTGTCAGAATTATGTTTCGGCTCGGAATCAACCGGCGACCTCCTCGTCGAAATTATGTTCCGCACTGGAATCAAGTCAACCAGCGACCTCGTCGGAATTATGCTCCGTCCTGGAATAAAGTAAACCAGCGACCTCCCCGTCGGAATTAAGCTCCGTCTCGGAATCAAGTCAACCAACAAGCTCTGTGTCGAAATCATGCTTTGTCTCAGAATATACTCCGCGTCGAAATCATGCTTCGTCTCGGAGTATCTGCTTTCCCTGTCGGAATTATGTTTCGCCTGGGAATCAACCTCTGCATCAAAATTATGCTTCAGTCAGAATGACTGCCGCTCGTCGGAATTATGCTTCGACCCCTTGGAATCATGCTCCGCTCTTCGGAATGATGCTCCGATCTCTGGAATCATGCTCCGCTCCGCAAATCGGAATGGAATCATGCTCCCCGAGGGATGCTCCGCCCCCGGAATGATGTTCCACCTCGAAATCCAGTTTCAAGATCCATCAATTTCATGCACACAACTCATATGCGCGGTGTGCATTTATTGATGGGGGGCACTTTGTTAGGATCGAAAATTGCACCCCGGTTGACCAAGTCAAAGTCAAGGTCAACCCCAAGCCAAATGGGCCCAAACCCAGATCAAGTGGGCCTATGCCCAGGTCGAGTCCGAACATGAAGCGGCCGGCCTTCCTCCATGCCAAAATAAAAATCATGTAATAAATAATTTTAATGTAATTTTTTTTTGCAAAATGGGTATAAAGCCAAATTTTTGTAAAGCCCATGGCTTATGTGCAAAAAGAAATGGCACATGAGCCATGGGATGGGCAAAATGTCATTTTGTAAAGCCCAATGGGCTATATGTAAATGTAAGCCTATATAAGGCAATATGATGAAAATATCTAATATACTTTTCATTCCTCTCAAAAAGGTTAGGGTTTTTGTGCCCCCTTCTCCTTCTTCTTCAAGGTTCTAAACGTTCTTCTTTCTTTCGAATTAAATCAAGAGTGTTACTCTTTCTTTTTCAAAACTAAATAGTTTTTCACTACAAAACCCACAAAGGGGAACTCAGATCTTCCATTAGATCTCAAAAAGGAGAGATTTTTAAAACCTCATACTTCTTGTTCTTCAAGATCCGGCCAACGGAGCAGGAAGGAGTCCCGCTTCCAAGAACCCCATTTTGGGGAAGATCCATGGCTCAAGGGAGAAGCCCTTTCCATCAGTTCCAAAATATCTTAGGAGTTCAACTCCTCAAAAATATATATACATATATATACAAAATAATAAATATTTCCTTTCTGGAGCACAGCTCCTAGTGCAGGGACCAAGTCCCTTCTCTGCTAGCGCCCAGCGCCCGCGTGCCAGGCACGTGGGGCGCTGGCGCCTTCTCCCACGCATCCTTTGGAAGCCCTTTCCCTTTATATATATATGTATATGTATATGTGTATATATACACACACACATACTCCACCACACTGTCCCTGTTAGAAAAAAAATTCTAATGGGGCACTGCCCCGCACCCCGCAAGGGGGCTGACCCCCAGCCCGCTATCCAGGTAGCGGGACCCCCGTAAAAACTCTGTGGGGCCCCCGATATATCCAAAACCCCTTCAAAACACAACGCTGCACATTGAGTTTGCATGACCAGTTTAACGCGTTAATCGGAGGTTCTCTCGCTCCAAAGACGAGGGGTAATTAACGGCAGCTTAGTCTGCGGCTGCCGGAGATTCGGATCCCCACAATCAATAAAACCCAGCCTACCCTGTGCAGGGGGAATCTGTAATGCGTCTGACAAGCGCGCGCACATTCCCATCTCAATGGGGTGACGAAAAACACCCTACAATAAGTTGTAGTTGTAAGTTGACATTTTCTTAGAGTTGGCTCTCAATCATTCATACAATGCATACAGTCAGATAATGCAATTTACTTTATAGTCAGTTCAACATAATCCTTGAACAAATTACAATGTACTGATTCGTAATTACTAGCAAATTGTTCATTTCTACCATTATTCTGCAAGTTCATAAATCTTAAATATTATTTTATATTGATTCGTATTTAATCAAATAATTAGAGCTAGATTTGTAACAAAATTATGTTTTTTCAACTAAAAACAAAAACAAGGAAAGGATATGTTGGACGATATGTTGGCGGACACCACAAATATCAGTTGATACATCCTCAAATCGGTAGTAATGGAATATTTATATATATTTAAGAAAAATGATATATCAACCAGCCTATTGTATTGGTTGATGTTTAAAACAATGCCCCCCATCCGGAAAACAACAAAACAAAAATAAGCACCCCCACCCCCCTCCACACACACAGGGGGGGAGAGATTTAAAATTTATCTCAAACTACTTCCATACGAGACAGACTTCTATTGCATTTGGGAGATTTTCAGTTATGCCTTGGTAAAAAAAATCAAATTGATGAGACTTTACGTAGTCTTGGGTCAAATCTAAATAGTAGTTGGTCTTTAGTTTGGGATATGCAGTTAGAAACCTCACTATGGAATATTTGGAGTGATTATAATGAGTGTACAAACTAAGATTATAAATATCAGGCTTCAGAATATATGTTATGCTCCATCTTTCCTTTACTCCTAGTCTAAGCCACAGACATATGGCAAATACAAATGTAGGGAAATATACTTTGGGAGTTCACTGATCATATCGTCTTCTTGACCGATTACTTAAGGTTTCCTCAACAATACACAGCTAATGGATAGCGTGTGGGTCAATGATCCAAAAACATGACCCAAGTCTTATGTGTGTTCAAGATGAAACACAACTTATTATAAAGCTACTAAGCTATTTAACCACTTTGATTATCCATGAGTCCCATCAAAAGCCAAAACTGAAGCAGTATAACTTCAAGCAAGTATCTACATTTACCACATCTAGCAAGTGATTGAAAACATTTTTTCGGGAAGGAAAAGGGAAATGGTAGTTTTGTGACTTGAATGACCCAGAACATCTACATCCATCTTCCTATATCCAAAAAAGACCCCTTAGCTTCCAAAAAATTGTCTGATGCATAGTATCCATTTAAACATGTGAGAATAATTCAAACAGAATTAAAGTTGAGGTAATAGAATTTCCCGAATATATGCGAAATAAATAAAATTATACAGAATATAGCAAAGCCTTTTGCAATTCTCATTAGATCGCTCCTATAAATATGTTTATATATTATTGATGACCCCTAGAAAAAATGCATCGTCTTCTAATAATTTCTTGATTCCAAGGGTTCAACCCTAGGGTTCTCCTTGACCTTTAGATGGCAAAAATTTGATGCAAACCCATCAACTTATACTTATTTGGTGCAATCAACTATAATCAAACACTCGAGCAGTAGGGTACTCATACATGATGTTACAGTCTATAATCCTATATTCCTCATAAACACCGGTCATCCCATGAATAATTTTACTTTAAATTACTTTCTCCATACTCTGTGTTCAACAACTAACAATTCTCAGATTGGGTACTCAAGGCCACTCTATGAATTGTGATACTAGAAATGTCCAGGGGAAAAGGTATGCTTCTTCTCCAAGGAGATACACCCAAATGGGGTGTGATGAAACTTTAAAAGCTTAGATGTTTGCAATGTTTTTCAAGTGTCCCAATTAGGGTCCCACCTTTCTCCTCCCAGGAAGAAAAAGGCGTGCTGAAGAACCTCACAAATCCCAGTTTCATTATATATTTGACTTAAAAAGAATGCACAAAATTTAGACTCTTTCCTTCTTGAAAAAAATGAACAAACGACTCAATTGGGAAGAAGCAAAAATATTTGAGCAACTTGATCCACTAGAAGGAGACAGACTAAACAATCAAGTATCGTAGAGGGGGTTATCTTCCCCCATGCTTGTTTAGTTTTCCAATATAAACTGCCCGAGTTCATAAAAGACAAGAAACTACCTTTTGACATATTTAGTAGATACTACAAGTAATGTTTAAAGGGCTCGATTAGAAAGGTTCAGCCCATTCACTATAAAAATTGTAAAACCGAGCGCACGAACCAATGTTCAAGCAATTGGTCGGCACTGGACAGATATAAGCATCATTTATCTATTTTCATTCTACATGCCGATCTTTGCATCACAACCAAAGAATATTCTGGGAACATATGCTAACAACTGTAAAATAAGGAAAGAAAATAATTATGACTGAAAAAGCTCAAAGTCTCGAGTTAACTATAAAAGCAACATACGAAACAGAGAAAAGCATTACCTTTGACACATGCTCAAGTGTAACAGCCTCAGGTATAATTGCAGTTCTAAGCCTGATCTGAACATAACCAGAGCTCCCTTCCAAAGCAAAACACTGGCCCGGCTCTCCAAAACTTGGTTCCAGCATCTTATGTGCATTAGCATGAACTCCATTTCGTCGTTTAAGAGCAGCAGACCAACTTTGAAATTTCCCAAAAATATAAGGTTGTGAGTGCTCTACAACCCTAGCACCACCAGAAGCTAAAGCATAATCAACCCTCCCAAAGCCATCGGATGCATGCTTCTCTATCTCAATTTCAACAATAGCCCTAGCAAAGGTCCTGATTTTGTCCAAATTCACATCTTGATCAGTACCATCCAGTTGCCCACTATCCTTCAAGTCATTCCAAAATTTCTCAAACTCTTCCTTTGAGACGAAGCCAATATCCTTGAATTTGTCCAAAGACTTCCCCAAGCTATCAACTTTAGCATCCAAACTTTTCAACTCGTTGCCTAACACAGCCCCGTTCTTATCAACCTGCTTCATCACTTCACTTCTCATGATCCCAGCCTCGTTTCCTATTTTCTTATCCAAGACGTCTAATTGCACTTGAAACATCTTCGCCATACTCTTGAAGGAGGCCTCGATTTCCGAAACACGATCCTCATAGTCCAAAGTAAGAAAAGTATTATTAGTAGGATGTTCAATACCGGTCCATTTCCAGATCATTTGACCAATCCATAAAAGAACGGCAAGCAGCAAGCAATTCTTTGTCAAAATGCTGAGCATAGTCTGCCACTTGCGTTTTTCATGTTTATGTGCAAGCTTTCTGCCCCTTGGAGAAATGGTGGTGGCAGAAGTGACTATTTCTTTCTTTGAATGAGTCGCGCCGTTCGATCGTTCAAGCACAGACTCTCCCCTTATTGTATGGATTAAATCTTTCCCGTTTGCAACTGCCCAATCATCAGTTACCCCATTGATACCTTCTTCGGAATCTAATTTCTTCTCTACAATGACAACTGCTCTCTTCCTAGGATTTGCCTTAGTGTTAGAATCCATGGCTAAAGAAATATTGCTGATGGTTGCTGCAATAGTCAAAGCAGACATTGTAAGTGAATTGTTTATGGAGCTCTCTTTTTGTTGTAAAATACATTTTTCCCAAAAAGGAAGAAGTTAAGATCTGAAAATTGACCTGATTTGAAAGAAGCAAAAGGTGCGTAAACCATCTCTCTTACAAAATAATCACAAATTTTAAATTAAATAAAATGACCCCCAAAAAGTAAGAATCAAAGCCATGTTTTTTTTTTGAAATCAACCCTATTCGAGAATCGAACTTGCATCCTCTCACATTGTAGAGAAAATTGGTACCAACTGAGCTAATCCCAGTTGGTAAGAATCAAAGCCATGTTGGTAGCACAAAAAAGAAGAACAAAGTGACAAACTTCTACAAGAAACTGACAAAGAAAACTCAAAAACCAAAAAGAGGCATTAGAAGAATTAATAACTGAACTAGAAAACCCCAATAAAACTACCAAAAACACTCAATTTCCAGGAATTAAAAACTTCCTTTAAAAAATCCAATGAAATGCAACAAACTTAGCAACAGCCCTCGAACTAACGGAGAAACTGGAACTTATAACAGAGAATAAATCATGAAACCAAAGAGTTAGAACCCTTACGCACTCAATTCATCAAAAAACGAGCTTCCAATGATAAATCCTGAGCTCCACCATCTGCAATATCAAACCCTAATAATTAGAACCACAATTCACAAAGAAACACCCTAAACACAAAAGAAAACAAATGCGGGTTGCAACAAAACAAATAAAATGAAGATAAAATTATCAAACCCTAGAGTTATAATAGTGCGAGATTAAAGGGAAAAATCTATAAGGAATCAAATTAACAAGGGATCTGAAAGAAATACCGAGTAGAATAAAAGTTAGGGGCTGAATTATAAAATATATTTGGGTTTCTGGATTTGCAGGGCTTCCTATTTTGAATAGGGTAAATTGTCATAAAGCCCCGGGCTCGTTTCAAACTTGTGTAAAGCTCATGCGTCTTTTGCTTTTGTTGAAAAACCCTAGGCTCGATTTAAACCCGTCTTTATACTTAATATTTAAGCAGTTGTCTATAATATTTAAAAGTCTTTCTATAATATCTAAGCAGTTGCATGTAATATTTAAGCGAGAGAATATGCGTCTAAATGAAATGCTGCCTAGGGGTTTTTTTACAAAGATTTTGAACGGTAGGTCGTTCCCAACAATTTCGAACATATCAAAGGTTTTTAAACAACTCCTAAATGGGCCGGGGGCTTTTCCATAATTTACCCTTTAGAGTATCTTGCCGGATTAGCTCACAGGTAGGAAAAAACATGTTTAAACTCGTTTAAGCGAAATGTTTATGCACTTATCTTTTCATTAATGGCTTATGGAAACAAATTCTATGCACGTTTTTATATTTTTACGTGTATTGGAAAGTATGTTCTGAAATTATCTTGGGCAATCATTAGAGAAGCTGAGAAACATGTATAAAGATCAAATAATCTTTGGCTCCGTTATTTTTGACATTGTTGCCGCTCAAACAAAATCTAGATTGTTTATGCTTATGATGTATTTTGTTTAGTAAGCGAAGTTTTTCCGGGCGTTCCTCTTTCTTTCTGGATTTGACTTTATTTTTTTATACGGAACTGAAGTCATCCTGTTGATTTTCTTGGTGTCTTGCGTCTTTCTTTTGTCCTTTTCTCATCCAATTCACAATGTTTGTATTTGTATCTTAGGATACGAACGTGACATAGAATGAAGTGGAGTTTGGAGGAATAAAGCCCTTTGACAACAACAGGGTTCTCATTTATTGACGAGGACACTAAGAAGATCAATGGGAGTGAGCAAGAGCCGATCCGGACCGAAAAACCGACCGAAAACCAATAAAACATAACCGAACCGAAACATTCCGGTTCAGTGATTTCGGTGTCGGTTTAAACCGGACAGAACCGATGATTGAACATTGGATAAAAATAACATGAGTGCACAGTAATTTTTATCATATATGTAATTAATTATGTAACAACAGTATGTATAAACAATGTCAAACATACCTAATACATATTTAATATCATATTATATATTGTTATTTATTTTACGAGATTTCATACTATAGAGAAACATTTTCACTATAATCAATTAATTTATAGAATTATTGTCTCAAATTTTAGCAATGATTGTTTATTTCTGCTTTAGTTTTAATCAAGAGTTTTTATTTGAATTTTAGGGAAACAATTATTAGGTTTTTTTAATTGAAAAAATCTAAACCGAAACTGAACCGGAATTTCCGGTTCGAAATTCTTTGCCGAAAACCGAACCGAACCGAACCCAATCAATATTATGGTTATTTACAGATGGAGGCTTTTTAGCTGTAAATGGAATGACCTTAAGGTCCACATAGAAAGTCATGGATACAAAATCGGAACCTTCCAAGGGCCTGTTTGGTTGCAGGATTATGAGTTTGGATTTTGATTTTGGATTGTGGAATCCTAGGATTCCATAATTTTGTGTTTGGTTGCAAGATTAGGATTTCTAGGATTGCTTTGTTTTTTATGGAGGGCCCACCACAAAACAAGGATTATGGAATTCTAAAAATTTTCAAGAATTTTCAAGGATTTGGCACTATTCATTGTACTTTTAGATGGGACCCATGCACTTTATTTATTTAACAATCCTCTCTCTCTATCTCTCTCTAAAATCCTCAAATCCAAATCCCACTTTTTTCACCAACCAAACAAAGATTACAAGGATCTACAAATCCAATACCAGTAATCCAAAACCAACCAAATAACAAATTACCAAATCCAGAAATTTCAACCATACTATTTTGGAATCCAAATTCCATAATCCTGCAACCAAACAGGCCCTAAGCACACGAATCACATGGGGGGAAAATATCGGTTGTGTAATATGCAAAAGGCAAGATGAATTACAAGTAAAATGTTGGAAGAAACAAAGGCAGTCGTCACATATCCATGGCCATGGATCAACTAAAAAAAAGGATTGTTGTATTTAAATGATAGCACTTTAGCAGAAAGTCTATAATTCGATCGATTAACCGTCCTATCCGAATTTTTCTAGAGAAGACACATGTTTTCATCCCGATCAAAACAAACAAATCTCTGCTGTTGTAAGACTGACTTTATAGGACCGAGTAGCTTTTGAGATTTCAATTGTTCTCATGCGAAAAAATCCTAAACCTATGAATAAAACACACTAAAGAAATGCTCTTCCTTTACATCTAAATTTTTCTTTCAAACGCATGTAAATTTAAAAATTTCAAATCAACGGCACATCAAGAGGACATGAAACATACAGATCAATAAATCATGTGGGCCATACAAAAATGAGGATATTTTACCAGAATAAATAAAATCGCATTTTTATATATAAAAACCACATGGGCTGTTTGTTTGCTAAGATCAGAAAACAAGAATGGAAACAAAGACATTATAGATAAGAAAAAAGCTGTACCCGGAACAGTTATTTCCTTCTTTGTCTGTAAAGAACTGGAATGATTTTGTCCCCTACAATCTTTTCCTTTGTTTAGTTCAACAAAGAAAAATGGGAATTGAGTTTTGGAAATTGAATAAAGAAATAAGAGAGAAGGAGAGAAAGTAGGTGAGCATAACCTTTCCCAAATAAAATAACACCCATCCCAAAAATTCCTTGATTTGGAATTGCCAAAAAAGCGACGTCGATTCACATTTTGATGACGTCCATTCCCAAAACCTGCAATCTTGTTCCATGCAAACAAGCAAAAGAATGTCAATTCCATGTTTTTTTGTTTTGATGAACAGCGTCTTGTTCTTCCTCCCAATTCGCATAAATTTCGACAATTCCATGTAAACAAAGCGAAAAATTGCGAATTCCATGTATTTTTGTTTTGATAAACAGTGTCTCGTTCTCTATACGAATTCTCATAGGTTTCGACAATTCCTGGTAAACAAAGCTAACCTAACATCATGCTATCAAGAAACCGGAAACCGGCAGCTCCCAAACCCCAACCGCCCAAAAAAACCAGACGTCGACGGCCTCCACGTACTAGACACGACTCTAACTCCTCCAGCAAACCAATCCCCCACCAAATTCTCATCCACCCAAAAACCCACTCATTCATCACGAGCGGGACCCACCGAGACGGGTGCGCTACGCATCTTAGCTGGCGCCGCGCACAAACATAAACATAAACAGAAACACGAGCAGATTTAGCTTCTTGAAATCAATTAATAATATCTCGTCGCCAAGCTTCGACTCGATCCTCTCTCTCTCTCTCTCTCTCTGAAATCGATACTAGGGTTTCGAATTATAGGGTTTCGATGGGAGCTGAGGGGTCTAGGGTTAGGGTTTCCGACGAGATTCTCGGGACCTTCATCCCGATCGGAGTCTACTGGCTCTACTCGGGGCTGTACTGCCTCCTCAATGGCTGGGATCGATTCAGGATGCACTCCAAGAAAGAGGAAGAGGCCAAGAACTCCATCTCCAAGGCCACCGTCGTCAGAGGCGTCCTGTTCCAGCAGTCGATCCAAGCTGCGGTCTCGATCCTTTTGTTCGCGGTGAGCAATTTGATCTTCTTCTTTTTAAGCAAAAGCAGTGGACTTAAATGAATTAGAGCAAAGGTTTCTGTGTTTTTTTTAGCTGTGGTTGCTATTTATGGAAAGGATTGGCTTTTTATATGGTTGCTTTTTGACCTTTGATGACGGAAGTATGGAAATTCGTTGATTTTTCTTATGCTTGTAGGAAATTCTCTGTAGCTATTATTATTCTTGATTGTGATTGTAAGGTTGAATTAGGTTGCTAGAAGTCAATTTAGATCGTTAAGGTTTTATTGGGATGAAAAATTTATTGCGATGGATCCAAGCCTCCAATATAAGGTAGCAGTTTCAACCTGGAGTATGCTTTAGCTCAAAAAGCAAACCATAGTGAAAAAGATGCAAGATTGGATTTTCTATAACTACAACTGCAATTAAGCACAAAAGCGAAGCAAAACGAGGAGTATTTTAGATTTTAGGATATCCGGTAATTTTAACTCCTAAGTGAATATGGCCCGAGTTGCTCGAATGGTAATTAGCGGTTTCAACTTAAAGAAAGGAAGAACTGGTAATTGTGGAGCCGCTGTAACCTTAGATGGGTCCGATGATGCCCAGTGTTTGTTGCCCTTGCCCTTATGCATGAACACAATTGTGTCGAGGAATTTGATTTTTGATTTGCTTCTCCATTTTTGGGCAGTCTTGAATGTATTATGACAATATTTGCCAGTACCATGTGTTTGGGTAAGCTGGTAACTCCACCAAAATAACCTTCCTAACAGTTTTTCTCCAGTGATTACCCTCCCTCTGATGTTAAACCTGCTACCGCAGTCAAAATTAGATGGTAATCTCTATTTCTCTCTTATTAAATGAAAGAAGCTGTATTATCAGTACAATGTCACGTCAATTCGCAAATCATATGGCCTAATGTTAACAAAGGGAACATTGATACCATGCAATCTAATTGTAATGAAAGGGGTACAAGGCAGAGAGAGGCGTTACCATTAGAAACATGGATAAAAGGATAAGGGAGAAGATACAACAGGAGCCGGAAATTTTTTCTGTTGTTTACCCTAAATGATTTGATAATTACTGATCCTGTCATTTGGCATTTTCTAGTGTGTTTTCCCCTTTTAGACTCGTTACTTTATGAGAATTTTGTTTAGTTTATTCCAAAAGCTTTAACCAACTGTCAGTTCTATAATGTTACAATTTCTAGTGCCTATTTTATAGACGCGTTAATATACATGGTTCTTGCACAATTTGCTCATATCTGTTTCAATTCCCCATTTGTGCCTTCGTGGTGTTTATCTTTCCAAGGTGAGGTATATTGATCAAATAGTTGCACAAGCTTTTTTGTTGAGTTTTCATGTTAAAATAGACAAAATTAAATTTTAGGTATTAATTTCAAATAACTTTGTTTCTCTTGCTTAAAGCAAACATCATTTTGTACACAAACTGCACTACAGGTCAATTTCTGTTATTAGCTTCTCAATCTTGTAAATTATGTTGTACATTCTGTTTTCTTCGTTTTAAATCAATCCCCTTACCGTGTAATCCTGGCCTCACCCTGGTCATGATGGATTATTATATTCTTCTTGTTGTTTGGCCTTGATTATAAAAAAATTCTTTTCAAAGCTGTTATTTGTATCCGTAAATTTATTAAAGGAGCATTATTCCTATGGTTAATCTCGGGTTTCCAGCATGTAGTTCACTGGCCTAATTCGAGCAACACAGGGAACATTAAAAAAAAACTTTTACACTGCTTCTATGGGTTGTTTGGTACTGTGGCCTACCTTTCCGTATTAGATCAAGCTCATCACTGTAACAATAACAACCTCCATGACAGTTATGACACAGTGACACAGTTAAATTGTAGAGGAATGTTGATGGACCTTTTGCATGGATTATTTAGAGTTAATTCAACCTTTTGTTGTATTGTTCTTGCTTGACCTACTTGCTATTGCTGAACTGTTTTGTTCTTGCTCGACTCACTATGCTGAACCTGGTGTCCTGGACCTGTCTACCCTATTCATAACTAAATTACTTTTCTTTTATTTCAAGTAGGAATTACAGTGCAATAACCGAATGTCAAACTTAAACTACATATTTATGTGAGGGTGGATATAATCCAAAATGGGGCATTGTATAGAGCTGGATGTTTTTAAAGTATTATGGCATTTTCATCTTGTGGAATGAATATCTAACAAGTCACAATCATTGACGTCGGGCTACTTCAAACTCAGCCTCACATTAAACATATTGTGACTTATTATTGTATTACTTCACATTTTTAGTCGGGTAGGTTCCATTATTAAGAAGTTGTTTTTTTTAAACCAACCCCCTTCGGGGAATGAACTTGTGAGCTCTCACATTTTTAGTCGGGTAGGTTCGATTATTAAGTTGCTTGTGTCAAAATTCACTTAGTGATGGAAATACACGCAGCAAGTTCCCATGAGAATTTGTGAAAAGACGAGCGGGTAGGAATTAGGATATATTGGTTAGATACTTATATAAGACTTCACCAATTAAAGATGTAAAGTTAATTGGTATGATTAATAAAATCTTATTTTATATGTCTTCATAGACCATTGCACTTGTTGGCTTACTTCACTATCCTAATAGCTTATGCTTCTTAAAGCCGACTTCTTTAACCTTTTGTTTACATTATCTTTGTTGTAGTACTTGACAGGTTGTCCTTTTAAATAGCAACGGATGGTAATTTGTTTACTTCCTTTATTTGTTTGTTTTTTTAATGTTTGGTGTGCATTTTTGTTTTTTTTTTGGGTTGGGGGGTTGGGCCGGATTGCGTGTTTGGGCCGGGTAGGGTTGGGGAGTCGAAAGATAATTCAAAATAAAGCAATAAAGTTAGCTTTCTGGTTTCAAGAACCTAATTATATAAAATAATGCACGGGCGAGTTTGCGGAGACTGAGCTATGGAAGAACTCTAAAGACAAAGCTAGTAGTTCAAAGAAACAGTTCTCTTTGGTCGGTCCATTTTTTACCGTTGTGTGGTGAAGTGTTATCAAGTTCAATTGACGCATGAAAGGGGTACTACATGAAATGGAGGAGGTCCGACTATCATTCCTTTGCGGGGATGCACTTCATTGACTTGCTTTTGAAAATTATTTCTTATTTCATATCAAGATAAGGTCATTTATCTGCTCCCTTGGTGTCAAAGACTACTTTGATATGCATATATCAGCTGCAAGATGTTGAATTATCCACTGTTATTGAACAAGCTTTAGCTGACCAAACTTGGTTATGCATTGTAATAGTTGAATGGAGATTGGTTTATATGATAATGCTAATATAGACTTGTTCGTGTTCTTTTTTCTGATCAACAGCCATACAATAGTTCAATCACAGAACTTTATACCAATGATTGCAATCTTGTCGAAACCAACAATGGTACTTATGTGCGATACTCAAGTGCTTCTTTAGCAAATTTGATACAACCCCAAATCTTGGTATTGAGGTTTTCCATCCATTTAATAGTCATTAGTCCAATATTTGTTGATATTGAGTTAATACTAGTCTGATCCATATGACACCGCTATGATATTAGCTTACCGCATCAAATTAGCCTCTGAAATAAGACTATTTAGGAAAAAAAAGGCACAATAGCATTTCTTGTTAAATTGTACTAATAAAATAAACTACGAAGACCATAAAAACGAATGATGATTTTAACTTGGTCACACATTCATGTAAGTTGGATTGTTCATAAAAATGTTATCTGCTGTATTTTTAAAAATAATTCATCAACTAGTATCACAATGAAATTTAGCTTTGAACTTCATTAGTTATTCATAGAAAATGTCAAAAGTTGGTAATTTACTTGGCTTAAAAAATTATCAGAGACTGATACAATCCATTTATTAGTCAAAATCCCCATATGGGTTCATATGGTTTAATACCGAACAATTAATCCCATGCAAATCAAAATTTGCATAAAAGGTAAGAAGGTTAAATCAATAATTGTACCAAAGCAATTTACTAATAAGAAATGAAAATCATAAAGACAATACTATGAATGATAATTTTATCTTTACCTATGCATGAAATTTGAATTATTAATCTAAGAACGATATATCTATTGTAAATTAGCAATTCATTAACTACCACATTCCACATGTATTTCCAACAAAATATAATTCTAAACTTATTAGTTATTCATAAAATACATACTAAAACTAGCTAGCTTTACTTGAAAAATTAATATTGGTTGGTACTATCCATGTAATGGTCGATAGTCCTATATCAATTGATGATGGTTTGATATTAGCCTGATTAATAATCTTTTCGAATATCATGTCAAATTAAATTAGCATAAAATTTAAGAATAAAAGTAATCAAGTGGCAATAATTCGCTAATAGAATTTGCTATGTATACAATAATATTAAAAGCAATAATCACCATAAAATAATACTATAAATGTAGCATTAACTTACCCAATTATACATTTGCGTTGGGTTATTAATTTAAAAACTATAACTGTGTGTGAATCAGTATTGCATCTACAAAGCTTAACGTAAACCTTAATAATTATTTGAAAACATGTATTAAAAGCTCTTACCTTAATGCCCTGTTTGTATTTGGATAATTATTAAATTTTAAGTTACTGTTACTACTAATCTGATATTTTAAATTCTAACAGTCAAACTTTATGGCTCTGATATCAATAGTATATTTTTTTGCCGAAATCTGATATCAAAAGTTGGTCCCAAAATTGTTGGCCATACTGAGATTTCAAACAATACTATGACCATATGCATCCATATTAATTTAAGGAACAGCCTCCTTGTAGGAAAGAAACATTAACCATCAGCTAACATCAATGCTTTCTAGTAAATTGCGGTTGGCTCCGTTGACTTCGAAATCCTTTATTATTTCTTATATGCTAATTCTTGCCGCTTTTTCATCATGACCGTTGTGATATTTGTCTCCGTTTTGATTATCATTATGCAGTTATTTTGTTTTCTTGTGATTACATTTCCAAGTCTCCCTTGTTTTCTTTGTATTAAGAGAGATTATATTTTTCCGTAAACATATGGTTATCTTCATTGATTTACTCAAAATGGTAATGCATTTAGAAGAACCTGAGCTTAATTTCCCTATTGCAACACCCCCCCCCCCGTGCGCGCTTCCCTTTCCTCTTTTCCTCTTCGAAAATTGATAATGGACCTACTATTTACTGTTTTTATGTTGGATATAATCTCATCATGGTTGTGACTAATGTTGATATTCAAGTTTTTTCCTCTTGCTAGTTGCTACTAATGGAGATTAAAGCAACAATTAATTTCCGCCTATGATATGTTGTGCAGATTGCTGGAAACGATAAGGATGCCCCTGCTGTTCAAGCATCCAACTTCCTGTCCTATGCCAAGCAATTTCTTATTGCGATGCTAGTAATGGACACGTGGCAGTACTTCATGCACCGGTACATGCACCACAATAAGTACCTGTACCGGCATGTGCACTCCCTCCACCACCGCCTGGTGGTGCCCTACTCGTTCGGCGCACTCTACAACCACCCCATTGAGGGCCTCCTCCTCGACACCGTCGGCGGGGCTCTCTCCTTCCTCCTCTCTGGCATGTCCCCCAGGACTGCCATCTTCTTCTTCACTTTCGCTACTATCAAAACTGTTGACGACCACTGTGGGCTCTGGCTCCCGGGTAATCCATTTCATTTGATATTTCAGAATAATACTGCATATCATGATATCCATCATCAGTTGTATGGGACCAAATATAATTTCTCGCAGCCATTCTTTGTTATGTGGGATAAGATATTGGGGACTTACATGCCGTATACGCTTGAGAGGAGAGAGGATGGTGGGTTCATTTCTCTACCGAAAAAGGATGAGTGAATTTTTCCTTCCTTTTATTTACTTCGACTTATGGTTAACTTGTAGATTCTCGTTGCTCCTGAGTTGTGTATTTATATTTGTTTTAACATGTTATGTGTATTTAGTTGTAAAGCATGGAAAGTCCTTTTGCATGCATCTAATGTGTAAGCGGAGTTGATTCTGAACTCTTTATTCAGTTAATCTATTTGTTCGCTCTTTTTTGTTAGATACCTATTAGGAATACATACCTTTTTTTTGTCCAAAATAATATGGCGTATCTTGGTATACATCATCAGCTGTATGGCAGTGAGTATAATTCGTTGCAGCCGTCCTTTGTTATGTGATAGGATATTGGGAGACTTATATGCCATGTACATTCGAGAGATGGCAAGATGGTGGGTTTAGTTCGCAACCGAAAACGGATGTGTAGTCCGATAAAGAAAATGTAAACAATTCGAGAATATTTTTTTAAAAATTTCTTTTGGCTTATGGTTAACTTGTAGATTCTCTCTATACTCCTGTGTATATATGTTTGTTTTAGCATATGTACTTGGATGTAAAGCTTGGAGATGTTGTTATTGTAAGGCATTATAGAGTTATTTCTGAGCTCTTTATTTGGTTTCTCTATGGAAACAAGATTGGTTTTGTTCCCATAGTAGAAATTTTGTGAGGTTTAATTTCTCAAAGGGTTGCCAGTGTTTTCGTTGTTGTGGCTGTAGCGTATATGTTACAGATTTGTTGCAGTCATTTCAGTTTGCTCTGTAAAGTTTTAACCATGCTTTGTATCTTGGTTTATGGATATGGTGAAGACCGTGAGTTTGATATCTGATTATCTAGCTGATTTCTTATTTATTTTTTGTCGTTATTTTTTTACGTTAAAAGATGCCCAAGCAGTGCGGAATGTCGACATTTGAACGCAAACTTTTCGTTTCTGTTCCATGTATGAAATCTCCATTATCGCAAATATAGATTATTTATTGTTAGACCTTTTAATTGCAAAACATGTACAGAGAAAGCAATGCATTAAAATTTATCCTGTCTATGTACCAAATTGCTTGAATTCAAATTTTAGAAGCTTGATGTCTGAGTTGATCACTCTTCAGAGTTCAGGCCATGCCATGCGATAGTGGTAGTTGCTTCGTAGGGGCTACTAGAAGTCGACGAGTATGGGTTTTTTGCTTGAATTCAAATTTCTTTCTAAAACCTTTTTTACTTGTTTCTATTATTTTATGAATCTAATAAATTCCTAAGAAAGAAATAAAAGGTTTTAAGAATAACAATTTAAGGAAATTTGCCAGGACCGCTATTGCATGACCCAGTCAACTATGGCGTAACTACCATTTGATCATTACCCCCCACCACCTCCTTTGTCACCCCCACCCCCCTCGCGGGCATCAATCCATATTTTCTAGGGTCGACAGTGTCCTTGTAGGGTAGCAAATTTCTTGTAAGATTGCTATATTCAAACCAATTAAATTGGCTTTATAAGCAAGAGAAATTGAACATATCTATTTTCTCTCTTTTAATGAAATATATGGTTTTCATTATAGATTCTGAATAAGTGCATATTGGGGTGTGTGTGTGTGTGTGTAGCACTGTAGTTAAAATCTAAACAAGAATGCTCGTTTAATTAATTAATTAATTAATCCATTGATTCATATAAGGAAATCAAAATTTCTAATTCTCTCCCACTCCTCCCGTCTTAAATAATCACTTTTATAGTAACAAAACAATCTGAAGGATCATTCCATACAATAATTCTAATCGTACATTCATGCTGCTGCTATATGAAAATACAGACTAGCTCTCTTCAGAACTGAAAAACACCGAACACACTAACAGCAATCAATATATATCTACTATTGGCTTATATATTCTTATATATCTTTAAATTCTTACAACACTTAAGAAAGAAATATAGATAAGATTTCCAAATAGTTATTTCAAATGCTGCAAACATTTACATCAGCATTATTCCCTGACCCCAGATATACAAAGCAAGAACACTGATAAACAGAAAAGCTCTCAAGGCCAAATAGATTCAGAATCAACAACAACGACTCCCAAGTCTAGAAACTCCTCAATGCCTGCACTACTCTCAAAGAATCCTTCTCCAAATTCAACTCCACTTCCAATTAAATTTACGGCGAATGCATCAGCATTATTAATATCAGGATGAAGAAGTTCTGAAATCAGAAGGACAAGAGAGGCCATGAAATTATTTTGGAATAAGCTTAGCTATTAATGTTTTGAGTGTACAAATTAAATAAGAAGAGAGAAGGAGGAGTGTTATATATAGAGAGAAATAAGAGTAGAATAAAAACTATGGGCTGATATGTTCATGGTTTGGTTCTGTGTCTGATTCAAGACACATTGAGAGACTAAAAATGTTAGTAATTAATATGGTGTCAGGGTTATAATGACACCATGTAGGTTGTAGTGGTTCACCTAATTAATTTTGTTAATACTAATTTCCTTGAGTTTGTAACCTAATTAATGAAGCGCACTTGGATTTAAATGCGTTATCCTTGGACTACCGATAATGTTGAGCTTGCTCCTAATTATAGAATGTAACATGTGTTTGTATGTTGTTCCAACTTCCACCACAAGGCATTCTCAGGTAAGTTAGAAAATGTTGTGTTTATTTTGGAATTTTCTCATCTAAAATTCTCCCTTAATGCTTGAGTTAACATCAGATGAAGAAAAAAATCAAGAAGTCAAGATATGGGTGCGGTTCATGACCATTTCACACATTTTGGATATGTGTTGATAATCTTAATGATTAGACTTAATGCTGCATATACTTGACGTGGCGACTTAATATAGAGGGGAGAGGAGGGGATAGAGAATAATAAAGGGCGGTGTCGAAAAAATACACCATCCACGATTTTTTCCGACGATTGGCACACACCATCTTATCTTTATCATCTAAGACGTGGATACACCAAATTTCATTTGATTCCAATACTTTTTCTTCATTGATTCAGTGGGTGTAAAACGGTTTACCGACAATAGAACTTTTTACATTGTTAATTCAACCGTGAAAAAACGATAGAATCACATGAAATTTGGTGTATCCACATCTTAGATGATAAAAATGAAGTTAATGGGTGCCGATCGTCGAAAAAAATTGTTGAGCTTATATTTTTCCGACGTCATAGAAGCAAATTCCCTCTAATGGCATCTTTCCTACATTATTCTCTCTCTCTCTCTCTCTCACACACACACACATGAGGAAAATGTAGCTATGAATGTTCACGGTACTTGGCTGTGAACTTCACACCAATTCTACTGTTCATGGGGTCCCATAACTTTAAGTATGGAGCCTTCATGAACATGATTATATTGGATATAGATGCGCTCAAGGCAATTATTGTAATTGAAGAAGCATCTATACAGAGAAAAATCTTACTTGAGACAATAGTATGCTAGCTGGTGTGATTTTATTTGTCATGTATATACGTTTTACTATCACGTATTGATAATACATGAGATAAAACCCTTAAGATTTTGCTTGATTACCAGGAATATAATGAAGATCATAATGTAAGTGCATATGTGCTCCTTGCCGTGACAATTACGGCTATGCGGAATCAAAAACTTTAAAACTTGAGCACAATACACTAAAATCTCGGGATACTGTTGGATATGTATAACCTAGAGGCCATATTGTATAGTACTAGTTTGTATATTACATTTTGGAAGCTTGGGATATATACACGGATTGACGACAGTCTTGCTCGATATAGTAGTATACTACTTGGTTTGTATCTATCTTAATAGGTGTATATGTTTCTTTTAACATATCGCTAATACATATTGATAGAGTCCTTAGGATCTTTGCTTGACTACCAGCGTTGTAATGGCGATCACACTAGTAGGGGCTGGGTAGTCTATAAGTACATCTTTATACAGGTCCCTAGTCGTAGGATTATCGAGACAGGGCATCGATACTCCAGAGTAGACTAGTGTATACGTTTCTCATCCCAGCAGGGGAGATGGTCTGTCCTACAGCCATCAGTACGTCGTACTGGAGATAGTATGCAGGTGCTCATTGGGTTATGAGTTACACTGGACGGACTCGTCGGGAACTGCTGGTTGGTATTATACCTATTGTCATGTAGCAGTTCTCAGGTGACATGAGTACAGCTTAGTCCATTGACTTGACACTGCTACTTCACTTCAAGTGTGTTCCCACTGTTCTTAGATTGCTACCCTACCACAGCTCTATTGAGTCGTGCAAACAGGTAGTAGTTGGGTGCAGTCCCGAAGCACTTGGAGGCAGTGGCGGTTAGATATGATTTGTCTCTCCCGGTATTGGGGGTTGATATCGCACTGTGTTTGGAGAGCCATTACACAAAGTCCCTGGCCAGGGCAAGTGAGATTTACTGGTAGGTGTTCTAGTAGTTTCTCAGGGTGTTCTGGGCTACACCCCGACACGACTTATACCGCTATTAGGGGTCTGATGTTTACCACCCCCTAGGCCCGATATGCGATACTCTTAAACGAACAGACCGGACTGTACGGAGATTGTCACAGATAGGCTCAGTAGAAGTTCGGATGAGCTTGCTCGTCGACCTTCTTATCGACAGATACCTGGGTAGCCGTTACGCACAGCTAGTGCCGCTGACGTGCTTGTGGTTAAACCCACTGCCAGAGTACTGTCGAGTCTTTAGAGTCCCACACAGAGGGTTTCCCAGCTTCGGGTGAAACAAGTAGAGGTCGTATGATTTTACTACAGGGTTCGATCATATATGTGTACTTGTGCGCGTGTGGTGTTCGAGCGGACTATACTAGCGGGCTTTGGTTTAAGCCAGATCCTAGTATTTGATTATTGGATTAGTTTCGTCTCATTGTATTCGTGTTTTTCGGAACACGGATGCGGGTATGTATACACGGATGAGAGGGGTATAGAAGGAGACACCTCATTAGGGTTTTGACCATTGACTTGATTAAAACCATTATGGGGTGGAGAAAAGTATTTGTTATTTTTACTAATGATAATTATGGCATGGCTACTTGTTCTTGACCACTTGACTTGCATTGACCATTTGACTTGCATTGACTTTTTGACCATATATATTTATGTGAGATATTTTGTGAGCTAGATATTTTGAGGAGATGTTTTTCATCACATGGTTGTGGTCATGTCAAGCTAGCCGTCACATTTTCTATTATCATTATCAAAAATCTTTTCTCTTTCCTCAAGTGAGCTCTCATGCTAACTCTCTCCTTCTTCCTCTTCCTCTCAAAAACCCTATTGTATCATATGTTGATAATCAAGGGTTAATGATACTTAGATACTCTAAATCACACTCTACTCACTCTGGTCAACTTAGATTAGCAAGCTAAGTATTCTAGTTACCTCAACTTGGAAGTTTAGCTCAAGGTTGGAACTCTCGGGTGGATCATCGTTGACACAAGGAGGCCGAAGTTCAAGCACGATCCATACTTCTATCGAGGAGCTTAAGGAGAGAATCGAAGACCCGAAGTACTTGTTTTCTTTAGGTATACATTCTATCATAGTAGATAAAACACTCACATGCTAGTTAGGTTTATGGTTACATATCCGGTTTAGGTTTATTCTAGCGCCAAGTTTATGATCGTAGTAAAAATTTTGTTCCACATTTGGCCACAGAAGTTGGCCGGAGCGCTAGCATAACCTTTCATGGTATCAGAGCCAACCCATAAACCCTACTAGCTAGTTTGCACAAGGTTAAAATCTCGATCGACCAAAATTTTCGAATCGTATTTCCATTTTTGTGTGCTTGCTGTCGAATTTTAAAGTTTTCATAAAATTTTTTTAGGCGTCTTACAAAAATGTGCAGGCAAAACTATAGCTGTGGAAAAAATTTGGGCACGTAACTCCAAAATTCGGCGGCGGAACAGGAGCAAAAAGGCACATTTTGTGGCGGTTCCGCCGCGCTTTTTGGGCTACAGTGCCCGAAATTTTTTCTGGGGCTTTATTTCATGAAAATATGATTTTTTTGATATATGGTTTTGGCCCAGATTTGTTTGAGTGCTCTATTTGCCTTTGGGGACAATTTGGGAAAGTTTAGTCGATCGAAATTTTAAAATACGTATTTTGTTAACAATACATTCACTTTTATCTGCGACCGTGAATGTCATTTGTTCGGTAAACTCGTCTGATTGCTATATGTTCTTTTAGACGGGTTTACGAACGTGATATTCGCGTTGATGTTTTGTGCTTGTGCTGTGATTGTGGTTGGATAGTCGTGGTGGATAGCATGTAGTGTAATGTTAGTGGTACAGTTTATATTCATTTGTACATTTGTTATCGCGGGGCGAGTGTCCGACATGTAGAATGCTGTTTTTGCCGGGTTGTATATTATTTGATTGGGGCACGACCGGGTTGAGGTCGATGTCACCATTTGTACATATTATTTTCTTTTTCTGTACTAGGATTACCCCACGGTGGAGTGCACAGATAGCCGGGTTCTATAAGGCAGCAAGCCCGCATTTCATGGCGTTGAGACGGAGGGGGCTTCGTTCTAGAATTGGCGGGCTATTCGCCGCACTCGTAGGGGGTATAGTTTGACCCACGGAGGGGCGTCCAAGTTACCGGATTCCGTGAAGTGCTGGGTGGCCCATTCACTTTGTTGAAGGGGGCTGCCTCACTTCTGGGATTGGCGGGTAACTTGCCGCGCTCGTAGGGGTCCAGGTTTTCATTGCATAGGCTATCCACATGACCGGGAACGTCGGGCTTTATTTGCGGCTCAAATGAAACCCGAGGCTCCACGATTATCCACTATTCTGTATTGTTGGCTGAGAATCTGTGATGTTGATTATTATCATGCCTGAGACGAATGTTGTATATACTTACACACACACACACACAGATGACGGGGCCCGTGGCGAATGCGGATGGCATATACGTACAGTGTATTTTCGTTCTTTTCTGGCGTGATAGGTTAAATTGATGGGACCGCATTAATTTTGATTAATGCAAGAAAATAAACCTAAAAATGTTGGAACAAATTTTGAAAAACTACAGTTATATTCTTTCGCTTTGCATAGTGGTATTCGGTCATGAATATCCAGCATCTCATTCTATGAGACAAGAGCCAAGATCCCTTCACGGGGAGTGACCTCTTGAGCTAAAGTCTATATTATAGATTACTCGGTTTTTTCAAAACCAGAAATTTTCAAAAGGCGGAGCTTAAACCACTCCTTTTTCAAAATTGCTCAGGTTCTTTCAACAATATCATGTTCATTACGTTAACGGGTTTTTTGCCAAAAACCCAGCCGTAGCCCTCCGTCATTTCGGATTGGTATTGCTTAGTATTCATGCTACGTATTTCGTGCTCAGCCGAGACGTAGTGTTCGGTAGCTATGTAATATTTTTTCTGTAGAACATAATGCGATTGGTTGGGACAGTCGTGCGGTCATTTTGGCTCAGTCAATGACTCGTACGGGTGGGTCTAATGCAATCAAGATAATGACGTGTTGAACATGACTAGCATCCTTTGATATGTTGGCTCAGTCAAGGTCACTTGGGTCCTAGGGGCAAAAACCACATCGGGAGTTTCAAACATACAGGAAACTTGCAGATTTAGCATACCTTCTGGAGTGTAGTGACTAGAGTGGATTCCATCTAGGTCATTACACAATGATAATTGGATCCCGATCCCACTGATGAGTTGGATTACTCTCGGGAGATTATTTCACTTGAACGGTGTTAGCGGGGCTACGCCTCCAGGGAAAAGAGATTATATAATTAAGGAACTTCGCGAAAGCGTTGGAAAACCTCCATCGAAGTAACAACACTAGCCTAGCTGAAAGGTTAAGCAAGTATTGTGATGTGTGATTAAATCCTGACTAGTTCTTCTTTTAGGGTTTGAAGAAGAATTTGAGGAACAGTGGGAGCCATCCTGGTTAGATAAATTAATAACCGATCTAATCTTGCAAGAGCGCACGCTGAGTGTTTCTTTTCTCTCTCTCTCTCCAGGTAGCAACCATTTCACGCCCTAATCAAGATAATAAAATGTATCGCTTGACCGATCCGAATTCTTATTTGGGGCTGGGGGAACGTCGTTTTGGCTCTAACTTATGATGGCGATCATAAGTATGAGTAGAGGAAAGAGGATAGTCTGGATTCCAAGGAGACCCCAATGAAGAAGAAGCATACTATTGCATCTACTTCAGGTGTTCTTGTAGTTGAGAACTGCTTTTCGGTCAGTCCTACCTCCTGAGTACTAGATACCGGATCAGGATCTCATATCTATAATTTATTGCAGGGACTGAGAAAAAGTATGATAGTTAGACCTGGTGATATATCCCTCATGGTAGGGAATGGAGCGCAAGTTAATGCTGCAGCCGTCGGTGAATATCACCTAGTGTTGCCAAATGGCAATACTATAATTTTGAACAATTGCTACTATGTACCTTCCATGGTTTGCAATATCATATCAGTTTCTTTACTTGATAAAAATGGATATAACTTTGTTCTTGATAGAAATATCATGAACATTTACCTTGATAAGGTACTGGTTGCAGAAGGTACACTGTGTAATAGTATCTATGTTCTAAATTAAAATACAGTTCTCAATGTACAAAACACATGCAAGAGGAAGAGTTCAGAAATGAATGAATCCTACTTGTGGCATTGTAGATTTGGTCATATCGGAGAGAAAAGACTAAGTAAGTTACATAAAGATGGACTCTTGAATACGTTCGAATTTTCATCTTATGAAACTTGTCAGTCTTGTCTCAAAGGAAAGATGACCAAATCTCCGTTCACCGGACATGGAGAAAGAGCAACAAAGCTCTTGGGACGCATACACAGTGATGTGTGTGGTCCGATATCTATACATGCAAGGGGTGGGTTCTCGTACTTCATCACATTCACTGAAGATCTCTCTAGATTCGGATATGCGTATCTTATGAAACACAAATCTGAAGCTTTTAAGAAATTCAAAGAATTCAGAAATGAAGTAGAGAACCAGATTGGCAAAAGTATCAAGATCCTCTGATCAGATAGAGGAGGGGAGTACTTAAGCACGGAATTCCTAGAATACCTAAAAGAGAATGAAATTCTCTCTCAGCTTACTCCTCCGTATACACCACAGTACAACGGTGTATCAGAGCGGAGGCACCGTGCCCTATTGGACATGGTTCGCTCCATGATGAGTAATACCGAGTTGCCTCTTTCATTTTAGGGACATGCGTTTTTGACAGCGGCATACCTATTGAATGATGTTCCGCCCAAATCTGTGCCTAAAACACCATTCGAGATATGGAATGGTAAAAGGTCGTATCTTAAACGTATTAAGATATGGGGTTGTCCGGCCTATGTAAAAGTACAAAATCCGGACAAATTGCAGGCACGTTCAGTTTTATGTAAGTTTGTGGGATATCCTAAAAATTCAATAGGATATCTGTTCTACCACACCGAGAAACAGAAGGTGTTTGTATCTCGCCACGCCACCTTTTAAGAGTGGCAATTTCTTGCAAAAGAAATAAGTGGGAGTTCAGTAGAACTGGAAGAAATTCAGCGACCACAAACTGAAACTGAAGGTTTGACAGAACCTCAAGATTCAATAACCCCAGATGAACCTCAGCCACTCCGCAGATCTGGTAGGTTTTCTCATCCGCCTGAGAGATACTAAGGTTTTCTCATAGACGGGGATCGAGAGGATTGCATCTTGGAAGAAGATGACCCTACCAGTTTCAGGCAGGCCATTATCAGTAGGGACTCTGATAAGTGGCTGGATACTATGCGATCCGAAATAGAGTCCATATACACCAATAAAGTGTGGACCTTGGATATTGCTCTACCTGGGGTAAAACCCGTTGGATGCAAATGGATCTACAAAAGAAAACTTTGTGTAGATGGGTAGGTGGAAACCTATAAGGCTAGACTCGTTGCGAAAGGTTTTCATCAAAGACCAGGTGTGGACTATGATGAAACCTTTTTTCCAGTGGCTATGCTCAAATCCATTCGGATCCTACTTGCCATTGCTGCCTTCCATGACTATGAGATCTGGCAGATGGACGTAAAAACGGCTTTTCTAAACGGCAGTTTGGAAGAGTGCGTTTATATGGACCAGCCAGAAGGCTTTGTAGACAGTGGGAGCAGTGGGAAGGTGTGCAAGTTGCTTAAATCCATTTATGGATTAAAGCAGGCATCGCGGAGCTGGAATATCTGTTTTGATGAAACAGTCAAGGAATTTGACTTCATCAAGAACGAGGATGAGCCTTGTATTTATAAGAAGATTGTAGGACGAACTGTCGTATTCCTAGTCTTGTACGTAGACGGCATTCTTTTGATAGGAAATGACATTCCTATGCTTCAATCGGTCAAGCTATTCTTGTCACAACGGTTCTCCATGAAGGACCTGGGTGATGCCTCGTGCATTCTGGGAATCAAGATCTACAGAGATAGATCTAAGAGATTACTGAGACTTTCGCAGTCTAGGTACATAGAGACCGTACTAAAGAGATTTAGTATGGAAGATTCCAAGCGCGGTAATATACCCGCAATGTACGGAATCACCCTCTCCAAGAAAATGTCTCCCAAGACTGACGAAGAGAGGGTTCGCATGAGCACTATACTCTACGCTTCGGCGGTAGGATCTATAATGTATGCGATGCTATGTACAAGACCAGATGTAGCTTACGCGCTAAGCGTGGTGAGCCAGTATCAGTCAGACCCGGATGAGAACCACTGGACAGCAGTGAAGAACATTCTCAAGTACCTGAAAAGGACTAAGGAGATGTTCCTGGTTTACAGTAATGGAGACCTCAGGGTCAAGTCCTTTACCGATTCAAGCTTCCAGAGTGACAAGGACGACAGCAAGTCTGTCTCGGGTTTTGTGTTTACCCTCAATGGAGGGGCAGTGTGTTGGAAGAGCTCCAAACAGGATACTGTCGCAGACTCGACGATGGAGGCTGAATACATTGCTGCAAGCGATGCCGCAAAAGAGGCGGTCTGGATAAAGAAGTTTATTAGCGAACTTCAGGTAGTTCCGTCCATTTGTTGACCCAATACCTTTATATTGCGATAACAATAGGGCTATAGCTTTAGCGAAGGAACCACGGTCCAATCAGAAATCCAGGCACATCTTAAAGCAGTATCACCTGATCAGGGAGATCATTGATCGCCAGGAGATCGAGGTACGGAGAGTGGACACTAAAGATAACACGACAGATCCATTCACAAAGGCCATCCCTCAAGCACAGTTCGAGCGACTTTTTGAGCTATTGGGTATGCGGTACGCCAGCAGCTGGCCTTAGTGCAGACATTGGATATGCGGTACACCAATTACTGGCCTTTAGTGCAAGTGGGAGATTGTTGGATATGTATGCCCTAGAGGCCATTATTGTATAGTACTAGTTTGTATATTACATTTTGGAAGCTTGGGATATATACACGGATTGACGACAGTCTTGCTCGATATAGTAGTACGCTACTTGGTTTGTATCTATCTTAGTATGTGTATATGTTTCTTTAAATATATCGCTAATACATATTGATGGGGCCCTTAGGATCTTTGCTTGACTACCAGCGTTGTAATGGCGATCACACTAGTAGGGGCTGGGTAGTCTATAAGTACATCTTTATACAGGTCCCTAGTCGTAGGATTATCGAGACAGGGCATCGATACTCCAGAGTAGACTAGTGTATACGTTTCTCATCCCAGCAGGGGAGATGGTCTGTCCCACAGCCATCAGTACGTCGTACTAGAGATAGTATGCAGGTGCTCATTGGGTTATGAGTTACACTGGACGGACTCGTCGGGAACTGCTGGTTGGTATTATACCTATCGTCAGGTAGCAGTTCCCAGATGACATGAGTATAGCTTAGTCCGTTGACTTGACACTGCCACTTCGTCTCAAGTGTGTTCCCACTGTTCTTAGATTGCTACCCTACCACGGCTCTATTGAGTCATGCAAACAGGTAGTAGTTGGGTGTAGTCCCGAAGCACTTGGAGGAAGTGGCGGTTAGATAGGATTCTTCTCTCCCGGTATTGGGGGTTGATATCGCGCTGTGTTTGGAGAGCCATTACACAAAGTCCCTGGCCAGGACAAGTGAGATTTACTGGTAGGTGTGACAGTAGTTTCTCAGGGTGTTCTGGGCTACACTCCGACACGACTTATACCGCTATTAGGCGTCCGACGTTTACCACCCCTAGGCTCGATATGCGATACTCTTAGACGAACAGACCGCACTGTACGGAGATTGTCACAGATAGGCTCAGTAGGAGTTTGGATGAGCTTGCTCGTCGACCTTCTTATCGACAGATACCTGGGTAGCCGTTACGCACAGCTAGTGCCGCTGACGTGCTTATGGTTAAACCTACTGCCAGAGTACTGTCGAGTCTTTAGAGTCCCACACAGAGGGTTTCCCAGCTTCAGGCGAAACGAGTAGAGGTCGTATGATTTTACGACAGGGTTCGATCATATACGTGTACTTGTGCGTGTGTGGTGTTCGAGCGGACTATACTAGTGGGCTTTGGTTTAAGCCGGATCCTAATATTTGATTATTGAATTATCTTCGTCTCATTATATTCATGTTTTTCGGAACACGAATGCGGGTATGTATATACGGATGAGAGGGGTATAGAAGGAGACATCTCATTAGGGTTTTGACCATTGACTTAATTAAAACCATTATGAGGTGGAGAAAAGTATTTGTTATTTTTGCTAATGATAATTATGGCATGGCTACTTGTTCTTGACCACTTGAATTGTATTGACCATTTGACTTGTATTGACTTTTTGACCATAGATATTTATGTGAGATATTTTGTGAGCTAGATATTTTGAGGAGATATTTTTCATCACATGGTTGTGGTTATGTCAAGCTAGCCATCACATTTTCTATTATCATTATCAAAAATCTTTTCTTTTTCCTCAAGTGAACTCTCATGCTAACTCTCTCTTTCTTCCTCTTCCTCTCAGAAACCCTATTGTATTATGTGTTGATAATCAAGGGTTAATGAGACCTAGATACTCTAAATCACACTCTACTCACTCTAGTCTACTTAGATTAGCAAGCTAAGTATTCTAGTTATCTCAACTTGGAAGTTTAGCTCAAGGTTGGAACTCTCGGGTGGATCATCGTTGACACAAGGAGGCCAAAGTTCAAGCACGATCCATACTTCTATTGAGGAGCTTAAGGAGAGGATCGAAGACCCGAAGGACTTGTTTTCTTTAGGTATACATTTTATCATAGTAGATAGAACCCTCACATGCTAGTTAGGTTTATGGTTAAAGATCCGGTTTAGGTTTATTCTAGCGCCAAGTTTATCATCGTAGTAAAATTTTTGTTCCGCATTTGGCCAAGGAAGTTGGCCGGGTCACTAGCATAACCCTTCAGATACAAGCCCAAACACTAAACTAAACAAACCATAAATAGAAGTTTTAGCTAATAGACTGGGATTACAATCTTTGTAGACGGTACTTCGGGTCTTGAAAGATGGAATCCACAAGCTCCTTGGGTTAATGGAACGAGCTCTCGAATTCGATCTTCTGCGTCAAAGACGATCCACCTGAGAATGACGATTCAAGCGATAGTTTCGTCCGAAACAACTAAAGATCAAGTCTTACTAAGACAAAATGCTTATAGTGGTGTAGTTTGTGAACAAGATACTCTCTTTTAATTCTCAAAACTCAAGTGGAGAAATTGTGAAAGAAGAAAAAGAAAATGGTTACTTTAGATAAACTCTATTTGAGGAAAAATATCCAACCTCACAAAATATTTCTCACACTTTCACTCTTATTTCTTCACACCCAAAACAAAAGAGTGGGTGGGCTTGGTGACTCACTAAGGTGAGTCACAGGCCCACACACTTTCTCATTTAAGATGAAGAAAAGAGAGAGAGAGAGTGTGGCCACCTCACTAGTATACATATACATACACTTATAAATAAATACAAATGCATGTATATAAACAAGTATACTAAAACCCGTATTTATAATAAATACGTATACTGTATTTCTACCAAAATACGAATACCGTATTTTTACCGAAAATACAAAATATACGTATTCATATTTAGAAAGAATTACATGTATTTGTATCAAAGCATAAATACCCGTATTTATACAAATACACGTATTCGTATAAATATTGTATTCGTGTTAAAATACAAATACCCAAAAGAGAGAAATATAAAACTAGTATCAAAACTGGTTGTCTTTCAAACCTGCTAGTACTACTAAACCATCCGATTAAAACACGTGTATAAATACACGTGTTCAATCGAACACCCGTGCGTAAAACCTTACGCAAACTACACCGTTTTGCCTGAACCGGGAAACCCTCTGTGTGGGACTCTAAAGACTCGACAATACGCTGGCAGTGGGTTTAACTACAAGTACGTCGGTGGCACTAGCTATATGTAACGGCTACCCAGGTATCCGTCGAAGAGAAGATCGATACGATAACTCGTCCGAAAACCTCACTGAGCGTATAAGTGACATACTCCGTACAGTCCGGTCTATTCGTCTAAGAGTATCGCATATCGGGCCTAGAGATGGTAAACTTCAGATCCCTAATAGCGCAATAAGTCATGTCGGTGTGGAAACCAATACGCCCTGAGAAACTACTGGTGTACCTACCAGTAAATCTCACTTGCCATGGGCAAGGACTTTGTGTATTGGCTAACCGTACACAGCGCGATATCAACACCCCATACTGGGAGAGACGAATCCCTTCTAACCCCTACTGCCTCCAAGTGCTTCGGGACTGCACCCAACTACTACCTGTTTGCACGACTCATTTGAGCTGTGGTAGGGTAGTAATCTAAGTACAGTAGGAACACACTCGATATGAATAGTGATGTCAAGTTAACAGACTAATCTGTACTCATGTCACCGAGGAACTACTAATTGACGATAGGTATAATACCAATCAGCAGTTCCCAGCGAGTCCGTCCAATGTAACTCATAATCCAATGAGCACCTGTATACTATCTTTGGTACTGTATACCAATGGCTGTGGGACAGGCCACCTCCCATGACAGGGATAAGAAGTGTATACACTAGTCTACTGTAGAGTATCGATCCCAAGTCTTGATAATCCTACGACTAGGGAGAAGTTTAAGGATGTGCTTATAGACTACCCAGCCCCCACTAGTGTGACTGCCATCACAACGCTGGTAGTCAAGTAAAGATCCTAAGGGCTCTATCAACATGTATTAGCGATAAGTTAAAAGAAATATATACACATGTTAAGATAGATTAAAACCAGATAGCATACTATCATCTTGAGCAAGACTGTTATTAGATCTGTATATATCCCAAGTATCCAAAATGTAATATACAATCCAGTACTATATAATAATGGCCTCTAGGGCATATATCACTAACAATCTCCCACTTGCACTAAGGCCATGTATTGGCATATCACATACCTAACATCTCGAATAGCCTCTTGAACTGTGTCTGAGGGATGGCCTTTATGAGTGGATCTATAGTGTTGTTCTCCGTGTCTACTCTCCACACCTCGATCTCCCTGATCAGGTGATACAGCCTCAAGATATGTCTGGATTTCTGATGGGATATTGGTTCCTTCGCTAAAGCTATAGCCCCGTTGTTGTCACAATACAAAGGCATTGGATCAACAATGGACGGAACCACCTGAAGTTCTGTTATGAACTTTCTCATCCAGCCTGCTTCTTTCGCGGCGTCACATGCAGCGATATACTCTGCCTCCATCGTCGAGTCAGCAATGGTGTCCTGTTTGGAGCTCTTCCAATGGTCCGCCCCTCCATTGAAGGTGAAGACATAACCCGACATGGATTTGGAGTCATCCTTGTCACTCTGGAAGCTAGAGTCAGCAAAGGCCTCGATCTGGAGGTCTTTACTGCCGTACACTAAGAACATCTCCTTAGTTCTTCTCGGATACTTGAGAATGTTCTTAACTGCTATCCAGTGCTTCTCTCCAGGGTTTGACTGATACCTGCTTACCACGCTCAGTGCGTAAGCCACATATGGTTTGGTACACAACATCGCATACATTACAGATCCTACCGCAGAAGCATAAGCTATAATACTCATGTGATCCCTTTCCAGATCAGTCTTGGGAGACATCACTTTGGAGAGGGTGATCTTGTTAAAACCGGTAGGTTACCGTGCTTGGAATCTTCCATACTAAATCTTTTCAGTATGGTGTCAATATACCTGGACTGTGAAAGTCCCAATATTCTTTTAGATATATCACGATAGATCTGGATTCTCAGAATGTAAGAGGAATCACCCAGGTCTTTCATGGAAAACTTCTGTGACAAGAATCTTTTGACTGATTGTAGCATAGGAATGTCATTTCCTATCAGGGGAATGTCATCGACGTACAAGACGAGGAATACCACAGTTCTTACTACAATCTTACTATAAATATATGGTTCATCTGGATTTTTGATAAAGTCAAATTTCTTAACCGTCTCATCAAAACAGATGTTCCAACTTCGCGATTCCTGCTTTAATCCATAAATGGATTTAACCGACCTGCACACTCTTCCGCTGCTTCCATTTTTTATGAAACCCTCTGGCTGATCCATATAAACACTCTCTTCCAAATTTCCATTCAGAAAATCGGTTTTTACATCCATCTGCCAAATTTCATAATCATGGAAGGCGACAATGGCAAGTAGGATCCGAATGGATTTAAGCATGGCCACTGGAGAAAAGGTTCAATCATAGTCCAAATCAGGTCTTTGATGAAAATCTTTTGTTACAAGTCTAACCTTATAGGTTTCAACCTGTCCATCTGCACCAATTTTCTTTCTGAATATCCATTTGCAAGCTACGGGTTGTACCCCTTGAGGTATAAAGTCCAAAGTCCAAACTTTGTTGGTGTACATAAATTCCATTTCGGTCCGCATTGCATCCAGCCACTTTACTGAGTCTCTGCTCGTAATGGCCTGCTAGAAACTAGTCGGCTCATCATTATCGATGATGCAATCCTCTCTATCTCCGTCTACAAGAAAACCCTAGTATCTCTCAGGCGGATGAGACTGCCTACTAGATCTGCAGAGTGGCGCAGGGACGTCCGATTCTTTTGAAACTTCTGGTTCCACCAAACTTTCAGCAATAGATTGTGGTTCTGGAATTTCTTCCAGTTCCATTGTGCTTCCACTCATTTCTTTTTTAAGAAATTGAGTCTCCAGAAAGTGGGCATGCCGAGAAACAAAAACCCTTGTTCCTCTGTATAATAGAAAAGATACCCCCTGCAGTTCCTTGAGTATCCCACAAAGTTACACAGTACTGATCGTGTCTCGAGCTTGTCCACATGCCATTTTTTGATAAAATCTGGACATCCTCATATCTTAAGATACTTAAGATAGGGTTTCTTCCCATTCCACATTTCATATGGTGTAGTAGGTACTGACTTAGTAGGAAATTTGTTCAAAATATATGCAGCAGATTCTAGTGCATAACTCCAGAAGGATCGCGGCAACTCAGTATTACTCATCATGGAACGCTCCGTATCCAATAAGGTGCGCTTCTGCCTTTCCGATACACCGTTGTGTTGAGGTGTGTATGGAGGAGTAAGCTGAGAGAGAATTCAATTCTCTTTTAAATAATCCAGGAACTCGGCACTTAAGTATTCACCACCCCGATCAGATCGAAGTGTCTTAATACTTTTGCCTGTTTGTTTTTCTACTTCATTCTTGTATTCGTGGAATTTCTCAAAGGTCTCGGATTTATATTTCATCAAGAATACATGTCTATACCTTAAGAAATCATCCATAAAAGTAATGAAGTAGGAATAACCACTTCTTATATGTGTAGACATTGGACCACACACGTCGCTGTGTATGAGTCCCAAGAGCTCGGTGGCTCTTACTCCGTGTCCATTGAATGGAGTCTTCGTCGTCTTTCATTTGAGATATGATTGACAAGTTGCATAAGACAGATATTCAAACGGATCCAAATATCACTCTCTATGTAACTTCGTCAACCGTGTTTCATTAATGTGACCTAGTCTACAATACCATAAGAAATCTTGATTTAACTCTGGAGACTTTCTTTTGAGTGTGTTCTGGACGTTGAAAACTGAATATTGATTTAATACGTATATACCGTTGTCTAGTGTACCATACCCAATCAAACTGTAATACCCAGCCCCTTTTTATACCAATATCTGTATTTCTCTTTCACCTATAAAATTATTTATTTTACTTAAAATTATTTATTTATTTTAAATCCCATTAAACACCAAACCCTAAATCTTTCCTTTTCTTTTTCCTTATTCCCAAGCCGGCCCAGACACTTCATTTCATTTTAATTATTTCTTAAATTCACAGCCCAGCCCGTTTTCCTTTTTATTAAACCCAAAACCCCTATTTTTCCCTTCAGCCCAACACTTCAATCCCAAATTATTCATTTAACCCCAAAGCCCAGCACTCCTCCCTCAGCCTAAGAAATTCCTATCAAATTAATTTATTTAAAACATTTTTCCCAGCCACAAAACTCCTCAGCCCACACTTCTTTTCCTTTTTTTAATAATAAAACCCCGGCCCAGCCCATTCTCCTCATCCCAGCAGCCCGCTCACCCGACCCGACCCGCAGCTGCCGACCCGACCCGCTTTGATCCCTTCTTCTTCCCAACGGCTACCTCCTTTCCCGCTCGACCGATCTACCTTCTTCGCCGTAACTCTTGCCAACGCTCGCGGCCACGACGCCCACGCTCACGCTCGTGCGCCGTTACCCCTCGCAATCACCCCCGTCCCTCTACCTCTTTCTTCACTTTCTCTCTCTCGTCCTCACCCACCTCATTCACCCAACCCACTGCTTCCATCACCCACACTCCCGCCGCCGACGACCCCACCACCTCGTACTCCCCCTCGCTCACTCCTCCTCACCTTCTTCCCCACTTCGGCTCCCACACCCGATCTCCTCCCTCATCACCTCATCTCCCTCTCCCTACCCCTCTCTGTTTCTCTCTAATTCTCTCTTTCTCTCCCTGTCTCCCTCTCAATCTCTGTCTCCCTCTGTCTCTGTACTCTCTCACTCTTTCTGTTCCCCCTCTCTCTCTCTCTGTTACACACACACTCTCTCTCTCTCATCTTGTTCTCCTCAATCCCCTGCCTCCCCGAGCTCAGCCCTAAGCCGACCGCTCCATCGTTGCCAGCTCCGGCCACCGCCCCAACAAGCCTCCGGCCTCCTACCCCTCTCCTCTACAACCGCCCATCATCATCATCGTCTTCCATTGACCCCACCTCCAAGAACCCACAGCCTTCCCTCCACCTCTCTTTCAACATCAAACCCATCACCGCCGCCGCCTAGACTCCTTCGCCGACCGTCGTCGATCACCACGCCAGCAGACCTCCCACCGCAGCCACCTCACCGGCGACATCTTTCCATCGGCACCCCAGTCAGCTCACCAGCAACAGCCCCGTCACCAAGCTCGAGCCAAGCCCAAGCCTAGCCGAGACTCGTCGTGTTGTTGCTACTTCATGCCCGTGCCGTGTCACCACTGCTTTCGCTGCCGTGCCATCAATTCATCATCGAAGGCAAGTATTTTTACTTGCTACATGCTAATCTATTCGCGTTACAAACTTAAATCGTATAGATTACAAGTTTACAATTTCCAATAGATTATGTGCTATACCTGTTCGATACTTGATCCCAATGAAAATATTCATCTAATTTGACGGAATTGGATTGTCTATGCTGGCCCATGTAGTGATGAATACTGTGTACAAATTTCACTGGAAAATGCGACTGTTAATGACTAAAACGATTACCCCCAAATATACCTGTAAAACTGGAACTTTCCCGTATCTGAAAACCGTTAAAATTACCATAAATTATGTACATACTGGAATGATGCGTTCGAGGGCTTGAATCGAAGATGTCTCGACGAACTATAACCCTATGAAATTTTCTAATGGTTTCTGAACTGAAATTGTGACGATATTTGGATCGGAGTGCGGCTCTGGACTGCAGTCCAGAGCGACTCTGGTTACTGTTTGCTGGCTCGTAGTGTGTACCACCTTGTTTTCTGAACTCGTATGTTGCGGAACTCTGTATTTTATTAAAGGTGAAACTGTTAGATAGATAAAAAAAGTGGTTTCATTCTGTTTCATCGTCGTTTGCTATTTATTCTGTAATTTAAAAGATCGGGACGTATAACAGTCCCAACAGAATCAGAATTGACATACTAGTATTGTACAGTGTATAACTCTTGATGTACAGACGCGATTGAGAATCTGTCTATTGCGTTGAAAACCTTATTGAAAACCCTAGATATCATTCAACTGTAGCATCGCTAAAATCTGATCCCAACTGGGATTAAAATGCATTGCGAAATGGACTTCTGATTCTGAAACCGGATTTCCAGCAGTGAACGCTTAAAATGAAATGTCCATATCTAGTGATCCTGAAACCCGATTGACGTAAAACCAAATTTTATGGATAGATAATCACACATACTACTTATCCCCTGTTCATTGTTTCGCTAAATTTTGGCATATATCATTTATGATAAATTATGAAAGTGGTAGGATACCGACATATGACATCTTAATCCTGCCTTACATACTGTTTTCTCATTGCATCATATGTATATGTTATTGCATTGGTAGCCTAGTGATCATGTGTTTTATCCAGTGTTAGGTATTAGTGGTGATTGTGGCAAGTACGTTAGTGTTCGTGCATGAGTGGATAAGTGAAAGTGACACGTACTTGTACACAATCAGTGAACCCTATTATTCTATTGCATTGTCGACATCTGTGGGACGCGTGTAAGTGTGACTATAAGTGGTATGGGACACTTATGAAAGCTCTTGCATGGGTGTCATAGATAAGACACCAGACACTGCCCATTTATCTTGGGTATTAGTCTGGACGTGCTTGATGGAGATCCTGTCTCCAGTTCTCGCGCAGACTTGTCATGGACCGACCGGTATTTGAGGTTATGGTTGGCGTTTGATTAGACCATGGGGTGTGGGGGTAGTTTGAGTGTGAGTTCAACAGAATCTCGGGAGTCCCATGCCGGCTTATATATATGGAGATATATGGAGATTTACAGGGCACATGATTATTACCGTGAGTTACATTTTGGGCCCGTGGTCCCTTGCTCTTGGGTCCTACCCTTGGGTGGAGGACACTCGCGAGTGGTTGACTCTCACACTTGGACTGACGATAGGCTTAGTGACCTGTACAGTGAGACTTAGAGACTGATAGGGATAATGGCATTGATATACATTACTTACTGTGTTGACATACCCGGCATACTATTTTACTGCTTTACCGTTCACCTGATCTATTGGACACTTCATTGGTTACTCCATGTTCATATCTTTAACGTCGTGATTTACTGTTATATATCTATTATCATTGTTCGAGTTGTCACTTGCATCTATATATTTATATTGCTATCGTGTCGCTCTGACGACCTGAGTATGCATACTCAGAGTGAGGAGTGGATCTAGCCTGGACTAGGACCAGACGTACATCGCGGACTTCTTGATCAGCTATCCAGAGTTATACTCTTTTTACTTCCATCAGGTCAGTTCTTTGTATTTGTTTTCTTTCAGTTACTGCATTTCTCATTACCTGCGCATTGTTTACTGATTACCACGTAAAGCTAGAAGCCGAAGTGTGACTACGATAGGATATTTCCTTGACCGTAGGAGCATGGCTGGCCTTGTCAGTCCCTCGTATTCCGTATTTTGGGAAGCGGGGTGTGACATGGTTTTGTTGGTATCAGAGCCAGGTTTTGCTTCGATTGGGATTGCAGTTTTCCGTGTATAGCTTGACAATCTAAGACATCCCTCGGTCTAGGTTGTAAACTTGTTATTCTTGATCCATATTCACATTGAGTATTCTGTTATCCATCCGCTAATGTTTCGGGCGACTTGGCAGAGTGACGTGGTTGTAATTGTGAACTACCTCATAGTTACAATACTGTACTCAGTTTAAGTGACTTAGAGCCCTACAGTTGATTTCCACTTGTAATGAATTTCATCACACCCGATATTCTTGATTCCTTGCCCAATCCATACTATATTTTAATTCTTATAGCTTGTGCCTTATATCGTTCTCAAAATTGTCGTTTCAGGACCATGTCTTCCAACGACTCTTCCTCTATCTCCACTCCCCAGGATCAGACCGTTGAGATTCTGAGTGTACTACAAGGTCTGAAGGAAGCCTAGGAGCGAACAAATGACTTGTTAGCTGAAGGACTGAGAAGGCAGGTGAATCAGGCACCAGCGGAAGTCTCCAATCGTAAAGGCATCCCTGTTAGACGAGGAAAAGAGAAGAAGATGAAGCGCCCATTTGTTTCCCCGAGACAGAAGCAGCAGAAGACCCAATGTTGTGGGTACTGCAGGAGGCCAGGACATCTTCAGAGGGATTGTCATCGTGCCCAGGGGAAATGCCTGATTTGCGGATCCAACGAACATCTTATCAACGGTTGCCCTAATAGGAAGGAGCTACAAGGAGGCAGTTCGCCCACACTCCCCACTCCTGCTAATTGATAGATATTTCGTAGACCGAGCTTCGAGGATAGTGCGGACCCAGCTTACGATTCAACCCGTGTGACGAGATTGCAGCGGTCAAGAAATCAAAGAAGAGTTATTATGTTTTCTGCTTTTAATAATAATGCTGTTATCCCTTTTGTAAAAATTTCCTTTCGTTCGAAATCTTGTATCCGTCGAACTTTTAGTTGAATGCAAAAAAATCTTGAATCGTAATGTATGTATCATTCTCTTGCTTTCCCCCCTTATTTATACTATTCATTACCACAGTATTTTTTAATTTTGATTTTTCAGTTCCTGCCGTACTCCGTACCCTTAGCTACTTTTCTTGATGTGTTCCACTATCTAATCATGACTCCTTCTTTTCAGGCCATGGCCCATCCTGGAGCAGCGCCGCATCTAGATGAGGATACACAGTCATGCGTTTCCTTAGACCGCATGCTGGTGAGTTCTGACGATGAGGTCAACGGACCCCAGGTCATTTTCGGAAACAGCGATTCCGAGGACGAAGGAGCCACCGCCCCAGAGGTTGACATGATAGGCGATTTCGACGAAGAGGAAGGAGACCCTGAAGAGAACCCGATAGAGGAAGATTCCGAGGAAGACCCGATAGAAGAAAATTCAGTGGAGGAAAACCCCATGGAAGAGAATCCAGAAGAAGAGAATCACATGGAAGCAGACCTCGATGAAGAAGCTCCAGCCGAGGAAGGAGGACCAGAAGAACAAGACCCTGCGGTGGAAGAACTCCCAATGGCGGTCCCTGCGAGGCGCTATGGAAATGGACGTCCCTACCTAAGCGCGCGAGCATACCGCAACCTGCTGAACCTCCACAACCGCGACTGACAGGGTTTTTAGATGTTGTCTTCTCTGGCCAAATAAATCTATGTATAGTTTAGGGCCATCTGTTACTTTTCGAGGGTGCTTTGTTTCGAATTTTCTAGAATGAAATAAACTTTCTGAGTTCGCAAATCTTTTGTTTACTGGTTCACTTGATGCTTTGACTTTTCCCCTATACCGTTATTTCCTCCTGAGACCCCTGACTGTCCACCCCTATACCCTGTATTGTTTTCGACCCTCACTTAGATTAATAAGTACCGCACCCTAATCTTTTGAATGAGCCACCCTTCATCCTTCGTCTATGCCTCTTTTGAGATCCTTCTGGGAGGGGAAATTGATAGTAAAATTTCCGAGTTGGCTGACCCTTCGAAATTTTTTGATTCACATGATGTATTGACCGTTATCCTCCCCATACATTTCCCCTTGTAGTCTCCCGCTGCTCACCCTTACTTCCTGTGCTGACCCGACCCCAACCTCTTTGACCTTCAGTCTAAAGCCGTCACACTCCAATCTTTTGAATGAGCCACACTCCATTGTAATTCCTACCCTAGCTAGCCCTATTCATTTTTGTGCTTTTCCCTGTTACCCTAACTATATTTAGGGACATCATTATTCGAAAATTTAGTTTTCATTATTTTGTATTTATCGAAGAGTGCGTGTTATTGACTACTCCGTTTTATGTATTTTAAGTACACTACTATTCCTCTCATTTTCGGTAGTGCGACCATATGTATTACACATATTATTTTGGTGTTATGCTTCTTATTTCACCATGTAGTTTTCTAAGTTATGTTAAAATGGTTTGTTTGATACGTTATTCTAAAACTGTGTTAAAACACCGACAAGTCCTTCACTGTTTCATTATGACTATGCATTATATTTATTATTATTTCTGCTGTACTACTTTTGATATACTTATATGTGCACATATTTGGGCTTCGATTTTATCGAGCACGCCTCGAATATTATTGTTCGTTATTGTTATTTATATTCTCGTATACATGTAGTTTGCCCGTGTAGTTGTTACTACCTTATACTTATTTAGACCTATTTTTGTATGTTGTTCTTACATATATACAGTCCTTCAAAATTTTATCCACCCGTTTTGAGTAAGTCACTAAGTGTTAATGTTCGATGTGGTATCCTTTCGCTTGTTATTTTGTAGCTTATTGTTATTTTAAATTTCGAGGACGAAATTTTTGTAAGGGTGGTATGATGTAATACCCAGCCCCTTTTTATACCAATATCTGTATTTTTCTTTCACCTATAAAATTATTTATTTTACTTATAATTATTTATTTATTTTAAATCCCATTAAATACCAAACCCTAAATCTTTCCTTTTCTTTTTCCTTATTCCCAAGCCAGCCCAGACACTTCATTTCATTTTAATTATTTCTTAAATTCCCAGCCCAGCCCGTTTTCCTTTTTATTAAACCCAAAACCCCTATTTTTCCCTTCAGCCCAACACTTCAATCCCAAATTATTCATTTAACCCCAAAGCCCAGCACTCCTCCTTCAGCCCAAGAAATTCCTATCAAATTAATTTATTTAAAACATTTTTCCCTGCCACAAAACTCCTCAGCCCACACTTCTTTTCCTTTTTTTTATTAATAAAACCCTGGCCCGGCCCATTCTCCTCATCCCAGCAGCCCGCTCACCCAACCCGACCCGCAGCTGCCGACCCGACCCGCTTCGATCCCTTCTTCTTCCCAACAGCTACCTCCTTTTCCGCTCGACCGATCTACCTTCTTCGCCGTAACTCTCGCCAACGCTCGCGGCCACGACGCCCACGCCCACGCTCGTGCGCCGCTACCCTTCGCAATCACCCCCGTCCCTCTACCTCTTTCTTCACTTTCTCTCTCTCGTCCTCACCCACCTCATTCACCCAACCCACTGCTTCCATCACCCACACTCCCGCCGCCGACGACCCCACCACCTCGTACTCCCCCTCGCTCACTCCTCCTCACCTTCTTCCCCACTTCGGCTCCCACACCCGATCTCCTCCCTCATCACCTCATCTCCCTCTCCCTACCCCTCTCTGTTTCTCTCTAATTCTCTCTTTCTCTCCCTGTCTCCCTTTCAATCTCTGTCTCCCTCTGTCTCTGTACTCTCTCACTCTCTCTGTTCCCTCTCTCTCTCTCTGTTACACACACACACTCTCTCTCTCTCATCTTGTTCTCCTCAATCCCCTGCCTCCCCGAGCTCAGCCCTAAGCCGACCGCTCCATCGTTGCCAGCTCCGGCCACCGCCCCAACAAGCCTCCGGCCTCCTACCCCTCTCCTCTACAACCGCCCATCATCATCATCGTCTTCCATTGACCCCACCTCCAAGAACCCACAGCCTTCCCTCCACCTCTCTTTCAACATCAAACCCATCACCGCCGCCGCCTAAACTCCTTCGCCGACCGTCGTCGATCACCACGCCAGCAGACCTCCCACCGCAGCCACCTCACCGGCGACATCTTTCCATCGGCACCCCAGTCAGCTCACCAGCAACAGCCCCGTCACCAAGCTCGAGCCAAGCCCAAGCCTAACCGAGACTCGTCGTGTTGTTGCTACTTCGTGCTCGTGCCGTGTCACCACTGCTTTCGCTGCCGTGCCATCAATTCATCGTCGAAGGCAAGTATTTTTACTTGCTACATGCTAATCTATTCGCGTTACAAACTTAAATCGTATAGATTACAAGTTTACAATTTCCAATAGATTATGTGCTATACCTGTTCGATACTTGATCCCAATGAAAATATTCATCTAATTTGACGGAATTGGATTGTCTATGCTGGCCCATGTAGTGATGAATACTGTGTACAAATTTCACTGGAAAATGCGACTGTTAATGACTAAAACGATTACCCCCAAATATACCTGTAAAACTGGAACTTTCCCGTATCTGAAAACCGTTAAAATTACCATAAATTATGTACATACTGGAATGATACGTTCGAGGGCTTGAATCGAAGCTGTCTCGACGAACTATAATCCTATGAAATTTTCTAATGGTTTCTGTACTGAAGTTGTGACGATATTTGGATCGGAGTGCGGCTCTGGACTGCAGTCCAGAGTGACTCTGGTTACTGTTTTCTGGCTCGTAGTGTCTACCACCTTATTTTCTGAACTCGTATGTTGCGGAACTCTGTATTTTATTAAATTTGAAACTGTTATCTAGATAACACAAGTGGTTTCATTCTGTTTCATCATCGTTTTCTATTTATTATGTAATTTAAAAGATCGGGACGTATAACAGTCCCAACAGAATCAGAATTGACATACTAGTATTGTACAGTGTATAACTCTTGACGTACAGACGCGATTGAGAATCCGTCTATTGAGTTGAAAACCTTATTGAAAACCCTAGATATCATTCAACTGTAGCATCGCTAAAATCTGATCCCAACTAGGATTAAAATGTATTGTGAATTGGACTTCTGATTCTGAAACCGGATTTCCAGCAGTGAACGCTTAAAATGAAATGTCCATATCTAGTGATCCTGAAACCCGATTGATGTAAAACCAAATTTGCTGGATAGATAATCACACATACTACTTATCCCCTATTCATTGTTTAACTAATTTTGGCATATATTATTTATGATAAATTATGCAAGTGGTAGGATACCGACATATGACATCTTAATCCTGCCTTACATACTGTTTTCTCATTGCATCATATGTTTATGTTATTGCATTGGTAGCCTAGTGATCATGTGTTTTACCCAGTGTTAGGTATTAGTGGTGATTGTGGCAAGTACGTTAGTGTTCGTGCATGAGTGGATAAGTGAAAGTGACACGTACTTGTACACAATCAGTGAACCCTATTATTCTATTGCATTGTCGATATCTGTGGGACGCTGTAAGTGTGACTATAAGTGGTATGCGACACTTATGGAAGCTCTTGCATGGGTGTCACAGATAAGGCACCAGACACTGCCCATTTATCTTGGGTATTAGTCGGGACGTGCTTGAAGGAGATCATGTCTCCAGTTCTCGCGCAGACTTGTCATGGACCGACCGGTATTTGAGGTTATGGTTGGCGTTTGATGTAGACCACGGGGTGTGGGGTAGTTTGAGTGTAAGTTCAACAGAATCTCGGGAGTCCCATACCGGCTTATATATATGGAGATATATGGAGATATATGGAGATTTATAGGGTACATGATTATTACCGTGAGTTATATTTTGGGCCCGTGGTCCCTTGCCCTTGGGTCCTACCCTTGGGTGGAGGACACTCGTGAGTGGTTGACTCTCACACTTGGACTGACGATAGGCTTAGTGACCTGTACAGTGAGACTTAGAGACTGATAGGGATAATGGCATTGATATACATTACTTACTGTGTTGACATACCCGGCATACTATTTTACTGCTTTACCGTTCACCTGATCTATTGGACACTTCATTGGTTACTCCATGTTCATATCTTTAACGTCGTGATTTACTGTTATATATCTATTATCACTGTTCGAGTTGTCACTTGCATCTATATATTTATATTGCTATCGTGTCGCTCTGACGACTTGAGTATGCATGCTCAGAGTGAGGAGTGGATCTAGCCTGGACCAGGACCAGACGTACATCGCGGACATCTTGATCAGCTATCCAGAGTTATACTCTTTTTACCTCCATCAGGTCAGTTCTTTGTATTTGTTTTGTTTCAGTTACCGCATTTCTCATTACCTGCGCATTGTTTACTGATTACCACGTAAAGCTAGAAGCCGAAGTGTGACTACGGCAGAATATTTCCTTGACCGTAGGAGCATGGCTGGCCTTGTCAGTCCCTCGTATTCCGTATTTTGGGAAGCGGGGCGTGACACAAACTATGATTAAAGTAGATATTTACAATATCGCTTACAAATGTAAAATTATAACCTTCTTTAGATCATAAACATACAGAAATGATATTACATGTCAAACTTGGTACACAAAACAGTTACACAAAACTAAAATGTGTTCACTTGTCAATCCTAGATGATATTCCCCTACGGAAATAGCATCCACGCTCGCTTCGTTAGCAACCTGAGGGTCATATCATTTGCCTTTATAACTCTACGGTTTCTCAGTGCCTGCAATGAATTACAGATATGAGATCCTGAACCGGTATCCAATATCCAGGAAGTAGAGCTGATTGACAGACAATTTTCAATCATAAACACACTTGAAGCCGAAACCATAACTTACTTCGAACCCTGATTTCTGGCTTTCCAAGCCCTATAGTCCTTCTTCCAATGACCTTTCCTACGACAATAGAAGCATTCCTCTTTACCTACTGTCGGCCTCCCAACTTTTGCCTTGCCCTTTCCCTATACCTTACCGACACCGCTTTTCGGTTTGATGGGGGCCTTCTTCTTCTTCTCCTTGGCTTTCGTCTTAGATCTAAAGGAAGAAGGTTCCCCAACAAGTAGAGTGGGTGTCTCCCTGGATTTCTTCAGGACGCCCTCTGCACTTCTCAACATGTTAAGCAGCTCTGGAAGTATAACTTCCTTATTCTGTATATTGAAATTCAATATAAACTGGGCATAGGTAGAGGGGAAGAACTGTAGAATCAAGTCTGTATATAACCCGTTCTCCAATGTGGTCTCAAGGTCCGCGAGCTCTTCAATATAGCTGATCATCTTAAGGATGTGGTCTCCTACAGATGCCCCGACAACCAATCTCGCTTGAAACAATTTCTTCGAGGTCTCATATCTTGCGATACGAGATTGCTCTCCATATAAATCTTTGGTATGGAGGAATATAGAAGCAAGGTCCATATTCTCGTGTCGCCTCTGATGTTCATTATCCATAGATGCTAACACGAGGCACTTGGCTTTCGCACTGTCTAATTCCTATGTCTTACAGATCTCAATATCCGTGACGGTGGAATCTGGACTTGGGATAGCCGGGGCTTTTGTAGTAAGGATTAGCCAATCTTTATAGTTTGGCCTCATCAATATATTTTTATTTAGTATTAATTTAAGCCCGGTCATCTTGGTAGCTGCAATTAGGAGAGAGAGAGAGAGAAGAAATACTCAGCATGATACTCTTGAAAATTTAGATTGCTTTTTAGTTTATCTAAACAGGGTGGCTTCCACTGTTTCCTTAAATCCTCCTTCAAATCATAAAAGAAGAATTAGTCGGGATTAATTGCACCGTACAATTCTTGCATAACCTTTTGGCCAGACTAGTATCGGTACTTCGAGAGAGGTTTTACAACGCTTTCACGAAGTTCCTTAATTAAATAATATCTTTTCCCTGGAGGCCTAACTTCGCTAACACTTGTTCCTTTAAAAAAAGGGGGGGGGGGGGGAGAAAGAAAAAAGAGGAGAATCCCCCACGTTTTAAGCCTTACATGTTAAACACATAAGCGTTTATATGCAAAACATATAAGCGCTGCAACTAAATAACTAATGGCTAAACAGGTCTCACGTGTTAAACACGTGAGCGCTTATATGCAAAGCATATGTGCAAAGAATATAAATGCTAAATAAATAGATTAAAGCCTACATTGGGGTCACGTGTTAAACACGTGAGAACACCCTTTTGAAGCGTTAGCTTCAGATAGAGTTAAACTCTATACATAGAATTAAATTCTATTTTGTATGCAAAGTATATAAGCATTAAGAGTAAGCGGAAGTCAAACCGACCTCACGTGTTAAACACGTGAGCGCACATATGCAAGGCATATAGGTGCTAAATAAAACAGGCTAAACACCCACATCGGAGTCACGTGTTAAACACGTGAGGGTGCCTCCCTATATAGAATTAAACTCTAGTCTTAAAAAATACCTCCCTTGATCTTTCTAAAAGGGAAACATATTCTCTGTTAACAGAGAATCGATGGATCAAAAATCCAAGGGTGATTAAAAAATCACAAAATATAGAATTAAATTTTATTGGGGTGAAATATCACCCTAATCTTTCTAAATAAGAAAGATATGCTTTGTTAAATAGAACGCCTTTGGATCAAAAATCCAATGGTGATTAAAAATTACCGTTTGACAGAATTAAATTCTGTATATGGGAAAATATTTCCCCAATCTTGTTAAAAACAAGAAAACATAGTATGTAAAATAGAAATCCTTGGATAAAAGATCCAACGGTGGATAAAATTCCCCAAATATTTTTTGAGACCAATAAAATCAATTGGAATCTCTCAATGAGAGATTTTCTCAAAACTGATCAACAATTTGCCTTGCCTATATAAAGGACCCGAGACTTCAAGTCTCACAGAGAGAGATACGCAAAGAAGGAGGAACCCTCCCATAAGCTTCTGCAAATAAAAAGATAGAAGCCGCAATTGAGAATTGTTTTTCTCTTTCAAAAGAAGATCTTCCTCTTTTCAAACTCTAAGTAAAAAAAGAAGAGATTAAAAATATCTCCTTTGCCCAGTGCAAGTAAAACAAAAGCGTTTAAACTTTCATATAAGAACTTAGTTCTTTCTCTGGATCTGAGATCCGTAAAAAAAATCTCCCACAAGTTGAGAATTTAATTCTCATCGGGAAGATTATGTCCTTCAGACTCAAAATCTAGGGGAAGGAACTAGATGAAAATAAACGACAGAAAAGAAACATGTTCTGGGAATTTAATTCCTCTGAAAACAGAGTTTAACCATATAAAGAAACTTAGTTCTTATAAAAAAAACATAAGAACTTAGTTCTTAAAGAAAACTTGATCACAAATCTTCAAAACAAAGATCTTGGTGATCATTAATGGTCAAAATGCCATTAACAGAGATTCAATCTTTAAAAAAGAAAAGAAACTCAGCGCCTCACGTGAAAAACACGTGAGTGCCCAAAAGATTCCCAAAACAAAGGGCTCAGCGCCTCACGTTCTTCGCACGTGGATGCCCCAAATAAAGAACTCATCGCCTCACGTGCTTCCCATGTGGGCGCTCAAAACAGAAGGCCAGCGCCTCATGTGAGCGCTGAGTAAAAGTGCTTAGCACTTTATATTCAGTCAAAATGACGAGTGCTTAGCACTGATTGGGCAACACCCACACCATAGCGTCATACGTACTCCTCACGTGAGCGCTATACCAAGTGCTTAGCACTCCATATTCAGTCAAAATGGCTAAGTGCTTAGCACTGGTTGGGCAGCGCCCATGTCTCAGCGCCTCATGTGATATGTAACGACTCTGATTTTACTGTACGAAATTTTTTAAGTTAATGTACAAAATGGAGTTTGCAAGCCTGAGCACAATTTATAAGTTATTTTTGTTTAAGAACAATAAGAAACAACTTGTAGCTCACTTGTAAAGCCCTTGCACTGTTGTGACGTAGCCCTGTGTTCGAATTCCATCAGCCACATATTATTTTTCCCGATTTTCTATTAAACTTTTTGGAAGGCTAAAAGTTTACACGTGCACTGCACATAAAAATGAACAGTTAGGAAAAACAAACATGTGCAAAATGCTGTGTATACTGAACTGAACACGTGACAAAGATCCAACAGCATTCACCTCACCAATGACCGGCGAGATGGAGCTTTGGACCGGCGGCGACGGTCGGTCCGTAGGGAAAAGTCCCCGTGTTTTGCCCACAAAACCTTTGGCCTACCCCCATTACCCCTGCACTGTTTGTTTACTTTGAATTAAAACAGAGAATTCAATTTCACTTTTAAATCCAATTTAAATGCATTTTAATTCATTCTTTCACCTAATTCCACACTATAAATACAACCCCATACCCTAGCTTTTCCTCATTCTGAAATCTCTAGCCAAAATTATCAAATTTTTCTAAGTACGAGTGGAGTAGAAGTGGAATTAGCCCAAGACCAACTTCCGGCGAGAAATCGAGCAAGTTATGGAGACCCCACGACGCCGCAACGATCAAGCTATCTTTTTCTATCTCTTTCCTACCCTTCTAACTAGTAAGTCCAACCTCATTCTTCTCTTTCTACATAAAAAGTTCTCTTTTTCAAAACATGTCGGTAAGTGGAGTTAACACCGACTTTTGATTCTAAACCCTTGAAATCACACTTTTTCTTAATCATTGCTCATCCTTATTCTTAACATATTTTTATAGCTATAAAACTAATAATTAGAAACAAGTTTCACCCTAAATCATCATGTTAAATAATTTTAAATTGAGTTTTACATTTAAATACCATGAACTTTGTATCTACCATATTTTATTACTTTGCTTAATCATATCTCTAGAAAACTTCATGGGGTAATGACCTACACCTCACATACACACATGTTTACATAGCACGATACTCTTGGAAACATATTTTTGTGGTAAACATAATATTTCATTAAAATACCATCGACTATAAAAAACGGTTTTCTTTAAATAGTATTATTAAACTCTTTGCGATTATACCTCTACAGCCCATTTTGGGGAACCCGCTATTAGATGGTGCGGATTATCGCACATTCTCGGGCTAGTAGAGCGAGATGCAGATCTCCTCACGGAGCATTCGATCTCGAAAGATTTTTAATACGAATTTTGAGAAAAACGATATTTTCTAATTAATAATAAAATTAATTTTTAATATTATATAAATATTATCAAACCACATATTTTCAAGTTATAATAAAATTCCATGTTTTTCTAAAAATAAAAGAATGACAAGTTTCATCAAAATACCTTCAAGTTATCCAAAAATCAAGTCTTACACCAATACCTTGAACTATTCAAGCTAAGTTAATATTCACTAAAATATCTCAAATCTTAAAATTTACATCCATGAAAGCCCTAAATACGATAAATAAATACTCGAGCTTTATTTTGAAAGTATATAAAATATTTTTCATAAAACCCCCTCGAGTTATATAAAATTACATTTAAAGACTTTAGTGAATATGGGTTTAAGTGGGATCAATTCTCTTGAGCTTCAGGGAGCTGGAGAAAGTGAGTGCTTACCTATTTAAGGTAGAAAACTTAATAGTGTTATCAATGGTAATTGTCTTGAAAAAGACACAAATTCTGCCGTCCATGTGCAGCAGTTACCGATAATTCCCGAACATAATTCAGGATCCAAATCAGTTTAAAGTGTCTAACTCAAATCTGAGTCTAAATCAATTCTGAGTCTAATCCAAACATGAATCGAACTCAAACATGAATCCAATTCTAACATGAATCCAATATGAATACTTGAACTTGAACCTGAATACCAGAACTATATCAACATGCAAACATGACATGACTTGATCGAACTATGGCTATATCTTGACTTGACTACCTGACTACTTAATACATCCTGAACCTGATTACATGAACACCTTGTATCAATGGTCTAATAACTACAATCAATACAAAACATTACGGGGTTTAACGGGATAGACTGGTACGGAATGTATTAGAAGTGGAACGAGATGGTCACTAAAAGCCACCTACCTGAATATCTTGTGCCGTTGTCCCGTGGGTTTTGACGGGGCCTTGTACTACGGGTTACCATAGTCGACGGAGCAAGTTGGACTCCTCTCGTATACACTGATACTTTCTGTACCAAGGTACAAACAACTACGTTAGTATAACAAACATATACCTGAACAAATTACCGGTCATATACTCTCTACTTGTCCTATTCTATTCTATTCTACTCTTATTTTTGGGACTTACCGAGCGCTAGTTTGCTGACGACATTCCTTCTATTTCTTTCTTTGGAATGTTCGTCAGCAGGACCAGACCATCAGGAGACCGAGCTCGGCCAGGACGATTTGGACCAGTTCATAGAGCAGCCAGACTTCTAGCTTTTTCTTGTACTTATTTTAGTTCATATGCCACTGTTTAGGCAGTGCTTTCTATCATTGTACATTTCCTTTTCAAATCAGTTGTAATGTAAAGAATGGATATTAATAAAAGTTGTTGTTTATATTACATCTCTTGTTATTCATGTTCATTTATTTATATTGCTTATTTACGCTTAACGTGTTTACTTCTGAGTAAAAACGTCGCGTGCCCGCCACGCCTATTTCCCCGTACACTGGGAAGCGGGGCGTGACAGGTTTTGTTGGCGGCCCATGCAGGTCAGTTCTGCATGGAATCCTAAGCAATATATCACAAGAATTATAAGAATCAGCAAGTATACATTCTTTACATTTTAAATTCCTTAAATCTATCTTGAACTTCACTTTCGAATTTCTTGAATATAATCTATCAACTTTTGAATCCTTATCTCCGGTTCATCCTGCTACTTGTATCTAGTAGGCCTATTAGCTCAGTTGGTTAGAGCATCGATCGACAGAGCTCGAAGAAGACTTTCCCCAATCTTATCCTTACTTTCTCGTGCCTTGCTGCATCGTACTACTTGAGAGAATTTCGCGGACGAAATTCTTTTAAGGAGGGTAGACTGTAACACCTGCAACATAATTGCATTCTTTTGAATCTTTTCTTGTTTTCCCTGATAATCTTGCTTCGACGTAACACAAAACTACAAACTCTTGATCTTCCTTTGATTTTTCTTAACTATTTCTTAAATTTTATCACCTTGACTCTGATGGTAGAATTTGGGTGATTTAAATCGAGTTATGTGATTGTAACTATGAACTGCAACATAGTTACAATACGGTACTCTGCTTGAGTGACTTGGAATTCCGCCTTTGATTCTCTTTCCCCTTGATTCAGCTATGTTTTACCATATATCCATAATTATCGAATCCTATCTCCTTTGATAACCCATATCCTTCCCTGATTTTAAATATCTTTGTACCGTTCTTGACAATCTAATTCTAATTTACGTTTCTTCTATTTGATTGCATGCTCGCAGCTTTCTTGAAAACTACTCTTGCATCCTTTCGTCTTTCAAACATTTTTCATGCATTTTCAGTACCATATCAGTAGTTCTTTCACCACTACTGTAATCAAATTTTTCCTTGGTCTGTTACAACTTCCTTCTATAAATTTCGAGGACGAAATTTTTATAAGGTGGGTAGAATGTAACGACTCTCATTTTACTGTACGAAATTTTTTAAGTTAATGTACAGAATGGAGTTTGCAAGCCTGAGCACAATTTATAAGTTATTTTCGTTTAAGAACAGCAAGAAACAAATTGTAGATCACTGGTAAAGCTCTTACACTGCTGTGACGTAGCCTTGTGTTCGAATCCCATCAGCCACATATTATTTTTCCTGATTTTCTATTAAACCTTTTGGAAGCCCAAAAGTTTACACGTGCACCACATACAAACATGAACAGTCAGGAAAAACAAACATGTGCAAAATGTTGTGTATACTGAAGTGAACACGTGGAAAAGATCCAACTGCATTCCCCTCACCAATGACCGGCGAGATGGAGCTTTGGGCCGACGGCGATGGTTTGTTTGCTCTGAATTAAAACAGAGAATTCAATTTCACCTTTAAATCCAATTTAAATGCATTTTATTTCATTCTTTCACCTAATTCCACATTATAAATACAACCCCATACCCTAACCTTTCTTTATTCTGAAATCTCTAGCCAAAATTATCAAATTTTTCTAAATACAAGTGGAGTAGAAGACGAGTTAGCCCAATACCAACTTCCGGCGAGGAATCGAGTAAGTTCCGGCGACACCGCGACGCCGCAACGATCAAGCTATCTTCTTCTACCTCTTTCCTACCCTTCTAGCTAGTAAGTCCCACCCCATTCTTCTCTTTCTACATAAAAAGTTCTCTTTTTCAAAACATGTCGGTAAATGGAGTTAACACCGACTTTTGATTCTAAAACCTTGAAATCACACATTTTCTTAATCATTGCTCATCCGTATTCTTAACATATGTTTATAACCATAAAAATAATAATTAGAAACAACTTTCACCCTAAATTATCATATTAAATAACTTTAAATTGAGTTTTATATTTAAATACCATGAACTTTGTATCTACCATATTTTATTACTTTGCTTAATCATACATCCAGAAAACTTCACGGGGTAATGATCTACCCCTCACATACACACATATTTACATAGAACGATACTTTTGGAAACATATTTTTGTGGCAAATACAATATTTCATTAAAATGCCATCGACTATAAAAAACGGTTTTCTTTTAAATAGTATTATTAAACTCTTTGCGATTATGCCTCTACAACTGTTCATATCAGATTTTTGCATTTTTATACCGCCCATTTTTTATCACATTGCTTATAGGTAGGTACTCTTGATCCGTGTTTGCTAGATAATTGTAGATTACAGGTTCTCAGCTCTAAGCAGTGAAATTCATGGAAAAGCGCGACAAATTCTAGATTACTGCCAACCACAGATAAAATACGGGTCTCCGCTCTCTATCCGTATGTTGCCGCACACCAGTTTAAAGGACAAAATGGCAAATCAATGGTCATTTTCATGCACAAAGCATAATGTCAACACAAGATCTAAGATATCTACGCGGAGCTCAAGAAAATCATGGCAAAAGATCCACATCAAATCACCTTTTGACCTGCTGAAAATCTGGAAGAAATGTAAAGAGATCCTGAGAAACCAAGTATACCACACTGAAGAGAACAGAAACTTAGGGAAACCAACCAAAAACGATGACCCAAATCCCTTAAATGGCCGCGGATCCGCGACCAACATGGCGACTCGACCGCGGATCCGCGGCCGAGTTGACTTGGCAACTGATTATTTTATGGGGGCAGTTTGGTCAATTCATTTAGGTCCAGAATGTTGCCCTAAGGTTTCAGTTTCCTGCCTATAAATAGCCCAGAACAATGCCAAGTGAATGGTGCTTATTCTTGTGTTAGATTTTAGGATAGATTTTGTTGTTCTTCTTACTCTTTTCATCTTTTCTCCATTAAAACCTTATAGTGAGCTTTTATGAGTGAAGTGATGAATAAAAGAGTTCTTTTCTTGATCATGCTTGTCTTGTTACTTTGTTAATTATATTTGCTTGTAATTTTTATTTGCTAATCTAGTTGTTGTTATTTGTTGTTTGTTTCTTTCTTCTTCTATTTTTCTTTATCCTTAACAACAATAATACTTAAGCTTGATCCTTGCCAAAATGAGGTCTCAAATAGCTAGTTGTAATCTTCTAACCTCTTTCTTTCTATCTTCCTCCTTTTGTTGTATTTTCCTTTTTTTTGTAATGGGTGAGTAGTTTCTCACTTGTTAGGGTAGGATAAGGAAAGTTTGAGAGAAGGAAATCTCTCTCACTCTTTTCTTGCCCAATATCTTAATTCGGACTCTCGTTAATTGAACCACAATCCGCTCCCTACGGCACCTTATCCTACATGATAGCGGTGATTCCTTAGTGAGACCGGTTGTGGTTGAATTAACCAGAGGTTAAGGCTAAGAGCCAAGAACGGACGGACAAGGACCAAAGGGAAGAAACTAAGCCTTGGAAAGCCTAGCTTATACTCGCAAGTTCCTTCCTAGTCGTGCTAATCCCCATTGTTGCCGATTACCGTAATGCCGATATTAAGAGTGGCAACGAAAGAAGTGAGCGACTCCTATCTCAAACTAACCTAATCCTAACCCTAACAAGCTATCTTTATATACATTTTAGCATATAGTTAATCTCAAACAAAGCTGGACATTTGGACTTAACTCGTTAAAACATATAGAAAAAGATTCCCATCTCCCTGCGGACGACCCGTACTCAACCGGCTAGCTACCAAGCGAAACCGTCTTGATTGCGGTAATTAACTAAGCACGCAAAAACTCTAACAATCAAATGGCGCCGTTGCCGGGGAGACGGTAGTTTATTTCTTTGTGTAATTTCGGGTTAATTTGTGAATAAAAATATAACCGAAAAATAAAACAAAAAATATATTGTAAAAATCATCTTGTTATTTTTGATTAGTTTTTGTGCAAGTGTGCAGGATAGAAAGAAGGTCGAGTTCAGTGCCAAAGACGTGGGAAGTTAGACCCATAACTCGCGGCTACACCGCGGGTGATCAAGACGGAACCAACGGTCTACTGTAAAATTCTGGAGCAGACCCAGTGAGCAAATCAAGATTCAGGGGCTCCAAACAAGAAGAGGACACCCTACCCAGCACAGTCAAGAAATATGAAGGCCCAACTCCACCTTATAGCCACGGAACCGCGGCTATTTGCTGATATCAGCAACCAAAAACCCCTGTGAGTCTTTCTACCCTCTTCCCCACTCCTCTGAACTCCACTGAACTATTTTTTCTGCAGCATTCTTTGCGCAAACTCTCTTCCACCTTCCAATAAAATTGATCTTGTGCAGGATTCTTTGCGCTGCGCTAAAAAATAAAAATTTTGATTGCAAGTGATTGTTACTGCTTTGCATAATTTTAATCGGACTTTAAGGGGATTGAAACCAATCCAGATTAGGTGGGGATTTCATCACCCTTCTCAGGACCCCAGAAATCACATAAGGCATATGCATTGACCATTATTTAATTAAAAAATACTAGACTCAGCCTAAGGACGTCGCGCTCAATAGGACAGAGGACTAGTTGTAGGTATCGGCCGTTGATTCTAACCTGACTTTGCGGTGTCTAGGCAAGTGTGTCTAAGGCGAGTGGTTACTTAATTAGGTCCACTACTTGTAGTGGAGAGCCTCCCACTCACCTGGCACTTACCTGGCCGCAATTGGCGGTGAAGAGGCGGTTTGAGGTCCTATTTTTAGCCCTTTGGAACAGTTAGGAGCTGTCTAGCTGACCTAGGTGACCCTAGATCTAGGTGTGATTGTGCATATTTTGTCTGTGATTGTTTGAAGTGAAGCCGTAAGTCCGTACATATTTCTGCATAACTCTTTCTAAAAAAAAAAGAAAAAAAACACAAAACAAAAACTTTTATAAAAACTTGCCCTTTGTCGCTAGAATCCCATTTTTTCACCCACCTCTCATCGTATTTCTCCATTGATGTTTTCTTACCCTCACTTTCTCCGCTTTGACTATACTAAACTCGTTTAGTGTATGTCCGATTGGACTCGGGACACTAGTGCCCGTCTAGTCCGCGTTACGTTAGTCGCTACCGACTACGCGATCGACTCAGACGTCGAAACTCCTTCCGCGCCTCTTTCACCCTTACCTTTGCCGGCCAAATCCGACGTTGACTGCGATTCTGTTCATACATCTTCACCGTCACCTTCACCTTCCCTACACTCTTCTAACGAGATGTCGGGATTTCCTTATAACATCACCTTACCTCCTCCGGGAATAATTCCACCTCCGTTAGGTGCGAATAACCTGCGACCTCCTCTTGTTGAAGCGCCACAGCGAATTGCGCTCCAAGATTGATTCTATCCTACTTGCGCTGCACTCCCTACCTGTCTTTCCCTTCCACCGGCCAATGGGGATAATTTGGAAATTAAGCCCCACTTCATTAACATGCTTTCGAAATTTCATGGGCTTGAATCTGAAGATGCCTATATCTTCATCAACAAGTTCCAGAATGTTTGTGCTATGATGAAAACGACCCAGCTGTCAGACGATGCTATACGGCTACGAGTCATTCCGTTCACTTTGTGCGATCTTGCTGAAAAGTGGCTGTATAGCACCATTTCCCACTCCATAACTAGTTGGGACGAGTTTGTGAAAGCGTTTCTTAAGAAATTCTATCCAAATCACAAAACCGCGAGGATCCGTAACGAAATCAACCAATTTTCCCAGCTTCCTACTGAACCTTTTTGGAAGTGCTTTGACCGATATAAAGACCTTCTTGTTCAGTGCCCTCATCACGGTACTGAGAGATGACAACTTTGCCAAACTTTATACGAGGGCCTGAATCCAGCAACCAAGCAGTTGTTGGAAACCATTAGTCAAGGCCACTTCCTATCCAAATCTGACGAGGAAGCATGGCAATTCTTCGACGACCTTGCGGAACAAACGCTTCAATGGGAGAGCACTAGACCAAGTACTTCTTCTTCTTCCTCTACTTCTACTGGTCTGTCTAGGGTAGGCATTCACCAAATCGATGTATCTATTGCAATGAAAGCCGAAATGGCTGCAATAACGAAAAAACTTGAAGCGATAGAAAGCAAATTTTCATCTCCTGCTCCTGCCCCTGTTCTTCCCCTTCATACCATTTGTGCTTGTTGTTCCGATCCATCTCACCTAACCGAAGAGTGTCCTTACAATCCACCATCTCAAGGACAGGATCAGGTTAATGCTGCATTTCAGTAAAGACCAAGAAATGATCCATACTCTTCCACGTACAACCCTGGATGGAGAAACCACCCTAACTTCGTATGGAACCAGAATCAAAATCAGTTCCAAGGGCAGAACAATTTTCAAAGGGGGCCTCCTCAACAACAAGCACAAGAACAGTATCAACAGCCCTACCAATCCCAACCTTTTCAAAATGCGACGAACAATTTTGCGCCCAACAACTCCTTTCCTCAAAACAACTTTGTTCCGTCCAACAATGATCAGGTTTCCTCGCTAGAACGAAGTCTGGAGGCGTTCGTTAAACAATCGACACAATCCACCGCAAACATCCAGTCGTCTATTCAGTCTTTGGTGCAACACACTGCTGCACACGGGCAAAGCATCAAGACCATCGAAGCCCAGATTGCACAGCTGAATACGGTGTTAAGCGAGCGAGAAAAGGGGAAGCTTCCATCTCAACCACTCCCAAATCCTGGTCACCCACATAATGTACATGATGCTCTTGAACAACAAAACCATAATGTGAGTGCCGTGACTACATTGAGATCAGGAAGAATGCTGAACAACAACATCGGCACAACAATTGAGGATAATGACACCCCGGCCGCTTCGTCTTCTTCTTCTCCTTCCTCATCTTCTGAGCCTATTCTTCATTCTTCAAAAGGCTCTTCTTCTTCTGCTCTGAACGGACCCGCATCTCACTCCACGAAAACTCCGGCTCTGGGATCCGTTCCAACTCCACAATCTCCTCCACAAATATTGGACTCAACCAGTTTCAAAAACGTTCCATTTCCAAACCGGTTGAGGTCCAATAAACAAAATCCACAAATGGAGAAGATTCTGGAGTTGTTTAAGAAAGTTAACATCAACATTCCCCTTTTAGATGTTGTCCAACAAGTCCCTTCCTACGCAAAAATCTTAAAGGACTTGTGCACGAAAAAGAGGAAATCTCAGGTACTCAAGAAAGTTTTCTTAGCTAGTGCTATGAGTGATGCTCTTACCCAATCTTTACCTCAAAAACGGAAGGACCCTGGCTGTCCTACGATTTCTATTACCATTGGGGATAAGAACATCAACCGCGCACTTTTGGATCTTGGTGCTAGTGTTAACCTGCTTTCATACTCATTATATGAGCAATTAGGTGTAGGAGAGCTGAAACCCACACACTGTACTCTCCAAATGGCCGACCGATCGATCACCCATCCTAGGGGTGAGCTAGAGGATGTGTTAATCAAGGTTGGGGACTTCATATTCCCCGTTGACTTCATTGTTTTAGACACACATCCTGTAGCTAACCCCCGGAATCAAATTCCGGTGATACTCGGTCGCCCATTCCTTGCAACCTCAAATGCTGTGATCAATTGTCGAAATGGTTCGATGAACCTATCTTTTGGAAACATGACAATTGAACTCAACATTTTTAGGTTGGGGAATCAGCCCTCCGAACCTAATGCTCATATACTATACGTTTGTTCAATCCAGAAGATCACCCCTGAGGACTGTGAATTCGAGGAGTTTTTGTTCGATCACAACAATCTTGACGCCACTAGTGCGTTCCTCTTCGAACCTGCTGCTGCTTCTACGCCCGACAATGACTACGAGTGTTTCATTTTCTCGACCGATCTTAGCCAGTCACCACCCGAGTTTGAATCCTTCGAATTTCCGGATGAGTTAGCTGAACCATCCAACTCGGTCGCTTACACTTGTTTTGAACCTCTGCTGGAATCCTTTGAGTTCGAGACCTTTTCACCAATCTTGCCTTCAATCGTTTCACCTCCAACGCTCGAACTCAAGCCATTGCCGTCTCACCTTAAGTACGCTTACTTGGGTGAGAACGAGACCCTTCCTGTTATCATCTCGACTTCTCTAGCTCCAGAGCAAGAGAAAACCCTTCTTACGGTCTTGCACAACAATAGGCAAGCCTTTGGCTAGTCAATGGCGGACATCAAGGGGATTAGTCCCCTGATCATTGAACATCACATTCATCTGATGGATGATGCCAAACCAGCCAGGGATCCAGAAAGGCGACTCAACCCAGTCATGAAGAAGGCTGTAAAAAAGGAGATCGTAAAGTGTCTGGATAGTGGTATCATTTACCCTATCTCTGATAGCCAGTGGGTTAGCCCGATTCATGTTGTCCCCAAGAAGTCGGGCATAACGGTCATAACCAATGAGGCAAACGAGTTAATCCCTACTCACATCCAGACTGGGTGGCGAGTATGCATCGATTATAGAAAACTCAACGCCGCAACGTGGAAAGACCACTTTCCGCTGCCTTTCATTGACCAGATGTTTGAACGATTGGCTGGACACGAGTACTACTGCTTTCTGGATGGCTACTCCGGCTATAATCAGATTCCCATCGCCGAAAAAGACCAGGACAAGACCACATTCACCTGTCCTTTCGGCACGTTTGCATATCGTCGCATGCCCTTTGGGTTATGCAATGCGCCTGCTATCTTCCAGCGGTGTATGATGGGAATCTTCTCAGACATGGTGGAAAAATTCTTGGAGATCTTCATGGATGATTTCTCCATTTTCGGTGATTCCTTTGATAAGTGTTTGCTGCATCTCGACGCTGTCCTTACCCGGTGTAAATACAAGAACCTCACTTTAAATTGGGAGAAATGCCACTTCATGGTGCGCGAAGGTATTGTCTTAGGACATATCATCTCGCAAAATGGCATTGAGGTAGATAAAGCGAAGATTGAAGTCATTTCCAATCTCCCTCCTCCCAGATGCGTCAGAGACATCCAAGCCTTCCTTGGCCATGCCGGTTTCTATAGACGGTTCATCAAGGACTTTAGCAAGATTGCTAGGCCCTTGACTCTTTTGCTGGCCAAGGACACGGCATTCGACTTCAACTCGAGCTGTGTGACTGCGTTCGAGTCATTAAAAAGCTCACTCACTTCTGCTCCCGTTCTTTCTTCTCCTGACTAGACGCACCCATTTGAGATTATGTGCGATGCATCCGACTTTGTCATCGGTGCTGTCCTTGGACAACACATCGACAAGATACCGCACGTAATCTATTATGCTAGCTGAACCCTGAACGACGCCCAACTGAACTATACAACAACCAAGAAGGAATTCTTGGCTGTTGTATTTGCTTTAGAAAAGTTCAGGCCCTACCTCATCGGCTCTCCAGTCATCGTCTACACGGACCATTCTGCTCTACGCCATCTTTTTGCGAAGAAGGATGCAAAATCTCGGCTGATACGTTGGATCCTCTTGCTTCAAGAGTTTGACCTTGTCATCAAGGACAAAAGAGGATGTGAAAACGTAGTCGCCGACCATCTCTCACGACTTCCTTCTTCGCCGTCGCTTCAAATTCCGATCAACGACGTTTTTCCGGATGAACAGCTCTTGACAGTATCTTGCGAACCCTGGTTCGCAGATATTGTGAACTATCTGGCCACAGGATTACTACCGACTGAATGATCAAATCAGGACAGACTTCGATTCTTATCCCAAGTAAAACACTTTTACTGGGACGAACCCTATCTGTTCAAGTACTGTCCCGACCAGATTATTCGTCGGTGTGTCCCTGACAATGAATTCAAGAGTGTGCTATCATTTTGCCACGATCAAGCATGTGGCGGGCATTTTGGCCCCAGAAAGACAGCCGAGAAGATCTTGCAGTGTGGTTTCTACTGGCCACAACTCTTCAAAGTCGCTCATGACTACTGCAAGACTTGCTCCCGGTGCCAACACTTGGGCCGGATATCCAGGAGAAACGAGATGCCGCTCCAACCAATCCTGGTTGTGGAGATTTTCGATGTTTAGGGGATTTATTTTATGGGGCCGTTTCCCAGCTCTTTTGGGAACTTGTACATTCTTCTCGCTGTTGATTATGTCTCTAAGTGGGTCGAGGCTGTGCCCAGCCGGACTAACGACAACAAGGTTGTCGTTAGATTTCTTAAGGAAAATATTTTATCCCGGTTTGGGCACCCCCGAGCGATCATTAGCGACAATGGAACTCATTTCTGTAATAAGACTTTCGAGGCCTTGATGCGGAAATATTCCATTAATCATAAGCTATCTACGCCCTACCACCCCCAAACCTGTGGGCAAGCCGAAGTTTCAAATCGGCAAATCAAGCAGATATTGGAGAAGACGGTTTCCAAGAACCGTAAGGATTGGTCGTTAAAACTCACTGATGCCCTTTGGGTATTTCAAACTGCTTATAAGACCGATCTTGGCATGTCTCCTTATCGGCTTGTTTACGGAAAGGCTTGCCACCTTCCAGTGGAAATAGAGCATCGCGCATTTTGGGCGATAAAGGAGCTGAATCTATCTCTCGAAGATGCGGGCAGCCATCGGAAGCTGCAGTTGAACGAATTGAGCGAGCTTCGGGATGAAGCTTACGAAAACGCAGTTGTCGTTAAGAACCGAATGAAGGTGTTTCACGATAAACGCCTTTTGCGCAAAACATTCACACCTGGTCAACAGGTACTGCTTTACGACACCCGGCTACCTTTCCATCCAGGTAAGCTCAGATCTCGCTGGAAAGGGCCATTTTTTGTGCGGAATGTGTATCCGCAAGGCGCTGTGGATTTGGAGAATCCAAAGGACGGTTCATTTTTCAAAGTAAACGGACACAGACTGAAACCGTACCTTAGCGCCGAACCAACAGAGGATCTCCTGGTCTTACAGGAGCCGGTTTACCCTGCATAATCTTCCTCTGCCTACCACCAAACTTCGGTTATCCAGCCAAAACAGTGGACTCTGTTTCAAATAAGTTTGGGGGTATGTATATACCATTTTGTATATATATGTGGATATTCTTGTCCGGTGCATATCCATTTTTAACAATTTTCTTTAAAAATATATATATATATATATATATATATATATATATATATATATAAATAAAAAAAAAAGTGTATATCCAACCGACAATTTTGACCCTTCAATAATTTTTTCATGCAATGACAGTGAGGCCACTGTCCAGTTTAAGTTTGGGGGTACGCTCGGTACACATTTCTAACCTTCGCATTCATATGTATATTTTGCATCTGCATACTAAAATCCATAAAAATCAGAAAATTTTCTAAAAAACATAAAAACTTTTTTGTCAAGTTAGCTAGTGGGAGAACTCGGATTCAACATTTCCACGGTTTTGTTTGATAAGATAAGAATAACTAAATCTTATTTTTAGATTTTGAAAACCTGAAAGATAACTCTCCTTTGAAGTTAACTATAGCTGATATACGTCTTTACATCACACTACACGTGTCGTGAGTTTTGAAAATTAGATGACAAGTCTATTATGTCTGAAAACTTTTAAATGGATATTATTTTCTGAAGATCAAATAGGTTTGTTCTGAAATAAGTAATATCAAGAATAGTTATGAAGTGAAGCGGATATGAAGGGATGTTATTGATGGCGTAATTGGAACTAATTCTGAAAAATAACCCATCTGGAACTTGATTGGAATGATTACACACCTAACCCACTAAACACGTCTTTTATCCAAAAAAAATAAAAAATAATTGAACTGCCGGTTATATCTCCGTTCGCATTAAATCATCATGATTTTCACGCTAAATTGTCTTTTGTTTTTGGGCCTAGGTAACTTGAGTAATTAAGTCCGCTGGGGTGTCTCTACACCTAATGCCCTAAAACCAACTGGTTTGGGAGCATTGGCCCAAAGCTCATTAAGAAGCCTAGAAAGTCCAGATTAAAACAAAGTCAAGCAAGTGTTCTCTCCGAGTTAAAATTCCTAACGGTTCTTTGTGTGAGAATAATCTTGACAAAAGACAGGTTTTTATATTTCTAGCGGAGATATGAAGGTTTTATTCTATGATAAAGACTATTGCACGTTCACAAAGGTGTGTATGAAATGAAAACAAGAAAAATGTGGAGTGAAAAATAAGACCTAGTTTCATGTTAAGGAAGATAGAAATTCTGAAATTTAAACCTTACTGGAAAACGAAACTTGAAAAATACTTAACTCTTTATAAAACTTATGTGATCCTTTATAAATTTTTATCTGGGCTTTATTTTATGACATGATGACTTTAATCGATTCTTCTGAAACTTAACGACACTATTTGCACTGCACGTAAAGACATATTAAATCTTAAGTTAAATAAGAAGTGAGGTGTGAAAAATAAAGGTTCGATAGTCTAGAATTAGGATAATAGAGTTGTTATTTTTAAAACAAAACCTTAGGGTTTGAATCATAGTTATTTCACAAAAACTAGCTTAACGGGATTTTGTGGGTAGTATCCGCTGAAAACCCTCAGGAGACAACACTCCTCCTACTAGGGACACCTAGAGGTTTAACGGTTTGTTGCACATGCTCAGTGCAATCGCGTTCCCTGCGAAAGTGAGGTTAGGAATTTTTGTGAATAAATTGGCTTTGCTCGGGATGAGCAAATGATAAGTTTGGGGGTATTTGTTCATATCAGATTTTTGCATTTTTATACCGCCCATTTTTATCACATTACTTATAGGTAGGTACTCTTGATCTGTGTTTGCTAGATAATTGCAGGTTACAGGTTCTCAGCTCTAAGCAATGAAATTCATGGAAAAGCGCGACAAAATCTGGATTACTGCTAACCACAGATAAAATACGGGTCTCCGCTCTCTATCCGTATGTAGCCGCACACCAGTTTAAAGGACAAAATGGCAAATCAATGGTCATTTTCATGCACAAAGCACAATGTCAACACAAGATCCAAGATATCTACGCGGAGCTCAAGAAAATCATGGCAAAAGATCCACATCAAATCACCTTTTAACCTGCTGAAAATCTGGAAGAAATGTAAAGAGATCCTGAGAAACTAAGTATACCACACTGAAGAGAACAGAAACTCAGGGAAACCTACCAAAAACGATGACCCAAATCCCCTAAATGGCCGCGGATCCGCGGCCAACATGGCGACTCGGCCGCGGATCCGCGGCCGAGTTGACTCGGCAACTGATTATTTTCTGGGGGCAGTTTGGTCAATTCATTTGGGTCCAGAATGTTGCCCTAGGGTTTCAGTTTCCTGCCTATAAATAGCCCAGAACAATGCCAAGTGAATGGTGCTTATTCTTGTGTTAGATTTTAGGATAGATTTTGTTGTTCTTCTTCCTCTTTTCATCTTTTCTCCATTAAAACCTTGTAGTGAGATTTTATGAGTGAAGTGATGAATAAAAGAGTTCTTTTCTTGTTCATGCTTGTCTTGTTACTTTGTTAATTATATTTGCTTGTAATTTTCATTTGCTAATCTAGTTTTTGTTATTTGCTGTTTGTTTCTTTCTTCTTCTATTTTTCCTTATCCTTAACAACAATGATGCTTAAGCTTGATCCTTGCCAAAGTGAGGTCTCAAATAGCTAGTTGTAATCTTCTAATCTCTTTCTTTCTATCTTCCTCCTTTTGTTGTATTTTCCTTTTTTTTGTAATGGGTGAGTAGTTTCTCACTTGTTAGGGTAGGATAAGGAAAGTTTGAGAGAAGGAAATCTCTCTCACTCTTTTCTTGCCCAATATCTTAATTCGGACTCCCGTTAATTGAACCACAATCCGCTCCCTACGGCACCTTATCCTACATGATAGCGGTGATTCCTTAGTGAGACCGGTTGTGGTTGAATTAACCAGAGGTTAAGGCTAAGAGCCAAGAACGGACGGACAAGAACCAAAGGGAAGAAACTAAGCCTTGGAAAGCCTAGCTTATACTCGCAAGTTCCTTCCTAGTCGTGCTAATCCCCATTGTTGCCGATTACCGTAACGCCGATATTAAGAGTGGCAACGAAAGAAGTGAGCGACTCCTATCTCAAACTAACCTAATCCTAACCCTAACAAGCTCTCTTTATATACTGTCACGCCCCGCTTCCCAGAGTACGCTAAGATGGGCGCGTGACATAGCCAACCATGCTACCTGTGGATAGGAAAAATCCCTCCACGGTCACATTACGGCTGTAGAGATATCAAGAACAAGAAAGTAAACTAAACTATCTAGTATATGTCCATGAGCTAGAATGAATGAGTCAAGAAATAATAATATGCGGAAGCAAGAGATACAATAAATGAAACACCTGGAAAGTAAAATTGCATACCGACAGGATCTTCACCGCTCGGTCTAACAGCGGTAATGCTCCTGATCAGTCTGCAACAAAGGTAAAAGAATCTGGGCCATGCAAAACCCAGACATCAGCGCGTCATAACATCAAGCAATAATATGTAAACAGGGTAGCAAGGCATGCAAGTATAATCATAAATAGTAAAGCAGGTGTACAACAATATAAATCAGGGCAGTGAAAGGTAGTGTGCAGTGAGTAAACTAAACTGGTCTGTTGGTTATCTACTCTCAAGTCTTTGAAATCAATTTGATGAATCATCGATGTAACTAAATAGTATCCCGTGCGTACCCGGGATCACGGTGAAGATTCTCGGGCTGAAACCGAGACATGCCGCTAGGCACTAAAGGAAAAGGGTAAAGATGAATGATGTCCATAGCATCATCCCAAGGCTGGCTTAGCCTCTAAAAGGTAATGGATAATGATGGATGATGTCAGCAGCATCATCTCAAGGCTGGCCCAGCCTCTAAAACTGGTCGGTAAAGGTAGCACACTGTCGAGTTACAAGTCAGGTTTCATCATTGATTTCCCCATAACCTCAAGTTATGTATGTCAAGTCAGGTATTCAGTAATCAAGAACTAATGCCAACACAGGATCAGGTAAGAGCAGGTTTGTCTGGATAGACAACAGGAACGGTCTGTGAGGACTACATGTCAGGTTTGTTGGCATTAGACACAAGATCAGGTAACAGGTAAAGCCATGGTACAACAGGTCGAGTCGAGTAGTGTATTTAGATGTCATGTCATGTAAAGAGTGTACGGTACCATGTCAGGTCAAGTTATGTGAGGCAAGTCACGTCAGGGTGTATAAGATAACATGTGGATGCTCAATATCGACTAGTGTAAATCCCCGTTTCCATTCAAATAAAAAGTTTCCTATTCTCCGATTTCCAGTAGTTTCTTTTCTTTTTCCTTCATATTTTGAATTGGTTGTTAGGCTTAATATTTATATTTTTCCAAACCCTCAAAGCCTAAACCCAGGATTTAAATCAAAGCCAGAGTAAATTAAAACCAAAATTTTATCAATAAAATCCTAACCCATTATTCAAAACCCTAAGTTTTACTCAGCCCACACACACTTTACTTAATAAATTCCTTAATAAATTTAACCCTCAGCCCATTCCCTTTAATTTCCCTCAGCCCACTCAAAATTATTTTTGAATTTGAGCCGGTCCGTTTCTCCCCCTACAGCCCACGAACTTTTAATGGGAATTGTTTTTTTTCCCGGCCCAATCTATTATCTCAGCCCACACAATTTTTTAAAGGGAATTTCTTTTTTTTACGGGCCCAGCCCAGTTCAGCAACCCAACCCCTTTTCCTTTTTTTCTCAACTCACCCCCTCTACTGTTCATCTCCTTCAAAATTCTTCCAACGGTAACCTCCCGTAATCCACGCGCGCGATCCCATTTCCCCGCCGCGCCTCGCGCCCACGCTCCCGCCCCGCTCCTGCCGTTACACCCACGACTTCAACTCCGTTCTCTTCCCTCACACCCCATCCCTCATCTCTGCATTTGAGAAATCCCTCATCCCTCTTCCCCATCTCATTTTTCCGCTCACTCCTTCCCACGTCGCGCACCCACGCCTCGCCGTTACCCCACGTCGCCGATGACCCCGGTCACGTCTCCAACTCCTCTCGTCACTCTCCCTCTCTAACTCACTCCTCACCTCCTCTCTACATCCATCGAGCCCTCCCAACTCCCAGCCTCACTGATCCCACAACCCACTGCCACCTCCACCTCCGACGACGACAACCCCCTCGGCAACCCTCGATCACTCCTCCTCCACCAACCTTCTCCCTACATGACTCCACCCTTCATCAACCGAGCCCCGCCAAGCATCCCCTGCACTCCAAAACCCACACCAAGTGTTCGCTGCACACTTCACTGTGCACGTCGCCGGAGCGACCATCGCCGACATCATCGACCCCAGCAAGTCCCAGGCCAACCACGGAGCACCACCTCCGCTTCCAGCAAGCACTTGACGGTTCCGGGCAACTCCGACGTCAAACCTGTGTCTCGAGCCAAGCTCGCGCGAACTTATTTCGCGGCGTACAACACGCGTTCGCGACATCGTTGCTGCCGTGCGACCCCGAGACATTTTCCAGGCAAGTGTTTACTTGCTTCATACTAAAATATTAGTGGTACAAACCTAAATAGTCTAGTTTATGAATTTACCGATTCCCGATACATATTGTGACCTACGTGTTCGATGCTAGATCCCAATGGAAATAATTGTTTATTTTGACGGAAACTGACATTTTCTGTTGGCCCATATGGTGATAAATATTGTGTATGAATCTCGCTGGAAAATACGATTGTTAGTGACAAAAATTGATACCCCATATATGCCGTTAAAACTAGAATTCTCTCGTATCTGAAAGCGAATAAAATCACCATAAATTATATTCAAACTGGAATGATGCGTTCGATGGCTTAAATCGAAGCCGACTCGACGAACTTTAACCCTATGTAAAATTTCAATGATTTCTGTTCTGTAACTGTGATGATAATCAGATCGGAATGCGACACTGAACTGTAGTCCAGAGCGTTTCTGATTATTGTGTACTGTGCCAAGACCTGTGTCACTGTGTTTCCTGAAGTCGCGTGTTACGGAACTCTACAGTAGATTAAAGATAACTCTGTTAGATAAACAAAACTGGTGGTTCCATTCCGTTTCATCGCCGGTTGCTATTTTAAACTGTATTTAAAAGGGCAGAACGTATAACTGTCCAGAACAGATTCAGAAGTGACATGTTGAGGTTAAACTGTGTATAACTTTCAACTTACAGATGCGATTGAGGATCCGTCTATTGCGTTGAATACCCCATTGAAAACCCTAGATTTCATTTAACTGTAACATCGCTAAATTCTGAGCCCAACTGGGTGCAATTCGTGTCGCGAAACGGACGTTCAGTTCTGAAACTGAATTTCCAGCCGCGAGCATTTTAAATGAAATAGCTATATCTTGAAAACCGGAACCCCGATTGAACTGAAACAAATTTTGATGAATTGCTGACTGAGTGTTCTAATTATCTTACTTGTATCATTTTGCTGAATTCTTAACATATTAATTTATGCAAATTATTTTAGTTAATGACATGCATGTTGATTCATAATATACAGAGTTTATTGGTAGCATACAATACATATATCATACCCTTGCCATATACTCAGTATTAGTGCGTGTGGACATTGCATTATCGTGCGTGATAGATGTTGGTTTAGGAGTGACGAGTACACCAATGGAAAGTGAATATTCGTGACAGTGATTGATACAGTGAACAGTGATGAAACCGTGCCATTGGTATACTTGTACACAACTAGATCAATATCATAAATAGTGTAAATCTGGGGAAAAAGGGGAAATCAAAATGGAAAGAGTATCGTATTTAGCGGGACCGTGTTTAGAGGATGATCATTCGAACTGTGATACTGATACGTGTAGGGTAGGATCTAGCGATCCGGCTGACAGGGTTATGTCCCGGGCATGTGGGCCGTTGTCTCGGGTATGTACGAGACTCCTGTTAAACATGATCCTCCTTCCACTATGTGATTTCAAACATGACCTAGAGACCGATAGGGACACTTAACATATTCTGCTTCATTTAGTGACATAGTGATTACTTGTATTGTTCCTACACCAGTATTACCTCATATACCTGTTTCATCTTATTATTATAATATTGTTATTGTGTCGCTCTGACGACCTGAGTATGCATGCTCAGATTCCGCGGGAGGACCAGCACAGGAGACGGATCTACCCTTTGAGTTCACAGAGATATAGTTTGGTGTACCTTCTTCATTTACTGCTTTCCATAAAAGTGATCGTGAGATTGAACTTGGTTTGTTATTATTCTTATTATCTGTAATTTGTGAACCATGGAATTTTAATGTAATAAATTAGTGATGTGATTCCTTTAATACTGTGCTTTATTTACTGATTACCATGTAGTGCTAGAAGCCGAAGTGTGACTACGGCGGGATGATTCGTTGACCGTAGGAGCATGGCTGGCCTAGTCATCCCTCGTTTTCCGTATTTTGGGAAGCGGGGCGTGACAACTAGCATAATCATGGTTATGAAATAACAAGCATGGTACTGTCAGAACAATAAACAGGCACAGTAACAAGATAACAACGGGTGCAGATTAAACTATTTAGTTGTACGGTCATCAGTTTGGTTTAAGTAATGGTTTTAACATTTCAGGAATGCAGTGTTACACAGGTGGATGATAAAATCATATAAATATGTATTAAAACAATCTATAGGTGCAAATGAATGTGAACAAGGCTAAATGTATGCAATCGGTCATCCGATAGGGTAAAACTACAAAAGGGTAATGTGGCTATAAACAATTGTAATTATGAGTTCTAACATATAAATGTGATTACTTAGGTTCAGCAAACTAAATGCAATAGTTAGGTTTCAAATTCTAAATCTGAAATAATGTGAACAGATGCAAACGGACTGTCGAAATGTTATAAAATGATGCATGGGGTGACATACTTAAACTACAGGTATGATATATATTAGGATAGGTATATAATGATTTAAATAGCATATAGAAAGATTAACTTGCCTTGATCGGATCATGATACGGTAAACGGAACGTTACGCGTCGGCGGAAAAGTCGCGACGCGCGCACGGTACACGGAAAGAGTCCAAACAACGCACGATAGAATCACACAAGACAGATACGATCGCTGGCGCGTCGGGATCGTCGACGTCACGGCCGGGTTGGTGTGGTGTTCTGTGGCCGAGGCGGGGAGAGGAGAGATTGTGACGACGAGTCATGGGTCTCCGGTGATGGGCTGCCGGCGATGGATAAGGTTTCTTGGGTTCTAGGTTGCGGGGTCTGGTATGCAGGTATGGGTTTGTGTAGGGTGAAGAAGGAAGGAGAGGGAGGAGAAAGGAGATGATGGAAATGGTTGTGTGAGGCTGGGGTCGCCGGAGGTGAGGGGACGGCGACGGGTTCTTTAGGTTTGAGGGTGCAAGGTGACGGGAAATAGAGGAAGAAGAAGAGGAGAAAGATAAAGAGGGAGGGGAGGAGGAGGACGAATGAGATGGAAGAGAGGGTGCTGCCGAGTTCATAGATGAGGAGTTGGCGACGGAGGGATCGATGGCGGTGATGGGTTCTGCGGTTGCAGGCTCGGGAAAGGAAGAATGAGAGAGAGATGACGAGGAGAGGAGAGAAAGGTGGAGGAGATGGTGGTTGCGGGGGTGAGGCGACGAGGCTAGGGTTTCTCGGGTCCATGGGCTCTCGTGGCGAGGTGCGAGGGTTTCAAAGCAGACAGAAGAAGAAGAAGGAGAAGAAGAAATGCTGTGAAGGGAGGTGCCCATATCGCGAGCGCGGTGACGGGAATCGAGGAATCAACAGTGCTTGCGAGATGAAAGAGAGAGAGGCGAGAGGAGAGAGAAAGAGAAAGGAGAGAGAGAGAGAGCTGCGCTCGTTGAGGGAGAGAGGGAGGAAAGAGAGCGCTCGTGGGGCCCAGGGGTTAGAAAGGAAGATTGTGATTGGTGGAAGGAAAATTTATGGGAAAGATTGGACATGCAAACTGTTGGGGGAAAGTTATAAAAGATTTATGGGTTTATAAAAATATTTTACCGTTGGTCAATATTTTCATAGGCTGAAGAAAATATATTTAAAACAGATTTAAGTAATTTTGAAATAAATAGAATTTGGCGGAAAACAAAATATTGCAGAATTGCGCCCGGGTCGGGTCCAAGAATTTGAATTTGAAATATGAAAAAATATAGGCAGGTTCCAAAAATTGAATGAAGGATTCTGTAATTAAAAAGCATACCCCCAAGAACGGACGCATGTATGTGCGCGTAGTCGTCCAAACACGTCCGTTTCACTGAACGGGACGAGAACACGATGCAAGGACGCTACAACAGGGTTAGGGGTATCGAGCAGGCCATGACACGTATTTAAATTTACTTTATGTGATATAAATTGTTATATGCAACGGATGCGATACGAGATAAAATGCCAGTATAAACTAAATTATGAGGTGCACCAGTCCATGCAACAAGTCAGGGCAATCTATAATAAGAGTTAAACAGGTTCAAGTAAGCGGGTCGGGTCGAATACCCAGTAACCTGTAAAATACCATTCGCACCCAAACACGCTAAATCAAGAATAGACCATGGATAAGTAAATACGGAAACTGGAATTGGTATAAATGAACTCGGGTGTTACATTATACCCAACTACAAAAGAATTTCGTCCTCGAAATTCCAAGAACAAGAAAGGATAATCAAACAAGAAAGTACAAGGATAGATGAGAAATCTTCTGTCGGACTTCATCTTCTCGTTCCCAAGTTGACTCTCCATGTGTGCGATTACTTCAAGAAAACAAGTACAAAGTGATAACCTCGTTCTTAAGAACCTTTTCTCTTCGATCCACAATTGACATCGGTCGCTCCTCAAAGGTTAAATCTCCTCGTACAGTCTGCTTTGAAAGGTCCAATCCATGTATTTCATCTCGAGCATACTAACGGAGTTGAGATATAAGAAACACGTCCTGAACATTCTCCAAAGTTTGCGATAACACCAAACGATACGCCACTTCTCCAATACGCTTCAAAATCTTAAAGGGTCCGACGAATCGAGGACTAAGCTTTCTTCGACTTCCGAAACGAATCACCCCTCTAGCCAGTGAAAAATTCAAGGATACCAAGCCACCAACGGCGAACTCTAGAGGTCTTCTCGATATATCTGCCCAACTCTTTTGTCGGTCTTGTGCTGCTTTAATATGATTCCACAAAAATCTATTAACCTTATCAACTGTCTGTACAACCAAATCTGGTCCAAACAATTTTCGTTCTCCAATATCGTCCCAACAAACAAGTGAACAACACTAATGACCACATAAAGCTTCGAATGGAGCCATCCAAAAAGTCGCCTGGAAACTGTTGTCGTAAGAAAACTCCACCATGTGTAGATGATCCTCCCATGAACCCTTGAAATCTAACATGCAAGATCTCAACATGTCTTCAAGAATTTGGATCGTTCTCTCCGACTGGCCATCTGTTTGGGGGTGATAAGCTGTGCTAAACTTCAATCGAGTCCCCAAACTTTCCTGTAAGCTCTTCCAGAAGTGTGATAAGAAACGAGTGTCACGATCGGACACGATACTCCATGGTACTCCGTGCAATCTTACAATCTCGTGCATTGTACCGCTCTGCCAAAGCTTCTGTTGATTGACCAACTCGAAATGGGATGAAATGAGCTGCCCTGGTCAATCGATCCACAATCACCCAAACAGCATTGTTGCCTTTCGGAATCCACGGTAGAGCCGCCACGAAATCCATGGTTATATGTTCATACTTCCATTAAGGAATCGGAAGTGGTTGCAATAAACCAGCAACCCCTTTGATGTTCAGCCTTAACTTGCTGACACACCAGCACTTCGCTACAAAGCGAGCAATCTCCCATTTCATACCTTTCCACCCGAATTGCTGTCGTAGATCTCGGTACATCTTCATGCCTCCTGGATGTACGGAATATGCGGAACTGTGTGCCTTCTTCATAACTTCGTCGCGAATACCTCCATTGGCACACACAAACAACTATCACAACGAACCATCTTCATGAACCACTAAGCCCGTTCGAAGTCCAACTTCAACCTGTTCTCGAAACTTCTGAAACCTTGGGTCCTGCAATTTCGCTGTTCTCAAAAAAAAAATTTCGATCAACGACGACTGTACTTGCTGTTGCATCAACTGTCCCCAATAATGCGGTAGCACACCCTCCAAATTGAATCTTCGAAAGTCTTCGGTAAGTTCCCCTTTTGTGCGGTCAACATCCGAATTGCCGGTAACCGACTAAGCGCATCCGGTCATAACCTTAACTTCCCCGGATGGTACTTAAGATCCAGATCGTAGTCAACCATCAGCTTCAACCATCTACGCTGCCTCACGTTAAGCTCCTTCTGCGTGAACATATACTTCAAGCTCTTATGATTCAGTGAACACCTCGACTCTTTCGCCCAAAAGGTAGTGTCTTCAAATCTTCAAAGTGAAGATCACAGCCGCAAGTTCAAAGTCATGAGTTGGGTAATTCTTCTCATGGGTCTTCAATTGTCTCGATGCGTACGCTACAACCTTCCCATGCTGCATCAAAACACATCCCAATCCTTTTCCAGATGCGTCGCTGTGAATCACCAAGCCTCCGGAACTGTCTGACACGGTCAGAATAGGAGCGGTTATCAATCTCTACTTCAACGTCTCAAAAGCTGACACACACCTATCCGTCCACAAAAGGTACCTCCTTTCACGTAAGCTTGGTCAACGGCTCCTCCAGGCGAGCAAAGTTCTCCACAAATCTTCTGTAATACCCGGCTAGTCCAAGAAAACTTCTTATCTCCGCAACATTCTTCGGAATCGGCCAATCACGAACTGCTGCAATCTTTTCGGGATCGACGGCGATTCCATCGCCAGACACAACATGCACCAAAACTTTACTTCCTCCAGCCAAAACTCTCACTTGCTCATTTTCGCATACAATCTTCCTTGCCTCAATGTCTGCAGTGCGATCTTCAAGTATTCTGCAGGCTCTTCCTTGCTCCCTGAGTAGACCAGAATATCTTCAATGAATACCACTATAAACTGGTCCAAGAATGGTGAAAAGATTCGGTTCATCAAGTCCACAAATATTGCCGGTGTATTCGTTACTCCGACGGGCATCACTAATACTCGTAATGTCCATACTAAGTTCGGAACGCAGTCTTGCAAATATCTTCTGACTTAGCTCGAACCTGATGATGTCCGAACCGCAAATCCAGCTTCGAGAATTCCCTCGCGCCACTCAGCTGCTCAAATACTTTGCCACTGCGAGAGATCGGGTACTCGTTCTTAATAGTCACCCGGTTTAATTCTCGATTATCGACGCACGTCTTCCCTGTGCCATCTTCTTCTTTACTAGAAGAACCGGAGCTCCCCAAGGTGAGTTACTGCTTCGAATCCAACCCTTCTCAAGTAATTCAGTAACCTGCTTCTTGACTTCTTCCAACTCCACTGGTTCCATTGGATAATACGCTTTAGAAATTGGCGCTGCACCAGGAATAAGATCAATTGCGAACTCCACGTCTCGCTTCGGCGGTACACCTGATATGTCTTCAAACCCGTCCATGAAACTCTCAAATATAGCCGGCGCTTCTTCCTTATCCACTTTCATTGACGAAAGAACCTTGTTTGTCGGCTTAGCCCTAACTCGACTGGCCTGACAGAACCGCTTCTTCCAGCAAAACAACTTCCGGATGTCCGGGAATCTGGAGAATCACCTTCCCTTTCCTTACAATCAATATGAGCATGGAAAATGCCGCGAAAATCCGTTCCCAGGACAACAACAAACAAGGAAATGCACCAGGATTGAATAATCCTAATGCGGACAAAACGAGAACAAGTAAGATACTGAGATGACTTCATCCGAAGTCAAGATACTTAAGAGGGTTAACCACGGTAAACATGATTCAAGCTGGCGATGAAACAATAACTGGTAAGCAATGAAACCGAGAGAAACAAGGTATTACAACGATTATGGAACAAGGAAGTGAATCAAGACCAGGACTCTAAGTTACTTAAATAGAGTACCGCATTGTAACCATGCCGCAGTTCATGGGTACAATTACATAACTCCACCCAAGTCGCCCAAATCCCAGTATCAGAATCAAGGAACAGGGAGAAACAGTGGTGAATCCAAAATATTTCAAGCCGAGATGCAAAGTTGTTTGCATATCGTCAAGGCAAAAGATACGAGAAAGATATGATTCAAGAATCACGATAACAAGGTGGCAGGACATGTTCCTAATCACGAGTATTCTGATTCGTGTATTGGGTCCAATACCCAACTATAAAAGAATCAACCCGATTAACCTATATCCTATGTCTCTGATACCAAAAGAACCATGTCACGCCCCGCTTCCCAGAGTACGCTAAGATGGGCGCGTGACATAGCCAACCATGCTATCTGTGGATAGGAAAAATTCCTCCACAGTCACATTACGGCTGTAGAGATATCAAGAACAAGAAAGTAAACTAAACTATCTAGTACATGTCCATGAGCCAGAATGAATGAGTCAAGAAACAATAATATGCGGAAGCAAGAGATACAATAAATGAAACACCTGGAAAGTAAAACTGCATACCGACAGGATCTTCACCGCTCGGTCTAACAGCGGTAATGCTCCTGATCAGTCTGCAACAAAGGTAGAAGAATCTGGGCCATGCAAAACCCAGACGTCAACGCGTCATAACATCAAGCAATAATATGTAAACAGGGTAGCAAGACATGCAAGTATAATCATAAATAGTAAAGCATGTGTACAGCAATATAAATCAGGGCAGTGAAAGGTAGTGTGCAGTGAGTAAACTAAACTGGTCTGTTGGTTATCTACTCTCAAGTATTTGAAATCAATTTGATGAATCATCGATGTAACTCAATAGTATCCCGTGCGTGCCCGGGATCACGGTGAAGATTCTCGGGCTGAAACCGAGACATGCCGCTAGGCACTAAAGGAAAAGGGTAAAGATGAATGATGTCCATAGCATCATCCCAAGGCTGGCCTAGCCTCTAAAAGGTAATGGATAACGATGGATGATGTCAGCAGCATCATCCCAAGGCTGGCCCGGCCTCTAAAACTGGTCGGTAAAGGTAGCACACTGTCGAGTTACAAGTCAGGTTTCATCATTGATTTCCCCATACCCCCAAGTTATGTATGTCAAGTCAGGTATTCAGTAATCAAGAACTAATGCCAACACAGGATCAGGTAAGAGCAGGTTTGTCTGGATAGACAATAGGAACGGTCCGTGAGGACTACATGTCAGGTTTGTTGGCATTAGACACAAGATCAGGTAACAGGTAAAGCTATGGTACATCAGGTGAAGTCAAGTAGTGTATTTAGATGTCATGTCATGTAAAGAGTGTACGGTACCATGTCAGGTCAAGTAATATGTGAGGCAAGTCACGTCAGGGTGTATAAGATAACATGTGGATGCTCAATATCGAATAGCATAATCATGGTTATGAAATAACAAGCATGGTACTGTCAGAACAATAAACAGGCACAGTAACAAGATAACAATGGGTGCAGATTAAACTACTTAGTTGTACGGTCATCAGTTTGGTTTAAGTAATGGTTTTAACATTTCAGGAATGCAGTGTTACACAGGTGGATGATAAAATCATATAAATATGTATTAAAACAATCTATAGGTGCAAATGAATGTGAACAAGGCTAAATGTATGCAATCGGTCATCCGATAGGGTAAAACTACAAAAGGGTAATGTGGCTATAAACAATTGTAATTATGAGTTCTAACATATAAATATGATTACGTAGGTTCAGCAAACTAAATGCAATAGTTAGGTTTCAAATTCTAAATCTGAAATAATGTGAACAGATGCAAACGGACCGTCGAAATGTTATAAAATGATGCATGGGGTGACATACTTAAACTACAGGTATGATATATATTAGGATAGGTATATAATGATTTAAATAGCATATAGAAAGATTAACTTGCCTTGATCGGATCATGATACGGTAAACGGAACGTTACGCGTCGGCGGAAAAGTCGCGACGCGCGCACGGTATACGGAAAGAGTCCAAACAACACACGATAGAATCACACAAGACAGATATGATCGCTGGCGCGTCGGGATCGTCGACGTCACGGTCGGGTTTGTGTGGTGTTCTGTGGCCGAGGCGGCGCGAGGAGAGATTGTGACGATGAGTCATGGGTCTCCGGTGATGGGCTGCCGGCGATGGATAAGGTTTCTTGGGTTCTAGGTTGCGAGGTCTGGTGTGCAGGTATGGGTCAGTGTAGGGTGAAGAAGGAAGGAGAGGGAGGAGAAAGGAGATGATGGCAATGGTTGTGTGAGGCTGGGGTCGCCGGAGGTGAGGGGACGGCGACGGGTTCTTTAGGTTTGAGGGTGCAAGGTGACGGGAAATGGAGGAAGAAGAAGAGGAGAAAGATAAAGAGGGAGATGAGGAGGAGGACGAATGAGATGGAAGAGAGGGTGCTGCCGAGTTTATAGATGAGGAGGTGGCGACGGAGGGATCGATGGCGGTGATGGGTTCTGCGGTTGCAGGCTCGGGAAAGGAAGAATGAGAGAGAGATGACGAGGAGGGAGAGATGAGGAGAGGAGAGAAAGGTGGAGGAGATGGTGGTCGTGGGGGTGAGGCGACGAGGCTAGGGTTTCTCGTGTCCATGGGCTCTCGTGGCAAGGTGCGAGGGTTTCAAAGCAGACAGAAGAAGAAGAAGGAGAAGAAGAAATGCTGTGAAGGGAGGTGCCCATATCGCACGCGCGGTGACAGGAATCGAGGAATCAACAGTGCTTACGAGATGAGAGAGAGAGGCGAGAGGAGAGAGAAAGAGAAAGGAGAGAGAGAGAGCTGCGCTCGTTGAGGGAGAGAGGGAGGAAAGAGAGCGCTCGTGGGGCCCAGGGGTTAGAAAGGAAGATTGTGATTGGTGGAAGGAAAATTTATGGGAAAGATTGGACATGCAAACTGTTGGGGGAAAGTTATAAAAGATTTATGGGTTTATAAAACTATTTTACCGTTGGTTAATATTTTCATAAGCTGAAGAAAATATATTTAAAACAGATTTAAGTAATTTTGAAATAAATAGAATTTGGCGGAAAACAAAATATTGCAGAATTGCGCCCGGGTCGGGTCCAAGAATTTGAATTTGAAATATGAAAAAATATAGACAGGTTCCAAAAATTGAAATGAAGGATTCTGTAATTAAAAAGCACACCCCCAAGAACGGACGCACGTACGTGCGCGTAGTCGTCCAAACACGTCCGTTTCACTGAACGGGACGAGAACATGATGCAAGGACGCTACAACAGGGTTAGGGGTATCGAGCAGGCCATGACACGTATTTAAATTTACTTTATGTGATATAAATTGTTATATGCAACAGATGCGATACGAGATAAAATGCCAGTATAAACTAAATTATGAGGTGCACCAGTCCATGCAACAAGTCAGAGCAATCTATAATAAGAGTTAAACAGGTTCAAGTAAGCGGGTCGGGTCGAATGCCCAGTAACCTGTAAAATACCATTCGCACCCAAACACGCTAAATCAAGAATAGACCATGGATAAGTAAATACGGAAACTTGAATTGGTATAAATGAACTCGGGTGTTACATATACATTTTAGCATATAGTTAATCTCAAACAAATCTGGACATTTGGACTTAACTCGTTAAAACACATAGAAAAAGATTCCCATCTCCCTGCGGACGACCCGTACTCAACCGGCTAGCTACCAAGCGAAACCGTCTTGATTGCGGTAATTAACTAAGCACGTAAAAACTCTAACAATCAATAACCAATTTTGGGGAACTCGCTATTGGATGGTGCGGATTATCGCACATCCTCGGGCTAGTTGAGCGAGATGCAGACCTCCTCACGGAGCATTCGGTCTCGAAAGATTTTTAATACGATTTTTAAGAAAAACGAGATTTTCTAAATAATAATAAAATTAATTTTTAATATTATATAAATATTATCAAACAATATATTTTCAAGTTATAATAAAATTCCATATTTTTATAAAAATAAAAGAATGACAAGTTTCATCAAAATACCTTCAAGTTATCCAAAAATCAAGTTTTACACTAAAATACCTTGAACTATTCAAGACAAGTTAATATTCACTAAAATATCTCAAATCTTAAAATTTACATTCATGAAAACCCTAAATACGATAAATAAATACTCGAGCTTTATTTTGAAAGTATATAAAATATTTTTCATAAAACCCACTCGAGTTATATAAAATTACATTTAAGGATTTTAACGAATATGGGTTTAAACGGGATCAATTCTCTTGAGCCTCAGGGAGCCGGAGAAAGTGAGTGCTTGTCTATTTAAGGTAGAAAACTTAACGATGTTATCAATGGTAATTGTCTTGGAAAAAGACACAAATCCTGCCGTCCATGTGCAGCGGTTACCGATAACTCCCGAACATAATTCAGGATCCAAATCAGTTTAAAGTGTCTGACTCAAGTCTGAGTCTAAATCAATTCTGATTCTAATCCAAACATGAATCCAACTCAAACATGAATCCAATTCTAACATGAATCCAACATGAATACTTGAACCAGAACCTGAATACCAGAACTATATCAACATGCAAATATGACTTGACTTGACCGAACTATTGCTACATCTTGACTTGACTACCTGACACTTGATACATCCTGAACCTGATTATATGAACAACTTGTATCCATGGTCTCGGCAAGTCTGATAACTACAATCAATACAAAACATTACCGGGTTTAACGGGGTAGACTGGTACAGAATGTATTAGAAGTGGAACGAGATGGTCACTAAAAGACACCTACCTGAATATCTAGTGTCGTTGTCCCGTAGGTTTTGATGGGACCTTGTACTATGGGTTACTATAGTCCACGGAGTAAGTTGGACTACTCTCGTATACACTGATACTTTCTGTACCAAGCTACAAACAACTACGTTAGTATAACAAACATATACCTGTACAAATTACCAGTCATATACTCTCTACTTGTCATATTCTATTCTATTCTACTCTTACTTTTGGGACTTACCGAGCGCTAGTTCGCTAATGACATTCCTTCTATTTCTTTCTTTGGAATGTTCGTCAGGAGGACCGGATCCTCAGGAGACTGAGCCCAGTTAGGATGATTTGGACCAGTTCATAGAGCAGCCAGACTTCTACCTTTTTCTTGTACTTATTTCAGTTCATATGCCACTGTTTAGGCATTGCTTTCTATCATTGTACATTTCTTTTTCAAATCAGTTGTAATGTGAAGAATGGATATTAATAAAAGTTGTTGTTTATATTACATCTTTTTTTTATTCTTGTGCATTTATTTATATTGCTTATTTACGCTTAATGTGTTTATTTCTGAGTAAATACGTCGTGTTCCCGCCACGCCTACTTCCCCGTACACTGGGAAGCGGGGCGTAACATGATACACACGTGAGCGCTATATAAAAGTGCTTAGCACTATATATTTAGTCAAAATGACTAAAGTGTTTAGCACTGATTAGGCCGCGCCCCTAACTGAGTGCTTCACATGATACACATGTGAGCGTCAGAGCTCCAAACAAGTGCTTAGCACTTCTGCATAAAGGGAAAAGGTTGAGCAAACAGAACCACAAATAAGTGCTTGGCACTTTTAAATAAACAAAACTGTGCAGACCAAGCCCGAATTGGCTAAAAGTCACTCTGAAGTTTCTTACAGCTAAGCCCAAATATTCTGTTGTTGGATCTCAACTAAAATTTGATGATCCTTAAATGTTGCTAAGTTGATCTTAGTCTCAAATAGGACTAACGTATGCTTAGTTAAAATAAATTGAGCCCAAATGCTCATATATTTGAGTAGATCTTAATCTCAAACCAGATTAACGGTCCTTGAATAAAACAAAATAATTTTGAACTAAAGGAAAATATAACCTAAGTTTAAAACCCCAAATCTAAAAATATACGGATTTGGACTGATCCAGGCCCTACGGGTGACAACATAAACTAGTCTCCGTATACAATCCACGGGAAACTTTAACAAACAAAATTACACATGACACGAAGTGAACTACTGGAGAAAGAGAAAGTGGTAACGTAATTAACTGCAGGGGCTTGAGCCTGCAGGGAAGAGCGTCCCCACAATCAAAAACCCCTCATAAATAAGGGGGAATCTGATGACGTCTGCTACAACAGTCGTATCTATCCAAACCTCCGATATACGGTGCCATAAATCAACTTGGTATCTTCGAAGAGGTGGATGGATATGTCCAAATAACATCTGCCTCCAAATTCAGGCAAGACGATTTATCCCAGTTCGTCTCTGTTTTCGGCGGTAAACAGATTCTGACACGCCCGGTGGGATCTTTTCCTCTTTCCACTCCACACTTTGTGTGTCGTGTTTCGCGAACAAAATCGCGGTTCGCTACGGCTGCCCTTGGATTCGAGGTACTAAAACTTGGTGTCTTGCTGCTGTACAAAAAATCAATGGCTCTCAACTGCACTTCATGAAACAGCAACTCCTACTCCACCCCAACTGGAGGAGTGACCTACGGGCCCAACGCGGCCTCTATTTTCTCAATACTGGTGAGGCAAGTCACACAAGCCACTACCGGACTGTTCTTCGGGACCATGCTACTGCCTGTGTACTTTGGCGCCTCAACGCCATGAGAAGAAGCTCCTAGAAGGTCGGTCTTTGATCGGCTGGCAATTACGATGGCCCCCATCAGCAAGCCGTCAAACTCTGGCATTTCAGTCTTCAACAGGATGAGCAAGAACTCAAACATGCCCGTAAAGAAGCTCGTGATACCTTAAGGGGCTACCCCAAAAAAGCTAGCCCTCCCTACTCCTGCTACAGACGAAGCCGTCAAAGGTGCTTCCCCTATTAGACGATCAGTCTTCGAAAGATTGGCCGGCTCTCCTCAAACTCCATCAAGGACGTCGGTCTTCAACAGGCTGACGCCGATTGAAACCCCTCAGCAAAGCCGGGGATATGATGAAGCCGCTTCCAAAACTAAGACGGTCCCTTCAGCAAGGCACGCTCGACATCGCCACTGACATCGAGTAAGAGAAGCTGGGGGCAATTCTCCCTATGGACTCACCCCACCAGCTCCAATGGTGGAGGTCAACGCTGCTGTTCCAACTGTGAACAATTTTGATCCGCTTAGTAGGGTGCGCAAAAACTCCCCAACGGTGGTGCTAAAGAAATCTCCCCCACCTGTAAAAGTTATAGTGCAGGAAAGGCTGGAGCGGCCTTACCAGCGGCTTTCATCGCAAATTCACAGAGTCTGGCGAAAAGTCCAAGACTCTGTAATTGACAAAAATTACTCTCGTCGACCCAAGAAATCAAAAGTCCTCCATACAACGAGGTGTTGGAGATAGTGCCCTCATAGTCAATTATTGGATCGCAGGTACGTGATTGCAATGATTGCGGAGGACCAATACCGGTAGGACAGTCTTACTCGAGATGATAGTATGCTATCTGATTTGCCTTTATCAGTCGTGTACATGTTCAGGTGACTGATTACATGTTACACTTTGATAGAGCCCTTAGGATCTTGCTTTACCACCAACAGTATGATGGCGATCATATAAGTGAGAGTTGGGTGGTTTATATGCATATCCTTAATTGTAGTCCCTAGTCGTGGGAGTTTCAAGACAGGGCATCGATACTCCGGAGTAGACTAGTGTGTACAGTCGAGACCCCGACGAGGGGCGGTGGCCGGTCTCACAAGCCACTGGTGTCAGTTGGATCACCTAAGATGTATACAGGTGCTCATTGGGTTATGAGTACACCGGACAGGACTCGCCGGGAACCTGCTAGTTGGTATTATACATATCGTCAGATAGCAGTTCCCTGGTGACATGTGTACAGGTTAGTTCATCGACCTGAGGTCGTCATTTGTCTCGTGTGAGTTCCCACTGTGCTTTGATTTCTACCCTACCACGGCTCAAAGGAGGTGTGCAAACAGGTAGCTTTTGGGTACAGTCCCGAGCCATATGGAGGCACGTGAGCGGATCTGCAGGGGATTCGTCTCTCCCGGTATTGGGGGCGAGGTCGTGCTGTGTCTAGGAGAGCCATTACACAAAGTCCATGGCCATGGCAGGAGATTTACTGGTAGGTACTCCAGTAGTATCTCAGGGTGTTATTGGGCTACACTCCGACACGACTTATACTGCTATTGGGGGTCTGACGTTTCTAGCCCCCTAGGCAGATATGCGATACTCATTGACGAACGGACCGGACTGTATATACATTGTCACTGTTAGGCTCAGTAGGGTTTCTGGATGAGTTCGCTCATCAGCCTCCCTTGAGGTCAGTCCATGGGGAGCCGTTACGCATAGCTAGTGCCGCTGACGGTTTGTGGTTAAACCCACTGCCAGGGTACTGACGAGTCATTAGAGTCCCCCACAGACAGTTTCCCAAGTTCGGGCGAAACGTTGTAGAGGCCGTATGGTTTTATGGCAGGGTTCGGAAAATGCACGTGCGTTTACGCACGTGTTATTTTTCGGGCAGTTGATACTGGTCGGCTTTGGTTTAAGCCGGATCCGAGTATTATATTGAGTAGGTATAATATCTTTGTCTCAGTTGCATTTGTATTCGGTCGTAATACAAATGCGGGTATATTTATACAGTTACGGGGTTATCCTGAAAGTCGTTTCAGGATCACTTTTGGAAGTTGCCAGTTTCCAGTTTTCTATCAGCCGTCTTTTAACATTCGGTTAAAGACGGATTTATCTTTTCTTGGATGAGGGTGAGTCATGCTTCTAGAAGGTTCTAGAAAGGGTGACTTGGCATGGTGAGTCATTAGTGCTTTAATGGAACCATTAATGCAATGGTGACTAGGTTAATGAATCACCATTTGCATTAATGAGGTTTTGTTTTCCTTAGGATATTTGTTCTTGATATTTTTTGTGAGAAGCTTTTTATGGTCACCCTCTTCTCTCCTACACTCACCCCCCTCCCTATAAATGGCCGGCCCCTCCTCTCTCTCTCACTTACTTGAGTTTTTCATTTGGTTACAAAAGATATGATAGATTTTGGGGTGTATGGAACTTCACAGCTCATTTCATTCCATCACCCGATTCCCACGGCAACTTCATTAACCGTTCGTCCATGGTTTTGGACGAAGCGAGACAAAGTCATCTACTCATTCTCTACATCATTCTTGGTCGTCTCTTTTAGCAAACTTGACGACCGAGTTGCCTCGAGTCAGAGGCGGGAGCCCGTTTAAAGAATCGTTGACGTGGTGCCACCTGGACGAGCAGATCGGAGATCGAAGAGATCGGAGCAGCCGCAACGGAGCGTGGGATGATGGTTAAAGAACGAAGGACTCGGATCGTTCGGTATAACCTTTCTACACTTTTTACAGTTTGTTAGTTTAGCAATAATGGCAGATCCGGGTTAAAGTATACGATAGCGCCATATAAAAAGTTTTTGTTCCGCATTTGGCGTCTGTAGACGGCCGGGGCGCTAGCGTAGACTTACAGTGGTATCAGAGCCTCACCATTATGCTATACTAACTAGTGCTAACGCGTTTAAAATATCGATCGAACCGGAAATCAAAAACCGCATTTTTCCAATTTGACAGTTTCTGTTGATTTTAAATGGTGTCCCAAAAATATTCCACATATCACAGAAATCTGTGCAGGGTTTTATAAGAGCACCGACAAAATTTGGGCACGTGATTCCACCAAACCGCCGCGGAAACGCGGCCAAACCCATGGTTTGGCCGCGCATCCGCGGCCATTTGGTAAGATCATGCTCCTAAATTTGTACAGTGTGTTCTCCTCTGGAAATTGGGGTTTTTGGTATATATCTTTTGGGCCCAGATTTTGTTACTGTTCAGCAGATTTGAGAGGGGCCCACTTTGTGATATTTTGTCGATCGAAATTTAAACACGTTGGTTTACAGTGCTTACATTATATCTCCGACCGGGAATGTCATTTGATCGGTAAACCGCGTCTGATTGCTATAGTTCTTTTAGACGGGTTTGCGAACGTGACATTCGCGTTGATGTTCTGTGTTGTGCTGTGATGTTGCGGATTTGTCGTGGTGGATAGCAGTGTGCAATGGTAGTACAGTTTGAGTTTATTTGTACATTTGATATTGCGAAGCGAGCGTCCAACTTGTGGACCGCCGTCACTGCCTGTTGTATAATATTCTTTTGGGGCACGACCAGGTTGCGGTCGATGTACCTGTTGTACTATTTTTCATTACTGTACTAGGTTTTGTCCCGAGACGGAGTGCACGGATAGCCTGGTTCTGGAAGGCAACGGGTCCGCATCTCATGGCTTTGAGAGGCAGAGGGGCCCCACTCTAAAATTGGCAGACTATTCGCCGCACTCGTAGGGGGTACAGGTTGACCCAAGGAGGGGTGCCCAAAATTACCGGATTCCGTGAAGTGCTGGGTGGTCCATTCACTTTGCTGTAGGGGGCTGCCTCGCTTCAGGTTTTGGCGGGTAACTTGCCGCACCCGTAGGGGTCTAGGTTTCATTGCACAGGCTATCCACACGACAGGGGAACGTCGGGTTTCAGCAGCGGCTCTGTGAAACCCGGGGATCCCAGATTATCTGTATTGTTCTGTGATGCTTATTACTTTTCTGTAATGTTGCATATTATCACGCCTGGAGCGATTATTGTATATTGGTTTATATACTATTAGATGTTGTATATGTTTTACACCCGCGCTAGTCCAGTCCCTGCTCTGTCGTTAGTTAAGTAACCTAACGGGTGATGACGGGACCCAGTGACGAATACGGATGGCATATACGTACATTTTATTTTTGTTCTTTTCTGGTGTGATCGATTGATGGGACTGCGTTGATTCTGATCAATGCAAAGTAAAGCAAACCTGTTTACAGTTGTTGGAACAAATTTAAAAAGTGTTATTGCAAAGACGTTTCCTTTTGTTTTGCATAGAGATATTCGGTTGGAATATCCTGCACCTCATTCGACGGGGCAATGGCCGATATCCCTTCACCGGGACTGACCCCTTGGGGAGAAGTTTGCGTCAGGGTAATAACTTCACTATAGTCGATTACATGTTGCTTTGCATCGCGGTATTCAGTAGAATATCCTGCACCTCATTACACGAGGAAAGAGCCGAGATCCCTTTACCGGGAGTGACCTCTTTAGCAAAGGTTTTCGCCACTATATTTTAAAAAGCTATCAGGTTCCTTCAGCGATATCAAGTTCACTACGTTAAAGGTTTTTCGCCAAAAACCAGCCGTAGCCCTCCGTCACTTCTTTTGGGTATTCAGTAGTATTCAAGCTATGTATTTTGACCTAACGCCAAGGCATAGTGTTTGGTAGCTGCTGGGTATTCAATTGTTGCATAGATAGATGAGTTGGTTTGGGACAGCCGTTCTGCCATTTTGACCTAACGCCAAGGGCATGTGCGGGTGGGTTCAAATTAACAAGATAGTGACGGGTAGAACTTGGCATGTGACTTATGACATTTTGACCTAACGCCAAGGTTATAAGAGCATGGGGCAAAAATCATATCGGGAGTTTCTAAAGAAACTGAAACTTGCCAAGTATGCGCATACCTTCTGGAGTATGAGTAACGTGGATGCATTCCATCACGTTATCATGCGATGAGAGTTGGATCCCGATTCCCACTGATGAGTTGGTTTACTCTTCGAGTGATCCCGATTGATTCTTCTTTCAGGTTTGGAGGAGAATTTGACAAGGCAGTGGGAGGTTTCCGGATTAGATAAAGTGATAACCATTCTGATCTAGGTTAGAGTGCACGCAGAGTGTTTCTTTTCTCTCTCTCTTTGGCAGCGACCTTTGACCGACCCTAGACTATGACTCAGTGACCAGGTTGACCGAACCTTCTTAAAATACTGGCTTTTGGATTGTCTATGTTGCATAAGTCATTGCCACTCCTTCTTTTACCCTTTGCATTTCTCAGAACACCCGTTTTACTACGGATATCCACTTCCATTGGATAGATCCATCGTATGGTTATATACGAACTCGAAGGGACTTCTTCGAGGATGGATCCAGGTTCAGGAGAAATAGAATTGGTTTATTCAGTTGTCTTTTATTATCATCTTCTCTCAGGTTGCGAGGGCTCCTTGGTTTAGGAGAGTACACCTATTGCGCTTATTGGATAGTCTTATTCCAAACCATAGACTGGTGCCGAAAGGTAGGGAATGAAGAAAACCAATTAGCCTAAGTAGGGTGTGCAGAAGGTAATATGAAAAGACAAAATAAAGGGATTAGAAAGAGGGCAAAGTAAATTGCGACTGATATCATTCACGACCAAAACCGCGTACTTCATCGCCACTCCTATTTCACTTTTAAAGGAATAAGGTATTATTCAGTTGTCTTTTATCATCACCTTCTCTCAAGATACGAGTACTCCTTGGTTTAGGAGGGTACACCTATTATGCTTACTGGATAGTCTTCTTCCAAACCATAGGCTGGTGCCGAATGGTAGGGAAGGAAGAAAACCATTTAGCCTAACGATGGTGTACAGAAGGTAACGACTAAAAACAAATAAAGGGATTTGGAGAGACAGCAATAAAATATACGGTTGAAGTCATGAATTGGATTATGGAAGAGGCATTACTATGAATACCAGGATACCCCTACGAAACATTTTCATGTTTCAGTGCATTGTTAAAGGAAAACTGTTTTCTCGATTAGATACTTACTCCAAGGGTATGTATTTACTAGGTTTCATTCTCATATCTGTATGGTTTTACAGATGATGAGTGGGAGTAAGTTATTGGGAATTAGGTGATTATCCTCATTATATCGGAATTCGTTGTAATTGGTGATATTTGAGGAAATCGCCAGGGTACAGTTTTCAACCTACGACGCACAGGCTTTGAGTTGTTCAACTCAGCGGACTTATACAGAGTATTGTATGTTGTCCAAGTGTCCATAAGGACAAAGGGGTAGGTCCTCGTACTATGTTCTGTTTACTTATAACTTCTCTAGTATTTAGACAAGTGTTTCGTAGAAATACAAGGTCTAAGTTTTGAGAAGTTATGGGTATAAGAATAAAGTAGAGAACCAGGTGTCACAAGTGTCGGGATTCTTCAAAGAGATCGAAGATGTAGATTCTTGTGATTGGTATTCAGATGATAGTGATGGTTTTGAGAAACTTGTTTCTCTTTCAGGTTGCTCATAATTGGATGGATTCCTAAGTTGAGTAATGCTGATTAGCCTATTTCCATTAAGTTGATTTGCACTGGAGACAGCTGCATGATTTGAATATGGTTCCAATTAAATAAGTGCCAAAGTTTCTATATTGGATATAGAATAGTTCGTACCTTAAAAGATGTAAAGGTACAGGAAGTTGTCCAGCTTATGCTTAAAACCAGACTCTGGATAACTCAGGGCACGTTTCTGTAATGGCTGTTTGTGGGTTGACCCTGGCTATGACGAGGGTTGATATTCTACCATTTGGAAGATCAATAGTGATATTGTTCTTGACTCGCCACAGTTTTAGTAAAATGGATCTTTTTCAGAAAACAGTAGTGGGAGTATGGTAGAACTGGAAGTGATTCCAGAACCGCGAACGATTACGGAAAATTTAATAGGACCTATATATTCAATCAGGTTTGACATTCCAATAGCCACTCCGCAGATATGGTGGGTAACCTCGGACACCCGAGAGGTACTTCGGTAGCCTCAAGGACGGTGACAGGGAGGTTCTTATCTACCCAGACTTGACACTACTGTTGTTCCAGGCTATGAGACCTAATAGGAGGGTTGTCGTAGTCAGTGGGAGCAGCGGAAGTTTAGTGGGCAAGCAGCTTATGTCTATTTATAGACTTGAGCAGTTATAGCGGAGATAGATCATCAAATTTTGATATGACAGTCATGGGTTTAACTTCAATCAGAATAGGGGATGCATCTGTTAAGAAGGTAGTAGGGTGTGATGTCATGGTATCTGGATGACATACACATAGCAGGAAGTAAAAATTCCTATACTACGATCGGTTGTACTGTGGTCGTCACACAGTTGTTTCTCCAGACAGGATATGGATATAATATCAGACATTATGGTTTCTAGAACTATGGTTTTAGGTCTGGATTTGGGTAGTTTCCCAATGTGGGTACTTTGACAGATATTCTAATGGTTTTTGGAATAGTTGACTCCTAGCATGGTGGTGTACCTGCAGGTGATGGAGTCACCCTCTCTAAAGGTGTCGTATAGACTAAAGGGGAGAGGGATGGGCATGATTGGCAGATCACTTGCTTAGGTAACTGAGTCAATCATGAGATGTCAAGTTCCACACCAGATGTTGTTTTTGCACTAGATGCAATAAGTTTGTATTAATCCAATCCTGGAGAAACATAAGGAAGCAGTTTTAGAACATAAGTGCATGTTCTACGGATTTGATGACGGCAGCCTCCTTCGGGGGACGGTTATCATTCCAAGCTTCAAAGGTGACATGGTTGACAGAGTGATTGTCAGAGTTATAGTTTTTCCCTCTGACGAAGAGGGACAGTATTATGGACAGGTGGTCCAAGAGAATACTGTGGGAGGCATGGTGCCGGATACTGATTAGGTTCAGTGATCGATACAGTCTAAGAAGTTTGGATTTGGAGTTCATTTATGAACTAGGTCCCATCAGATATCCAGACATATTCTAAGACAGGTATTACTCGATTCGGGAGATGGCTTTCTCCGCGAACTTGAGATTAAGAGAGATATAGAAAGAAATATCTAGACGGATCCACTCACTGAGGCTATTTCTCGAACACAATAGTTTTACAAACGGGCTTTGTGAAACTGATTAGTAGAGGAGTTGGATGTTCGGTTTCACACGGGCTGTGAGTAGTCGACATTGCAATAATTAGCCTTGAGTGCAAGTGGGAGATTGTTGGAGATAGTGCCCTCATAGTCAATTATTGGATCGCAGGTACGTGATTGCAATGATTGCGGAGGACCTATACCGGTAGGACAGTCTTACTCGAGATGATAGTATGCTATCTGGTTTGCCTTTATCAGTCGTGTACATGTTCAGGTGACTGATTACATGTTACACTTTGATAGAGCCCTTAGGATCTTGCTTTACCACCAACAGTATGATGGCGATCATATACGTGAGAGTTGGGTGGTTTATATGCATATCCTTAATTGTAGTCCCTAGTCGTAGGAGTTTCGAGACAGGGCATCGATACTCCGGAGTAGACTAGTGTGTACAGTCGAGACCCCGACGAGGGGCGGTGGCCGGTCTCACAAGCTACTGGTGTCAGTTGGATCACCTAAGATGTATACAGGTGCTCATTGGGTTATGAGTACACCGGACAGGACTCGCCGGAAACCTGCTAGTTGGTATTATACATATCGTCAGATAGCAGTTCCCTGGTGACATGTGTACAGGTTAGTTCATCGACCTGAGGTCGTCATTTGTCTCGTGTGAGTTCCCACTGTGCTTTGATTTCTACCCTACCACGGCTCAAAGGAGTCGTGCAAACAGGTAGCTTTTGGGTACAGTCCCGAGCCATATGGAGGCACGTAAGCGGATCTGCAGGGGATTCGTCTCTCCCGGTATTAGGGGCGAGGTCGTGCTGTGTCTAGGAGAGCCATTACACAAAGTCCATGGCCATGGCAGGAGATTTACTGGTAGGTACTCCAGTAGTATCTCAGGGTGTTATTGGGCTACACTCCGACACGACTTATACTGCTATTGGGGGTCTGACGTTTCTAGCCCCCTAGGCAGATATGCGATACTCATTGACGAACGGACCGGACTGTATATACATTGTCACTGTTAGGCTCAGTAGGGTTTCTGGATGAGTTCGCTCATCAGCCTCCCTTGAGGTCAGTCCATGGGGAGCCGTTACGCATAGCTAGTGCCGCTGACGGTTTGTGGTTAAACCCACTGCCAGGGTACTGACGAGTCATTAGAGTCCCCCACAGACAGTTTCCCAAGTTCGGGCGAAACGTTGTAGAGGCCGTATGGTTTTATGGCAGGGTTCGGAAAATGCACGTGCGTTTACGCACGTGTTATTTTTCGGGCAGTTGATACTGGTCGGCTTTGGTTTAAGCCGGATCCGAGTATTATACTGAGTAGGTATAATATCTTTGTCTCAGTTGCATTTGTATTCGGTCGTAATACAAATGCGGGTATATTTATACAGTTACGGGGTTATCCTGAAAGTCGTTTCAGGATCACTTTTGGAAGTTGCCAGTTTCCAGTTTTCTATCAGCCGTCTTTTAACATTCGGTTAAAGACGGATTTATCTTTTCTTGGATGAGGGTGAGTCATGCTTCTAGAAGGTTCTAGAAAGGGTGACTTGGCATGGTGAGTCATTAGTGCTTTAATGGAACCATTAATGCAATGGTGACTAGGTTAATGAATCACCATTTGCATTAATGAGGTTTTGTTTTCCTTAGGATATTTGTTCTTGATATTTTTTGTGAGAAGCTTTTTATGGTCACCCTCTTCTCTCCTACACTCACCCCCTCCCTATAAATGGCCGGCCCCTCCTCTCTCTCTCACTTACTTGAGTTTTTCATTTGGTTACAAAAGATATGATAGATTTTGGGGTGTATAGAACTTCACAGCTCATTTCATTCCATCACCCGATTCCCACGGCAACTTCATTAACCGTTCGTCCATGGTTTTGGACGAAGCGAGACAAAGTCATCTACTCATTCTCTACATCATTCTTGGTCGTCTCTTTTAGCAAACTTGACGACCGAGTTGCCTCGAGTCAGAGGCGGGAGCCCGTTTAAAGAATCGTTGACGTGGTGCCACCTGGACGAGCAGATCGGAGATCGAAGAGATCGGAGCAGCCGCAACGGAGCGTGGGATGATGGTTAAAGAACGAAGGACTCGGATCGTTCGGTATAACCTTTCTACACTTTTTACAGTTTGTTAGTTTAGCAATAATGGCAGATCCGGGTTAAAGTATACGATAGCGCCAGATAAAAAGTTTTTGTTCCGCATTTGGCGTCTGTAGACGGCCGGGACGCTAGCGTAGACTTACACGAGGGACTTCTCCTAAATAGGTGTCTGTCACAATAGCTCTTTCAACTCCAATCTCTCATAAAAGAACGAGGCTAGAGAAAAGTTTACCGCCCGCGGCAAATTCCAAATGTGATGGATCTAAACGCCCCAAGTTTGGGGCATAATCGTACATACGGTCTATATGACCAATGGGAAAGAAGAGAGCCGTGCTTCTGTGAGTTCTGATCGCAAACTCGGTCGCTGACAAAGGCTCATGAGTAACAACGAAAGCTCCAAGAAATGCTGAACAAAATGACGGCACTTACTGGATAGAAAGAAAGTCTGGATTAAGAGGCCGAATAGCGCCAAGTGCAGAAGACCGATACAGAGTTTCTGCGAAGGGTGCTCGAGAGAAAGGACAAAGAGGCTGCTGAGCAAGCTGCTAATATAAAACCGATGGCTCTCTTGTTCCAAGACATGGTTGGAATGATGATCTAACCAGAACCCCCGTCCGAAGATCCGCTGATAATCGTCGAGGATGACAGAGGGGAAACAACAAACCCTCTTCCGGCCTTATCAGCGGACAAAGAGGAAATGATCTTCAAGGCCGCCCTTGATGATTACATTGCTCAACAAATAAGAGCTCATCAAGCTAATGAAGCCACCGACCAAATTGTCAGAACTAGACGACCGTATCCATGCTAGTATGATCAAATCAAATACCCTCTAGGATATATGATCTCCAAGTTCCATGTTTACAAAGGAACAGGCAACCCTCACCAACACGTCGCGCAATTCAGAGTTCTGCGTGGCAACATTGGAGGCGACGACAAAGTTTTGTTTCGCCAGTTCATTGGCAGCCTTTCAGAAACAGTCTTCGAATGGTACTCAGAACTCCCAAATGACTCAGTGAAAATATTCGCAGAAATGGAACTGCTGTTTACACAGCGTTTCGCCAGCACGAGCTAGCACATTCCGATCACGGCATTAATCAATGCCAGGGTAAAGACGAGAGAAACCTGGGTCCAATAGGCGATCCGGTGGCGGAACATGTGGTCTAAGTGCAAACAACGCATTGAAGAATCTCCTACCGTGAACATGTTCCTCAGGACCCTTGATCCTCAAACAACTGTGTCCCAGCTCATGAAATTCTTTAAGCCCACAACCTTTCAGGTCCTGATAGATAAACTGGCCTAAATGGACCAGATGGGCCATAGGATTTCCTCCTCAAATAAGGACCTTCGAAATGTTAAGGGTAAAGGGAAAGCAGCCTTCGTTGCCAACACGCAACAACAGCCGAGTTGCCCAAAACCAACCGCTTGCCAAAATAATGCACGTCCGCGCCCGTCCTTGGAAGAAAGGCTAGGACGTGCTTACTCGTTTCCCCGCAACAAGACGAGGAGGCTCTTCGAATTGGCAATGCATGATAAACTCATCACATTGCCAAACCCGCGGCGTCCAGCGCAACCCGGCGACGTCAGCAACCCTAATTATTGCTCCTATCATAGAAAGGTGAACTACCCAATTGAAAATTGCTACATCTTCAAAAATTGGGTCGAGGACCAGTATCAACAGGAGAAATTCACGCTGTATAATTACTGGAAGGTAAACTCACCCCAAAAGCACACTCCCAAAATGGTGGATGCACAGGGGGCATCATGCTCACTCGTGGAAGAAACTCCATGGGAAGTCGTTCTTTCAGCGAAAACCAAAAGAATGCTGAAGGATCTACCGGCATGTCCGGCAGTCAGGTGGAAAAGCCTACTTGAACCCGAAATAATCGAAGAGATGTTAAAACCTCATCCCGCACCAACAATTTTTGACGAGAGGAAAAACCCCCCAAGTCAAGCCTTCAAAGTCTTCGAAGAAAAACAAGAAGACCAAGAAGCCTGTGCAACCTGTTGAGTATGACGACAAGCGCACATATTTAAAAAAATATATAGATGAGCTGGAGGAGTATAACCAGAAGGCGTGGACACTGGTCATGCTCGAAGTATTCCTCAAGCATATTATTGAGAGCGAAGACGGTGAAAATGATGAGGGAAATGACTCATCGGGAGAAACCGAAGACCGTATAGCAAGTTGCCACATGGTCTCCTATTCATTGTCATATGATGAAAAACGATCAGGGAAAGGAGAGAGCTCTATATTATTTAAGTCGAGTTCTTCTGGGGGCAGAAAACAACTATTCCCCCATCGAAAAGTATTGCCTGGCGCTGATCTTCGCAATAACGAAGCTCAGACATTACGCCTTGGCATATGAAGTCCATCTCATATCGAAGGTGGATCCTCTCAAATATCTAATGTCAAGGGACATACTAACAGGAAGGCTCGCCAAATGGGCCCTCCTCCTGATGGAGTTCTCGATAATGTATCGTCCCCTCAAAGCGGTGAAAGGGCAGGCCATAGCCGATTTTCTAGCGGAGCATCCGATACCAGCCGACTCTCCTTTAAATTGTGAGTTGCCAGACGAACAAGCGTTCGATGCAATCAAAGAAGAAAATGATTCCTAACGGGAACTCTACTTCGATGGAGCATCTTTCATGAAGCGGCGAAAGCAAAACACCCCCATAATCAAAACTGGGGTGGGCCTTATCTTCGTGACCCCGCAAGGAGGGATATTGCGTTACGCCCTTTCCTTAACGAAGCCAAGGACTAATGTCACGCCCCGCTTCACAGTATACGGGAAGAGGACGCGATGAGACCACTACGTATTTACTGTGAAGTAAATACGCTAAGCGTAACTAAGCAATATAAATTTAAATGCACAAGAGACAAGATATAACAAACAACAACTTTATTTATTCACATTCTTTCTGTACAATACATGGAAAGTAAATACAACTGAAATAAAGCAATGCCTAAACAATGGCAGAAATGAAAAGTACTGAGATGGAAAGTGTACAATGAACTAGAGCTCGGGGTCTTCACTGAACTAGAGCTCGGGGTCTTCACTGAACTGGTCCAAATCTTCAGCAGTGGGCTCGATCTCTGAAGTGTCCAGATCACCTGACGACATTCAAAGAAGAAAGAAAGAGAATGTCGTCAGTGAACATATCGCTCGGTAAGACCCAAAGATAAGGGAGAAATAGAAAAGACAAAATAAGAAGGTATCTTTTAAAGATAAGGGAGAAATAGAAAAGACAAGGGAGAAATAAAAAAGACAAGTCCCAAAGGTATCTTTTAAAGATAAGGGAGAAATAGAAAAGACAAAATAAGAAGGTATCTTTTAAAGTTGTATTATATTGTTGTAATATTGTGTTAACGCTGTTGTTTGTAGCTTGCTATAGAAGAATGCCAGTATATATGAAAGGGGTCTCTATATGATAGAGACCAGGGCAAACGGAATATACAAGGAACCGTTAAGCCACGGTACAACAGCAACGGAACATAGGTTAGGTGCCTTAATATTACTGTCTCGTGCCACTTTTAACACCTTCCGTACCAATCTACCCCTTAAACCCCGTAGTGTTTTGATTGTATTGTTGTATTGTATTGTATTGTATAGATTGTATAGTTGGACGACTGACCAAAACCATGATATCAGTAAACGGATGTAACTGTATAATCATGTAAATGGAATAACTGTAGAATCATGTAAATGGATATATATCCATGGTTCGGTTCAGTCAATGTAGATTGAATAGTTTGAATAGATTGAATATAGGGATTCATGTTGAATCAGAATATTGTAGATTGTAGATTGTAAATTATACTTGAATCATATTCAAGTCAGTTTATAATGAGACTCAAAGTAAATTGAAGTCCTGATTATTTTGATGTTATCGGTAACCGCTGCACATGGGCGTCAGGATTTGTGTCTTTTTCAAAGACGATTACCGTATTGATAACACCGTTGTTAAGTTGTCTACCTTAGATAGGAAAGCACCCACTTCTCCGGCTCCCTGAGGCTCAAGAGATTGGTTCCGCTTAAACCTATATTTACTAGGGTCCTTAAGGTAAATTATAGAACTTGAGGGGGTTTTATGTAAAAATACTTTTATACACTTTTCAAAATACACTCCAAGTATTTATTAATCGTCTTTAGAGTTGTAATGAATGTAGATTTTATATTGTGATATATCTAGTGAAAATATCCTAATTTCATAATAATTGGTATTTATTTGTAATATTGATTTATATGGAATTCATGGTATTTTAGTATAAAATAATTCTTGTGATATTTTTAGAAAAAGTGGAATATTTATATTATTACAAAATAGATATTTTAAGGATAAATATACATATATTTATATGAAAATAATTTTTAATATATATAATATTCTAGAAATCTCATTTTCTTTAGATTTTCGTATTTTAAATCTATCGAGACCGAATGCTCCTTGCGGAGGTCTGAATCTCGCACTACTAAGCCCGAGGATGTGCGATAATCCGCACCATCCTGAACGGGTTCCCCAAAATGGGTTGTAGCGGCGCTTTGCAAAGATTGTATAAATACTAAATCCTTTAGAAAACGGTTTTATTAAGTAAATGGTATTTATTTGTAATGATGTCGTTTTCCCGTATTCTATATTCCCAAGGGTATTGTGCTATATTGCATATGAGTGTGTGAGGAGGTAGGTCATTACCTCATGATCTACTTAAAGGTATAGCAAGTTTTGTGATGTTAAATGTAGAATTGAAACTATGTGGTATTTAAATGAAAAATACGGTAAAATGAAATAGCAATTATTTTTATGATATGGAACTTGATCAATTTGGTTGATTAGTGTTTAATAGTCAACATGAAAGGGTTTAAGCATGATTGTATTAAAGAAAAGTGAAGTTTTATAAAGAAACCGAATCGGAAATCGGATTTGTTCCGATTCCGTCGGGTTTTGTAATTCTGTATTTTTATAAAGAAAAGAAATATAGAAATAGGGACTTACGAGTTTAGGACAACAAGGAGAGGGAGATGGATCGGGAGGAGTCGCCGGTGCGTCGTTTCGTCCCCGGGAGCTCCTAGGATGGTCGTCGGAAGTTCGCCGGAAAATTCGTCGTAGCTTCGCTTCTTGCTCGTTTTCAAAGTACACAAGGTTTCTAACGATTTCTTGAGAATTGGCTCAGAGTTTTGGGGTGAGGGGGTAGTGTGTAGGGTTGGTATTTATAGGGTTAGGCTAGGGTTATGGAAGATGAAGAGTTTTAAATAAAAAATGTAAAAATACATTAAAAATTCATTAAAAAATAGAGTAAATGGGGTATTAAGAGGTCTCTGGAAGTGGTATGCACATTTAAAGTATGCAGGGGGGTTAAGAAGTTGAAATGACACATTTTTTATATTGACGACTCGGCCGACCGGCCGAGTCCGGCCGGCGGCGCCGGCCCTAGTCGGCCGACTCGGCCGAGTCAGGTCGAGTCGAGAGCTTGGGAGGTGGGGGGTCGCCTGATGTAGCCTCTGGTATATTTAGTTTTTCATATGTAGTGTATCACGTGTTGACTGTTGAACTTCTAAAAATTTCAAAATAAAATAATATTAAAAATAATGTGGGGCATAGGATTTGAACTCTGGTGGCTTGGTTCAGCAGTGCAAGGTATTACCAATGAGCTACAAGCTCCTTATTGTAATTAAATAGCTGATTAATTATTTATCTTTTGCTCAGGCAATAAATACCCCTTTATGGAATTTTAAAATTTTTTTGTAAAAACTTGTATAGGAAATTTAGGGTTGTTACAACTAACAATGAAACTAAATACGAAACTTTGATAGCAGGTCTTGAGATCGCTATCGACATGGGAATTAAAGACCTTCTCACATATGGAGACTCCCAGCTGATCGTTAGCTAAATAAATGGTGACTATCAGACATGCAAGTCAGAGCTGATAAAATATGGCGAATGAGTGCAGTAACTTCTGACACAAATCCCTTCCTACATCCTGGAAAGCATATCGCGTGCGGAAAACAGTAAGGCGGATGCATTGGCCAAATTGGCTAAGGAATTGGCCGATGAAGACCTCGATGACGTGAGGATCATTGTGCAAAGCCGCAGGGTTCTCGCGCCAATAAATATATCTTCGGAAGACCTGATAGAGCCATTCGAAAGAAAAGAAATGACCAAACAAGTAGCCCTTCAAATAGAGGATGAAGAAAAGGTCAAGGACTGGAGGGAAGTCTTCATAGACTACTTTAAGTACCAACGAACGCCCGAAAATGCGTCGTTTAGACATCAGCTCATGAAATGAGCTTTGTCTTTCGCCTTCGTCAATGATACTCTATATAAGAGATCGTTCAACTGTCTATAGCTAAGATGCCTGGGGCCGGAGGAAGCAAAGAAAGTCGTCCAAGAAACTCACGATGGACTCTGCGGTTCTTATCAAGCTGGGCAAAAAATGAAGCTGAAAATAAAAAGAATGGGTTACTATTGGCTCACGATGATCCAGGACTGGCTCGAATATGCGAAGCAGTGTCACTTATGCCAAATTCACGGGAACTTTATCCATCAACATCCAAATCCGCTACACCCGACAGTGGCTAGCTGGCCTTTCGAAATGTGGGGAACCGATATAATTGGCCCTATCGAACTGACATCATCCAAAAGACATCAGTTCATACTAGCAATAACTGATTACTTCTCAAAGTAGGCAGAAGCAGTACCGCTAAGGGAAATGAAGTTGGAGATTATCGTCCATTTCTTCAAGACTCATGTCATATACCGGTTTGGAACTCCACAATGGATAATCTCAGATAATCGGCCAGCTTACAAAAGCCATAAAATAAGCCGCTTCACACAGCAGCATAAAATAGATTGGAGATATTCTTCAGTCTATAATTCTCGGACCAACGGTCTAGCTGAAGCTTTCAACAAGACATTGATAAACATTATAAAAAAGACGGTGTCCAGAAACAAAAAGAACTGGCACAAAAGGCCGCATGAGGTTTTCTGGACGTACCGAATAACTTTCAAGATGGCCACAAATATAACACCATACGCATTGGTGTTCGGCACAGAGGTAATGCTCGCATTAAAAATAGAACTCCCATCTCTACGAATAGCGGTTCGATACGAGCTGACAGATGAAGAAAATGTTCATCTTAGGCTTGAGCAGCTTGACACCCTCGATGAAACTCGCCTTATAGCACAGCAAAATCTGGAGGCTCGTAAGGTAAGAATGACACGGTCATACAAAAAACTGACCAGGACGAGAACATTCCGCCAAGGTGAACTCGTGCTAGTCGTCAAAAGACCAATGATCCCCAATCAAGCAAAACGGGGGATGTTCGAGCCGAACTATGATGTCCCGTACATCATAGACAAAGTCTACCAAGGTGGAGCCTACCTGCTCATGGATATGCATGGCGAAAGACCCTTCCGGTCAAAAAACGATCGATTCGTAAAGAAATACTATGCTTGACGAGTCATGACTTAGGTCAACGATAAATGACGACGCTTGTGTCCGCTTACTATCTTCCTGAGTTAGAACCCTAAGAGTAGTACCGAAAAAGCTCCGTCGCCCCGAAATACGGCGATAATGGACCGAGACGTCCTTAAACTAATAATGGACCGAAACGTCCTTAAACTAATGCTGGATCGAAATATCCTTAAACTAATAATGAACCGAAATGTTCTTAAACTAACATTCGTCCCCAAAATGGGAATAATGGACCAAAATGTCCTTAAACTAACTTTTGTCCCCAAAACGGGAATGTTGGACCGAAACGTCCTTAAACTAGTATTTCACCCTAAATATGGCGATAAAGGACCGTCATGTCTTATACGTTTAGCCCTACGGTGAATCCCCATATCGATTACCGTATACAATCCACGGGCCTACACGATTAATAACTCTTCCAGGTCCCACATAATATAGTCTTTAGAAAAAGATCGAAGCTTACAGCTAATTGTGCGTTACCTTATGGGCCGCCTAAAAAAAGGTATGTCCACAAGCGAAATGGGCACATATGAAAACCCGGAAGAACACCGTGAGTATAAACAACAGGACTATCGGCGAGCTTGTGAAAACCCGAAAGGACGCAATCTCAAGAAAATAGAAAATATACACTTGCAGAGTCCTTTCGACCTTGCAAATACCTGGGTGAGATCCTTACGACTCACAAAGAAGCAACACACTTAGGAGTCCCCACGATTCCTAAGGAGAAATTACACTTACGAGATCCTCATAACTCGTAAGGAGAATTCCCCCTGTGAGACCCTCATGGCTCATAGGATTCAAAAGCCTTAGGTTACAGAAATCTAAACATATTCTTAAGCCATCATATTCCCCTAAGTTGCCCTACAGGCGGTCCAATATTGACTCTTGTATATAAACCACGGGCATAAATAAATATTCTCCCACCAAATTCCACCAATGGCGAGAAATGTCCCCATATGGTGAGTGACACTTGTAAGTCCTCTCGACTTACAAGGAGAAAATACTCTTGTAAGATCTTTACAACTTACAAGAGAAAATGTACTTAGGAATTCTCATGACTCATAAGGAGAAAATACACCTACGAGATTTTCTCGACTCGTAGGGAGAAATACCTTTATGAGACTTTTACGGCTCGTCAAGTCGAAAAGCCTTAGTTGACAGGATCCTAACCCCGTTTGCTAAGCCATCTTTGTTCAAATCGATAAAGGCAAATGATGATTCGCTCCTGGCAATACCTCAGTTGTAGTGATACTGATGCCTAAATAGGTATCAAATTTCAAGTCCTCTCACGGCAAATGATGATCACTCCTGGCAATATTCCAGTGGTAGCGATACTGATGCCAAGATCGGTATCAGATTTCAAATCCCCAACTCAAAAGAAAAAAGAAAAATGAAGCCAAAATGATAGGGCAACTCGCAATAAAAAGCAGCGAGTAAAAACAAAAACAGCCAAAATGATTGGGCACCGCGATAAATAGCCGAAATGATTGGGCAATCATGACTTTCGCGACATAAAAGCTGAAAAGATAGAGTATCGCGGAAAGAAATAAAAAAAAATGAAAATGAAACTTTTCTGCCCTACAATCAGCTCCATATTGACTCTTGTATACGATCCAAAGGCACAAATGAAAGAATAGGAACCATATTTTCCCACCACGCTTCGTCAAAAGGAGAACCATGTATTAACGGTTCATATATAACCTAGAGACTATCCCGGCGTTCCTTCTCACTCTGGCAGGATGCAGACGCAACCTCATCATAAAAAAAAGACCCAAAGGTCAAAGAAAAAATGGAGTAATGGCAAAATCCTAGCTCCAAGTCTTGACGGTACATATAAAACCTAGAGACTATCCTAGCGTCCCCCTCATTTCAGTAGGGTGCGGACGCAACTATCAAATGAAATTGGAGCAATAGCATATTCCTAACTTTGGACTTCAATTGCAATACATACATCATAAAGGTCCTACAGATGTCCACCCTATTTCTGCAAAGAATCGGCGTGATATCGTCAAAGCAAAAAATGAAGTGACGGCATATTCCTAACTTTGGGTATTGACGGCAGTACATACAAAACCTAAAAACCGTTGGAGATCATCCCATCCCAGAAGGGTGTGGTTATGACTCATCGGGGCTCTAAATTGAGCCCAATCTCAAGTAAAAAGCGTCACGGTAAATACCTGACGTTTGTTCTTCCGACGGTAATACAAATACTCCAACCTAAGAAGATTACTTGAAGACGTCTTGTCCAGCCTCAGAAGGGATTAGAGATACGACGGTTGCGGGGCTACTTAAACAGCGGCTTAAAGACTGCATATCGAGGAATACATCATCCAACACGACGGTACTACAGATTAAAACCTTAGTACCACAAACCTAATGGACCTCTGTCATAAAAGAATGGGGGTTATTTACATACAACCTTATGACAAGTTTTCCTGTAAACCCAAGGAAGGTAAACTAAAAACACTCCGAAATGAGTACATAAATTAGAGACTCCGGAATGAGTGAATAAACTACAGACTCTGAAATGAGTACAAAAATTAGAGACCACGGAATGAATGAATAAACTACAGACTCCGAAATGAGTACATAAATTAGAGACTCCGAAATGAGTGAATAAACTACAAACTACAAACTTCGAAATGAGTAAATAAACTATTCTGCACCGAGCCAAGACATCAAAATATAGAAAGGTGTAAGCATGAAATAAAATATGTTTTTTATAAACAAACCAAAATGAATACAAGATTAAAGGGGGAAATACATCGACAAAAAAAATTTAAAACAGTGGACGATTCAATAAGCTAGTTAGATCATCATTTTTTCGCCGGACCTCCGCCTCAAGCTCTAGCAACGCTGCAGGCTGAGCCCCTGCTTGTGCTTGTTGTTGATGATAGAAAGAAAACCGATGCTCAAACTTTTTCTCAGCAGTCTTGTGAGTCTCAACCATTTCGTACGTAAAAATTACAGCTTTATCGAGAGCCACCACCTCCATAATTGCCTCTTGAAGAACTCGCCAAATTTCATAGGCCTGAGTAGTTTTGGTTGCGGCTGGGCTTGGAGTTCCCCCAAAGCCTTCGAGGCCAGCTCCCTCTCCGAAAATTTCCGGTTGAGCCTTTTCTCACAAGATCGGAGGTTGGCCGCACACCGATCAATCCATTCATGCAAGTTGTCCTTTACAGATAAGATCTCTGAAGGAAGGCGTATGTATTCAACTCCATGAAGAGAAACCTCCACTCGACGGCAATACTCAACCCAGGTACACACCAGCGCTTCGTCATGGTAGGTGGAAAGAATGGAAAAAGAAGCATTCGTTTCGACAGCAAATTCCTATGCAATGACGGAAGTGCCGGCACAGAGATCTTCGATAAGAGTGGCCAGTGAATGTATACTCTACTTCGCCATCCTTTCAGACATACAACTTCATAAGGGCCCGACGGCATGCAAATATGTGACTCAAATGGAGTTAGGGTTGGCATAACTGTTGTAACAACCCTAACTTTCTGTACTAACTTTCTGTACAATTTTTTCAAAAAATACAGAAAGGGTACTTTTGCCTAAGCACAAGTTATAAGTTTGTTTTGCTTTTTAATAGTAAGAAGGAGCTTGTAGCTCATTGGTAAGACCTTGCACTGCTGAAACAAAGCATCAGAGTGCAAATCCCATCACCCATATTATTTTTTATATTGTTTTCTTTTAAATTTTTAGAATTCCAAGAGTCTACACGTGCTAAACCCGTAAAACCAAAAGTTACACTAAAAATAAACTACCCCACTGTGTTAACAAGACGACGATGGACACGTGGGCCCCCGACCCGGCCTGACTAGGCCGGATCGGGCCGGCGGGGGAGGCCGATTCGGCTCCAAATCAGAGTCGGCCTTCATGGAAGATGTGCCTCTTGAGCTCCCCATCACTCCTGTATAATTTAAATTCTTGGATTGGTAACAGAGCCAAATTAAATCACCATTAAACCATTTTTTAATACATTTTAATATAATTTTCAATACAACCTTTCATCTACCCTAAACCCTAAATTACCCTATAAATACCATTCCAAAACACACCCTCCTCAATCCAAATTTCTGTCCAAAACTCTCAAGAAAATCCCTAGAACTTTTGTGTACAAGTGGAGTTAGCGAAGGGCGAAACTCCGACGAAATTCCGACGACGATCCGAGGAGCTTCCGGCGACGAAACGACGCACCGGCACCTCCTATTGCTCCCTCTTCCTCTTCTCTAACCCAACAACAAGTAAGTCCATCCTCCCTCTTCTATTCACTATTCTTAAAACTTCTTTTAATAAAACCCGACGGAAGCGGAGTTAATCCGACTTCCGATTCGGTTTTCTCTAAAAAGTCCAATTTTTCTTAAACACAACCATATCAAACTCTTACATCTTGACAACTAATCATTAACAAAACATGTCGAACAAGTTTCATAGCAAAATATTTCATTTTGTAACTTTTACCTCTCTTTTTCAGTAAAATACCATGTAGTTTAGTTTCGACTTTAAAACATCATTAATCTTGCTATACCTTTAATTTGATCACGAGGTAATGACCTAGCTCCTCACAACACTCATATGCAATATAGCATAATACCTTTCAGGAATATAGAATACGGGAAAACGAAACTTTACATATAAATACCATTTACTATTAAAACCGTTTTTTACAAGATTATGTATTTTACATAAATCTTTGCAAAGCGCCGCTACAACCCATTTGGGAAACCCGTTTAGAATGGTGCGGATTATCGCACATCCTCGGGCTTAGTAGTGCGAGATGCAGACCTCCGCAAGGAGCATTCGGTCTCGAGAGATTTAAAATACAAATATCTTTAAAAAATGAGATTTCTAGAAAATAATAAATTAAAATTATTTTATTAAATATATATATATATATATATATATGTATCATTAAAATATCTATTTTTGTGATAATATAAATATTCCAACTTTTCTAAATCACAAGAATCACTTTACATGAAAATACCATGAATTTCCATACAAGTTCAATATTACAATTATATACCCTATATTATGAAATTAGGTTATTTTCACTAGAAATGTCACATATATAAAATCTACATCTATGACAACTCTAAAGACGATAATTAAACACTTGGGGTGTATTTTTATAAATTATACAAAATGTATTTTTACATATAACCCTCTCAAGTTCTATAAATTACCCTAAGGACCCTAGTAAACATAGGTTTAAGCGGGACCAATCTCTTGAGCCTCAGGGAGCCGGAGAAGTGGGTGTTTGCCTATTTAAGGTAGAAAACTTAACAAAATATGTTATCAACACGGTAATCGTCTTTGAAAAAGACACAAATCGTGCTGCCCATGTGCAGCGGTTACCGATAACACCAAAACCTAATTCAGGACTTTAATTTCTTTTCTAATTGTTTTGACTCAGACTGAGTCTCATTATATTGAATACATATATTCAATCTATTCAATCTGTATTGACCGAACCGAACCATGGATATACTTCTATTTACATGATTCTCCAGTTACATCCATGATTCTCCAGTTACATCCATTTACTGATATCATGGTTTCGGCAAGTCATCCAATTATACAAACTATACAATACAGTTAAGATATCGTGGGGTTTAAGGGGTAGATTGGTACGGAAGGTGTTAGAAGTGGCACGAGACTGCAAGATTTAAGACACATAACCTGTATTCCGTTGCTGTTGTACCGTTGCATAACGGTTCCTTGTACATTCCGTTCACCTTAGTCTCTGGTCTACTGAGACTCCTCTCGTATACACTGGCATCATTCTGTACCAAGCTACAAACAACAGTTTTAACCATATAATACAACTTTAAAAGGTACAATCTCTCTCTGTATATTCTATCTCTCGCTTATCTTTGGGACTTACCGAGAGATTGTTCGCTGACGATATTCCTTCTCTTTCTTCTTTGGAATGTTGTCAGGTGATTCGGACTTCCAGGAGATCGAGCCTACCAGCGAGGACTTAGATCAGCTTGCCTATAACCCAGAGCTCTAGATTCATTATACACATTTTATTTTAGTACTTTTCATTTCTGTTATGCCACTGTTTAGGCATTGCTTTCATTCAGATGTATTTACTTTTCCATGCATTGTACAAAAGAATATTAATAAATAAAGTTGCTGTTCAGTTATACCTACTGTCTTTGTCTCTTGTACATTTTTATTTATATTGCTTAAATACGCTTAGCGTATTTACTTCAGAGTAAATACGTAGTGGCCTTGTCGCGCCCTCTGCCCGTACACTGGGAAGCGGGGCGTAACAGGTTTTGTTGGTGGCCCATGCAAGTCAGAGCTGTATGGAACCCTACCATACAGTTCTGTTCTGCGTGAACAACCTAAGCAATATAACACAAGAACCAACAACTAAAACATTCTTTACAATTCATATTCCTTGAATCTTCCAGTTTCATATATTTTCTGAATCCGTCCTAACCCAAAATTCCCTCACCTCTTTTACAATCTTACCAAAACCTTCGCATTCTTTCGTTCTTTCACATATTTTCATACACTACCAATACTTTTATCACCAAACTTTCCTTGAATCTGTTACACTTTCCTTTCACAAATTTCGACGAGGAAATTTTTATAAGGAGGGTAGAATGTAACAACCCTAACTTTCTGTACTAACTTTCTGTACAATTTTTTCAAAAAATACAGAAAGGGGTACTTTCGCCTGAGCACAAGTTATAAGTTTGCTTTGCTTTTTAATAGCAAGAAGGAGCTTGTAGCTCATTGGTAAGACCTTGCACTGCTGAAACAAAGCATCAGAGTTAAAATCCCATCACCCACATTATTTTTTATATTGTTTTCTTTTAAATTTTTAGAATTCCAAGAGTCTACACGTGCTAAACCCGTAAAACCAAAAGTCACACTAAAAACAAACTACCCCACTGTGCTAACAAGACGACGACGGACACGTGGGCCCCCCGACCCGGCCTGACTCGGCCGGATCGGGCCGGCAGGGGCGGCGGATCGGCTGGCGGCTCCAAATCGGAGTCGGCCTTCATGGAAGATGTGCCTCTTGAGCTTCCCATCACTCCTGTATAGTTTAAATTCTTGGATCGGTAACATAACCAAATTAAATCACCATTAAACCATTTTTTAATACATTTTTAATACAATTTTCAATACAACCTTTCATCTACCCTAAGCCCTAGATTACCCTATAAATACCACTCCAAAACACACCCTCCTCACTCTAAATTTTTGTCCAAAACTCTCAAGAAAATCCCTAGAACTTTTGTGTACAAGTGGAGTTAGCAAAGGGCGAAGCTCCGGCGAAATTCCGACGACGATCCGAGGAGCTTCCGGCGACGAAACGACGCATCGACACCTCCTATGTCTCCCTCTTCCTCTTCTCTAACCTAACAACAAGTAAGTCCATCCTCCCTCTTCTATTCACTATTCTTAAAACTTCTTTTAATAAAACCCGACGGAAGCGGAGTTAATCCGACTTCCGATTCGGTTTTCTCTAAAAAGTCTAATTTTCCTTAAACACAACCATATCAAACTCTTACATCTTGACTATTAATCATTAACAAAACATGTCGAACAAGTTTCATAGCAAAATATTTCATTTTGTAACTTTTACCGCTCTTTTTCAGTAAAATACCATGTAGTTTAGTTTCGACTTTAAAACATCATTAATCTTGCTATACCTTTAATTAGATCACGAGATAATGACCTAACTCCTCACAACACTCACGTGCATAGCACAATACCTTTCGGGAACATAGAATACGTGAAAACGAAACTTTATATATAAATACCATTTACTATTAAAACCGTTTTCTACAAGATTATGTATTTTACACAAATCTTTGCAAAACGCCACTACAACCCATTTGGGGAACCCGTTCGGGATGGTGCGGATTATCGCACATCCGCTGGTTTAGTAGTGCGAGATGCAGACCTCCCCAAGGAGCATTCGGTCTCGAGATATTTAAAATGATTTCTAGAAAATAATAAATTAAAATTATTTTATTAAATATATATATATATATGTATCATTAAAATATCTATTTTTGTGATAATATAAATATTCCAACTTTTCTAAATCATAAGAATCACTTTACATGAAAATACCATGAATTTCCATACATGTTCAATATTACAATTAAATACCCTATATTATGAAATTAGGTTATTTTCACTAAAAATGTCACATATATAAAATCTATATCTATGACAACTCTAAAGACGATAATTAAACACTTGGGGTGTATTTTTGAAAATTATACAAAAAGTATTTTTACATATAACCCTCTCAAGTTCTATAAATTACCCTAAGGACCCTAGTAAACATAAGTTTAAGCGGGACCAATCTCTTGAGCCTCAGGGAGCCGGAGAAGTGGGTGTTTGCCTATTTAAGGTAGACAACTTAACAAAAGGTGTTATCAACACGGTAATCGTCTTTGAAAAAGACACAAATCGTGCCGCCCATATGCAGCGGTTACCGATAACACCAAAACCTAATTCAGAACTTTAATTTCTTTTCTAATTGTTCTGACTCAGACTGAGTCTCATTATAAATAATCTGACTTGAATATGATTCAAGTACAAACTACAATTCAATATGAATCCATGACTACATATATTCAATCTATTCAATCTGTATTGACTGAACCGAACCATGGATATACTTTTATTTACATGATTCTCCAGTTACATCCATGATTCTCCAGTTACATCCATTTACTGATATCATGGTTTCGGTAAGTCATCCAATTATACAAACTATACAAAACAATACAATTTATACTAAAATACAAACAATACAATCAAGATATCGCGGGGTTTAAGGGGTAGATTGGTACGGAAGGTGTTAGAAGTGGCACGAGACTGCAAGATTTAAGACACCTAACCTGTATTCCGTTGCTGTTGTACCGTGGCATAACGGTTCCTTATACATTCCGTTCACCTTAGTCTCTGGTCTACTGAGACTCTTCTCGTATACACTGGTATCCTTCTGTACCAAACTACAAACAACAGCGTTAACCATATAATACAACTTTAAAAGCTACAATTTCTCTCTGTCTATTCTATCTCTCGCTTATCTTTGGGACTTACCGAGCGATTGTTCGCTGACGACATTCCTTCTCTTTCTTCTTTGGAATGTTGTCAGGTGATTAAGACTTCCAGGAGATTGAGCCTACCATCGAGGACTTGGATCAGCTTGCCTACGACCCAGAGCTCTAGATTCATTGTACTCATTTTATTTCAGTACTTTTCATTTCTGTTATGCCACTGTTTAGGCATTGGTTTCATTCAGATGTATTTACTTTTCTATGCATTGTACAAAAGAATGTTAATAAATAAAGTTGTTGTTCAGTTATACCTACTGTCTTTGTTTCTCTGAAAACATGAATAGAAAAACATGGATAAAAGAACATGGAAAATATGGAATTCATAATACTCCGGGAACTTAGTTTCATCATAAATCAATAACTTGGTTCTTAAAGAACATGATCCCAGATTCTCAAAATAATGATCTTGGTGATCGTTAATGGTCAAAATACCATTAACAGAGATTTAAGTTCTCTAAAAATATTAACAAAGATTAAATCTCCAAAAGAACTGAGCGTCTCACGTGAAAAGCACGTGAGCCCTCAAAGCCAAGCTATATAGCGCCTTACGTAAAACACACGTGAGTGCCGGGAAAATTTAGTGCTTAGCACTATTGGAGTACCTCACGTGAAACACACGTGAGCGCCAGAAAATAGAAAAGTTTAGTGCTTAGCACCAGTGCAGCGCCATAAAAGACTAGTGCTTAGCACTATTATAATGCCTCACGTGAAACACACGTGAGCTCTATATGCAACTGGGTGCTCAGCACTGCTGGGTGTTACAGAAACCCAATCTTAGCCCAAATTGGCTAAGTTTATATTCATGATATCCAAACTGATATCCAAACTGATCTTAGTTCCATACATGGCTAATGATCTTCATCCCATACCTTCTAAGTTAATCTTAATCTCAAATAAGGCTAACGATTCTTAAGTCTACCACGATTCTTTTACGGGATTTAGTTTAAGGGTACATCTCTCCACACTTCTGATATATGTCATTGTAATTTCTCAACGTCTTCAGAGAGGTGGCGGGTCCCGACAACCAACAACTCCTTTCTCGTCCCAACTTGATGTAAAATTTCATCAAGACAAAGAATGATACATCCCACATTGATACACTTCCAAATTGACGTGCACACCTCAAATCGGATCGCACTCCAAATTGGGCGCATTTCATGTCACCATTGTTCACTCCGTTACGTAACAAATACACATGCGCGCAAGATGAATGATGGACCAAGATATCCCTAAACTAGACATTCGCCCCAAATACGGCGATAATGGACCGAAATGTTTTTAAACTAATATTCGTCCAAAACAGGGAATGTTGGACCGAAATGTCCTTAAACTAATATTCGCTCCAAATACGGCGATAATGGACCGAAACGTCCTTAAACTAATATTCGCTCCAAACATGGCGATGTTGGACCGTGATGTCTGTTTTCCTAATCAAAGTAAAACTCTGTTCAAATTTCAAAATTTGAAATGAAGCAGTGCACCACGTGCAAAGCACGTGAGCGCTGGCGCTAAGAGCACTGCACTCTAAGCAGCGCACCACGTGCAAAGCACGTGAGCGCTAGCAATAGAACAAAATGTTCTCGGCTCTTGGATCAAAGATCCAACGAACATGATTAAAAATCATCAATTGACCAGAATAAAATTCTGTTAAGGAAACATTCCTCAGAATCTTTCCAAACAGGAAAGATTATGCTCTGAAAATCAGAGCACCGTTGGATCAATGATCCAGTGATGATTAAAAATTACCAAAATACAGAATAAATTCTGTATAGGAAAAGATTCCCAATCTTGTTAAAAACAAGAAGATTGCCTTCTGTAAATTAGAAGCCCTTGGATCAAAGATCCAACCGGGGAAACATACCCAAATCAATTAGAGAAAAGATCTTTTCAACCGATTCAACAAATCAGCCTACCCTATATAAAGGCCCCAAGGCTTCAAGTCTCATATAGAGGAACCCCCCACAAACTTTGAGAAAGTTCAGAGAGAAGAGCAAGCTCTTGACAGAAGAAGAATTTCTTCCAGGTAAAATAAAAAGATCAAAGCATCTCATCAGAAAAAGAACTTAGTTCTTATGACAGATCATAGATCTATAAGACAAATTGTCTTTTAAAAAGAGATCATAACATCTAATTATAAAAGGGAGGGAGAATAATTCAATTCTCTTAGGATCACAGATCCATAAAGGCAAAGCCTTTCACCAAAAACATAAGATATTGAAACATCTCCTATAAAATAAGAACTTTGTTCTTAGATCTATGAGACAGAGTCTCTTATAAATGAGAGTTTAATTCTCAGAGCGCAAAACTGATCAAAGTTCCATAAAAGAAGAGCCTTAGCGCTCCAACTAAAAGGAGTGCCTCAGCACTCCAAATCTAGCGCACATCGCTGCAGAGCCTTAGCGCTCTAAATTTAAAGAAGCGCACTGCGCTCATTGTCTGGCGCACAGCGCCAAGCGCGCCATGTGCTCCTCACGTGTGCGCTACTTCACCAGAAGCGCACTACGCTCATAGTCTGACGCACAGCGCCAAGAGCGCCATGTGCTCCTCACGTGTGCGCTACTTAAACAGAAGCGCTCTGCGTTCATTATCTGGCGCACTGCGCCAAGCGCGCCACGTGCTCCTCACGTGTGCACTACATCAAAAGAAGCGCTCATTGACTGGCGCACAGTGCCAAGCGTGCACGTGTGCGCTATTTTAATAGAAGAGCTCTGCGCTCATTGTCTGGCGCACAGCGCCAAGCGCGCCACATGCCGCTCATGTGTGCGCTACTTAACAGAAGCACTTTGCGCTCTTTGACTGGCGCTTAGCGCCAAGCGCGCTACGTGCTCCTCACGTATGCGCTACTTAACAGAAGCGATTTGCGCTCGTTAACTGCGCTTAGCGCCAAGCGCGCCACGTGCTCCTCACGTGTGCGCTACTTAACAGAAGCGCTATGTGCTCATTGACTGGCGCTGTACTGGCGCTGACTGGCGTACAGCGCCAAGCGCGCCATGTGCTCCTCACGTGTGCACTAAGAGAACATAAATTGTTCTTTAAATGATAAGGCCCCAGAGCTATAATGAGTGTTCAGCACTCAATAAAAGACAAAAACAATTGATAGAAACCAAGACAATGTTCAGCATTGTTAAATGTTTAACATTTTAACTGAATGGGCTGAGCCCAAGTTGGCCACAGATCCCTACCTCAGATCAATTGAGCCCATATGCTCACAAATCTTTGATCTTAGTCCCAAATTAGACTACAGATCTCCCAACCAATATTGGTTCAAGGGTACATCTCTTCACTCCTCTGATATTTGTCGTTGTAATCCTTCAACGTCTTCAGAGAGGTGATGGGTCCCGACAACCAGACATTCTACGGACTGTGGGGACCTTAAACTCATGGACTATGATGTCCTTAAACTTTACGGACTATGATATCTCTAAACTAGACTATGATGTCTTTAAACTCCATGGACTATGACGTCCTTAAACTTATAGAGCCCAAATGCTCTTTTGTTGGATCTAAATGATCCTGTTAAGTAGATATTAGTCTAAAATTAGACTAACGTATCCTTAACAAATGGTTAAGTAGATCTTAGTCTAAAATTAGACTAACGTATCCTTAACAAACGTTTAAGTTGATCTTAGTCTCAAATGAGATTAACGATCCTTAAACCCAACCCAAAACCCAAATCTAGGAAAATACGGATTTGGACTAATCCACGCCCTACGGGCGACAACATAAATTAGTCTCCGTATACAATCCACGGGCAACCAAAAACAAAACAAACACACACGATATGAAGTGACCATCTAGAGAAGGAGAAAGTGGTTACCGCGATGCAGTAGCGTAATTAACTGCAGGGGCTTGCGCCTGCAGGGAAGAGCGTCCCCACAATCAAAAACCCCTCAACGAGGGGAAGTCTGACGAAGTCTGCTACATCGGCCGCATCCGTCTAAACTTTAGATATATGGTGTCATAAATCAACTTGGCATCATCGGAGAGGTGGACGGATAAAACCAAATAGCATCTGCCCCCAAATTCAGGCAAGACGTTTGTCTTTCCCGTCTTTCGGTGGAGAACAGATTCTGGCAAGCCCGGTGGGACCTTTTCCTCTTTCCACTCCACATTTCGTGTGTCGTGTTTCACGAACGAATCGCGGTTTGCTATGGTTGCCCCTTGATTCGAAGTACTAAGATTTGGTGTTTTGCTCCGTGCAGAAAAAGAAGATCAATGGCTTCCAACTGCTCCAGCTGCAACAACAACTCCCATTCCGCCTCATCTGAAGGAGTAACCTACGGGCCCCAAGCGGCCTCCCTTTTCACAATTCCGGTAGAACAAGTGACCCAAGCCACCACTGGGCTATTCTTCGGGACCATGATCCCACCAACGAGCTTCAACGTTCAGATGCCATCGCAGGAAGGTGCGAAGAAGTCGGTCTTTGATCGGCTTGCAACCACCACGACCCCTCTCAGCGGGTCGTCCAACTCCAATGCCTCAGTCTTCGACAGGCTGGGTCAAAGCTCAAGTGGGCCCGAAAAAAGGCTCGTAATACCAGAGAAGGACACTCCAACTCCTGCTACATTTGAGGTCTTCCACGTCGCTCTCCCTACTCAAGGTCGGCTTTCGACAGGTTGACCATTCCTTCTCAGCGGACATCTGCCTTTGACAGGCTGAGGCCAACGATAGGCTCTCATCAGAATAGGGGGCATGGAAAAGCTGATCCAACAGCGGAGGTGATCCCGGCCGCACGACATGCTCGATGTCGCCACTGGCGCCGAGTGAGGAAAGCTGGGGGCAGTTCTTCTTATGTGTTGACTCCTCCAGCTCCAACGGTGGAAGTAGACGCTGTTGTTCCAACTGGGAACAGCTTTGAACCACTCAGGAGGGTCCGCAAGAACTCTCTGACTGCTGTGCTGAAAAGATCTCCTTCACCTATGGAGAATGCTACAAAGACAAAGCTGGAGCAGCCCCCTCAGTGGCTGTCCTCCAAAATTCATAAAGTTTGGCGAAAGGTCCAAAACTCTGTGGTTAATCTACTGCCGCCAACCAAAGAAAATGAAGGTTCGGCAAGAGAAGGACCACCCCGTCATACCACAGAAGGCGTCATCTACTTGGGTGCCCGCTGCAATGGCCCCCTCAACTTCACCAGCCCACAAAAAGAGAAGCCCGGAGAAATCCCCGTGTCTGCGACAAATGTCAAGGGCACTGAGCCTAAACGCCCTAAGTCTGAGGGCATGGTGGTGCATACCGTCTATATGGCATTCGGAAAAGAGGATAGCCATATCTCCACAGGTCATCGACCGCTTACGTGATCAGTGACTAAGGCTCAGGATCAACAACAACAAAAGCTCCAAGAGATGCTAACAGCCATGGCTGCACTCACTGGACCAAAAGCAAGCCCAGAGACGTCCTCAGAACAGCGTCATGAGCAGGAAACTGATGCCGAATTCCTTCGAAGAATGCTCGAGAGGAAAGATAGAGAGGCCGCGGAACAAGTATCCAATATAAAACGAATGGCGCTCTTATTCCAAGACATGTTCGGCATGATGATCCAGCCGGATCCTCCAGCTGAAGACCTTCCAATTATCCTTGAAGACGATAGGGGAGAGATATCGAACCCTCTTCCGGCTTGTTCAGCAGCCAAAGAGGAGACCATTTCTAAAGCCGCCCTGGATGACTATATTACTCAACAGATACGAGCTCATCAAGCGAACGAAGCGGCCGGCCAAATTGTTAAGACTGGACGACCCTTTCCGGGTTGGTACGACCAAGTAAAGTACCCGCCGGGATATAAGATCCCTAAATTCCATGTATATAAGGGGACGGGGAATCCACACCAGCACGTTGCTCAATTCAGGGCTCTGTGCGGCAACACAGGAGGTGACGATAAGCTACTTCTTCGGCAATTCGTCGGCAGCTTGGTGGAGGCGGCGTTTGAATGGTATTCAGAGCTTCCTAACGACTCCGTCAAAACTTTTACGGAGACGGAACTGCTATTCACCCAGCGTTTCGCCAGCGCTAGCGAAAGCACCCTAATCACCGCATTGATCAATGCCAGAGTGAATCCGGGAGAGACATTGGTGCAGTATGCAATCCGATGGCGGAAACTATGATCGAGATGCGAACATAGCATAGAAGAAGCTCCTGCCGTTGGGATGTTTGTTTCCTGATTTAAAATTAGGAAAGCCTACGGAAGAAGCATCACGTGCTAGCACGTGACCAGCATTCACGTGTTGGCACGTGACATTTGAAAGCGGCGGACTCATTCTCTGATTAAATCAAGAAAAAGGCTCCAGACGAGGATCACGTGCTCACACGTGACCAGGGGTCACGTGGTGGCACGTGACGGCTAAGCAGCGGCCAGATGACAGAGCACAAAAAGAAGAAGAAAGCTCGTTCCAGGGGGTCACGTGCCTACACGTGATTAGGGGTCACGTGCCTACACGTGACCAGGGGTCACGTGGCCACACGTGACCGGCTTTCAAAGCCTATTTATTTAATAGAATCAAATTCTGAAGAGATCATTCAAATCTTTCCAAAGGAAAATGATTATTTGGAACCGATTGGACTAAAGATTTAAAGGTGATTAAATATCACCTATCTATGGAAAAATCTTAAACTTGGAAAGATTTCCCTTTAAAATCTAATCGAAATAACAAAGAAAAATCTTTGGATTTAAAATCCAATGGTGAATAAAATTCACCTAATAATCCAAAAGTCCAAACGAATGGTGAATACAAATCAAATCTCTCAATGAAAGATTCATCAAAACTAATTGATTATGCTTCTTCTCCTATAAATAGGAGCCAAGAGAGACACAGAGGGAGACAGAAAAAGGGAGAGAGAAAAAGAGAAATATAGAGCCTTGAGACTCTGGAAGAATTTGATCTTCTGCAGAAGAAAATCCTAGGTAAGAAAGGGAAGGCCCTTAAAAGAGAATTTAATTCTCAAAAGAGTTTAACTCTTATAAAGAAGAACATAGTTCTCTCTTTAGTGGAGGATCTGCAAAGTGCACATCTCCCCTTGAATTGAGAATTTAATTCTCATTGGGTTGAGATCCTGCTATGCAGATCCAAAGCATAGAGAGGGAATGGAAGTTTGAGAATTTAATTCTCACAAAATTATAGGAATTTAATTCCTTTAAGATAAAATTAGGGTTTGACCCTATGTTATAGGAATTTAATTCCTTCAGAATGAACAGAATCAGGGTTTAACCCTAGTTAAGAACTTAGCTCTGTCAAAATAACAGGAATTTAATTCCCTTAAGAAAGAAGAAATCAGGGTTTCACCCTATGACAGAATCTCATACCTCAGAATAATTTTCTAAAAGAGAGTGGGAATTTAATTCCTTTAAAGCTTTTATTAGGGTTTAACCCTATGATAGGATTCGGTTCTTCATATATATGAGGAATTTAATTCCTACAGAAAATTCAGAGTTCAACTCTATCCCAGAATATAAATCTTCAGAAGGAAATAGGAATTTAATTTCTCTAAAGTTTATTGTTAGGGTTCAACCCTGCGAAGAATTTAATTCTTAAAGTGATTAACAGATCTTTTAAAAACATACAAAGAGGCAGGGTCATGTGCTACCACGTGACCCCCGAAAAGATCCACAGAGAAGGGCCTTTGAGGCAATGCCTCACGTGACCCACGTGACCCTTGGCAGAAGCTTTAACATACAAGCATTTAAATGCCCATCACGTGATAGCACGTGATGCTCCAAAATATGCAATATCCTCAGCAGAACAAATGAAGGGAGGGCGCCCTCGCGTGCTACCACGTGACCCCTCTTGTCTCAGGGTTTAACACTAAATTGGAACCTCTGAATCCAGTGTTTAACACTGTTTGGCCTTAGTGTTCAACACTAATTAAAAAACTTTATTTGCAGTGTTTAAACACTGAATTTCTTAGTGTTTAACACTAAATTAAACCCCTGTTAACAGAGCTTAACATTAACTACCTCAGCGTTCAACACTAAATTAAAATCTCTGTCACCAGTGTTTAACACTGGTTATTCTTAGTGTTTAACACAAATTTGAGATCTCTGTTGCTAGTGTTTGACACTGATTTGCTCTAGTGTCTAACACTAATTTGAACCCCCTGTTGCTGGTGTTTAACACCGACTGTCTTTTAGTGTTAAAACACTAACTTGTTCCCAGTGTTCAACACTGCTGATCTTTAGTGTTTAACACTAATTTTAGCCCAATTGGCTAAATGGCCAGAAGCAAAGCCTCTCCTTCAATGGACCAATAGGAAGCCAATATTCCAAACATGATTGGACTTAGCCCAAGATGGCCATAAGTCCTCAATTCAAACTTAACTGGGCTGATGGGCTCATAACATAATTAATTGGTCCTGGTCCCAAGCTGGACCAAAGACTGTTTAATCTACCTTGGTTTAAGGGTACATCTCTTCACTCCTTTGATACTTGGCGTTGTAATCTCTCGACGTCTTCAAAGAGGTGACGGGTCCCGATGGCCACACATTGATACGGATTGTGGGGTCTTTAAACTCATGGACTATGAGGTCCTTAACCTTGACCGGAATAGCTTAAAACTAACAACGGACTATGACGTCCTTAACCTTGACCGAGATGTCATAAAACTAACAACGGACTGTGGGGTCCTTAAACCCATGGACTATGACGTCCTTAACCTTGACCGAGATGTCTTAAAACTAACTTTGGACTGTGGAGTTCTTAAATCCACGGACTATGAGGTCCTTAACCTTGACCGCAATGTCTTAAAACTAACATTGGACCGCAATGTCTTTAAACTACCTATGGACCGCAATGTCCTTAAACTACCTATTGACCGCAACGTCACTAAACTAAACAACAGGGCTCCCTTAATGGCTTTATTGTTGGATCTAAACGATCCCGTTAAGTCGATCTTAGTCTAAAAACTAGACTAACGTGTCCTTAACAAACGTTTAAGTCGATCTTAGTCTCCAATGAGGCTAACGTATCCTTAAACCCAAACCCCCAAACCCAAATCTAAGATAATATGGATTTGGACTAGTCCACGCCCTACGAGCGACGACATAATTCAGTCTCCGTATATAATCCACGGGCAACTAAACACAAAATAAACACACACGACACAAAGTGACCATCTGGAGAAGGAGAAAGTGGTTACCGCGATACGGTAGCGTAATTAACTGCAGGGGCTTGCGCCTGCAGGGAAGAGCGTCCCCACAATCAAAAACTCCTCAAGCGAGGGGGAATCTGACGAAGTCTGCTACATCGGACGCATCCGTTTAAACCTTCGATATACGGTGCCATAAATCAACTTGGCATCTTCGGAGAGGTAGACGGATAGCACCAATTAGCATCTGCCCCGAACCTCAGGCGAGACGTCCGCCGTCGGCCGCCGTTCGGAGGGGAACAGATTCTGGCACGCCCGGTGGGACCTTTTCCTCTTTCCACTCCACACTTCGTGTGTCGTGTTCGCGAACCAAACACGGTTTGCTAATAGTTGCCCTGGGGTTTCAAGGTACTAAGATTCGGCGTCTTGCTTATTGCAGAAAGCAAAGAATCAATGGCTTCCACTTGTGCGACATGCTCCAACTGCAATTGCAACCAACGCTCTGCCTCGCCAGGAGGTATAGCCTACGGACCCCAAGCTGCTTCGCTGTTCACAATCCCCGTGGAACAGGTCACTTAAGCCACCACAGGATTGTTTTTTGGGACCATACTTCCGCCAACAAGCTTCACCACTCCTGTGCTGACAACGGAAGCTCCCAAGAAGTCGGTCTTTGATCGGCTTGCCCCTGCTATGACCCCTCTCAACGGGTCGCCCAACACCAGCGCCTCGGTCTTCTCCAAACTAGGCCAGAGCTCCTATGAAATCGCAATGGGTCCTGCAATCCTAGAGAAGGCCGCTCCTGAGAAAATAACCAGTCCTGCTCCTGAAGTCGTCAAGGCGGCTTCCCCTGCCAAAAAGTCGGTCTTTACAAGATTGACTGTTCCAGCTCCCGCTCCTGCTACCCAAAGGACATCAGTCTTTAACAGGCTGACACCAGCAGTGACCCCCCACATACACAAGGGGAAAGACGAGGCTATCGCCATCACCGAGCCGATGCCATCAGCACGACACGCTCGACGCCGTTACTGACACCTAGTGAGAAAGGCCGGAGGCAACACCCCTTCTGGGCTAACTCCTCCAGCCCCGACGACAGAAGTTAATGCTGTTGTTCCAACTGGGAACAGCTTTGAGATGCTAAATAAGGTGCGTAGGAATTCTCTTACCGCGGTGCTAAAGAGGTCTCCCCCTCCGCTGAAAAGGGCTATAGAAGTGAAGCCAGAACAGCTCCAATCTCCTCAACGGCTGTCCTCCCGAATCTATAAAGTCTGGCGGCAGACCCGAGACTCGGTGATCGATCCAAATTTCTCCCACCAGCATAAGAAGCTAAAAATCCAACAGGAAGTCAGTCGCCAGGCTAAGCCACGAAAACCTGTCTGGGTGCCCACCTCAACGGCCCCTTCAATTTCCACTGCTCATAAAAAGAGGAAGCCAGAGAAGATCCCCCAGCCTGCAATGAGAGCTAAAGACACTAAGCCCAGACGCCCTAAGTCTGGGGGCATGATGGTCCATACCGTATACATGGCGTCAGGAAAGGAAGACAGCCGTGCGTCTACAGGTCATAGGCCGCTTACACGGTCCGTGACCAAGGCGCAGGAGCAGCAACAGAAGCTCCAAAAGATGATGAATGTTATGGCCGCACTTACCAGGCCAAAAGAAAACCCAGAAACGTCCTCGGATGAACGCCAGGAGGAAGAAACCGACGCCGAATTCCTTCGCCGAATATTGGAGAAGAAGGACAAAGAGGCTGCTGAACAAGCAGCCAACATACAGCGTATGGGCCTTCTCTTCCAAGATATGATAGGGATGATGATACAACAAGATCCTCCAGCTGAAGAGCCCCCGATCGTCCTTGGAGACGATAGGGGAGAGACATCAAATCCCCCGCCGGCTTTGTCAACGGCTAAAGAGGATACAATCTCTAAAACTGATTTGGACGAGTATATAGCCCAGCAAATACGGGTTCATCATGCGACTGAAGCAGCCGGCCAGGTCGTAAAAACGGGAGGGCCATATCCAAGCTGGTACGACCAAATCAAGTACCTGCCGGGTTACACAATTCCCAAGTTCCATGTTTACAAGGGAACGGGCAATCCTCACCAGCATGTTGCCCAGTTCAGGGCACTCTGCAGCAACACCGGCGGTGATGACAAGTTTTTGCTTCGCCAGTTTGTTGGAAGTTTATCAGATACGGCGTTCGAGTGGTACTCTGAGCTCCCGAACGACTCTATCAAGACTTTCGCAGAGATGGAATTGTTGTTTACCCAACGCTTCGCGAGTGCCAGCGAGCGTACCCCGATAACGGCATTGATCAATGCCAGGGTAAAGCCGGGCGAAACATGGGTCCAATATGCTATACGGTGGCGTAATTTATGGTCAAAATGCGAGCAGCGTATAGAAGAAGCTCCTGCGGTGGGAATGTTTGTGGGAACTCTAGACCCTCATGCAACTATCTCCCAGTTCATGATGTTCTTTAAGCCGACCACGTTTCAGGCTTTGATCGACAAGTTGGCCCAGATGGGTCACAGACCGTCTCCCCCGAAGCCAGAACCCCGGAATGACAAAGGTAAAGGGAAGGCAACCTTCGTTGCGAACGCTCAGCAGCAGCCCAGTAACCTAAAGCTGGCGGATCAGCTGGAAGAAAGACGGCGGTATTATAATGAGAAGATGAAGCGTCCCTACTCGTTCCCACGGGACAAGACGAAACGGTTATTCGAGCTGGCAGTACGCAACAGGCTTATAAACTTGCCAAATCCAAGGCGACCGGCACAACCCACTGAGGTGAATAACCCCAACTATTGCCCTTACCATCAAACGGTAAGCCATCCGATTGAGGATTGCTTCGTTTTCAAAGGATAGATTGAAGATCAATACCTCCAGGGAAAGTTTGCGCTGTCCGAAAAATGGAAGGTGAACCCGCCACAGCCGCATACTTCAAAGAAAGCAGATACACCGGGGGCAACCTGTTCCTTTATTGAAGAAGCTCCATAGGAGGTCGTGCTATCAATTAAAACCAAAAGGATGCTGAGTGACCTTCATGCGTACCCGGCGGTCGAGTGGAAGAACCCGCTTGAACCTCAAATTATCAAAGGGATGCTGAAGCCATGTCCAACTATAAAAATCGATGGTGATAGCCCAAGTACTCACACCCAACCGTCAAAATCTTCGAAGAAAAAGAAGAAGAAGTCCAAGAAGTCCGTGAAGCCTGGACACAAGTGCACGGATTTGCAGAAACAGATTGATGCGCTGGAGGAGTACAATCAAAAGGCGCGGAATCCCGTCACACTGCAAGAGTTCTTTAACCACGTCTTTCAGAAGGAAGATGATGGAGAAAGCTCGTCAGATGAATCCGAGGGATATGTGGAAAGTTGTCATATGATTTCCCACTCGGAAGATGAGGAAATTCCTGGCACTGAGAAACTGGGGGCACAGCCTGAGCCAGAACTTATATGGCCAACAGATGAAATGATCGACGCCTTTCTAGACGAGATTCGTTTGAAAAGTAAAGCGGATCAGGAGCGTGAGAGGGCCGCATTGGAAGGAGCCAAACGCAAGCGACCGAACGAAAGAGTCAAAACACTTCCGCCAGATCAAAAGATATCCGATGCGAATAAAAACATGTTCAAAACGAGAAAAAGGTTTGCCAAAGCCATGTCGATGGGGATGAAGCTACCACCCTCGCAAGAGAACACATTCGATGGGGCGGAGAGGCACCCAAATTATTGCTCATACCACCGGAAAATTTCGCACCCTACGGAGGAGTGCGACGCTTTCAGAGTATGGTGGCAGGGATATGTTGCTCACCGGCAACATTTTAAGCGCATGAAACGCAAAGCTCGTCAGGAGCAAAAAGGTACGGCCGAAGGACACAAAAGAACCACCGGCAATTGTTACATGGTCGACACCGGAGGATCACAAGTTCTCACTTTTGGGAGCGACTCTGATGAGGAAATGGCTTTGAGCCCTCTCTTTAAAGAATCCGTTTTAGGGAAAGAAGAAGAATCAGAAGCCTGCGAAAACATTCAGCTGCGCAATCGCACGCTCCCGGAAAAGAATCTCGGACCCGCAAATAGAAAAGATAAGGGAAAGGAAAAGGTCACTGAAGATATCACTTTAGATGACCAAGTCATGAAAGAGTTGGCTGCCAAAGATCCTCCCAGGAAGGGTGAGATGGACTACAACATCCTGGCGCACCTAAGGAAGCTACCTTCTCAGCTCAGCATTCTCGACGCCCTCCTATTATCAAAAGAAGCGCGAGATTCATTAATCAAGGCGTTGAAAGAACACGAGCAATTCCAAGCCTTCCTCGCCACGGAAAGGATGAAGGATGAACTGGAAGAAGTGCACACGGCCGACGTCACTTTCGGTGATGAAGACCTTCTCCTCGGGACGTGTGACCATAACCGCCCCCTATATGTCTCTGGATACTGCCATGATATCAAGATAGGCAAGATCCTGGTGGATAATGGATCCTCCGTCAATCTCCTTAATGTTCGAGTGTTGAAGGAAATCTGCATGAGCGTACAGCACCTCGCTCGTGACAAAATTACCATCTCTGGTTTTGACTCCCAGTCATCACGGACTCTCGGATCCGTGATATTAACATTACGCTTTGGACTACTCGTCACGGACATCAAATTTCACGTCATTGACGCCAAGACCTGCTACAACGCCTTGCTCGGTCGTCCTTGGTTACATGAATACAACATCATCCTTTCTACACAGCATCAGTGTATGAAGTACTTCAAGGATGGCTTCGAATATACCGTAACAGGCGAGCTGAACCCATTTTCCGTGAACGAAGTCCGCAAGTATGAAGATGCGAAGTACTTTTCTCCAGACTTTGAGGATACAGAAAAGTGTCGCAAGCCGGAGAACAAAGCCGCCGCCATCATCCCTGTTTTCGGGAGCGATACCGAAGAAGAAGAAGAGATAGTCTGCGCTGGTCCATCCCGACGCAACAACCTGGGACCGTCCGCCCCCATGTTGATCTTCGGAAGTGACTCGGAAGATGAGGTTAATGCCGTATTCTCCAGTCGTTCGTCAATACAAGCATCCCCTAGCGATGATCAGAGTTTGCAAATCACCATGGTGCCGCAAAAACACTTCAAGGATCTCGACGCATTTCAAGCTTACAATGTGCGGGACCTGCAGACGTTTTACGTCCCTCCCAGGCGAAAGGGTAAAAAAGTGATCCTATTCTACTAATCCACAGAAACGAGAGTGGAGAAGGAGATATGGCATGGCGCGGATGCTACACTCGACAGGCTCCAACCCATCCGTTTGCCCAGTTATTACACAAATGGACTAAAGAGGCTATTGAAGCGCCAAGGAGTATCCTTAAAACAGACTGTTCGACAAGCTCGGTTCTACAACAGGATTTGGAATGTCCCTGGGACTCAGCGCAAATTGCCCAACGGGAGAATGGAAACGCTTGGGCTTGGATATGTGAGATCCGGGAAACGGGAGCGAGTCCACGGCAGCTATACCATATATAACTTCGATGAGGAGGAGGACACCCTGTCGGGGAATGCTAACCCCTCGTCAAAACTGGATCCCGTGAGTGAAGTGCCGAGTCCGTCATTTGAAGAACAAGTGGAAAAGCTTATCAGGAAAGCAGGTCAAAAGGCTCGGGAAGACCAAAACCGCGAGATGGCCATCTACGAGAAGGCCAGGACGCAACGTCTGTTTCAACAGGCTGCAAAAGACAAAGATGCTCCTCCCTGTCAACCCATTGTACAAAAGGCCCGACGCAGAGGCAGAAGTAAATCAAGAAGCGGAAAGAGGAGCCAACAACAACGACGCAGGATTAGAGAGTTATGTGATCGGGTATTGCGCGGCCCGGATTTGTCCCTCATGAAGAAGATGAGTCGAGCGTATTCCTTCCCCCGAGACAAAACGAAGAAGTTACTCGAGCTCGCTATAAAACATCAAATGATCGCACTTCTAGAGTCTAAGCACCCTGAGCAAGCTAACAAAGTTTCTTATCCGGGCTATTGCTCTTATCACCGAGCCATAGGACACCCTATCGAAGACTGCTTCACCTTCAAGAACTGGGTCGAAGACCAGTACCAGCAAGGCAGATTTGCTTTATCCAGCAGCTGGAGGGTAACGCCGCTACAAAAGCATGAACCCAAAGCCGCAAGAGCAGAACCAGATCCACATCAATCTTGGAAGCGGATTCGCACCTGTTACATGATTACAATATTAAAAGAAGAGCCCGAGGACATAGATGAGCTCCCTTGGTGCTTCGAAAACAATGACAATGAGGTAATCTCAGAATTTCCACCGGCTTCGAAAGAACTGGAAGATGGCATACATACTACTGCTGATAACCTCAAGAAGATTGAGTTGGGATCGGCAGACGATCCACGACCGACATTCGTCAGCGAACTGCTATCTGAAGAAAGGGTGGCTGCATTAAAGGACGTGCTTCTACAGTATAGAGATTGCTTCGCGTGGAACTATTCCGAGATGCCGGGATTAGATCCAGAGATTGCGGTACATAAATTAGCAATATCCCCGGAAATAAAGCCAGTCAAGCAGGCGCCGAGAAGGATGCGGCTCGAGCTTGAGATGAGTATCAACGCTGAAGTCAAGAAGCTGATCGATTCTGGATTTATCCAAGAAGTCCAATATCCTGACTGGATCACCAACATCGTCCCGGTAATGAAGAAAAATGGGACGGTGCGCATATGCGTGGATTTCAGGGATCTCAATAAAGCCTGCCCGAAGGACGATTTCCCAGTACCGGTAACCGAGCTAATGATAGATAACACGTCCACTCACGAGGTTTTCTTCTTTATGGACGGTTCATCAGGGTACAATCAGATAAAGATGCATCCCGAAGACTAGAAGCACACCGTCTTCAGGACTCCTTTGGGTATATTCTGCTACAAAGTGATGCCTGTCGGTTTAAAGAACGCCGGTGCCACCTATCAAAGGGCCATGACAAAGATCTTCGATGATCTCATACATGAAATCGTCGAGTGCTATATCGATGACCTCGTAGTGAAGAGCATGTCATACGAAGAGCATTTAGAGCATCTGAAGACCGTATTTCAGCGCCTTCGGCAATATAATTTGAAGATGAATCCCCTCAAATGCGCGTTCGGAGTCTCCTCGGGTAAATTCCTGGGATTCATCATCCGACACCGAGGTATCGAAATAGATCCATCCAAGATCAAGGCGATCATGGAAATGCCACCCCCAAGGACTCTCAAACAGCTGCGGTCTCTCCAGGGGAAGCTCGCGTATATCCGGCGGTTTATCGCCAACCTGTCAGGCAAGTGCCGTCCTTACAGTCACCTGATGAAGAAGGGAACCCCGTTCGTCTGGGACCAAAAGTGCCAGAGCGCGGTAGATGAAATCAAGCAGTACCTGCAGAACCCGCCGGTGTTAGCTGCTCCAGTCAAGGGAAAGCACCTTATTCTTTATACAACAGCCCTTGAGGATTCCTTGGGCGCATTATGGGCGCAAGAGAATGACCAGGGGAAAGAAAGAGCACTCTACTATTTAAGTCGAGTTCTTCTGGGGGCAGAAAGCAACTATTCTCCTATTGAAAAACACTGCCTGGCATTGATCTTTGCGATAACAAAGCTCAGGCACTACACATTGGCACATGAAGTCCGTCTCATTTCGAAGGTGGACCCTCTTAAATATTTAATGTCGAAGGCCATATTGACGGGGAGACTCGCTAAATGGGTCTTTCTCTTGATGGAGTTTTCAATAACCTATCAGCCTCTCAAGGCAGTGAAAGGCCAAGCCATCGCCGACTTCCTAGCTGAGCACCCGGTACTTGCCGGTTCACCTCTAAACTGCGATTTGCCGGACGAACATGCATTTGACGTGATCGACGGTGGTGATACCCGATGGGAACTTTATTTCGATGGAGCGTCCTCCGTAAAGAAGCGCAAACAAAATGCCCCAATGATCAAATCAGGGGTAGGCCTCATCTTCGTAACTCCACAAGGAGGGATAATGCGCTTTGCTTTCTCCTTAACAGAACCGAGGACGAACAATGAAGCCGAATATGAAGCTTTGATAGCAGGCTTCGAGATCGCCATTGACATGGGAATTGAAAACCTCCTCATATACGGGGATTCTCAACTTGTCGTTAGTCAAGTAAACGGCGACTACCAAACGTGTAAACAGGAGTTGGTGAGGTACGGTGAAAAGGTGCAACAACTGGTGACCCAAATTCCCTCCTATACTTTGGAAAGCATACCACGCGCGGAAAATAGCAAAGCGGACGCGTTAGCTAAGCTCGCTAAAGAATTGACTGACGAGAACCTCGATGACGTTAAAATCATGGTACAAAGCCGTCGAGTGCTCGCCCCAGCAGAAATATCCCCGGAATCATACGAAGAAAAGGGAGCGACTGAGCAGACGACCCTACAAATAAAAGACCGTGAGAAGGCTGAGGACTGGAGGGAAGTCTTTATAGACTACTTTAAGTCCCACCGAATGCCCGAAGAAGCGTCCACAAGACATCAGCTCATGAAACGAGCTCTGTCTTTCGCCTTCGTCAATGATACTCTGTACAAGAGGTCATTCGATTCTCTGTGGCTGAGATGCTTAGGACCTGACGAAGCAGAAAGAGTCGTTCAGGAAGTTCATGACGGAATCTGTGGTTCTCACCAAGCAGGCCCGAAGATGAAGTTAAAAATTAAACGGATGGGTTACTACTGGCCCACGATGATCCAGGACTGCCTCGAATATGCGAAGCAATGCCACTCATGCCAAATCCACGGGGATTTCATCCACCAGCATCCGAATCCACTACATCCAACGGTGGCCAGCTGGCCGTTCGAGATGTGGGGAACTGACATAAACGGCCCCATCGAACCGGCATCGTCTAGAGGACATCGTTTCATCCTGGCGACGACTGATTACTTCTCCAAATGGGCGGAAGCAGTACCGTTGAGAGAAGTGAAGACGGAGAATATCCTCCACTTTTTCAAAACGCACGTCATTTATCGGTTTGGAACTCCACGGCGGATTATCTCCGATAACGGGCCAGCCTACAGAAGCCATAAGATTAGCCGCTTCGCGCAACAGCATAATATAGAATGGAGATACTCCTCAGTTTATAATCCACGAGCTAACGGTCTGGCCGAGGCCTTCAATAAGACCTTGACAAAGATCATTAAAAAGACGGTGTCCCGAAATAAGAAGGACTGGCACGAGAGACTGCAAGAGGCTCTTTGGGCATATCGAACTACGTTCAAGACGGCCACGAACACGACGCCATACGCATTGGTATTCGGTACGGAAGCAGTACTCCCCCTCGAGACAGAGCTACCTTCTCTATGAGTGGCAGCCCACCACGAGTTGACAGACGAAGAAAATGCTCGCCTTCGGCTTGAGGAGCTTGATGCCCTCGATTAAACCCAGCTCATAGCGCAACAAAATCTGGAAGCTTATAAAGCAAAGATGACGCGCTCATATGAAAGATCGACCAGGACGAGGACATTCCACCAAGGCGAACTCGTGTTAGTGGTCAAAAGGCCTATGATCCCCAATCGCGCCAAGCGAGGAAAATTCGAGCCGAACTACGAAGGCCCGTATATCATAGACAAGGTCTACCAGGGTGGAGCCTATCTACTCATGGACATGCACGGTGAAAGGCCTTTCAGGCCAATAAACGACCGCTTCCTAAAGAAATACTACACTTAATGAGCCACAGCCTAGGTCAATGATAGATGACGACGACTATGTCCGCTCGCTATCTTCCTAAGCTCAGACTTTATAAGCAGTAGCCGGCCTTCCCCTGAATGGACCGAAACGTTCTTAAACTAACGATGGACCAAAACGTCCTTAAACTAACGACGGACCGAAACGTTCTTAAACTAACGACGGACCGAAATGTCCTTAGAACTACTACCGCAACATCCTTAGGCTGACGAGATAAATAAAAAAAAATAAATAAATAAAAAAAATGTATGTCCATAAGCAAGAAGGGCACGGATGAAAACCCGAAAGGGCTCCGTGAGTAAAAACAGCAGGGCTACCGGCGAGTATTCGTGAAAACCTAAAAGGGCGCGAACTCGTAAAAAAAAATAATAAAATAATAAAATAAAAAAAAGGTATGTCCATATGCAAGAAGGGCACGGATGAAAACCCGAAAGGGCTCTGTGAGTAAAAACAGCAGGGCTACCGGCGAGTGTTTGTGAAAACACGAAAGGGCGCAACCTCGTTAAAGGACACTTGCAGGGTCCTCACGACCTTGTAAGGAGAAACCACCCACGTGAGATCCTTACGACTCATAAGGGAGCAATACACTTAGGGATTCCCATGATTCCTAAGGAGAAAATACACTTGCGAGATCCTCACGACTCGTATGGAGAACTCTCTTATGGGACCCTCACGGCTCATAAGACTTGAAAGTCTTAAGTCACAGAGATCTAAACCTGTGCTTAAGCAAAATCCCCCACAACCCTCAACAATGCCCTACAAGTGGTCCAATATTGGCCCTTGTATACAATCCACAGGCGCGAATAAACATTTCCCCAGCAAAGTCCCACCCGTGACTAGAGGTATGTCCATATGGTGAACAACCCTTATAAGTCATCTCGGCTTATAAGAAGAAAACCCTCTTGTAGGATCCTTACGACTTACAGAGGAACATACACTTAGGAATCCTCACGATTCCTAGGGAGAAAATACACCTACAAGATCCTCACGACTTGTAGGGAGAAATATCTTTGTGAGACCCTTACGGCTCATGAAGTCAAAAGCCTTAGTCAACAGGACCCTAACCCTGTTTGCTAAGCCACCTTTGTTCAATATCGACAGAGACAGATGATGATTCGCTCCTGGCCATATCCCAGTTGTAGCGGTGCTGATGCCGAAATCGGTGTCTAATATCAGATTTACGGCGAAAAGCCAGTAGGTCGCACGTGCATACGAAACAGCCGAAATGATGGGGCAACTTGCAATAAAAAAAACAGCAAGTAAAAATGTATGCATGAAAAATAGCCGAAATGATGGGGCAACTCGCAATAAAAAGTAGCGAGTAAAAATGAAATAAATAGCCGAAATGATTGGGCACCGCGAAAAATAGCCGAAATGATAGGGCAATCGCGACCTTCGCGATATAAAAGCTGAAATGATAGAGCATCGCGGAAAAAGAAATAAAAAAAAAGTTTTAATTTATGACCTACAGGTGATGTTCCATCACTCCCTGTATACAATCCAAGGGCGTAAACAAAAAAGTGATCGCATGTCCCCCAGACTTCATCAATGAAAGGAGTCAAATCTCGACGGGCCGCAAGCGACCTAGAGATCATCCCAACACTCGTCGCGTAACAACGGACACAACTTCAAGCAAAGCGGAACAGCGGCAACACCCCCAGTTCCATGGCTCGGCGATATACATATCACCAACAGTCAAACCTCCATTCCGTGAAATGCGGATACAATCAGCAAAATTCCTGGTTACGTGGAACGCGGATAACGTCACTCTTTGACCCCGTGGAAAACGTCCAGAGCGGATCCTGGTCCTCGCAGAGCACGGCAGTGAACCCGTGTGAAGCATCCAGAGCGGAGCCTAGTCCTCGCCGAACACGGCAGTGAACCCGTGTGAAGCATCTAGCGCAAAATTCCTGGTTACGTGGAACGCGGATAACGTCACTCTTTGACCCTGTGGAAAGCGTCCAGAGCGGATCCTGGTCCTCACAGAGCACGGCAATGAACCCGTGTGAAGCATCCAGAGCGGAGCCTAGTCCTCGCCGAACACGGCAATGAACCCGTGGGAAGCATCTAGTGCAAAATTCCTGGTTACGTGGAACGCGGATAACGTCACTCTTTGACCCCGTGGAAAACGTCCAGAGTGGATCCTGGTCCTCGCAGAGCACGGCAGTGAACCCGTGTGAAGCATCCAGAGCGGAGCCTAGTTCTCGCCGAACACGGCAGTGAACCCGTGGGAAGCATCTAGTGCAAAATTCCTGGTTACGTGGAACGCGGATAACGTTACTCTTTGACCCCGTGGAAAACATCCAGATCGGATCCTGGTCCTCGCAGAGCACGGCAGTGAACCCGTGTGAAGCATCCAGAGCGGAGCCTAGTCCTCGCCGAACACGGTAGTGAACCCGTGTGAAGCATCTAGTGCAAAATTCCTGGTTACGTGGAACGCGGATAACATCACTCTTTGACCCCGTGGAAAGCGTCCAGAGCGGATCCTGGTCCTCGCAGAGCACGGCAGTGAACCCATGTGAAGCATCCAGAGCGGAGCCTAGTCCTCGCCGAGCACGGCAGTGAACCTATGTGAAGCATCTAGTGCAAAATTCCTGGTTACGTGGAACGCGGATAACGTCACTCTTTGACCCCGCGGAAAACGCCCAGAGCGGAGACTGGTCCTTGCCAAGCACGTCAGTGAACCCATGTGAAGCATCCAGAGCAAACACCGGACTGTGGAGTCCTTAAAATCCACGGACTATGATGTCCATAACCTTGACCGTGATGTCTTAAAACTAACAATCAACCAACCTGATTCTATATTGGTGCCACCTCGGTTTAGGGGTATATCTCTTCACTCCTCTGATACCTGGCGTTGTAATTCCTCAACGTCTTCAAAGAAGTGACGGGTCCCCGCAACCAAACATCGGACTGTGGAGTCCTTAAATCCACGGACTATGAGGTCCTTAACCTTGACCGTGATGTCTTAAAACTAACATCGGACTGTGGAGTCCTTAAATCCACGGACTATGAGGTCCTTAACCTTGACCGTGATGTCTTAAAACTAACATCGGACTGTGGAGTCCTTAAATCCACGGACTATGATGTCCTTAACCTTGACCGCGACGTCTTTAAACTACGATGCCTTGAGCAACCCCTGACCCCGTGAAACACGAATAAGGGTGACCACATCCAGCACTTGCAAGTCCTCACGACCTGTAAGGAAGAAAAACTCTCTTCTGAGATCCTTACGACTCTCAAGGGAAAACCCGCTTAAGAATCCTCACGATTCTTAAGAAGAACTCACACCTATGGGATCCTCTCGACCTGTAGGGAGAAAAAACTCTTTATGAGACCCTCGTGGCTCATAAAGTGCAAAAGTCTTAGGAAGCAGATCTTAACCCTGAATCCTAAGCCATCGCTGCCCTGCAAGTAGGCCAAGATAAATTGTCCGCAGAACTCATTCAATGAAAGAGACGCACTATTGAGAAGAAAAATGTATCTTTTATTCATAAACCAAAATGGATACAAAGTACAATTCATGAAAGAACAAAAAGAAGACACTCTCAGTTATGAGTACGTACAAAAACAGAAAAGAAAGGAAAAGATACAAGTTTTCAAGCCGGTGGGCGATTTAGCAGCTTGGTCAGCTCATCCCGCTTTTGCTGGGCTACGGCCTCATGATTTAAAATCGCCAGGAGACGGGCCTCCGCCTGAGCCTGCTGGGCCTGATATGAAGCAAGCCGAACTTCAAGCTCTTTCTCGGTGGCCTTATGAGCCTCGACCCTCTCACGAGTGAACGTAGCAGCTTTATCAAGAGTCACCACCTCCCTGATAGACTCTTAAAGCACCCGCCAGAGCTCATACGTTTTATTGGCTTTGGCTGTAAGGCTGGTCTGAAGCTCGTTCAATGCCTTGGAGGCCAGTTCCCTCTCCAACAATGTGTTCGCCACGGCAACCTCGGAAACAGGACGTATACGCTCAAGGCCGTATAAACGAGCCTCCAGTCGACAGCAACAGTCGATCTGAAACGCGCTCATATCACCTGGTATGGGAAGCAACAAAAAGTTCTCGGTGTACATCCTATCAAGCATGCATTCGCAACTATATGAATATCTGAAAAGAAATAATACCCGAAGCTCGGATATGCATGCAACATAGTAATAGTGTTCGCAATTAAAGAAAATTCTCATGGGAAGAACACAAAGTTCATTCATGCAAGCAAAAACATACATACGGATACCCAACACACATTAAAGTTCTACGTAAAGCAAGCGAAAACTAATTTGAAGGAACTACATTAGCGGGAAAAGGTCGCCGAATAAAGGATCGGTAGCACAAGGGTTGACAAAACAAAAGACAAAATTCTCCATCTCTCTCTCCGCTCTCTCCAACACGTCAAAGTGCCGGTTCTCGCGAGGAGTTGCTCCCCACCGATTGGCGCCATGTTCGTCCGCAAAAGCAGACATAACAGCCCGACGGGCTCTTATTTCGCTCAAAAGGTGAACCGAGCGATCTTTCAAAACTTGAGTGATTAGGTACGCTTCGTGAAATCCCTCGAGCTTTTCTTTGGCCGCGTCAAGCATCGCCAGGGTCATCTCCGCCGGGTGAGGAGGGACGTCGGCAAGCACGGCAGCAAGAATCATCCGGAGCCAGAGAGAGCCCATTGAGAGAGGAGACCCCTGTTTACCCCAATCAGAGCAAAGCTTTGTTCAAATTCCAAGGTGGTAAAAGAAGCAATATTTCTGTTTTTCTCCAATCAGAGCAAAGATCTGTCTTGAAAATTAAAGTGAAAATTAAAATTAAAATAAATGAAGTAACGCTTCAGATCCCCTGCACTGCACGCAGATCGCCACATGTCAAAATCAGACACAGTAGCGCAAGGAGCGCAGCGCCCAAGATAGCGTACTCCATCAGAGCAAATTTAAAAATAAAAAAAATAAAAAATGCGCAACTGCGCAAGCTGCGCAGTGCGCAGTGCGCAAGTTGCGCAGTGCGCTGCGCAGTTAAAAAAAAATGATGCGCAAAACGCAACTGCGCAGTGCGCAGTGCGCAACTGCGCAAGCTGCGCAGTGCAGTTAAAAAAAATGCGCAAAGCGCAACTGCGTAGTGCGCTGTGCAGTTATAAAAATAAAATAAAAAAAATGCGCAAAGCGCAACTGCGCAGTGCGCGCTAAAAAAAAAACTAAAACTTTAGCTGCGCGACACGTGTCTGCGCAGTTGCGCAAGCGCTGCGTTGCGCGACACGTGTCACGCGCTGGGGAGTTGCGCAAAAACAAAATGAAGATTTAAGGAAATCTTTTCTGTTCTTGTTAAAACAAGAAGATTTCTTCTGTAAAACAGGGGCCTTTGGATCAAAGATCCAACGGTGGGGAAAATTCCCCAAATCACTCAGAAAAAGATCTCTTTAACAAATTTAACTAATTTATGACCACTATAAAAAGGACCCCAGACCTCATTTCAAAAGAATCAACATCTTGCTAAAAAAATAGAGAAGAGAACTCTTGAGAACTCTTGAAGAATAAAAAAAAAAGGTAAAAAGCTTTAAAAGAAGAGAAAATTCTCTTATGAACAGATCATTGATCTTCAACAATAAATAAATAAATAAATAAATAAATAAATAGTGCCTTGCACTTGTTTTATGAACCATCGGTTCTTGAACCTAAAAGGTTCTTAAATTAATAGTGCTTTGCACTTTTATGAACCTTTGGTTCTCTGAGAGAAGAAAAATAAGAAAAAAACTTGTTTTTTCTTAGATCTAAATCAAATAGTGCTTTGCACTTGTTTTATGAACCATCGGTTTTTGAACCTAAAAGGTTCTTAAATTAATAGTGCTTTGCACTTTAATGAACCTTTGGTTCTCTGAGATAAGAAAAACAAGAAAAAACTTGTTTTTTCTTAGATCTAAATCAAATAGTGCTTTGCACTTCTTTTATGAACCATCGGTTCTTGAATCTAAAAGATTCTCAAATTAACGGTGCTTTGCACAAATGCAATGCATTACTTAAAGGGCCAGGCCCAAATCAAAATGACCTGACAGGCCAAAATAAATTGCAAGGCAATAAATGGGCAGAACCCAAATAAATTGATGCTTTGCATCCTTTATACAAGGGCAGAGCCCAAATAAAATTGATGCCTTGCATCATTCTTAAAAAAAAACAGAGCCCAAAACAAATTGATGCTCTGCATCCTTTCTGGGCAAAACCTAAATAAAAATAAAAATAAATGCAATGCAAAAGCAAATAAAATGTTGAACATTTTCAATTGGGCTTAGCCCAATTTTGGCAGTAAGTCCTTAAATTAAATTGACTGAGCACGACTGCTCTTTTAAATTAATTTATATCCGATTCGAGGGTACATCTCCGAACTCCTCTGACACTTATCGTTGTAATCCTTCAACGACGTCAGAGAGGTGACGGGTCCCGACGACCACATACGTCAATATGGACTGCGGGGTCTTTAAACTCGTGGACCGAAACGTCCCTAAACTAATATCGGACCGAAACGTCCCTAAACTAATATCGGACCGAAACATCCTTAAACTAACGGTGGACCACTATGTCCTTAAATTGGTTTTGGACCACCATGTCCCTAAACTAGCATAATAGAGCCCAAATGCTCTTTTGTCGGATCTAAACAATCCCGTTAAGTCGATCTTAGTCCCAAACTGGACTAACGTATCCTTAACAACCGTTTAGGTTGATCTTAGCCTCAAATATGGCTAACGCATCCTTAAATCTTCAAACAAACTTTAGTCCCAAATTGGACTATAAATTCCCCCAATCAACTTTGGCTCAAGGGTACATCTCTGAACTCCTCTGATATTTGTCGTTGTAATTCTTCAACGTCGTCAGAGAGGTGACGGGTCCCGACGACCATACATGCAATGGACCACTATGTCCCTAAACTGGAACAATAGAGCCCAAATGCTCTTTTGTCGGATCTAAACGATCCCGTTAAGTTGATCTTAGTCTCAAACAGGACTAACGTATCCTTGACGAACGTTTAAGTCGATCTTAGCCGCAACGCGACTAAGGCATCCTTAAACTAAAAACACCAAACCCAAATCTAAGTAAATACGGATTTGGACTAATCCACGTCCTACGGGCGACGGTATTACTCAGTCTCCGTATACAATCCACGGGCAACCACAAACAAAACAAACACCCACGACACGAAGTGAAATTCTGGAGAAGGAGAAAGTTGTTACCGCGAAGCGATAGCGTAATTAACTGCAGGGGCTTGCGCCTACAGGGAAGAGCGTCCCCACAATCAAAAACCCCTCTAGCGAGGGGGAATCTGAAAAAGTCTGCTACATCGGCCGCATCCATCTAAACTTTCGATACACGGTGCCATAAATCAACTTGGCATCTTCGGAGAGGTGGACGGATAAAACCAAATAGCATCTGCCCCGAATCTCAGCGTCAGGCCATCGCGGTCCTGTGCGCCGTCCTTCGGAGGGGAACAGATTCTGGCACGCCCGGTGGGACCTTTTCCTCTTTCCACTCCACACTTGGTGTGTCGTGTTCGCGAGCAAATCGCGGTTTGCTGTGGTTGCTTGTGGATTCAAAGTACTTAGATTTGGTGTCTTTCTCCATGCAGAAAACAGAAGGTCGATGGCTTCGAACTGCACCGCCTGCAGCTGCAACTCTCGCTCCGTCATTGCTGGAGGAGTGACTTATGGGCCCCGAGCGGCCTCTCTTTTCAAGATACCAGTGGATCAGGTAACTCAAGCCACCACTGGATTATTCTTCGGGAGCATGCTCCCACCATTGAGCTTCAATGCCACAATGACATTGCAACAAGCTCCAAAGAAGTTGGTCTTCGATCGACTTACCACTGCCGCGACCCCACTCAACAGGTCACCCAACTCCACTGCTTCAGTTTTTAACGGACTAGGCCAGAGCTCTAACAGGCTTATGAAGAAGCCTGCCATACCAGAAGGCGTTATCCCGAAGCGGATAGCCATTCCAACTCCCGTTCCTGGCAAAATCACCAAGGTTGCTTCCCATGTTCAGAAGTCCACTTCTGACAAGTTGGCCGTCCCCGTTCAACGGACGTCAATCTTTAAAAAGCTGGTACCAGTATATTCTGACCAACACAGGGGGCATGAGGAGATCACCCCTATAGCTGAAACAACTCCATCAGCACGACACGCCCGACGTCGCTACTGGCGCCGAGTGAGGAAGGCTGGGGGCAACTCCCCCTCTGGACTTACTCCTCCAGCTCCGATGGTGAGGATCGCCGCTGCTGTTCCAACCAAGAACAGCTTTGAACTGCTCAACAAGGTGCGCAGAAACTCTCCTACTGCGATGTTGAAACGAACTCCTTCACCTGTGGAGAATACTCCAGAGAAGAAGCTAGAGCAGCCCCCTCAACGGCTGTCCTCTAAAATTTACAAGGTCTGGCGACAGGTCCAGGAGTCAGTGATTAATGAAAACTATCTTCATCGACAGAAAAAGACAGAGGTTCGGCAAAAGAAAGATTACTCTGTCAAGCCAGAAGAAGCAACGGCTACTCGGGTGTCTGCTGCAGCGACACCCTCAACGCCAATCACTCAAAAGAAAAGGAGGCCGCAAAAAGCCCTTGTGAACAAGGCACACCATAAAAGCGCTGGACACAAACGCCCCAAGTCCGGGGGCATGGTAGTGCACGCAGTTTATATGGCTTCCGGGAAGGAGGAAAGTCGCACTTCTACGGGCCACCGACCGCTCACCTGATCCATGACGAAAGCCCAGGAGCAACAACAAAAGCTTCAGGAAATGATGACTACAATGGCTGCACTCACTGAGCCAAAAGAAAGCTCTGAAACGTTTTCGGATGAGCGTCAAGAACAAGAAACCGACGCTGATTTTTTACGCAAAGTCCTCGAAAAGAGGGACAAAGAAGCTGCAGAGCAAGCAGCCAACATAAAACAGATGGCGCTCCTCTTCCAAGATATGGTAGGGATGATGTTACAGCCGGACCCTCCTGCTGAAGATCCTCGGATCGTCCTTGAAGACGACAGGGGAGAAACGTCAAATCCTCCGCCGGCTCTGTCAACAGCCAAGGAGGAGGCAATCTCCAAAGTTGACCTAGACGAATATATAGCTCTGCAGATCCGGGTTCATCAGGCGAATGAAGCGGCTGGGCAAATTGTTAGAACCGGACGACCGTATCTGGGCTGGTATGACCAAATCAGTTACCCGCCAGGATATACGATCCCTAAATTCCACGTATATAAAGGGACAGGGAATCCGCATCAGCATGTCGCTCAATTCAGGGCCTTATGCGGCAATACTGGAGGCGATGACAAATTGTTGCTACGTCAATTCGTCGGCAGCTTAGCAGAAACAGCCTTTGAATGGTATTCGGAGCTACCTAACGACTCTGTCAAAACATTTGCAGAGATGGAACTGCTGTTTACACAAAGATTCGCGAGTGCTAGTGAACGTACCCCGATAACAGCACTAATAAATGCCAGGATAAGGCCAAGCGAAACGTGGGTCCAATACGCAACACGATGGCGGAACCTATGGTCGAAATGCGAACAACGCATAGAAGAGGCACCTGCGGTAGGCATGTTTGTGGGCACTCTCGATCCGCAGGCGACCATCTCACAATTCATGATGTTCTTCAGGTCGACCACCTTCCAGGCCTTGATTGACAAATTAGCCCAAATGGACCAGATGGGCCATAGACCGTCTCCTCCAAAATCAGATTCCCGAGATGAGAAAGGAAAAGGGAAAGCGATCGTCGTCGCCAATGCTCAACAACAGTCGAGCAACTCAAAGCCGGTCGTTCGCCAAAACAACGTGCGTCCACGCCCATCCCTCGAAGAGAGGCTAGGACGTCCTTACTCGTTTCCTCAGAATAAAATGAGAAGACTGTTTGAGCTGGCAGTGCGTAACAGACTCATCAATCTGCCGAGTCCAAAGCGTCTGTCGCAGCCAGGCGATCTTAATAATCCCAATTATTGCCCTTACCACCAAACGGTAAGTCACCCGATTGAGGATTGTTTCGTCTTTAAGGGATGGATCGAGGATCAATACCTGCAAGGCAAGTTCGCGCTGTCTGAAAGCTGGAAGGTAAACCCACCACAGCCGCATACTCCAAAGAAGACAAACACGCCGGGGGCAACTTGTCATGTGATCTCTCACTCATTGGCAGATAATAAAGAGGCTCCTTGCGCCGAGAAAACGAGGGCGGATCCTGAAACAGAAATTTCGCGTCCGTCAGACGAGTTGATCGATGCCTTCCTAAATGAAATTCGTCTGAAAGCAAAAGCCAATCAAGAGCATGAAATGACCATACTGGAAAGAGCCAAGGTATTCCCGTCAAATCAGAAGCCATACACTGCGGGTAAAAACAAATTCAAGACGAGGAAAAGGTTCGCCAAAGCTCTGTCAGTAGGAATGAAGCTACCGCTCTCTGAAGAAAATTCTCTCTCTGAGGTAGAAATGCACCCTAACTTCTGTTTATATCATCAGAAGATCATACATCCTACCGAAGACTGCGAGTCCTTTAACTGTTGGTGGCAAGGGTATGTCGCTCAAAAGCAACACTTCGACAGGATAAAGTGTGAAGCTTGTGGACATCGAAAAAATGCGATATATGAGCGCAAAGGAGCCGCCGCAAACTATCATATAGCCGACTTCAAGGGATCACAAATTATCACCTTTGGAAGCGACTCTGACGAAGAAGCTATCCCCAACTTTTCCCTCGGGGAATCTATTTCGAAAATAAATGAATTGAGAAGCTGCGAGAACGTTCAGCCATGCAATCGCATGCTACTCGGAAAAAATCCCGACCCCGCAAACAACGGAGCGAACAAAAAGGATAAAAGAAAAGGAAAAAAGGCCCTCGTCGCCAGCGCTCAACAACAATCAGGTGACCCTAGACCGGTTGCTTGCCAAAGCAACAAGCGGCAACCCCTCCAGGAAAAGTTGAAACGTCCTTACTCGTTTCCGCAAGATAAAACAAGGGGACTGTTCGAGCTGGCAGTGTGCGACAGACTCATCAATCTGCTGGGTCCAAAACGTCCGTTGCGGCCAGGCGATGTTAATAATCCTAATTATTGCCCTTACCACCAAACAGTAGGTCACCTGATCGAGGACTGCTACGTCTTCAAAAACTGGGTTAAAGACCAATACCAACAGGGCAAGTTTGCGCTGTCTGAGAACTGGAAGGTGAGTCCGCCACAACCGCACGCTCCGAAAAAGACGGATACGCCGGGGGCATCATGCTCATTCATGGGGAAGAACCCATAGACCGAAAAGTCAATAAACTAGATATTCGCCTCAAATACGGCGACGGCGGACCGAGATGTCCTTAAACTAATGATGGACCGCAATGTCCTAAAACTTGCAAATGACCGTAACGTCTTTAAACTACTACCGCAGCATCCTTAGGCTGACGAGATAAAAAAATATATATAAAAAAATAAATAATAAAAAAAAAAGAAAAAAAAAACGGTATGTCCATAAGCAAAGAGGGCACGGATGAAAACCCGAAAGGGCTCCGTGAGTAAAAACAGCAGGGCTACCAGCGAGTGTTCGTGAAAACCCGAAAGGGCGCGACCTCGTAAAAAAAAAAGAAAAAAATATATAAAAATAAAAAGAATAAAAAAAAAAGGTATGTCCATAAGCAAAATGGGCGCGGATGAAAACCCGAAAGGGCTCCGTGAGTAAAAACAGCAGGGCTACCGGCGAGTGTTTGCGAAAACCTGAAAGGGCGCAACCTCGTTAAAGGACACTTATAGGGTCCTCTCGACCTTGTAAGGAGAAACCACCCGCGTGAGATCCTTACGACTCACAAGGGAGCAACACTTAGGGATCCTCACGATCCCTAAGGAGAAAATACACTTGCGAGATCCTCACGACTCGTAAGGAGAACTCTCTTATGGGACCCTCACGGCTCATAAGAGTTGAAAGTCTTAAGTTACAGAGACCTAAACCTGTGCTTAAGCGACCCCCACAACTTCCGATTTTGCCCTACAAGCGGCTCATATTGACCCTTGTATACAATCCACGGGCACGAACAAAGTCCCATCCGTGACTAGGGATATGCTTGTACAGCAAACAACACTTGAAAGTCCTCTCGACTTATAAGGAGAAAACCCTTTTGTAAGATCCTTACGACTTACAAGAGAACATGCACTTAGGAATCCTCACGATTCCCAAGGAGAAAACACACCTACAAGATCCTCACGACTTGTAGGGAGAAATACCTTTGTGAGACCCTTACGGCTCATGAAGTCAAAAGCCTTAGCCGACAGGACCCTTAACCCTGTTTACTAAGCCACCTTTGTTCAACATCGACAGAGGCAAGTGATGATTCGCTCCTGGAAATATCCCAGTTGTAGCGATACTGATGCCCAAACCGGTATCAAATTCCAAGCCCTTTCAAGGCAAATGATGATTCGCTCCGGGTAATATCCCAGTTGCAGCGATGCTGATGCCTAAACCGGTATCAAATTCCAAGTCCTTTCAAGGCAAATGATGATTCGCTCCTAGAAATATTCCGGTCGCAGCGATGCTGATGCCAAGATTGGATCAGATCCCAAATCCCCTACTCGCAAAAAAAAAATGCATACGAAATAGCCGAAATGATGGGGCAACTTGCAAACAAAATCAGCAAGTAAAAATGTATGCATGCAAAATAGCCGAAATGACTGGGCAACTCGCAATAAAAAAACAGCGAGTAAAAATAAAATAAATAGCCAAAATGATTAGGCAACTCGCAATAAAAAGCAGCGAGTAAAAAGAAAAAATAGCCGAAATGATTGGGCACCGCAAAAAATAGCCGAAATGATTGGGCAATCGCGATTTTCGCAATATAAAAAGCTGAAATGATAGAGCATCGCGGAAAGAATAAAAAAAATTAAAGAATGAAACTTTTTGCCCTACAGGTGAAATCATATCGATCCCTGTATACAATTCAGGAGCACAGATAAAGAGTGAACCATACCTTCCCAACAGGCTCCATCAGAAAGCGAAGCCAAATCTCGACGGTTCATAGACAACCTAGAGACCATCTCGACATTTGTCGCAATATTACAGACACGATGTCAACAAATGAAGCAAACGAAGATCTCGAGCTTCAGGGTCTCGACGTCAACATCGACAACTTAGAGATCACCAACGGTGTGCCTCCTCATTCCAGCAGGACACAGATATTACACCATCAAGCGGAGCGATAGCAAAATCCCAGCTTCACTTCAGCATTCGTCTCGATACAGTAGACGCAATGTCAACAACAGCGTTCCTCCGCAGTCCAGCTGGAGGCAGATGCAACGTCAACAAAAGACCTCACGGTCGAAACAAAGCGGAGTAACGGCAAAATCCCAACTCCACCTTAGCATTCGTCTCGTTACAGCAGATACAATGTCAACAACAGCGTTCCTCCGCAGTCCAGCTGGAGGCAGATGCAACGTCAACAAAAGACCTCACGGTCGAAACAAAGCGGAGTAACGGCAAAATCCTAACTCCACCTTAGCATTCGTCTCGTTACAGCAGACGCAATGTCAACAACGGCGTTCCTTCGCAGCCCAGCAAGGTGTACATGCAAAGTTAACAAAAGACCCCATGGTCGAAACAAAGCGGAGTGATAGCAAAATCCCAGCTCCACCTCAGCATTCGTCTCAATACACCAGACGCAGTGTGAGCAAATGAAGCGAAGGCCAAATTCCTAGCTTCAAGGTCTTAACGGCAAGTCATATAAGGCCTGAAAGACCACCGGAGATCATCTCACATGAAGTGGTCACTTCCTCGACGTTCGTTTCGATGCAGCAGACGAGTTGTCACCCTAGCATTCTTCCTCCAACAGGGATTCGGACGTGACAAAGCAAACGAAGCGAAGGCCACATTCCTAGCTTCAACGTCTTTACGGCAACTCACATAAAACCGGAAAGACAATCGGAGATCATCTCGCACCAGCACAGAGTGATCACCACCTTGACGTTCGTCTCGATACAGCAGACGAAATGTCAACCCCAGCATTCTTCCTCCAACAGGATTTGGACACACCAAAGCAAACGAAGCGAAGGCCACATTCCTAGCTTCGACGTCTTGATGGTAACTCATATAAAACCGGAAAGACAATCGGAGATCATCTCGCACCAGCACAGAATGGTCACCACCTCGACGTCCGTCTCAATACAGCAGACGAGATGTCACCCCAACGTTCGTCTCGACACAGCATACGCAACGTCATCAAACGAATGGAGCCACGGCAAAATCCCTAGTTCCAAACCTCGGCGGTTCACCAGTAACCTAGAGACAACCTCGACGTCCGTCTCGATACAGCAGACGAGATGTCACCCCAACGTTCGTCTCGACACAGCAGACGCAACGTCATCAAACAAACGGAGCCACGGCAAAATCCCTAGTTCCCACCGCAACATTCGTCTCGATACAGCAGACGCAATGCCAGCAAACGAAGTAAAGGCCAAACTCCTAGCTTCAGGGTCTTGACGGCAACTCACATAAAGCCCGAAAGACTATCGGAGATCATCCCCACACCAGCGCGGAGTGGTTATGACTCATCGGGGCTCACCAAAATAAGCCTAACCTCAAGTAAAAAGCGACATGGCAAACTCCTAACGCTTGCTCTTCCGACGGTCAAACTGCCAAGGAGGATTGCTTGAAGACGTCTTGTCCAGCCCCCGAAGGGATCAGAGACACGGCAGTCGCAGGGCTACTCGAACAGCACGATTGCCTATCGAGGACTATATCAGCTTATGCGACGGTACGATGGCCAAAACCCTAAGTACCACCAACCTTAACGGGCTTCTGTCGTAAAGAGCAGAGGTTAAATGCGACGTAAAGATGTTCTTGCGAGAAACGTTCGATTCGTCTCGACTTGTGAAAAATTGTCGAGGCAGCTCGACTCGTGAGATAAAGCCTTAGGCAGTGGGCATAAAAGAAGCATGTTTCCTAAGCATTGGGACCCCGCAAGTTGGCCCAAAACGGTCTCTTGCATACCATCCACGGGTCTCACCCTCCAACGTCGAACTTCGACAAGGAAGGAAACAACCGCTTACAAGTCCTCTCGACTCGTAAGAGGAAAAAATTCTCTTGTAGGATCCTTACGACTTACAAGAGAAAACCACACTTAGGAATCCTCACGATTCCTAAGGAGAAAAACCCACCTACGAGATCCTCTCGATCCGTAGGGAGAAGTCTCTATGAGACCCTCACGGCTCATAGAGTTGAAAAGTCTTGGGCAGCAGATCTGAACCTACGGCCTAAGCCCTCGCTATCTCGTGAAGAAATCAAGAAGCTTACTCTATTACCTGCTAATTGTGACGACATGCTGAGAAAGAGGAAAAACAACAGAAAGAGCATCCGATTTACATTTGATCAAGCGTTCAAGACACATTCATTCGTGCATGGGCAAAAAGACTCAGGACAAAAGATATATAATAAAGACAAGCTGGGATAAAAAAAAATTCCATTAATATTGCCCGAAGTTCTTACAGTCATAAAAACAATAAACGAAAGTTACAATGGAATAACCTCAGATCCAGGGCATGCATTGAGGAATTCAAAAGCGACCCTATCTATGACTTTCCAAGCCTCGCGGACCATCCTAGTGTGCTTCCTTTCGCGAGCACAAGCGTCAGGGTCCCTTCCGATGTCTTCCACCCTCCGATAAGCAGCGAGTATGGCAGACTGTTGAAAGACCTTGTGCAAGAGGTCGATAAGACCGTCTCGCCGTCTCTTCGAGATAAAGTTCAATAGGTACACAGAGTGCACCTTGTCCTCAGCGGCATCCAACGTCCTAAGCGGCACGCCGGAACAGAATAGAGGAAGCGCTTCCCAGATAGCTCCCACGATAAGTTTAAGAAGAGAGGAACGTCGGGGAAGCAGTGGACCATTGTATGCGTCGAAACGACTCATTATTTCAGCACGCTCCTCGTTTGTGAACTCCCGATTTTGAGAGCGGCCAAGTCGGCGGATGTCCTCATGAGAGATGATCTCGTTAAGAGCATACATGTGGGCGTTCATTGTTCCTGTGAAAGAGGATCAACAGAATTATCAGGAAGACTGATTAAGCAAAACGATATAATGTACTGAGGAATAAAATGTCATCTTTAAGTTCCAAGATCCATGAAGAATTCTTAAGAGTTCTTCTATATGATTTAGGAGGAGCAAAGCTCTATTAATGAATTAAGAAAACCCAAGGAAAATCTTTCAGAGAGCAGAGCTCTATGGAACCCTAGTAGGGTCCCCTTTAGTTCTCTTTAGATCCCTTTAAGACCTGTAGAGCAAAACTCTGCTAAGTGAAAGCCTAAATAGGTTTACTTTAGATCAGGGATCTATTGAGAGCGAGGCTCTATCAATGAAAATTAATTTAATTTAATTTAATTTAATCCAAATTAAAATTTTCACCTAAAAGTTTTAAGAATGTAACTCTTAAAGTTCTTGAAAATAAAGAGCAGGGCTCTGAGTTCTGAAAGCAAAATTTTAGAGATGAGAATCATCTAAGGGACCAAAGGTCCTATTTATAGGCATCAAGTGCCTCTTCAACTGCCAAAAGGTGCCGCGACGGTTGGGAGTCTGCCACCGCTGCGCTCACGTTAGGAGGCCACGTAAGCGCAACGGTGAGGGGGCATCTGTTTATCCCAATCAGGGCAAAACTCTGTTCAAATTCCAAGGTGGTAAAAGAAGCAATACTTCTGTTTTTCTCCAATCAGAGCAAAGCTCTGTCTTGAAAATTAAAGTGAAAATTAAAATTGAAATAAATGAAGTAACGCTTCAGATCCCCTGCGCTGCACGCAGATCGCCACGTGTCAAAATCAGACACAGTAGCGCAAGGAGCGCAGCGCCCAAGGCAACGTACTCCATCAGAGCAAATTTCAAAAAAAAAAAAAATGCGCAAAGCACAGCTGCGCAGTTAAAAAAAAAAGGCAGCGCAGCGCGCAAGCTGCGCAGTGCGCTGTGCAGTTTTAAAAAAAAATGCGCAAAGCGCAACTGCGTAGTGCGCAGTGCGCTGCGCAGTTATAAAAATTAAAAAAAAATGCGCAAAGCGCAACTGCGCAGTGCGCGCTAAAAAGAATAAAATAAATTAAAAAAAATAAAAACTAAAACTTTAGCTGCGCGACACGTGTCTGTGCAGTTGCGCAAGCGCTGCGTTGCGCGACACGTGTCACGCTCTGGGAAGTTGCGCAAAAACAAAATGAAGATTTAAGGAAATCTTTTCTGTTCTTGTTAAAACAAGAAGATTTCTTCTGTAAAACAGGGGCCTTTGGATCAAAGATCCAACGGTGGGGAAAATTCCCCAAATCACTCAGAAAAAGATCTCTTTAACAAATTTAACTAATTTATGAGCACTATAAAAAGGACCCCAGACCTCATTTCAAAAGAATCAACATCTTGCTAAAAAAATAGAGAAGAGAACTCTTGAAGAATAAAAAAAAAGGTAAAAACGTTTAAAAGAAGAGAAAATTCTCTTATGAACAGATCATTGATCTAAGAACAAGATCATTGATCTTCAACAATAAATAAATAAATAAATAAATAAATAAAAATAGTGCCTTGCACTTGTTTTATGAACCATCGGTTCTTGAACCTAAAAGGTTCTTAAATTAATAGTGCTTTGCACTTTTATGAACCTTTGGTTCTCTGAGAGAAGAAAAATAAGAAAAAAACTTGTTTTTTCTTAGATCTAAATCAAATAGTGCTTTGCACTTGTTTTATGAACCATCGGTTCTTGAACCTAAAAGGTTCTTAAATTAATAGTGTTTTGCACTTTAATGAACCTTTGGTTCTCTGAGATAAGAAAAACAAGAAAAAACTTGTTTTTTCTTAGATCTAAATCAAATAGTGCTTTGCACTTCTTTTATGAACCATCGGTTCTTGAATCTAAAAGATTCTCAAATTAACAGTGCTTTGCACAAATGCAATGCATTACTTAAAGGGCCAGGCCCAAATCAAAATGACCTGACAGGCCAAAATAAATTGCAAGGCAATAAATGGGCAGAGCCCAAATAAATTGATGCTTTGCATCCTTTATACAAGGGCAGAGCCCAAATAAAATTGATGCCTTGCATCATTCTTAAAAAAAACAGAGCCTAAAACAAATTGATACTCTGCATCCTTTCTGGGCAAAGCCTAAATAAAAATAAAAATAAATGCAATGCAAAAGCAAATAAAATGTTGAACATTTTCAATTGGATTTAGCCCAATTTTGGCCGTAAGTCCTTAAATTAAATTGACTGAGCATGACTGCTCTTTTAAATTAATTTATATCCGGTTCGAGGGTACATCTCCGAGCTCCTCTGACACTTATCGTTGTAATCCTTCAACGACGTCAGAGAGGTGACGGGTCCCGACGACCACATACGTCAATATGGACTGCGGGGTCTTTAAACTCGTGGACCGAAACGTCCCTAAACTAATATCGGACCGAAACGTCCTTAAACTAACGGTGGACCACTATGTCCTTAAATTGGTTTTGGACCACCATGTCCCTAAACTAACATAATAGAGCCCAAATGCTCTTTTGTCGGATCTAAACGATCCCGTTAAGTCGATCTTAGTCCCAAACTGGACTAACGTATCCTTAACAACCGTTTAGGTTGATCTTAGCCTCAAATATGGCTAACGCATCCTTAAATCTTCAAACAAACTTTAGTCCCAAATTGGACTATAAATTCCCCCAATCAACTTTGGCTCAAGGGTACATCTCTGAACTCCTCTGACATTTGTCGTTGTAATTCTTCAACGTCGTCAGAGAGGTGACGGGTCCCGACGACCATACATACAATGGACCACTATGTCCCTAAACTGGAACAATAGAGCCTAAATGCTCTTTTGTCGGATCTAAACGATCCCGTTAAGTTGATCTTAGTCTCAAACAGGACTAACGTATACTTGACGAACGTTTAAGTCGATCTTAGCCGCAACGCGACTAAGGCATCCTTAAACTAAAAACACCAAACCCAAATCTAAGTAAATACGGATTTGGACTAATCCACGTCCTACGGGCGACGGTATTACTCAGTCTCCGTATACAATCCACGGGCAACCACAAACAAAACAAACACCCACGACACGAAGTGAAATTCTGGAGAAGGAGAAAGTTGTTACCGCGAAGCGATAGCGTAATTAACTGCAGGGGCTTGCGCCTGCAGGGAAGAGCGTCCCCACAATCAAAAACCCCTCTAGCGAGGGGGAATCTGACAAAGTCTGCTACATCGGCCGCATCCGTCTAAACCTTCGATACACGGTGCCATAAATCAACTTGGCATCTTCGGAGAGGTGGACGGATAAAACCAAATAGCATCTGCCCCAAATCTCAGCGTCAGGCCATCGCGGTCCTGTGCGCCGTCCTTCGGAAGGGAACAACCCCCTGCGGATCGAGAGTTCATACGCCGCGGAGTCGCATTCATCGTCGGTAAGGAGGGGATCCACCAATCGGGCGGCGAAGCGGGGGATCATCTCCTCGATAGGAACTTCCCATGTCTGTCGACGAGCATGAGGGCGATTGCAGGCCATGGCGCTCGGTTGTTTCTCAAGACAAATCACACCAAAATGAAAATAAATCTCTTTGTGAAGAGAAAAGAAGGCTATGGCCTCAGATATAAAGAGGTGCATTAAGTGTTGAGCGCAGAAAATTTTGCATGTTAAAGATATTCCCAAGGCCTAAAAAAAGGAAAGGCATCGGAAATCAAGGAGATAGAACTATTTCCAAGGCTACTTTTCTGCATCTGATATTGTGCACTAAAAATATGGCGTTGGAAAGTTTTTTGAACAGTCTCATCAAAAGGACCCCACGTGTGGACCACGTGAGCCCTAAACTCGACGTGCACTAAAAAATGGATTAGCACCCTGTGTATTGGAAGCGCCAACAACAACAATAGCAAAATGATAAAATCCCACAGAAAGGCATGCAAACATACAAAGACATAATAGAACTTATCATTCATACTTTAAGAAGTTCATACAAAATAAAGAGATCACGTTTACAATGGTAAGACCTCAGACGCGGGGTACGGATTGAGAAACTCCAGCTTAACTTTGTCCAAGATCCTCCAAGCATTTGGAACCTACCGAGTATGTTTTCTCTCACGATCACAAGCGTCGGGGTCCTCGCGAATGTCCTCCACCCTCCGATAGGCGGCAAGTACGGCCGACTGCTGAAATGCCTGGTGCAAGAGATCAATGAGGTTGTCGCGCCTTCTCTTCGAGATTAGACTCACCAGATACACCGAATGTATCTTGTCCTCGGCAGCGTCCAATGCCCTGAGCAGTACACGGCGCAGAAGAGAGGAAGCGCCTCCCAAATTGCCAGCACGATGAGTCTCAAAAGAGGAGAGCGACGGGGGAGTAGCCGATGGTTGTACTCGTCAAAGCGGCTCATAATCTCAGCACACTGAGCATTGGTGAACTCCTGGTTCTGACTGCGGCCCAGTGCACGAATGTTCCCATAGGAAATGATTTCGTCAAGACCGTACATATGGGCATCCATAATACCTGAAATAAAGGTCATGAGAATTGTTACAAGGCTGCTGTTCCATTAATCACAAAAGGACAACCTGGGGCGAAGGAAACCTTAAGAAGCCTCTATGGGGAAGAACTTAGTTCTTCACAGGAATTGAATTCCTTGTGGAAAGGGGAATTAAATCCCCAGAAGCATTTTTTCTGTGAAGGGAGTTAAACTCCATGGATCATCGTCTAAGCCCTAAGAGATCTACTGTTGAAGGTTAAGTGGTTTCACACTTTGGTTAAAAAGCTTGAAGAAAAATGGGTTCTTTGTTAAAAAAAAAAGAAGTGAAACCCTTGACATGGATTTAAAATCCAGAGAGTTTTGTCAAAATGAAGGTGCTTCGATCACCATTACCTGAGGAAGAAGGGTCACTTGAACAGAGTTAAACTCTGAAGAGTTCGAAGCAGAGAACTAAGCTCTGGAAACGAGAATTAAATTCTCAAGGGAAAAAGTTCTCAAAGGAAGAAGATGAGCAAAGTGAAGGCTCTTCTCAAAAGGACATGGGCATTTATAGGATGTGATGAAAACGCTTCATCTCCCTGATTCCCTAGATGGATCCAACGGTCACAAAAGTGACAGCGTTGCACTCACGTGCAGACATGTGAGAACAACGCTTTGGGGGCATTTGTTTCCTGATTTAAATCAGGAAAGCCTACGGAAGAAGCATCACGTGCTAGCACGTGACCAGCAGTCACGTGTTGGCACGTGACATTTGAAAGCAGCGGACTCATTCTCTGATTAAATCAAGAAAAAGGCTCCAGACGAGGGTCACGTGCTCACACGTGACCAGGGGTTACGTGGTGGCACGTGACGGCTAAGCAGCGGCTAGAAGACAGAGCGCAAAAAGAAGAAGAAAGCTCGTTCCAGGGGTCACGTGCCTACACGTGACCAGGGGTCACGTGCCTACACGTGACCAGGGGTCACGTGGCCACACGTGACCGGCTTTCAAAGCCTATTTATTTAACAGAATCAAATTCTGAAGAGATCATTCAAATCTTTCCAAAGGAAAATGATTATTTGGAACCGATTGGACTAAAGATTTAAAGATGATTAAATATCACCTATCTATGGAAAAATCTTTAACTTGGAAAGATTTCCCCTTAAAATCTAATCGAAATAACAAAGGAAAATCTTTGGATTTAAAATCCAATGGTGAATAAAATTCACCTAATAATCCAAAGGTCCAAACGAATGGTGAATACAAATCAAATCTCTCAATGAAAAATTCATCAAAACTAATTGATTATGCTTCTTCTCCTATAAATAGGAGCCAAGAGAGACACAGAGGGAGACAGAAAAAGGGAGAGAGAAAAAGAGAAATATAGAGCCTTGAGACTCTGGAAGAATTTGATCTTCTGCAGAAGAAAATCCTAGGTAAGAAAGGGAAGGCCCTTAAAAGAGAATTTAATTCTCAAAAGAGTTTAACTCTTAAAAAGAAGAATATAGTTCTCTCTTTAGTGGAGGATCTGTAAAGTGCACATCTTCCCTTGAATTGAGAATTTAATTCTCATTGGGTTGAGATCCTGCCATGGAGATCCAAAGCATAGAGAGGGAATGGAAGTTTGAGAATTTAATTCTCACAAAATTATAGGAATTTAATTCCTTTAAGATAAAATTAGGGTTTGACCCTATGTTATAGGAATTTAATTCCTTCAGAATGAACAGAATCAGGGTTTAACCCTAGTTAAGAACTTAGTTCTGTCAAAATAACAGGAATTTAATTCCCTTAAGAAAGAAGAAATTAGAGTTTCACCCTATGACAGAATCTCATTCCTCAGAATAATTCTCTAGAAGAGAGTGGGAATTTAATTCCTTTAAAGCTTTTATTAGGGTTTAACCCTATGATAGGATTCGGTTCTTCATATATATGAGAAATTTAATTCCTACAGAAAATTCAGAGTTCAACTCTATCCCAGAATATAAATCTTCAGAAGGAAATAGAAATTTAATTCCTCTAAAGTTTATTGTTAGGGTTCAACCCTGCGAAGAATTTAATTCTTAAAGAGATTAACAGATCTTTTAAAAACATACAAAGAGGCAGGGTCACGTGCTACCACGTGACCCCCGAAAAGATTCACAGAGAAGGGCCTTTGAGGCAATGCCTCACGTGACCCACGTGACCCTTGGCAGAAGCTTTAACATACAAGCATTTAAATGCCCATCAAGTGATAGCACGCGATGCTCCAAAATTTGCAATATCCTCAGCAGAACAAATGAAGGGAGGGCGCCCTCGCGTGCTACCACGTGACCCCTCTTGCCTCAGGGTTTAACACTAAATTGGAACCTCTGAATCCAGTGTTTAACACTGTTTGGCCTTAGTGTTCAACACTAATTAAAAAACTTTATTTGCAGTGTTTAAACACTGAATTTCTTAGTGTTTAACACTAAATTAAACCCCTGTTAACAGAGCTTAACATTAACTATCTTAGCGTTCAATACTAAATTAAAATCTCTGTCACCAGTGTTTAACACTGGTTATTCTTAGTGTTTAACACTAATTTGAGATCTTTGTTGCTAGTGTTTGACACTGATTTGCTCTAGTGTCTAACACTAATTTGAACCCCCTGTTGCTGGTGTTTAACACCGACTGTCTTTTAGTATTAAAACACTAACTTGTTCCCAGTGTTCAACACTGCTGATCTTTAGTGTTTAACACTAACTTTAGCCCAATTGGCTAAATGGCCAGAGGCAAAGCCTCTCCTTCAATGGACCAATAGGAAGCCAATATTCCAAACATGATTGGACTTAGCCCAAGATGGCCATAAGTCCTCAATTCAAACTTAACTGGGCTGATGGGCTCATAACATAATTAATTGGTCCTGGTCCCAAGCTGGACCAAAGACTGTTTAATCTACCTTACTTTAAGGGTACATCTCTTCACTCCTTTGATACTTGGCGTTGTAATCTCTCGACGTCTTCAAAGAGGTGACGGGTCCCGATGACCACACATTGATACGGGCTGTGGGGTCCTTAAACTCATGGACTATGAGGTCCTTAACCTTGACCGGAATGTCTTAAAACTAACAACGGACTATGACGTCCTTAACCTTGACCGAGATGTCTTAAAACTAACAACGGACTGTGGGGTCCTTAAACCCATGGACTATGACGTCCTTAACCTTGACCGAGATGTCTTAAAACTAACTTTGGACTGTGGAGTCCTTAAATCCACGGACTATGAGGTCCTTAACCTTGACCGCAATGTCTTAAAACTAACATTGGACCGCAATGTCCTTAAACTACCTATGGACCGCAATGTCCTTAAACTACTTATTGACCGCAACGTCACTAAACTAAACAACAGGGCTCCCTTAATGGCTCTATTGTTGGATCTAAACGATCCCGTTAAGTCGATCTTAGTCTAAAAACTAGACTAACGTGTCCTTAACAAACGTTTAAGTCGATCTTAGTCTCCAATGAGGCTAACGTATCCTTAAACCCAAACCCCCAAACCCAAATCTAAGATAATACGGATTTGGACTAGTCCACGCCCTACGGGCGACGACATAATTCAGTCTCCGTATACAATCCACGGGCAACTAAACACAAAATAAACACACACGACACAAAGTGACCATCTGGAGAAGGAGAAAGTGGTTACCGCGATGCTGTAGCATAATTAACTGTAGGGGCTTGCGCCTGCAGGGAAGAGCGTCCCCACAATCAAAAACCCCTCAAGCGAAGGGGAATCTGACGAAGTCTGCTATATCGGACGCATCCGTTTAAACCTTCGATATACGGTGCTATAAATCAACTTGGCATCTTCGGAGAGGTAGACGGATAGCACCAATTAGCATATTCCCCGAACCTCAGGCGAGACGTCCGCCGTCGGCCGCCGTTCGGAGGGGAACAATGTTCATGTGGACCCTTGACCCTCAATCGACTATCTCCCAATTCATGATGTTCTTCAAGCCGACCACCTTACAGGCCTTGATTGACAAGCTGGCCCAAAAGGACCAGATGGGCTATAGGCCTTTCCCTTCAAAAGTGGATTTTTGGAATGAAAAAGGCAAAGGGAAAGCGACCTTTGTCGCCAACGCTCAGCAACAGCCGACTAACCCGAGACCGTTTGTTCGTCAAAGCAACAAGCCGCGATCCGTCAATGAGAAGTTGAAATGTCCTTACTCATTTCCTAAGGATAAAACAAGGAGACTGTTCGAACTGGCAGTGCGCAACAGGTTCATCACTCTGCCAGATCCAAGACATCCGTCGCAACCGGGTGACGTTAACCATCCTAACTATTATCCCTACCACAGAGTAATGGGTCACCCACTCGAAGATTGCTACGTCTTCAAAGGCTAGATTGAGGACCAATACCAACAGGGCAAATTCGCGTTGTCTGACAACTGGAAGGTGAACCCGCCACAGCCACATGCTCAGAAAAAGATGGACACGCCGGGGGCATCGTGCTCTTTTGTAGAAGAAGCTCCATGTGAGGTTGCTCTTTTAGCCAAGACGAAAAGAATGCTGAAGGATCTCCAAACATGCCCGGCAATCAGGTGGAAAAGCCCGCTAGAACCCGAGGTCATTGAAGGAATGCTGAAGTCACGCCCGACGCCGAGAGTTAATAGCGATGGGCAAAACACCCAAGCCCAGCCGTCAAAGTCTTCGAAGAAAAAGAAGAAGACCAAAAGACCTGCTCAATTTGATGACAAGCGCACGGATCTGCAAAAGCATATTGATGCGTTAGAGGAATATAACCAGAAGGCGCGGACCCCAGTCACACTCTAGGAATTTCTCAACCATATCCTTGAGAACAGAGGCAATGACAATGTCGAGGGAGATGACGCGTCAAAAGAACCCGAAGATTACATGGTAGGTTGTCACATGATCTCTCACTCATCAATAGATGATAAAGAAGCTCCTGATGCAGAGAAACCGCGGGCAGATCCCGAACCGGAACTCCTAGAACCGTCAGACGAGATGATTGACGTATTCCTGAACGAAGCTCTTCAGAAAAGCAAAGCTGACAGAGAGCGGGAAACGGCCATATACGAAAGGGCCAGACGTCGGCGTCAAGCTAAAGAAGCTCCGGTGATGGGAAGCCATAGAATACCCCAACTGGATCGAAGTATCCCGATCGCCAGCAAAAGCAAGCTTAAAGTAAGGAAATGATTCGCTAGGGCCCTGACAATAGGATTGAAATTGCCCTCTTTCAAAGGAAATTCTCCTGGAGGTATATATCTTGATGAAGCGGATGTACACCCTAACTTCTTCTTATACCATCAAAGGATTGCATACCATACCGAAGAGTGCATAGCCTTTAAAAACTGGTGGCAGGGATATGCTGCCTACCGACAACACGTTCAGCGGGTGAAGCGCAGGCTCATCGGGAAAAGAGAAGCACGAAAGATGAGCACAAAAGAACTGCCGGCAACTGTCACATGGTTGACAGCAAAGGATCGTAAGTTATCACCTTTGGGAGCAACTCTGACGAAGAAATCGTCCTCAGCCTTCTCTTCAAGGAATCCACCTCTGACACAAAAGATGCGAAGATTTGCGAGAATAGCCATCTGTGTAATTGTACGTTGCCCGAAAAAATCTCGGACCTATGAACAACTGATCGAAATGTTATTAAACTACTACAAACCCGCGGCATCCTCAGGTTGATGTGGTAAAAAAAAACGGTACGTCCATAAGCAAGATGGGCACGGATGAAAACCAGGAAGGGCTCCGTGAGTAAAAACAGCAGGGCTACCGGCGAGTTTGTGAAAACCCGAAAGGGCGCAATCTCGTTAAAAGACACTTGCAAGGTCCTCTCGACCCTGTAAGGAGAAAATACCTGCGTGGGATCCTTACAACTCACAAGGGAGCAACACACTTAGGAATCCCCATGATTCCTAAGGAGAAATTACACTTACGAGATCCTCATGACTCGTAGGGAGAACCCTCTTATGAGACCCTCACGGCTCATAAGATTCAAAACCTTAAGCTACAGGGGTCTGAACCTGTTCTCAAGCCGTCATCTTTCCCAGATTGCCCTATAAGCGGTTCAATATTGACCCTTGTATACAATCCATGGGCACAAATAAACGTTTTCTCAACAGAGTCCCACCACTGACGAGGGATATCTTTATATGGAGAACGACACTTGTAGGTCCTCTCGACTTATAAGGAGAAAACACTCTTGTAAGATCCTTACGACTTATAAGAGAACACACACTTAGGAATCCTCACGATTCCTAAGGAGAAAATGCGCCTATGAGATCCTCACGACTCGTATGGAGAAATACCTTTATGAGACCCTTATGGCTCGTAAAGTCAAAAGCCTTAGTTGGCAAGATCTTAACCCTGTTTGCTAAGCCACCTTTGTTCGAACCGACAAAGACAAATGATGATTCGCTCCTAGCCATATCCCAGTTGTAGCGATGCTGATACCTAAATTGGTATCAGATCCCAAGTTCCACACCCGCGATAGAAACCAGCGAACCATAAATGCATATGAAATAGCCGAAATGATAGGGCAACTTGCAACAAAATCAGTAAGTAAAAATATATGCATACAAAATAGCCGGAATAGTTGGGCAACTCGCAATAAAAAAACAGCGAGTAAAAAGAAAAAATAGCCGAAATGATTGGGCACCGCGAAAAATAGCCGAAATGATTGGGCAATCGCAACTTTCGCGATACAAAAAGATGAAATGATAGAGTATCGCGGAAACAAAAAAAATATGAAATGAAACTTTTTCCCTACATGTGAGTCCATACTAACCCCTGTATACAATCCAGGGGCACAAACAAAGAGAGAACCATATCATCCCACCAGGCTCCATCAGAAAGAGAGCCAAGTCTCAATGGAAATATCTGCATCTCAAGAGATCAACAATGGCGTTCCTTCTCGTTCCAACCGGAAGCAGATACGATGTCAACAAAGTGGAGCCACGGCAAAGTCCTAGTTCCAAGACTCTACGGTTCACAGACAACCTAAAGTCAACCAATGACCTCTCCGCCGGATCAACGCTCCGTCTCGGAAACAAGTCAACCGACCCCAGGGAAATCAGTGTCCTTGGCCAAAACCTCGATTCAGGGAAATCAGCGTCCTTGACGAGAGCATCTCGATTCGCGTCGATCCGCAGAGAAATCGGTGTCTTTGTAGGAATATACAACGTCAACCAACGGAGCCACGGCAAAGTCCCTAGTTCCAGGTCCCGACGGTTCACCAACAACCTAGAGACCACCTCGACGTTCGTCTCGATACAGCAGACGCGATGTCACCCCAGCGTTCCTCCTCCAGCAGGATGCAGACGCGACACGAAATAACGGAGCCATGGCAAAGTCCCTAGTTCCAGGTCCCGATGGTTCACCAACAACCTAGAGACCACCTCGACGTTCATCTCGATACACCAGACACGATGTCACCCCAGTGTTCTTTCTCCAACAAGATGCAGACGTGACATCAACAACGGAGCCATAGCAAAGTCCCTAGTTCCAAGTCTCGACGGTTCACCAACAACCTAGAGACAACCGCGACATTCGTCTCGATACAGCAGACGCAATGCCAGCAAACGAAGCCAAGGAAAATCTTTCGCTTCAGGGTCTTGACGGCAACTCAAATGAGACCCGAAAAGACTATCGGAGATCATCCCACACCAGCGCGGAGTGGTTATGACTCATCGGGGCTCCCAAACTGAGCCTAACCTTAAGTAAAAAGTGACATGGAACATCCCTAACGCTTGCTCTTTCGACGGTAATACCACCTGGAAGATTGCTTGAAGGCGTCTTGTCCAGCCCCCGAAGGGATCAGAGACACAACAGTCGCAAGGCTACTCGAACAGAAAGATTGCCTATCGAGGAATACATCAGCCAACGCGACGGTGCGACAGGTAAAAAACCTTAGTACCACAGACCCTAACGAACTTCTATTAGCAGGAGTTAACTGTGACGTTAGGACATCCTTGCGGGAACTTCTCGATTCGTCTCGACTCGTAGGGAAAAGCCTTAGGCAATGGGGATAAGGACCTGTTTCCTAAGCATTGGGGCCCTGCAAGTTGGTCCCAGATGGACTCTTGCATACTATTCACGGGCCACACTCCCCCAAGTCGAATATCGACAATAAGGGGAACATCCACTTACGAGTCCTCTCGACTTGTAAGGAAGAAAATTCTCTTGTAAGATCCTTACGACTCTCAAGAGAAAATACACTTAGGAATCCTCACGATTCTTAAGGAGAAAATACACCTACGAGATCCTCTTGACTCGTTGGTCTTTATGAGATCCTCACGGCTCATAAAGTTGAAAATTCTTAGGTGGCAGATCCTAACCCTGTCTCCTAAACTATCACTACCCTACAAAGAGTCCAAGATGGACAGCTACCTACTGTCTACAGGCCACATTTGCTAAAATCACATGGCAACAACACAACAAAGAGAAGAAGGCAACAGTGGGAGATAAAAAATGTGTATCTTTTATTCATGAATTCAATTGAGTACAAGATGAATCATACAAAAGAATAAAAAATGGATACATGTTATTCAAAGATTATAAATATTTAATTGATGAAAAGGCAGCTACTGAGAAGGAGGCGTTTTCAATAAGTCAGCCAGTTGCTCGCGCGCTCCTCTCAGCTCCTTTTCATGGTCAGCCGCTGCTGTCAGCTCCGCTTCGACTCGAGCCCGTTGCTCCAAGCCAGACAAAAATTTCTCATCGATTTCCCATTGAGCAACTTCGCGATTCCACGTAACCCGCTCCAGAAGGTCGAGATTTTGCCTTAGTGCTAGTCCGACCGAAATGCATTGTCGCAAATTGTCAAAGACAACCCTCAATTGCGCAGCGTTGGCTTCAACTTGGGCATGCAGCCAGGCGGATTCACTTGAAGCCTCCTCCCATTCCTTTCGCCTCAAGGTTGCTTCTTGTTCGAAATGGCGGAAGAAAGGAACGCTCTGCTCAACTCATGCGGCCCTTTGAGAGTTCAAAGCCAACATTTCTGGAACGGAACGCCTGAGCTCAATCTTATGCAGACATGCCTCGATCTTCCTGCAGTAGTTTACCCTAGACTCGACAACACCCTCGCTATGGAAGTTTACAAGCATCGCCAACATGAGATTAACTTCAGCAGCAAAATCTGCAGCAGATGCAAAAGCCTCGGCGTCAAGTTCCTCTACGAACTCGCTTAACATCCGCAGGGTATTCGCAGCACCCCTGGAAGAAGGGCGTTTAGCAAAAGGCCCTGCCGGCATGGGGATCTGAGTCTCGAAGGGAGATGGAGTCGGTGTGATTGCTGCAAAACAAATCATAGTCAGATATTGGCTCAAGAGATAAAGAAAATGCACGAACAATAGAGTCTACCATACCGGCTACGACAGGGGGCAGAGTTGGGAGTACTGGTGGAGCGACGATTCTGTCGTCCCCTCCTTCAATTTGTAGTGCTGTAATCAATTTAAAGTTAGCAACGGCAGAATCATCCGTTAAAGAAAAGAAAAGACGTCGGTTAGAAAAGATACTCACCGGCACCAGCAGACAGACTGACTTCCGATTGGAAGAGGAAGTGCGGGTTCAGCACTTGATACAAATGTTCAAAGAGAACTCCTGCAAGGTTACGATGATACATGGTCAGTACACGAAAGATGCTATCCTCGATTTAAATTAAATCACAAACCCATACCTTCCAGCATTTGAGAGGACGCGAGAGAAGGCGAAGGGTCAGCGACCGCCAGGGCAGCAACCGGCGACGCTTCTTCGGGTAGCATGACCTCAATGCTCACCACACCTGTATTAGAAACAAAAGAAATGCCGTCAGAAAGGATTGAAAGGGATTGCGGAATAAAAAGGAAAACAATGACTCAAAATCTACCTGATGAGTCGCCAATCAAAACTGTGACAAGAGCATCATTAGACGCAGCGACTCCTTCGCTCTCCTCCATTGGAAGGGTTTCGGCACCAGTGGCTTCGTCCCCCGATTCTACGAGAGCCATCGTGACACTTGCAATGCCGGGCGATGGCAAGGAACCGCGAGGGGAAAGGGTAGCAATTGGGGCAGTCCCGGACTCCTGAGAAAGAGTGGCCACTTCAGGATCGGTGGTTGCCGTCATCTCACCTGCCACCTCCTCATCAGAACTTAGCCCTGCAGGGTATGATATATGAGAATCTGAAGATCAAACTCTAATAAAAGGACCCAGTGTTACGTTATCTTAGGATGGCATTTCAATTTCCTCCCTAGCCGCACGTACCACATGTCTATGAGCGGTAGACAGAGCGGCCGGAGCACCCTATGAAGAAACAGGGACAAGGGAAGTAGTGCTCGAGCCTGCACCTACAGCCAAGGCGGCATTGCGTTCCTTCGCTGCACACCTCTTTCGCTTCCATTCAGCCTGAGCCGCGAGAGCTGACCTCTTCAGGACTTCCGATAAGGGTAAGCCATCATCTGAACCAAGTTCTGCCTCCGGCGCCGTTACGACGTCCATCATCGGCTGCTTCTGTGAGACCCTTAATGGTGACTGAGGGATAGCCGTGGCTGCAGTGGCCGGCGCTAACGATGGAACCGCATCACCATGCGGGATTGGCGCCGCACTCGGAATAATCTGAGTCGAAGTAGTACCTGTAATAAAAAAGGGGGGTCGGTCTACCCATAAAAAAGGGAAGGAAAGAAGGCACAATGAGCCGAAATATACCGAGGCCCAAGGAAACGCGAAGCCTCTCTTCCTCTTCAAAAGTCTTGAGAGAAGCCGCGAGAGCCTCTTCGATGGAGATGCCTGTTGAAAAAGAAGTGTCAGTCAAAGCATAATAATAAAAAAAATGTGTGTGATGTAACCACGCAAAGATACGTCGGAAGTATACCTGACTGTGCGAGAATGATCAGTCCTGCTTTGTTGCTAGCTAGTCGCTCGGAAGCTGCGATTGCAGCCTCCAGATCAGTATCATCTGGCACCATGAATAAACCCTCGTTGGTCCCATATTCGCTTAAGCCTTCGCTATAAGGAGCATGGGGCTCCTGGCCGAGTACGACGTATGCAGAAAGAATCGACTTCTTCTTCTTCTGCGAGCGAGTACCGGCCGCCGGTAACACGAGCTTGCGTTTAGCGGGCAACTTCGGGCGACGAGTCCCGATCTCCGCACCCAAGCCGGACTCAGGAGACGCCGCAGCTGCCACTTCGACGGGAGCACGGGGTAGCGGCAGCTCGGGCATCACACGTGGTACCACAACCGCTGCAACCTCTCTCAAAGGAGGACGAACGACGGTCCGTTGCTTCAAAGGAATAACTAGATTACCTGCAGGGGCTGCACCCTTACGATCAAGCAACAACTTCTTTTCCTCCCTGATGACAGCACCCATCGCGTGTTGATACCACGCCACGTATACGTTCAGGACTTTTGGAACACAACTCGGCTCACTGATGAAGAAATTGGACCCTGTGTTTAGGCGCATGAAGTGGTGAAAAGTGCTCCGGATGCCCTCTTCAGTATTAACCGGTTCTTCCAAGAATGCCTCGAGCGGGACGCTCTGATTATAACTTGATTGCTGGGCAAAATGGTGGGGGTTATATCTCATGAACAAAGCCGAGTCGTTCTGCCTGAACACCAAGTATCCCGGCTTGATCGAGTACAAATGAAGAATCTCCCGAGCTTTCAAGGTAGAAGCTCCGTCCTTAAAGGTGTCCCGCAGCGGCTGCACCGTCTTAGCGGATTCCTTACCGATGGTCATGACCTTATCAACAAAGGTCATACCGTCCCCGACTGTACGCGGGCGAAGAATCACACCCCGAGCCTCTCGCTGACTTGGCTCCACAGTGGAAGCATCGACCAGCCGCATGATCCGTGGAAAATTGTAAGTTTCATAGAAATGGGGCCGCTTGTGCATTCCAAAAGCACCGAGCACATGCAGCTCGAGCCCTGAAGTAAAATAATGCATCGGGAAGTTCACAGGCTGCACCCCCGGTTGAGTAGTGTCGGCCGCCAAACTAAAGCCGTGATACAAATGAGCCAGCCCGGCAATCCCAACAGCAACCTGTATCCCTTCAACCATCCGATAAGCTGGGTAGAAGACAGATGGCATCATGTAGTGAGGGTGCATGGGAAGCGCGAACCAGCTTAACCACAAACCGAGGAACCCTAGAAAGAACGCTTCGTCATCGATGTTCTGAGCGGTGATTTCTGAAAAGGGGACGACCGCGACGTTTGGAAGGAAGAAACTCTTTTGATCGGCTTCCGCTATCGGCCGGCTATCTAAGCCAAAACCGAAAGGATCATCAAGTTTGGCAAACATTTCACTTTGTTGTGATAAAGCTTCTGGGCGGAGAAAACGAGCGATGATGTCCGCAAAGCTAACCCCATGGCTTCCAGATTCAAGAAATAGGTCCTCATAAATGTTTAGCACCTTGATCAAGCTGGGGAATCGGTGTTGAATGGTATTCTCTGGGTTTAGACCCATCATCACCAGTCGGGTAGCGAAAATATACTCGTCAGGAGGCAAGATCTCCTCATAATGCTCCCCTCTGACAGGCAAGCCGGAGATATCCGCAAACTCCTCCAAAGAGATGGAAACTTCCCGATCTAGCATAAGAAAGGTGTGAGTTGGAACATTCCATTGTTCCAAAAAGGCTTTGACCTACCATGCTGGAGATGTGGAATACTGGAACAGAAAAGCATAGATCGCGGGGTACAACCCGAGCCTCAGCAGCTCTGACTTCTTTGCCGATAAGACGTATCGGGCCTACTGCAGATATCCAGCTGAGTGACGGGGAGTCAGGCCTATGTTGTATGGCTTCCCCAAGGGCGCGACTCGCCCTGGCATATACGCCGCCCTAGAATGTCCAAAGCCATCGGCGGTTATACAGGTATTACAGCCATAGAGAGCTGAAGGCAACCCTTTGAAGTCCAATTAACCACCTCCACGGCATAGTTCACCGGTGGTACGTCAGCATAATGAATCGCCGAAATGGGCTCTGAAGGTGTTGCGCAAGAGAAGCTGCGCTGACCCATAATGATCTGATGTACCATGTTCCCCATAGATGAAGATTCTTGTGCTTCGGGTCGTGATCTTTTATCAGCGCAAAGAATTCCCTGTCCACAGGCACTTCAGGGAATCCACTTTCTGAACGGACGAACGGGAAAGAACTGTCGAAAGACATAGTACCTGCGCGGAAAAGAACAAAATTTTCAGCCGTCGATGCTATATTTAAGTTCTATCACTAGGTACTTTAAATTCGTACCGCACTGCAATGCAGTGGAAAGGGACCCGGGGGGACCCATATAATCTAAATGATAACTCATCATTAATAAAAACAGTCTCATCATTTGATGAGACTGTCATTAAATGAGGATCTCCCGGGCCAAGGAGTAAATCTCCCATTGAGAGTAGCGCTCTACAACAGAGTGACATCTGTCGACTCTGATGATGAAAGGAATAAAATTCCTCAAGAAAAATTCTGAAGAGCCATGCTCTGTAAAGATGATGGAATAATCCATCAAAAAAGTTAAAGTAAAGTTTTTAATTCTGAGATCTTCAAGATTTATGAACAAACTCTAAGAGTTCTTTATGGAAGATGAACAGTATTCCAGTTCATGGATTAAAATCGCCCTAAAAAAGATTATACTTTTAAGATCTATGATCTAAAGATGAGCATGGATCTATTAATGGGTAAAAACTTAAAAATATTTTAAGATCTATGATCTGAAGATGAGCATGGCTCTGTTAATGGGTAAAACCCTAAAAATATTTTTAGATCTATGATCTGAGAAGAGTAAAGCTCTATTAATAAGTTCAAATCTTACCAAAAATTTGGGCAGGGTTTTGACTCTTAAGAATTCTTAAGATAAAGAGCTATACTCTGAAGGAGAATTAATTTTCAGAAAATAAGAATGAAGATGAACAGAGATCATCTCAAGGGCCAAAGGCCCTATTTATAGGCACTGAGATGCCGTTTCAACTTCTGAGTTGATCCAATGGCAGAGATGCTGCCACCGCTGCACCCACGTGAGCGCAACGGTGGGAGGAGCATTTGTTTCCCCAATCATTGCAAAGCTCTGTTCAAATTTCAAAATTTGAAATGAAGCGGCGCTTCATAGCAGCGCCAAGTGCGCTACACTCACGTGAGCGCTGGCGCTAAGAGCGCTGCACTCTAAGCAGCGCACCACGTGCAAAGCACGTGAGCGCTGACGCTAAGAGCGCTGCACTCTAAGCAGCGCACCATGTGCAAAGTACGTGAGCGCTAGAGATAGAACAAAATGTTCTCGGCCCTTGGATCAAAAATCCAACGAACATGATTAAAAATCATTAATTGACTAGAATAAAATTCAAGGAAACATTCCTCAGAATCTTTCCAAACAGGAAAGATTATGCTCTGAAAATCAGAGCACCGTTGGATCAATGATCCAATAGTGATTAAAAATCACCAAAATACAGAATAAATTCTGTATGGGAAAAGATTTCCCAATCTTGTTAAAAACAAGAAGATTGCCTTCTGTAAATCAGAAGCCCTTGGATCAAAGATCCAACGGGGGAAACATACCCAAATCAATTAGAGAAAAGATCTCTCAACCGATTCAACAAATCAGCCTACCCTATATAAAGGCCCCAAGACTTCATGTCTCATATAGAGGAACCCCCCCAAACTTTGAGAAAGTTCAGAGAGAAGAGCAAGCTCTTGACAGAAGAAGAATTTCTTCAAGGTAAAATAAAGAGATCAAAATATCTCATCAGAAAAAAACTTAGTTCTTATGACAGATCATAGATCTATAAGACAAATTGTCTTTTACAAAGAGATCATAACATCTCATTATAAAAGGAGGGAGAATAATCCAATTCTCTTAGGATCACAGATCCATAAAGGCAAAGCCTTTCACCAAAAAGATAAGAGATTGAAACATCTCCTATAAAATAAGAACTTTGTTCTTAGATCTTTGAGACAGAGTCTCTTATAAATGAGAGTTTAATTCTCAGAGCGCAAAACTGATCAAAGTTGCATAAAAGAAGAGCCTTAGCGCTCCAACTAAAAGGAGTGTCTCGGCGCTCCAAATCTAGAGCACAGCGTTGCAGAGCCTTAGAGTTCCAAATTTAAAGAAGCGCACTGCGCTCATTGTCTGGCGCACAGCGCCAAGCACGCCACGTGCTCCTCACGTGTATGCTACTTCACCAGAAGTGCACTGCGCTCATAGTCTGGCGCACAGCGCCAAGCGCGCCACGTGCTCCTTACATGTGCGCTACTTAAACAGAAGCGCTCTGCGCTCATTGTCTGGCGCACTGCACCAAGCACGCCACGTGCTCCTCACGTGTGCGCTACATCACAAGAAGCGCTCATTGACTGGCGCACAGCGCCAAGCACGCCACGTGCTCTTCACTTGTACGCTATTTCACAAGAAGAGCTCCGCGCTCATTGTCTAGCGCACAGCACCAAGCGCGCCACGTGCTCCTCACGTGTGCGCTACCTAAAAGAAGCGCTTTGCGCTCTTTGACTGGCGCTTAGCGCCAAGTGCGCTACGTGCTCCTCACATGTGCGCTACTTAACAGAAGCGCTTTGCGCTCTTTAACTGGCGCTTAGCGCCAAGCGCGCCATGTGCTCTTCACGTGTGCACTACTTAACAGAAGCGCTATGCGCTCATTGACTGGTGCACAACGCCAAACGCGCCACGTGCTCCTCACGTGTGCGCTAAGAGAACATAAATTTTTCTTTAAATGATAAAGCCCCAGAGCTATAATGAGTGTTCAGCACTCAATAAAAGACAAAAACAATTGTCAGAAAATAAGCCAATGCTCAGCATTGTTAAATGTTTAACATTTTAACTGAATGGGCTGAGCCCAAGTTGGCCACAGATCCCTACCTCAGATCAATTGAGCCCATATGCTCACAAATCTTTGATCTTAGTCCCAAATTGGATTACATATCTCCCAACCAATATTGGTTCAAGGGTGCATCTCTTCACTCCTCTGATATTTGTCGTTGTAATCCTTCAACGTCTTCAGAGAGGTGATGGGTCCCGACAACCAGACATTCCACGGACTGTGGGAACCTTAAACTCATGGACTATGATGTCCTTAAACTTTACAGACTATGATGTCTCTAAACTAGACTATGATGTCTTTAAATTCCATGGACTATGACGTCCTTAAACTTATAGAGTCCAAATGCTCTTTTGTTGGATCTAAATGATCCTGTTAAGTAGATCTTAGTCTAAAATTAGACTAATGTATCCTTAACAAATGGTTAAGTAGATCTTAGTTTAAAATTAGACTAACGTATCCTTAACAAACGTTTAAGTTGATCTTAGTCTCAAATGAGATTAACGATCTTTAAACCCAACCCAAATCTAAGAAAATACGGATTTGGACTAATCCACGCCCTACGGGCGACAACATAAATTAGTCTCCGTATACAATCCACGGGCAATCGAAAACAAAACAAACACACATGACACGAAGTGACCATCTAGAGAAGGAGAAAGTGGTTACCGCGATGCGGTAGCGTAATTAACTGCAGGGGCTTACGCCTGCAGGGAAGAGCGTCCCCACAATCAAAAATCCCTCAACGAGGGGGAATCTGACGAAGTCTGGTACATCGGCCGCATCCGTCTAAACCTTCAATACATGGTGTCATAAATCAACTTGGCATCATCGGAGAGGTAGACGGATAAAACCAAATAGCATCTGTCCCGAAATTCAGGCAAGACGTTTGTCTTTCCCGTCTTTCAGCGGAGAACATTGTCCTTAAACTAATATGATTGAGCTCATATGCTCACTTGTTTCTACGTTGATTTTAGTCTCAAATATGACTAACGATTCTTAGATCAAACTCAAATATCTTATGAACGGATGGACCTCACAAATGTGAAAAATACATCCTAAGTTCATTCCCGTTGGCAAACCATGCTACCAACGTGGACCCCGTCAAGCAAATCCTTGACCCAAACCCAAATCTCAAATATACGGATTTGGACTAATCCACGTCCTACGGGCGAGGGCATAAATTAGTCTCTGTATACAATCCATGGGCAACCCAAAATAAAACAAACACAACACGATACGAAATGAACTACCGGAAAAGGAGAAAGTGGTTATCGCAACGCGATAACGTAATTAACTGCAGGGGCTTGCGCTTGCAGGGAAGAGCGTCCCCACAATAAAAAAAACCCCTCACAAATGAGGGGGAATCTGATGAAGATTACTATAATGGTTGCATCTATCCAAACATTCGATATATGGTACCATAAATCAACTTGGTATCTTCGGAGAGGTGGATGGATAAGTCCAAATTGCATCTGCCCCTAAATTCAGGCTAGACGTCCTCCGCGTTTCGATCCGGTCTTTCGGCGGTGAACAACACCTTTGCACGGCGTTGCCCAATTTCATCTTCGGGATCCGACTTTGATGACGCCACAACTTATGCAGTATCAGGAGTCCCTGCGTCGGCTCCAGTACGAATTGGCATACCAGCAATACGGGGGGTCGATTTTGTTCGAGAAGCTTTCGGAATAATCGCTGAATCGTTGTCTCTCAAAGTAGGGCGAACGACCGACCGTGGTCGCAGCAGAACATTGACAGCTTGGGCTGGTGCAGAGGCCTTACACTCGAAAAGCACCCATCTCTTCTCTATAATGATGGGACGACCTGGTGACGATACCAGCCCTTGAAGGGTCCCACAGGCCTTGGAATGTAATCGGGCTCGAGGACTATGAAGAGAGAACCAGTGTTCGGTCGCATAAAGTGATGAATAGCGTCGCGAGCAGTCTCCAGCGAGAGAGTAAGCTCGACCAAGAAAGCTTCGAGGGGCACACCCTGGTTATAACCTAACTGTTGGACAAAACGATGCGGATTATAGCGCATGAAGAGAGCGGCATCATTTAATCGGAACACCAAGTACCCCGGCCTAATCGAATACAAGTGCATGATCTCCTTGTGTTTCAAAGTCGGTGCTCCGTTCTTCAATAAATCAAATAACTATTGAATAGGTCTCGTTGGCACAGAAAGAACCTAATCATTGAAAACCATGCCACCCTCAATTGAATACGGGTTGAGCAGCACGCGCAAAGCCTCCAACTGAGTTGGATCAGGTGCGAAAGTATCAACCGGTCTCATGAATCATGGGAATGTATAGGACTCGTAGAAATCAGGCCGCTGGTGCACAACAAATGCGCCTAACACATGCATCTCTATCCAGGACGTGAAGTAATGGAGGGAGAAGTTCACGGTGTCCGCACCTGGATTTGAAGTGTTGGCTGCGGTACTCAAACCATGATACATGTGGAATAATCCTGCAACGCTAATGGCCAGTCGTGCTCCTTCGGCTATGCGGTGTGCGGGATAGAAAATGGAGGCTCTCATAAAGCGTTGGTGCATCGGCATTGCAAACCAGCTGAGCCAAAAACTAATGAAGCCTAGAAAAAATGTTCCTCGTCTATACCAGGAGCAGCAGTCTCATCAAAAGCCACGGTCAATGAACTTGGAATATAAAATTGTGGCGGATCTTCCTCCTTAGCCGGCAGTTTGTCCTGGCCAAATTCGAAGGGATCCTCGACCTTCGCAAATTTCGAAGCTTTCTTAGATAGAGCATCACTACAAAGGAAGCAAGCGATTAAATCGTCAAAACTGACACCTTGCCCTTCTGATGCCACAAACAAGCTCTCAAAAATGCCTAAGACTTTGATTAAACTTGGATTCTTGTGCTGAACAGCATTCTCAGTTGTTAAGCCTTTGCGTATGGCTGGCAATGTGGCGAAAATGTACTCGTCAAGGGGTAGTAACTCATCGTAATGTTCTCCCCTGATCGGCAGTCCGAAAATTTCTCGGAATTCCTCCAGTGAAAAAAAAACTTCGCAGTCCACAGTAGAAATGCATGCGTTGGAAGATTCTATTGGTTTAAAAAGGCCTTAACCCACCAAACGTAGGGAGCATGATAGTAGAACAACGATGCATACACCGCCTGGTACAATCCAACTTTCTGCAACCGTAAGCATTGGGAGGAGAGAATATACCGGGCCCAAGAGAGGTAGCCCACTGGATACCGCGGGATGACGCCTATCTTATAAACCTGCCCCCAAGTCACGTTTCGCCTTGGCATATTCAGTGACCCAAAATAACAATAGCCACCAAGGGCTGATTGGGTATCCCTGTCGTTGATGGCTCAAGCCGGCCCTCAGGAGTCCAATTAGCCGCCTCCACTATATAAGCAGTACACAGACACTCCGTAAATTGGATAGAATGAATGTGTTCCGTTGGCACTTGATCAGTCGAAAATATTGCATTTTTAACACATCAATTTCCCTACTATTTGCAATCATCTAAAGGTGTTCGGTATAAATATAGCACATATTAGCAATTTGTCTGTAAAATATCAAATAACATGTGTTCTACATTATAACTGGCATTTTAAGGGAAATTGTGTGTTTATTATTGCACGCATGATCTTTGTATATCGCAACACTTGTCTCGAGATTGTGTGCAGGAAATTCCATGTAAAAGAACCAGAAGTGCTAAAAGTGCTGAAAAAATACGCCAAGTGCAAGAATTGTGATCTGGCAGTGAACAAGAAAGTATAAAAATATTCCAGACATCAGAAAAGTGCCCTAAAGCCAATAGAAGAATTACCAGAAAATTCCATGCACCAATACCTCTAAAAGGCTGCAGATCCGCGGCCGAATGGGCCTATCCGCCGCGGATCCGCGGCCACATGGACACGTCATCGGTAGAATACCTTTTCAGGGCTCTCCTTTCAGTAGCCAAACTTCTTCAAGTTGCTTCAGTCTCCAGAAATCTCCAGAAGCTTCTCTTCTAACCGCCAAGCTTCTTGTGTAAGTCTAATACCTACCAAGCTTCTCAAGCAAGCTAGCTAACTACCTTAATCTAGAAGCTTCCTTCATAACTACCAAGCTTACAAGGGAAGCTAAACCTAGCATAGCTTCTAAAGGAAGCTAGATCAAGCATCTAGGGGAAGCTAAAGGAGAAGACTATAAAAAGGGACCCAAAGGCATCATTACAAGGTTGTTGAAAATTGAGCCAAAATTCCGCAAGTTGAGTGACACAACTTGCAACTCAAAACCCTAGCCCGAATCCAATTCCAAAAGCCAATTCAAGATCACCGAGTACCAAATCAAGCAAGAATCCATCGAGCCTTTTTGAAGCAACCCCGATTTTCATCCGAACAAGTGATCCAAGACGATCCGCGACTTACGAAGAGGATGAGAAGATAGTTCGACGATCAAGTTCTCTCCTCAATTCTTATAGTCTTTGAGTGAATTGTAACGAAACGTTGAATAATGAAAGGTGAAAATTCTTGACCTTGCTTTTCTTTACATTTGAGCATTATGATGAGTTCTCAATTCTTGATTGTTTTCTTTTTCATGATGTTTGAGTGAAAACTCCGCTCGTGGAGGAATCGAGAAAATAGAAAGATGATGATGATTAAATTCTTGAACGATTCTTAAGTCTTATGGGTTTTGTAAACTTTAGAAAATTGAATCATCGACAACCTAGTTTCGAGCGAGATACTTTCTTGAATGTTTTCGCTCTTAATTAGAGATCAACGATCGATGATTGAATTTCCTAGAAGCTAGAATTTGAATGCTAATTAACGAAAGGACAAAGGATATGATAAAGAAACCCTAGTTTCTTTAATAGATCCTTAAGTCTCGTTGATCGTCGTCGATCCAGCAACAAATCATCAATAGATAAGAATTTGTAATCCTAATTCTTCATCATCACTATCGATTGGATCGATTCCTACGAGCCTCTTTACAAATCATGATAACTTATTCAATTTGGATATCATCTTGACAATTCTTGATTCTAGATTCTTGATCTTTATTTTCTTGATAATTCTCGAAATAAAATTTCACAATTCTTGAATAATTTTTCTTTTATCCTTTAATTTTCAACTCAACTAAAACAAGATCGATCAAATCACACTTTCCCTGTGGACGACCCGCACTCGCTAACGAACCTACAATTGACACCGTTATTGATTGCGGTTTACAAATTTCTTTGGTTGTGATCTTTACACTTTTCTAAACACGACATCGAAATCGATTATCAATCAAATGGCGTCGTTGCCGGGGATGTGTGCTATTTTGTTCGCTTTTGTTATTTGAGTTGAAAATTTATTATTCCATCAGAATTTTTTGATCAAAATTCTTAACAAGCGCTTAACGATTTGTTGTGATTTGTTGCGAGGAAATCTGGAATCTGTGGAGCGAGAGGAAAAAATTTCAGAGAATTTCGGGGAGTTCAGTGAGTGAACAGGAGCATATGCACGAAATTGTGTGGAGAGATCTCATCATATCACCGCGCTTCCACGGCCATACTGCGCTTTTCGCGGCGGTTCCACGGTGGGAAAACAGCTTCACTGCTTCAAACTCCTCTGGTATATTTTGAACTTTCTTATCTCCTCCTTGCTCTGTCCATTAACCAATTTCTGCTGGATTCTTTGCAAAAATTCGTAGCGCCGTAAAAAGAAAAATTGTTGCGTGTTTTGATCTTGGTTGTTTGCATTTTTAATACGGAAATTAAGGGGTAAAGACCAAATTCAGATTAGGTGGGGATTTCATTACCCCTCCTAAGCCCCAAAAATCACAAACTTGCATCCGCATCACCTTCATTAACTAAAAAATATCTAGACAAGACTCTAAGGACCGTCGCGCTCAATTAGGACAGAAGGAGGTCGTGGGTAATCTATTGCTTATCCGCATTTCTTTTGTGGTGTCTAAGGCAAGTGTGTCTAAGGCAAGTGGTTACTTAATTAGGCCCACTACTTACGTAGTGGAGAACCTCCCACTTACCTGGCCACAGAAGGGATAAAGAGGCAGTAGAGGATTTATCCTGCGATTTGTCTTCTGGAAGTCTAGAAGCGGTCTAGAGACTTGACCTAGGTGACCACTAAATCTAGGGTGGTGTGTGCATTTTTTGTGATTTGATTTTTCAAAAACCGTATTTTTCAAAACAAACACCAACCATCTTTCCCTTAATTATCACAATGCTGCCACTTGTACTAAACCCTTTAGTGCAAGCTAGGCTGGACACGGGATTCTAGTGCCCGTCTTGTCCGCGTTTCCCCCATCGACCCCAAAGTCGGTATTTCTACATTTTCTTTTTCCCACCACCACCGCGATGGACGGCTATCCATCACACTTTAATACCACTCTGCCACCGCCCGTAGGTGCGCAGAATCCTTCACGCATTTCTCTCTAAGAGTGATGCTATCCTACACGTGTTCCTCTTCCCACCTGTCTTTCTATACCACCTGCCAACGGGGAAAATTTTGAAATCAATCCCCAATTTATCAAATTGTTACCCAAATTTCACGGTCTTGAGTCTGAAGACGCATACATTTTTATCTCTAAATTTGAAAACGTATGCGCAATGATTGGAACGTCACAACTGTCTTTGGATCCCCTGCGTTTACGTTTTCTCCCATTCACTTTGTGCGATTTAGCCAAGAAGTGGCTTTATAATACAACCACACATTTTATTTAAAAATAGGATGAATTTGTTGCAGCATTCCTTAAGAAATTTTATCCCAATCACAAGACCAGCCGTGTTCGGAGCGAAATATTCAAATTTACCCAACTTCCCAATGAACCATTCTGGAAATGCTTTGAACGGTTCAAGGATCTTCTTTTACAATGCCCTCATCATGGAATCCCCAGATGGGATTTGTGTCGAGTTATCTATGAGGGTATTGATCTCACGACTAAACAGATGCTTGAAACCATGTGTCATTGCCAATTCCTATCTAAATATGATGGTGAAGCTTGGAAATATCTAGAAGATTTAGCTCAAAACACTTTACAATGGGAAAGTGTTAGACCACCATCACCTAGGGAAGATATCAATCAGCTCGATATTTCCTTCACAATGAGAGCCGAAATGGCCGCAATACAAAGGAAGCTCGACGCTATAGAAAACAAAATCTCTTCAGCCTCCCTAAACCAATACACACTTCCTAAAACCGTGTGTGGCTGCTGTTCAAATCCCTCACATTTGACGGAAGAATGTCCTTTGAATGTACCGTTTCAAGATCACACTATTGCTGCATTTCAGCAACAACCTAGAAACAATCCTTCTTCTTCCACATATAATCAAGATTGGAGGAATCACCTTGATCTTTCTTGGATCCAACACCAAACTCAATACACGGATCTAAACCAGAATAACTTTCAATGGGTCCCTCCACCACAACAGCAACCACTACAACTGAGTTAGCACCCCTTTCAATCGCAACCTTTTCAAAACCCGGCCAACAATTTTAATCCTTTTTCTGCCGGTACCAATAACACCTATGCACTTGAACAAACCATGAGTTTGCTTCTGACAAATTCTATTCAAATGTCGGCTGATTTGAAGTCTTCTATCGATGACATAAAGAAAACCACCGCCTCCCAAGGTGAGATTATTAAATCGATGAAAGCATAAATTACACAGTTAACAGCCGAAATGAGTGCTAGAGAGAAAGGGAATCTTCCAGCTCAACCATTACCTGATCCTGGACCTTCACATTGCACTAATGTGGATGCACTTACCATGTTGAGATCTGGAAGAGTGCTAGACAATCATGTGGGTGAATAGATTGATGTTGAGGAATCAATTGAACCCCAGGCTTCCACTTCCACTTCCACTCCCACTTCTACTTCTTACCATATTTCGTCTAGTTTACCGTCTTCTTCCGAGCCTATTCTCCGTTTTCCCAAAGGCTCGAACCCTCCACCCACTTCATCCTTTCCACCCCCATAACCTTCTCCATAAATGTGGGACCCAACACTTATTGATAGAGCTCCATTTCCGGAAAGGTTGAGGCCCAACAAACCTAATGCACAAATGGAGAAGCTTGTGGACATGTTTAAGGAAGTTAACATCAACATCCCTCTCCTAGATGCTATACAACAAGTTCCGTCCTATGCGAAAATTCTTAAGAACTTGTGCGCTAGGAAGAGGAAGACTTAAGTGCCGAAAAAAGTGTTCATGTCGAGTACTGCAGACACAGCTTTTCCCCAACAATTACCAAGGAAATATAAGGACCCTGGCTGTCCTACTATTTCTATTTTTATTGGGGATAAACACATTAACCGTGCTCTAATTGACCTTGGCGCTAGTGTTAACTTGCTTCCATATTCAGTCTATGAGCAACTAGGTATCGGAGTGTTAAAACCCTCGAACATAACTCTCCAGATGGCCGACCGATCAATCACCAAACCTAGGGGTAAACTTGAGGATGTGTTGATAAAAATCGGGGAATTTGTATTCCCTGTGGACTTTATTGTACTTGATACACAGCCTGTAGCAAACTCACGGAACCAAATTCCGGTGATTCTAGGTCGTCCCTTTTTGGCTACTTCCAACGCTGTAATCAACTGTAGAAACGGCTTTATGAACCTATCTTTTGGGAATAGGTCAATTGAGCTCAACATTTACAAGTTGGGAAGTCAACCCTCCGATCCTCATGCTCGAGTATGTTCTGTCAAATTAATGGATGTCGACAGCAGCGAATTTGATCAGCTTCACGATATAGATCCAGACTTCCTTTATACGTTGTTGTTTGACCCAGATATGTATCATATACATACGGACCCTTCTTTTGAGTTGTCCTGGTCAACAACTAACACTGATTATGAACTGTTTTTGGAGTCTGAAGATCACCCCCCGCTTTGTGATGACATTATTCTTCGGGGTATCGATGAGAGTTTTGAGGAAATTTTCGCTGATGAACTCGTATTTTTAGCAAATACGGGTGTTGAGATGAATCATCTCCCAAACAATGAAATTGAACCTCCACCCCTTCTTTTGGATTATAAAGAAAATGCGAGTAATCCATCACAATCACTATGTCGTCTCTCCAAAACGAGACGCAAACACATTCATTCACACCACTTAACTCTTCCCCACTTCTTCTTGGCTCTTTTCAACTTGTTCTTCCACCAACCGATGCACTACACTAATAAAATCTTCGAATGGTTAGTGTTGACCTTCGGTCTTTGCAAAACTTGGCATCGACCAATAATCTTGACCCCCTCTTGTGATTTTCAAAAGATTAACATTGTTTAAAACAAGTTTGGGGGGGGATAATTTGGCTCCTGAAAAGAAAATTTTTACTCAAAAATTGTGAGCCAAAAATAAGTTTGGGGGAGGATTTTCATGATCATATTTATTGCCCCCGTTAATAAATTTTCTCCCAAGCTTACAGGTTTTTGTGATTTAGCGGATGGCAACAGTGAGGACACTGTTGAAAACAAGTTTGGGGGAGGTTTGTGCTTATTTACGCATCACTTTGCATCATACTTTGCATAAGCATAAAACATATGAAATTTTTTTTTGTACATAAATAAGATAATAAAATATTAGATAGTGAAAAATTACATCCAAAAAATTGGAAAAGTTTAAGAAAACCAAGAAAATTAGAAGTTTTCTTAAACGAAACTAGTAATAAGTAGTTATGAGCCGTTGTCCCAAGGGTTAGTAAGATGAAAGAAGTCACTAATCTGAGGATAAAAATAAGTCTGAAAAATAGTTCCTATTCTGGGAGCCAAACATTTGAATGTTGATACCCTACTATACGCACTTACACACGTCTTCAAGCTCAGGATAGTAGAGGATACCTTGAAATGCTCTTGTCTAAAAGCCAAAGTATGAAAGAAATAATAAATGAAGAAAATATAAAATGGTGTTAAGAAAAAAATGAACACTTGTTTTGTTATCATCAAGGCAGCAATAAAAAAATATAGCGAGGGTGCTTCATCACCTAGTGCCTTAGACTAACTGTCTGGGAGTCACTGCTAAGCCTTAGGTGGTGCAAGACGAGGAAAATACTAATACACCTAATAAGAAAGCACATGAGTAATCGGTCGGTTAGTACCTCAAGAAATATTAACGGTCGCATGAAAAATGTGTGAGCAAATCCATCTAAATATTCATTGATTAAAAAAATACTGAGGTAGATGGACAAGAGTATGATAGCTTGAATTGAATTCTCCAAGTGTATGGATATCTTTTACACACACGTAGGGGTATATGATCGATATTTGGAAGAAAGATAGGAATGAAGAATAAAGATGATGTTTTATTGGGGGATGATGTGATTTCTAACATCTTTTCATGACTATTAAGATATGGCTCATGACAACCGAAAAGCTAGTATAGTTGGAAACTTTAATTTTCAAAGTATTTCTTTTACAATTCTTATTTTTATATGCAACTTTCACGGTCTTCCTTTTATTATGGGATTTTATAGGTGCAATCCGCTGAAAACCCTCAGGAGACAACACTCCTCTTACTAGGGACACCTAGAGGTTTAAAGGCTTGTTGCACGTGCTCAGTGCAATCGTGTTGCCTACGAAAGTGTGCTAGTTAGTTTTTCTTTTTCTTATATTTTCTTCTTCTCTTTCTAATAAAACAGTTTGCTCGAGACGACCAAAATTAAGTTTGGGGGAATTTGATCAGTCGAAAATATTGCATTTTTAACACATCAATTTCCCTACTATTTGTAATCATCTAAAGGTGTTCGGTATAAATATAGCACATATTAGCAATTTGTCTGTAAAATATCAAATAACATGTGTTATACATTATAACCGGCATTTTGAAGGAAATTGTGTGTTTATTATTGCACGCATGATCATTGTATATCGCAACACTTGTCTCAAGATTGTGTGCAGGAAATTCCAGGTAAAAGAACCAGAAGTGCTGAAAGTGCTGAAAAAAATACGCCAAGTCCAAGACTTGTGATCTGGCAGTGAACAAGAAAGTATAAAAATATTCCAGACATCAGAAAAGTGCCCTAAAGCCAACAGAAGAATTACCAGAAAATTCCATGCACCAACACCTCTAAAAGGCCGCGGATTCGCGGCCGAATGGGCCTATCCGCCGCGGATCCGCGGCCACGTGGACACGTCATCGGCAGAATACCTTTTCAGGGCTCTCCTTTCAGTAGCCAAACTTCTTCAAGATGCTTCAGTCTCCAGAGATCTCCAGAAGCTTCTCTTCTAACCGCTAAGCTTCTTGTGCAAGCCTAATACCTACCAAGCTTCTCAAGCAAGCTAGCTAACTACCTTAATTTAGAAGCTTCCTTCATAACTACCAAGCTTACAAGGGAAGCTAAACCTAGCTTAGCTTCTAAAGGAAGCTAGATCAAGCATCTAGGGAAGCTAAAGGAGAAGACTATAAAAAGGGACCCAAGGGCATCATTACAAGGTTGTTGAAAATTGAGCCAAAATTCTGCAAGTTGAGTGACACAACTTGCAACTCAAAACCCTAGCCTGAATCCAATTCCAAAAGCCAATTCAAGATCACCGAGTACCAAATCAAGCAAGAATTCATCGAGCCTTTTTGAAGCAACGCCGATCTTCATCCGAGTAAGTGATCCAAGACGATCCGCGACTCACGAAGACGATGTAAAGATAGTTCGACGATCAAGTTCTCTCCTCAATTCTTGTAGTCTTTGCGTGAATTGTAACGAAACGTTGAATAATAAAAGGTGAAAATTCTTGACCTTGCTTTTCTTTACATTTGAGCATTATGATGAGTTCTCAATTCTTGATTGTTTTCTTTTTCATGATGTTTGAGTGAAAACTCCGCTCGTGGAGGAATCGAGAAAATAGATAGATGATGATGATTAAATTCTTGAACGATTCTTAAGTCTTATGAGTTTTGTAAACTTTAGAAAATTGAATCATCGACAACCTAGTTTCGAGCGAGATGCTTTCTTGAATGTTTTCGCTCTTAATTAGAGATCAACGATCGATAATTGAATTTCCTAGAGGCTAGAATTCGAATGCTAATCAACGAAAGGACAAAGGATATGATAAAGAAACCCTAGTTTCTTTAATAGATCCTTAATTTTTGTTGATCGTCGTCGATCTAGCAACAAATCATTAATAGATAAGAATTTGTAATCCTAATTCTTCATCATCACCATCGATTGGATCGATTCCTACGAGCCTCTTTACAAATCTTGATAACTCATTCGATTTGGATATCATCTTGACAATTCTTCATTCTAGATTCTTGATCTTTATTTTCTTGATAATTCTCGAAATAAAATTTCACAATTCTTGAACAATTTTTCTTTTATCCTTTAATTTTCAACTCGACTAAAACAAGATCGATCAAATCACACTTTCCCTATGGACGATTCGCACTCGCTAACAAACCTACAATTGACACCGTTATTGATTGCGGTTTACAAATTTCTTTGGTTGTGATCTTTACACTTTTCTAAACACGGCATCGAAATCGATTATCAATCAGCACTCCACATATAAAACTACAATGACCACTTATAATATGACCATACCAGACTCTCCATAGGAGAAGGCTCTTTTTGTCCTTATCATGATTTCTAATCATAGCCATCACTTCCTCATCTGATGGAGACTGTGGGAAAGCGACCTCTGAATGGGTATAAGGGAAGTAGAGAAGTGAAGCCATTGTACCTAAAAAAAAGACAAAAAATCCCATCAACAAAATGTGTGAGTTTGTCTCATGGGACTACTAACTCCAAAGCTAGTGGGCCCTACGAAATTAAAATGGCGGCTCGTCAATAATGAGACAAGTGCCCATTGTGAGAATCTAAAAGGATTCTCATTAAATGAACCGTGGAGTTAAAAACTCCTAATATTCCCCGAAAAGCGGGTTCTTTTAAAAAAAACAACAGATTCAAATCTGTGAAAGGGATATTAAAACCCAAAAAAGGAAAATACTCAAGAATAGTAAAAGGGAATAAAATTCCCAAAGTTCCAAAAAAAACAAAGCTAAGCTATGCAAAACAAAAAGGAATTGAATGCCCTAATAATAGGATTAAATCCCAGAAATCCCTATGTTGGAAAAACATATGGAAAACATAATGGAATTAAATTCCAGAGACCCTCAAATGTCAGGATCGATGATAGGGTAAAACCCTAAGAAGAGAATCATCGATTCTCAAGAATGCCCATTCACACCCTTGATATGGACAGAAGTTTTTAGATCTCCAAGAGATCGGTTCAAGAAAAGAGCAGAACTCTGTTAAACAGATTAAAAATCCAAAATAAAAAAAATAAGAAAAAAGTGAGTCTTCTAAGAGCTAAGCTCTGTTCATAATCCTTACCAAAATTTTGGTAGAGTTTAACTTTGATCAGAGGAGTTCTGAGGGAAGAGATCTAAGCTCTGAAATGAGAGTTAAATTCTCAAGAGAGAAAAAAACTCAAGGAGGAAGATGAAAAAACAGTAATCACTTCAAGGCCAAAGGCACCATTTATAAGACGTGATGGGAGCGGTTAAACTTCCCATTCCTCTAAGCGATCCAACGGTGGTAAAGATGGACACCGTTGCACTTATGTGCAAGCCACGTGAAAGCAACGCTGGGAGGCATTTGTTTCCTTATAAAAAAGGGGGGAGAAAGAAAAAAGAGGAGAATTCCCCACGTTTTAAGCCTCACGTGTTAAATACGTGAATGGTTATATGCAAAACATATAAGCGCTGCAACCAAACAACTAAAAGCTAAACAGGCCTCACGTGTTAAATATGTGAGCACTTATATGCAAAGCATATAAGCGCTAAATAAACAGATTAGAACCCACATTGGGGCCATATGCTAAACACGTGAGAACACCCTTTTGAAGTATTAGCTTCAGATGGAGTTAAACTTTATACATAGAATTAAATTCTATTTTGTATGCAAAGCATATAAGCACTAAGAATAAGTGGTTAAAAGTCAAACTGACCTTACGTGTTAAACACATGAGTGCCCATATGCAAGGCATATGGGCACTAAATAAAACAGGCTAAACACCCACATCGGAGTCACGTGTTAAACACGTGACGGCGCCTCCCTATATAAAATTAAATTCTAGTCTTGGAAAATACCTCCCTTGATCTTTCTAAAAAGGAAAGATATTCTCTGTTAATAGAGGATCGTTGGATCAAAAATCCAAGGGTGATTAAAAAATCATCAAATATAGAATTAAATTCTATTGGGGTGAAATATCTCCCTAATCTTTCTAAATAAGAAAGATATGCTTTGTTAAATAGAGTGCCCTTGGATCAAAAATCCAATGGTGATTAAAAATCACCGTTTAACAGAATTAAATTCCGTATATGGGAAAATATTTCCCCAATCTTGTTAAAAACAAGAAAATATAGTCTGTAAAATAGAAATTCTTGGATAAAAAATCTAACGGTGGATAAAATTCCCCAAATAATTTTTGAGACCAATAAAATCAATTGGAATCTCTCAATGAGAGAATTTCTCAAAACCGATCGACAATTTGCCTTGCCTATATAAAGGATCTGAGACTGTGAATCTCACAGAGAGAGATACGCAAAGAAGGAGGAACCCCCCCATAAGTTTCTGTAAATAAAAAGATAGAAGCTGCAATTGAGAATTGTCTTTCTCTTTCAAAAGAAGATCTTTCTCTTTTCAAACTCTAGGTAAAGGAAAGAAGAGATTAAAAATATCTCCTTTGTCTAGTACAAGTAAAACACAAGGGTTTAACCCTTCATATAACAACTTAGTTTTTCTCTGGATCTGAGATCCGTAAGTCAAATCTCCTACAAGTTGAGAATTTAATTCTCATCGGGAAGATTATGTCCTTCAGACTCAAAATCTAGGAGAAGGAACTAGATGAAAAGAAAAGACAGAAATGAAATATGTTCTAGGAATTTAATTCCTCTGAAAACAGGGTTTAACCCTATAAAGAAACTTAGTTCTTATAAAAAATATAAGAACTTAGTTCTTAAAGAAAACTTGATTTCAGATCTTCAAAACAAAGATCTTGGTGATCATCAATGGTCAAAATACCATTAACAGAGTTTCAATCTCGAAAAAAGAAAAGGAATTCAGTGCCTCACATGAAAAACATGTGAGCGCCCAAAAGATTCCCAAAACAAAGGACTCAGCGCCTCATGTGCTTCCCACGTGGGCACCCTAAAATAAAGGACTCAGTGCCTCACGTGCTTCCTACGTGGATGCCCCAAACAAAGGACTCGGCGCCTCATGTGCTTTCCTTATGGGCGCTCAAAACAGAAGGCCGGTGCCTTACGTGAAATACATGTGAGCGTTGAGTAAAAGTGCTTGGCACTTCATATTCAGTCAAAATGACTGAGTGCTTAGCATTGATTAGGCAACGCCCACACCCTAGCGTCGCACGTACTCCTCACGTGAGCGCTATACCAAGTGCTTAGCACTCCATATTGAGTCAAAATGACTGAGTGCTTAGCACTGATGCGCCCATATCTCAGCGCCTCATGTGATACACACGTGAGCGCCATATAAAAGTGCTTAGCACTATATATTCAGTCAAAATGACTAAAGTGCTTAGCACTGATTGGACAGCGCCCCTGACTGAGTGCTTTACATGATACACATGTGAGCGCCAGTGCCCTAAACAAGTACTCAGTACTTCTGCATAAAGAAAAAGGCTGAGCAAACAGAACCACAAATAAGTGCTAAGCACTTTTAAATAAAAAAACTGAGCAGACTAAGTCCGAATTGGTTAAAAGTCTCTCTGAAGTTTCTTGCAGCTGAGCCCAAATGCTCTGTTGTTGGATCTCAACTAAAATTTGATGATCTTTAAATGTTGCTAAATCGATCTTAGTTTCAAATAGGACTAACATATCCTTAGTTAAAATAAATTGAGCCCAAATGCTCATATATTTAAGTAGATTTTAATCTCAAACCAGAATAACGGTCCTTGAATTAAACAAAATATTTTTTAACTAAAGGAAAATATAACCTAAGTTCAAAACCCCAAATCTAAAAATATACGGATTTGGGCTAATCCACGCCCTACGGGCGACGACATAAACTAGTCTCCGTATACAATCCACGGGCAACTTTAACAAACAAAATAACACACGATACAAAGTGAACTACTGGAGAAGGAGAAAGTGGTTATCATAACGTGATAACGTAGTTAACTGTAGGGGTTTACGCCTGCAGGGAAGAGCGTCCTCATAATAAAAAAACCTACACAAATGAGGGGGAATCTGATGAAGTCTGCTACAACGGTTGTATCTATCCAAACCTTCGATATACGGTGCTATAAATCATCTTGGTATCTTCGGAGAGGTGGATGGATATGTCCAAATAGCACCTGTCCCTAAATTCAGGCAAGACAATCTATCTCAGTTTGTCTCTGTTTTCGGTGGTAAACAACTCCGTTCTAGACACCTACTTGGTTTATAGTATTAATTGTAAAGTGAAAAACTCTCCCGAGGAGTCACAATACTCACGGTGGGATCGGGATCCAACTATCACTGTGTGATAATTTTGAAAGAATCCTACCAAAATAATCACACTTTAGATGGTATACAAAACTAGCAAGTTTCATTTTCCTTTGAAACTTCCGACGTGGATTTTTTCCCCAGGCGCTTATAACCTTGACGAAGGCCAAAATATCATAAGACACAAGTCAAGTTCTACCTATCATTATTGAGGTTAATCCGAACCTATTCGTACAAACCCTTGACGAAGGCCAAAGTAGTTGTACGCCTGTCCCAGATTAACGAATCAATCTATGCTACAGATGAATACCCAGCAGCTACCAATCACTATGCTTTGGCGAAGGTCAAAATACATTGCTTGAATACCCATCTGAAGTGACGGAGGGCTACAGCTGGTTTTGGCGAAAATCGTGAACGTAATGAACTTGATATAGTCGAAGGAACCATGATAGCTTTTAAAAAGAGTGGTTTAGGCTCCGCATTTAAAAGTTATTTTTAAAGAAAACCGAGTGGTTTTGAAATTGTTCTAACGATTTAATTTTGGTTTGTTTTATTTGTATTAATCAATATTAATGTTGTCCCATCATTTAACCCTATCATTGCAGAAAGAAACGAAAATAGAACGTACGCTTATGCTATCTGCATTCGCCACGGGGCCCCGTCATGCACCGCTAGGTTACTTAACTAACGACAGAGCGGGGGCAGGGCTAGCGCGGGTGCAAAACATAAGCACCATTTATTATATATAATCTATATATATATATATATATAGCCATTCGTCTCACGCAATAATAGTCATTCCAGATCATAGATCACAGCACAAGTAACACAGATGAATATATTGGATATATTAGGATTTCCGTGTTTCGTTTTAGCCTGTAATGAAAAGCGGATTCCATGGTTATGATGAATAGCCAAACCCTCACCCTAGACCCCTACGGATGTGGCAAACTACCCACCAAATCTCCGAAATAAAGAAACCTCTCTCAATGAAATAAGTAGGCCACTCGGCACTTCAAGAACCCGGTAGTTTGTGCACCCCATCTTGGGTCTATCCTAACTGCAAGAAAAAGTAAATGAAATAATACAACGGTGGCTACAACCTCAACACGGATGTTCCCCGCAAAAGAATATTATATTAAATTACAAATTATATGAATGAAAGAAAAGAACACTCTTCCCACATCCCCCGGCTATTCAATCACGACGATCAAATATTTTATATCCACAAACCGCAATAATAAGATACTAGATATGTGCAACCCCTACTAATCGACGTATAGCAATTAGTTGACATTTAGAAACACATATACGAATTTAAAACGAATAAACGATGTTAAAATTTCGACTTAGAAATACTCCGTATTACCCAAGTACAAAGATAACACTAGATGAAATCGGGTAAAATCAAACAATACCATAAATCCTAAACCCAAGAGTACAAAACACCATAAGAAGCACGAGACCAGATGCTACAGTAAAATCGCCAGAAACGGGATTTTAAGGAAATCCGGCAGTTCAATTTTTGAATTATGGTCTCATTCTTTTCTGGTGTTCTAGTTACATCATAAATAGCACTCTGCAATTGTTTAAAAAAAATTTAAAGGCTCTGAAAAATTCGATAATAACTTGGATTTAGGTTTTACCGATACGGAGTTATTTAGGTTTCGAAACTGTAAAGTTTGTTTATTCAGTTAGTTAAGTATTTGGGTAGGCTCTGATACCAGTGTAAGTGTATATGTGCTCATTGTCATGACAACTACGGCTATGCGGAATCAAAAACTTTAAAAACTTGAGCACAATACACTAAAATCTCAGGATACAAGCCCAAATACTAAACTAAACAAACCTTAACTAGGAGTTTTAGCTACCAGGTTGGGATTACAATCTTTGTAGACGGTCCTTCGGGTCTTGAAATGTGGACTCCACAAGCTTCTTGGGTTGATGGAACGAGCTCTCGAATCCGATCTTCCACGTCAAAGACGATCCACCCGAGAATGCCGATTCAAGCAATAGCTTCGTATGAAGCAACTAAAGATCAAGTCTTTCTAAGACAAGATATTTAGAGTGGTATAGTTTGTGAACAAGATACTCTCTTTTAATCCTCAAAACTCAAGTGGAGAAATTGAGGAGGAAGAAGAAAATGGATACTTGAGATAAACTCTACCTGATGAAAAATATCCAACCTCACAAAACATCTCTCACACTCTTATCTCTTCACACCCAAAACAAAATAGTGGGTGGGCTTGGTGACTCACTAGGATGAGTCACAAGCCCATACACTTCCACATTTAAGATGAAGAAAAGAGAGAGAGTGTGTGTAGCCACCTCACTAGTATACATATACATACACTTATAAATAAATACAAATGCATGTATATAAACAAGTATACTAAAACCCATATTTTTAATAAATACGTATACCGTATTTCTACCAAAATACGAATACTGTATTTGTACCGAAAATACAAAATACGCGTATTCATATTTAGAAAGAAATACATGTATTTGTATTAAAGCACAAATACCCGTATTTATACGAATACACGTATTCGTTAAAATACCGTATTCGTGTTAAAATACAAATACCCAAAAGAAAGAAATATAATACTAGCATCAAAACTGGCTGTCTTTCAAATCTACTAGTATTACTATACCGTTCGATTAAAGCACGTGTATAAATACACGTGTTCAATCGAACACCCATGTGTTAAACCATACGCAAACTACATCGTTTCGCCTGAACCGAGAAACCCTTCGTGTGGGACTCTAAAGACTCGACAATACGCTGGCGGTGGGTTTAACCATAAGCACGTCGGTGGCACTAGCTGTACGTAACGGCTACCCAGGTATCCGTCGATAGGAAGATCAACACGATAACTCGTCCGAAAACCCTACTGAGCGTATATGTGACACTCTCTGTACAGTCCGATTTATTCGTCTAAGGGTATCGCATATTGGGCCTAGAGGGTAGTAAACATCAGACCCCTAATAGCGCAATAAGTCGTGTCAGTGTGGAACCTAATACACCCTGAGAAACTACTGGTGTATCTACCAGTAAATCTCACTTGCCCTGGCTAGGGACTTTGTGTATTGGCCAATCATGCATAGTGCGATATCAACTTCTCATACCGGGAGAGACGGATCCCTTCTAACCCCTACTGCCTCCAAGTGCTTCGAGACTGCACCCAACTACTACCTGTTTGCACGACTCATTTGAGCCATGGTAGGGTAGTAATCTAAGTACAGTGGGAACACACTCGAGATGAATAGTGATGTCAAGTCAACTCACTAATCTGTACTTATGCCACCGAGGAACTGCTAACTGACGATAGGTATAATACAAACCAGCAGTTCCCAGCGAGTTCGTCCAGTGTAACTCATAACCCAATAAGCACATGTATACTATCTTTGGTACCGTATACCAATGGCTGCGGGACAGACCACCTCCCCTTACGTGGATAAGAAGCGTATACACTAGTCTACTCTGGAGTATCGATGCCCAGTCTTGATAATCCAACAATTAGGGACAAGTTTAAGGATGTGCTTATAGACTACCCAGCCCCCACTAGTGTGACTGCCATCACAATGCTGGTAGTCAAGCAAAAATCTTAAGGGCTCTATCAACATGTATTAGCGATATGTTAAAAGAAACATATACACATGTTAAGATAGATTCAAACCAGATAATATACTATCATGTTGAGCAAGACTGTTATTATATCTGTATATATTCCAAGCTTCTAAAATGTAATATCCAATCCAATACTATATAATAACGGCCTCTAGGGCATATATTACTAACACATACTAGTGGGGCCTGATAGTCCATAAGCACATCTTTAAATATCCCTAGTCGTAGGAGTATCGAGATAGGGCATCAATATTCCAGTTTAGACTAGTGTATACGTTTTATGACCCTGTATGGGATGATGACAGATCCCATACCCATTGATGTTTGACACTGATGATTGTATACAGGCGCTCATTGGATGAGTACACTAGACGGACTCACCTAAGAACTCCTGAGTGGTATTGTACCAATGTCAGATAGTAGTTTTTTGGTGACATAAGTACAGAGTAGCCTGTAGACCTGAGATCGTCATAGTGTCTTGTGTGGTCTCCACTGTACTTAGATTACTACCCTACCACGGCTCTACTGAGTCATACAAACGGGTTTTATTTGGGTGCAGTCCCGAGCCACACGGAGGCAGTGAACGATTAGAAGGGATCTTTCTCTCCTGGTATAGGGAGTAAATGTCACGCTGTGCAGGACATGACTATAACCAGGAGTCTATGGCCACAACAAGTGAGATAAACTGATAAGTGTTATTAGTTGTATCTCTAAGAGTTATGAATCATCAGTCAGCATGGCTTATCGGATTATTAGGGGTCTGACGGTTTCCACCCCCTAGACCTGATATGCGATATTCTAGACGACGAGACCGGACTGTACGGAAACTGTCACCGATAGCCTCATTAGGGGTTCGGACAAGCTTGCTTATTGGTCTTCTTTTCGTTCAATACCTGGGTAGCCGTTACGTACTGCTAGTACCGTTGATGGTTTATGAATCTTACCCGTGAGAGGATTGATCTGAAAGTGTTTCAAATCGATTGGATATGATCCAGATCTACTGCTGGCGTATTGTCGAGTTTTTAGAGTCCCACACATAGGTTTTCGAAGTTTGGACGAAATGACTGTAGTGGCGGTATATGATGTTAGCAGGAGTTCAATTAAAATAGCGTATTTGATACCCTAATTTTAATCGGGAGTTTAATTAATACTAACCGACTTTGTGAAATCCGATATATTAAATCAAGTGTTGATTATATATATATATATATATATATATATATATATATATATATATATATTATTAGTATTATATAATTCTAATTTAATCTTTATATATTTGCATTTTATTTGAAAATGCAAATTGATTAATTATGTTTGCTTAATTAATGTAGGTTCTCTTTAGTTTAAGTTGTGCCATGAGATGAGCACAACTTAAATCTACTCTCATGTGGTGGAATATGTAAGAGAGATGAGAGCTAGGATACATGGAAATTAGATGGTGGAGATCTCTTCACTTGTATGCTTTGTTTATAAAATGAAAAATAAAATAGATTTTAAAGGTGAGCATTCTTTTTCCATGACATGCTCTTCTTCTTCCTCCAGTTTCAAAAGCTCTCTACTCACCACTAAAGAGAACAAAAAGAGGGAATTAAATTAGAATAAATATATTACAATTCTCTAATTAAATCCCTAGCAAGAATAAGATTAGTGTTTGCTTCAATTAAGCATGGAGCTCAAGTGGAGAAACCCTCAAGCGAATCATCTTTGACCATCAAAATTAGTTGCAAGCTTGATCTCGTCTTATCCACAGAGCCTACAATGAGTCCAATACAAATGTGAAGTATTTGAAGATGCTACAAAGGTTGTAGTTCTTATAAACTTTTAGATTAAGTTCTATGTGTTTTTGCAATTTGGAGTGAATGACATGATCTTGGTAGGTTTTGTATGCTAAGTTTTTGTAAAATTTTGATTTTACAATTCCGCCATGACCGCAAACGTTGTGGCCCTAGCGTCCAAAACCCTTCAGATTATGGGTGTGAACTTCACAACCTTACACACATACTTATAGGGAGCTGATCATATGAGGTCCGGTTGCATTTCTTATTGAGGTCCACTTTTGAAGCACACAATCCGTCGTGTTTTTCACCGATCCGCACCGATCATCGTGATCTATACATGTTAGATAGGTTATGTATCAAATTTTAAGAGATTTGGAGACCTTAAACTAATCTATCAAATAGATTAAAAAATCGACGGTTTTATGATGCATGAAAAACAAGATCGCTTGATGGATGTGTTAGAGATCTTCAAATCTAATAAAATTTTATACATAACTTGTCTAACATGCGTAATTTCATATGATGTACCAAAGGTTTTTTCTTTCTTTCTTTTTTTTGGGGTGTGAAGTTTTAGATGGTTTAAAGTAAAAAACCATAAAACTTATGATGTCGATGAATTGGAACTGGACTAAAAATTCTATTATTTTTGTGTTAATCATGGATGGAACTAGAACTAGAACTGATAGGACAAAATTCTAATTTTTTTTCAACTATATAAAGACTCTTCAAATACACCCCTTAAAATTGCTCCGCTATTTTTATTGAACTTGATCATCAAATCAGATCTCTCGACCCTTTTCCCTATACACACGTTACTTTTATTATTTTTTATTGGGTTTCCGCCTCTCCCTCTTCCTCTCCTTCCCCCTTCCTTCTCTCACTCCTCCCGCTTTCTCCCTGTAATTTATTTATTTCTCTTCTTCAAACCAAAAAATAACGAAACAAAGATAAACCCTAAAAATTAACATTTACATTTTTCATAATTTTTGATTGTTTACATCGATGAGATATATTCTTGCAACTTATATTGATTAACTTTTTTTTATATGTTTATTGAACAGGTTAAATATTTATATACCTTTTTTATAATAATTTATTTCTTCAATATGATAAATCTTAATTTTGAGAAAGTTTATTTGAAAAAGTTAAAACTAACATTCAAATTACATAATCGAAAAATCATAAAAGTTTGGAAAACTGTGCGCCCTATTTTCATTGTACTCTGTTTAATTTGTAATTTGAGGTACTTATTTTTTATGCCTAATCTATTTGTATTTCCAGAAATATGATACCAAAATGAATAATGCAATCAAATATTTTCCATACATGCATGTATACCAGCTTATTGTGTAAATGTTTATATATTTATTATATACATCTTTAATTAAAAATTATTATTTAAATCATCTAATTTTTAATCATTGTTTTTATAATTTATATGGATGGATTATATAGTTATTTATTAATCATTGTTTTTATTATTTATATGGATGGATTATATAGTTATTTATTAAGTATTAATAGAGATTTACTTAGAAAGATATTTTTGGCATTTTCAAAGCAAGATTTACTATTTTCAAGACATGGCCTTCTAGATTTTGATACAACACACAAAAATGGATGTCTTTGCATGTTGGACTACATAATTTTTTGAAGTCGGAGAATTCAATCAACAGCTTTGATATTTTTGATAATCCACACTAAGCTCTGCGAAACGTTGCAACTCTTGATGTTAGTTCTGATGAGAATGACGAACTATAGAGCCAACAGACACAAAGAATAGTTGCAGAAGCTTAGAGAGATTTCATAACAGCTACTATGTAGACTGATTGATGGAAAACGCGTATCATTATGGATTTAATATTATAAATGTTTAGTTAAAGCATATTTGATGTTATGAATCATATAAGCTTTGAAACCATTTAGATTCATTATATATTTGTATTTTTCATTTAAATAATGCAACTTTTAATTATATCATGAATAATATATTATTAGTAACTTTATTTTGGTTTTACATGATACAAATATAATTTGTATTACTACTTATTAGTTTAAACTATTTATAAAATGCCGTCTTCTTTGCTAATTGTTATATATAAACTAATAAAATTTAAATACTAATTAATTAAGTTTACTAAAAAATAGTGTAAATAAATAAAGCAGGATGTCACATAAAAATATGAAATAGGACGACAAATGTAAAACAAAACGAAAGGATAATAAAACATAAGTAAAAAGTTACAGTAAAATTCTAGATTTCTACTAGTTCCAAAATCCCAAGAAAAAGTTTCAGCTCCGATGAAAGCCAAAAAATGTCCAAATTTAAAATGTACAAATTCTGTATGAAAGCTCCGATTGAACAGTAGGCCCTTAATGAAAAATGACTTGATCAAGTAATTTGATCAAGGATTTCGACTAGGTGGAGTGATGGTATCCCAGTCTTGGCTTAGGCCGAATCGCTATATATATTGGGTCTTAGATCGTTTTTGGTGTTTGTTGTGCGATATAATATCTACTTATAAGAGGAGTGGTCTATTATAAACCGGCCCGCGTTTTTTAAAAACGGGAACTCTTGATCCACGACATATTTGAATGATCTGAACCGTTCAAGTTGATCACCTACCCTCAAATGTATTTGTATGAAAATCAAAGGATATGAAGACCTCTAACCAATGCATTGAATGGGTACAAAATGAACGTCTTCCAATATAGCAACATAAACTCCATCTAATGCATTAGTTAGAGCTCTTCAAATCCTTTGATTTTTCATACACAGACTTGAGGGTAGGGTGATCAATTTGAACGGTTCGGATCGTTCAACTATGTCGTGAATCAAGAGTTCCCGTTTTTAAAAACGCGGACCGGTTTGCATTATAACGCTCTCCCTGCTTATAATATACAAATTTTAAATTTTAAGTTATTTCAAGGCAACAGGAAGTACATGCTTTGCACATGTCTTTATTTAAAATATGGTTTACTTAGTGAGTTGAGGAAAAGTTGAAACATTATGAACTCGCATCCTCACATTCTTTCCATCCTTTGCTTGTAATGGTTTATTATACTCGAGATTCTAATTAGATCATAGGTGCATTCTATTTGAACTTTCACAACCTATCAAATCAACCAAAACAAATTTTGAAAATGGATCTCTAGCAAGATTAGATAGTCCAGTCTAATAATTTGATACCATCAGTTACTCTAACATCTAATGTAAGATTTCAGTTGTTGGACGCTCATGATGGGTAAGCCCAACCCATTAATTTGACTAGTATTTTACGGTGAGTCTCACATACATATTACAATCGGTTTTCAAAACTTTAAAATGTTCAAATGTTAGGACGGTGGAGTTTTCTTTTAAGGCAATGGGCTCTTTTTATGATACATTTTGTTGGCCTTTTTAGTTATCGAATTTGAAATGAGAATTAGTTGCCCTTTGTACTAGTTATAATAGTAAAGATATTTATATGTGAATTACTTTAAAAGGCATGTGCTTTATCGTATGGGAGCAGTCCCATCTAACTTAAAAACAACGAGTCTTGGGTCCACGCACCACAGTCAATGGGCCTACGATATAGCTAGAGCAGGCCGACAACCCCTAAAGTTATAAGCAGTTATGGTCATAATTGATTTAAATCAATTAATTCTGGGAAAAAATCCTACACGGAGTTTTTAGAGATATCTTAATATAACAAAAAGAGAGTTTTCTAATCAACACCCATTATACTTTCTCGTTTTCAAAATCCTCTTATATAACATGCGCCTCATAGCCTACTTATCGAGCCTCTTTGCGGCCGTCCAAAAAATCTAGGGTAAAAATCCTGCCCGCTTCACATTACAATCTATTTTATTCAAAAAAGAAAACTACACCTATTCAAAAATCTATATGTGAGTGAAATGATTGTTATAATTAGTAGGACAAAAACATAAATAAAAAGAAATGGGCAATTTCCTTAAAACCCTTTTTCTTTTTTGGCAATATTACAAGACATTGAGAACATAAAATATACAGAATTAGAATATATGATCTTTGCATCCTATAAAGTTGGACACAAATTTTTTCTCAAGGCCAAATAGAGTCTACATAGAACTTAGCATCAATTGGCTCCTCCACCAAACTTTTGTCATCCTTTTTCAAATCCTTCACTGTTTTTTCCTCCAACTCCATCTCTGATTTCTTCAAGCACCCAACTTTGTGATCACTCTTGGAAAATGAGCAGGCATAGAGTAAATTTGCATCTTCAGGGTGCATGAGCTCAGAAAAGAGAAGAACAAGGGAGGCCATAGAAATTACAACTTCAATGGGGGGAAAAAAACTTGAGGAGTATCAATCAAATGTATGTGAATTGGAGATGAATGTTGTGGGTTGATTTGAATTATAAATAGGGGAAGGTGAGGCGAAGGTTGAGGCTTGTTTTGATTGTTTTAGGCAAAGCCCATGGTTTCTCCAGTTTTTTGTGATGGCATTTATTTTGTTTGGTTGGCCTATGTGTTACCTAGGGTTCGTGGGTTTACAACAAAAATACAGTACAATATTTGCTGCATGAAGTATTGGTTGCAACATAAAACTTACAGGAAATTCACTATCTGTGTAATAATAGCAATCAAATAATTGTCAGAATTTTATCTTGGTAGAGAATACGGAACAGGATACTATTCATTATTTTGCGATGATTGTCACGGTCTATGTTACTTTCCATATCATAAAATGTGTATACACCAATCCAAAAAATGTAGTTTGGATTACATTTGATTTTGTAAAACAGTTAGTTACCCAACATTTCAAATTACATGAAAAACTAGTTTATCCGTATATAAAGACATAAGATCAAGATAAACAGAACGAACATTCGAAAAATTGATAGTTTCGACCGTCACTTTAGAAAGTTTTCCAAAATGACACTCTCTTCTATACATGCTTTACTTTAAAATTTGTAACATCTGTTTAAGTTTAAAAGTTAGCAGTATATGTTGTAAGAAATAAATTATTATATTTTGCAACTTAGTTTTTAAATTTAGGAAACCAAACTTTTTACAACGATGTTGTGTGCAGGTTTATTTTGTGAGAAAATAGATAAAGACAAGCCTGAGCAGGAAATTCCTGTGGGTTGTGACATGCTGTTGGCAACCATGGTTTCGGTTGTGGCCTTGTGGGCCCAAAAATATGTTCTTGAAAACCATGTCTGTTTCCTTTGGCAATTAACACACATTAAAAGGCAAATTGCCATTAGCTAAAATAAAAGAGGTTGTGGAGACTATGAGGAATATTTCCATACGCATATATATCCGGACAGAAGAGAGAAAAATATAGAAATATGAACCCTATCAAGCCGTCCGAAGGGTGCCCGAAATTCTTCATCTCTTTCTCTTTTCTGTCCGGATGTATACGGCCGACACATGGAAAAAAATTCCAGGAACAAACATGAAATGTGGATATGTGGGGCTAAGTTGAGACAAGACCCACGTCGATGTTGATGTTGTGACATTCACAACCAAGTTGACAGTTACATTCACATCACTATTTTTTCACAAAATAAAAAAAATAACAAAAAAAAGAAAAATAGCAAAATGCCAGATGAGAAATAAATAAATAAATAATTGACCGGTTTCAATCATGGAGACATTATGGGTATAGGTGAGGTTCAATTTGGCTAAAGGTACACCAATTGGGTTCACCTAATTTTGGTCACATTAATTAAACAATATCTTTAACCAGCTTCTTAAAAATTAAAATATATCTACTACATTAATAATATATTAAAGAAGGTTTTTTTTATTTTTTGCTCCCCAAAACAAAGCAAATTACTTTTTATCCCCCTATAACCTGAAATTTACTTTTTACACTCTCAAACTTTAAAGTTATCTCCTTTAGATCCCCTTAACAGTTTTTGTTCATTAAACATGCTAGTAAGTGTTAAACCACTGAATTTCTAAGTAGCTAAACCTAAATTTCATCTTCTATCTTCAAAACTTTTAAAACCTTAAAATTCATCTTCCATTATCATTTATTACATTTTAAAACTTCAAATCCTGACATTCATCCATCTACTTTCTCATCTTCAATCTCCAATATTCCAAAATCCTAAGAATCCATTCCAATTTCTTATATTCTATATTTAATAATCCTAAAATCTAACACCTTCATTCTAGTTTCTCATTTTATCCTTTCAATAACCCTAATACTTAAAACTTAATGTTCTACTTTCATTTTTTATCTTTGAGATATAATAACCCAAAATCAAAATACTTGATCTCATCTTATATCTCAAAAATCCCAAAGATTGAGCTTTTCCAATCAAATTTCACATATCCAAATTTTAATAAATAACCTTAAAATCATATAATCTTTCAATATACCCATCTCCGTCTCTGGATTATCTTAAAAACCCATCAATTCAATTACCATTTCAATATTGATCTCCATTTTAGATGAGGTGGTAGCAATAATAGTAGGAGAAGAAGAACTCAAATTTTGATTTTCAATTTTGAGACTTGTCCTCATTTTGAAGTTACCATGTTTTAGGATGAAGTTGAGTTTAGAAATGAATATTTAATATTCATTTCTAAACTTTTTCATTAAAACTGAACGGAATATTATAAAAAGATATTGATTTAACGAAATGGAGGTATAATTAGAGTAGCTTAAGGGTTTGAGGGGGGTAAAAAGTAAATGTCGGGTTTTGGGAGGTACAAAATAATTTGCTGTGTTTTGGGAGGCTAAAAGCTAAAAACCCATTAAAGAAATACATCATAAGTTACCCATCATAACATTAAACAAAATTTTTGACATTTTAAAAAATTTACTGTTTTCATGAGTTATAAGCATGCAAAATATTAAAATTTTGAAGCAAACAGAAAATATTAAGCCTTTTGAAAATTTCATAATTTTCATGTGCGATAGCATGCATGATATTAAAAAGACGGAATAAGATAGAAACTTTAAAAAATTTGAAAATCTTGCGATCTTTTTATTCCATAGCATGTAAAATATAGAAAACGGGGAGAAAACGGAAAATATTAAGTCTTTTGAAAATTTCGCGATTTGTGTGCCATATAGTAAACAAAAAATATTGAAAACGAAAAAAATTAGAAAATTTTTGAAAATTCACAATTTTCGTATGCTACGTACAAAATATTGGAAATTTGAAGAGAAAATTTGGGGATTTTTGTATGAAGCCAGGGTCCCAGTAATCTGAAGTCTCAGACATTTGGACCAGATTTCTTTGTTTTGTTAAGTTCTTACTAGCAGTCGGCAACATTTTCTTCTTTTACTTCGCGTAAATTTTTGTCTCCTCGATACGCGAAAGTTTTGCAGAAGTATTCGCAAATAAAATATTGAAAAACCGAAGAAAAAAGAAAATTTTAATTTTTTTATTTCATGATTTTCGTGTACTATGCGAAATGAGATTGAAGGACATGCAGTGGCCCGACTCAAGGCCACTGTGGGCCTCAGGATTTTAATTGCAAAAAAACCTAGCACGCACAGTGGCTTGGGTTAGGCCACTGCTGATTCGGGCCTACAGAGTCTCTGCATGCCCATTTTGACCATATTATATAACATGCAAAATAATGAAAGTATAGAAGTAAACAAAAATATTGAGGTTTTTTGAAAATTTTGTGATTCTTATGTGCTGAAATAGTGAAGAAAATAGAAACATTTTACATATCTGATTTTATTTCGTTTGTTATATGTAAATCCCCAGTTCTAAATAAAACTTTCCGTATTTTTCCAGATTTTTATCCAAATTTATTTCATTTATATATATATATATATATATATATATATATATATTTGTTATATTAATTTCCTAAACACAAAACTAATTTTCCTAACCCATTCCTATTTTCTACCCGACCCGACCTGCTCCCTCGTCTTCCTCCTCCGCTCACTCTTTTCCCGCCATCTCTCCCCAACGACTCCCCCACGATCCCCGCCCATCTCCCTATGACCCGCGCTCGCTCCACGATGACCGCGTCCCTCGCGTCACCCCCAACAGCTCCAAGGCCCAACGACCCCCCCCCATGACTTCGCTTCCTCATGCTCACCTCCACGAGAACGATTCCAAGTCGACGTGATCTCGTCACCAACGAACCCGGGATCTTCGCACCTGCCTCCCTTCTTCTCTCCAACGTCTCTTTCTCACTCCCCCGTTCTCTTCCCTCATCTCCCCTCTCTGCTCACTCTCCTCTGCCTTCCTCCAACACCGAGCCAACAGCACCCACGCACCCCAACCTAAACTCTCATCTCCGACCACTGCCCGCCGAGCACCTCAACATTCCCTCTCTTCCTTCCCAACACCTCACCCGCCAACACCCTCGCCTCATCTTCATCACCACCAACCCGATCACTCACCACCATCAGCGCCGACCCCTGCATCTCGCCGACGAACCCAACTCCCTCGTCCCTGCACCTCACCTGAGCTCCGACCCGTCGCCTCAGCCGACCTCGCCAGAGCCACTGCATCGATTCCCTGCAGCCCCGAGCTCCCCGACTCACCAGCTCCAATCCCCAAGTCGCCTGAGTTCACTGCCGGTATCCCCTCTGCACTCGAGCACTTCGACGGAGTCGCTGGAAACCTCTGCCGTGACCGCCTCCACGCCAGTGCTGAGCCCGAGTACTCCGATCTAGCCCAGTCGAGCGCGCTTCGTGCCTTGATCGTGCTCGTCGTCGCTGCCGTCCCACCTTCGCCTAAGGCAAGTATCTTCTACTTGCTTATCATGCTATATCTTGAACATATGAGACAATTGAAATGGATTAGACAATTGGAATTGGTATTCTTTAATTTTAATTAGAAACAAATGAGACAATTGAAATTGGACGTGTGTCTGCCGTATTGTTATCAACTAGTTTTCTACTACGACCTGTAATGGCTTGGAGTTATGCGTGATCATTTGGAATCGGGACTATAAACCAGGGTTAATACATGTAGGGATCGAGGGGATCAATCCCATTTGAATCGATTAGACGAAACACGAAGTTCCGATCGATAGTTTCATGTGTATACTACGTTCTCGATCAATTGTCTTGAACAAAAACCTCGTTTGAAATTCCCCAAATTTATGATTTAAAGGATCCATGTACTGTTAACTGGTAGTGTGTATAAAATTGGTGTTAAATTATTGAAGTTCCAAGCATAATACGATGCACTCAGGATGCATCGTCAAAACTGAATTTTCTGATCATGCAGCCTTGTTAGCTTCATAATAAATTATAAAAAAATCGGATCGTGGCGTGCTTAGGCTCGTTGTGAAGGGAACTGAATAATCTATGAATCCATGTATAAGGTCATAGAAAATCATGTGGTTTAAATAGTGAAAACTGTATAGACTTATTATTCTGGACTGCAGTCCGGGGTAGCAATCCATGGGGGAAACTGAATTCTAAGCACCTGTACACACCTGCTTAAAACTGAAAATGCGCAGAGACCCATATGGTAGCGTAGATAACTTAATTAGCTAACACCTGAAATCGGTCCCGTGCATTTTTACGGTCGTTTGGTATTTAAATTGTATTTTAGAATGCCAGTGCGTTCTGCAGTTTCTGCAGAAATGTTCAGTACATTGTCACTTTAATCTGGACATAACTTTTGATGTAGAGGTACGATTGATAATCCGTTTATTGCGTTGGAAACTTAACTGGCAGAAATAAATTTTATTCAATTAGGGCAAAAGCTGAATCTGAACATAATTACTGATAAACTGCGCGCGAAGTTGGGCTTCCAGTTCTGGAACTGGAATTCCAGGAATCGATCGCTGCCTTTAAATGATGATAACTCCCTAATCTGAACTCTGTTTGACCTAAAATAAATTTTAATGTTTAGATAATCCAGTGTGCTTCATACTCCCTTTGTATTGTTTTGGTCAATTCTAAGCGTATGATTTACCGTGAATTCTGCAAGTTATATGGCATTAGTCGTTATAGTATAATGAATACCTGTTCAGTGCATTTCTGCATATTTTTCATGCTTGAGTTATACCTGCTGCATAGGGATCATCTGCATTGTCGATATATTAATGATTAGTGATTGGCTTGTGGCAAATACGACAGTGATATTGATAAGTGGAAAAAGTGATTGAAAACGACAGTGATAAGTATTATCCACAACCTATCTAATTCATGAATACATACCATAACCTAGGGGAATGGGGAAATCAAGGTGGAATTGAACCCGTATTTAGCGAGATACAGTGATTTAGAGAATGATCATTCACTATATATATATATAAACTTTAGGTCGTGGGCCTAGCGGCACGGCTGACAGGGTTATATCCCGGACACAGTGGAGCGTAGTCTCGGGTATACACGAGACCCTTGTTAAACATGAGTATCCTCTCTACCAATTGATTTTATGGACTTAATGACCGTTAAGTAGTGACATATACATTTCTTAGTTCATCGACATGTTACACATAGTGCACCATTCATATTCAGTTGATCTTATTATATACATGTTCTGCAAATCCATTGTACTCCCCATATTTAATAATACTGCACGCCTATTATACATATTTGTTGCTATATGTGTCGCCCTGACGACCTGAGTGTGCATGCTCAGAGGACGAAGTGGATCCAGCCCAGGAGCAGGACTCATCCTTCGAGATTGCGGAGATCTAGACTACACCTCCAACGCCACTTTCTTCGATTTCAGCATTTGTTATTGGTTAGTTGTTTATTCTGTGAAATAAATGTTTCTTGAACTCTTTTAAATTGCAATGTAATAAAGTCGTGAACTATGATTTTTTCCTTTACTCAAACACTGTTTATTAACTACCATGTAATGCTAGAAGCCGAAGTGTGAGTACGGCTGGATTATTCCCTGATCGTTGGAGCATGGCTGGCCTAGTCATCTCTCGTATCCCGTATTTTGGGAAGCGGGGCGTGACATTATATCAAGCAAAATATCGAAAAACTGAAGAAACGAAAATTTTTAGGATTTTTGAATATATTGTAATTTTCATGCTCTATATAGTAATCAAAATAATTAAAAACTGAAGAAAACTGAAAATCTCAAGATTTTATGTGCTAAGAAGAATATTATTGAAAAGCGGAAGAAAAACAGAAAATTTTAATTTTTTTGAAAAGTTCACGATCTTCGAATGCAATATCAAGCAAAATATTGAAAACTGAATATATCACGTCCCGCTTTCCAAAAGACGGGCGCAGACGCATGATAAGCCCGCGACGTATTTATTCCGAGATGGTCCTTTCTCGAAACAAATACGCTAAGCATATATAAGCAATATTAAATGACATAAGAATAAGCATGAAACTGAAATTTTCAACAATTTTATTTATATCCAAATTTCACAAGTTTCAACTAATTACAAAAGATCTGAACGAGAAATATAAACATAAAAGCCTAAACATGTGGGTTACTGAAAAGAAAAGCTAAAAGGGAAACTAAGGATGGCTTCAGCAGTGATCTGGTCGTAATCCTCCGCGGTGGGTTCTACCTCCCCGTCTCTAGATTATCTGACAAATATTCTGAAAAAACAAAAGTGGATGAAATGCCTTTCAGCGAACTTGCGCTTGGTAAGTTCCCCAAAAGAAGTGTGATGTATATAAAAGAAATGCAATGTGATTTGTGATATACTATGAATGGAAATGAAATATGAATAAGAATAACATGGCAATGTTAGTGGCAACTAAATGAGTATGACAATATGACCTGAGCATAGCAAACAAGTATAGCATGGTCGTATAGTGTAGGTATAGTGAACATGAAGTGTACTGTCTATGTGTCTTAAAGAGGCCATTACAAGGATAAGCTAACTAAAGTGAGTTCAAGTGTGAGTATCAACCAATCTTAAGAGTATTCTTAAATCCAAGGATAGGGCCCAGGAGTAAAGAACCACAGGCCCGAATCAATAAATGTTAGTAGGAGGACTTCAACTTATTGTTGAAGTATTCGTATTCCAAACCCAAGAGTTGGGCTTCAGGGGCTTGAAAACACGGGCCCTCATGATAGATTGTATGTGCTAGTAGATATGGATTCATGAACTAGGGGAACTCCTAATATTTCGTTGGATTCACACTTAAACTATCCCAACACCCCGCATATTTAATTTGCTGTTAAAGTTACAAGTCTTGCCCGAATCAATGAATATATAAGAAGAATACAAGCTTATGATTCAAGTCGAGTTCATGTATTTATTTCAAGTTTCTAGTATTCATATCAAGTCATTACGTATTCATGATTCGGATCAAGTCTAGGCAAGCATATAATAGGTTTGATCGAGTAAATCATGTAGATACAATTAAGTTCATATTAAGATCAACTAGTCATGTTAAGATCAAGTATACAAGTCAAGGTGTGTTCAAGTGTTGGGTCATTGTAACGACTCTGTTTTAATGTACATAAACTTTTTAAAGTTAATGTACAAATTGAGTATTTGCAAATCCTGAGCACAAGTTATAAATTTAAGTTGTTTAAAAATAGTAAGAAAGCACTTGTAGCACATTGGTAAACCCTTCCACTGTCATGACGTAGACCCTGTGTTCAAATCGCCATAGCCACATTATTTTTATTGATTTTCTTTTAAATTTTTTGGAAGTCCAAAAGTTTACACGTGCAATACACGTAAAAATGAAAAGTCATATTAAATAAACATATGGAATATGTTATATAAACAGAAGAGAACACGCGGCAGCAATCCCACACCCCACCTCACCAAGATGGCCGGCGAAGATCATCCCCAGACCGGCGCCGCCGGGCCCCCCGTCCCTAATGCTCTCAAATTTTACCCTAACACCCTTTGGCCTCCCCCTACTACTCCTCTTCTGTTTGATTTTCCTGCAAATTAACAGAGAATTAAAATGAGTTTTAAAATCAAATTTTAATACATTTTAATTCTCATGTTTAATACCCTAAACCCTAATTCTATCCTATAAATACCACCCTACACCCTATCCCTCTCTATTCTGAAATCTAGCATCAAAACTCTCAAATTTTTCTAAGTCCAAAAAGTTGTACAAGTGGAATTAGCCCAAGGTCAAGTTCCAGCGACGATTCGGGACAAATCCGGCGACACCGCGACTCCACGAAGCCATAAAACGTTCCCTCAACCTCTCCTCTCCTCTCCAAACTTGTAAGTCCCATCTACTCTCTTCTTTTCACCTCTCAAACCTTCTTCTTTTCAATGATGTCGGTAAGTGGAGTTATACCGACACTCATCTCTAAAACTTCTTAAACTAATAATTTTTCTTAAGAACTATTTATCTAAATCGTTGTACTTTGTTTGTTAAACATTAAACTATAATTAGAAATAAATTTCAATTCAAAACTCCATATAAAAAACACTTTTATTGCACTTTTACGGTTAAATACCATAAACTTTCTATTCGACATTATTTCATCATATAGCTCATATCACCTTTAGAAAACTCACGAGATAATGACCTATCTCATTATAATACTCATCATGATATAGGACGATTGCCTCTTTACAATATTTTTGGGACTAATACAATTTTACGATAAAATACCCTGAACTATTAAAAACCGTATTCTTTAAGATTGTTTTAATTAAATTCCATACAATTATGTCCTTACAACCCATTTTGGGGAATCCGATTTGGTTGGTGCGGGTTATCGCGCATCCATCGGACTAGTAGGGCGAGATGCAGACCTCCTCACGGAGCATACGATCTCGATGGAATTTTTATTACAATTTTTAAGAAAACGTGATTTTTATTTAATAAATAAATTCTATTTTTAATATATATATATATATATATGAATATTATCAAAATAACTATTTTAAATATATTTAATAATTCCATGTTTTCTAAATCAAAAGAAAAGAATCACAAAAGTTCATGAAAATACCCTCGAAATCAATACAAGTCAAATTACATGAAAATTACATGAAAATAACATATACTATTCAATTTAGATTTATATCTACTAAAATATCTCATCACTTTTAAAATTACATCTATGAAAACCATAAAGACGATAATTAAATACTTGAGGTTTATTTTGAAAATATATCAAAACTATTTTTCATAAAACCCCCTCAAGTTTATTAATTTACAATAACGACTTTAGTAAACATAGATATAAGCGGGACCAATTCTTTTGAGGCTTAGAGAGTCGGAGAAAGTGGGTGCTTGTCTATTTAAGGTAGACAACTAAAACGGGGTTATCAATGGTAATTGGCTTGGAAAAAGTCACAAATTCTGTCGTCCATGTGCAGCAGTTACCGATAACTCTAAAACTTAATTCAGGACTTCAATTCTGTTTAAGTGTCTGGCTCGGACAGAGTCTCAGTTTAATCCGAATTCAATCGATACTTAATATAATTCCATTACAACATGAATCCATCTATATCAACATAACTTGATTTGACCGAACCATGGATATACATTGACATTATTTACATGACTATCCGTTTACATCCTTTCCGTTTACATGAACTATTGATATCATGGTTTCGGCAAGTCTTACATCTATTAAACAAAACAATACAATCAACACAAAATAAACATTACGGGGTTTTTAAAGGGGTAAATTGGTACGGAATGTATTTAAAGTGGCATGAGACGGTCACTTTAATACACCTAACCTGCATATCCGTTGCTGTTGTCCCATGGGTTTTGATGGGGCCTTATACTCTTTATACCATAGTCCACGGGGTAAGCTGGACTCCTCTCGTATACACTGGTATGTTCTGTGCCAAGGTACAAACAACTGTGTTAACATAACTATCAATATTATACCAGTTATATTCTCATTACCTGTTCAGTCTATTTCCATCTCTCTTTAGGACTTACTGAGCGATTGTTCGCTGACGACATTCTTTTTCTATTTTTTTTGGAATGTTGTCGGGAGGACCCGACTCTCTGGAGATCGAGACCAGCTCAGAAGACTTAGAGCAGTTCGTCGATGACCCAGAGCTCTAGACACTTGTATATACTTTTATTTTCAGTTTCATGTCATTGTTTAGGCACTGCTTTCCAGTCTTGTATTTACTTTCCAGTATTGTATTGTAAAGAATATTTAATAAATAAAAAGTTGCTGTTCATTTACATCTCATATCTTTCTTGTGTACATTTATATTATATTGCTTATATACGCTTAGTGTGTTTACTTCTGAGTAAATACGTCGCGTAACCCGTCACGTATCCTTACCGTACTCTGGGAAGCGAGGCGTGACAGTCATGTTTGATTCAGTATTAAAATAATATGATTTCTATGAATATATGAATTTTATATCGGGGGATAAGCAAGCGAAAACACTGATTGTCTCCGGCTTTCCGAGGCTCAAAAGAGAATAGGTCACTTAAATCCATTCGTTATCTAAATACTAGCTAGATACTAATTTATAGATCTTGGTATTTAAATGAAAATATATTATTTAGCAATTTTAAAGTATTCATGCAAATTAGTCCATTAAAAACTTGAGGGGGTTTAATGTAATTACTTTATTTTAAAAAAATAAACCTTGAGGGTGTTTTTGGTAAACATATGTTAATTAGAATGTCGAGGGTTTTTATTAAAAATATATTTTAAATCTCGTGGTATTTTAACGACAAAATCTAGTCTTTAAGAGTTTATGGTATTTTAATGAAAAAACTATCTTTTGAAACATTAAGGTACTTTAATTGAAATTAAAATCTTTTCATTTTAGGGTATTTTATTTAAAATCGAATTTTGTAAATTTGTTTTCTTCGAGGTAGAAATATGATATTAAGTCACTTTTAAATTTGTTTAACTTTAATTTAAAACACCGTATTTTCTTTTCCTTCAAAAACACGTTCTGTGAAGAGCTCCAATCTCATCCAATAGACCCAAGATGTGCGATAATCCGCACTATCTGCAACATGGCTTCCCTAAATAGGGTTGTAAAGGCATAATTGCCAAGGGAAAAGGATTTTGGGTTAAAAATTCTATGTTTCAAGAGTCGATGGTATTTATTGAAATACGATTCTTTACATAAATACTACAACCATATAATCATGCTATGCTTTTGAAAGTGTGTGTGAGAGGGGTAGGTCATTACCCCGTGAGTTATCTACATAACCATATCATAATAACCAGTAGGCGATAAAATAAACGTTCATGGTATTTATCCATTATATTTTATTCTGGTATTGTTTTAACAATAGCAAATCCATTTTAAATTCATGTAACATTTTAGAGGTGACATAGCATACACGTCAGATATGATGTTTGATATGATGCTGAGTGATATTCTCATTATAACGGATATGTCAAGTTTGTAATAATAGTTTTAAATAAAAATTAGTTTTCTAAAACATACCATGTTGATAGTGAGGGAAGAACAAAAGAGAGGGGGATTGAGTTGGGACTTACGGGTTACGCTAGACGTATGGGAGGAAGACAAAAGTCTCGATTGGAAGAACCAAGACTAACGGTGCGAGCAGAAGACTTGAGATCGACGGGACGAGAAGAATGAGCTTGAGGGACTTGAGTTTGGCTTGGACTTAAGAGTATTGAGAGTGAATTTAGAGGAATTTCAGAAATGGGGAGGAAGCTAGAATGGCTAGGTATATATAAGGGAGATATATGGAGTATGTTGTATTAAAAAGACAATTAAAATTGAATTAAAATGGGTTAATGGGAGATATGAGGGGTCTGATGTTCACTGTTTTAAATCAGGGGTTTTGGGGGTATCAAAACGAAGAGACGGGAGCTGAAGGGATGGACTAACCCTAGCTGTGCCCAATTGGACTCAACCAGGCCTCCTCCATCCGCTTTAGGTCGGCCCTTGGGTTCGTGTCTCGTGCTCCAATAGGTTTAATTAGCCTGTTTAAAATAATAAAATTAATGGTGAGTAAGAGTTTAAACACACGGGTTCTAAGATAACTGTGTAAAGACTTAACCGATGAGCTACAAATTGTTTCTTGAATATTATTTATCAAGAATTACTTATAACTCAAAACCGAAAACAACATTTTTTATTAATAAATAATAATTAAAGTGTACGGGAATTTTAGGGTCGCTACAGAATAGAACAGACAATATTGAGATTTTTGAATCACGATTTTCGTGTGCCATGTAAAATATTAAAAATTTGTAGGTAACAATTTTTTTTTAAAATTTTAAAAAAAATTCACGATATTCGTAAGGACGCAAAATATTGAGAATGTGAAAAAAGGAAAATTTTGGATTTATGAAAATATCACGATCATCGTATATTATAAAAGCAAAATATTGAAAAACCAAAAAGCAAAATTTTATTTCTTGATATTTTTGAAAAATTCACAATTTTCGGTTGTTATGCAGAATATTGAAAAATCGGAAAAACTGAATTTTTGGAAAATTTCACGATTTTCATGTGGTAGTATGCAATATATTATAAATTCAAAGAAAAAAAATAATTTTGGAATTTTTGTAAAATTTCATGATTGTCATGTGCTATTGCATTCAAAATATTAAAAAAATAAATCAGAAAAATTTCATATTTTAGAAAATTAATGATTTTCGTGTTCTGCATGCATAATATTTAAAAAAACCAAGAAAACAGAAAACTTTAACATTTTGAAAATTTGTTAATTGTCATGTGCTATATCATGGAAAATATTAAATAACTAAAGAAAAATATTTTATATTTTAAAATTTCATGATTTTCTTATGGTTTAGCAAGAAAAATATTTGAAAACAAAAAAAAACAGAACTTTTGACATTTTTAAAATTCTCCATACTCATGTGTTAGCGTGCAAAATGTTAAAATTTTTAAGGAAACAGAAAATTTAGGGAATTTTTTACATTTCGTGATATTTTGTGCTATAACAAGCAAAATATTAAAAATCAAAGAAAAAAGAAAATTTGATATTTGAAAAATATTATAATTTTCGTATGCTATAAAGGGAAGAAAATATTGAAAACTAAAGAAAAATGCCGAATTATTTGCAAGTTAATCCTTTATATATTTTATATATAAATTTCATAAATATGAGATATTACAACTTATAAATTATATAACAATAAAATTTTAAATTAATATTATTTTTTCTTGGTTTTGGACTTATTATCACGCATTACGCGGAGGCCCTTGCTAATTGAATAATGAAATAGAATATTTGCCCAAGAAAATGATACTGAAATGATTGATTTTTTCCCCTTCAAAACTACGGTCTTGCTAAGTCAGAAATCAATAGTGATTGGATGACAGGCTAATCACGAATCCGTAATTTCTAGGTTGGATTCAAGTCTTCATCTATTTGGATACTCAAAGTTGAATTTAGACAACAAGTTAATTAACTTAGCATACACAGATCAAGTTTAGATGAGAACCAATGCGAACTATCTATGCTATGTATTAGTTTTTAACAAGTGCCATGCATGTCGTCATGATCTAAAGGTTGCTAGATATTCAAGCTATCCTTTCCATGCCTAATTTTAAAGTAGTTGTGATAATGTCTAATTTCTAAGAATCAAAGAAATTTTTTTCATTTCTCAAAATTTTCTTTTGAATTGAAATTGATAGTGCCAATCTGTGCCCTTGTGTTTGCAGTATAATAGTAGAGATATTTCTAAGTAGATATTTCATAATACGGTAAACAAAACTTACCCTCTTAGGTTTTTGGATTCGGAGTCCATGCCCATACTATTCTACTCTGAAACAAAAGGGATCTGCTTTTTGATGTGTGATATGAGGCTAGAATTCAATAATAGCATGGAAATAATATAAGCACCATGTTAGGTATTTTACTGAAATAATTGTTGAAATTGATACTTTTTAAAAAATGAAGTATTTTTCGAAATCTTTTCCAATTAAAAACAATAATAAGATAATATAAACTATGAACTGAAAAGTTTAGAATTTGAGCCTGTAGATACGAGGCACACGGTTGACTGTGCTGCCCTAAAAACGTATAGCCGCCCTCCGTACAGGTTTTGCCGACATACATGTTTTTAAGATACAACACTCTCAGCATGTCCAATTTCCCCGTTGAGTACGAATCACAAGGAAAGCTTGATTTTGATATCGTTATCAGTATCCAATGAATAAACATAAATCAAGAGATTCCGCAAATCAGAATTTTATATGGAAGACTTGTGAAGGAATTGCTCTCCATTTGCACAAAGTTGCAAACGAAGAACAACTCTAGGCTTTGATTTTAATTGAATTGATAGAGGGATTAATTTTGTTGTTGTTTGTTGAAGTCTATGTATAGATTTCATAAGTAACTGTTAACTTTCAACGGTTGCCATGAAAAATCAAATCCCAATCGCCAAAAACGGTTGAGAGCACCCCTTCGGTTTGAAATCGAAACTTAAATAACTGACAGTAACTGTCATGATGAAGTTCAAAATTTCCTTAACCAGGCGTCTGTCGTTCAAATATTCCCTTAAGGTGACGTCTCCAGCTCCTTAAGGAGACATCCGCAAAGACGTCTTTAAAAGAGAAACAGAGATTTGAAATTTCCTTCACAAGACGTCTGTATCCTTTACGTCTTTACAATCTTTAATATTGAATATTTTAATAATTCGATTTAATAAATCTATCAAAAAAATAATAATCAATATTAAATTATTTATAAAATATATAGTTTTAGTCCGAAATGATACAAGGCACCCACTAATCATAGGTTTTCTGGTTTGGAATCTTATACCATCCTGCCCTGAAAATTTTATGACCGTTCACAGAATTCCATTTTCAAATACCATTTCACATAACATACGAACAAGGAATATACTACAGAAAAGGAAGCCTAAGAATTTTGGGCTCTTAATTTTTATTTCTGCTTTGTGTTTCTATAAAAGAAAAATAAAAAGAAATGAAGACTATTAGGTTGCTTATGGGGCCCATGAAAATGGTGCTTAACAAAACATGGGCCTATCTTAGTAGATATAACTTTTCTTTTCAAAGTACCAGGCCAAGCTTAGCAGATATAATCCTTTTCAAAGTGATAACTTGCCGGTTCGATTCCCAAAGAGTCACAACCCCCACTCCCCCCTCCCCCCAAAAAAAAAATTCTTAGAACACAGACTAACTTGGTAGCATCTCTGTAACCTTCACCTTCTCTTCAAATGAAACCAAAGGAGATCTACACAAAGGGCAAGTCCCTCTTCCGAACTCGAGCCATCGATCTAAACACGAGCTATGAAACACATGCCGGCATCTCAACTCCTTAATCTCCTCAGCTTCCTCCAAATCACATAAACAAATCACACACTTCACTTTCTCCTCAACCCCCTCTCTTTTATACGAAGTGACACTAAGTATCACATCACAAACCGATGCCATCATCAACTGATCAAAAGATATCAGGTTTTGATCGATAAATGGCGAATCAGGCAGCCAACCAAAAGAATGAGTTATCGCAAGCGGCATTACAATGTGAAGGATTGGATTTACCACAAGAAACAAGATTGCGTAATAGGGTAGTAAGAGAATTGAGACGACTGAAGACAGAACTAAGCTTTTGACACACATGATGCCAATTCTGATGAACATGGAATGAACTGGGCTTCCTTTATAGTATCAGAGTTTGAATTTGGTTGCATTGAATGCTCAAAGGACCAAAGCCTTCAGTTTTTTATATTTTTTTATTTTTCAATTTGTTTTTTGGGAATATAAAAAGTAATCCATTTGGCAAGTGGAGGACACTGGTACCTGTTTGCCTCCTTGGCCTTCTGCTCTTCACAACTCTATGTGGGGCCAAATAATGCAGCTACCCACAACTATATTTTGGTGCTGTCCACTTCAACCTATTAATTTTTGCAATGGATTGTTGAGATATCTTGATCAAATCTTCAGAACATATCAAATGAATCAGATGTAACTTAGTTTTGTTTCACAAAAAGAAAATCAGAAAGATAGATGAGAAAAAAATCATTAATATTTGATATCTCATCTTCTTTCGGCATTGAATGCAACTTCTTTTATAAATAAAACTACAATAATTACAGGCATAAGAACAAAATTTAAAATCATAATAGATGCAGTCAAAGACATGCATTGTCAAGCCTAGGAAGAAATCAAGCGTCCGAGTGATATCATATAGCATTACAATAACCAAGGAACGAGACCAATTTATACATTTATAAATTTATGATTAAATGGGGTTTGATTGTAATGACATTTTCCCTTTGAACAAACAAGAATGTCATCAAATATGGAATATTGTAAGGCTAAAGTTCAACTTGATACCATGAACTTTGGTCACTTTCCCTCAAAACTACCACGAACTTTGATGCAAAGTTACTATAATCTTTTCTTTGTGCTAGAAAACTTCCTAACGGAGTTAACATATGTGATTAACAAAAACGGTAAAATGACTAAAATACCCATCATATATCATTTTAAAAAGCTATTTTTTTTCTTCTAATAATTAATATATGTTGGGTATTAATTCAGCCATTTTCTCTTTTTTTTGTTAATCAAATATTAACTCCATCATGGAGTTTTCTGGTTCACGAAAAGTTCGTGTTAGTTTTGCATCATTTTAATAGTTTATGATAGTTTTGAGGGAAAATGACTATAGTTCATGGCATCAACTTGAAATTTATCCATTTTTTAACGATGTGCAGATTTATTCCCCCCTCCCCCCCCCCGTCAGAATAAAATACACAAACCGTCACCCCCCATCAGAATAAAATACACAAACCGTCACAATTAACCCTATATGTACACGAACATATTTCTCGCCCAGCCCATAAAGCAAACAAAAAATTGAAAAAAAGAAAACAAAACCATACTTGATGGAGGTTGGAATCTCCCTCAGATATTGTCTCCCGCCGATCTTGCTGCAAATGTTCTTGATCGGTTGAGATTGAGAGTGAAAGTTGGGCGTGTGGATCTCACAGCTACCTGCAAGGAAAGTCCCGGGATGGGTGACCACCGTAGGACTAACTAACGATTAAGTAAGTACCGAGGTATAAAGGCAGGTGAGCGGCGTATTGGAATTGATTTTGGTTTACCTGAATCGTCTGGAAGAGGGGGTTTATATAGCGGTCGTGTAGAAGCGATCCGGCATGAGGTTCCCGTCGTCCGTTATGCCCTTATGATACGTTCATGTTGATGGCGGGATATGCCCATTAATGACGAGATACGCTCGATAACGGAAAAACGTGCCAGCATAAGATGCGGGACGTAGAGCGGCGAGAATCTCGTTCTGGCGGGATACGCGGAGCTGTTACGGGGATGCTTGGGCTCCGTGCTCCCGGTTGGACAGGGAGGCCGAGAAATCTCAGCTCGGTGGGTAGCTCGGAGTCGAGCGAGTAGGCCGAGCAGTCTCGGTTGCCTGAGCGCGTATGGTGGGTACTATGGGGAGGCTCTTCCGAGAGGTCGGGTACCACCTCGTTACGTGGTCTCGAGGAAGACTCGTAATGTGTTGCACTGATTCCCCGTCATAGCCCCCAGGGGTTCAGAAGGTATGCGCTGATGACACATCATCTCCTACGTGTCGCAATCTGGGGTGTTCCCGTTCATGAGCCTCATCATCAGCCTCCACTCTCACCCTGATCTATTTATAGGTCAGGGTCGAGAGTGGTAAGCCCGGCTTTTTGTGACTCAGCCGAAGATTTCCTTGTGAGGGGCTACCCGACGACGGTGGGACATTTGGCGGCAGCTCCTCTTGGGTCACTGGATCCACGTGGTGGCTTACTAAACACCTCAGTTCCCGCGCGTATCTTTGGTGAGGTCGGTGGATCAGCAAAATGATTGCGTATTTAAAGTGGGGCGCCGTTTCGTTCGCCCGTCGGTTGGATTACGTGCTACGTGTCCACCGCTAGGTGGTGGGATATGAGGAATCGTCACCGAATCCTGCAGTGAGGAGACATGTCTAATGGACGGTTGCCACGTGGAGCCCTGGCATCTGCTAGGTGCGACGCTTCATTTTGACAGGAACTGATTTGGGTCGTTGGATGCCTTCTCGTGGGGTGTATAAATAGGAGGGGCTCTCTTATGGCCGACACTTTGCCTTAGTTGACTCACATTGCCTAAAGATTGCTCGGCGCCCCTCTGCTCAACCAAAATTTTCCTCGGAAAGTCCTTTCTTGAATCAGGTTAGATGTCTTCTTCCGAACTATCTGTTGACGTAGTAGAGATCGAGTCGGGTGATGAGGTTTCAGTTTCTGAAGCCGAGTCCAGTGGGTCTTCTTCCTCCTCGGCTTCCAATAGCCGAGAGAGTTGCTCCTCTTCTTCTTCATCTTCTGAGGGGGGTGTCGCCCTTCTTTCACGTCGTCGGGGGACGACAAGGGCTCCAAAGGCGCGCATCAGGAACATCCGCGATGCGCTTTCGGTCTTGAGCCGCCTGGATGAGCTTTCTGACATCCGGGTTCGATTTCATATCCTCTCCGGCTATTCACTTCGTTTAGCCAGGGAGGGTGAACGGGCAGACCAGGTACAGGGTAAAGAGATTGCTCTGTACCTGGAAGCTTTCCGGGCAGGGATGCATTTGCCCTTCCCGCCTGTAGTTTGCGCTGTGCTTCATTGTTTCCACCTTGCCCCGGGCCAGCTAGCGCCGAATTCGTGGAGAATCCTCCTCGTATTTCTGGTCCGGCTGAAGATTGATCAGATCTCCTTTGACTTGAGCATCCTTCTTTCCTTCCTTTGTTATAAAAACCACCCCGGCACCAGTAAGGAAGAACTGAGCTGGGTGTATCTTTCGTTTAAAAAACATAAGGGTAGAACGGCCGGGTCGGGGGTAGTGGTTGTCCCTTGCTCCATCTACGAATGGAAGGAAAAATTCATCTTCGTCGGGCCACCGGAAGGTGAGTATTGGCCGGTGCCCATCCAGTGGCACAGGGCCGATTGTTCTAGGTTAGGCAGTCGAACACCCCTGAGGCAAGGGTGGTGTCGCAGTAGAAACCGATCCAGCAGGCTGATGTCCTGCTTTCCGAGCAGGCTCTGAGCTGGGCTGGGCTCAGTGTCGCTCAGTGCCACGTGCTTTGTAGGTAAGTAAGGGCCTTCGTCGATCTATTTAGACTTTGCTAAAATTTCGTTGCTGATCTTTTTCTTTATGTGTTCGTTGTAGAGCCTATGGATCGTCAGAAGATTATGGCTGCCATGGCCGCCAAGGCCCAGGGGAGGAAAAGCGGCGGCTCCAGCTCGGCCCGGCCAGCTCCAAGTACAGCTCCTCGGCAAGCTTCTCCTGCCAAGGCTTCTGCAGTGCCCCCGGTCCCGGAAGAACGCCGTGGGGGAGGTCACAAGCATGCGCGGTATGCGGCACCCCGAGCTAGGACGGAGACGCCGCCTGCACCCGAATCCCCCCCCTCAAGAGGCAGAAGATGGTGGTTTCTCAGCCACTTCCGACCGGGATTTAGGTGCAGGAAGGGGAGTTCTTGTCACGCCCCGCTTCCCAGTGTACGGGAAAGTAGACGTGATGGGCCGCGACGTATTTACTCAGAAGTAAACACGTTAAGCGTAAATAAGCAATATAAATAAAAACACAAGAATGACAAGAGATGTAATATAAACATCAACTTTTATTAACATTCAACTTTACATTACAACTGCTTTTGAAAAGGAAAGTACAATGATGAAAGTAATGCTTAAATAGTGGCATATGAAATGGAAAGTAAATAAGTACAAGTAGCTAGTAGTCGTGTTGCTCAGGTATCTGCTCCAATTACTCCTGGCTGGGCTTGGTCTCCTGAGAGTCGGGTCCTTCTGACGAACATTCCAAAGAAAGAAGAGACATGAACATCGTCAGAGAACTAGTGCTTGGTAAGTTCCAAAAGAGAGATAAGAATAGTTCAAGTAAAGGGAACAAAACTGGTAACTGGTACAAGTATATATTTGTTATGCTAACGTAGTTGTTTGCAGCTTGGTACAGAATATATCAGTGTATACGAGAGAAGTCCAATTTTCCACGTAGACTATAGTAACCCGTATGTTCACCGCCGGAAGACGGACCTGGACGTTGGGACGTCTGGCCTGAATCCTAGGGTCAGATGCTATTTGGGTTTATCCGTCCACCTCTCCGAACATGCCAGGTTGATTTGTGACACCGTATATCGGAGGTTTGGACGGATGCGGCCGTTGTAGCGGACTTTATCAGATTCCCCCTCGTTTGCGAGGGGTTTTTGATTATGGGGACGCTCTTCCCTGCAGGTGCAAGCCTTTGTAGTTAATTACGTTACCGCATCACGATAACCACTTTCTCCTGCTCCGGAGGTTCACTTCATATCGTGTGTATATTTATTTTATTTTGGTTGCCTGTGGATTGTATAAAGAGACTAATTTATGTCGTCGCCCGTAGGGCGTGGATTAGTCTAAATCCGTATAATTTTAGATTTGGGTTTGGGTTGATTTAATAATCGTTAATCTGGTTTGAGATTAAGATCAGCTTAAACATATGAGCATTTGGGCTCGATTATTTTAGTTTAAGGACATCGCGGTCCATTATCGCCATATTTGAGGCGAGATGTTAGTTTAAGGACGTTTCGGTCCTTTATCGCCATTTTGGAGGCGAATATTAGTTTAAGGACATTTCGGTCCATTATTCATCTTGCGCGCATGTATATTTGTTACGTGACGAAGTGAACAATGGTGATATGGAATATGCCCAATTTGGAGCATGATCCGATTTGAGGCGTGCATGTCAGTTTGGAAGTGAATCAACGAAAGAAATTGTTGGTCGTCAGAACCCTCCAGCTCTGAAAACGTTGAGAAATTACAATGACATATATCAGAGGTGTGGAAAGATGTATGTTCCCCGCCGAAAGACGCGGGAAGACGCGATGAACGTCTTGCCTGAATTTCGGGGCAGATGCTAATCGGTGCTGTCCGTCCACCTCTTCGAAGATGCCAAGTTGATTTATGGCACCATGTATCGAAGGTGTAAATGGATGTGGCCGATATAGCAGACTTCGTTAGATCCCTCCTCATTTGAGGGGTTTTTGATTGTGGGGACGCTCTTCCCTGTAGGCACAAGCCCCTGCAGTTAATTATGCTACCGCATCACGATAACAACTTTCTCTTTCTCCAGATGGTCACTTCGTGTCGTGGGTGTTTGTTTTGTTTGTGGTTGCCCATGGATTGTATACGGAGACTAATTTATATTGTCGCCAGTAGAGCGTGGATTAGTCCAAATCCGTATCTTCTTAGATTTGGGTTTGGGGGTTGGGTTTAAGGATACGTTAGTCTCATTTGAGACTAAGATCAACTTAAACATTTGTTAAGTATACGTTAGTCTAATTTTTAGACTAAGATCAACTTAACGGGATCATTTAGATCCAACAAAGGATCATTTGGTTTCTATTGCTTAGTTTAGGGACATTGCGGTCAATTACTAGTTTAAGGACATGGTGGTCCATTGTTAGTTTAAGGACATCTCGGTCCATTATTAGTTTAAGGACATCTTGGTCCAATGTTAGTTTAAAGACCTCACAGTCAAGGTTAAGGACATCATAGTCCGTGAGTTTAAAGACCTCACAGTCAAGGTTAAGGACATCATAGTCCATGAGTTTAAAGACCTCACAGTCAATGTTAAGGACATCATAGTCCGTAAAGTGTGTGGTTGTCGGGGCCCGTCACCTCTCTGAAGACGTTGAAGGATTACAACGACAAATATCAAAGGAGTGAAGAGATGTACCCTCGAACCAAAGTTGATTGGGAGATCTATAGTCCAATTATGGAACTAAGATCAATTAATTAGATGATGAGCACATTGGCTCAGTTAAATCTGAATTGAGGACGTATGGCCAATTTGGGCTAAATCCAATTAAGTTTGAAATGTTGTCCCTTTATTGGACCATTAGACATTTGTCTGGGTTCAGCCCCTCATCACTTAGCAATGCTAAACAAGAGTTTGAGGGCTTTGATAATATTTTTGTTTTTAACTGAGCATTAAACATTATAGCTCTGAGTTTTACTCAATTTTGAGATTCAGTTGAGGGGGGGTGGGGTGGGGTTTGCCTCTGGAAAACTTAGTCAATTTGGTTAAGATTGGCTTTAAAATAGTGTTAAACACTGTAGGATATCCAGTGGTCACGTGTCCTCACGTGATGTATTTAAAACAGTGTTAAACACTGGAGATAAAATACTCAAAATAGTGTTAAACACTAAAAAGGAAGGGGTCACGTGGGGGCACGTGAGGGCGCCCAAAGCCAGCATTGCCTTTGCTTTTATTCTCTTTATTTTGGAAGTCACGTGGGAGCACGTGAGGTATTGCCTCCAAGCTGTTTCCTTCTCATTTTGGGAGATTTGTTCAGGGGTCACGTGACCTAGTTTTATTCTCTCTTTTCTGATCACTAAGGATTGGGGTCACGTGTCATTACGTGACCAAGGTTCTTTACGTGCATGGAGATCTTTTAAGTCTTTTTATTTTAAGAATTAAATTCTCTGTAGGGTTAAACCCTAATTATGTTTTAGAGGAATTAAATTCCTATATATATGGAAGAATTAAATTCTTATATAGGGTTACATCCTAGTTCTGTCTTGGAGGAATTAAATTCCTGTGAAATTGGGAGAATTAAATTCTCATATAGGGTTAAACTCTAGTTTTATCTTGGAGGAATTAAATTCCTGTGAATTTGGGAGAATTAAACTCTCATGCAGGGTTGAACCCTAGTTTTATCTTTGGGAGAATTAAATTCTCTAAACTCAATTCTCCCTCTAAGTTTTTGATCTGCATGGCAGAATCTCTCCGATGAGAATTAAATTCTCAACTTGTGGGGAGATTTTCTTCTGCAGATCTTCAACCAGAGAAAGAACTAAGTTCTTTTGCAGAAGAGTTAAACTCTTAGATTGAGAATTAAATTCTCTTTTTTTTGTTTTATGAAACTTTGATCTCTTTCCCCTTTTCCACTTAGGGTTTCTTTTCTTGAGAATTGAATTCTCCTTTCTTTTCTCTCTGCTATTTTCCTTCAGAAAATTCCAAGATCCAAAAATCTCTCTCTTTCTCCCCTTCTTGGCTCCTATTTATAGGAGAAGAAAAAGAATCAATTTGTTTAGTAAATCTTTCATTGAAAGATTTTGTTTGTTTTTGTAACCAACATGATCTTTTAGATCATTCAGTGAATGTTATTCACCATTGGATTTTTTTACTCCAGAAGATTTTCTGTTTGTTATTCTTGGTGAATTTTAGGGAAATCTTTCCTTATACAAAATTTTTCCATAAATTGGTGATTTTTAATCACTATTGGATTTTTAATTCAGCGGTGCTCCACTTTACAGAGCATAGTCCTTTTTGTTTGGAAAGATTTAAAGAAAATACTTTCCCAGTTAGGGTCTTTGATTTCCCTTAATTAGAATTTAATTCTATTAACTCATTAAGGCTTTTAAAGCCCATCACGTATTGGCACGTGATCCCAACGTTTGACCATTGAAATAGAATTTAATTCTATCAATTAAAGAGCTGAGAGACCTGTCACGTGTTGGCACGTGACCCTCTTTTATTCAGAATTTAATTCTGCCTTTTAACAGAGCTATAGGACCATCACGTGTCAACACGTGACCCTTGGTCACGTGTGAGCACGTGATGCCCCATTGGGGTCTTTCCTTAGCTGTTTTGTTACATTTTTGTTTGATTAGAATTTAATACTATAAAGTAGAGATCACAGGAAACAATCACGTGTCAACACGTGACCCTTGGTCACGTGTGAATACGTGATACCTCATTGAGGTGTTTCCTGATTTTTATCAGGGAACAAATGCCCCCACAGCATTGTTCTCACGTGTCTGCACGTGAGTGCAACGCTGTCGCCTTTGTGACCGTTGGATCTGTCTAGGGAATAGGGGAGATGAAACATTTCCCATCACATCCTATAAATACCAGCGTCCCTTCAGAAGCGCCTCCACTTTGCTCATCTTCTTCTTTGCTTACTTTTTCCCTTTGAGAATTTAATTCTCTTTCCCAGAGCTTAGTTCTCTGTTTCAAAAATTTCCAGAGTTTAACTCTGTTGAAAGATTCCCTTTTCTCAGGTAATGATCTTGAACGATTGAAGAACTTTTGCAGAAATCTTCGTTGGATTTTAAATCCATACCAAGGGTTTTTTCCTTTAACAAGAACCCATTTTTTCTTAAGTTCTTTAAAAAGAAAACCACTCAATCTTTAAACAACAGGCCTTTTAGAGTTTCTCTGATCTTTAGGGATTGATGGCGATGCTCATATTTTCTCTGGAATTTAATTCCATTTCAAAGAGCTTTGGCTCTAAAAAGAAAAAAATCTGGGAATTTAATTCCCCTGTTCAAAAGGAATTTAATTCCGCTGAAGGAGTTAGTTCTTCCCAGGGAACTTCTTGGGGTTTTCTTTCCCTGAGTTGTTTTTTTGCAAGAAAAGATTTGCAGTAGGGTTTTTCTGGGAATTTAATTCTCTTGTTCTGCTTGATTTTGACAGAGTCTAAGATGGATTTCTTTTTGGGGAATGTGTAGGGTCATTTGAAATCCACTGTCCATTTATTGAGAATCTTCCTTTTGTTCTCATAGTAATTGCTTTGCCTCATCATTAGTATGCCGCCATCTTGATTTTGTGGGACCCATGTGTTTTGTAACCAATGGTCCCATAAAATGAGTCCTCTGTTGCTTTCTTCCACTGTCTTTTTATATATGCCTTTATAAACATATATATATATATATATATATATACACACACACACACGTGTTGGTTTCGCTTAACAGTTTCCCCTTCTTTTATTTCAGGCACAATGACTTCCGTTCCGTACTTCCCTTTCACTCGCTCGGAGGCTGCCTTTCCTCAGTCACCGTTTGACGAGGAAGTGATGGCGATGATCAGGGCTTATGACCTGAATCGCACCAATTTGCTTTTATGGGGGACCTGGTATGGTCACATCATTCGCGGTCGCCGCAGTTTTCTTTGCGAGATACCGACGGAGCCTACCCGTCCGTTTCTGCCGATGGATCCTCCACGGACCGCCTTTGCTGTGGAGATGCTGGACTGGACCCCTATGGGATGGCTTGAGCCTTCAACAACTGGTATTCCGAACCATCCGGTGCCGGCTATAGATATTTTAGGGCACCGCATTTGCCAGGACGAAGCCCAGCCATGGGGACAGATTTACAAGGTAGGGCTTACCCCTCGACACCCTACGGGCTACCTTCTCTGGGCCCGTTACATCCTGTCCGCCCATCGCGCGCGACTGCAGAGGGTCGGACTCTATCAGGCGATATATGCATCTCTTTTCCATTACCAATCTCCCTATGTCTGGTGGGTTAAGGCCTTCCTGAACCAATAGAATCTTCCCACCAACACCTTCCTTCTAGGGGACCGCGAAGTTTCAATTTCTCTAGAAGAATTTCGCGAGATCTCAGGGCTACCGGTCAGGGGGACACTTTATGAAGAATTACTGCCTCTCGATGAGTATGTCTTCGAAACCGAGCCAGCCATGTTTGACGGCCTGTCGACCGAGAACGCCGTCCGCCATAAGCGCCCAAGTTTGATCAAGACCCTGAGTATTTTTGACAAACTGTTCACAGAGTCAGAGGAGCAGGGCGTCACTTTTAAAAGCTTTATCGCTTGCTTCCTCCGCGAAGATGTCCTATCAAAGACGGCTCCGAAGTCCGCGAACATTAACGACCCCTTTGGGTTTGGTTTAAATAAGCGGCCGACTAAAGAAGAGGACCTGTCGCAGTACTACATTCCCATCATGTCAGCGGTATCTTTTGAGTCGATTGCAGCTCCTAGTATGGATGAGGAGACTTTCTTTATGGGCTTCATCAGTGTTTGGCTTAGCTGGTTCGTCATTCCCATGCATCGCCGTTTCATGAGAGCCTCGGTTATTTACCCTGCTCATCGCATTGCTGAGGCAACACGACTAGCTGTGTGCATTCTAGGGCTAGCGCATCTATATCATGGGTTAGGCACCGCGGCCAATACCTCAACTCCAGGCGTAGATGTGGTAAATTTCTCTGTTCATTACTTCACGTCCTGGATTGAGATGCATGTGCTGAGGGCCTTTGCTGCGCACCAAAGACCCAAATTCTATGACTTTTACACTTTTCCGCGACTCATGCGGCTGGTGGACGCTTCTGCTCCTGACCCGACTCAGTCTGGGGCTATTCGCATGCTGGTCAATCCCTATGCCAATACAGGTAGGATGGTATTTAATGACCGAGTTCTCTCTACTCCCTCAGGACCGGTCCAACAGCTCCACGACTTGTCGAAAGTGGGGACACCTTCTCTGAGGCCCAAGGAAGCCATGGACCTGTATTCGATCAGACCAGGTTACCTGGTATTTCGTCAGAACGGTGCGGCTCTTTTTATGCAGTACAACCCACACCGCTTTGCTCGGCAACTTGGATATGACCAAGGCGTCCCCTACGGTGGTGCCTAGCCCGTCGCCAGAAGCTGTTCATGACGCCGCTCATCACTTCATGCAGCTGAACACTGGCTCTCGCTTCATGATTCCTGAAGCTGATCATATTCCTCGATGTGTGGGGTCACTCACAGGCTGGTTCCTCCATCGAGTCAGTCCAATTATTGATGAGGAGAGGAGGGTGCTTCTTGGATATGGGGCTCCCACTCCAATTCACGCCACGGGAGTTCCGCCGCAATCTCGTGCAACGGTTCGCCCTCCCTTGAGGGATACCAGCGTCGTGCTTATTCCGGAGGCGGTGGAAGTGGACTTAACTCCCACAGCTGGTATGTCATTGCGTACCAGGGCTCAATCAAGGGCTAATAGGGTGCCGGTAGCAGTGCCATCGGCCGCGGCGTCAACAATGGCCGTGTCGTCATCGGTAGCACCGCCGAGCGAAGATATCGAAGGCGAAGTGGGTCAGCGCCGTACCAAAGCTCCACGGGGAAGGAAACGATCGTCTTCGGCGGTTAGTTCTGGACCCAGGAGGCGGAGGAAGACGGTCACTAATCTGCTCGACTCTTTAATAGAGTCTGAGCCTATTCTTCAAGACGAACCATTAGCCGTGTAAGAATCAGATGGTGGTCTACTTTTCTCGGGTTCATCTGCCGAGAAAGCCGCACAATTGGCTGAGGCTATAAGACGTTTACAAGATGAATCCGAGAACGTAAGGATCCCAAAGAGGCCTTACCATGCCGTCATCTTTTATGAAGACCCTCCATCGATACGGCGGCGATTCATAGGCCTTTTGGAAGAGTGGGGGTGAGAGGGCCCTTAAGCAGGCTGTTTCGGCCGACGCCGAGAACGCGCTTTCATTGTGGACCGGTGGCCACGAGTCTACCCTTGGACCTCGGCGAGCACATCTCCTCAGGAAGGAGCGTCGGCTTGAACAAGCCATATTAGAGGCTCCCATGCGCATCGGTATGTTCATGTATCTCCTTGTAATCTTTTGTATTGCTCGTGTACATATATATATATCCTTATCTTCGTATAAACCTTGCAGGGACTTCGGCGATGGCGGAGATTCCGGATTCGAGTCGCGCTTTGACTGTAGACTCTGCTAGCATCCCCAATGAAACACTAATCAGTGTGGAGAGGGTCGATGCAACCGTTGTTCCTCCAATGGGGCCTCCCTTGGTAACTCCCGCTCCCCAAGTGCTTGCTCTCCCGGGAGAGGCATCTTTGTTGGTCGCCAATCCGATGGATCTTTCTGGGGGCGGCCCAGAGATTAGGGGATAGGTAGTGGAGGCTACCGTCCTTCCGCTGGAGCCTGCAGTGGTAGCGACTACTCCTCGCTCGGAAGTCACTACATTGGCCCACATCCCCGATGATGTGCCTGGGGGCACGAAGGAGGCCGCCGAAGCTGCTATCCCTCTAGCCCATAATGGGAGAAGCATTGAAGGTAACCTTTTATATTTTACATTAATGATTTCTCTATTATCTGAACCCTTCTGTCTCTTCAGAATTGCGTGGATTGGCGGCGTCTATTGCCGATCTATCTCCCAGGAAGTCCTTTCAGCGCCTGTTGGAGCTGGCCGCTCCGAAGGCGATATCTCCTCAACGCATTGTCCTCTCTTCTGGGCAAGGTCAGTGTCTTTTGCCCTCTCCTCACTGTGTTATTATTATTTCATATAATGACATTGATGTCTTCTACAGTTTTGGAAGCTGACGACAAGGTTGAAATCCTTGATGGGCCTGGGGAGCCTTCAGACCCCTCTTGCATGACTGTCGGTAAGTAAAATCTCAACGTCGTTCCATTTGTTCTTTGCTTACAAGTCTCGTTGATTGTTTATAAATCTGAACAGCTCTGCCAGTTCTCACCACGCTGGAGTCTTGCATCACCATGCCACCTGGCCCCTATGCTCTGCGCGCCTCAGAACGGATGGCAAAATTAAGCCTCCACTCCTTGTCAGCCCTAATTGAGGACCTTCGTGCTGGCAGTCTGATCACGGCAGAAGCGTTTGCCGCTGAAGCCAACGGCTCTCTTCCCATTCTTGCCACCTACCATAGTGAAACATTGGTGCAAGTCTGGGTTGAGTTTTGTCGGCAGGTGGAGGCTTGCTTGCATGTCCTTGAATGTACACGCCTTCCTTTGGAGGTTGTAGCCGCAAAGGCGAGCTTGCGGGGGGTGATTGAGCGGTGTGCTGCGAACATGATATCATGTGAGAAAAGGCTCAGCCGCAAGTTTTCGGAGAGGGAGCTGGCTTCCAAAGCGCTGGGGGAGTTTCAAGCCAGCCTTACGGCCAAGACCACTAAAGCATATGAATTTTGGCGAGTGCTTCAAGAGACTATCAAGGAGGTGGTAGCTATTGATAAGGCCGCCGTGTTTACTCGTGAAATGGTCGAAGCCCATAAGGTCACTGAAAAAGAGCTTGAAGGCCGGCTTGCCTCCTACCAGGCCCAACAGGCTCAAGCGGAGGCCCGTCTTTTGACGATACTAAATCATGAAGCCGAAGCCCAGCGAAAAAGGGGTGAACTGGCAAACCTGCTGAATTGCCCGCCGACCTGAAGAATTGTATATATATTTTTTCATTCTTCCTTTGTACATACTCCTGAATGAGAGTATATTTTTTGTTCTTTCACGAATTGTACTTTGTATTCATTTTGATTCATGAATAAAAGACATATTTTTCTTCACGATGGTGTGTTCCTTTTAGTAAATGTATTCTGTGGATAGTCTATCTCAATTTCTTTGCAGGACAACGATGGCTTAGGATTTAGGGTTAAGATCTGCCCCCTGAGACTTTTCAACTTTATGAGTCGTGAGGGTCTCATAAAGAATTTTCTCCCTACAGGTCGAGAGGATACCGTAGGTGTAATTTCTTCTTAAGAATCGTGAGGATTCCTAAGTGTGTTTTCTCTTGCAAGTCGTAAGGATCGTACAAGAGAATTTGCTCCCTTACGAGTCATGAGGACCCGCAAGTGATGGGTGAGGTTACCATTATCCGCATTTCACGGAGTCAGGAGTTGCTCTGGATGCTTCCCACGGGGTCATAGCCGTGTTCTGCAAGGACCAGGCTCCGCTCTGGACGTTTCCCACAGGGTCATGATTGACTTAAGCCGCGTTCCACGTAACCAGGAATTTTGCTCTGGATGCTTCCCACGGGGTCATAGCCGTGTTCTGCGAGGACCAGCCTCCGCTCTGGATGCTTCACATGGGGTCATTGCCGTGCTCTGCGAGGACCAGGATCCGCTCTGGACATTTCCCACGTGATCGGTATTGACATAAGCCACGTTCCACGTAACCAGGAATTTGCTCTGGATGCTTCCCACGGGGTCATAGCCGTATTCTGCGAGGACCAGGCTCTGCTCTGGATGCTTCACACGGGGTCATTGCCATGCTTTGCGAGGACCAGGATCCGCTCTGGACGTTTCCCACGGGGTCAGGATTAACATAAGCCGCGTTCCATGTGACCAGGAATTTGCTCTGGATGCTTCCTACGGGGTCATAGCAGTGTTCTGCGAGGACTAGGCTCCGCTCTGGATGCTTCACATGGGGTCATTGCCATGCTCTGCGAGGATCAGGATCCACTCTGGACGTTTCCCACGGGGTCAGGATTGACATAAGCCGCGTTCCACGTGACCAAGAATTTGCTCTGGATGCTTCCCACGGGGTCATAGCCGTGTTCTGCGAGGACCAGGCTCCGCTCTGGATGCTTCACACGGGGTCAGGATTGACATAAGTCGCATTCCACGTGACTAGGAATTTGCTCTGGATGCTTCCCACGGGGTCATAGCCGTGTTCTGCAAGGACCAGGCTCCGCTCTGGATGCTTCACACGGGGTCATTGCCGTGCTCTGCGAGGACCAGGATCTGCTCTGGACGTTTCCCACGGGGTCAGGATTGACATAAGCCGCGTTCCACATGACCAGGAATTTTCTCTGGATGCTTCCCACGGGGTCATAGCCGTGTTTTGCGAGGACCAGGCTCCGCTCTGGATGCTTCACACGGGATCGTTACCGTACTCTGCGAGAACCAGGATCCGCTCTGGACGTTTCCCACGGGGTCAGGATTGACATAAGCCGTGTTCCACGTGACCAGGAATTTGCTCTGGATGCTTCCCACGGGGTCATAGCCATGTTCTGCGAGGACCAGGCTCCGCTCTGGATGCTTCACACGGGGTCATTGCCGTGCTCTGCGAGGACCGGGATCCGCTCTGGACGTTTCCCACGGGGTCAGGATTGACATAAGCCGCGTTCCACATAACCAGGAATTTTGCTCTGGATGCTTCCCACCGGGTCATTGCCGTGTTCTGAGAGGACCAGGCTCCGCTCTGGATGCTTCCCACGGGGTCATTACCGTGTTCTGCAAGGACTAGGATCCGCTCTGGACGTTTCCCATGGGGTCAAGATTGACATAATACGTGTTCCACGTGACCAGGAATTTTGCTCTGGATACTTCCCACGGGGTCATTGCCGTGTTCTGCGAGGACCAGGCTCTGCTCTGGATACTTCCCACGGGGTCATTGCCATGTTCTGCGAGGACCAGGATCGGCTCTGGACATTTCCCACGGGGTCAGGATTGACATAAGCTGCGTTCCACGTGACCAGGAAGGGTTGACTTTATCCGCATTTCACGGAGTCGGGGTTTGACTCTCGGTCATTTATACATCACCGAGTCATGAAACTGGGAGTTGTCGTTGTTCTGCTTTGCTTGATGTTGTGTCGAATGTTGAGATGATCTCCAGGCTATCTGTGAACCGTTGAGATTTGGCTTCTTCTTCTTCTGATGAAGCATGGGGAGGAAAGGTGTGATTCCCTCTTTGTTTGCGCCCCTGGATTGTATACAGAGATTGATGTGATATCACCTGTAGGGCCAAAATTTCATTTTTTAAAATTTTATTTCTTTCCGCGATGCTCTATCATTTCAGCTTTTATATCGCGAAGGTCGCGATTGCCCAATCATTTCGGCTATTTTTCGCGGTGCCCAATCATTTCGGCTATTTTTTTTATTCATACTCGCTGGTTTTTATTGCGAGTTGCCCAATCATTTCGGCTATTTTGCATGCATACATTTTTACTTGCTGACTTTGTTGCAAGTTGCCCCATCATTTCGGCTATTTCGTATGCATGTGTGGCTTGCTAGCTTTTCGCTGCAAGCTTGGAATTAGACACCGATTTTGGCATCAACACCGCTACAACTGGGATATTGCTAAGAGGGAATCATCATTTGCCTTCGTCGATGTCGAACAAAGGTGGTTTAGTAGACAGGGTTAGGATCCTGTCGACTAAGGCTTTTGACTTCATGAGCCGTAAGGGTCTCATAAAAGTATTTCTCCCTACGAGTCGTGAGGATCTCGTAGGTGCGTTTTCTCCTTAGGGACCGTGAGGATTCCTAAGTGCATGGTCTCTTATAAGTCGTAAGGATCTTACAAGAGTGGTTTCTCCTTATAAGTCGGGAGGGCTTACAAGGGGGGTTCACTGTGCCAACGTATCCCTAGTCATGGATGGACTTTGTTAGGGAAATGTTTATTCGCGCCCATGGATTGTATACAAGGGTCAATACTGAGCCGCTTGTAGGGCAGCATTGGAGGTTGTGGTGGCTGCTTAAGAACAGGTTCAGATCCCTGTAGTTTAAGACTTTTAAATCTTATGAGCCGTGAGGGTCTCATAAGAGGGTTCTCCTTACGAGTCGTGAGGATTTCGCAAGTGTAATTTCTCCTTAGGAATCGTGGGGATCTCAAAGTGTGTTGCTCCCTTGTGAGTCGTAAGGATCTCACGCAGGTGGTTTCTCCACACAAGGTCGAGAGGACCTTGCAAGTGTCTTTTAACGAGATTGCGCCCTTTCGGGTTTTCACAAAAACTCGCCGGTAGCCCTGCTGGTTTTACTCACGGAGCCCTTTCGGGTTTTCATCCGTACCCATTTTGCTTATGGACATACCGTTTTCTTTTTCTTCTCTTTTTTTATTCTTTTATTCTTCCCCCTTTTTTTTGTCAGCCTTGGGATGCTGCAATCCATAGTAGTTTATCGACGTCTCGGTCAACAGTTAGTTTTTTTAGGATATAGTGGTCCATTGTTAGTTTAAGGACGTTTCGGTCCGTCGTTAGTTTAAGGACGTTTCGGTCCGCGGTTAGTTTAAGGATGTTTCGGTCCATGGCCGGTTACTACTTATAGAGTTTGGGCTTAAGAAGATAGCGAGCGGACATAGGCGTCGTCATCTATCGTCTACCTAGGCCGTGACTCATCAAGCATAGTATTTCTTCAGGAAGCGACCGTTTATTGGCCTGAAAGGTCTTTCACCATGCATGTCCATGAGTAGATAGGCTCCACCCTGGTAGACTTTGTCTATGATATACGGGCCTTCACAGTTCGGCTCGAATTTCCCCCGCTTGGCGCGATTGGGGATCATAGGACTTTTAACCACTAGCACGAGTTCACCTTGGCGGAATGTTCTCAGCCTAGTTAATTTTTCATATGAGCGTGTCATCTTTGCTTTATAAGCCTCCGGATTTTGTTGCGCTATGAGTCGGGTTTCATCAAGGGCATCGAGCTCCTCAAGCCAAAGGTGAGCATTCTCTTCGTCCGTTAGCTCGTAATGAACTGCCACTCGTAGAGAGGGTAGCTCTATCTCGAGGGGAGTACCACCTCCGTACCAAATACCAATGCATACGGCGTTGTGTTAGTGGCCGTTTTGAACGTAGTTCGATATGCTCAGAGAGCTTCATGCAGTCTCTCATGCCAGTCCTTCTTATTTCGAGACACCGTCTTTTTCACGATCTTCGTCAAGGTCTTGTTGAAAGCCTCAGCTAGACCGTTAGCTCGGGGATTATAGACTGAAGAGTATCTTCAGTCTATATTATGTTGCTGTGCAAAGCGACTGATCTTGTGGCTTCTGTAGGCTGTCCCGTTATCGGAGATAATACGTCGCGGAGTGCCGAACCGGTAAATGATGTGTGTCTTGAAGAAATGGAGGATATTCTCCGTCTTCACTTCTCTTAGTGGTACTAGCTTTTGCCCATTTGGAGAAGTAATCAGTTGTCGCCAAAATAAATCGATGTCCTCTGGACGATGCTGGTTCGATGGGGCCGATTATGTCAGTTCCCCACATTTCGAAAGGCCAGCTAGCCACTGTTGGATGTAACGGATTCGGATGCTGGTGGATAAAGTCCCCATGGATGGCACGAGTGGCATTGCTTCGCATACTCGAGGCAGTCCTGAATCATCGTGGGCCAATAGTAGCCTATCCTTTTGATCTTTAGCTTCATCTTCGGACCGGCTTGGTGAGAACCGCAGAGTCCGTCGTGAACTTCTTGGACGACTCTCTTTGCCTCTTCAGGTCCCAGGCATCTTAACCACAAAGAATCAAATGATCTTCTATACAGGGTATCATTGACGAAGGCAAAAGATAGAGCTCGTTTCATAGGCTGATGTTTTGAGGACGCATCTTCAGGTGTTCGACGGGATTTGAAATAGTCTATAAAGACTTCTCTCCAATCCATATCCTTTTCCTGGTCTTTTATTTGTAGGGCTGTCTGCTCGGTCACTCTCTTTTCCTCGGATGACTCCGGAGATATTTCTGCCGGTGCAAGAACCCGACGGTTTTGCACAACGATCTTTACGTCATCGAGGTTCTCGTCGGCCAGTTCTTTAGCGAGCTTGGATAATGCATCCGCCTTGCTATTTTCCGCGCGTAGTATGCTTTCCAAGGCGTAGGAGGGAATTTGAATTAGCAGTTGCTGCACTCTCTCGCCATATTTCACCAACTCAGGCTTGCACATCTAATAGTCGCCGTTTACTTGACTAACGACTAGTTGGGAGTCTCCGTATATGAGAAGATTTTCAATTCCCATGTCGATGGGGATCTCGAGACCTGTTATCAAAGCTTCATATCTGGCTTCATTGTTTGTCCTCAGCTCTGTTAAAGAGAAGGCAAAGTGCATTATCCCTCCTTGTGAAGTCACGAAGATGGGGCCTACCCCTGATTTGATTATGGGGGTGCTTTGTTTGCGCTTCTTCATGGAAGATGCTCCATCGAAGTAGAGTTCCCATTGGGTATTATTCTCTTTTCTCCCCCATCGATCATGTCAAACGCATGTTCGTCTGGCGATTCGCAGTTCAAAGGAGAATTGGCGGGTATCGGATGCTCAGCGAGGAAGTTGGCGATGGCCTGGCCTTTCACTGTCTTGAGGGGTCGATAAGTTATTGAGAACTCCATCAAGAGCAGGGCCCATTTAGCGAGTCATCCCGTTAATATAGCCTTTGACATTAAATATTTGAGAGGATCCACCTTTGATATGAGATGGACCTCATGTGCCAACGCATAGTGTCTGAGCTTCGTTATCGCGAAGATCAACGCCAGGCAGTGTTTTTTAATGGGAGAGTAATTGCTTTCTGCCTCCAGGAGAACTCGACTCAGATAATAAAGGGCTCTCTCTTTCCCTTGGTCATTTTCTTGTGCCCACAGTGCGCCCAAAGAACCTTCGAGGGCTGTTTTATACAAAATGAGAGGCTTTCCCTTGACCGGAGCAGTCAGCACCGGCGGATTCTGCAGGTATTGCTTAATTTCGTCCAGTGCGCTTTGGCATTTGTGATCCCAGATGAACAGAGTTCCCTTCTTCATTAGGTGGATGTAAGGACGGCACTTGCCGGAGAGATTGGCTATGAATCGCCGGATATACGCGAGCTTTCCTTGGAGAGACCGCAGTTGCTTGAGAGTCTTTGGCGGAGGCATTTACATAATCGCCCTGATCTTTGACGGATCTATCTCGATGCCTCGGTGTCGGATGATGAATCCTAGGAATTTGCCCGAGGAAACTCCGAACGCGCATTTAAGAGGATTCATCTTCAAGTTGTATTGCTGAAGGCGTTGAAATACGATCTTCAGATGCTCTAGATGTTCCTCGTATGATTTGCTTTTAACTACGAGGTCATTGATATAACATTCGACAATTTCATGTATGAGGTCATCGAAGATCTTCGTCATGGCCCTCTGATAGGTGGCACCAACGTTCTTTAGACCGAAAGGCATCACCTTATAGCAGAATATACCCAAAGGGGTCCGGAAAGCGGTGTGCTTCTGTTATTCGGGATGCATCTTTATCTAATTATATCCTGATGACCCATCCATGAAGGAGAAGACTTCGTGAGTGGGCGTATTATCTATCACTAGCTCAGTAACTGGTACTGGGAAGTCATCCTTCGGGCAGGCTTTATTGAGATCCCGAAAGTCTATGCAGATGCGCACCGTCCCGTTTTTCTTCATTACTGGGACAATGTTGGCGATCCAATCAGGATACTGAACCTCTTGGATGAAACCGGAATTGATTAGCTTCTTGACCTCGGCGTTGATGCTCATCTCAAGCTCGAGCTACATTCTTCTCGGTGCTTGTTTGATTGGCTTGACGTCCGGAGAAATCGCCAATATGTGAACAACAATCTCTGGATCGAGCCCCGGCATCTCTGAATAGTTCCATGCAAAGCAATCTGTATGCTGCATGAGCACGTATTTTAGCGTAGCCACCCTTTCTTCAGACAGCAACTCACTGACGAATGTCCGTCGTGGGTCACTTGCCGTCCCTAAATCAATTTTCTTGAGGTTATCTGCAGTAGTATGTATTCCATCTTCCAGCTCTTTCGGCGCCGGTGGAAACTCTGTGATCACATCGTCATCATTGTTTTCGAAGCACCAAAGGAGGTCATCCATATTCTCGGGCTCTTCTTTTGACAATGTTATCGCGTGACAGGTACGAGATCGTTTCCAAGATCGATGTGGATCTGGTTCTTCTTTTGTCATACGCGTCGCTTTTGGTTCATGCTTCTGTGGCGGGCTTACCCTCCAGCTGCTAGATAGAGCGAACCTGCCTTGTTGATATTGGTCTTCGACCCAGTTCTTGAAGGTGAACCAGTCTTCAAGAGGATGTCCTACTGCTCAGTGATAGGAGCAATAGTCTGGGTGAGAGATCTCGTTCGCTTGCTCGGGGTGCTTGGACTCCGGCAGTGTCATCATCTGATACTTTATGACGAGATCAAATATCTTCTTTGTCTTATCTTGGGGAAAAAAATATTCCCGGCCCATCTTCTTTATATGGGACGGATCCCGGCTGCTCGACCTTTGCTCGCGTGGCTTTTTAGACCCGCTGGGCTGCTGTCGAACGTTTCTTCCATTCTTTGGCTTATTTTTGCCTTTGCGCCGGGTCTTCTGTATGACGAGCTGGCGACGAGAAGCATTGTCATTCTCCGCGGCCTATTGAAGGAGGCACCGCGTCTTGGCTTTCTCGTAAATGGCCATCTCTCGGTTATGGTCGTCCCGGACCTTCTGACCCGCTTCCCTTACTAGCTTGTCCATCCGTTCTTCAAACGACGGACTCGGCATTTTGATGGCGGCCATGTTTTGTTTCAGGATCCGCGTCTTTTAATAGAACGTCTCCTTCTTCATCGAAGTCATGTATGACGTAGCTGCCATGGACTCGCTCTCGTTTTTTGGATTGAACATATCCAAGCCCGATCGTTTCCATTCTGTCATGTATGGCGGTGGGTGAATTCCTGCACACCCTGTTAAGCAGCTCGAAACTGTTCCCAGTTGGAACAGCAACATTGACTTCCACCGTTGGGGCTGGTGGAGTTAGCCCAGAGGGGGAGTTGCCCCCAGCCTTCCGTACTCAGCGCCAGTGACGACGGCGAGCATGTTGCGCAGATGGTGTTGGTTCAGCTATGGGGATGGTTTTGTCATGCCCCTTATTCTGGTGAGGCGCTGCTGGTACCAGCCTCTTGAAGACCGACGTCCGTTGAGCAGCAGTATCCAATCTGTCAAAGACAGACCTTTGAGCAGGAACGGGGGCCGGAGTGGCCAGCCTCGTAAAGACTGATCCTTTGACGGGAGAAGCTTCTTTAGTGACCTCGAGAGCAGGAATGGCTATCCGTTTTGGGATGGCCGCTTCAGGTATCGTGGGCTTCTTGACGGGCCTATTGGAGTTCAGACTCAGCCTATCGAAGACTGATGCTGTTGGCTTGGATTGGATGACCCGTTGAGAGGGGCCATGGTGGTAGTGAGCCGATCGAATACCGACTTCTTCTGCGCTTCTTGCGGCAAGGGGACGTTAACGCTCACTGGTGGGAGCATGGTCCCGAAGAACAACCCGGTGGTAGCCTGCGTTACTTGCTTTACCGGCATTATGAACAGGGAGGCCGCCTGGGGCCCGTAAGTTACACCTCCAGATGAGGCGGAACGGAAGTTGCAGTTGCAGCTGGAGCATTTTGTGCAGGTAGACGCCATTGATCTTTCGTTTTCTGCATGGAGCAAGACACCAAATCTTAGTACCTCGAACCCAAGGGAAACCATTAGCAAACCGCGATTCGTTCACGAACACGACACACGAAGTGTGGAGTGGAAAGAGGAAAAAGGTCCCACGGGCGTGCCAGAATCTGTTCCCCGCCGAAAGACGCGGGAAGACGCGATGAACGTCTTGCCTGAATTTCGGGGCAGATGCTAATTGGTGCTATCCGTCCACCTCTCCGAAGATGCCAAGTTGATTTATGGCACCATGTATCGAAGGTTTAAACGGATGCTTCCGATGTAGCAGACTTCGTCAGATTCCCCCTCATTTGAGGGGGTTTTGATTGTGGGGACGCTCTTCCCTGCAGGCGCAAGCCCCTGTAGTTAATTACGCTACCGCATCGCGATAATAACTTTCTTCTTCTCCAGATGGTCACTTCGTGTCGTGGGTGTTTGTTTTGTTTGTGGTTGCCCGCGGATTGTATACGGAGACTAATTTATGTTGTCGCCCGTAGGGCGTGGATTAGTCCAAATCCGTATCTTCTTAGAATTGGGTTTGGGGGTTGGGTTTAAGGATACGTTAGTGTCATTTGAGACTAAGATCAACTTAAACGTTTGTTAAGAATACGTTAGTCTAATTTTTAGACTAAGATCAACTTAACGGGATCATTTAGATCCAACAAAGGAGCATTTGGGCTCTATTGCTTAGTTTAGGGACATTGCGGTCAATTACCAGTTTAAGGACATGGTGGTCCATTGTTAGTTTAAGGACATCTCGGTCCATTATTAGTTTAAGGACATCTCGGTCCAATATTAGTTTAAAGACATCACGGTCGAGGTTAAGGACATCATAGTTCGTGAGTTTAAAGACCTCACAGTCAAGGTTAAGGACATCATAGTCCGTGAGTTTAAAGACCGCACAGTCAAGGTTAAGGACATCATAGTCTGTGAGTTTAAAGACCTCACAGTCAAGGTTAAGGACATCATAGTCCGTAAAGCGTGTGGTTGTCGGGACCCGTCACTTCTCTGAAGACGTTGAAGGATTATAACGACAAATATCAAAGGAGTGAAGAGATGTACCCTCGAACCAAAGTTGATTGGGAGATCTATAGTCCAATTTTGGAACTAAGATCAATTAATTAGATTATGAGCACATTGGCTCAGTTAAATCTGAATTGAGGACTTATGGCGAATTTGGGCTAAGTCCAGTTAAGTTTGAAATGTTGGCCCTTTATTGGACCATTAGACATTTGTATGGGTTCAGCCCCCTATCACTTAGCAATGCTAAACAAGAGTTTGAGGGCTTTAATAACATTTTTGTCTTTGACTGAGCATTAAACATTATAGCTTTAAGTTTTACTCAATTTTGAGATTCAGTTGAGGGGGGGGGGGGTTGCCTCTGAAAAACTTAGTCAATTTGGCTAAGATTGTCTTTAAAATAGTGTTAAACACTATAGGATATCCGGTGGTCATATGTCCTCACGTGATGTATTTAAAGCAGTGTTAAACACTGGAGACGAAATGCTCAAAATAGTGTTAAACACTATAAAGGAAGGGGTCATGTGGGGGCACGTGAGGGCGCCCAAAGCCAGCATTGCCTTTGCTTTTATTCTCTTTATTTTGAAAGTCACGTGGGAGCACGTGAGGCATTGCCTCCAAGCTGTTTCCTTCTCATTTTGGGAGATTTGTTCAGGGGTCACGTGGGGGCACGTGACCTAGTTTTATTCTCTCTTTTCTTATCACCGAGGATTGGGGGCACGTGTCATCACGTGACCAAGATTCTTTACGTGCATGGAGATCTTTCAAGTCTTTTTATTTTAAGAATTAAATTCTCTGTAGGGTTAAACCCTAATTATGTTTTAGAGGAATTAAATTTCTATGTATGTGGAAGAATTAAATTCTTATATAGGGTTACACCCTAGTTTTGTCTTGGAGGAATTAAATTCCTGTGAAATTGGGAGAATTAAATTCTCATATAAGGTTAAACCCTAGTTTTATCTTGGAGGAATTAAATTCCTGTGAATTTGGGAGAATTAAACTCTCATGCAGGGTTGAACCCTAGTTTTATCTTTGGGAGAATTAAATTTTCTAAACTCAATTTTCCCTCTAAGTTTTTGATCTGCATGGCAGAATCTTCCCGATGAGAATTAAATTCTCAACTTGTTGGGAGATTTTCTTTCGCAGATCTTCAACCAGAGGAAGAACTAAGTTCTTTTGCAGAAGAGTTAAACTCTTAGATTGAGAATTAAATTCTCTTTTTTTTTGTTTTATGAAACTTTGATCTCTTTCCCCTTTTTCACTTAGGGTTTCTTTTCTTGAGAATTGAATTCTCCTTTCTTTTCTCTCTGCTATTTTCCTTCAGAAAATTCCAAGATCCAAAAATCTCTCCCCTTCTCCCCTTCTTGGCTCCTATTTATAGGAGAAGAAAAAGAATCAATTTGTTTAGTAAATCTTTCATTGAAAGATTTTGTTTGTTTTTGTAACCAACATGATCTTTTAGATCATTCAGTGAATTTTATTCACCATTGGATTTTTTTATTCCAGAAGATTTTCTGTTTGTTATTCTTGGTGAATTTTAGGGAAATCTTTCCTTGTACAAAATCTTTCCATAAATTGGTGATTTTTAATCACCATTAAATTTTTAATCCAGCGGTGCTCCACTTTATTGAGCATAGTCCTTTTTGTTTGGAAAGATTTAAAGAAAATACTTTCCCAGTTAGGGTCTTTGATTTCCCTTAATTAGAATTTAATTCTATTAACTCATTAAGGCTTTTAAAGCCCATCACGTGTTGGCACGTGATCCCAACGTTTGACCATTGAAATAGAATTTAATTCTATCAATTAAAGAGCTGAGGGACCTGTCACGTGTTAGCACGTGACCCTCTTTTATTCAGAATTTAATTCTGCCTTTTAACAGAGCTATAGGACCATCACGTGTCAACACGTGACCCTTGGTCACGTGTGAGCACGCGATTCCCCATTGGGATCTTTCCTTAGCTGTTTTGTTACTTTTTTGTTTGATTAGAATTTAATTCTATAAAGTAGAGATCACAGGAAACAATCACGTGTCAACACGTGACCCTTGGTCACGTGTGCACACGTGATACCTCATTGAGGTGTTTCCTGATTTTTATCATGGAATAATGTACCCTTGAACCAAATCCGTATTTGAGGGAAAAGATCATGGTGAATCATCTAAGAATCATTAACCTTATTTGAGACTAAAATTATCTTAGGAGATATGGGATGAATATCGTTTTAGATATCATTAATAAGAGATCATTAGATCAGTTTGGATATCAAGAATATAAGCTTAGCCAATTTGAGCCAAGATTGGGTTTCTGTAGCACCCAGCAATGCTAAGTACTTAGATGCATATAGCGTTCACGTGTATATCACGTGAGGCGCTCCAATAGTGCTAAGCACTAACTTTTGTGACGCTCACGTGTATTTCACGTGAGGCGCTCCAATAGTGCTAAGCACTAAATTTTCCCGGCGCTCACGCGTGTTTCACGTGAGGCGCTATGTTTTTGAAGATTTAATCTCTGTTGATGTTTTTAAAGAACTTAAATCTCTGTTAATGGTATTTTGACCATTAACAATCACCAAGATCATTATTTTGAGGATCTGGGATCATGTTATTTAAGAACTAAGTTCTTGATTTGGAGGAACAAAATTCCTGGAGTATTATGAACTCCATGTTTTCCATGTTCATGTTTTCAGAGAGGTTAAATATCTTTTAATGGTGTTTTGACTATTAAGGAGCACCAAGATCACTATTTTGAGGATCTAGGATCAGGTTCTTTTAAGAACCAAGTTCTTGATTTGAAGAAACTAAGTTCCCGGAATATTATGAATTCCATATTCTTCATGTTCTTGTATCCATGTTCTCCCCTGAATCTTTAATTCTCAAGAACAAGATCTTTCCGATGAGAATTAAATTCTCAACTTGTGAGAGATTTGTCTTGTGGAACTCAGATTCAGAGAAAGAACTAAGTTCATTGAGAAGGGTTAAACCCTTTTAATAGGTAAAGAAGATATTTTTTGATCTCTTCTTTTTTTTTACCTAAGGTTTTTAGGAGGGAAATCTTCTTCTTTGAGAGAATTAAATTCTCTGTTGTTTTGAGAGCCTTTTGTGTTTTTACAGAAGTTTATGGGGGGTCTCCTCTTTTCTTTTCCTCCTCCTCTTCCTCTTGATTAATCTCTTTATTTCTATTTATAGGAGAAGAGAAAAATCAATTTGTTGAGAAAATATCTCATTGAGAGATCATGATTAATTTCATGATCAATCAAAATGATCTCTTAGATCAATCGGTGAATTTTATTCATCGTTGGATTTTTAATCCAAAGGCTCTCTGTTTGACAGAGAAGATTTCTTGTTTGTTTTAACAAGATTAGAAAATATTTTTCTAAGATAGAATTTTATTCTATCATATGAATATCTTGTCAGTTGAACAAGATTAGATTTTTATTCTATCATATGGATATCTTGTTAGTTTAACAAGATTAGGAATATATTTTCCTAATATAGAATTTAATTTTGTTATATGAATATCTTATTAATTTAATAAGATTAGAATTTTATTCTAATATAGAATTTAATTCTATTACATAGAATTTTATTCTATCATATGAATATTTTGTTAGTTTAACAAGATTAGAAGTTTATTCTATCATATGAATATCTTGTTAGTTTAACAAGTTTATGAATATATTTTCCTAACATAGAATTTAATTCTGTTATATGAATATTTTGTTAGAATTTTATTTTATCACATGAATATTTTGTTAGTTTAACAAGATCAGAATTTTATTCTATCATATGAATATCTTGTTAGTTTAACAAGATTAGGAATATATTTTCCTAAGATAGAATTTTATTCTATCAAATGATCGATGGGTAATTTTATAATCACCGTTGGATTTTTGATCCAAGGGTCCTCTGTTCAACAGAGAAAATCTTTCTAGTTTGAGAAAGATCAGGAAAATATTTCCCATATAGAATTTAATTCTATCAGATTGTTTAATTGGTGATATTTTATCACCATTGGATTTTAAATCCAAGATTCTTTGTTAGAAAAAGAACTCTCTATATTAGAAAGATCAGGGAAAATATTTCCCAAATAGAATTTAATTCTATCATATAGAATTTAATTCTATCAGATGAGATCATTTTAAATTGGGGCGCTCATATGTTTTGCATGTGAGCGCTGCCAAAGAATGTGGGAAGAGAACTCACATGTTTAACATGTAACCCCTAGTGTGGGTTTTAGCCTGTTTATTTTCAGTGCTCATATGCTTTGCATATGAGCGCTCACGTGTTTAACACGTGTGGCCTGTTTGGCCATTGGTTATTTATGTTCAGCGCTCATATGCTTTGCATATGAGCGCTCACGTGTTTAACACGCGAGGCTAGTTTGGTCTTTAAGTTTATTTTATTCAGCGCTCATATACTTTGCATATGAGTGCTCACGTATTTAACACGTGAGGCCAATTTGACCTTTAGTTATTTGTTTTCAGCACTTATAAGCGCCCACGCGTTTAACAAGTGATGCCAAACTATGAGGACTCTTTTCCTCTTCCTTTTTTTAAGGGAACAAATAGCTCTTTGCCAAAAATTTTGGCGGGAACAAATACCCCTCGCTAGTTTGCCCATGTAAGATGTACGTGGGTGAAGTAGTGCAGAGTTATGCATGGCCATACAATTGATGGCTTCATACAATTGATGGCTTAGGAGACAAGTTTAGGATCCTTATAGCCTAAGGCTTTTTTTTATCTTTATGAGCCATAAGGGTCTTAAGAAGGTTTTTTCCCCCTATGAATTTAAGGATCTCATAGGTGTGTATTCTTTCTAGAAATCGTGAGGATTTCTAAGTGTTCATCGCCTCCGTGAGTTGTAAGGATCTCACTCGGGCATTCTTTTTTTTCCTTACGAGTCGTGAGGTCCCGTAAGTGGCTTCTTCATTTCATTGGCGAATGTGGCCCTTGGATAGTATACAAGAGTCAGTTAGGACCTCCTTGTAGGGCAACGATGGCTTAGGAAACAGGTGTAGATCTGTCGCCTAAGACTTTTCAACTTTATGAGCCGTGAGGGTCTCATAAAGACTTTTCTCCCTACGAGTCGAGAGGATCTCATGGGTGTTTTCTCCTTAGAAGTCGTGAGGACTCCTAAGTGCGTTTTCTCTTGAGAGTCGTTAGGATCTCACAAGAGAATTTTCTCCTTATGAGTCGAGAGGACTCGTAAGTGGCTTCTTCTCCTCATCGGTATTCGACTTTGGAGAATGTGGCCCGTGGATAGTATACAAGAGTTAGTTTGGACCTAGTTGTAGGGCTGCGATGTCTTAGGAAATAGGTTTAGATCTGTCGCCTAAGACTTTTCAACTTTATAAGCCGTGAGGGTCTCATAAAGACTTTTCTCTCTACGAGTCAAGAGGATCTCGTAGGTGTATTTTCTCCTTAGAACTTGTGAGGACTCCTAAGTGCGTTTCCTCTTGAGAGTCGTAAGGATCTCACAAGCGAATTTTCTCTTAACGAGTCGAGAGGACTCGTAAGTGGCTTCTTCTCCTCATTGGTATTCGACTTTGGAGAATGTGGCCCGTGGATAGTATACAAGAGTTAGTTTGGACCTTTTTGTAGGGCAGCGATGGCTTAGAAAACAGGTTTAGACCCGTCGCCTAAGATTTTTCAACTTTATGAGCCGTGAGGGTCTCATAAAGACTTTTCTCCCTACGAGTCGAGAGGATCTCGTAGGTGTATTTTCTCCTTAGAAGTTATGAGGACTTCTAAGTGCGTTTTCTCTTGAGAGTCGTAAGGATCTCATAAGAGAATTTTCTCCTTATGAGTCGAGAGGACTCGTAAGTGGCTTCTTCTGCTCATCGGTATTCGACTTTGGAGAATGTGGCCCATGGATAGTATACAAGAGTTAGTTTGGACCTTCTTGTAGGGCAGCAATGGCTTAGGAAACAGGTTTAGATATGTCACCTAAGACTTTTCAACTTTATGAGCCGTGAGGATCTCATAAAGACTTTTCTCCCTATAAGCTGAGAGGATCTCGTAGGTGTATTTTCTCCTTAGAAGTCGTGAGGACTCCTAAGTGCGTTTTCTCTTGAGAGTCGTACGGATCTCACAAGAGAATTTTCTCCTTACGAGTCGAGAGGACTCGTAAGTGGTTTTTCCTTCTCATCGGTATGCGACTTTGGAGAATGTGGCCTGTGGATAGTATACAAGAGTCAGTTTGGACTTACTTGCAGGGCAGCGATGGCTTAGGAAACAGGTTTAGATCTGTCGCTTAAGACTTTTCAACTTTATGAGCCGTGAGGGTCTCATAAAGACTTTTCTCCTTACGAGTCGAGAGGATTTCGTAGGTGTATTTTGTCCTTAGAAGTCGTGAGGACTCCTAAGTGCGTTTTCTCTTGAGAGTCGTAAGGATCTCACAAGAGAATTTTCTCCTTACGAGTCGAGAGGACTCGTAAGTGGTTTTTCCTTTTCATAGGTATGCGACTTTGGAGAATGTGGCCCGTGGATAGTATATAAGAGTCAGTTTGGACCTACTTGTAGGGCTACAATGTTTAGGAATCAGGTTGATATCCCCATCGCCTAAGGCTTTTCACCTTCATGAGCCGTGAGGGTTTCATAAAGATTTTTTTCCCTACGAGTCGAGATGAGTCGAGAGGATCTCGCAGGTGTATCCTAACATCAAATATAGATAACCCCTATTCTTTATGACATGGGTCCGTTATGTTTTTGGTACTAGGGTTTTAGTCCATGGTACCGTTGCATTGACTGATGTATTCCTCGATATGCAGTCTTTAAGCTGCTATTCGAGTAGCCCCGCGACTGTCGTGTCTCTGATCCCTTCTGAGGATGGACTAGACATCTTTAAGTAATCTCCTTAGGTCAAATTACCTTCGGAAGATCAAGCGTTAGGAATTTTCCATGATGCCTTTTGCTTGAGATTAGGCTCAATTTGGAGTCCCGATGAGTCATAACCATTCCGCGCTGGAGTGGAATGATCTCCGATAGTCTTTTAGGCTTTATATGAGTTGCCATCGAGACTCGAAGCTGGGAATATGCCGTTACTTCATTTTTTGTTTTGACGATGTCGTGCCATTTCTTTGTTGAAGTAGGGTAGACATCTGTAGGACCTCTATACTGTATATATCATAGTTGAAGCCCAGAGCTAGGAATATGCCATCGCCCCATGACTGTTGTGTCTCTGATGCCTTCGGAGGCTGGACAAGACATCTTCAAGTATTCTTCTTAGGTTATATTACTGTTAGAAGAGCAAGCGTTAGGAATTTGCCATGGACGCTTTTTACTTGAGGTTAGGCTCAATTTGGAGCCCCGATGAGTCATAACCGCACCCTTCTGGGGTAGGATGATCACCAATGGTCTTTCGGGTTTTATATGAGTTGCCGTCAATACCCAAAGCTAGGAATATGCCGTCACTTCATTTTTTTGCTTTGTCGATATCGCGCCGATTCTTTTCTGAAGTAGGGCAGACATCTGTAGGACCTCCATGCTGTATGTATCGCATTTGAAGTCCGGAGCTAGGAATATGCCATTGCTCCATTTTTGTTTCGATTTTGTTGACGTTGCGTCTACCACCTGCTGGAGTGAGAAGGAACGTCGGGATAGTCTCTAAGTTGTATATGAACCGTCAAGACTTGGAGCTAGGATTTTGCCGTGACTCCATTTCTATTTGACTCTTGGGTCTTTGTTGGCGTCGTTTCTGCACCCTGCTGGCATGAGGAGAACGTCGAGGTGATCTCTAGGTTTTAGATGTTGCCATTAAGATCTGAAGTTAGGATTTTGTCGTCACTTCACATTTATTTGATTGTTGCGTCCGCATCCTGCTGAAATGAGAAAAACGTCGAGCTGGAGCTAGGATCTTTCCTATCACTCTACTTTTGTTTGTTGACGTTGCGTCTGCCCCAAGAGGGAACGCTGAGTTGGAGCTGGGATTTTGCCATTACTCCTTTTTGAATTCGACCCTTGGGTCTTTTGTCGACGTTACGTCTGCATCCTGCTGGAATGAGAAGGAACGTCGAGATAGTCTCTGAGTTGTATATGAACCGTCAAGACTTGGAGCTAGGATTTTGCCATGGCTCCATTTTTGGTTTCGACGCTTGGGTTTTTTGTTGACGTTACGTCTGCATCCTGCTGGAATGAGAAGGAACGTCGAGATAGTCTCTGAGTTGTATATGAACCGTCAAAACTTGGAGCTAGGATTTTGCCATGCCTCCTTTTCTGTTCGACCCTTGGGTCTTTGTTGACGTCGCGTCTGCACTGAGAAGGGAGTCAGGCTGATCTCTAGGCTATAGATGTTGCCATCGAGATCTGGAGCTAGGGATATGCCGTAGCTCCACTTTATTTTGGTGATGTCATACCGATTCTTTGCTGATGTTGGGTACACATCCAACTGACCATTATGTTGTATGTATCGCCATCGAGGTCCGGAGCTAGGAATATGCTATTGCTCCAATTTCATTTGACAGTTACGCCCGCACCCTACTGGAATGAGGAGAACGTCAAGCTGGAGCTAGGATTTTTGCCATCACTCCACTTTTGTTTGTTGACGTTGCGTCTGCACCGAGAGGGAACGTCGAGTTGGAGCTGAGATTTTGCTATTACTCCTTTTTGATTTTGACCCTTCGGTCTTTTATTGACGTTACGTCTACATCTTGCTGGAATGAGAAGAGCGTCGAGCTGATCTTTAGGCTGTAGATGTTGCCATCAAGATTTGGCTCTCCCTTTGACGGAGCCTGGTGGTAAAATATGGTTTCCTTTCTTTTATTTGTGCCTATGAATCGTATACAAAAGTCAATATGGACATACTTGCAGGGCAGAGAATATTTTATTTTATTTTATTTTTTATTGTCGCGATGCTCTATCTTTTCAGATTTTCATATCGCAAAAGTCGCGATTGCCCAATCATTTCGGCTTTTTATCCACGGTGCCCAATCATTTCGGTTATTTTTTTATATCTTTACTTGCTGCTTTTTATTGCTAGTTGCCCAAACATTTCGGCTGTTTTTATATGCATATTTTTTTGCTCGCCGATTTTTATTGCGAGTTGCACCATCATTTCAGCTATTTCATATGCATTTTTTTGCTAGTCGTTGCTATTTTTATTGCGAGTTTGGAATCTGATACCTACCTTGGCATCAGTATCGCTACGACTGAAATATTTCTAGGAGCGAATCATCATTTGCCATGAATGGACTTGGAGTTTGACACTTGTTTAGGCATCAGCATCGCTGCAACTGGGATATTGCCAGGAGAGAATCATCATTAGCCTTGAGAGGACTTGAAGTTTGATTCCTTTTTAGGCATCAGCATCGCTGTGACTGGAATATTGCCAGGAGCGACTCATCATTTTCCTTGAGAGGACTTGAAGTTTGATACTTTTTTAGATATCAGTATTGCTGCGACTGGAATATTTCCAGGAGCGACTCATCATTTGCCTTTGTTGATTTGAACATAGGTGGCTTAGCAAACAGGGTTAGGATCCTGTCGACTAAGGCTTTTTGACTTTATGAGCCGTAAGGGTCTTATAAAGGTATTTCTCCCTATGAGTCGTGAGGATCTCGTTGGCGTATTTTCTCCTTAGGAATCGTGGGGATTCCTAAGTGTGTGTTCTCTTATAAGTCGTAAGGATCTTATAAGAGTATTTTCTCCTTATAAGTCAAAAGGACTTATAAGTGTCGTTTACCATATGAGGACATTTCTCGTCATTGGTGGAACTTGGCAGGGAAATCGTTTATTTGTGCCTGTGGATTGTATATAAGGGCCAATATTGGACCGCCTGTAGGGCAACTTGGGGGATACGATGGCTTAAGAACAGGTTTGGATCCCTGTAGCTTAAGGCTTTTGAATCCTATACGCTGTAAGGGTCTCATATGGGGAGTTCTCCTTACGAGCCGAGAGGATCTGGTATGTGTAAATTTTTTTACGAGATTGCGCCCTTTCGGGTTTTCACAAGCTCGCCGGTAATCCTGCCGTTTTTACTCACGACGCCCTTTCGAATTTTCATCCGTACCTATTTTTCTTGTGGACATATCGTTTTTTACGAGATTGCGCCTTTCCGGGTTTCACAAGCTTGCCGGTAATCCTGCTGTTTTTACTCACGGCGCCCTTTCGAGTTTTCATCCGTGTCCATTTTGCTTGTGGACATACCTTTTTTTAATGACCCATCTGTTTGCCAATAGGACTTATGGGTGACTTCACCGCTGGAGTGGCTGTGTAGCCAGTAGGACTTGAGTTGCAGTCTTCGCCGTTGGGGCTTCGATTGCAATATAGAATCTCAAGGGAGCATATCACCGTTTTGGAGGCGATGAGCTAGTTTAGGGACATCTAGGTCCGTTATCGCCATGTTTGAGGCAAATTTTTAGTTTTAAAGACTTCTCGGTCTACTGTCGCCGTGTTTGGGGCGAATTTTTAGTTTAAGGACATCTTGGTCCGGTGTTGCCATATTTGAGGAAATTTTTTAGTTTAAGGACGTTTCGTTGCGGTGTTGCCATGTTTCAGGCAAATTTTTAGTTTAAGGACATTTCGGTGCACTGTCGCCATGTTTGAGGCGAATTTTTAGTTTAAGGACATCTCGGTCCGGTATTGCCGTTTTTGAGACGAAGTTTTAGTTTAAGGACATCTCGGTCCGGTATCGCCGTTTTTGAGACGAAGTTTTAGTTTAAGGACATCTCGGTTCGGTATCACCGTTTTTTAGGCAAATTTTTAGTTTAAGGACATTTCGGTCCGATGTCGCCATATTTGAGGCGAATTTTTAGTTTAAGGACATTTCGGTCCGGTGTTGCCATGTTTGAGGCAACGGAGCTTCTTTATATACTACTCTCAGAGTTTTTGACTCAGGAAGATTGTGAGTAGACACGAGCGTCGTCATCTATCATTGACCTAGGTCATGACTCGTTAGGCGTAGTATTTTTTGAGGAATCGGCCGTTTATAGGCCGGAAGGGTCTTTCGTCATGCATATCAATGAGCATGTAGGCTCTTCCTTAGTAGACTTTGTCTATGATATACGGGTCTTCATAGTTCGGCTTGAATTTCCTCCGTTTTGCACGATTGGGGATCATTGCTCTTTTGACGACTAGCATGAGCTCGCCTTGGCGGAATGTTCTCGGCCTAGTCAGTCTTTCGTATGACCGTTTCATCCTTGCCTTATAAGTCAACAGGTTTTGCTGTGCTATAAGACGGGTTTCGTCGAGGGCAATTTCCTCAGGGATTTTTTCTTTCCCTTTGTCCTTTTTGCTCAACCCTTGTTTGTGGGTCAGAGGTTCTTTTCAGGTACCGTGCGGCTACGCATCTGAATGTTCTCACAGTTCTTCTCTCTCTCTTCTTTTTCGGACGTGGAGTCTTTGAATAGAGGGCTGAGGGTCATTTCGTCATCAGAATCGCTCCCGAAAGTAAAAACTTGGGGTTTTTCCCTTTCTGGACTGGTATCAACCATTTGATAGCCGTCAATCGTTTTTCACACGTACTTGTCACACCTTTTTGCTGTCGACGAGCTTCGCGCTTCATCCTCTTGAAATGTTTTTGATGGGCAACATATCCTTGCCACCACTTCTCGAAGGCACCGCACTCTTCGGTGGGATGGGTAACCCTCCGATGATATAGGCAGCAGTTTGGATATGAATCCTCTCCTTCGAGGCGTATGACCCCGGAAGTGTTTCCTACCAGAGGTGGCAGATTCATTCCCATTGAAAGGACTTTGGCGAACCGCTTCTCTGTTTTGATCCTGCTTTTATTTGTCGCCGGTATGCCTTGGTTTGGTTGGATTACTTTACGACTCCACTTTGCCATAGCTTCTTTATCTTGACGCTGACGCTTAGCCTTTTCGTATATGGCTGTTTCGCGTTCTCAGACAGTTTTGCTTTCTAGAAAGGTTTCATTTAACAGCCTATCGATCGGGTCTTCTGGCAGTTCTGGGAATTTTAGCACCGATTCTTCCCCTAGTTTCTCTGCGTTGTTTTCTGACGCTGAGAGCGTTTCTTCATCATTTAACAACGAATGGGAGACTATGTGGCAACTTGCTACATAGTCTTCGGTTTTTTCTGATGAGTCATTTTCTTCATCGTTGTCACTATCTTCGTTCTCAAGAATATGCTTGAGGAACTCTTCGAGGGTGACTGGTGTCCGCGCCTTCTAGTTGTACACTTCCAACGCGTCAATGTATTTTTGTATGTATGTGCGCTTGTCGTCATACTTGGCAAGCTGCACAGGTTTCTTGGTCTTCTTCTTTTTTTTCGAAGACTTTGAAGGCCTGACTTGGGGATTTTGCCCTTTGTCAACAAATTTCGGTACGGGACGCGGTTTCAGCATCCCTTCGATGATTTCAGGTTCAAGTGGGCTTTTCCACCTGACTGCCGGACATGCCTGTAGATCTTTCAACATTCTTTTGGTTTTAGCTGAAAGAACGACTTCCCACGGATCTTCTTCCACGAGCGAGGTGGATGTCCCCGGTGCATCTACCTTTTTGGGAGTGTGCTTCTGTGGCAGGTTCACCTTCTAGTTCTCAGAAAGCGCGAACTTCCCCTGTTGATACTGATTCTCGACCCAGTTCTTGAAGACGTAGCAATCCTTAATTGGGTGGCTCACCATTCTGTGATAGGAGCAGTAGTTGGGGTTGTTGACGTCGCCGGGTTGCGGTGGACGCCGTGGGTCTGGCAATGTGATGAGTTTGTTACGTATTGCCAACTCAAATAGTCTCCTCGTCTTATCACGGGGAAACGAGTAAGCACATCCTAACTTTTCTTCAAGGGATAGGCATGGACGTGCATTGTTTTGGCGAACAACCCGTTTTGGGTCGCTCGGTTGTTGTTGCATGTTGGCGACGAAGGACCTTTTCCGTTTACCCTTGGCATTTCAAGGCCCATGGCCCATCTGGTCCATTTAGGCCAGTTTGTCGATCAGAGCCTGGAAGTTAGTCTACCTGAAGAACGTCATGAACTGGGACACAGTTGTCTGAGGATCTAGGGTTCCGATGAACATCCCCACGGTGGGGGATTCTTCGATGCGTTGTTCGCACTTTGACCACAGGTTCTGCTACCGGATCGCATATTGGAACCAGGTTTCTCCCGGCTTTACCCTGGCATTGATTAATGTCGTGATTGGAGTGCGCTCACTCACGCTGGCGAACTGCTGTGTAAACAGCAGTTCTATCTCTGTGAATGTTCTCACGGAGTCATTTTGGAGCTCCGATTACCATTCAAAAGCAGTTTCTAACAAGCTGCCAACGAACTGGCGAAACAACAGTTTGTCGTCGCCTCCAGTATTGCCGCACAGAGCTCTGAACTGCGTGACGTGCTGGTGTGGGTTGCCTATCCCCTTATGCACATGGAACTTGGGGATCGTATATCCTGGCGAGTACTTGATTTGGTTATACTAGCCTGGATACGGTCGCCCAGTTTTGGCAGTTTGACCGGACGCTTCATTTTCTCAATGAGCTCGTATTTGTTGAGCGATGTAATTATCGAGAGCAGCCTTAGAGATCGTTTCTTCCTTAGCTATTGATAAAGCCAGAAGAGAGTTTGATGTTTCCTCTCTATCATCCCCGATAACTATCGACGGATCCTCGGCTGGGGGTTCTGGCTGGATCATCATTCCAACCATATCTTGAAACAAAAGTGCCATCTGCTTTATGTTGGTAGCCTGCTCAGCAGCTTTCTTGTCCTTTCTTTCAAGCTACCTTCACAGGAACTCTGTACCGTTCTCCTGTTCTTGGCGCTGCTCGGCTGTTGGATCCGGACTTTCTTTCTGCTCGGTGAGTGCTGTCATTTTGGTCAGCATCTCTTGGAGCTTTTGTTGTTGCTCTTGAGCTTTTGTTAGCGACCGAGTTTTCGGTCGATGAGACACGGAAGCATGGCTTTCTTCTTTCCCGGAAGCCATGTAGACCGTATGCACGATCATGCCCCCGGACTTAGGGTGTTTGGGTCCAGCGCCTTTGGAATTTGCCGCAGGCGGTGGGATGTTCTCCAGCCTCACCTTTTTGTGGGAGGTTGAAATTGAAGGAGCCGTTATGATAGGCACCTCTGTAGAAGAAGCCCCTCTCTGTATGATGGAGGGATGATCTTTCTTTTGCTGAGCCTTCAATTTCTTCGGTCGGCGGGAGTAGTTTTCGTCGATCACAGAGTCCTGGACTTTTCGCCACACTCTGTGAATTTAGGAGGAGAGCCATTGATAGAGGCGTTCCGGCTTTGCTTGCATCGTAGCTTCTGCAGGCGGGGGTGATTTCTTTAGCACCGCCGTTGGAGTGTTCTTTCGCACCCTCCTGAGCAGATCAAAGCAGTTCTCGGTTGGAATAGCAGCATCAACTTCCACCATTGGAGCTGGCGGAGTAAGTCCAGAGGGGGAGTTGCCCTCAGCTTTCCTCACTCGGCGCCAGTGGCGACGTCGAGCGTATCTTGCAGAGGGTACCGCCTCAGTTTTGGAAGCGGCTTCTTCATGTCCCTGGCTTTGGTAAAGGGCTGCTGTTGGTACCAGCATGTTGAAGACTGACGTTCTTGGCAGAGTTTGAGGAGAAATGACCAATCTTCCAAAGACCGATCTTCTTGTAGGGGAAGCACTTTTGATGACTTCACCTGCAGGAGGAGTTGGGAAGGCTATCCGTTTTGGGGCAGCCCCTCCAGGTGTGACGAGCCTCTTTGCGAGCCCGTTTTGGTTCTTGCTCAGTCTGTTGAAGACTGAGACGTCTGAGCTTTGACTCAGCCTATTGAAGACTGAGGCATCGGATTTAGATGACCTGTTGAGAGATGCCGTTGTGGTTGCAAGTCGATCGAAGACCGACTTCTTAGGAGTTTCGTCTTGCGGTGCTGGGGCGCTGAAACTCGTTGGTGGGATCATGGTCCCGAAGAACAATCCGGTAGAGGCTTGAGTTACTTGCCCTACCAGCATTGAAAAGATGGAGGCCGCATTGGGCCTATAAGTCACTCCTCCAGTTGGGGTGGAGCGGGAGTTGCTGTTGCAAGTTGTGCAGTTGGAAGCCATCGATTTTCTTCTTCTGCACAGGAACAAGACACCAAATCTTAGTACCCGAATCCAAGGGTAACCATAGCGCACCGCGATTTTGTTGGCGAAACACGACACACGAAGTGTGGAGTGGAATGAGGAAAAAATTCCACCGGGTATGCCAGAATCTGTTCACCGCCGGAAGACTGACCGAGACGTTTAGCCTGAATCCAGGGGCCAGATGCTATTTGGGTTTATCCGTCCACCTCTCCGAAGATGCCAAGTTGATTTATGGCACCGTATATTGGAGGTTTGGACGGATGCGGCCATTGTAGCGGACTTTATCAGATCCCCCCTCGTTTGCGAGGGGTTTTTGATTGTGGAGACGCTCTTCCCTGCAAGCGCAATCCCCTACAGTTAATTACGTTACCGCATCGCGATAACAACTTTCTCCTACTCTGGAGGTTCACTTTGTGTCGTGTGTATGTTTATTTTATTTTGGTTGCCCGTGGATTGTATACGGAGACTAATTTATGTCATCGCCTGTAGGGCGTGGATTCGTCCAAATCTGTATATTTTTAGATTTGGGTTTGGGTTGATTTAAGAATCGTTAATCTGGTTTGAGATTAAGATCAGCTTAAACATATGAGCATTTGGGCTCGATTATTTTAGTTTAAGGACATTGCGGTCCATTATTGCCATGTTTGAGGCGAGGTGTTAGTTTAAGGACGTTTCGGTCCTTTATCACCATTTTGGAGGCGAATATTAGTTTAAGGGCATTTCGGTCCATTATTCATCTTGCGCGCACGTGTATTTGTTACGTGATGAAGTGAACAATGGTGATATGGAATGTGCCCAATTTGGGGCACGATCCGATTTGAGGCGTGCACGTTAGTTTGGAAGTGCATCAATGAAAGAAGTTCTTGGTCGTCGGGACCCGCCACCACTCTAAAGACGTTGAGGAATTACAACGACATATATCTGAGGTGTGGAAAGATGTACCCTTAAACCAAATCCTGTATTTGAGGGAAAAGATCATGGTGGATCATCTAAGAATCATTAGTCTTATTTGAGACTAAGATTACCTTAAAAGATATGGGATGAATATCGTTTTGGATATCATCAATGAGAGATCATTAGTCATGTTTGAGACTAAGCTCAGTTTGGATATCAGTTTGGATATCATGAATATAAGCTTAGCCAATTGGAGCTAAGATTGGGTTTCTGTAACACCCAGCAATGCTAAGCACTTAGATGCATATAGCGCTCACGTGTATATCACGTGAGGCGCTCTAATAGTGCTAAGCACTAATTTTTTCCGGCGCTCACGTGTGTTTCACATGAGGCGCTATGTTTTTGGAGATTTAATCTCTGTTGATATTTTTAGAGAACTTAAATCTCTATTAATGGTATTTTGACCATTAACGATCAGCAAGATCATTATTTTGAGGATCTGGGATCATGTTCTTTAAGAACTAAGTTCCTGGAGTATTATGAACTCCATGTTTTCCATGTTCATGTTTTCAGAGAGGTTAAACCTCTTTTAATGGTGTTTTGATCATTAAGGATCACCAAGTTCACTATTTTGAGGATTTGGGATCAGGTTCTTTCAAGAACTAAGTTCTTGATTGTAAGGAACTAAGTTCCCGAAGTATTATGAACTCCATCTTCTTCATGTTCTTGTATCCATGTTCTCACCTGAATCTTTGATTCTCAAGAACAAGATCTTCCCGATGAGAATTAAATTCTCAACTTGTAGGAGACTTGTTTTGTGGATCTCAGATTCAGAGAAAGAACTAAGTTCTTTGAGAAGGGTTAAACCCTTTTAATAGGTAAAGGAGATGTTTTTTGATCTCTTCTTTTTTCTTTACCTAAGGTTTTTAGAAGGGAAATCTTCTTCTTTAAGAGAATTAAATTCTCTGTTGTTTTGAGAGCCTTCTGTATTTTTACAGAAGCTTATGAGGGGTCTCCTCTTTTCTTTTCCTCCTCCTCTTCTCCTTGATTAATCTCTTTGCTTCTATTTGTAGGAGAAGAGAAAGTTCAATTTGTTGAGAAAATCTCTCATTAAGAGATCATGATTGATTTCATGATCAATCAAAATGATCTCTTAGATCAATCGGTAAATTTTATTCACCGTTGGATTTTTAATCCAAAGGTTCTCTGTTTGACAGAGAGGATTTCTTGTTTATTTTAACAAGATTAGGAAATATTTTTCTAAGATAGAATTTTATTCTATCATATGAATATCTTGTTAGTTTAATAAGATTAGAATTTTATTCTATCATATAGATATCTTGTTAGTTTAACAAGATTAGAAATATATTTTCCTAATATAGAATTTAATTCTGTTATATGAATATCTTATTAATTTAACAAGATTAGAATTTTATTCTAACATAGAATTTAATTCTATCACATAGAATTTTATTCTATCATAAAAATATCTTGTTAGTTTAACAAGATTAGAAGTTTATTCTATCATATAAATATCTTGTTAGTTTAACAAATTTAGGAATATATTTTCCTAACATAGAATTTAATTCTGTTATATGAATATTTTGTTAGAATTTTATTTTATTATATGAATATCTTGTTAGTTTAATAAGATCCGAATTTTATTCTATCATATGAATATATTGTTAGTTTAACAAGATTAGGAATATATTTTCCTAAGATAGAATTTTATTCTATCAAATGATCGATGGGTGATTTTATAATCACCATTGGATTTTTGATCCAAAGGTCCTCTGTTTAATAGAGAAAATATTTCTAGTTTGGGAAAGATCAGGAAAATATTCCCCACATAAAATTTAATTCTATCAGATGGTTTAATTGGTAATATTTTATCACCATTGGATTTTAAATCCAAGATTCTCTGTTAGAAAAAGATCTTTCCATATTAGAAAGATCAGGGAAAATCTTTCCGAAATAGAATTTAATTTTATCACATAGAATTTAATTCTATCGGATGGGATCATTTTAAATTGGGGTGCTCACATGCTTAACACGTGACCCCTAGTGTGGGTTTTAGCCTGTTTATTTTCAGTGCTCATATGTTTTGCATGAGCGCTCACGTGTTTAACACGTGAGGCCTGTTTGGCCATTGGTTATTTATGCTCAGCGCTCATATGCTTTGCATATGAGCGCTCACGTGTTTAACACGTGAGGCCAGCTTGACCCTTAGTTATTTGTTTTCAGCGTTTATAAGCTTTGCATATGAGCGCTCACGTGTTTAAGACATGAGACCAGTTTGGTCTTTAAGTTTATTTTATTCAGCGCTCATATGCTTTGCATATGAGCTCTCACGTGTTTAACACGTGAGGCCAATTTGACCCTTAGTTATTTGTTTTCAGCGCTTATATGTTTTGCATATAAGCGCCTACGTGTTTAACACGTGATGCCAAACTATGATGACTCTTTTCCTCTTCTCTTTTTTTAAGGGAACAAATAGCTCTTTGCCAAAAATTTTGGCGGGAACACCGTAATACAAGGCCCCATCAATTCCCACGGGACAACAACAATGGATGTTAATCTATGTCTTTTAGTGTCCATCATCGTGCCACTTTTAATACATTCCGTACCAATCTACCCCGTTAAAACCCCGTAATGTATATTGTATAGTTTGTAATTATCAGACTTGCCGAGACCATGGATATAAGTTGTTCATGTAAACAGTTTTAGAATTGTATCAAGTAGTCAAGTAGTCAGTCAAGTCATAGCCATGGTTCGGTCAAGTCAAGTCATATTTGCATGTTGATATTGTTCTGGTATTCAGGTTCAAGTATACATATTGGATTCATGTTGAATTTGATTCATGTTTGTATTGGATTCATGTTTGGATTGGATTCATTTTTGGATTGGATTCAGATTAAGTTAGACTCAGATTGATTTAGACTCTGACTTGAGTCAGACACTTTAAACAGATTTGGATCCTGAATTAGGTTTGGGTGTTATCGGTAACTGCTGCACATGGACGGCAGGATTTGTGTTTTTTTCCAAGACAATTACAACTGATAATCCCGTTAAGTTTTTCTACCATAAATAGGCAAGCACTCACTTTCTTCGGCTCCCTGATGCTAAAGAGAATTGAACCCTCTTAAACCCATATTTACTTAAGTCCTTAAATGTAATTTTATATAACTCGAGGGGGTTTTATGAAAATATTTTATATACTTTCAAAATAAATCTCGAGTATTTATTTATCTTATTTAGGGTTTCATGGATGTAATTTTTAAGAATTGAGATATTTTAGTAAATATTAACTTAGCTTGAATAGTTCATGATATTTAAGTGTAAAACTTGTCTTATATTGATACTTGATGGTATTTTCGTAAAACTTGTCATTCTTTTATTTTGTAGAAAACATGGAATTTTTATTGTAACTTGAAAATACGTGGTTTGATAATATTTATATAGTTATTAAAATTAATTTTATTATTAAATAGAAAATCTCGTTTTTCTTAAAAATCGTATTAAAATCTTTCGAGATCGAATACTCCGTGAGGAGGTCTGCATCTCGCTTTACTAGCCCGAGTATGTGCGATAATCCGCACCATCCAATACCGGGTTCCCCAAAATGGGATATAGAGGCATAATTGCAAAGAGTTTGATAATACAATTCAAAGGAAAATCGATTTTTATAGTTCATGGTATTTAAATGAAATATTGTCTTTGCCACGAAAATATGTTTCAAAGAGAATCGTGCTATGTCAATATGTGTGTATGTGATGGGTAGGTCATTACCCCGTGAAGTTTTCTAAAGGTATACTAAGCAAAATATTTAAAAGATGACGTATATAAAATTCATGGTATTTAAATTTAAAAGTTTAATTAAAGTTATTTAACATGGAGTTTTAGAATGAAAATTGGTTCTAAATATTAGTTTAATGATTAACAAGTAAGGTATAGAGACATGAATAAGCAATTCTTAAGAAAAATTGTAGTTTCAAACATTTTAGAATCAAATGTCGGTATAACTCCAATTATCGACATGTTTTGAAAAAAAGAACTTTTATTATAGAAAGAGAGGAATGGGGTGGGACTTACTATTAGGGTTTTGTTAAGAAGAAAGAGAGGAAGTGGTTAAGGTCGTCGTGGCGTTTCGGAGTCGCCGGAATTGCTTCGTTTTCTTGTCGGAAGTTGGTCTTGGGCTAACTCCACTTCTACTCCACTTGTACTTAGAAAAATTTGATAATTTTGGTTAGGGATTTCAGAATGAGGAAGGGCTAGGGCATGGGGTTGTATTTATAGTGTGGAATTAAGGTTTTGGAATTGAAAGATTGAATTAAAATGCATTTAAAATTGGATTAAAGGTGAAATTGAATTCTTTGTTAAATTGCAGAGAAAACAAACAATGCAGGGTTAATGGGGGTAGGCCAAAGATTTTGTATGCAAGATACGGGCACCATTGCGCACGGTTGGACCGTCGGCGCCGGCCCCATGCCTGATCTTGCCGGCCATCTGTAAGGTGAGTGTCGTTGGATCTTAGCCACGTGTCCATGTCACTGTATATAGCATCGTGCACATGTTTATTTTCCTTGACTTTTCATTTCTACATGTATTGCACGTGTAAACTTTTGAGCTTCCATAATGAAAAATCAGGAAAAATAATATGCGGCTGATGGGATTCGAACACAGGGGCTATGTCACAGCAGTGCAAGGCTTTTTCAATGAGCTACAAGTTGTTTCTTGCTGTTCTTAAACAAAAACAACTTTTAAAGTGTACTCAGGCTTGCAAACTCTTTTCTGTACTTTAAGAAGAAAAATTTTGTACAGAAAATTCAGGGTCGTTACATTCTACCCTGATTATAAAAATTTTGTTCTCGAAATTTATAGAAGGTAGTTGTAACAGATTCAAGAAAAATTTGATTACAGTGGTGGTGAAAGAGCTACTGAAAATGCATGAAGAATATGTTTGAAAGAATGAAAGGATGCAAGGGTTTTGAAAGAAGAAGAATTACCAGTGTTACCCTGACCTATAGCTTCGGCTTCTACGACCGCTAAAGTGAAAGCCTGACGCCGAGGTACATTCCTCCTAGCTGGAGGCACATTCCTCTGTCCTTAGGGCATGTTTCTTAGCCTTTGAGGCATGTTCCTCATTGTCTGGTGGAACTGAAGAGGAGGTTGTGCAGGAGGTCTACGAAAAGGTGGAGCAGGTAGGGTAAGACGAGGTGCAGGAGCCTGAATAGTTGGCCGCCGCGGAAAGGTGATGTAAGTTGGAATCGGGTTGCGTCTATGAGGACATGTTCCAATGTCGTGATTGGATGCGCTACAAACTAAGTAAAGGCCGTTTGCACACCTGCAATCGTTCACCAGGCGTCCATTCTTCTTGCAGTAGAAGAAAAAGTCTGGACTGGACCGGTTAAATGTTACTTCCGGTCTCCTGGGTGCAAAAATAGACCGGAAGAGGCTCCTCCTACTATCTGGGTAGCAGGGCGCTTCACACCGGCAGTCTGAGGTCTGCCCTTCTTCTTCACTACTGCCTCATATCGTTGGACAGTCTTCAGCGCAAGATCGTGGGTTGGGTAATCCCCTGTAGCTAGTGCAGCTTGGATTTCCGGGTCCAACCCTTGATGAAATCATCGAGCCCGGATCTCAGCTGTCAGGATCATGTGTGCCGAGAACTTGTTACGGTCTTGTGTTAGTAGTGTATTATGTGATATCAAGAAATTGAATATTGAGATATATCTTAGCTGCTGAGTATGGTAAACTCAGCATCGTATTCATCCATAGATTTTTTCTACATTAAACCTTACCGCAAGTGGATAAACTGATGTTCCATGTCGAATTGGGCAGTCACATAGAAGTATTTCGCGTCGAACATGTCGTGAAAAGTCTTCCATTCAATCGGCTGAGCAAGACGGATTTTTTCAGCCTTCCACCATACGCTGGCGTTGTCTGTGAGTCGCAGCTTCGCAACTCTCACCCAAGCAATCTCTGGCACTTGTGCTGCTGCCGGGTCATCTTCAATGGACTGAGCCCATTCCTCTGCTTTTAGTGGGCTATCTTTCCTAGAAAGTGCTTAGGGTGCAATGCTCGGAATTTCTGGACTCCGGGTGCCTTAGCTTCAGGGCGGTGCAAGAAGATAGCAGTCTGCTGCTGCTGAGCTTCCAAGAGGCTCTGGATTGCCTCAAGCAATACCGTCTGCTAGTTGATGGGAGCGGTAACAGTAGATGGTGGTGGTGGAGTGTTGCCATTGACATTGATACTCGTATTGTTCGGGGAATTCATAACCTTGAGAGAAAAAGGAAGGGTTAGGATAGATTCAAGAGATTAAAAATGTAAGGAATGTTTAGTTGCTGATTCTTATAATTCTTATGATATATTGCTTAGGATTTCATGCAGAAATGACATGCATGGTAAGACTTCATGCAGAACTGATCTACATGGTAAGACTTCATGCAGAACTGACCTGCATGGGCCACCAATAAAACCTGTCATTCCCCACTTCCCAGTGTACAGGGAAGTAGACGTGATGGGCCACGGCGTATTTACTCAGAAGTAAATACGTTAAGCGTAAATAAGCAATATAAATGAAAGCATAAGAATGACAAGAGATGTAATATAAACATCAACTTTTATTAACATTCAAGTTTACATTACAACTGCTTTTGAAAAGGAAAGTACAATGATGAAAGCAATGCCTAAAAAGTGACATATGAAATGGAAAGTAAATAAGTACAAGTAGCTAGTAGTCATGTTGCTTGTGTATCTGCTCCAATTACCCCTGGCTGGGCTTGGTCTCCTGAGAGTTGGGTCCTCATAACGACCATTCCAAAGAAAGAAGAGACATAAACATCGTCAGCGAACTAGCGCTCGGTAAGTCCCAAAGGAGATATAAGAATAGTTCAAGTAAAGAGAACAGAACTGGTAATTGGTACATGTATATGTTTGTTATGCTAACGTAGTTGTTTGTAGCTTGGTACAGAAGGTATCAGTTGTATACGAGAGGAGTCCAACTTTCGCCGTGGACTATGGTAACCCGTAGTACAAGGCCCGTCAATATCCATGGGACAACAGCAATGGATGTTAATCTATATAATTTAGTGTCCATTATCGTGCCACTTTTAAAACATTCCGTACCAATCTACCCTATATTGTATAGATTGTAGTTATCAGACTTGCCGAGACCATGGATATAAGTTGTTCATGTAAACGGTTTCAGGATTATATCAAGTAGTCATGTAATCAAGTCAAGTCGTAGGCATAGTTCGGTCAACTCAAGTCATGTTTGCATGTTGATATTGTTCTGGTATTCAGCTTCAGGTTCAAGTATACATGTTGGATTCATGTTGAATTTGATTCATTTTTGTCTTGGATTCATGTTTGGATTGGATTCATTTTTGGATTGGATTCAAATTGAGTTAGACTCAGATTGATTTATACTTTGACTTGAGTCAGACACTTTAAACAGATTTGGATCCTGAATTAGGTTTGGGTGTTATCAGTAACTGCTATACATGGACGACAAGATTTATGTCTTTTTCCAAGACAATTACCATTGATAACCTCGTTAAGTTTTTCTACCTTAAATAGGTAAGCACTCATTTTCTCCGGCTCCCTGAGGCTCAAGAGAATTGATCCCGCTTAAACCTATATTTACTAAAGTCCTTAAATGTAATTTTATATAACTCGAGGGGTTTTATGAAAAATATTTAAATACTTTCAAAATAAATCTTGAGTATTTATTTATCGTATTTAGGATTTCATGGATGAACTTTAAAGAATTGAGGTGTTTTAGTGAATATTAACTTAGCTTGAATAGTTCAAGATATTTAAGTGTAAAACTTGTCTTGTATCGATACATGATGGTATTTTAATGAAACTTGTCATTCTTTTATATTCTAGAAAACATGGAATTTTTATTATAACTTGAAAATATATGGTTTGATAATATTTATATAGTTATTAAAATTAATTTTATTATTAAATAGAAAATCTCGTTTTTTCTTATTAATCGTATTAAAATCTTTCGAGACCGAATGCTCCGTAAGGAGCTCTGCATCTCGCTCTACTAGCCCGAGGATGTGCGATAATCCACACCATCCAATACCGGGTTCCCCAAAATGGGTTGTAAAGGCATAATTGCAAAGAGTTTGATAATACAATTCAAAGAAAAATCGGATTTTATAGTTCATGGTATTTAAATGAAATATTGTATTTGCCATGAAAATATGTTTCAAAGAGAATCATGCTACGTCATTATATGTGTATGTGAGGGGTAGGTCATTACCCGTGAAGTTTTCTAATGGTATCCTGAGCAAAATGTTTATAAGATGACGTATATAAAATTCATGATATTTAAATGTAAAGGTTTAATTAAAGTTATTTAACATAGAGTTTTAGAATGAAAATTGTTTCTAAATATTAGTTTAATGATTAATAAGTAAGGTATAGAAACATGAATGAGCAATTCTTAAGAAAAATTATAGTTTCAAACATTTTAGAATCAAATGTCGGTATAACTCCACTTACCGACATGTTTTGAAAAAGAGAAATTTTATTGTAGAAAGAGAGGAATGGGGTGGGACTTACTTTTAGGGTTGTGTTAAGAAAAGAGAGAGAGGAAGAGGTTGAGGTCGTCGTGGCGTCTCAGGGTCGCCGGAATTGCTTTGTTTTCTCGCCGGAAGTTGGTCTTTGGCTAACTCCACTTCTGCTCCTCTTGTACTTAGAAAAATTAATAATTTTGGCTAGGAATTTCGAATGAGGAGGGTCTAGGGTATGAGATTGTATTTATAGTGTGGAATTAGGGTTTTGGAATTGAAAGATTGAATTAAAATGCATTTAAAATTGGATTAAAGGTGAAATTGAATTCTCTGTTAAATTGCAGAGAAAACAAACAGTGCAGGGGTAATGGGGGTAGGCCAAAGGTTTTGTGTGCAAGACACGGACACCATTGTCCACGGTTGGACCGTCGGCGCCGGCCCCATGCCTGATCTCACAGGCCGTCTGTAAGGTGAGTGTCGTTGGATCTTGGCCACGTGTCTATGTCGCTGTATATAGCACCGTGCACATATTTATTTTTCTTGACTTTTCATTTTTATGTGTATTGCACGTGTAAAATTTTGGGCTTCCAGAAAGAAAAGTCAGGAAAAATAATATATGGCTGATGGGATTCGAACACAGGGGCTATGTTACAGCAGCGCAAGACTTTACCAATGTGCTACAAGTTGTTTCTTGTTGTTCTTAAACAAAAGCAACTTTTAAGTGTGCTCATGCCTGCAAACTCCTTTTTGTACTTTAAGAAGAAAAATTTTGTACAGAAAATTCTGGGTTGTTACATTCTACCCTCCTTATAAAAATTTCGTCCTCGAAATTTATAGAATGAAGTTGTAACAGATTCTAGAAAAATTTAATTACAGTGGTGGTGAAAGAGCTACTGAAAGTGCATGAAGAATATGTTTGAAAGAACGAAAGGATGCAAGGATTTTGAAAGAAGAAGGATTATCAATGTTACCCTGACCTATAGCTTCGACTTCTATGGCTTCTAAAATGAAAGCCTGATGCCGAGGTACAGTCCTCCTAGCTGGAGGCACATTCCGCCGTTCTTGGGGCATGTTTCTCTGCCTTTGAGGTTTGTTCCTCATTGCCTAGTGGAACTGACGAGGAGGTTGTGCATGAGGTCCACACGAAGGTGGAGCAGGTAGGGCAAGACGAGGTGCAGGAGCCTGAATAGCTGGCCGGTGCGGAAAGGTGATTTGTGCTGGAACTGGGTTGCGTCTATGAGGACAGGTTCCAATGTCGTGAGTGGATGTGCCACAAACTAAGCACAGGCCGTTTGCACGCCTGCAGTCCTTCACCAGGTGTCCATTCTTCTTGCAGTAGAAGCAAAAGTCTAGACTGGGGCCGGTTAAATATTACTTCCGGTCTCCTGGGTGCAAAAGTAGGCCTGGAAGAAACTCCTCCTGCCATCTGTGTAGCAGGACGTTTCACACGGCAGTCTGAGGTCTGCCCTTCTTCTTCACTACTGTCTCATATCGTCGGGCAGCCTTCAGCGCAAGATCGTGGGTTGGGTTATCCTCTGTAGCTAGTGCAGCTTGGATCTCCGGGTCCAACCCTTGCTGAAATCTTTGAGCTCGGATTTCAGCAGTCGGGATCATGTGTGCCGCGAACCTGTTACGGTCTTGTGTTAGCAGTGTATTATGTGATATCAAGAAATTAAATATTGAGACATATCTTACCTGCTGAGTATGGTAAACTCAGCATCGTATTCATCCACAGATTTGTTCCACATTGAACCTTGCTGCAAGTTGATGAATTGCTGTTCCATATCGAATCGGGCAGTCTTAAGGAAGTATTTCGCGTCAAACATGTCGCGAAAAGTTTTCCATTCAATCGGCTGAGCAAGACGGCTTTCTTCAGCCTTCCACCATACTCTGGCGTTGTCTGTGAGTTGCAGCTTCGCAACTCTCACCCAAACAATCTCTGGCACTTGTGCTGCTGCCAGGTCATTTTCAATGGACTGAGCCATTCCTCTGACTCTAGTGGGCTCTCTTTCCCAGAAAAGCGCTTAGGGTTCAATGCCCGGAATTGTTTGACTCTGGATGCCTCAGCTTCAAGCGGTACAAGAGGATAGCGGTCTGCTGCTGCCGACCCTCCAAGAGGCTCTTGATCGCCTCAAGCAATACCGTTTGCTCGTTGATGGGAGCGTAACGGTAGGTGGTGGTGGTAGAGAAGGTGGTGGAGTGTTGCCATTGACATTGGTACTCGTATTGTTCGGGGAATCCATAACCTTGAGAGAAAAAGGAAGGGTTATGATAGATTCAAGAGATTAAAAATGTAACGAATATTTAGTTGTTGATTCTTATAATTCTTGTGATATATTGCTTAGGATTTCATGCAGAAATGACCTGCATGGTAAGACTTCATGTAGAACTGACCTGCATGGGCCACCAACAAAACCTGTCACGTCCTGCTTCCCAGTGTACGGGGAAGTTGACTTGACAGGCCGCGACGTCTTACTTAGAAGTAAACACGTTAAGCGTAAATAAGCAATATAAATGAAAGCAAAAGAATGATAAGAGATGTAATATAAACATCAACTTTTATTAACATTCAACTTTACAGTACAACTGCTTTTGAAAAGGAAAGTACAATGATGAAAGCAATACCTAAACAGTGGCATATAAAATGGAAAGTAAATAAGTACAAGTATCTAGTAGTCGTGTTACTCAAGTATCTGCTCCAATTACTTCTGGCTGGACTTGGTCTCCTAAGAGTCGGGTCTTCCTGACAAACATTTCAAAGAAAGAAGAGACAGGAACGTCGTCAGCGAACTAGCACTCGGTAAGTCCCAAAAGAGATATAAGAATAGTTCAAGTAAAGGGTAATTGGTACAAGTATATGTTTGTTATGCTAACGTTGTTGTTTGTAGGTTGGTATAGAAGGTATCAATGTATACGAGAGGAGTCCAACTTTCCCCGTGGACTATGGTAACCCGTAGTACAAGGCCCCGTCAATACCCACGGGACAACAACAATGGATGTTAATCTAATTCTTTTAGTATCCATCATCGTGCCACTTTTAATACATTCCGTACCAATCTACCCCATTAAAACCCCGTAATGTATATTGTATAGATTATAGTTATCAGACTTACCGAGACCATGGATATAAGTTGTTCATGTAAACGGTTTCAGGATTTTATCAAGTAGTCATGTAGTCAAGTCAAATCATAGCCATGGTTCGGTCAAGTCAAGTCATGCTTACATCTTGATATTGTTCTGGTATTCAGGTTCATGTTCAAGTATACATGTTGGATTCATGTTGAAATTGATTCATGTTTGTATTGGATTCATGTTTGGATTGGATTCATTTTTGGATTGGATTCAGATTGAGTTCGACTTAGATTGATTTAGACTCAGACTTGAGTCAGACACTTTAAATAGATTTGGATCCTGAATTAGGTTTGGGTGTTATCGGTAACTGCTGCACTATGGACGGCAGGATTTGTGTCTTTTTCCAAGACAATTACCATTGATAACCCCGTTAAGTTTTTCTACCTTAAATAGGCAAGCACTCACTTTCTCCGGCTTCCTGAGGCTCAAGAGAATTGATCCCTCTTAAACCTATATTTAATAAAGTTCTTAAATGTAATTTTATATAACTCGAGGGGGTTTTTATGAAAAATATTTTATATCCTTTAAAAATAAACCTCGGGTATTTATTTATTGTATTTAGGGTTTCATGGATTTAACTTTTAAGAATTGAGGTATTTTAGTTAATATTAACTTAGCTTGAATAGTTCATGGTATTTAAGTGTAAAACTTGTCTTGTATTGATACTTGATGGTATTTTGGCGAAACTTGTCATTCTTTTATTTTCTAGAAAACATTGAATTTTTATTATAACTTGAAAATATATGGTTTGATAATATTTATATAGTTATTAAAATTAATTTTATTATTAAATAGAAAATCTCGTTTTTCTTAAAAATCATATTAAAATCTTTCGAGACCAAATGCTCCATGAGGAGGTCTGCATCTCGCTCTACTAGCCTAAGAATGTGCGATAATCCGCACCATCTAATACCGGTTTCCCAAAATGGGTTGTAGAGGTATAGTTGCAAAGAGTTTGATAATAGAATTCAAAGAAAAATCGGCTTTTATAGTTCATGATATTTAAATGAAATATTGTATTTGCCACGAAAATATGTTTCAAAGAGAATCGTGCTATGTTAATATGTGTGTATGTGAGGGGTAGGTCGTTACCCCTGTGAAGTTTTCTAAAGGTATGCTAAACAAATTGTTTAAAAGTTGACGTATATAAAATTCATGGTATTTAAATGTAAAAGTTCAATTAAAGTTATATAACACTGAGTTTTAGAATGAAAATTGTTTCTAAATATTAGTTTAATGATTAACAAGCAAGGTATAGAAATATGAATGAGCAATTCTTAAGAAAAATTGTAGTTTCAAACATTTTAGAATCAAATGTCGGTATAACTCCACCTACCTACATGTTTTGAAAAAGAGAACTTTTATTGTAGAAAGAGAGGAATGGGGTGGGACTTACTTTTAGTATTTTGTTAAGAAGAGAGAGAGGAAGAGGTTGAGGTCGTCGTGGCGTCTCGGAGTCGCCAGAATTGCTTTGTTTTCTCACCGGAAGTTGGTCTTGGGTTAACTCCACTTCTACTCCACTTGTACTTAGAAAAATTTGATAATTTTGGTTAGGGATTTCAGAATGAGGAGGGGCTACGGTATGGGATTGTATTTATAGTGTGGAATTAGGGTTTTGTAATTGAAAGACTGAATTAAAATGCATTTAAAATTGGATTAATGGTGAAATTGAATTCTCTGTTAAATTGCTGAGAAAACAAACAGTGCAGGAGTAATGGGGGTAGGCCAAAGGTTTTGTGTGCAAGACACGGGCACCATTGCCCATGGTTGGACCGTCGGCGCCGACCCCATGCCTGATCTCACCGGCCATCTGTAAGGCGAGTGTCGTTGGATATTGGCCAAGTGTCCATGTCGCTTTATATAACATCGTGCACATGTTTATTTTACCTGACTTTTCATTTTTACGTGTATTGCATGTGTAAACTTTTGGGCTTCTAAAAAGAAAAATGAGGAAAAATAATATGTGGCTGATGGGATTCAAACACAGGTGCTATTTCACAACAGTGCAAGGTTTTACCAATGAGCTACAAATTGTTTCTTGCTGTTCTTAAACAAAAAAATCTTTTAAAATGTGCTCAGGCTTGCAAACTCCTTACTATAATTTAAGAAGAAAAATTTTCTACAGAAAATTCAGGGTAGTTACAGTTCTGCATTGAGGTGCCTCGGGGCTCTCCGTGGCCTATAGTCTACTGGCAGACATGGTGAAGGCGGCGGGGACCAAGACTCCCCGAGGCACGATGAAGGCCCAGGTGGCCGTGATAGCTCAGGAGGATGTTCAGGTCGGTAACTCTTTCCAAGAGTTTCTCAAGTGTTGTTTACTCGGTTTTTAGCTTTTTAACATGGTTCCTGTTTCCTCTGGTCCTCCAGCACTGCGCACATCCTTGCTGCAATGGAGTTCGAGGAGGTGGCTCTGGCCATGAAAAAGGCGGGCGAATCTTCCTCGCGGGAGGAGGAGTGCCTTGCCCGGCCGCAACAGGCGGAAGAGAAGACGACCCTCCCTAACTCTACGCTGGTCGCGGAGAGTTTAACAGTTGCCAAGCTGAACAAGTCCCATCGGCTCATGACCGAATCCAACAGGGCTATCCAGGCCCAGGTCAGGAAGGTCAACGGGCTCTTTGATGCCATGAAGAGGTAGAGGGACTCGTTAAAGCGGGATGCCTGGGTAGCCTCCGAGGCGGCGAAGCTTGCGGAGGGGAGTACGGAAAGGGCTATGGAGGAGTATAAGACCTCCGACTAGTTCTACCTTGAACTCGCCGATTCCGCGGCCGTTGGGTGGCATAATGCCTTCGACGCCGTGCCCGAGTTCGACAATCGGGAACTTCACGCCTGGTATCCCTTAGCTGAGGAAGTGCCACAGGGCAAAGGTGCCGAACTGGTCGGAGAGCAGGTGGCGGCGGTCGCGGATGCCGAGCCGGAGGTCGCCAGGGCCGAGCCAGGGGGAGGACCGACCGAGCAGGCGGCCTGAGCTGTCTCTGTTTTAGTTTAGTTATTAATTTTGTACGCCTCAGGGCATATTTGTAAGGCCAAGGAGCCCATAATACCTTATACATAATTTTGAAATGTGAATAAAGCATTTTTAGCTCATTACTGTTTTTGTATCTGAACCCTTTTTCTTCCGTAAGCCTTTTTTATTTCGCAAGTGCTTTTAGCTCGTTAAGTTTTTTTTTGTCTCCGAAGCCTTTTTATCCCACAAGCCTTTTTATTTCACAAGTGCTTTTAGCTCGTTAAGTGTTTTTAGCTCGCCTTCGTAGTGTTTCTATATTCACAAGTGTTGGGTGAGTGTGACGTAAGAGCTAAGCCAGGCATAGGCACACTAGCATTCACACTTTTCCAGGAGTCGAGGCAACGATCGTGCATCGAGTATGAATGGAGCGATAGCTAAGGGTAGGTAGACCGGTGTCTCCTTGTCCCCAGAGTCAAGATGATGATTGTACATCGAGTATGAATCGAGCGATAGCCAAGGGTAGGCAGACTGGTGCCCTTTATATCTAGGTCTTGAGCGGGATGAACAGGAAACTAATCGACCACCTCTTAACGAGGGCTTTGGATCCGCGGATTTGCCGGGCAGGAATATGTCCTCAGCGGATGAACCGAGCAGGAAGCTACTCGGATGCCTCTTGTCAGGGGCTTAGGATCCGCGGATTGACTGGGTAGGAAGCTGCCCTCAGCGGATGAGCCAAGCAGAAGGCTACTTGGCCGCCTCTCGTCGAGGGCTTTAGATCCGTAGATTCGAATGGGTAGGAAGCTGCCCTCAGCGGATGAGTCGAGCAGGAAGCTACTCGGCCGCCTCTTGTCGAGGGCTTTGAATCCGTGGATTCGACTGGGCAGGAAGCTGCCCTCAGCGGATGAGTTGAGTAGGAAGCTACTCGGCCGCCTCTTGTCGAGGACTTTGGATCCACGGATTCGACTGGGCAGGAAGTTGCCCTCAGCGGATGAGCCGAGCATGAAGCTACTCGGCTGCCTCTTGTCAAGGGCTTTCTGAATTCAATAGCTTTTCTTTGGGATGTCGTTCAACCTTCCGTAACCCGTATAGGTGGGAATGGTGACCGTCATTAATGACACGTGGCGGTACCATATCGAGAAAGTGTGATATTCTATGATTTGCGTTGTTGCGCGAGTAGATCTCAGCCGTTGGAAGATATTTGTTGAGGCTATAAATATCGAAGGTATGGTCTCACCTTCGAATTCTCATATCAGCTTCTTCCTAGTTATGTGTTTCTTGAAGATGACCGGCCGCGTATACACCATCAGGGAGATCGTTTCTTGGGATGATGTGTACTTTTATAATCTCGATCGTTCTGAAGAGACGCACGATTCAGTGATAGGCCGCTTGGAGGGCCAATGTGGGCGCTTACTTCCCCGACGATCTCCTCTCCTTCAAGTGCTAATCTACGCGATATGGAGGACTTCCCCCGGTCTGTACAACACCCTATATTCGCAGTTGATGGACGAGGCGTTTGATAAAATGTATACGGTCCACGAGTTTGGTTTAATCTCAAAGAGCAAGTGGGACCGCTCGGTAGACCTTATTCTCGAGTGTTTCCAGCAAATGTTGGTCGTCGCATCTTTCTCGGCGGGTGGGAACCCCGGCAAGTCCGTGGCTTCTAGGGTCCATGGGTACTGTCAGAGAGAGTGGGCGGAGGCTGCCTGGGCTCAACTCTAGGCTTGTCGCAGAGGGTTTAACGGTCGCCAAACTGAACGAGTCCTATCGGCTCCTGATCGAATCCAACTGGGCTATCCAGGCCCAGATCGGGGAGGTCAACAGGCTCTTTGATGCCATGAAGAGGCAGATGGACTCGTTCAACCGGGATGCCCGGGCAGCCTGCGAGGCGGTGAAGCTTGCAGAAGGGAGAGAAGAAAGGGTCGTGGAGGAGTATAAGACCTTCGACAAGTTCTACCTCGACCTCGCCGATTCCGCGGCCTTTGGGTGGCACAATGCTCTCGACGCCGCTAAGGAGGCCATGCCCGGGTTTGACGATTGGGAACTTCATGCCCGGTATCCCCTAGCCGAGGAAGTGCCACAGGGCAAAGGTGCCGAACAGGTCGGAGAGCAAGTGGAGGCGGTCATGGACGCCGAGCCGGAGGTCGCCATTATAGCCCCCGATGGAAGCGCCGAGTCAGGGGAAAGATCGGCCAAGAAGGCAGCCTAAGCTGTCTCTGCTTTAGTTTAGTTATTAATTTTGTATGCCTCCGGGCATATTTGTAAGGCTGGGGGGCCCATAATACCTCCGAATAAATACAATTTGTCTTTAGTTGTGGTTATGGTGTATTGTTTCTTTCTTCCTTTCCATACCCTTTTTTTCGGGCCCCGAGCTCGGGGTCGGAGGAGGCCAAAAACAGTTACGAGCTATTCTGTGAGAGGACTTAGTTTTGAAAATTTAGTCAACATGGAAAGGAATTGCAATATTCAAAAGAGAGTACATGTTTATCTATACAACTTAAGTTTTTTGGCGTTATATGGTCGGGGAAAATTATGCCCTCCAGAGTCCTGGAGGCGGTAGGCTCCACCGGGTAATACTTCCGTTACGAGAAACGGTCCGTTCTACTTCGGGGAGAAATTATGTAGCCTCCCTCGGTCTACGAACTCGTTTCTCCGTAAGACCAGGTCTCCTGTCTTGAAAGTTCGATACTTAACTCGGGCATTGTAGTAGCGGGCGGTATGCTGCTAATAGGCGGCCGCTCTGATTTGTGCTCGATCTCGTTTTTCTAACAAGATGTCCAAATTGCTTAGTAGTGCCAAGGTGTTAGCTTCATCGTCAAAGTGTTCGACCCTATAATTGGGCAGTCTAATTTCTGCGGGGACTATTTCTTCGGTGACGTAGTAGAGACTGAACGGGGTTTCTCCTGTTGATGTTTTCCTTGATGTCCACGGTGCCCAGAGCACACGAGGCAATTCCTCAACCCAGCCGCCTTCCAGGGGAGCCCGGAGCCCGCGAATGACGCTTCGGTTTGCTACTTCGGCTTGCCCATTGCATTGGGGGTTCATCAATATGTGATAGTCGCTGCAAATCTCCTTGACTTTTTCATTCTCGAAGTTGGTCCTATGGTCGGTGATGATGCACCTCGGGATTCAGAACCGGGAGATTATATTGTTCTGCAGGAACTTTATCGTAGAGGCCCCGTCTGGATTCCTGATGGGCACGGCCTCGATCCACTTTGTGAAGTAGTCTATCGCAACAAGTATGTACTTGTGTCCACTCATGCCGGTGGGGAGCTGACCTACCATATCCATCCCCCACTGCACAAATGGCCATGGGGAACTTAGTGGCATTAGTTCAGTAGCGAGAGGCAAGGAATGCTGCCAAAGAGTTGGCAGCTTTTGCATCTTCTAACCAGTTTCTCGGCATCTTGATGTATTCCCGGCCAATAATACCCTTGGAGTAGTGTCTTTTAGACTAGGCTAAGGGTCCCTTGATGCGCCCCTCCATACCCTTCGTGTATCTCCCGTAGGACGTAATCTGCTTTGTGGGATCGACACATCGGAGCAGAGATTGAGTGTACGACTTTTTGTATAGGTTTTCTTTGCTCCATATAAAATGGAGAGCTTTGTCCCGAAACCGACGGGCCTCGGCTTAGTTCTTTGGAAGAATCCCTTCTTTTAGGTATTCTACGATGGGCTTTCTCCAGTTCGGGGCGTCTTCTAGAGTCGCGTAGATTTGGAGTGTTGCTTCCCCGTCTTCAATGCTAGGCCTAGATAGAACTTCAAAGAGGATATTTCTCTTGTAAATGGCTGAATAGGAGGATGCGAGTTTGCTCAGTGCATCAGCCTCAGCGTTCAAATTTCTAGGAATTTGCTCCACTTGGACTTCGTCGAAATTTTTCCGAAGCCTTTTTACCTTCGCCAGGTATTTTATCATAAGTGGTTCTCGAGCTTTGAAATGACCGGTTACCTGTCCGACGACTAGTGCAAAGTCGCTAAGTATCCGGATGGTCTTTAGCCCCACTCCGGAGGCGATTCGTAGTCCTGCCAATAAGGCCTCGTATTTCGTGGCATTATTTGATGCCTTAAAATCGAGCTTTAGGGAATACTTCATTTCCGCGTCGTTCGGGCCTCGGATGATCAGGCCTACCCTACTTCCTTCTTCTGTAGAGGATCCGTCTACATAGAGCACCCAGTCCGGGATTTGGCCGGATACTTCCTCGACTGAGGGCCGTGAGTCGGGGCTTTGAGCAGTCGTCCCTTCCCTCGCAGGGATGGTGCACTCGACCACGAAGTTGGCTAGGGCCTGGGCTTTGATGGCCCTTCTGGGTCGGTACTTGATGTCGAATTAGGACAGTTCCCATCTCCATTTCTCTAGGCAGCCTGACGATTCGGGGGAGGCGAGGATATTCCCTAGAGGTCTTTCAGTGAGGACGAGGATTGTGTGCGTCTGGAAATAGTGTCGTAACTTCCTGGAAGCGACGAAGAGTGCCAGGACTATTTTTTCTATAGCCGGGTATCTGGTTTCCGCGTCCTTGAAAACATGGCTCACGTAGTAGATCAGCTTCTTCGTCCCTCTGAATTCCCTGACAAGCACTGAGCCCGCTGCTTGGTCGGTGACAGTTAAATATAGCAACAGTTCATCACCTTCGACCAGTCTGGTGAGAAGTGGCGGGATCGCTAAGTGGGCCTTGAGTTGTTCTGGAGCATTCTGGCATTCCTCGGTCCATTCAAACCTGGGAATTTTTCTGAGGGCTTTGAAAAAAGGGAGGCATTTTTCCCCAGCTCTGGGCATAAAGCGACTCAATGCGGCCACCCTCCCGGTGAGCCTCATGATATCGGTATTGCTTTTGGGCGTTGCCATGTTAAGGATGGCACCGATTTTCTCTGGGTTTGCCTCGATTCCTTGATGGGTAACCATGAAACCGAGGAATTTCCCGCTTGTGACTCCAAACGCACATTTAGCTGGATTCAGCTTCATCTTGTATTTTCGCAGGACATCGAATGGTTCGCCGAGGTAGGCAGCGTGTCCGGCCGACGAGGCGGACTTTACAAGCATGTCGTCAACGTAGACTTCCATGTTTTTCCCGATCGTTGCTTTGAACAGTTTGTTGAACATTCGCTGGTACGTGGCCTCGGCTACCCTCCGATCTGTGGTGAAGGTTGTCAGCTCTTCGTCAGCCGGGTTCATTCGGATATGATTATAGTCGGAGATGGCGTCCATGAAGCTCAGTAGCTCATGGCTGGCCGAGCTGTTATTAGCTGGTCTATCCGAGGTAGCAGGTAGTTGTCTTTGGGGTAAGCCTTGTTTAGGTCCGTGAAATCGACACACATGCGCCATTTTCTGTTTTCCTTCTTGACCTTGACCACATTCACCAGCCAGTCCGAGTAGTCCTGATTTCTGATGAAGTTGGCAGTGAGCAATCGATCCACCTCGTCCTCTATCGCCTTCTGTTTAATCGGCGCAAAACTTCTTTTCTTTTGTCGGATCGGCCTGGCTTTCGGGTCAACCTCGAGCTTGTGGGAGATCACCTCGAGGTTGATCCTGGGCATGTCCGCTGGAGTCTAAGATAACACATTCGAGTTGTCTTGGAGGAACCGGATCAGGCCTTCGCAGATGTCCCCTGTCAAGAGAGAGCTGATTGTTAAAGAAATTCTTGTTTGTGTAGTGAAAGCAAGTATCGAATCAATTGTTTCCCGATAACGGTTTCATTTGATCAATAACAGTATCTTGTATCGGTATTTAGAAAATTGTATAAAGAAATCACAATCAAAGAATTATATTTGACCGCAATCAATTACGGTGTCAGTTGTAGATCGTAAGCGAGTGCGGATCGTCCACAGGGATTGTGCGATTCGTTTCAATGTTTGATTTGTTTGAATTGAAAAGTTAATCGAAAAGAAAAGAAAGCATGATTCAAGATTTATCAATTGTTTCAAGTGTCACTATTCTATTCAAGAATCAAGAAAATGATAAACAATCGAGAATCGGGTTTCGATGATATTTCCAACCAAATGTCAAGAATCTAAATGAGGCTCGTAGGAATCGATCGGATCTATAGACGTGATGTAATCTTAAGATATCGTGTTCTTGTCCTTCGAAGAATTGATACTAGATCGATGATGATCGACGAGAGTTAGGGCTTTCTCGTGAAACTAGGGTTTCATCATTTAACCCTTGTTCTTTCGTCGATATCATTCACATTCTAGCCTCTGGCAATTTCAAGAAACGATTGTAACTCCCCAATTTCGAGCGATATCAATCAAGAAAGCATCGCAACAAAATTGGGTCGTCGATACTTGAATTTGCTAGGGTTTACAAAACTCGTAGGAATCAAGAATCGTTTTCAGATATATTACATCATCATTCTATTGATCGTCTCGACTCCTCGACGAGCGGAGTTTATTCACACATCATCACACAGAAAGCATTCAAGAATTGAAAAGATATCATGATGCAAGAATTTAAAGAAAACAAGATAAAAGAATTTCACCTTTTATTTATATCAAAAATTTGATTACAGTCGCTCAAGAACTACAAGAGGAAGAACTAAATTGTCGATCTGGCGTCGCTTTTCTCCGTGAGTCGTGGATCGGCTTGGACCACTTGCTCTGTAGAAGATCGGTTCCGCTCATAAAAGGTTGACGGGCTTCTTGCTTGATTTGGTACTCGGGATCTTGGCTTTTGATTGGAATTAGGGTTAGGGTTTCACACAAGTCTTCTCACTAGACTTGTGGAAGAAGATGAAGAAAGAGAGTGAATGGATCAATCAATTTCAATGAATGAATTCCAAGAGATGATCCAGATTGATACTAAAATTGGGGATCCTTTTACAAGTGAGCCTAGGGTCTTATTTATAGATCTCCCAAACCCTAGGTCTAGGTTTGAAATTACAATTCCCTCCAAAAGTTTGTTGAGGCTTCTAGAAGATAGTTTGTTAGGAGTTTAGCTTAGGCTTTAAGCTAGGATTAATTAAGCTTAGAAACCCTAGTTTGCTGATCTGGCAGAAGTCTCTGGAGTATTCTGGAATTTGTCATGTCTTGATGTAGTGTTGACCCTGAGAGAGAAATAATGCACTGAATTTGAGGAGGTGGCGTGGCAAGACGACCGCGGAACCGCGGCTCAAGCCGGCTCCGGCCGCGGTTCCGCGGCCATGTTGGCTCCTTGGGACTTGGGCTCTTTGCAGTGGTCTTGGTTTGACACTTGGGCCTTTCTTGGATATATTGATTTTTGTTTTGCTTTTCGGATTGCTACCAGAACTGAAATCATTGAGTTGGCGTAAATGTTTGATCGGCGCCATGCAAATTTTTGTCTTTTCTTCTGGGTTTTCCTGCATAGATCTCAAAACAAGTGTCGCACAATATAGGGATGATGCGATGCCATGAAATGCAGTCAATTTCCTTTATAATGCTGGTTTCAGAGTCTAACACATGCAATCTGATATTTAACGACCGATTTGTTAATATGTGAAATATGAATGCCGAACACTTCTATATGAATGCAAATGATAGGGAAATTGCCGTGTTAAAAGATGCAATATTTTCGACTAATCAAGAGCCGATCTGAACCGTCCGACCGTCGACTCCCTCTGTGAGGGGAATTTCTGCTAACGCTTCCACCGGGGCGCCTCGAACTTCCTTTCGGTCGTCGCGGGTATCTAAAGACCCATGAGGATCACGTGTGTCATCAAAATCATCACCTTTCTCTCGGATGGGGATGTTGAGGTGAGGCAAATCTTGGCGGTTTGTTGGTCCCCATAAGCCCAACCTATTCCCCTATCATCTAAAGGGAATTTGGGCGCAAGGTGGTAAGTCGAGATCTAAACCTGGAGGAAGTTTAAGGTAGGGCATCTTAGGAGAACGTTATAAGATGACGGGACCTTAGCAATGAGGAAGTTCATTGGTACGGTTCACATCTTGCCCGCTTCCCCAATGTTGAGAAGGAGGGTGACCGATCTCTCGGCTGGGATGGAATGGTTGGTGAACCCAAAGAGAATGCGGGAGGTCGGCTGAAGGTCGTATGGACCTAATCCCATACGCTAGAAACATTCATAGAACATGATATTCGCTGAGCTTCCTGAATCGACCAATATTCTCTGGACCTCGTAATGGTAGACCCGGGCTATTATCACAAGAGGGTCATTGTGAGGAAGTGATATGCTGTGAAGGTCTTCGTCGGTGAAGATGATCGGTTCATCCTTCCTGCATTTCTTGTAAGGCGGATCACTTATGTCCCCGACTGGTAGGAGGTGGTGGTTCCTACCACATTCCGGGGCTGGATTCGTCAAAATGACCATGATTTGCCCAATTGTTAACTCTCCGGGTGGGGTTTGGTCTTTTTGCTCCCGGTCCGTTTGTCACCTGTCCCGTAGGTATTTCTCTAGGTGGCAAGAGTGGATTAATTCCTCAATGTAGTTACGGAGTTGCTTGCAGTTCTCGGTCAGGTGACCCTGCGACCTATGATAGGCTCAGTACGGGCCGCAGAGTCATTTGCCCATCCTCTGGGTAGCTGGTGCGAGCTTAAAAAACCTCGCGCCCTTAGCCTCCTCTAGCAGCTCGGTCTAGAAAATGTTCAAAGGAGTATACTCCTGGAACCTCGGGGAATAAGGTTTCAGGCGATCAACTTTCTTTTTCTCTTCCCTGTCCCGTCTTTTCTGGTCTGTTTGGTCGTCGCTGGGCATGTTGGACTTCACCTCTGACTCGAGTTGGATTTCTCGTTCGGTCTATACTTTCACTTCGGCCATGGTCTTAGGTTGTGCCAATGCAAAAGAGCGGAGCCACTCCTTGTGCCTTAGACCCAACCTCAGCGCGGTGAAAACCATTTCGTCGTGGTGCTCGGGGACCTCCAGAAGGGCGTTGTAGAAGCGGGTGACATACCTCTTGAAGGATTTCTTGTCTTCGCTCTTGATGGTGAACAGGTGGTCGACCGTCTTTTTCTGTCGTCGGTTACCGACGAAATGACCGAGAAATTGGGTAGTCGGCTCGTCAAAGGCCGCGATGGAGAGCGGTGCAAGCCCTCGGAACTAATCCCGACCAGCTCGGATGAGGGTGGTGGGGAAGGCCCTGCATTGAGCCATATCCGAGTTGTCTTGGAAGCTCATGGCGGCCGTGAACGTGTCCAAGTGGTCCTTCGGGTTGGACTTTCCGTCAAAAAGGGGAACTTTGGGCAGTTTGTTCCTGGACGAGACACGTTCGGAGAGGAGTCACTCAGTAAACTGTCTTATGAGTGAATCAACGGAGTACTTCGCCCTTTCACCGACCATGTGGTCGTCCTGTCGTATGTCATCAATCTTTTTTTCGAGGGCCTTGATCCGTTGGTGGTGCCCCGAGGATTCTCCATAGTCGGAGCGCCGGCTATTTCTGCTCCGGGTTTGCACGATGGTGCGGCTTTGATTTCATTCTATCACATTTCTTAAATTCTCAGGCGAAGCCCTTCTTGAGTAGTCCTGACGTTCGACGTTTGGGCGGTCTCGATGAGATTAGGGGCGTCGATCATGCCTGGAAGTAGGACAACTGACCGATACCTTCTCAGGGGGTGAGAGCACGAGGCGGGCATCGGAACGACGGCCTGGTCTCCCCTGAGATCGGGGCGTTGAACTGTCCGGCGCCTAACGGGTCATTGAATCATTCTCCGCTTGTAGGTTGTAATTGCTGGAATTGGCATGCTGGCGTTCGTTAACATCAGGGTGAGTGCGATTGAGGTCAAGGACCTGAGTTCGCATACCCGCCAGCATGCGTACGTCCATATCTTGGGGAAGGGTAACTGCGCTTTGGTGGGCGTGGCCGACCGCTTGAACGCAGGCGAGTACATCCACCATCACCATGAGCCTGTCGATCTTACACTACTACAATAAGGGTTTGCCCCTACGACTACAGTGATCCATAGGGGCAATTTCTTATTGCCTCTACGGATTAATCCGTATGGCCATCTGGTTTCCCTTACGGTGCCCTACGGATTAATTTGAAAATATTTAAATGTAATATTTTATTTAGCCCTACGGAATTGCAAAAGAAGGCCCTATGGATTAATCCGTAGGGGCAAAGAAGGGTAATTTATAAAAAAAAGCCTCTGGAATTTCATCATCTCCCCAAATTTTTCCCACCAACTTCCTCGCGCGCGTGTCGTCCCCTCAGCCTCGTCACCCGCCGGACCCACTTCTCGTCGCCAAAACTTCCCGCCACCGTCGTTAGCTCAGTCTCTGCTACCACCTCGTCGAGCTCCTCCATCTCAGTCTTGCTACAGTCTCAAAATTTTCCGCTCGTCACCATCTTGCCACCACCACCTCGTCGAGCTCCATCCCCGGCCTCCTCCACCTCGTCGAGCTCTATTCGCCGGCAAAACTACAAGTGAGGTGAGTTAATTTCCATTTTGAAGTATTAATTATTATTAATTTGTGTTATTGTTTATTTTAGGGTTAGGTTTGGGTTATTGAGGGTTAAATAGGGTGAGGGTTAGGGTTATGGTTAATTAGGTAGGTTAGGGTTAGGTTTCGGTTTAGGGTTATGACATGGATTATTCTGTTTTGCCCGTTAATCTTTTGGGTATTCTTTGAGAAAGTTTCAGCTTGTAACAATTTTTGTTTACTGTGAAGTTTCCATTTTGAAGTCTCCAGTCACTTGTTAAAACATGATAGTGGGATGCTAATTTTTCAGTTTGCGGTTAGGGTTATGGTTAGGGTTCGGTTTGGGGTTAGGGTTAATTAGGTAGGGTTAGTTAGGGTAAAATTGGGTTGGTGATGATTAGGTTTAGGGTTAATTAGATTAATTAAGGTTAATTTTAGTTTGGGCTAGAGTTAATTTGGGTTGGGGTTTGGGTGATGATTAGGGTTAGATTAATTTGGGTTAAGGTTTGGGGTAGAGTTAATTTGGGTTAATTTGGTAAAATAGAGTGTATTTGTGTCAGGGTGTTGATTAGGGTTTATTTGGGTTAATTTTGGTTTGATTAGGGTTTATTTGGGTTAGGGTGATGATTAGGGTTAATTTGGGTTAATTAGGTTAATTAAGATTAATTTAGGTTAATTAGGTTAATTTAAGTTAATTTTAGGTTAATTAGGGATAATTTGAGTTAGGGTGATAATTAGGGTTTAATTTTGGAATAATTTAGGTTAATTAGGGTTAGGATTTAAGGTGCACTAGTTCCTTCAGTAGGATACTCGATGATAATGTAAACGGATAATTTTACCGTAAACTTAACTTTTCATATAAGAATTTAGTTCTTCCTCTGGTTAAGATTTGCAGAAGCAAATCTCCCCATAAGTTGAGAATTTAATTCTCATCGGGGAGATTTGGTTTGCAGATTCAAAATTTAGGGGAAAAAAACTAAGTTAAAAAGAAATAACATGGATATATGGGAATTTAATTTCTCCAAAAATTAGAGTTAGGGTTTAGGGTGCACTAGTTTCTTCAGTAGGATACTCGATGATAACGTAAACGCACAAGTTTACCGTAAACTTAACCCTTCATATAAGAACTTAGTTCTTCTCCTGGTTGAGATTTGCAGAAGCAAATCTCCCTACAAGTTGAGAATTTAATTCTCATCGGGAAGATTTTGTTCCGCAGATTCAAAACTTAAAGGAAAAGAACTAAGTTAAAAAGAAATAATATGGACATAAGGGGATTTAATTTCTCCAAAAATTAGGGTTAGGGTTTAGGTTGCACCAGTTCCTTCAGTAGGATACTCGATGATAACATAAACACATAATTTTACCGTAAACTTAACCCTTCATATAAGAACTTAGTTATTCCTCTGGTTGAGATTTGCAGAAGCAAATCTCCCCACAAGTTGAGAATTTAATTCTCATCGGGGAGATTTTGTTCTGCAGATTCAAAACTTAGGCGAAAAGAACTAAGTTAAAAAGAAATAACAGGGACATATGGGAATTTAATTTCTCAAAAAATTAGGGCTACGGTTTAAGGTGCACAAGTTCCTTCAGTAGGATACTCGATGATAACGTAAACGCACAATTTTACCGTAAACTTAATCCTTCATATAAGAACTTAGTTTATCCTCTGGTTGAGATTTGCAGAAGCAAATCTCCCTATAAGTTGAGAATTTAATTCTCATCGGAGAGATTTTGTTCTGCAGATTCAAAACATAGGGGAAAAGAACTAAATTAAAAAGAAATAACAAGGACATATGGGAATTTAATTTCTCCAAAAATTAGGGTTAGGGTTTAGGGCGCACTAGTTCCTTCAGTAGGATACTCGATGATAACGTAAACGCATAACTTTACCGTAAACTTAACCCTTCATATAAGAACTTAGTTCTTCCTCTGGTTGAGATTTACAGAAGCAAATCTCCCCACAAGTTAAGAATTTAATTCTCACCGGGGAGATTTTGTTCTGCAGATTCAAAACTTAGGGGAAAAGAACTAAGTTAAAAAGAAATAACAGGGATAAATGGTAATTTAATTTCTCCAAAAATTAGGGTTAGGGTTTAGGGTACACTGGTTCCTTCAGTAGGATACTCGATGATAACGTAAACGCACAACTTTACCGTAAACTTAACTCTTCATATAAGAACTTAGTTCTTCCTCTGGTTGAGATTTGCAGAAGCAAATCTCCCCACAAGTTGAGAATTTAATTCTCATCGGGGAGATTTTGTTCTGCAGATTCAAAACTTAGGGGAAAAGAACTAAGTTAAAAAGAAATAACAGGGACATATGGGAATTTAATTTCTCCAAAAATTATGGTTAGGGTTTAGGATGCACTGGTTCCTTCAGTATGATACTCGATGATAACGTAAACGTACAATTTTACCGTAAACTTAACCCTTCATATAAGAACTTAGTTTTTCCACTGGTTGAGATTTGCAGAAGCAAATCTCAACAAAAGTTGAGAATTTAATTCTTATCGGAGAGATTTTTTCTGCAGATTCAAAACTTAGAGAAAAAGAACTAAGTTAAAAAGAAATATAGGGATATATGAGAATTTAATTTCTCCAAAAATTAGGGTTAGGGTTTAGGATGCACTAGTTCCTTCAGCAGGATACTCGATGATAACGTAAACGCACAACTTTACCATAAACTTAACCCTTCATATAAGAACTCAGTTCTTCCTCTGGTTGAGATTTGCAGAAGCAAATCTCCCCACAAGTTGAGAATTTAATTCTCATCGGGGAGATTTTGTTCTGTAATTTCAAAACTTAGGGGAAAAGAACTAAGTTAAAAAGAAATAACAGGGACATATGGGAATTTAATTTCTCCAAAAATTAGGGTTAGGGTTTAGGGTGCACAAGTTCCTTCAGTAGGATATTCGATGATAAAGTAAATGCACAACTTTACCGTAAACTTAATCCTTCATATAAGAACTTAGTGCTTCCTATGGTTGAGATTTGTAGAAGCAAATCTCTCCATAAGTTGAGAATTTAATTCTCATCGGGGAGATTTTGTTCTGCAGATTCAAAACTTAGGGGAAAAGAACTAAGTTAAAAAGAAATAACAGGGACATATGGGAATTTAATTTCTCCAAAAATTAGGGTTAGGGTTTAGGGCGCACTAGTTCCTTCAGTAGAATACTCGATGATAACGTAAATGCATAACTTTACCGTAAATTTAGCCCTTCATATAAGAACTTAGTTCTTCCTCTGCTTGAGATTTACAGAAGAAAATCTCCCCACAAGTTGAGAATTTAATTCTTATCGGGAAGATTTTGTTCTGCAGATTCAAAACTTGTGGGAAAAGAACTTAATTAAAAAGAAATAGCAGGGACATATGGGAATTTAACTCCTCCAAAAATTAGGGTTAGGGTTTAGGGTGTACTAGTTCTTTCAGTAGGATACTCAATGATAACTCCAAAAATTAGGGTTTAACCCTATATAAAGAACTTAGTTCTTCAAAAAAAGGATGATGATTCAAGATCCTCAAAACCGAAATCTTGATGATCATCAATGACTAAAAATGTCATTAAAAGGAGATCAATATCTCTAGAAAACACAAGAATAGCTTGGTGACTCGTTAGTGCTTAACACTGTTTTGAAGTCTTTCCCACGTGAGTGCTTCAAACGAACAAAAAGAAATAACAGGAAAATATGGGAATTTAATTCCTCCAAAAATTAGGGTTTAACCCTATATAAAGAACTTAGTTCTTCAAAAAAAATTATGATTTATTATTTTCAATCTTACACAAAGCACATACACACTAACAACCCTAAATTTAAGCGAAATCATAAATTGAAACACAAATACACATAATACAACTCATACTTGGGTGTCTTCAAATCTAACTTTGTTTATCGATAGTTTATTCTTTTCAACGACAAACTTGTATATACGGATTTTCTTCTTTATCAGTAACCATCCCGTTCTTAGATTTCTCAATATAGTCATCATAACCTACAATTTATATGTTATACAGTCTAACATGGCCCATGACTATATCAGAGTTAAGGACTGGATGTACGTGGATTGGTAACAACGTATAGAACCTAAGTTTGTTGCAGGAGTTGCTGTTTTCATTGAATTTGCACGCGCACATAATAAGATCGTGTTAGAGAAGATTCTCTGCCCGTGCGATAGATGTGGGAATAAGTACTGACAGAAGGTAGAATTCATAGAGCTTCATATCGTTAAACATGGTTTTACTAGACTATATACAACTTGGTTATAGCACGGGGAAGGAGAAGAAGAAAACAGTAAAGCGGCAGAAGAAGAAGGAGAAGACGGTAATGCGGCAGAAGAGACGGTAATTTCTTTCCAGGAGAAGAAATGGATGATATGCTAGAGGCTGCCCTAGGTGATAGTATTCGTACCGAAGATGACATTCCTTCCGGTCAAGGACCGCATGCGGATAAGTATGAAAAGTTCATGAATGATGCTAGAAGACCAATTTATGAGAATGCAAAGTATTCCACTCTATCATGGTTCTTCCAACTTTTCCGGATTAAGTGCCTAAATGGATGGTGCAACAAGTCATTAATGATGCCTCTGAAGTTCTTGAAAGATTCTATGCCCCCGGGAAATAACGTGCCCGACAGCTGGTACGGAGCCCAGAAGATGATGTCTGATTTGGGTCTGAAGTGTGAGAAGATTGAAGCATGTCCCAAAAATTGCGTATTGTACCGGAAAGAGAATTCAGATTTGAAAGAGTGTCCAACATGCGGAGAGGCCAGGCATAAGCCGAAAGATTCTGATAAGAAGCCTGATATACCTGTCAAGATAGCACGATATTTTTCCATAACACAGACGCTGCAGAGGCTATTCAGGTGCAAGAAAACAGCCGATGCAATGATTTGGCATCACAGTGCTCCTCCAAGTGAAGATGAAAAAATGAGTCATCCAAGAGATTCACCGGCATGGAAGGATTTCAATAGGAGGTACGAAATATTTAGTAGTGATCATCGCAATGTCAGGCTGAGACTCGCTAGTGATGGCTTCTACCTATTCAACTATATGGCTGGAAGCCACAGCACATGGCCCATTATAATGATAGTTTATAATTCGTCGCCTTGGTTGGTTATGGATCAATCCTACTTTATGATGCATCTTCTTATCAACGGACTAAACTTACCGGGAAACAATATCGACGTCTATCTCTGACCTCTGATTGATGAGTTAATATTTTTATTTATTGATGGTGTAGAGACTTACGGTGCAAACACAGATACAACCTTCACACTACGTGCGGTTTTAATGTGGAAAATTAATGACTTTCCTGCGTATGGAATGCTACCAGGTTGGTCCGTACATGGTCACAAAGCATGTCCTTATTACCATCAATATACAAAATCGAAATTCTTGAATTTTAGCAGGAATGTTTGTTATTGCGGTCATCGGCGTTTCCTTCTACTAGACCATCCCTACAGGTTAGACGCTGCACACTTTGATGATCATCAGGAGCTTCTTAGGCCTCCATCCTCATTGTCCGGTGAGGAAGTGATTGTTCAGTGGGATGGTTACAATAATGTGACCTTCGGGATAGATCCGGCAAAACAGGTGAAACCACCCTACTGGAACAAGTTAAGCATTTTCTTCGAGCTTCCATACTGGTCAACAAATTTAGTGCGTTATTGTCTGGACGCCATGCACATAGAAAAGGGAGTATCCGAGTACATACTCAACTTGCTTATTTGTAAAGATAGAAAATCGAAAGACAACCTCCATGCTCGGATGGATCTTCAGGACTGTGGAATTAGAAATGAATTGCATTCTAAACCGATCGTGGATAAACCATGCAAGTTTGTACTTCCCAATGCCGCGTATCATATGTCACAGCCGGAGAAGAAATGATTCCTGCAGGTGTTGGATGATTTGAAAGTTCTTTCAGGCTTCTCAGGATCATTTAGCAAGAAGATAAAATTTGTGAAAGGTAAGATCAATGGGCTGAAAAGTCATGATCAACATATTATTATAGAGTACATTCTTCCATTAGCCCTCAGGACTTCCCTTTCCGAATCGGTTGGTCTAGTAATCAATGACCTTTGTTGCTTTTTTAGAGAATTGTGTGCTAAAACCCTTGATGTTATGACGCTGGAGAATCTAGAAAATTCTATTTCATTGATACTTTACAAGCTTGAGCGTATTTTCCCACAGTCATTCTTCGATATTATAATACACCCGACGGTTTATCTTGCAACTGAGGCCAAGTTAGCTGGACCGGTACAATATCGATGGATGTATCCCGTCGAAAGGTACGTGGAATTTTTCGTTTCACGCAATTTGTAAAATTATTGTTGTCCTATATGCCCGTATTTATTTATTTAACATATTTTTTTTAGCTACCTTTACACTCTAAAAAAGTATATACGCAATAGAAATCGACTAGAGGGTTCTATCATGCAAGGTTATCTTCTAGATAAAGCAACCATATTTTGTTCCCAGTATCTGGACGAGAACATTGAGACGAAGCTTAACTGGCCCCGGAGAATTCAGGATGGACCATACGGTAAAGCTGATTATAAAAGAGTAGACACTATGTTTATTAACAAAATATATCGGTTTATCCTCCTCAATAGCGCATGTCTTGAAGAAATTAGAGAGTAAGTTTTTTTGGATTAATTGTTATATTTGTATTTATGTGTGTATGAAACGATATAATAATAATGTCATAATTTATTGAGGAGAACAGAAGTCATTTTAATGAGATACGTGAGTGACATCCTGATTGGAATGATGAACGATTGGAAAAATATCATCAGGATAATTTTTACGATTGGGTTGCAGATCATGTAAGTTCGAATAATATGTTATTGCTACCAGTCTTTATCTAAACATATATCGTTATGTGTTTGTCATAAAATTTGTTTTGTCAGATCCATGATTCGAACTTGTCTGCATCATTACAGAGTGATTCAAGATGTTTAGTTCAGATTCCTAGTATGGAGGTTGCATATTATAAAGGATTCAGTGTCCTTGGAAACAAATTTGAAGTTAAGAATGTAGAAACATCTCGAACCTCTCAGAATAGTAGGATTGCGACGGTAGGATCGGATGGTGTGATTTATTATGGTTACTTAAATTGCATACTTGGCATCCAATATCCCGGACGGTCAGAACCGTTTTATATATTTCAATGTACTTGGTACGATACACGAACCGATACAGATAAGTGGAGAAACAATCTCGGGACTTGGAAAGATGAATATGGATTGACTAGCGTAAACACATTACGATTTTACGGTCAGGACGATCCATTTATCTTTTCGGACCAAGCGTTCTAAGTATACTACTCACAGTGCTTGAAACATCCAGGATGGAGTGTCGTATGTCGTTGGAAACCCAAGGATATTTACGATATCCCAGAATTCAAGGATCGTATGGAGGATAGCGATAAGGACGAAAAAGAGAGAAGACTCAGAGTGCTCCGACCGTCTGTTTCAAAAGACGGGTTGTCTTCGGTTGATCATGAAGTTACGTGGGTTAGAAATGATATCAAGGATAAACGCGTCCATGAAATGAAAAAGGTTATCAGTAATATCATATTATTACTTCACATTTTTAAGATCTATATATATATAGCATGCATATGTAATGATTGTACTATTGTCCAGATTTGATGACGACGACCGGAGCAGCGAGGGGCTGCAAGAGCACTAGCCGCGGCAGAGGCAGAGGCAGAGCGGTTCTGCCGCCCGGAGAACAGCGTAGGTGTAGGTTTCCTAGGCACACTAATGAGGTCTCATAAGGCATCAACCATGCCAATTTCAAATTTTACAAGTGCTGAGAGACCCTAATACGGATCGTTAATTAGAGTTTAGGCGAAACAAATGCGAATAAACGACTTTACTCTAAAAGTGAACGGAAATACAACCTTTGTAGATCCGGTCCTCCACCTCCATAGCTCCGTGATGAAGTCCCCTCGCTGCGATCATCGGATCCCGGGCTCTAGCGTCGGCTTCATCGGAGAAATGGGCGAGCTAGGTCGTCGACTTCGATGCCGAAGATGATCTCCGTCGAGGCAACACAAGATCAAGCTCTAACTTCACCAAGTCATGAAACTTATGAAGAAAACACCCTATACTACTTGGCAAGTGGTAGAGGATGAAGAAATAGGAAGTGGGTTCACTTTAGAATTGGATTTCTCACTCTTTTTCTCAAATCACCATTGAAGCTAACAAGCTTTTTCTTCTTGAAGAAGAAGAGGAAGAAGAAAAAGAATATGATAAGAATTATATGGAAAATAGAAAATGAGTGATTCTTATCATATAGCAACCATGGTTAAGTGTAGAGAATAAACTAGGGTTAGGTGAATGGTTAGGTTAGGCATGAAACAAAAATGGTAGACTTTTTCAAAGCTTCATGAAGCTTCAACAAAGAAACAAAATAAGCCACCATTTCTCTTTTATGCCAAATAAATAAATAAATAAATGAATAAATAAATAAAAACCCTAACCATTTACTTAACCAAGGTTTAAATCTTACACAAACCCAAGTTTGCATGTATCATCAAACATGATACAAACAAGTGCACAAAAGTATATCACATATACAACTTGTGTACTTCAAGTGAGAAAATCCATTTTAAGTGAACCGATACTAGTTAATGCAAAGTAATATATCAAATATATAATTATGCATTAAATCATTAAATCAACGCTTGATTTAACGATCCGGTCATATCTCATATGACCGACTAATATCCAATTTATCGACTTATCGAATCAATCCTTGATTCGATAACTAGGTTATATCGCATACAACCAATCGATACATTTATCGCGAGAATAGAATACGGTATCACATACACGCATTATTCTCGGTCCCGCACATATCTCATATGTGCTCCTATTTCGTTTCGCTTGAGCCAGGAAACCTCTGTGTAGGACTCTAAAGACTCGTCAATACGCCGACAGCAGGTGATGATCATATCAAGCACCCACAAGCCGCAAGCGGTCTGCTAAACGTAACGGCCACCCGGGTATTGAGCGATCAGAAGATCGACGAGCAAGCCCGCTCACACTCCTGTGAATCCAACCAGTAACACTTAGCGTACAGTCCGGTCTGTTCGTCTGATATGTCGCATATCTCGCCTAGGGGTGGTAAACGTCAGACCCCAGCAGCTCGATAAGTCGTGTCGATATGAGGTCTATAACAGTTCGAGAAACTACTGGTAACACTTACCAATAAATCTCAGCATCCCTGGCCAGGGATTTCTGGTTATAGCCAATCGAACACAGCGCAACATCAACCCCCTATACCGGGAGAGACGAATCCCCTCCTATCGCTCATTGCCTCCATGTGATTCGGGACTGTACCCAAAAACCACCGTTTTGCACGTCCTCTTGGACGCGGTAAGGTGGAAATCAAAGCACAGTGGGAATCACACAAGACTCTATGACGATCTCGGGTCTACAGACTAATCTGTACCAGTGTCACCATAGAACTGCCATCTGACGTAAGGTATAATACCATCTGGGAGTTCTCGGCGAGTCCGTCCAGTGTACCCAGTCTCCACTGAGCACCCGTATATCATCTCTGATGTCAAACACCAATGGATATGGGATCATCCATCGCCCATCTGTATGGGTCGAGAAGGTATACGCTAGTCTACTCTGGTATATCGATGCCCCGTCTCGATACACAACCTTGAAGGATGTACTTATGGACTACCATGTCCCCACTAGTATGATCCGCATCATAGTCCAGGTAGTCAAGTACACATCCTAAGGGCTTTACCAACATGTAACAGAGAGACAATCAGTGTACACGTTAAGGTAAAGAGCAACCAGATAGCATACTATCATGTCGAGCAAGAAAGTCCTCCTTATATATGTCCAAGCATCCACTACAATATACATCCTATGTACAGTAATGGCCTCTAGGGCATACATATAACTAACAATCTCCCACTTGCACTAGGGCCATCCGATAGCAGTGGTTGTAGTATCTCATACTCAACCATCCCTTAAAAGTCTCTCTCTGGGAAAAGGCCTTTGTGACTGGATCCGCCGTGTTGTCCTCTGAGTCTACTCTCCTAACCTCGATCCCTTGGAGATCAACCATCTCCATAATCAGGTGACACTGCCTTAGAATATGTCTGGATCACTGATGGGATCGGCGTTCCTTGGCATAAGCCACAACTCCATTGTCTCACAATGGTAAGAACGTAGTTCATCTCATGAACCAATATACACCCAAACAGCCTCTTTGGTAGCATCTTAAGTAGCGATGTATCCTGCCTTTATCGTCTAGTTAGCCACGGTATCTAGCTTGGAACTCTTCCAACATACCGTCCCTTTATTGAGGGTAAAGACAATGCCTGTGACTGACTTTCAGTCGTCCTTATCACCCTGGAACCCTTCCAGTGATTCTCCCCAGGATCGATTGATACCATCTCACTACAACTAGTGAGTATCCTAATATCCAATTAGATCTATCTCATAGATCCAAAACCCAGGATTTAGGAGGTATCACTTTGATCCTATATGGAGAATCATTGTGATAAGCGGAGATTGATCGAGCGTAGCATAGGAAAATACTTCCCTATCAAGAGTATGTCATCCACGTACTCTACGAGGATCGCCACCATACTCCCTACTACCTTTTTATATATACAAGGTTCATCTACCATTTTGATGAAGTCAAACTATTTGACTACTACATCAAAACAGATGTTCCAACTCCGCGATGCCTGCTTTATCCTATAAAGCATCTTGTACACGTTTCCGCTGCTCCCACTGTTTACGAAGCCCTCTGACTGTGTACTTATAGACTCTCTCTTCTAAAACATCATTTAGAAAATCAGTCATGACACCCAACCGCCAGATATCGTAGTCATGGTATGTAGCCGTGGCAAGTAGGATCCGGATGGACTTAAGCATAGCCACTGGAAAAGGTTTCATCATTATCCACGCCTGGTCGATGACAAAAACCTTTAACAAGTCTAGCTTTGAAAGTCTCAACTTTTCTATCTACACCATGTAATCTTCTCAAGATATACTTGCTCCTGGTGGGGATTTAACCCTTCAGATATAGCAACCAAAGTCCATACTTTGTTGGTGTATAAGGATTCCATCTCAGATCGCTAAGCATCCAGCCATTCTTACAGAGTCCCACTCCTGATGGCCAGCTCGAAACTAGTTGGGTCATCATCTCATGATGCAATCCTCGCTCCCACTGTCATAGAGTAACCGAAGTATCTCTCAGGCGGGTGAGGAACCTTACTAGATCGGCGGAGAGGCTGAGGTTTGTTGGTAACTATTGAATCCTTTGGTTCTTTCAAAACATCAGCTGCAGTTTTTATAGCTGGAACATTTCCTGTTCTACATATCAGACATTGCCTCGAGCTTGTCCGGATTTTGCTTTTAGACATAGGCCGGACAACCCCAAATCTTAACTAACTTAAGATATGGGCTCTTCCGTTTCCATATCACATATGAAGTGGTAGGCAACTGATTTGATTGGAACCCTATTCAATAGGCATGCAACTTCATAAGTGCATAACTTCCAAAAGGAAATAGGTAACTCAGTAGTACTCATCATAGAGCACACCTTATCATATAGGGTGTGATTGCTCCATCCTGATATACCATCGTGCTATGGTGTATACGGAGGAGTAATGCTGAGAGAGAATCTCATTCTCCTTTTGAATAGTCCAGGAATTCTATGCACAAGTATTCTCCTCCTTGATCTCATCAAAGGACATAATACCTATACCCGTAGGTTCTCTACTTCTAACTTATATTCTGTGAATATCTCAAAAGGTTCGGACTTGTGTTTCAACAGGAACATAGGTCTGAATCTCGAAGGATCATCAGAGAATTTAATGAAGTACAAAGAACCGGTCTTGGCATATGTAGACAGGGGACCTTACATACATCAACATGTATCAATCCCAAGAGTTTACTAACTCTTTCTCTGTTTCCAGTAAACGGAGCTATGGTCATCTTATCTTTGTGACATGACTGGCAAGTTTCATAAGATGTAAATTCAAACTGATTTAAATATGCATCTTTATGTAACTTCAGCCAGTCGGGTCGCATTGATATGACCCAGTCTACAATACCTCAAGAAGGATTTTTTCATTTCTGAATTCTTCCTCTTGTGTGTGTTCCGTATATTAAGAACTGTAGTTTGATTTAGAACATCAATGCTTTTAGATAACGTGCCTGAACCGATCAACTTTTGATATAGGAAATGTTCAAAACATTATCCAACAATACAAAATTTTATCGTTTCTTTACTAATAAAGAGACTGATATGATTTTGTATATCAGGTTCGGTATCTAATAACATTCATTCAGAATCAATGTATTGGTAATACTGGGTGACAGTGACCAACAGACTTGGCTGCAACACTTGCCCCGTTTTCTGTCTTATGAAAATTATCACCCGTTCTCAGTTCTCTACCTATCTGTAGCCCTATGTAACAGATTACATATCTGGGATCCTGATCCGGTATCAAATACCCAGGACGTAGAGGATACAGAGAAACAGTTCTGTATAATGAACACACCCGAGGATGATGCATCAGTATGCACTTTCTTCGTTTGGGCGGCACGGGAATTCTGGTAATCTCTAATTTCCTGCTCTGTCTTATAACAATTATAAGTTGGAGCGGGACCAACGTTCCCCAGCTCAGTATAACAAGCGGGTTCGGTCAATAATCCGTATTATTATCTTGATTAAGGCGTGATATGGTCGCTACCTGGAGAGAGAGAGAAGAAAACACTCAGCGTGCGCTCTTGCAAGATCAGATTGGTTATTTATTTTATCTAATCAGGATGGTTCCCACTGTTTTTATCAAATCTTCCTTCAAAGGAAAGACTAGCCGGGATTAATTACACGCTACAAGTTCGCCAATTTTTCAGCCAGGCCAGTGTCGGTACTTTGAGGGAGGTCCCCCGTGCTTTCGCACGAACCTAATTAATGTAAACCACGTTTTCCGAGAGGCGTAACCTCGTTAACACCTTTCTAGACACCTACTTGATCGGCTAATTGTAATGTGTAAAACTCTCCCAGGAGTAATTTTTACTCGCAGCGGGTATCGGGATCCAACTATCTAGAAGGTATGCAATCTCATTGCAAATTTCAACACTTGAAATTCCCGATATTATTTTGCCCCTAGCAGCTATATGACCTTAACATAGTCAACAAATCATAAGTGCTAGTTAAGTTCAACCTGTCATTTCCCGATTGAATTAAACCCACCCGCACGACCCTTAACATAGTCAACAAAGTCGCACGACTACCCTAATCCAATCGCATCATATGCTTATGCAGATAAGCACTAATTAGCTACCGCACACTACGCCTTAACATAGTCAACAAACGTAGCACGAATACTAACTAGTACTTATCTGAAATGACGGAGGGCTACGACAGGTTTTTTCTGAAAACCTATTGCGTAATGAACTTGATATCGTTGTAGAATCAAATGATTTTGAAATGGAGTGTTTTTGAGGCTTTTCTAGTTTTGCTAAAGGGGCCACTCCCGGCGAAGGGATCGTCGGCCCTTTCCTCGTCGAATGAGGTGCTGGATATATCGTATATATCACTGTGCAAAGCAGAAACTATAGAAGCTATCAAAAGACAAACCGAGGGTTGTAGCATCTGCCAGTTATTGCTAAAGGAGTCACTCCCGGTGAAGGGATCTCGGTCCTTTCCTCGTCGAATGAGGTGCGGGATATATCATATACATCACTGTGCAAAGCAAGAACTGTAACTACCTGTTTTATTTTTGAAATTCGATTCTACAACATCATTAGGTTTCTTTTACTTTCATTAATCACATTAATGAAGTCCCATCATTTAAGTACCTAAACATCACAGATAAATACGACGTACACTTATGCCATCCGCATTCGCCTCGATGTCCCCTCGTGCACCGTCAGGTTAGGCAACTAACGGCAGAGCAGGGCAGGGCTAGCGCGTGTGTAAAACATAAGTAACGTCTATATAATATATCATATATACTATATACAGTATCTATCACAGAACATCACATGATCACATCACAGATATCGCAGCAGAAGAATCATATGAAATATTGGATATACTGGGACGTCCGTGTTTTCAATACGAGCCAGTATAAAACACGGATTCCACGGTCACGATGAATAGCCAAACCCACACCCCTAGACCCCTACGAGAGCGGTAAGTAACCCTACCAATTCTAGAGTTAGGAGACCCGGACTCGACTCCTCGAGTTGGTCTCCCACTGGACTCCAGAACCCGGTTACTTGTGCCCTCCTCCTTGGGTCTATCCTAGTGCGGAAAAGTAAATAATATACAAACGGTGACATCTTCCGCAACCTGGAAGTGCCCCAATAAAAGAATATTACATACAAGTTTTTACATGAATGAAAAAGAAAAACACTCATCTCACATTAAAACCCCCCCGGCTATTCAAACACGACGATCCAATATAACATATCCAGCAACACATAACATCACATGTCATCAACGTAAGTAAACATGCGTATCCCAATTGTCGTTGACATATAGCAACGATACCGGCGATATCACATATTACACTTACGGTCACAGAAAAGAAAGTGTAAAACTACAACAGTTGGAATCCGCAACCTCTTTAGACATCGCATGCCTAATCAAATGAATTCCTTAGACATCGCATGCCTAACAATTATAAACCCCGCATTTTAGTCTCATTATCGAAAACTCCTTTCAATGTTAAGTCGGGCAATTCAACAAGATTCCCGACATTTTGATCGAATGCTCGTCGCAAACTTTATTAGGCGGCCGCACCCCCGATGCCGTCGATGAGGTGCACCAAGGCGGAACACCGCTGCCGCGAGCACCCGAACGGATGCTTTCGGCGACGGGGTTCTCCTACAGTCACTTGGTCAGGGCTATGGGGTGTAGCTGTCTATTAAGTTTACCCGGCGATTATCCGCGTACGCTACGTGATTGCGACGGACTTTTGATCGCATCAAAATTCCGTGGCAACCAATCAAGTGAGTCTAAAGTGCTATGTTTATAACATTCATTCAGTTATCTCATAACTACTTGTGAATTCCAATTATTGTATCACATTTTGGATAAATAGAAAATGTTAAACTTTCCGATCAAACAATCAAACACCCAAGTTTTCCCGAAACAGCTCAACACATGAAACAAGTTTAACAACATCCAGTTCATGCCTCAGTACCAACGGTCCAGCCGTAGAAGGGTCAAGCCAACGCCTCACATGTGGCACGCCGTACTGCCCCAAACCTGAAGGTTCAAAGGGCAGTTCAAGACGGTCACATAATCGAGTTAAGGTTTGTTGTCTTCTAGAGGGACCATCGCGTCACTTGCACTACTTAGAACGTCATTAAACTACGGAAAGATCCGACACATGGAAATTTCCCAACAGGGGAAAAATTGGGTATTTATATCCGGTCGAACTTTTCAAGATTTTCTAAAATTATTCGGAAAAACACAGACGAAGTTAAACTTCCCGATCGAAACACCGAGTCCCCAATACAACCCAGAAAACTCAACTCTTGAGTAAATATTAAAAATTCCCAGAAAATACAGGTCTAAAAGCTAGGAATTACTGTGCAATCAGAAGTGAACAAACCCACTATTTTGCCGCGGAATCGCCGCCCAAACCAGGCTATGGCCGCGGTTCCGCGGCGGTTTTATCAAATTGGGTACTCGAAATTCACAGTAATTCCTAAAAATCCCTGCTGAATTTTCTGCATATTTTTAATTTACAAAAATCCCAGATTTCAAAAAATGTACAGAGAAGGGTTTCGGATTAGGGTTTCGGGTTCGTTCGGGTTTCTAACATCGTCTAGTCATCGCCTAAGGCTCTAGCTAGGCTCTGATACCACTGTAGGTTTCTTAGGCACACTAATGAGGTCTCACAAGGCATCAACCATGCCAATTTCAAATTTTACAAGTGCCGAGAGACCCTAATACAGATCGTTAATTAGAGTTTAGGCGAAACAAATGCGAATAAACGACTTTACTCTAAAAGTGAACGGAAATACAACCTTTGTAGATCCGGTCCTCCACCTCCATAGCTTCATAATGAAGTCCCCTCGCTGCGATCATCGGATCCCGGGCTCTAGCGTCGGCTTCATCGGAGAAATGGGCGGGCTAGGTCGTCGACTTCGATGCCGAAGATGATCTACGTCGAGGCAACACAAGATCAAGCTCCAACTTCACCAAGTCATGAAACTTGTGAAGAAAACACCCTATACTACTTGGCAAGTGGTAGAGGATGAAGAAATAGGAAGTGGGTTCACTTTAGAATTGGATTTCTCACTCTTTTTCTCAAATCACCATTGAAGCTAACAAGATTTTTCTTCTTGAAGAAGAAGAGGAAGAAGAAAAAGAATATGATAAGAATTATATGGAAAATAGAAAATGAGTGATTCTTATCATATAGCAACCATGGTTAAGTGTAGAGAATAAACTAGGGTTAGGTGAATGGTTAGGTTAGGCATGAAACAAAAATGGTAGACTTTTTCAAAGCTTCATGAAGCTTCAACAAAGAAACAAAATAAGCCACCATTTCTCTTTTATGCCAAATAAATAAATAAATAAATAAATAAAAACCCTAACCATTTACTTAACCAAGGTTTAAATCTTACACAAACCCAAGTTTGCATGTATCATCAAACATGATACAAACAAGTGCACAAAAGTATATCACATATACAACTTGTGTACTTCAAGTGAGAAAATTCATTTTAAGTGAACCGATACTAGTTAATGCAAAGTAATATATCAAATATATAATTATGCATTAAATCATTAAATCAACGCTTGATTTAACGATCCGGTCATATCTCATATGACCGACTAATATCCAATTTATCGACTTATCGAATCAATCCTTGATTCGTTAACTAGGTTATATCGCATACAACCAATCGATACATTTATCGCGAGAATAGAATACGGTATCACATACACGCATTATTCTTGGTCCCGCACATAAATCATATGTGCTCCTATTTCGTTTCGCTTGAGCCAGGAAACCTCTGTGTAGGACTCTAAAGACTCGTCAATACGCCGGCAGTAGGTGATGATCATACAAAGCACCCACAAGCCGCAAGCGGTCTGCTAAACGTAACGGCCACCCGAGTATTGAGCGATCAGAAGATCGACGAGCAAGCCCGCTCACACTCCTGTGAATCCAACCAGTAACACTTACCGTACAGTCCGGTCTGTTCGTCTGATATGTCGCATATCTCGCCTAGGGGTGGTAAACGTCAGACCCCAGCAGCTCGATAAGTCGTGTCGATATGAGATCTATAACAGTTCGAGAAACTACTGGTAACACTTACCAGTAAATCTCAGCAACCCTGGCCAGGGATTTCCGGTTATAGCTAACCGAACACAGCGCAACATCAACCCCCTATACCGGGAGAGACGAATCCCCTCCTATCGCTTATTGCCTCCATGTGATTCGGGACTGTACCCAAAAACCACCATTTTGCACGCCCTCTTGGACGCGGTGAGGTGGAAATCAAAGCACAGTGGGAATCACACAAGACTCTATGATGATCTCGGGTCTACAGACTAACCTGTACCAGTGTCACCATAGAACTGCCATCTGACGTAAGGTATAATACCATCTGGGAGTTCTCGGCGAGTCCGTCCAGTGTACCCAGTCTCCACTGAGCACCCGTATATCATCTCTAATGTCAAACACCAATGGATATGGGATCATCCATCGCCCATCTGTATGGGTCGAGAAGGTATACGCTAGTCTACTCTGGTATATCGATGCCCCGTCTCGATACACCCACGACTAGGGACCTTAAAGGATGTACTTATGGACTACCATATCCCCACTAGTATGATCCGCATCATAGTCCAGGTAGTCAAGTACACATCCTAAGGGCTTTACCAACATGTAACAGAGAGACAATCAATGTACACGTTAAGGTAAAGAGCAACCAGATAGCATACTATCATGTCGAGCAAGAAAGTCCTCCTTATATATGTCCAAGCATCCACTACAATATACATCCTATGTACAGTAATGGCCTCTAGGGCATACATATAACTAACAGTAGGGAGCTTCAGAGGGCCGGTCTTGCACCCTAATCGAAGACCTCTTCGGATGACTCCTTCCGTATGGACTTTGCCACACCTCCAGGTATATTGCACGCATATTCATTTTGAATATAATATTATAGATATACTCGTATATTTTTTTCAAAATTTCTTATATAGTCAATATTTGATTGTCTAGCTGTTGGTGGTGCGTCCATATCGGAGGCAGATGCCACTCTCGCACCTCCAGGTATGTTTATATATCATATAGTTCATGCATATTGATTTAGAATGTTATATCATAAATATACACACATTCTTTTTGCTTTTACTTAGATAATCTTTTTTTTATTGTCTAGCTGTAGGTGGTGCCTCCACATCTCGGACAGAGGCCACCACCGCACCTGCGGGTATGTTTATATATCCTATAGTGCATGCATATTGATTTAGAATGTTATATTATCGATATACACATTCTTTTTGCAATTAATTATATAATCTATTTTTAATTGTTTAATTATAGGTGGTGCGTCCACATCTGGCGTAGTGGCCACTCCCGCCACTTCCATACCCTTCACTCAGTCTGCAGGTTAGTATGAATAAATATAAAATATTTATTCATTTTACATATCCTTTAAGAATAAACATCACCTTCATGTAATTTTATCGTCAATATTTATTTTCTAGTTGGAGGAGATGCATCCACGTCCGGGTCACCGGCTGTTCCTCACCGGAGGAACTATCGTCCCGTTCATGCTGCTGCCCAGGCCCAGGCTCGTGCTGCTGTCACCGGAGGTATATATCACACTTCAATTTTTGTTAAACCTTGATTTCTTAATATCACTTTGTCTTAATATTGATTGTCTTGATATTTCTTGTAGATGCAGGGCAGCCCCATCCCGAAAGGGGGACTCAAGGGCTGAATTAGTCCCACAGGCTGAGACCCGACAGAACTTCTTTACCCCCGATTATCTCTATACCGGCGATTATGCCGAGAGGTTTGGCAGGTATATGGGGGATGAGAGCCGCCTCGTGAAGAAGTATCCACTTCACATTGAGTGGGGCGATCAGCACCGGCGCTAATTCGCCCTCTTCTGGGATCAGGCTCGGGTATTAATATATATTTTCATTTGAGTTATCCAATATATTTATTATTATTATTTAACACTTGTAATTTAAATACAATGTTTTTTTGTATTTGCGGTTGGATTACGACTTTCAGCCTGTACCCGACCCAGATCACCCTGAGAGAGTGCTCGATCTTCATGCTCTATACAATGGCCTGATGAAGAACATGCAATCAAAGGTCTGATACAATAGGAACGGGCTGAAGATAGACTGCTATTCCCTATGGATGGCGACCCCCGAGGCAGAGAGAGCGGCTCTCCTAAATACTCCGGCCTTTGCGAGAGTTGACGTAGATACACGGCCTCTTTTGTGCCAATATTTCGACTCTCAGCGCAAACAGGTTTGTAATTTAAATATAATTCATTGTTTAATATATAATTTATTTTTTGTGTTGCTTAATTAGAAAACTAAATCTGAATGTGTTGTGTAGAAACTGGCTGATCAAAATAAAGAGAATAGGAAGTCGGCGTAGAGGGGTCACCCCAATTATACAGGTGGCTCGAGAAACATTACTCGTGCATGGAGGCATCGGTAAATTACAATAGATCTATTATGATATAATGTAATATTAAGAGTTATTTTATAATATATGTAAAATTTTTGCGAATTGCAGAGAGCTCAGACCCTGGCGCAGGATGGTATACCGAGCGTGCTGACCGTATATCTTGCCGTCCACGGCACCTTGACAGATCCCGCTACGGGCGAGCTTCGATTTCCCAACACTGCTACCCAGGAGTATTGCGTAAGTGTTATTATTTATTCGAAATTTTTGTTTTGAAAAATTCAAATTCAAATGATATACTTATATTTTAATGGTTAATCTGGGTGTAGGAGCGGGTGGTGGAGCAGGCGGAGGTATCGGGGATCGATTTTACTGGAAAGACCGATCCGGTGCTGCTGACCCCAGTCCTAAATGCCGCACACGAAGGGCACCACCGTAGGTTAGGAAAGTGGCCGGGGACTGGGTCCTAGCAGAGCCCATATGAGGTTGGACTCCACTCCGCGGTTACTTCCCCTACCCCCGTAAGTGACGTCCAGAGCATGATGTTGCCGCCTTGAAGACCACCGTCGAGGAGTTGAAAGAGATGGTACGTATATTACTTAATAGTAAAATATTATATCACATTATAGATAGTAACATATGAAATATTAGTAGCCTTAACTTATTTGGCTGTAGACTTATCTTTGCTTAATTATACTTACATAAAACTATCTAATTAAAATAAACAACGGCTTTCTAAACTAGATACCCAAACGAGGCCTAAGTCCCTAAGTATTCTTAGATTGGGGTTTCGCAATAACCTGATAACGATACGAACTCGACTAAAATCTAATACACCATTCTTACTCGTTTATTAGACACAAAATTTAATAGGTGTGACAGGCTACTTCTGCTGCGGCTCCACATGCATCTCCTTCGGTTTTGGCTGCAGCTCCGCAAGCCACTACCTCGGCTGTGGTTGTGCAGACCACTCCTGCAGCTCCATAGCTCGTTCAGACTCCCGCACAGTCCGCTCCTTCATTAGTCGAGTTTTTGACACTCAGGGCTGCACCGAGGAGCAGATACGCCAGATTATGGCGATTATCAGAGGTGGAGGAGCTGGACCGAGCAAGGATAGCTTTATTTATATTTTTGAGGATGTATATACTTATATGATACATATTGTATAAATTTTGGACGATATTGGTGGTTGTTTGCTTGTTCATGATGATTTGGTTTGATATCGTATTCTGTTTGTCTATTTCTTTTATATATTATCCTTGAGATGTTGATTATGAATATTTCTTCATTTGGTTGTATGATGTATATATTATTGTGCAAAGGGCGGGGGAAAATAGGAAGCCCTTTTTTTTTAAAAAAACCCTGATATTTTGTCCCTATAGATTAATCCGTAGGGGTTATCCATATCAGGATACCTGATATTTTGTCCATACGGACTCAGTAAAACTTGCCCCTACGAATTAATCCATAGGGGCATTTATCTGGACCTACGGATGTATTCGTAGGGGCACCAATTAGGCCCTACGGATACATCGGTAGGGGCAATTATTTTATTTTATAAACCAATAAATTAAAATATTTATCAGGCCCTACGGATTACTCCATAGGGATAAGTGTCCCTACGGATTAAGGCGTAGGGGCAATTATTACTCCGTAGGGACATGTTCAGGGCGAAGACTTGCACCTGCAGCCTTTGCACTTATGGTTTTTTTGCCCATACGGGTATATCCGTAGGGGTGGTGCTTTGCCCCTATGGATAAATCCATAGGGGCAACCCCTTATTGTAGTAGTGCTAGGAGATAAGGCGTTGATGACGTTAGGAGGGGGAGTAGGACCGCTCCCGCCTCCGTTATGGGGGGCGGGGCGGCTCGTGCTGGGATTGTCGTGGTCATTGCTTGCCATTGAATTGAAGGCTGTGGATCAACTTTCATGGTGGAAAAGTCTTTCGAGTTCCCACAAACGGCGCCAACTGATAGAGGTCGGAATCTCCTTCAGATGTTTTCTTCCGCCGATCTTGCTACAAGCGTTCCTGAACGGTTGAGACTGAGTGTGAAAGTTGGGCGTGTGGATCTCAATGGGTTGGTTTTGACGCCGAGATACCTGCAAGGGAAGTCCCGGGGTGGGTGACCACCGTAGGACCCTCCGACGATCAAGTAAGTACCGAGGTATAAAGAAAGGGTAGCGGCGTATTGGAATTGATTTTGGTTTACCTGAATCGTCTTGAAGAGGGGGTTTATATAGCAGTCGTGTGGCGATGATTCGGCGCGAGGTTCCCACCGTCCGTGACGCCCTTATGACACGTTCGCATTGATGGCGGGGTATGCCCATTAATAGCGAGATACGCTTAATAACGGAAAAGCGTGCCAGCGTGGGATGCGGAACGTGGAGCAGCGGGAATCTCATTTTGGCGGGATACACGGAGCTGTTACGGGGGCGCTTGGGCTCCGTGCTCCCGGTTGGACAGGGAGGCCGAGGAATTTCAGCTCGGTGGGTAGCTCGAAGTCGAGCAAGGAGGCCGAGGATGGTCATCTTTGTATCTGCTCGGAGTCGAGTGAGAAGGCCGAGGAGTTTCGGCTGCCTGAGCGCGTATGGTGCGTACTCTAAGAAGGCTCTTCCGAGAGGTCGGGGTACCACCTCATCATGTGGTCTCGAGGAAGACTCGTAATATTTCGCACTAATTCCTCGTCGTAGCCCCCAGGGGTATAGAAGGTATGTATTGACGACACGCCATCTCCCACATGTCGCAATCTGGGGTGTTTCCATTCATGAGCCTCATCAATACCAAAGAAACCTAAACGAGGTTCAGCTAACTCTAGACATCAATAATCGCTCCTCGAAGAGACTTTGTATTTTCCGTGCCAGATTTGATATTAATTCACATAATGGAATCAATTACAGCCTTAAGAACAACGTTTGAAGTCCATATCAATGCTGTTAAAGGAGTTATTCACTATTACAATAAAGGGTTGCCCCTATGGCTTTATCCGTAGGGGTAAAGCACTACCCCTACGGATATATTTGTAGGGGCTCAAAAATACATCGTAGGTGCAATGGCCGCAGGTGCAAGTCTTCTCCCTGAACATGCCCCTACGAATAAATAATTGCCCCTACGGTTTAATCCGTAGGGACTCATGTCCCTACGGTGTATTCCGTAGGAACAAAATATTTATTTAATTTAGTGGTTTATAAAATAAAATAATTGCCCCTCCGGTGTTATCCGTAGGGGCAACTTCCTGCCCCTACGGAGTTAGCTTTAGATCCAGAAATAAGCCCCTACGGATGTAGTCGTAAGGGCAAGTGTAACGCCTGTTACTGAGTCCATAGGGGAAAAATGTCAGGTATCCTGATATTTTGTCCCTACGGATAAATATGTAGGGGCAAACAGATGGACCTACGGATTAATCCGTAGAGGCAGCAGATGGACCTACGGATTAAAACGTAGAGACAAAATATCAGTGTTTTTTTTATAAAAAAGGGGCTTCCTGTTTTTTCCTCGCCCTGTGCACAATAATATATACATCATATAACCAAATACCATAGTATTCATAATTAACATCTCACTCATAATATATAAAAGAAATCAACAAACAGAATACGATATCAATCTAAATCATCGTGAACACGCAAACACCACCAATATCGTCCAAAATATATACAATATGTATCATATAAGTACATACATGCTTAAAATATAAAAAAAAGCTACCCGAGCTTGGTCCAGCTCCTCCACCTCTGATAATCGCCATAATCTGGCGCATCTGCTCCTCGGTACAGCCTTGAGTCGTCAAAAACTCAACCAACAGCCGAAGGAGATGCGTGTGGAGTCCGAGCCGAAATACCATATCGCATCTATTCAATTTTGTGTGTAATAAACGAGTAAGAACTGTGTATTAGTCGAATTAGTATCATTATCAGGTTATTGCGAAACCCCAATCTATGATTAGTCAAAGTTAAGTCTACAACCAAATAAGCTTAGGCTACAAATATTGGATATGTTATTATCTATAATATGATATAATATTTTACTATTAAGTAGTATACATACTATCATCTCCTTCAACTCCTGGACGGTGGTCTTCAAGGTGACAACATCTTGCTCTAGACGTTGCTAACGCGGGGGGGGGGGGGTAGGGGAAGTAACCGCTGTAGTAGTGTCCAACCTCATATGGGCCCTGCTAGGACCCAGTCCTAGGACTCTCTCCCAACCTCCGTGGTGCCCTCCGTGTGCGGCGTCTGGGACTGGGGTCAGTAGCATCGGATCGTTCTGTCCAATAAAATCGATCCCCGATGCCTCCGTCTGCTCCACCATCCGCTCTTACACCTACATTAACCAGTAAAATATAAGTATATCATTTAAATTTAAACTTTTTAAAAAAAAAATTTCAAACCTGCTAGAATAAATATTAACACTTTTGCAATACTCCTGGGTAGCGGTATCGGGGAATCGAAGCTCGCCCGTGGCGGGATCTGTCGAGGTGTCGTAGACGGCAAGATAAGCGGTCAGCATGCTCGGTGTACCACCCTGCGCCAGGGTCTGAGCTCTCTGCAATTCGCAAAAAATTTACATATTGGTTGAATGAATTCTCGGTGTGTAGTTTTAGAAAATGTATAGAAATCACAACCAAAAATATTTTGACCGCAATAAATAACGGTGTCGATTGTAGCGAGTTAGCGAGTGCGGATCGTCCACAGGGAAAGTGAGATTTGCTTGTAATTGAATTAGATGAGTCGAAAATTAAAGAGAAAAGAAAAGACAATTCAATTCAAGATTTAAAAGTGAATTTCAAGAATTAGCAAAATCTAGATCTAAATCTAAAATCAAGAAAACATTTAAAATCAAGAATGAAGAATTGATGATATCCAATCCAATAATCAAGAATCGAAATGAGACTCGTAGGAACCGATCGAATCTATAGACGCGATGAAATCTATTAATTACGTTTTCTTATCCATCGATGATTTGATACTAGATTGATGATGATCAACGAGAATTAGGGATTTCTTGCGGAAACTAGGGTTTCATCATCTATCCCTTGTCCTTTCGTTGATCTCATTCACATTCCAGCCTCTAGTAAATTCAAGAATCGATCGTGGATCCCTAATTAAGAGCGAACACAATCAAGAAAGTATCGCTCGAAACTAGGTCGTCGATTCTTCAATTTACTAAGGTTTACAAAACTCATAGGACTTAAGAATCGTTTCAAGATTTTTAATATCATCATCTATTGATTCTCTCGACTCCTTCACGAGCGGAGTTTTACTCAAACATCATAACAAGAAACACAATCAAGAATTGAGATCTAATCATGATGCAAGAATGTAAAGAAAGCAAGATTAAAGAATTTCATCTTTTATTTATCAACAATTTCGTTACAATTCTCTCAAGATCTACAATGAGGAAAGAACTCGATCGTCGATTTGGCTTCGCTCATCTTCGTGAGTCGCGGATCCTCTTGGATCACTTGCTCGGATGAAGATCGGCTCCGCTCCTAAAAGGTTGAAGGCTTCTTGCTTGAATTGTACTCGGTGTTCTTGATTTTGGCTTTGGATTTTGAATTGAGGATTAGGGTTTACAAGTTGTGTCACTCAACTTGTATTAGAAATGGATGTAATGAACCCTTGAACAACCCTTGAACCCTAGATCTAGGTTTCCTTTTATAGCCATCATAGCCCTAGATCTAAAATTCAAAATTCAATTTTCCCTCCAAAAGTTTGTTAGAGAGAGGCTTCTAGAAGTAGTTTGTTGGAGGGAATATTCTAGAGCTAGGTTGTTAGGCCGAGCCTTCTAGATGAAGCCACGTGGCGTTTCTGGAGTCTTCTGGAAGCATTGTTAGTTACAGGAAGCACATGGGAAATTTTTTTCATGTTGACGTCATCAAGCCGCCGCGGATCCGCGGCGGGAATGGCCTTTTGGCCGCGGATCCGCGGTCCAAAGGAAGCTTCACTGCATATCATTTCTTGTGCTGCTTTGTTATGGCCTTTTGGTGCTTTCTTGATGTGAGGACCTTTATTTTACTTTCTTTATTTCTGCCAGATCACAAGTCTTGGATTTGGCGTATTTTTCTCAGCACTTTTGACAATTTCGGCTTTTCTCCTGGAATTTCCTGCACAGATTCTCGAGACAAGTGTTGCGCTATACAAAGATTATGCGATGCCATGATAAACACTCAATTTCCCTCCAAATGTCGGTTTTAGGGTATAACACATGTAATTTGGTATTTTACAGCTGTTTTGCTAATATGTGCTATATTAATACCGAACACCTCTAGATGAGTGCAAATGGTAGGGAAATTGTCGTGTTAAAAATGCAATATTTTCGACTGATCAAATTCCCCCAAACTTATTTTCGGTCGTCTCGAGCGAACTGTTTTATTAAAAAGAGAAGGAGAAAATAAAGAAAGAGAAAAACTAACTAGCACACTTTCGTAGGCAACACGATTGCACTGAGCACGTGCAACAAGCCTTTAAACCTCTAGGTGTCCCTAGTAGGAGGAGTGTTGTCTCCTGAGGGTTTTCAGCGGATTACACCCATAAAATCCAATAATAAAAGGAAGACCGTGAAAGTTACATATAAAGATAAGAATTGTAAAAGAAAAGGTTTGAAAATTAGAGTTTCCAACTATGCTAGCTTTTCGGTTGTCATGAGGCCTATCTTAATAGTCATGAAAAGATGTCAGAAATCACATCATCCCTCAATAAAACATCGTCTTTATTATTCATTCCTATCTTTGTTCCAAACATCGATCATATAACCCTACGTGTGTGTAAAAGACATCTCTACACCCGGAGAATTCAATTCAAGCTATCATACTCTTGTCCATCTGCCTCAGTACTTTTTAATTAATGAATATTTAGATGAATTTGCTCACACACTTTCATGCGACCGTTAATACTTCTTGAGGTACTAACCGACCGATTACTCATGTGCTTGCTTATTTGGTGTCTTTCCTCGTCTTGCACCACCTGAGGCTTAGCAGTGACTCCCAGACCAGTTGGTCTAAGGCACTAGGTGAAGAGACACCCTCGCTATATTTTTTTATTGCTGCCTTGGCGATAACAAAACAGTGTCCATTTTTTTCACCATTTTATATTTTATTAATATTTTTTTATTTCCTTCATACTTTGGCTTTTAGACAAGACCATTTCAAGGTATCCTCTACTATCCCGAGCTTCAAGACGTGTGTAAGTGCGTATAGTAGGGTTTCAACGTTCAAAATGTTTGGCTTCCAGAATAGGAACTATTTTTCAGACTTATTTTTATCCTCAGATTAGTGACTTCTTTCATCTTACTAACCCTTGGGACAACGGCTCATAACTACTTATTACTAGTTCGTATAAGAAAACTTCTAATTTTCTAGGTTTTCTTAAATTTTTCTAATTTTTTGGATGTAATTTTTCACTAGCTAATCTTTTATTATCTTATTTTTGTAAAAAAAATTTATTTTTTTATTTTTTTTAAATTTTTATAGTTTTTTCAAAAATGTTTTATGCTTATACAAAGTATGATGCAAATGATGCGAAAATAAACACAAACCTCCCCCAAACTTGTTTTCAACAGTGTCCTCACTGTTGCCATCTGCTAAATCTCGAAAAACCTGTAAGCTTGGGAGGAAATTTATTAATGGGGGTAAAATATTTAAGTGAAAATCCTCCCCCAAACTTATTTTTGGCTCATCTTTTTGTGTAAAAATTTTCTTTTCAAGAGCCAAATTACACCCCCAAACTTGAGTTAAACAATGTTAAGCTTTGAAAATCACATAAGGGGGTCAAAAATCATTGGTCGATGCCAAGCTTTGCAAAGACCGAAGGTCAACACCAACCATTCGAAAATTTTATCAATGTAGTGCTCAGGTTGGTGGAAGAAGAAGTGGGGAAAGGGTAGGTGGAATAGAATGTGTTTGCGTCTCGTTTTGGAGAGACGATGCAGTGAATGTGATGGATTATTCGCATTCTTTTTACAGTCCATATGAAGGGGTGGAGGTTCAATTTCATTTATTGGGAGATGATTCATCTCAACACCCGTGTCATTCAAAAATGCGAGTTCATCAGCGAAAATTTCCTCAAAAGTTCCATCAATACCCCGGAGAATAATGTCATCACAAAGCGCGGGGTGATCTTCAGACTCCAAAAACGATTCATACTCAGTGTTAGTTGTTGACCCGGACAACTCGGTGGCAGAGTCCGTATGTGTATGATACATAGTTGGGTCAAACAACAACATATGAAAAGAGTCAAGATCAGTATCATGAGGATCATCAAATTCGCTGCTGTCGACATCCATTAAGTCGACAGAACATACCTGAGCAGTAGGTTCGGAGGGTACACTTCCCAACTTGTAAATGTTCAACTCAATTGACCTATTCCCGAAAGATAGGGTCATAGAACCATTACGACATTTGATGATAGCGTTGGAAGTGGCCAAAAAGGGGCGACCTAAAATCACCGGAATTTGATTCCGTGGGTTCGCTACAGGCTGTGTATCAAGTACAATAAAGTCCACAGGGAATACAAATTCCCCGATTTTTATTAACACATCCTCCAGTTCACCTCTAAGTTTGGTGATTGAACGGTCGGCCATCTGGAGAGTTATGGTCGAGGGCTTTAACACTCCGATACCTAACTGCTCGTAAACCGAGTATGGAAGCAAGTTAACACTAGCGCCAATGTCTAGTAGAGCACGGTTGATGTATTTTTCCCCAATAGAAATAGAAATAGTAGGACAACCAGGGTCCTTATGTTTCCGTGGTAATTGTTGGAGAAATGTCGTGTCTACAGTCTTTGCCATGAATATCTTCTTGGGCACTTGAGTCTTTCTTTTCCTAGTGCACAAGTTCTTAAGAGTTTTCGCATAGGACGGAACTTGTTGGATAGCATCTGGGAGAGAGATGTTGATGTTAACTTGCTTAAACATGTCCACAAGCTTCTCCATTTGGGCATTGGGTTTGTTGGGCCTCAACTTATTTGGAAATGGAGCTCTATCAATAAGTGTTGGGTCCAACATTTGTGGAGAAGGTTGTGGGGGTGGGAAGGGTGAGGTGGGTGGAGGGTTCGAGCCTTTGGGAAAACGGAGAATAGGCTCGGAAGAAGACGGTAAATTAGACGAAATAGGGTAAGAAGTAGAAGTGTGAGTGGAAGTGGAAGTGGAAGCCTGGGGTTCACTTGATTCCTCAACATCAATCTGTTTACCCACATGATTGTCAAGCACTCTTCCAGATCTCAACGTGGTAAGTGCATCCACATTTGTGTAATGTGAAGGTCCTGGATCAGGTAGGGGTTGAGCTGGAAGATTCCCTTTTTCTCTTGCACTCATTTCGGCTTTTAATTGTGCAATTTGTTCTTCCATCGATTTAATACTCTTATTTTGGGAGTCAGAGTTTTTCTGGATTTTTTCGACGGGAGACTGAATTGTCAAAAGCAAGTTCATGAATGAAGAGAATTCATCAGTACCGGTCAACTGCAAAGGGTTAGACGGTGCAGGTGTGTTGACCGGATTTTGAAAGTTTTGTGTTTGGAAGGGGTGCTGACTCAATTGGAGTGGTTGCTGTTGTGGTGGAAGAGCGCTTTGGAAATTGTTTTGGGTTGGAACCGTGTTTTGAGTTTGTGATTGGTTCCAAGCAAAAGGACATTCTTCCATCAAATGTGAAGGGTTTGAACAGCAGCCACACACGGTTTTGGGAAGTGTGTATTGGTTTAGGGAGGCTGAAGAGATTTTATTTTCTATAGCGTCGAGTTTTCTTTTTATTGCGGCCATTTCGGCTCTCATTATGACGGAAACATCGAGCTGATTGACATCTTCCCTAGACGGTTGTGGTCTAACACTTTCCTATTGTAAAATGTTTTGAGCTAAATCTTCTAGATATTTCCAAACTTCACCATCATCTTTGGTCATGAAAGTGCCTTGACACATGGTTTCAAGCATCTGTCTAGTAGCGAGATCAATACCCTCATAGATAATTCGACACAAATCCCATCTAGAGATTCCGTGATGAGGACATTGGATAAGAAGATTCTTGAACCGTTCAAAGCATTTCCAAAATGGTTCAGTGGGAAGTTGGGTAAATTTGAAGATTTCGCTCCGAACCCGGCTGGTCTTGTGATTGGGATAAAATTTCTTTAGGAATGCTTTTACAAATTCATCCCATTTTGAAATAGAATGTGGAGTGTATTGTAAAGCCACTTCTCGGCTAAATCGCACAAAGTGAATGGGAGAAAATGTAGACGCAGAGCATCCACAGACAGTTGTGACGTTCCAATCATTGCGCATACGTTTTCAAATTTGGAGATAAAAGCGTATGCGTCTTCAGAATCAAGACCGTGAGACTTGGGTAACAGTTCGATGAATTGGGGGTTGATTTCAAAATTTTCCCCGTTGGCAGGTGGTATAGAAAGACAGGTGGGAAGGGGAATACGTGAAGGATAGCATCTCTCTTGGAGAGAAATGCATGGAGGATTCTGCGCACCTGCGGGCAGTGGCAGAGTGGTGTAAAAGTTTGATGGATAACCGTTCATCGCGGTGGTGGTAGGAAAAAGAAAAGGTAGAAATACTGACTTTGGGGTCGATAGGGGAAAACGCGGACAAGACGAGCACTAGAATCCTTTGTCCATCCGAGCTTGCACTAAAGGGTTTAGCACAAGTGGCAGCGTTGATATAATTAGGGGAAATGAATGAAGTGGTGTTTCTTTTGAAAAAGAATACGGATTTTTTAAAAAATGATACAAATCACAACAAATGCAACAAGCAACCCTAATTCTAGTGGTCACCTAGGTCAAGGCTCTAGACTGCTCCTAACTGCCAAAAGACAAGTCGCGGGATCAATCCTCCCCTGCCTTTTTGTCCCTCCGTTGGCCAGGTAAGTGCCAGGTAAGTGGGAGGTTCTCCACTACGTAAGTAGTGGGCCTAATTAAGTAACCACTTGTCTTAGACACACTTGCCTTAGACACCACAAAAGAAACGCGGATAAGCAATAGATTATCCACGACCTTCTTCTGTCCTAAGTGAGCGCGACGGTCCTTATAGTCATGTCTAGATTTCTTTTAGTTAATGAGGGTAATGCAGATGCAAGTTTGTGATTTTCGGGGCTTAGGAAGGGTAATGAACTCCCCACCTAATCTGAATTTGGTCGTGCCCCTTAATTTCCGTATTAATAATGCAAACAATCTAGATCAAATACGCACAATTTTTTTTATTTTGCGGCGCTGCGAATTTTGCAAAGAAACCTGCAGCAAATTTATTATTGGAGCAGATAAAGAAGGAGATAAGAAAGTTAATAAAATAACAGAGAAGTTTCGTGCAGAGGTGAATCTAACTTGCCGCGGATCCGCCGTGGGAGCTTGCTATTGCCGCGGAAACGCAGTCGGTTCAAAAGATCACGGCACAAAAATTTAGGCAACTGCTTCTGTTGCCTCACTGAGCTCTCTGGAGTTCTCTGAAAATTTTTACTCACGCTCCACTGGTTCCAGATTTTCTCGCAACAAATCACAACGAATCGTTTAGTGTTTGCGCGAATTTAGATCTAAAAATTTTGATGGAATAAAATTTTCAACTCAAATTTCAAAAACGAACAAATTAGCACACGATCCCCGGCAACGAAGCCATTTGATTGATACGAATTCTCGGTGTGTAGTTTTAGAAAATGTATAGAAATCACAACCAAAAATATTTTGACCACAATCAATAACGGTGTCGATTATAGCGCGTTAGCGAGTGCGGATCGTCCACAGGAAAAGTGAGATTTGCTTGTAATTGAATTAGATGAGTCGAAAATTAAAGAGAAAAGAAAAGACAATTCAATTCAAGATTTAAAAGTGAATTTCAAGAATTAGCAAAATCTAGATCTAAATCTAAAATCAAGAAAACATTTAAAATCAAGAATGAAGAATTGATGATATCCAATCCAATAATCAAGAATCGAAATGAGGCTCGTAGGAATCGATCGAATCTATAGACGCGATGAAATCTATTAATTACGTTTTCTTATCCATCGATGATTTGATACTAGATCGATGATGATCAACGAGAATTAGGGATTTCTTGCGGAAACTAGGGTTTCATCATCTATCCCTTGTCCTTTCGTTGATCTCATTCACATTCCAGCCTCTAGTAAATTCAAGAATCGATCGTGGATCCCTAATTAAGAGCGAACACAATCAACAAAGTATTGCTCGAAACTAGGTCGTCGATTCTTCAATTTACTAAGGTTTACAAAACTCATAGGACTTAAGAATCGTTTCAAGATTTGTAACATCATCATCTATTGGTTCTCTCGACTCCTTCACGAGCGAAGTTTTACTCAAACATCATAACAAGAAACACAATCAAGAATTGAGATCTAATCATGATGCAAGAATGTAAAGAAAGCAAGATTAAAGAATTTCATCTTTTATTTATCAACAATTTCGTTACAATTCTCTCAAGATCTACAATGAGGAAAGAACTCGATCTTCGATTTGGCTTCGCTCGTCTTCGTGAGTCGCGGATCGTCTTGGATCACTTGCTCGGATGAAGATCGGCTCCGCTCCTAAAAGGTTGAAGGCTTCTTGCTTGAATTGTACTCGGTGTTCTTGATTTTGGCTTTGGATTTTGAATTGGGGATTAGGGTTTACAAGTTGTGTCACTCAACTTGTATTAGAAATGGACGTAATGAACCCTTGAACAACCCTTGAACCCTAGATCTAGGTTTCCTTTTATAGCCATCATAGCCCTAGATCTAGAATTCAAAATTCAAATTTCCCTCTAAATGTTTGTTAGAGAGAGGCTTCTAGAAGTAGTTTGTTGGAGGGAATATTCTAGAGCTAGGTTGTTAGGCCGAGCCTTCTAGATGAAGCCACGTGGCGTTTCTGGAGTCTTCTGGAAGCATTGTTAGTTACAGGAAGCACACGGGAAAATTTCGTCATGCTGACGTCATCAAGCCGCCGCGGATCCGCGGCGGGAATGGCCTTTTGGCCGCGGATCCGCGGTCAAAAGGAAGCTTCACTGTATATCATTTCTTGTGTTGCTTTGTTCTGGCCTTTTGGTGCTTTCTTGATGTGAGGAATTTTATTTTACTTTATTCATTTCTGCCAGATCACAATTCTTGGACTTGGCGTATTTTTCTCAGCACTTTTGACAATTTCGGCTTTTCTCCTGGAATTTCCTGCACAGATTCTCGAGACAAGTGTTGCGCTATACAAAGATTATGCGATGCCATGATAAACACTCAATTTCCCTCCAAATGTCGGTTTTAGGGTATAACACATGTAATTTGGTATTTTACAGCTGTTTTGCTAATATGTGCTATATTAATACCGAACACCTCTAGATGAGTGCAATGGTAGGGAAATTGTCGTGTTAAAAATGCAATATTTTCGACTGATCACATATATTATAAAATAACTCTTAATATTACATTATATCACAGTAGGTCTATTGTAATTTACCGATGCCTCCATGGCATGAGTAATATTCCTCGAGCCACCTGTATAAGTAGGGCGACCCCTCTTTGCTGACTTCCTATTCTCTTTATTTTGATCGGCCTGTTTCTGCACAACACATTCAGATTTAGTTTTCTAATTAAGCAACACAAAAAAATAAATTATATACTAAACAATGAATTACATTTAAAATATAAACCTGTTTGCGCTGAGAGTCGAAATATTGATACAAGAGAGATCATGTATCTAAGTCAACTCTCGCAAAGGCCAGAGTATGTAGGAGAGCCGCTCTCTCTGCCTCGGGGGTCGCCATCCACAGGGAATAATAGTTGATCTTCAGCTCGTTCCTATTGTATCGGACCTTTGATTGCATGTTCTTCATCAGGCCATGGTACAGAGCGTGAAGATCGAGCACTCTCTCAGTGTGATCAGGGTCGGGTACAGGCTGAAAGTCGTAATCCAACTCTCTGCTCTCTCTTCCTCGGGAGTCGGGCGAGTCGGGGCTCGTCTTAGTGTCACGTGTCCCTAACGCTTGGTCTAGTCTCGTGGACATGTTTGTTTTATGTGTGACTCTTCAGTTTACGTGTTGTGCTCGTGTAGACTCTTGGGTTTCTAAAAGATTATAAGAATTTTAAATAAAAAGAATGTGTGGCTGATAGGATTTGAACTCTGGTGCTTTGGTTCAGCAGTGCAAGGTCTTACTAATGAGCTACAAGCTCCTTCTTGCTATTCAAAAGCAAGTCCCTTTCTGTATTATTGAAAAAAAATGTACAGAAAGTTTAGGGTTGTTACACAATTCATATGCGCAATAGAACAAGATTCAACGTCCAACTATTGATAATAATGAAGGCGGTACAATACATATTCACTTAATAAGGTGGTACAAGAACAACTGCCTCAATGTCAATAACGAATGCAGTACCATATATATGTATATGTTGTGTGTGTCATGGTAATTACCAACGGTGTATGTGTGGCATACAATTCAGTGCTCATGAAACATGAACCGTCAGTAATGGTGCAGTGTCCAATAGGTACTAAGTCAATGTACAACAAGTAATGGTATGCAAATGATGCTCATGAACAATCAACGCATATGCATATAAACATATAGCTATAACACCGAATCTAGCCCTCAACGCTTAATGCCATACGGGAGATTCCCCCGTAGATATTAAATCTACTCACCGATGATGTTGAGCTAGGTAAATCCAACCACCTGCTTTCCGTTCCTTGTAGCGTCCGAAGTCCCCGCAATCGATCCTAATATCACACAAAACATAATAAGTGCAACTTAGAAACCTTTCGATAACACACGCAAACAGCGTTTAAATCAACACATCGACTCCCACAAGCTCTCAAGTGGTAGCTTAGTGGCTAACGTGTGCATCGACATCCTAAACCAAACCTAAGTGCAGCAAGCTACACAAAGTACGCAAACCGTGTAGGATACCGTAACGCGCGTTGCCGAAACACTAGAAACTAGAAGAGTGGTCCCAGATTTTGCCTACAGTCAATATAGGAAAATCAAGCAGTACCCAACACCCAGGATAACCTATAGATGCTACCCTCAAAACCACAACTCCTCAGGTCCCCAAAAATCCGGCGGTGCCGGACTTTCCTCCTATCTCGCCTGGTGAACAGTAAAGGGTGGGGTCCGGGTTTCAGGTGCACACTCAGGACTTCTAACACAATACTACTGCATTGCTAGATTTTACAGTAAACTAATATAGTGATAGCAGATCATAGAGACACCAATTTATCACCAAAAATACGATAATTGCATAAAACTATAACTTTAGTGTTCTAAACAACAACTAATAAGCAACACAACATCTTAAAGGCCTAGTTAACAGTTAGAGATCACTATCTTACCAAACTTGCTCAAAAACCCTAGCTTTCCAAGCTCCAAGTCATCTCTAGAGGCTTAACTTGACTTTGTGAGGGTTTTTAATGAAGTTTAGTGAAGATTAGGCTTGGCTTTCTGATGGAAAGGTTAAGGTTTCAGTTTGGGGATGGGGAAATGAGAAGGAGAAATAATTTATGAATGAGAGAGTGAGGTGAGAAGGAGGGAGTGTATGAGTGAGGGAAGAGGGAAATGAGGGTGTGAGGTTAGGAGTGAGCCATGGCCTTTCTCTCTCCTCATTAATTTCTCCCATGGTTGCCCCATGCCTCATCATCCTTCATTTGTCAACCTTCTCTCTCTCTCTCTCAAGTCAAAAGAATAAACCCTTACTAAAAATTAAGTGGAAAGGGTTAACATAGCTTAAAATTGGTTTAGGGTGCCATGGCTACTGAAGTATGGTTAACACCTCCATAACCCCAAGTTAACATACACAAGTGTGTGCAATTCAAAACAAATAATAATAAAATATTAATTAATTTTTATAAAATATGTGAAAATTATTTTGGTTAACTTTTTACTAAAAACCCGCATTATCGTTAATTAACACTAATTGAATTCTAAGGTGTTACAATCTTCCCCCTTAAAGAAATTCGGTCTCGAATTTAAAAATCTTACTATGCGTCAAAGAGATGAGGGAATTTCTTCTGCATCTCGCTCTCGGCTTCCCATGTGACCTCTTCGCTATTCAGGCCACACCAAAGAACCTTCACAGATGGCAAGACCTTTGACCGAAGTTTCTTCACCTGCCGATCCAATATAACTACCGGTTACTCTGTGAACGAAAGACCGCGCTCCAGCTGAACGGTCTGGTGCTGAATCACGTGAAAAGGGTCATGAAGGTATATAGAATATGGGGTGAACATCCGGAAAACTGTGCGGAAGTGCCAAACGATAGGCAACGGTACCAACTCATTCAAGGATCTCAAAAGGACCCATAAATTTGGGACTAAGCTTACCTTTCTTCCCAAATCTCATCACCCCCTTTATCGGAGAAATCCGTAGGAATATATGATCCCCCACTGCGAACTCAAGCCTGCGACGACGACGGTCGGCATACGACTTCTGCCTGCACTGGGCTGCTCTCATCCTATCCTGAATCAACTGGATCTTCTCCGTAGTCTTTTGAACTAGCTGGGGTCCCAATATCCTGCTCTCGCTGAGTTCGGTCCAACAGACTGCGATCGACACTTTCTACCATACAAAGCCTCAAATGGCGCCATCTGAATTGTCTCCTGATAACTGTTATTGTAGGAGAACTCTATCAATGGCAAGTGACGATCCCAACTGCCACCAAAATCAAGTACGCACGCATGAAGCATATCCTCAAGAGTATGTATAGTCCTCTCTGACTGACCATCGGTCTACGGATGGAAAGCAGTGCTAAAACTTAATCGGGTACCCAAAGCTCCCTGAAGCTTCTGCCAAAGACGGCTAGTGAACTGGATGCCCCTATCGGATATGATGCATATGGGAACGCCGTGCAAATGCACAATCTCATCAATGTACAACTGAGCTTACTGAGCATAACCGAAAGTGGTCTTCACCGAAAAAAGTGAGCCACTTTCGTCAACCGGTCAACAATCACCCAAATGGAGTCATACCCTCGACTAGACCCGGGTAAACCTACAACGAAATCCTTGGAGATCTGTTCCCATTACCACTTCGGAACGAGTAAAGGCTGCAACTCTCCTACCGGTCTCAGATTCTTAGCCTTGACTTGCTGACAAGTCAGGCACCTCGAAACGAAATCCAAAACATTACTCTTCATCCCTGCCCATCAGTAGATATCTCTCAAGTCACGATACATCTTGGTGGAAACTGGGTGAACACTATAAGCTGACTGATTTGCCTGCTCTAGGATCTCACGTCTCAACCCATCGGTATCAGGTACACATAAACGAGTCCCAATACGTAGCACACCCTGGTCATTAATCTCAAACTCCGTATCTCTACCCTGCCGAATATGCTAAAAAATCTAAGACAAACGGGCATCGTTGGGCTGTGCCTCACGAATACGATCAAGTAGAAGTGGACGGACACAGACATGAGCAAGCTGTCCTCCAGTGGAAGTGAGCTCAAACTGTACCTTACTTTCGCACAAGATCTGCCAATCTGCAGAAGACTGTGTCTGAATTGCGCTCAACTATGAAAAGCTACTTCCGGGCCTACGACTCAAGGCATCAGCTACCACATTAGCCTTGCCCGGGTGATAAAGGATCTCACAATCATAATCCTTCACGAGCTCCATCCAACGATGCTGTCTCAAGTTCAGATCTCGCTGCTGGAAGATATACTTCAAGCTCTTGTGGTCCGTGAAGATCTGACACGACTCTCCGTACAAGTAGTGTTTCCAAATCTTAAGCGCAAAGACCACCACGGCCATCTCAAGATCATGAGTGGGATAATTCTGCCCGTGCTTCTTCAACTGCCGGGAAGCATAAGCGATAACTCTATCATGCTGCATCAATACACAACCAAGCCCCACTCGAGAAGCGTCACATTAAACGACATAGCCGCTCAATCCAGAAGGCAAAGATAAAACTGGTGCAGTTGTCAATCGAGTCTTCAACTGCTGAAAACTCTGCTCGCATGCCTCAGTCCAAAGAAAAGGAACTCCCTTCCTGGTCAGTTCGGTCAGCGGTGCAGCGATACTCGAGAAGTCTTGCACGAAACGGCGGTAATAACCGGCTAAGCCCAAAAGGTTGCGGACCTTTGTCACTGACACAGGTCTGGGCCAAAACTATACGGCCTCGATCTTCCTCGGGTCCACACGAATACCGTCTCCCGTAACCACATGACGCAGGAAGTCAACACTATAAAGCCAGAAGGCACACTTCGAGAATTTAGCAAACAGCTGGTGCTCTCTCAATGTCTGCAAAGCAATTCTCAAGTGCTGCTCATGCTCCTTCGACTCCTGGAATAAACCAGAATGTCATCAATAAACACAATAATGAATTGGTCGAGAAATGCCTGAAAATCTAGTTCATCAAATCCATGAACGCTGCTGGGGCATTGGTGAGTCGGAACGACATCACCAAAAACTCATAATGCCCGTAGCGCGTATGAAAAGCAGTCTTCGGAATGTCATCATTCCAAACCCGCAACTAATGATAACCCGATCTCAAATCAATCTTAGAAAAATGTCCCGTACCCTGGAGCTGATCAAATAAATCGTCAATCCGGGATAATGGACACCTATTTCACACCGTAACGCGGTTCAATTGACGATAATCAATGCACAACCTCAAACTGATATCCTTCTTCTTGACGAACAGAATAGGAGCTCCCTAAGGAGAAACAATCGGACGCACAAGTCCCTTATCAAGCAATTCTTGCAGCTGATCCTTAAGCTCCTTAAGCTCTGCCGGGCTATCCGGTAAGGCGGTATAGAAATAAGCCCCGTGCCGGGGACCAAATCAATGCAAAACTCAATATCGCACTCTGGCGGCAATCCATGTAACTCATCGGCAAATACGTCGGGAAACTCTCTCACAATAGGAACCCGGTCCAACAAATCTACCGTGGCTCCGGTATCAGGAACAGAAGCTAAGAATCCCCGAAATCCTCTCCTTAAGAGCCGACTAGCGCAAATGGTAGAAATCAAATTATGAGGGGCGGCACCACGGTCCCCCTGCACAACAAGAACTGACTCGCCAGGAAAACAAAACCTGATTATCTTCTCACGGCAGTCCACAAACGCATAGCAAGTAGCTAACCGGTCCATGCCCAGGAGAACGTCGAAGTCCAACATCTCAAGAAGGATCAAGTCGACGGACGAATCTCTATCTCCAATACGAACGACACACGAACGAAACACGTGTCGCGCAACAAAAGACTCACCAACAGGAGTAGTCACAACAAGCGGCTGATCTAGCAAACACGACTCTCAGCCCAACCTCGGCACGAAGTGTGTAGAAACATACGAGTGCGTATATCCCGGATCAAACAATTCATGCACATCAAAAGAACATACTGAAAGAGCACCTGAAATCACTGCATTGGACGCCTGCGCGTCCTGATGAGTCAAAGAAAAAACTCAAGCCTACCCTCTATCGGCGACTGGCTGCCCTCCGCCTCTGCCACCCCGTCCACTCTGAACAAAACCTCTGCGACCACGACCTCTCTTAGCATAAGTCTGACGCGGAGCAACAATAGGCGTAAGAGGCAACGCTCCCTGAGGTGGAGAAGATGGTAAGGTGACATATGGTACGTCTGCCTCATCCTGACGTGCCTCAGTACAATCTCTGACGCGATGATATAAACTCCTACACCGGAAACATCCAGACGACGACTGCTGACCCTCCTGGGGATAAGAGCTAAATAACTGGCCTCGTCCCAAGCCTCTGCTACCCTCACGACCTGAACGAAATCTGTCACGGCGCCTATACATCTGTCTCCGGGCTGATACATCAGTGCGCATCCTTTTCGGTCCCGGAACGACCGAAGTCTCGGAAAGACGCTCCTTAACTAGTAGGGCTGCGTCCACTGTGGCTGCATATGTGTCAAAATGCTGGGCGCCAATAGCGAAGAACAACTGGGTAAACATGACTCGCACAAATCTCTTGATCCTCATCTCCTCAGTGTCCACCAAATATGGAGCATACATAGATAGCTGAGTAAACTGAACATCATACTCTGCCACCGTCATATCCGAAGTCTGGCGTAACGACTCAAAACTGCGAGCTCGAGCATCCCTGATGCTCTGCGGAAGAAAACGGGCAAGAAAAACTGTCATGAACTCAGCCCAGGTCATAGGAGGTAGACCTGCGGCTTGGCCTCTCTCTAAAGACTCACACCAAGTCTGGGCAATACCCTCTAGACGAAAACTAGCGAACTCTACCCATCTCGTATCGGAGCATCTCAGCGAACAGAAGATCCTGGCCATCCGATCGATAAATGACTGCGGATCCTCAGCTGCGACGGTGCCGGTGAAAACCGAAGGCTTCAGCCTCATGAACTCAGATAATGAGACGGTGATAACGTCCGTAGCTGCAGGTACGACTGCCTGAACAGTAGGAACCATCACGGTCCCCGTGATAGGTGGGACAACCTCCTGTCTCTGCGCTCGACTGGCCTCAACCAACGACCCCATCATCTGGCGCAAATCCTATATACCGGCCTCTAGCCTAGTAATACGATTTAGCGAAGGTGGATCAATCTGCTCCTGTAGAATAGGCGTACCGCCCTGGTCAGTCCTTGTCTCTGACAAGCCTACCCTGACTTCGGTTCTCACGGCAGCTCCCTGTACCCTCGTAGTCTTCGGCGGCATAATGGTTGGAAATGAAAACATGATTCGATAAGAATATAGAAATCGAATCATAAGGATACATGGGAATCAGGAAAGGAATTACAAGCAATATGTCCTAAGGACACTTAGGCGGAGTACCGTGTCATAAGTATGCCGTGGAATATACACATGCTACGTTACTCTGCTTAAGCTACCTACTCTATCATACCAAGGTCATTCTACACTTAGAAAGGTAAAACCTAGCGCTCTGATACCAACTTTGTCACGACCCAATTTAGAAACGTGACCGACACTTAAACCATGTGACGTCAACAGGCGTAACACAATTTAAGTAAGCCGAAAACCCAGAAATCTAAACCATAAAAAGAAGTAAGTGATAAAACATTTGGAAATCTCAAGTAAAAAACTTAAAGCTTAAGTTTATTTTCTTAAAAAATTTGGCAGCACCTCCTTTGAAAAACTAGCCCCGAAACGGGTACAAACACAAGATATAAATAAAGCATCCCAAACGGGAGCAAATCACGCTCAAGACCGAAAAACAATCACCACAAGTATATATACGACGCCGTAGCGAAGAAATAAACAATAAAAATGAAAACAACATAAAAAGAGATAAAGCGACATAAGAAAAGCCGGCTCACACGAGCACGACACCCAGAGTCACATAATATACAATATCGGTCCTCACAAACTCGTCTCTAAGTCAATACATGAAAACGGTAGATGGAAAGTACTAGATACAATGAGATATACAATAGATGTGTTCGGATAACTGCAAACCCACCTACAGCAAAAAGGCCTCACAGCCAACCGTAGCGGTATCTGCTGAAATAGACACAATAAGGAGCCATGCCGCGACTACTCTGAGGGTCAAGCCTGCAAAACACTGTGGCACAACGGAGGTGAGTTGCCAACTCGTGAATAGTAAATAACATCATACAGATAATCTCAAGTATGCACGAACAACGATAATCTATCACATGCAATCTAATAGCTTAAGTATGGCAATATGGATATGCAACAATCATGATCAAGGTACACCATCAAGGTACTACAACTGCATGAAACAATGCATATAAAATAATCATGAGTGGGGGATAAAACATATTCATCATCAATGAATCATCATCGTGGAAAACCCCGGTGTCCATCAACGACACCCCAAATCCCAATATCTTAGGCGCCGTCACTCTGTTCGGCCCTCATATCCGTAAATCTCATGGAACCCGAGTGCCCAACATCGACACTCAAAACATCATGAAAACCCGTGTCCAGTTTCGACACGTAAATCCACATAACTCGGGCTCCGTCAGTCCGGATCGGCCCACGGGCTCCGTCAGTGCGGATCGGCCCATATCCATCTCACGACTCCGGTCGATATCCTCCCAATAACTGCCAGGTCCAAACTATCACCGGTAAGTAGTAGTCCCTCTTGCAGGCTCATCTTTTACTGCACATCATATCTTTCTTGCCCCGGGGTACCATACCGGGTCCACTATGAACCCGCAAACGGATCGTCCATCTCCTCGAATCGGGTTTCGAAACCAATCTCAGAACCGAGAAAACTCATGGTGGACGCATCAAAATATCATATCAAGAGAAACCGGGTTTTCAAAACAATGCATACTTTCTTTGAAATATAACCACGATTCTCAAATCCATAAATCACATGAAATCGGTATCTCAATGCCTAAATCCATGAAATACGATGTATGCAACATAGAACGGTAGTATGAGCATATCAAGGGAAACCCGCTCTTTTAAATGAATCATGTTTTTTTTAAAGATATCATGCGGTTCCCAAATTCCCAAAGTTAATTTCAACATCATATAAAGGTGTATATGTAGCTATAGCAAGGTATGTGTGTATGCATGTATGTATGCATGCATGATGCAATTCATATGCGCAATAGAACAAGAATCAACGTCTAACTATTGATAATAATGAAGACGGTACAATACATATTCCCTTAGTAAGGTGGTACAAGAACAACTACCCCAATGTCAATAACGAATGCAGTACCATATATATGTATATGTTGTGCGTGTCATAGTAATTATTAACGGTGTATGTGTGGCATACAATTCAGTGCTCGTGCAACATAAACCGTCAGTAATGGTGCAGTGTCCAATAGGTACTAAGTCAATGTACAACAAGTAATGGTATGCAAATGATGCTCATGCACAATCAACGCATATGCATATAAACATATAGCTATAACACTGAATCTTCCCTCAACGCTTAACGCCATACAAGCGATCCCCCCGTAGATGTTAAATCTACTCACCGATGATCTCGAGCTAGGTAAATCCAACCACCTGCTTTCCGTTACTTGTAGCGTCCGAAGTCCTCGCAATCGATCCTAATATCACACAAAACATAACAAGTGTAACTTAGAAACCTTTCGATAACACACGCAAAAAGCGTTTAAATCAACACATCGACTCCCACAAGCTCCCAAGTGGTAGCTTAGTGGCTAACGTATGCAGCGACATCCTAAACCAAACCTAAGTACAACAAGCTACACAAAGTACGCAAACCGTGTCGGATACTGTAACGCGCGTTGCCAAAACACTAGAAACTAGCAAAATGGTCCCATATTTTGCCTACAGTCAATATAGGAAAATCAAGCAGTACCAAACACCCAGGATAACCTACAGACAGCTACCCTCAAAACCACAACTCCCCAGGTCCCCAAAAATTCGGCGGCGCCGGACTTTCCTCTGATCTCGCCGGGTGAACAGTAAAGGGTAGGGTCCGGGTTTAAGGTGCACACTCAGGGCTTCTAACACAATACTACTGTATTGCTAGATTTTACAGTAAACTAACATAGTGATAGCAGATCACAGAGACACCAATTTATCACCAAAAATACGATAATTGCATAAAACTATAACTTTAGTGTTCTAAACAACAACTAATAAGCAACACAATATATTAAAAGCCTAGTTAACAGTTAGAGATCACTACCTTGTCAAACTTGCTCAAAAACCCTAACTTTCCAAGCTCCAAGTGATCTCTAGAGGCTTAACTTGACTCTGTTAGGGGTTTTAATGAAGTTTAGTGAAGATTAGGCTTGGTTTTGTGATGGAAAGGTTAAGGTTTCAGTTTGGGGATGGGGAAATAAGAAGGAGAATTAATTTATGAATGAGAGAGTGAGGTGAGAAGGAGGGAGTGTATGAGTGAGGGATGAGGGAAATGAGGTTATGAGGTTAGGAGTGAGCCATGCCCTTTCTCTCTCCTCATTAATTGCTCCCATGCTTGCCCCATACCTTATCATCCTTCATTTGTCAACCCCCCCTCTCTCTCTCTCAAGTCAAAAGAATAAACCTTTACTAAAAATTAAGTGGAAATGGTTAGCATGGCTTAAAATTGGTTTAGGGTGCCATGGCTACTTAAGTATGATTAACACCTCTATAACCCCCAAGTTAACATGCACAAGTGTGTGCAAGCAAAAACAAATAATAATAAAATATTAATTAATTTTTATAAAATACGTGAAAACTATTTTGGTTAAATTTTTACTAAAAACCCGCATTATCGTTAATTAACACTAATCGCATTCTAAGGTGTTACAGTATTCGTGTTGTATGTGTGTGTTTCGGCTGTCGGGGGTAAGGCTTCTATCCCATTAAAAATGTATAGAGCAGACACCCATTCGCTTGTGCTTTCAACCGTTTTGAGTAAATTTCGGCAGCACCTCCCTGCTGTTCTCCGAGTATACTGTAATAGAATAGATAATCATTTTAAAGCTGTGAAACAATGTTGAAATGAACATCTAATCTATCTTTGTACACGGAGAACCAGTGGAAAAGTACCGACAAAATAACTCAAAACGGATGAAAACACAATTGAATGCTGGTGTTTGCTTTATACATTCCTAACTTGTCCACACTGAACAAATCTATCGGTTATCATACGATAATCTTCTCGTCACATAGACTATACGACGGTTGTTTGTACCGAACTATACCGTCCGATATTTAACTACCTTCGTATAGTTTTATATCACGATGAATATCGAACGTATGTTAACCGATAGATGGGGACTAAGTCGTGCTTTGATTTTCATATATGGGTATCGATGAGAATATGAAAGTTTCATATTATCATCGAATATCATATATTGATTTTAACTTGAACATTTAATTTGAATAGGTTTTACGTTACGTCTCGTTATTAAGGGTTCGAAGTTTTTAGTTTAGGGTAAATTTTTCTTGCGTTTACGGTAAAATTGTATGTTTATATTATCATCGAGTATCCTACTGAATGAACTGGTGCACCCTAAACCCTAACCTTAAATAACCTAAATTAACCTAATTAACCCCAATTAACCATAATCGTTATCCTAACACAAATTATCCCTAATTAACCCAAACTTAACCCAATTTACCCAAATTAACCAAATTAACCCTTATCAACACCCTAATTCTTTCAAATTATCACTAATTAACCCAATTAACTCTATCTATTTTACGTAATTAACCTAAATTAACCCTAGCCTCTAACCCTAATCCTGAACCTAACCCTTACTATACACTGAACCCTAACCCTAATTCTAACCCTAAGCATACACTGAACCCTAACCCTAACCCTAGCCCAAGTCCTACTCTGACCCTAAACCCAACTAATTAACCCTAACCCTAACTGTACCAAACCCTAACCCTAACCCTAAACAGAACCATAACCCTAACCCTAATCGAACCCTGAACCCTAACCCTGGCCCAAGTAGCAACCCAATAATCAACAAAAACAGAAATAAATGCATAATTAGAAGTAAAATATGAAATTTACTAACCTGTAAGGCGGCGATGGAGGTGACTGAAGATGGTCGATGACGCAATCGACGACGAGAGAATTCCTAATGTCGACGAGGAAGTCGACGGTGATGTCGGGAACGACGAGGCACGCGTGGGATTGCGGTGGCGATGAGGCGCGGGCGGTGGCGACGAGGCGCGCGCAGGAGAGTGAGAGCGAGGAAGTTGTGAGAAAGAGGAAATATCTGGGGGTTTTTTATATATAAAATATCCCATATAATGCCCCTACGGATTAATCCGTATGTTCTTAGTTTGCGGCTCCATAGGGCCAAATAACAAATTACGTTTTAATATTTTTAAATTAAAACGTAGGGCACCGTAGGAGTAACTATGGGGACCTACAGATACTTTCAACCGTACACTACTAAAATAGGGGGTTGCCCCTATGGATATTGAAATCCGTAGGGGCAAATTTATTTTGGCCCTACGGATTAGTCCGTAGGGCCAGACGGTTGCCCCTACGGTCCCAGACGTTTAATTTAAAAATATTAAATCGTAACTTGTTGTTTTCTCCTACGGAGCTGCAAACCAAGGACCTACGGACTAATCCGTAGGGGCATCTAAATATAGATTTAATAAAAAAGGCATATAATTTTCCAACGCTGATTATCTCCTCTCTCTCGCTCGAGCGCGCGAAACTCCCAAATCCCCTTTTCTCGTCGCCGCGTCGCCGATCTCGTCGCCGTTCTCTTTCTCTCGTTCCCGATCTCGTCGCCGTTCTTCCTCGTCGCCGATTGCATCGATTGTCTCCTCCACCGAACAGGTAAGTAATTAAATCTTCAATTAAAGAAATTTTTGATTATTTTAGGGCGCTAGGATTCAGGGTTTGGTGATGAGGGTTAGGGTTAGGCATCGGTTGGGGTTAAGGTTAGGGTTGGGGTTGCGGTTGGGGCTGAGGCTGGAGTTACGGTTGGGGTTGGGGTTCGGCTAGGGTTACGGTTGCGGTTGGGGTTGGGGTTAGGGTTAAGGTTGGGGTTCGGCTGGGGCTGGGGCGGGGCTGGGTTAGGGTTAGGGTTGGGGTGGGTTTGGCTGGGGCTGGGGTTAGGGTTAGGGTTGGGGTGGGTTTGGCTGAGGCTGGGGCTCGTGCTGGGGTTAGGGTTAGGGTTAGGGTTGCGGTTGGGGTTGCGGTTGGGGATTAGTGCTGAAGTGATGAAGGATTAGTGCTGTTTATATTGAAGATGAAGGATATTTTGATTTTTGTTGTTTAGAGTTGGAAAGGGTTTTGGTTCTTTAATTAGCAACAGGTTTTCTCTACTGTTTGCAGCATCATTTGTGAACGCGTTTTTGTTGTTGTTGTATTCAATCAATGAGTTTAGGTGAGGATACGGTGAGCATGTGGGTTGTTCTTAGTACTGTCTCAGATATTGATGCTACTTGTATAGGGGAAATCCATCCAAGGGCTATCTAAGGGCTTACACTATGCAAGCCTTATATAGTAGTTCTTCTCATCTGCCATTGCTTTCAAATTGTTTGATGTTCAAAATGCTTCTATCAAAAAAATATTTGTTCATTTCTCTGAACAAGTAAGTCGTACTAAATTAGTAAAGAACGGATTCAAGGAACGCATCAAGACGGGTCGAATAGACAAACCACCCACTTGGATCTCGTGATTCACTTTAGGGAGGTGAATCTTCAGCACTAATCCTTCATCACAAAGGATTGAATCTTCAGCTCTAATCCTTCATCACAAAAACCCAAAGTATGCATCTTAGTTCTTTAATGCTCAATTCTTCATATATCTTATTCTCAAGTTGCAACTTGCAAGTAACTAAGCAAGTATTATTTCATAAGTTTAAAATCATGTTATATCAGTTACTTTATATTTTATTTAAATACTTCGTATAGTCTAAGTGACGAGAAGATTCAATCGTATGATAACCGATAGAAGCCTTACCCCCGACAGCTGAAACACACACATACAACAAGAATACACAACAAACGCATCATTAGAGAGTGATTCAAGATGTTCAAGTTAAAACCAATATATGATACTCGATGATAATATGAAACTTTCATATTCTCATCGATACTCATATATGAAACTAAAAGCGCCACTTAGCCCCCGTCTATCGGTTAGCATACGTTCGATGTTCGTCGTGACATAGAACTATACGAAGGTTGTTAAATATCGGACGGTATAGCTCGATACTAACAACCGTCGTTTAGTCTATGTGACGAGAAGATTCAATCGTATGATAACCGATAGATTTGTCCCGTGTGGAAAAGTTAGGAATGTATAAAGCAAACACCTTCATTCACTTGTGTTTTCATCCGTTTTGAGATATTTCGTCGGTACCTTTCCGCTGGTTCTCCGTGTATAAAGATAGATTAGATGTTCATTTCAACGTTGTTTCACAGCTTTGAAATGATTATCTATTCTATTACAGTGTACTCGGAGAACAGCGGGGAGGTGCTGTCGAAATTTACTCGAAACGGTTGAAAGCACAAGCGAATGGGTGTTCGCTCTATACATTCTTAATGGGATAGAAGCCTTATCTCTGACAGCCGAAACACACACATACAACAAGAATACACAACAAACGCATCATTAGAGAGTGATTCAAGATGTTCAAGTTAAAACCAATATATGATACTCGATGATAATATAAAACTTTTATATTCTCATCGATACTCATATATGAAACTAAAAGTGTCACTTAGTCCCCGTCTATTGGTTAACATACGTTCGATAATTTATTCTTTTCAACGACAAACGCACACACAAAGCATATACACGAATTTTCTCCTTTGTCAGTAACTATCCCGTTCTTAGATTTCTCAATATAGTCACCATAACCTACAATTTATATGTTATACAGTCTAACATGGCCCATGAGTACGTCAGAGTTAAGAACTGGATGTATGTGGATTGGCAACAACGTATGCAACTTAAGTTTGTCGCAGGAGTTGCTGCTTTTATTGAATTTGCACGCGCACATAATAAGATCGTGATAGAGAAGATTCTCTGCCCGTGCGATAGATGTGGCAATAAGTACTTGCAGAAGGTAGAATTGGCAGAGCTTCATATCGTAAAATATGGTTTTACTAGACTTTATACAACTTGGAAATATCACGGGGAAGGAGAAGAACGCAGTAATGCGGCAGAAGAAGAAGGAGAATACGATAATGCGGCAGGAGAAGAAGGAGAAGACGGTAATGCGGCAGAAGAAGAAGACGGTAATTTATTTCCATCAGAAGAAATGGAGGATATGGTAGAGGCTGCCCTAGGTGAATCTATTCATACCGAAGATGACATTCCTTCCGGTCAAGGACCGCGTGCGGATAAATATGAAAATTTCATGAATGATGCTAGAAACCAATTTATGAGAATGCAAAGTATTCCACCCTTTCATGGTTCGTTCAACTTTTCCAGATTAAGTGCCTAAATGGATGGAGCAACAGCTCATTCATAATGCTTTTTTCGTTCTTGAAAGATTCTATGCCCCCGGGAAATAACGTACCCGACAGCTGGTACGGAGCCCAGAAGATGACGTCTGATTTAGGTCTAAAGTGCAAGAAGATTCAAGCATATCCTAAAAATTGCGTGTTGTACCGGAAAGAGAATTCAGATTTGAAAGAATGTCCAACATGCGGAGAGGCCAGGTATAAGCCGAAGATTCTGATAAGAAGCCTGATATACCTGTCGAGATAGAACGATACTTTCCCATAACACAGAGGCTACAGAGGCTATTCAAGTGCAAGAAAACAGCCGAGGCAATGATTTGGCATCACCGTGCTCCTCCAAGTGAAGATGGAAAAATGAGCCATCCAATAGATTCACTGGCATGGAAGGATTTCGATAGGAGGCACGCAATATTCAGTAGTGATCCTCGCAATGTCCGGCTCGGACTGGCTAGTGATGGCTTCTGCCCATTCAACTATATGGCTGGAAGTCATAGCACTTGGCCCGTTGTAATGATAATTTATAATCTGTCACCTTGGTTGGCTATGGACCAATCATACTTTATGATATCTCTTCTTATCGACGGAACAAACTCATCGGGAAATAATATCGACGTCTATCTCCAACCTCTGATCGAGGAGTTAAAATCTTTGTTCATTGATGGTGTAGAGACTTACGATGCAAACACAAATACAAATTTCATACTGCGTGCGGCTTTAATGTGGACAATTAATGACTTTCCTGCGTATGGAATGCTATCAGGTTGGTCCGTACATGGTCACAAAGCATGTCCTCATTGCCATCAACACACAACATCGAAATTCTTGAATTTTAGTAGGAAGGTTTGTTATTGCGGCCATCGACATTTCCTGCCTCTACACTACCCCTACAGGTTAGACACTGTTCACTTTGATGGTCATCAGGAGCTTCTTGGACCTCCAGCCCTATTGTCCGGAGAGGACATGACTTCTCTATGGGATGGTTACAATAATGTGACCTTCGTGATGGATCCGACAAAGCAGGTCAAACCACCATTTTGGAACAAGTTAAGCATTTTCTTCGAGTTTCCATACTGGTCAACAAATTTAGTGCGTCATTGTCTAGACGTCATGCATATAGAGAAGGGAGCATCAGAGCACATACTCAACTTGCTTCTTTGTAAAGACGGGAAATCGAAAGACAACCTGAATGCTCGGATGGATCTACAGGAGTGGGGAATAGAAGTGAATTGCACCCTAGACCGGTAGCGGGTAAACCAGGTAAGTTTGTACTTCCCAATACCGCTTATCATATGTCACAACCGGAGAAGAAAAGATTTCTACAGGTGTTGCATGATTTGAAAGTTCCCACATGTTTCTCAGGATTATTCAGTAAGAAAATAAAAATTGTGAAAGGCAAGATCGATGGGATGAAAAGTCATGATCACCATGTTATCATGGAGCATCTTCTTCCATTAGCCCTCAGGACTTCTCTCACCGAATCGGTTGGTCTAATAATCAACGATCTATGTTGTTTTTTCAGAGAGTTGTGTGCTAAAACACTGGAGGTTGTGACGCTGGATAAACTAGAAAATTCTATTGCGTTGATACTTTGCAAGTTTGAGCGTATTTTCCCACCGTCATTCTTCGATATCAGAATACACTTGACGGTTCATCTTGCAACTGAGGCTAAGTTAGCCGGACCGGTACAATATCGATGGATGTATCCCGTCGAGAGGTACGTGGAATTTTTCGTTTCGCGCAATTTTTAAAATTATTGTTGTCCTGTATGCCCATATTTATTTATTCAACATATTTTCTTTAGGTACCTCTACACTCTTAAAAAGTATATACGCAATAGAAATCGACCAGAGGGTTCTATCATGCAAGGTTATCTTCTTGATGAAGCAAGCACATTTTGTTCCCGCTATCTGGACGAGAACATTGAGACGAGACTTAACCGGCCTCGAAGAATTCAAGACGGGCCATATAGTAAAGCTGATTATAAGAGGGTAGACACTTTGTTTATCAACAAGATATACCGGTTTATCTTACTTAATTGCGCATGTCTTGAACAAATTAGAGAGTAAGTTTTTTTTGGATTAATTGTTATATTTGTGTTTGTGTGTGTATGAAATGATATAATATTAATGCCACCCTTATTTGTCGAAAACAGAATTCATTTTAACGAGGTACGTGAGGGGCATCCTGATTGGAACGAAGAACGATTGAAAAAATATCATTAGGATAATTTTTGCGATTGGGTCACAGATCATGTAAGTTATTCGAATAACATGTTATTGCTATCAGTTTTAATCTAAACTTATATCGTTATGTATTTGTCGTAAAATTTGTTTTGTTAGATCCACGATCCGAACTTGTCTGCATCATTTGAGAATGATTCAAGATGTTTAGCTCAATTTCCTAGTATGGAGGTTGCATATTATAAAGGATTCGGTGTCCTTGGATATAAATTCGAAGTTAAGGACATAGAAACATCTAGAACCACTCAGAATAGTGGGATTGCGACGGTAGGATCGGACGGTGTGATTTATTATGGGTACTTAAATTGTATACTCGGCATCCACTATCCCGGACGATCAGAACACTTTTATATATTCCAGTGTACTTGGTACGATACGCGAACCGATACGGATAAGTGGAGAAGCAATCTTGGGACTTGGAAAGATGAATATGGATTGACCAGTGTGAAAACACTTCGATTTTACGGTCAGGAAGATCCGTTTATCTTTCCGAACCAAGCGTTCTAAGTATACTACTCACAGTGTTTGAAGCATCCGGGATAGAGTATCGTATGCCGTTGGAAACTCAGGGATGTCTACGATGTCCCAGAATTCGAGGACAGCGATGAGGATGAAGAAGAGAGAAGGCCTAGAGTGCTCCGACCGTCTATTTCGAAAGACGGGTTGTCTTCGGCCGATCATGAAGTTACGTGGGTTAGAAATGATATCGATGATGAAATCCAAGTAGATATGTTTAATGCGCCCACGAAACGGAAAAGGTTATCAGTAATGTTATATTATTGCTTCACATTTTACGATCTATACATATATAGTCAATACTTGTAATGATTGTCTAATACGTCCACGAACCGTTTATCTAGATTTGATGACGATGACGGGAGCAGCGAGGGGCGGCAGGAGCTCCAGCCGCGGCACCGGCAGAGGAAGAGGCAGAGGCAGAGCGGTTCTGCCGTCCGGAGAGCTGCGTAGGGAGCTTCAAAGGGCCGGTCTTGCACCCAGATCGGAGACCTCTTCGGATGCCTCCTTCCATGTGGACTTTGCCACACCTCCAGGTATATTGCACGCATATCCATTTTGAATGTAATATCATAGATATTCATGCCTGTTCATGTCAAAATTAGTTATATTGTCAATGTTTGATTGTCTACTTGTTGGTGATGCGTCCACATTAGGGACAGAGGCCACTCCCGCACCTCCAGGTATGTTTATATATCATATAGTGCATGTATATTGATTTAGAATGATATATCATAAATATACACACATTCCTTTTGCTCTTACTTAGATAATCATTTTTTTTTATTGTCTAGCTGTAGATGGTGACACCACCACACCTGCGGGTATGTTTATATATCCTATAGTGCATGCATATTGATTTAGAATGTTATATTATTGATCTACACATTCTTTTTGCAATTACTTATATAATCTATTTTTAATTTTCTAATTATAGGTGGTGCATCCACATCTGACGTAGGGGACACTCCTGCCACTTCCGTACCCTCCGCTCAGTCTGTAGGTTAGTATGAATAAATATAAAATATTTATTCATTTTACATATCCTCTAAAGAATAAATATGAACTTCATGGAAATTTAGTGTCAATGTTTATTTTCTAGTTGGAGGGGATGCGTCCGCATCCAGGACACCGGCTGTTCCTCACCGGAGGACCTATCGTCCCGCTCGTGCTGCTGCCCGGGCCCAGGCTCGTGCTTTAGTCACCGGAGGTATATATCACACTCCAATTTTCGTTTAACCTTTATTTCTTAATACAACTTTGTCTTAATATTGATTGTCTTGATATTTCTTGCAGACGCAGGGCCTCCCCATCTCCAGAGGGGGACTCGAGACCCGAATCAGTCCCACAGGCTGAGGCCTGACAGAGCTAGGGGGGAGGCAGCATTCCCCCTCTTGTTTACCCCTGATTATCGCTATACCGGCGATCATGCCGAGAGGTTCGGCCGGTATATGGGGGATGAGAGCCGGCTCGTGAAGAACTATCCACATCACGTTGAGTGGGGCGACCAGTACCGGTGCTCATTCGCCCTCTTCTTTGATCAGGCTCGGGTATTAATATATATTTTCATTTGATTTATCTAATATATTTATTATTAACACTTGCAATCTAATAACAATGTTTTTTTGTATTTTCAGTTGGATTACGATTTTCAGCCTGTACCCGACCCTGATCACCCTGGGAGGGTACTCGATCTTCATGCTCTGTACAATGGCCTGATGAAGAACATGCAGGCCAAGGTCCGATGCAACAGGAATGAGCTAAAGGCCGACTGCTACTCCCTATGGATGGCGATCCTCGAGGCAGAGAGAGCAGCCCTCCTATCTACTCCGGCCTTTACGAGAGTCGACGTAGAGACATGGCCTCTATTGTGTGAATATTTCGACTTTCAATGCAAACAGGTATGTATTTTAAATGTAATTCATTGTTTAGTATATAATTTATTTTTTTGTGTTCCTTAATTAGAAAACTAAATGTGAATGTATTGTGCAGAAACAGGCCGCTCAAAATATAGAGAATAGGAAGTCGGCGAAGAGGGGTCGCCCCACTTATACAGGTGGCTCGAGGAATATTAATCGAGCCATGGAGTTATCGGTAAATTACAATAGACCGGCGTTTGTGATATAATTCAATTATTTTCTAATATATCTAATATTAAGAGTTATTTTCTAATATTGCAGAGAGCTCAGACCCTGGCGCAAGGTGGTACATCGAGCGTGCTGTCCGCGTATCTTGCCGTCCACGGCACCTCGACAGATCCCGCCACGGGCGAGCTTCGATACCCCAATGCCGCTACCCAGGAGTATTGCGTAAGTGTTAATATTTATTCAACCCCTATTTGAAATTTTAGTTTTGAAAGGTTCAAATTTAAATGATATACTTATATTTTACTGGTTAATGTGGGTGTAGGAGCGGGTGGTTGAGCAGGCCGAGGTATCGGGGATCGATTTTACCGGACAGAACGATCCGATACTGCTGACCCCAGTCCTGAACGCCGCACACGGAGGGCACCACGGAGGTTTGGAGAGAGGCCGGGGACTGGGCCCTAGCAGGGCCCATATGAGGTTGGACTCCACCCCGGTGGTTACTTCCTCCGTCTCCAGTGAGCGACATTTCCAGCAGGAACTGGAGAGCTTGAAGGCCACCGTTCAGGAGTTGAAGGAGATGTTGGTATGTATACTACTTAATAGTAAAATATTATGTCATATTTTAGATAGCAACATATTCAATATTAGTACGTAGCCTGAGCTTATTTGGTTGTAGACATAGCTTTGATTAATCATACATACATATCTAATTAAAATAAACTACGGTTTTCCAAACTAGATATCCAAACGAGGCCTAAATCCCTAAGTATATATAGATTGGGGTTTCGAAATAACTTGATAATAATACGAATTCGAATAATACACAGTTCTTACTCGCTTATTACACACATAGGTCCAGACGTGACATGGTACATCGGCCGAACCCCCACATGCATCTCCTTCGACTGCGGCTCCGCAAGCCACTACATCGGCTGCGGTTCCGCAAACAGCTCCTATAGCTCCACTGCCCTCTCAGACTCCCGCAGCTGCGGCTCCGCAAGCGACTACCTCGACGGTGGCTGCGCAGACCACTCCTACAGCTCCACAGCCCGCTCAGACTCCCGCACGCTCCGCATTGCATGATTTATTGACTCAGGATATATCCGAGGAGCAGGCGCACCAGATTCTGGCGTTTATCAGAGGTGGAGCTGGACAGAGCTAGGGTAGCTTTTTGATTCTTATATTTTGAACATGTATTTATTTATATGATACATATTGTACTATATTTTGGACGATATTGATATTGGTGGTGTTTGCGTGTTTATATTGATATCATATTCTGCTTATTGATTTCTTTTGTATATTATGCGTGAGATGTGATTATGAATACTGCGATATATGTTCTGCGTGATGGTTAATTTTATATATGATGTATATATTATTGTGCACAGGGCGAGAAAAAAATAGACAACCCTTTTTTTAAAAAAAACCTGATAATATGTACCTACGGATTTAACCGTAGGGCCCAACATTGCCACTACGGATTAATCCGTAGGGCCCAACAATGTACCTACAGATTTATCCGTAGGGGCAAAATATCAGGATACCTGATATTTTACCCCTATGATCTCAGTATTAGGAGTTACGCTTGCCCCTACGGATATATCCATAGGGGCAACCAAATGCCCCTACACAGGTATCCGTAGGGACAAAATATCAGGATACCTGATATTTTGTCCCTACGGAGTTATACCTACGCACTTATTCGTAGGGACAAGTATTTGGCCTTACGGATTAGTCCGTAGGGACACCTAATTTATTTTATAAAATCATAAATTAAATAATTTTTCGTCCCTACGGATAAATCCGTAGGGACAACTGGACCTATACATTACTCCGTAGGGGCAAGTTTTTGACCGTAGGGACATGTTCAAGGCTGCGACTTGCACTTATGGCGTTTGTATCTGCAGGGTATTTTCTTGCCCCTACGGATATATCCGTAGGGGCAGTGGTTTGCACCTACGGATAAATCTGTAGGGGCAACCCTCATTTGTAGTAGTGGTAGGGGCAATCCCTTACTGTAGCAGTGATTATCAGGACTGGATACGGTATATCAAAATAAGAAGTGAGACCAACTTATTCAAGTGTATATGCTAGTTGAAGATTTGTAAAGCCTATGAAAGAAAATATTAGAAGACCGCTTGTTCAAAGGTGTATGAGCTACGATCTCAAAATATTAGAGATTAAATAACACAACGCTGGAATATACAAGACCATTCAATAGATTTTTCAACTATTCAAAGCCCTTGTGAAAAAGGGAAATATAAATATTCAAGATGTGACATTTCAGTGCATGCATGTATTTATAGATACACATCGGTATACATACTTGTTTACTGATGTATGCAGATATTTAATTTATCTGACAGATCAAGTAGCAATTAATAAACAAGTAGATACAGGTATAAATGTACAGGTTTGTGTTATACTCTGTCTCATTTGAAGAGTCAGCAGGAAAGATTAATATATATTATGTCTCCAGAATAAATAATGCCAATACTTTTGTATACTCGATCAAAACGATAAAAGAGAAGAATATCATTTGAAAATGGTCTACTATATTATGGAAATATTTCATGGAGACGGCAGCTTTGGCATCGAGAAGTTATATATAGATGTTTAAGATAGATACAATGTTTGCATGAATTCAAACATATGAATATATGAAGATACATGCATTATCCTATAATATAACATTGGTACAATGAATCCAGAAAACATGATAAGAACAAACCAGAACAAACTAACATTAGTTGCATCTTAGAGTTGAAATTCCCTTTAATTTCCTCACATTAAAATTTCAAAAAACTTCATGCAATTTTCTTGCACTACAATTTGATCTGACTCAGACTTTTAAGGGAAAAGCATTATATCAGAATTCATTCTGAATCTGCAAACCTGTACACACGGTGGCCCCTTGAGTGAACAGTATAACTTTTATGCTCTCAAGTAGATGCCTAGCACATTCATCTATCTAAATCCTGATTCATATAAAAATGAATAATACAGTAAATTCATATAGGATATCGGTATCGCGAGTATATCAAATCCATGGTCTAATTTATAGACTTACGATTAAAATCCAAAAATCGTGCCCTCAAAGAAAAAATCAGCTTGTAATTGGCCACTGCTACTCCCTCTCCTTGAAGGGGGAAAAACAACAAAAAACCAACAAAAACAACAAAAACAAAAACTTTTCAACATCGATGGATTGTCTTCTTAACATTTCGATCGACTAGTGTTAAACGATAAAAGAGAAAAGATTTAAATACTTTATTATATGACCAATGGTCTTTTTATATAGGGATTACAATTACTTCATGCACAAGTATCATGGTACGGTGTATCCTAATAATAATATATTCTAAACTATTCCAATACTTCACTCAAGCTGGAACATAGATATCAGTGATGTGTAGCTTGAACAATAGACTAACAAATGCGGGTCTTGAAAGAGGTTTCATCAAAATATCTACAATTTGTGTATGAGTAGAAATATGATGGAGATTGACTTCATTTTCAACAATTTTCTCCTGGATAAAGTGGCAATCCACTTCAATGTGTTTTGTCCGTTCATGAAACACTGGATTCTTTGAAATATGAATTGCAGATTTATTGTCACAGAACAAGCATTCTGGTGTTGTAGAACTAATATCGAGATCTCGAAGCAATATGAAGAGCCATGTCAGTTCTGAGATGGCTGGGCCATAGTCCTATATTCAGCATCGCCGATGAGTGTGCAACATGTTGTTTCTTACTGCGCCCGTAAAGAAAACACAAAATTCACTTGTGGAGCGACGGTCATCCATAGATCCGACAAAATCGGCATCAACATAGGCTGTAAGAGACAGATTAGAATATGGTTTGTAGAGAAGATCTTGCTCAGGTGCACGCTTCAAATAGCGGAGAATGAGCTTAACATACCGAAAATGGGAAATTAAGGGCGTCTGCATAAACTGGCTCACTGTGCTGACTGCAAAGGATATGTCTGGATAAGTAACCATAAGATAGACCAGCTTCCCAATTAACCGTCGATACCGACCTGGATCGAAAAATGGCTGGTTATCAGGTGAGCTAATGCGAGAGAACTTTACTGTTGTATCCATGAGAGTATGGGCATGAAGAAAAACTGTCACGTATATAAGGGGACGGGCAATCCACACCAGCACGTTGCTCAATTTAGGGCTCTGTGCGGCAACACCGGAGGTGACGATTAGCTACTGCTTCGCCAATTCGTTGGCAGCTTGTCAGAGACAGCGTTCGAGTTGTATTCCGAGCTTTCGATTGACTTTGTCAAGACATTTGCATAAATGGAGCTACTGTTTACACAAAAGATTCGCAAGCGCTAGCGAGCGCACCCCGATCACCGTACTAATTAACTCCAGAGTGAAGCCAGGCAAAACATAGGTTCAGTACATGATACGGTGGCGGAATCTATGGTCGAAGTGCGAACAGCGCATAGAAGAGGCTCCTGCAGTAGGCATGTTTGTGGGTACTCTCAATCCGCAGGCGACCATATCCCAGTTCATGATGTTTTTCAAGCCGACTACCTTCCAGGCCTTGATTGACAAACTGGCCCAAACGGATCAGATGGGCCATAGACCGTCTTCCTTGAAGATGGAGCCTCGAAATGAAAAGGGAAAAGGGAAAGCTACTTTCGTCGCCAATGCTCAGCAGCAACCCAGTGGTCCAAAACCAGCTGATCGCCAAAGCGATAGACAACGATTCTTCAACGAGAAACTAAAACGCCCTTACTCGTTTCCCCGAGATAAAATGAGGAGACTGTTCGAGAAGGCAGTGCGCAACAGGCTCATCAATCTTCCAGATCCAAGACGTCCGCTGCAGCCGGGCGACGCCAACAATCCTAATTACTGCCCCAACCACCGAGCAGTAAACCATCCAATCGAAAATTGCTTCTTCTTCAAAGGCTGGATTGAGGATCAATACTAAAAGGGAAAATTCGCACTGTCTGAGAATCGGAAGGTGAGCCCGCCCCGGCCACACGCTCCTAAAAAGGTAGACACGCCAGGGGTATCGTGCTCTTTTATAAAAGAATCTCCATGGGAGGTCGCTCTTTCAACCAAAACGAAAAGAATGCTGAAAGATCTCCAAGCATATCCGGCGATTAGGTGGAAGAGCCCGCTGGAGCCCGAGATTATTGAGGGGATGCTGAAGCCGCGCCCAACGCTGAAAGTTGGTGAAGATTGACAAAACATTCAGGCCAAACCTCCAAAGTCTTTGAAGAAAAAGAAGAAGGCCAAGAAGTCCGTCCGACCCGAAGACAGCCGTACAGGTCTGCAGAAATATATCGATACGCTGGAAGAATATAACCAGAAAGCACGGACCCCAATCACGTTGGACGAATTCTTTAAGAATGTTCTTGAGAATGAAGCCGATGACGCTGATGAAGGAGACAATTCTTTAGAAGAGTCTGAGGATTATGTAGCAAGCTGCCACATGATCTCTCATTCATTGCTAAATGGCAAAGAAGCTCCTGATGCAGGGAAACTGGGGGCAGATCCAAAACCAGAACTCTTGGAACCGTCAGACGAGATGATTGACATATTCCTGAACGAAGCTCTTCAGAAAAGCAAATCTGACCGAGAGCGTGAAACGGCCATATATGAAAAGACCAAGTGTCGGCGTCACGTTGAAGAAGCTCCGGTATTGAGAAGCCATAGAGTAACCCAACCAGATGGAAGCACTTTTGCCGCCAGCAAAAGCAGGCTTAAGACAAGAAAGCAATTTGCTAAAGCCCTGTCGATGGGAATGAAGTTGCCACCTTTCAAAGAAGACACTTCAGAAAATACGTTCCCCGACGGACTAGATGCACATCCAAACTACTGCTTGTACCATCGGAGGGTCACATACCCTACCGAAGAGTGCAATGCCTTTAAAAACTGGTGGCAGGGATATGTTGCCCACCAACAACACTTCAAGCGATTGAAGCGCAAGGCTCGTCGGGAGTAGAGAAGCACGACAGATGAGCATAAAAGAACTGCCGGCAACTGTCACATGGTTGATACCAGGGGATCGCATGTTCTCACCTTCGGGAGCGATTCTGATGAAGAAATAGCCCTCGGCCCTCTCTTCAAGGAATCTATCTCCGAAACAGAAGAGATGAAGACCTGCGAGAACATTCAGCTGCGCAATCGCACGTTACCCGAAAAGAATCTCGGACCTACTAACAAGGAGTCGAATAAAAAAGATAAAGGGAAGGAAAAAGTCCCTGAGGATATCGCCCTCGATGATCGAGTCGTCGAAAAGCTGGCAGCCAAGGACCTGCCCAAGAAAAACAAGTTGGATTACAATGTTCTGGCACACCTGAGGAAAATACCCTCACAACTAAGCATTCTCGATGCCCTTCTGCTATCTAAAGAGGTGAGAGATTCTCTAATCAAGGCATTACAAGAGCCCGAACGGTTTCAAGCTTTCCTTGCCGCAGAAAAGATGAAGGACGAGCTGGAAGAAGTGCACACCGCTGACATCTCTTTCGGCGACGAAGATCTCCTTCTCGGAACGTGCGAGCATAACCTTCCCTTGTATGTCACCGGATACTGCCATGACATCAAGATAGGGAAGATCTTAGTCGACAACGGGTCCTCTGTCAACCTCCTAAATATGAGGGTGCTAAAAGAAATCTGTATGAGTGTTCAACACCTCGCTCGGGATAAAATCACTATCTCCGGATTCGACTCCCAGACATCACGGACGCTCGGGTTTGTGATACTGACATTACGTTTTAGGCTGCTTGTCATTGACATCAAGTTTCACATCATTGACGCCAAGACTTGCTACAATGCTTTGCTCGGCAGGCCTTGGTTGCACGAGTATAATATCACCCCTTCTACACAGCATCAGTGTATGAAGTACTTCAAAGATGGTCTTGAGTATACCGTGACAGGGGAACTAAACCCATTTTCCATAAATGAAGTCCGAAAGTACGAGGATGCAAAGTATTTCCTGCCAGACTTTGAAGACACGGAAAGATGCTGTAAGCCAGAGAATAAGCAGAAAGCTATCACCACTATTCCGGTCTTTGGAAGCGATACCGAAGAAGAAGAAGAGATAGTTTACTCAGGGCCACCCTAATGCAACAAGCCGGGACCATCTACCCCTATTCTGGTCTTTGGTAGCGACTCTGAAGACGAAGTTAACGCAGTGTTCTCGGTCCGGCCTTCGATACAGACCTTCACTGGAGAAGATCAAAGCTTGCAAATCGCTATGGTTCCGTGACGGCACTACAGAGAGCTTGATACGCTCGAAACATATAGTGTGCAAGAACTGCAAATATTCTATGTCCCTCCCAGAAGAAAAGATGAAAAGGCGATTCTCTTTTATCGATCCACGGTGACTAAAGTGGAGAGAGAAATCTGGCATGGTGCCGATTCTGCACTTGATAGGCTCCAGCCCATCCGTCTGCCCAGATACTACACAGAAGGATTAAAAAGGCTATTGAGGCGCCAAGGCGTACCTTTTAAGCAGACCGCGCGACAGGCCCAATTCTACAATAGGATCTGGAACGTCCCCGGTACTCAGAGAAAATTGCTTAACGGAAAAATGGAAGCGATCGGGCTTGGATATATCCAGTCCAAGAAACGGGAGCAGTTCCATGGCTGCCATATCGTAAAAGACCTTGATGAAAAAGAGGATGCCCTTTTAAAAGACACTGACACTGAGTCAGAATGTGGCCCTGCCATAAAAATGCCAAGTCCGTTATTTGAAGAACAGATGGACAAGCTAATACGGGAAGCGAGTCAAAAGGCTCGAAACGACCACAGCCGCGAAATGGCCATTTATGAGAAAGCTAGGACACAGCGCCTCCTTCAGCAGGCTACGGAGAACGACAATGCTCTTCACCGTCAGCCCGCCATGCATTCCCAAGACAAGAAAAAAGCCCGACGCGGAGGCAAAAACAAGTTGGAGAACGGAAAAAACGTTCGACGGCGGCAAAACGAATCCAAAAGGCCACACAATCAAGAAAAGGTCAGCCAGAATCCATCTCTAATGAAAAAGATAGGCCGAGCATATTCTTTCCCCCGAGAAAAGACAATGAAAATCTTTGACCTTGTCATGAAACATCAAATGATGACACTCCCAGAGTCTCGGCGTCCCGATCAAGTAAACGAAGTTCATCACCCGGATTATTGCTCCTAGTACCGAGCAATAGGTCATCCTCTTGAAGACTGCTTTACTTTCAAGAATTGGGTCGAAGACCAATATCAACTCGGCAGGTTCGCTCTATCCAGCAGTTGGAAAGTGGCCCCACCGCAAAAGCATACGCCAAAGGCAACATATATGGTGAGAATGGAACCAGACCAACATCGGTTTTGGAAACGATCTCATACCTGTCACGCAATAACATTGTCAGAAGAAGGAACGCGCGAGAACATGGATGACCTGTCCTGGTGCTTTGAAAACAATGATGACGAGGTGATCTTAGAGTTTCCACCGGCGCAAAAAGAATTGGAAGATGAAATACACACTACTGCAGATAACCTCAAAAAAATCGACTAGTGGACGGCAAACGACCCACGGCCGATGTTCGTCAGTGAACTGTTGTCTGAAGAAAATGTGGATACGCTTAAGGATGTGCTCATGCAGTATAAAGACTGTTTCGCATGGAACTACTCCGAAATGCCGGGACTAGATCCAGAAGTAGCTATGCACAAATTGGTGATATCTCCGGACATCAAGCCAGTCAAACAAGCGCCGAGAAGAATGCGGCTCGAACTTGAAATGAGCATCAACGCCGACGTCAAGAAGCTAATCGACTCCGGCTTCGTCCAAGAAGTGCAATACCCCGACTGGATTGCCAACATTGTCCCAGTGATGAAGAAGAACGGGACGGTGCGCATCTGCGTGGACTTTCGGGACCTTAACAAAGCCTGTCCGAAAGACGATTTTCCTGTACCAGTTACTGAGTTGATGATAGAAAACACGTCTACTCACGAAGTCTTCTCTTTCATGGACGGCTCGTCAGGGTACAATCAAATAAAGATGCATCCTGAGGACTAGAAACATACCGCTTTCCGGACTCCTCTAGGCATATTCTGTTATAAAGTGATACCTTTCGGTCTGAAGAACACCGGCGCCACCTATTAGAGGGCCATGACGAAGATCTTTGATGACCTTATACACGAGACTGTCGAATGTTATATCGACGACCTCGTGGTAAAAAGCAAATCGCACGAGGATCATTGGGAACATCTGAAGATAGTGTTCCAACAACTTCGGAAATACAACCTGAAGATGAACCCTCTCAAATGCGCGTTCGGAGTTTCCTCAGGCAAGTTCCTGGGATTCATTGTACGACACCGGGGTATCGAAATAGACCCATCAAAGATCAAGGCGATCATGGAAATGCCTCCGCCAAGAACTCTCAAGCAACTGCGATCTCTCCAAGGGAAGCTCGCGTATATTCAGCGGTTCATAGCAAATCTCTCCGGCAAATCCCGCCCCTACAGCCATTTAATGATGAAGTGAAATCCTTTCGTCTGGGATCACAAATATCAAAACGCACTGGAAGAAATCTAGCAGTACTTGCAGAATCCACCAGTATTGACCGCTCCAGTCAAGAGAAAGCCTCTCATTCTGTACACAACAGCCCTTGAAGGTTCCTTAGGCGTGCTATGGGCACAAGAAAATGACCAAGAGAAGGAGAGAGCCCTCTACTATTTGAGTCGAGTTCTTCTGGGGGCAGAAAACAGCTACTCCCTCATTGAAAAGCACTGTCTGGCGTTAATCTTCGTGATAACGAAGCTCAGACACTATGCTCTGGAGCATGAGGTACATCTAATATCAAAAGTTGATTCTCTAAAGTATTTGATGTCAAGAGCCATATTAACAGGACGGCTCGCGAAATGGGCCCTCCTCTCAATGGAGTTCTCGATAACATACCGACCCCTCAAGGTAGTGAAAGGCTAGGCCATCGCCGACTTCCTCACTGAGCATCCGATACCTGCCGATTCACCTCTAAATTACGAACTACCAGACGAGCACACGTTTGATACGATCGATGAGAGGAGAAGAGAAAATGACACCCGATGGGAACTCTACTTCGATGGGGCATCTTCAATGAAGAAGCGAAAGCACAGCTCTCGCATAATCAAATCTGGGGTAGGCCTCATCTTCGTAACTCCACAAGAAGGGATAATGCGCTTTGCCTTTTCCTTAACAGAGCCGAGGACGAACAATGAAGCCGAATATGAAGGTTTGATAGCAGGTCTTGAGATCGCTGTCGACATGGGAATCAAAAACCTCCTCATATACGGAGACTCCCAGCTGGTCGTTAGTCAAGTAAACGGCGACTATCAAACGTGCAAATAAGAGTTGGTGAAGTAGGGCGAGAGAGTACAACAATTGCTGACTCAAATCCCTGCCTATGCCTTGGAAAGCATACCGCATGCGAAAAATAGTAAAGCGGATGCGTTAGCTCGCCAGTACCCCGCAAGGGAGGGCGAACCACTGTCCGCGGTCGCGGCGGGACTCCCATAGCCTGGATCGGGGTGGGAGCTCTGTGTCCAAAGAGTATCCTCTTCTCCTCAGCAATGATGGGGCCAACTCGGTGGCGGTACCAACCCGCAAAAGCCCCCATACACCTTGGAATGTGGTCCGCCTCGGGGATCATGAAGCGAGAGCCGGTGTTCAGCCGTATGAAGTGATGGGTGGCGTCACGAACAACTCCCAAAGACGAGCTAGGCTCTACCATGAATGCCTCGAAGGGAATACCCTGGTTATAACCCAATTGCCGGGCAAAGCGGTGCGGATTATACCGCATAAAAAGAACCGTATCATTTCGACGGAACACCAAATAACCCGGCCTAATCGAATACAAGTGCATGGCTTCCCTAGGCTTCAAGGATGGTTCTCCCCCTTTCGATAAATCGAACAGTTGTTGAATAGGCCCCGAAGGAGCAAAGAGGACTCGGTCATTGAATACCATCCCGCCTTCGTTGGCATAAAGGTTAAGCAGAACACGAAGAGCCCCTAACTGAGTCGGATCAGGAGCAGAAGCGTCCACCAACCTCATGAGCCGCGGGAAGGTATAAGCATCATAGAAACCCGGTCTCTGATGCTCAGCGAATGCCCCTAACACGTGCATCTCAATCCACGACGTAAAATAGTGGAGAGAGAAACTCACCACATCCATACCTGGGGTCGAGGTATTGGCCGCAGTGCTCAGCCCATGGTACAAGTGTGATAACCCTGCAATGCTAACAGCCAACCGTGCCCCTTCGGCTACACGATGAGCGGGATAGATGACAGAGGCCCTCATGAAGCGTCGATGCGTGGGAACGGCAAACCAGCTGAGCCAAAGGCTGATAAAACTAACAAAGAAGGTCTCCTCGTCCATATCGGGAGCCGCAATTGAATCGAAGGACACGGCCGGCATGATCGGGATGTAAAACTGTGGTAAATCCTTTTCTTTGGTTGGCAGCTTATTCAACCCAAACCCAAAGGGGTCGTTAATATTCGCGAATTTCGGAGCCTCCTTTGATAGGACTTCTTCACGGAGGAAACGGGCGATAAAACTCTTAAAAGTGACGCCCTGTTCCTCTGACTCCGCGAACAGCTTCTCGAACATACCCAAAGTCTTGATTAGACTTGGATACTTATGACGGACGACATTTTCGGTCGATAAGCCGTCAAGCATAGCAGGCACAGTCGCGAATGCATACTCATCGGGAGGCAGCAATTCTTCATAGTGCTCTCCCATGATCGGCAATCCAGAGATCTCGCGAAACTCTTCCAGAGAAATCGAAACCTCACGATCCCCTAGCAAGAAAGTGTTGGTGGGGAGATTCCATTGATTTAGGAAAGCTTTAACCCACCAGACATGGGGAGACTGATAATGAAAAAGAGACGCGTACACCGCCTGATAAAGCCCGACCTTCTGCAGTCACGCACGATGAGCGGACAAGATATAGCAAGCCCAGAGAAGATAGCCCGTTGGATGGCGAGGGGTAAGCCCTATCTTATAAACCTGTCCCCAGGGCTGGGCTTCACCTTGGCAAATACGATGCCCCAAGATGTCTATGGCTGGCAAAGGCTGGTTTGGTATCCCAGCTGTCGACGGCTCAAGCTGGCCCGTAGGAGTCCAATCCTTCACCTCCACGGCAAAGGCAGTCTGCGGACACTCCATCGACAAGAATGGGCGAAGAGGCTCTGTTGGCACCTCGCAAAGAAAGCTGCGGCGACCCCGAATGATATGCCCATACCAGGTACCCTATAAGAGCAAATTAGTACAGTCTTTGTCATGGGCCCGAATCATCGCCATTGCTTCTTCGTCTGACGGCGATTGCGGAAAAGCAGCATCTGAGAGAGTAAAAGGGAAGTAAGGGAGAGAAGCCATTGGTCCTGAAACAGGGAAAAGGAAAAGACCATTAGTGGAGCCCCCCCATATATATATAGTAACAAAAGAAGGCGACAAAATGTCTGTTTTGTGGGACCACTGCCTACAAGACACACGGACCCCACAAAATCAATATGGCGGCTCACCAATGATGAGACAAGGGGATCATTACGAGAACAAAAGAAGACCCTCATTAAACAAGCATTGGGATTCAAACAAATTCTTGGGAAGACAAGTTCTATTAAACTACCAACAAAATTCAAATCTGTGCGAATAAGGGTAAAACCCTATGAATTTTTTTTTCAAGAACACCAGCGAATAAAATTTCCGAAGGGTTCCATTGATATTTCAGAGCTAAGCTCTTTGCAAGAGGAATTAAATTCCTTTATGTAATGGAATTAAATTCCAAGAATCTATAAAAATACATGAGAAACAAAAATCCCATGAATCCTCAAAATCAGAGGGAAACGTTCGAGATATGGAAGTTATTGCTCAAAGATCACATCTTTGGAGGATGGGTTTCTGAGGAGAACAAAGCTCTCATAATGTATTTAAAATCCAGAGGCTTTCTCAAAGAAGGAAAGTTTTCTGATGTACAAAGCGTTACCTGAAAAAGGGTTTCTTTGGACAGAGTTTAACTCTGGATTTGCAATGGCAGAGAACTAAGCTCTGAGGAAAAGAATTAAATTCAAAAAGAGAATAAAATAGGAAGGAGATGAAGAAACAGTGGCTGTCTAAGGAACCGAACCCTTGTATTTATAAGACATGACTAGGGCGGTCCATCCTTCCATTCCCCTAGAACAATTCAATGGCTGTAAAAGTGACAGCGTTGCACTCACGTGTAAACCACGTGAGAACAACGCTGAGATGGCATTTGTTCCCTTACAGAAAATAAATAAACAAATAGGGCAACGGAGAAAATCCCCAAGTGGAGCATCACGTGCCCACACGTGATAGGCGCTGCGCTTGACAAAGCAAAGCTAAAACTGAGCCTCACGTGCAGACACGTGACTGTTATAAACAAAGTATATAAGCGCCTTCTTAAAAAAAAATTGGCCAGAAGAAATCACGTGGTAGCACGTGACGCTTTTTGATATGCTTAATGCTGTGAAGGGTCACGTGCTACACGTGATGAGCCCCTATACTTTCTAAACCGATGGAATTAAATTCTAAGATAAAAGGGGTCAGAACCCCATTTGGAAAACATTTCCCTGGATCTTTCTAAACAAGAAAGATTACTCTCTGCAAAGCAGGGCGTCGTTGGATTAAAAATCTAATGGTGATTAAAAATTACCAATTTACAGAAGAAGATTCTGTATAAGGAAATATTTTCCTATTTTTTGTGAGAAATATCTTCTGTAAAACAGAAGTTCTTGGATTAAAAATCTAACGGTGAATAAAATTCACCGATTGATCTAAAAGATCATTTTGGTTGATTATAAAATCAATCAAAATCTCTTAATAAGAGATTTGGCCGAACAAACTGATTCTTTTCTTTCTCCTCTAAATAGGAGCCCGGGGAAATAAAAAGAAGAAGGAGAAGAAGAGAAAAAGATAGACAGAGAAAAGAGAAGATAAAAAAAAGAGAGAAAACCCTCCGTAAGCTTAAAAGAAAAAAAGAATTTAATTCTCCAGAAAGAAAAAAGAGAAAAAGAAATTCTAGGTAAGAGAAGGAACAAAACACAGAGAATATCTCCTCTCTTTCTCACCTTCATAAGAGTTTAACTCTTCTAAAAAGAACTTAGTTCTTCCTCTGGTTAAGATCTGCAGAAGCAGATCTCCCCACAAGTTGAGCATTTAATTCTCATCGGGGAGATTTTGCCATGCAGATCCAAAACCTAGAGAGAGATCTAAGTTCAGAGAATTTAGGTCTCCCAAAAAGCATATAGGAATTTAATTTCTCTGATGAAACAAGGGTTTAACCCTTCATATGAGAACTTAGTTCTTCCTTATGGCAAACATTTACAGAAGTAGATCTCTTCACAAGTTAACAATTTAATTCTCATTGGGAATGCCTTGTCATACAGATCCTAAACCTAAGAGAAAAACTAAGTCTTAAGAATCCAATTCTCATAAAAAATGGTTTTGAAAGTCTCGAAGCTCAGGATCTCCATGCACGTAAAAAATTGGCACCCAACATGATAACTGCCGATCACGTGCTCCCACGTGAGCGCCTATGATGAACAAAAGAGAATAAAAGAAATTGACTCACGTGATCACACGTGACCTCATAGTAGTGCTTAGCACTTAAAAAGCAAAAGGGAATAAATCAAAGGCAGTTTCCATTTTTGAGGTGCCTCACGTGCTCCCACGTGACCCAATAGCACTTAACACTCAGAAAAGAACAAAAAAAATAAACCCGTAGAGGCAGCACCTCAAATTCTTGAAGTCTAATATTACTTCAAGCGCCTCACGTGACCCCACGCGAGCGCCTCTGAATTTTAGTGTTTAACACTTATATGCATCACGTGCGACACGCGAGTATTCTCAAATTCCAGTGTTTAACACTGCTTCAGAGTATCACGTGGGAGCATGTGAGCGCTGAATAAACATGATAGTGTTGAACACTATGAAGGGCTAACATTAGCCAGAATCAGACCAAATATTCCAAGGACCATCAATTGAGCCCCTTCATGCTCAGGGTCTCCAAAACCGATCTCAAGACAGCTAATAAGCTCCCAACAGATGACATTTGAACTGATGTTCATCCCACTTCCTAAAATCGGGACATTGGTTCAAGGGTACATCTCTTCATACCTCTGATACATGTCGTTGTAGTCCTTAAACGTCTTCAGAGAGATGGAGGGTCCCAATAACCAATAACTATTGATGCATCCTCAAACTGGTTAAACCAGAACACCATGGACTATGATGTCCTTAAACTCGTGGACCGCAACGTCCCTAAACTAAACTCTATAGACTATGACGTCTTTAAACTATGGACTATGATGTCCTTAAACTCATGGACTATGATGTCCTTAAACTTTATGGACTATGAGGTCCTTAAACTCATAGACTATGATGTCTTTAATCTTTACAGACTATGATGTCTTTAAACTCCATGGACTATGATGTCCTTAAACTTATGGACCGCAATGTCCCTAAACTAAAACAATAGAGTCCAAATGCTCTTTTGTTGGATCTAAACGATCCCAAAATCCTGTTAAGTAGATCTTAGTCTAAAAATTAGACTAATGTATCCTTAACAAACGTTTAAGTTGATCTTAATCCCAATATGATTAACAATCCTTAAACCCACTGGACCGCAACGTCCCTAAACTAAGACGATAGAGCCCAAATTCTCTGTCATTGGATTTCAATGATTCCCACACCCCTTGAGTAGATCTTAGTCTAAAAATTAGACTAACGTATCCTTAACAACGTTTAAGTTGATCTTGATCTCAATAAGATTAACGATCCTTAAACCCAAACCAAACCCAAATCTAAGAAAATACGGATTTGGACTAATCCACGCCCTACGGGCGACAACATAAATTAGTCTCCGTATACAATCTACGGGCAACCAAAAATAAAACAAACACACATGACACAAAGTCACCATCTGGAGAAGGAGAAAGTGGTTACCGCGATGCGGTAGCGTAATTAACTGCAGGGGCTTGCGCCTGCAGGGAAGAGCGTCCCCACAATCAAAAACCCCTCACAATGAGGGGGAATCTGACGAAGTCTGCTATAACGGCCGCATCTGTCTAAACCTCCGATACACGGTGTCATAAATCAACTTGACATCTTCGGAAAGGTGGACGGATAAAACCAAATAGCATCTGCCCCCCAAAATTCAGGCCGGACGTCCAAACGTCCCGGTCGCGTCTTTCGGCGGCGAACATCACTTACATCGTTTCGGCTGAGCGTGAAAAACGTCTGTGGGGCTCTAAAGACTCAATCAATATGCTGGCTGTAGATTAGAATAATATTCGATTGATCTGAAACATTTTCAGATCAATCCCTTCACGGGTTAACCCACAAGCACGTCAGTTGCACTAGCTTTACGTAACAGCTACCCATATATTAATAAAAAACTGGTCAACAAGTAAGCTCATCCGAAAGAAAATAGAACCTATCAGTGACAGTCGCCGTATAGTCCGGTCTCTTGGTCAAAGAGTATCGTATACGGGTCTGGAGGTGGAATTTGCCAGACCCCCAATAACCCAATAAGTCATGTAGACATTGGACTCATAACTATCATAGATACATTTGATAACACTTGTCGGTTTATCTCAACTGCCACGGTCGCGGGCTTCCGGTTATAGTTATGTCTCGCATAGCGCGACATCGATTCCTTATATTGGGAGAGACGAATCCCCTCGACCGCTCACTGCCTCCATGTGCTTCGGGACTGTACCCAACTAAAATATGTTTGCACGACATTTTAAAACCATGGTAGGATAGTAATCAAAATACAGTGGGAACATACACAAGACACTATGGCGATCTCAGGTCAAGGGACTACATGTACTCATATCACCTGAGAATTGCTATCTGACAATAAGTATAATATCATCTAGGAGTTCTCGGTGAATCCGTTCAGTGTAACACATTCTCCAATGAGCACATGTATACAATATTTGGTGTCAAACACCAATGGCTATGTGATCAACCATCGCCCCGGTTAGGGTCAAGAAACGTATACACTAGTCTAAATTGGAGTATCGATACCCAGTCTCGATACTCTTATGACTAGGGACATTTAAGGTTGTACTTATGGACTACCCAGGCCCCATTAGTATGATCCCTATCATAATCCGGGTAGCAAGCAAAGATCTTATGGGTTTTATTATTATGTATTAGCGATACATAATAATAAGTAAAATGTATACACATGAATGATAAATACAAACCAGATAGCGTACTATCATTTTGAGCAAGACCGATCTATCCGTATAGATCCTCCTACAATTACAATAATTGTCTTGAGTGCACCTATATCCAACACTAGAGGCGTCGGCAAGGTCTGGGGGCTGGATCGAGGCGTCAGCTGGGTTTGGGGGCTTGGATCAAGGCAAGGCGTCTGGATCGTCAGAGGATCTGTATTGTCGGCGGATCTGGATAGAAGGCGCGGATCTGGATCGTCGGTTTGAGAGAGGCGAGGGAGCGAGGGCGGCGAGGGAGTGAGGGCGGCATGGAAGAAGCGCTGCGAGGGAGAGAGGCGAGGGAGGAAGACGAGGTAGGGAGGCGCTGCAATCGAGGGAGGTAAGGGAGGGAGGTGCTGCGAGGGAGACGGGGCGTGTTTTTTTTTATTTTATTTTTGAGGATTAGGGTTAGCGTTTAGGAGACCCGCTGTTCAGTCGATAAAACTGCACATTTGTAGTACATTTTTCCTACCATTTTTATATTAAAAAAGGACTTTATTATAATATATTATACATATGAGGGTTTATGTGTAAAAACATTATTTTCCATGTGTTAATATATTTTAATTATCATTTTGGTAGGAAAATGTATGCAAATATTATTGACCTAATCCTAGTAGAACAAAGTCTACTAAAATCTTATTTGAGTTGTTGTGCAGAATTTTCCAAGTTGTTATGCAGAATATATCAAAGAAATCAAGCTGTTGAAGAAATCTTGCCAAATTAAGAAGCAAACTTGGAGACCAAGTCTGGAAGCAACCGAGAGAAGATTTCTGAAATATGAAGATGCCTAGGATTGCCAAATGTCACCAGATGAAAGCACAAGAAAAATCATCAAATGATCCCCACCCTTGAGCGCGGATCCGCGGACAAACACACCCTTGGGCCGCGGATCCGCCGCAATTTAAGGGGGTTAGAAGGAAAGATTTTGGGAGATAAATCATTGCTAAATTTTAGCAAGTTTTCAACAATAATATTCTGGCTTTGCACTATAAAAAGGCACCGAGGGCCTCTTGGAAAAGTTATCAAGCCGAAAAGATCACGAAGCTCCCGACGCTCACGCATCCAGGCTGATCATCGACTGTTCGACTACCTCCTTAGGAAAGATCGAGAAGCAAATCAAGTTTTGTAATCATTTTCTATGGATTAAAAGTGTAGCTTGAAGGAGTTGATTAATAAAGGTAGTTTTTATTTAATTGTTTGTTTTTTTTACATTATGTTTTCCCTCTCTTTCTTTTCATCTTCTTCTCCCAACATGCGCGAGTAATTCTCCGCTTGTTAGGGTTCGTAGGATTAGGGTAGGCTAATGGACGATGAAAATAATTAAACCCTTTTTAAGTCCTATAAAGTTTAGGAACTTTATCAAAAAAATCATTAACATCCTAATCGGGCGCGCTAGCAATTCTTTGCTAGTTCCGACCGCGATTAGAGATTAGATTAATGATTGTTTTGGTAAAGGCTAGATTTGAACGGAGTTCCGTGTCGAGATAAGGGTTAAGAGTGGGATTCCTTTTCCCTCCGGAAATCCTAATCTACACGCATCACCATCGTTCTAGTTCTAAATCTATTAATGGATAAAAAGGGTAACTTTAATTAATTGTCCATAACTACTAAATCCTAACGAACCCTACAAGCCCTATTATTATATTATTTAAATCTCTAAAATAATCTAGATCTATATTTTACATTCTTGTTTAAAGTAGATCTAGAATCTTTTCACAAAATTCTTTATTCCTCATCTCTTTCTCAACACATCTAAAGTAAAAATAAAAGGTTCCACGTTTCCCAGAGGACGACCCGTACTCACCTCGGTCTAGCTACGCGCGATACCGTTCTGATTGCGGTTAACTACAAACACACTTTTTCGTGTCAATCAAATGGCGCCGTTGCCGGGGATACGTGCGTAATTTTTATTTTTACTATTTGTGTTGAATTCTTAGACGATTCATATCATTATTAACACAAAACTGCAAATTGCATATTTAACGATTTGTGTGTGAATTTTGCGAGGGAATCTGGAGTCACGGACTTAAGGAAACAGGAGATCTAGGGTTTCACATTTCTCTGGTATCTTTCTTAACTCTTCCTCTCTCCCCTCAAATCCAATAAAATCTATTTTCTGCAGGATTTTTTGCAAAATTGCGCCGCTCAAAAAATCTTTTTGCAAAAGTTTTGTGATTGGTTTTGTTTTGCATATTTAATACGGATTTTAAGGGGCAAAGACCAAATCAAAATTAGGTGGGGATTTCATCACCCTTCCTAAGCCCCACAAATCATAAACCGAGCATATAGATCAACCCTTCATTAATTTAAAAAATATCTAGACCAGACTCTAAGGACAGTCGCGCTCAATAAGGACAAAGGAAGGTCGTGGGTAATCTATCGTTTATCTGCATTACTTTTGTAGTGCCTAGGCAAGTGTGTCAAAGGCTAGTGGTTATTAATTAGGCCCACTGTTGTGGTGGTTCCTTCCCACTTACCTGGCACTTACCTCGCTACAAGGGTAGTACGGAGGCGGTAGAGGATTTATCCTGCGGCTTGTCCATTGGAAGTCTAGGAGCGGTCTAGAGACTGGACCTAGGTGACCTTAGTTCTAGGGTTGCTTGTGCATCTTAGGGAGATTTGTCTTGAGTCCCACATTTTTCAAAACAAGCCAATTTTAAATCACACACACACTGCCACTTGCACTAAACCCGCTTAGTGCATGCTCGGCTGGACACGGGATCCTAGTGCCCGTCTTGTCCGCGTTCCTGCTATCGACGCCGAAGTCGGTACTTCTTCATCTTCTTTTCCCCCACCACACACCACATCGACCGTGATGGACGGCACTCCATCTAATTATAACACCACGCTGCCACCGCCCGTAGGTGAGCAGAATCCACCGCGTATCTCTCTCCAAGAGAGATGCTATCCTATTCGTGGTCCCCTTCTTACTTGTCTATCTCTTCCACCACCTAACGGGGATAATTTCGAAATTAAACCCCACTACATCAATCTGCTGCCCAAATTTCACGGGCTTGAGTCGGAAGACGCGTACGTTTTCATCACCAAATTCGAAAACGTATGCGCAATGATGGGTACTTCACAATTGACTTTAGATGCTATGCGCTTACGTCTTCTCCCATTCACACTATGCGACTTGGCAGAAAAATGGTTTTATAATACTGCCGCACACTCTATCACTAATTGGGATGAATTCGTCGTCGCATTTCTTAAGAAGTTTTACCCAAATCATAAGACTGCACATGTTAGGAGCGAGATTAACCAGTTCACCCAGCTCCCCAATGAACCATTTTGGAAGTGCTTTGAACGTTTCAAAGATCTGCTTGTCCAATGCCCCCATCACGGAATACAAAGATGGGATTTATGTCGGATTATATATGAGGGCATTAATCCAGCGACAAAGCAGATGCTTGAAACAATGTGTCAATGCAATTTCATGTCTAAAGATGACGGTGAAGCATGGAAATATCTGGAAGATCTCGCAGAAAGCACTTTGCAGTGGGAAAGCGTAAGACCACCTTCAACTAAGGGAGGTATTCACCAGCTCGATATTTCTATCGCTGTAAAAGCCGAAATGGCAGCGATAAAGAAGAAACTCGATGCTATTGAGAACAAATTCTCATCATTCTCCCTAAATCAGGTCACGCTTCCTAAGACCGTCTGTGGTTGCTGTTCGGATCCTTCACACTTAACGGAAGAATGCCCTATGAATGCATCGTTTCAGGCTAATGCTGCTTTTCAGCAGCGACCTAGAAACGACCCTTATTCTTCCACGTACAATCAAGGATGGAGGAATCATCCTAACTTTGCTTGGAATCAAAACCAACAAAGCAATTATCAAAAACCTCCTCCACAGCAACCACAACCACAGAATCAGCCACCCTTTCAGTCACAGAATTTCCAAAATCCGGCCAACATTTCTACACCACAAGTGGCCGGTATTGACAACTCACTTGCACAAACTTTGGATATGTTCATGAAACAATCCATGCAAAATTCGGCTGAGATGAGGTCTTCTATTGATGACCTAACGAAAAACTCCTCTTCCCATGGTGAGAGTATCAAATCAATAGAAAACCAAATCGCACAGTTAAACGCCGCAATGAGTGCGAGAGAGAAAGGGAAACTCCCATCTCAACCCCTACAGAATTCTGGCCATTCACAAAGTCATAATGTGAATGCCGTCACTACGTTGAGATCGGGGAGAGTGCTGAACAACCAAGTGGGTGAGCAAGTTGATGATAGTGACACATTTGATACCCCTTCTTCTTCTTCTTCCCCTAACTCGTCTAGTCTTCCACCTTCGTCCGAGCCTATTCTCCGTTTTCCCCAAGGCTCGAACCCTTCGCCCATTTCACCAAATCTATCTAAGTCGATTCCCACTCCAGTTTTGGGATCGAATTCGTCCCCACAATCCTCTCCAATGTTGGACCAAACCCTTATTGATAAAGCACCTTACCCAAACAGGTTAAGGGGCAACAGACCAAGTCCACAAATGGAGAAGATTGTGGAAATTTTTAAGCAAGTTAACATAAACATTCATCTCCTAGATGCTATTCAACAAGTTCCGTCATATGCGAAAATCTTAAAGGACTTGTGCACTAGGAAGAGAAAAGTTCAAGTACCTAAAAAAGTTTTCCTTGCGTGTAATGTGAGCACTGCTTTTACACAACAACTACCCAAGAAACGAAAGGATCCCGGAAGTCCTACAATTTCTATTTCCATTGGGGGTAAAAATATTAATCGTGCTCTACTCGATGTAGGTGCTAGTGTTAACTTGCTTCCGTATTCGGTTTATGAGCAATTAGGGATCGGAGAGTTAAAACCAGCGCATTGCACTCTTCAAATGGCCGATCGATCTATCACCCAACCAAGGGGTGGGCTAGAGGATGTGTTAATCAAAGTCGGGGAATTCATATTCCCCGTGGACTTTATTGTTTTAGATACACAACCTGTAGCAAACCCACGCAATCAAATCCCGGTGATACTCGGTCGACCCTTTTTGGCTACTTCCAACGCAGTAATCAATTGTAGAAACGGCTCTATGACCCTATCCTTTGGAAAGAAGTCAATTGAGCTTAACATTTACAAGTTGGGAAGTGAACCCTCCGAACCCTATGCTCATGTGTGTTCTGTCGAATTAATGGATGTCGACAGCTGCGAATTTGATCAACCTCATGATACAGACTCTTTTCACTCAACCATTTACTCTTCCACCGAGTTGTCCGGGTCAACATCTAATGAGGAACCTTATATTGAGTCTGACGATCACCCCATTTTTTCTGATGACATTATTTTTTGGGGTATCGATGAAAGCTTTGAGGAAATTTTCGCTGATGAACTCGCATTTTTACAAGACACGGGTGTTGAGATGAATCAACTCCAAGATAAAGAAATTGGAACTCCACCCCCTCTTTTGGACAATCATGATAATGCGAGTAATCCATCATCATTATCACTGTGTCGTCTCTCCAAATTGAGACGCAATCCTTTTCCATTATACCTCTTGTCACCTCCCCACTTCCTCTTGTCGAAAGGTGACATATTCTTCCACCAACCTTGGTACTTCATTGATAAAATTTTTGAATGGTTGGTGTTGACCTTCGGTCTTTGCAAAGCTTGGCATTGACCAATAACCTTGACCCCCTCATATGATTTTTAAAAGATTAAAATTGTTTAACTCACGTTTGGGGGAGGGGTGGTATATTTTGGCTCTTGAAATAAAATGATTTTTACAAAATTGTGAGCCTAAAATAAGTTTGGGGGGGATTTTCACTTTCATATATTCTTGCCCCCATTAATAATTTCCTCCCAAGTTTACAGGTTTTTTAGCTTAACGGATGACATCAGTGAGGACACTGCTGTAAATCAGATTTGGGGGAGGTTTGTGCTTATTTACATATCAATTTGCATCATATTTTGCATAAGCACAACTTTTTCAAAAATTAAAAAAAAATTTATAAAAAAAGAGTAGAAAGTGAAAAGTTACATCCAAAAGATAGGAATAGTTTAAGAAAACCAAGAAAATTAGAAGTTTCTTAAACGAACTGGTAATAAGTAGTTATGAGCCGTTGTCCCAAGGGTTAGTAAGATGAAGAAAGTTACTAATCTGAGAATAAAAATAAGTCTGAAAAATAGTTTCTATTCTGGAAGTCAAACATTTGAATGTTGATACCCTACAATATGCACTTACACACGTCTTGAAACTCGGGATAGTAGAGGATACCTTGAAATGCTCTTGTCTAAAAGCCAAAGTATGAAGGAAATGAAAAATAAAAAATGAAGAAAATATAAAAATGGTGAAAAGAAAAAAAATGAACACTGGTTTTGTTATCGCCAAGGCAGCAATAAAAAAAATATAGCGAGGGTGCCTTTTCACCTAGTGCCCTAAGGCCAACTGGTCTGGGAGTCACTGCTAAGCCTTAGATGGTGCAAGACGAGGAAAATATTATCACCTAATTAGCAAGCACATGAGTAATCGGTTGGTTAGTACCTCAAGAAGTATTAACGGTCGCATGAAAATGTATGAGCAAATCTTAATATTCATCAAATTAAAAAGTACTAAGGTAGATGGACAAGAGTATGATAGCTTGAATTGAATTCTCCGAGTGTAGGGATGTTCTTTACACACACGTAGGGGTATATGATCAATGTTTGGATGAAAGGTAGGAATAAAGAATAAAGACGAGGTTTTATTAAGGGATGATATGATTTCTAACATTTTTTCATGACTATTAAGATAGGGCTCATGACAACTGAAAAGCTAGTATAGTTGGAAACTCTTCTTTTCAAGGCCTTTTCTTTTATGGTTCTTATCTTTATATGTAAATTTCACCATCTTTCTTTTGTTATAGGATTTTGTGGGTGTAATCCGCTGAAAACCCTCAGGAGACAACACTCCTCCTACTAGGGACACCTAGAGGTTTAACGGCTTGTTGCACGTGCTCAGTGCAATCGTGTCTGCCTACGAAAGTGTGCTTAGTTTTCTCCTTTCTTTTTTTGAATAAACTAGTTTGCTCGGGACGATCAAAGATAAGTTTGGGGGTATTTGTTCAGTCGATAAAACTGCACATTTGTAGTACATTTTTCCTACCATTTTTATATTAAAAAAGGACTTTATTATAATATATTATACATATGAGGGTTTATGTGTAAAAACATTATTTTCCATGTGTTAATATATTTTAATTATCATTTTGGTAGGAAAATGTATGCAAATATTATTGACCTAATCCTAGTAGAACAAAGTCTACTAAAATCTTATTTGAGTTGTTGTGCAGAATTTTCCAAGTTGTTATGCAGAATATATCAAAGAAATCAAGCTGTTGAAGAAATCTTGCCAAATTAAGAAGCAAACTTGGAGACCAAGTCTGGAAGCAACCGAGAGAAGATTTCTGAAATATGAAGATGCCTAGGATTGCCAAATGTCACCAGATGAAAGCACAAGAAAAATCATCAAATGATCCCCACCCTTGAGCGCGGATCCGCGGCCAAACACACCCTTGGGCCGCGGATCCGCCGTAATTTAAGGGGGTTAGAAGGAAAGATTTTGGGAGATAAATCATTGCTAAATTTTAGCAAGTTTTCAACAATAATATTCTGGCTTTGCACTATAAAAAGGCACCGAGGGCCTCTTGGAAAAGTTATCAAGCCGAAGAGATCACGAAGCTCCCGACGCTCACGCATCCAGGCTGATCATCGACTGTTCGACTACCTCCTTAGGAAAGATCGAGAAGCAAATCAAGTTTTGTAATCATTTTCTATGGATTAAAAGTGTAGCTTGAAGGAGTTGATTAATAAAGGTAGTTTTTATTTAATTTTTTTTTTTTTACATTATGTTTTCCCTCTCTTTCTTTTCATCTTCTTCTCCCAACATGCGCGAGTAATTCTCCGCTTGTTAGGGTTCGTAGGATTAGGGTAGGCTAATGGACGATGAAAATAATTAAACCCTTTTTAAGTCCTATAAAGTTTAGGAACTTTATCAAAAGAATCATTAACATCCTAATCGGGCGCGCTAGCAATTCTTTGCTAGTTCCGACCGCGATTAGAGATTAGATTAATGATTGTTTTGGTAAAGGCTAGATATGAACGGAGTTCCGTGTCGAGATAAGGGTTAAGAGTGGGATTCCTTTTCCCTCCGGAAATCTTAATCTACACGCATCACCGTCGTTCTAGTTCTAAATCTATTAATGGATAAAAAGGGTAACTTTAATTAATCGTCCATAACTACTAAATCTTAACGAACCCTACAAGCCCTATTATTATATTATTTAAATCTCTAAAATAATCTAGATCTATATTTTACATTCTTGTTTAAAGTAGATCTAGAATCTTTTCACAAAATTCTTTATTCCTCCTCTCTTTCTCAACACATCTAAAGTAAAAATAAAAGGTTCCACGTTTCCCAGAGGACGACCCGTACTCACCTCGGTCTAGCTACGCGCGACACCGTTCTGATTGCGGTTAACTACAAACACACTTTTTCGTGTCAATCACCCGCTCTGATACCATGTTAAACAAAAAAAGAGAAAATATTTATATACTTTATTATGTGACCAATGGTCTTTTTATATCAGCATTATAATTACTTGATGCCCAAACACCATGGTACGGTATACCCAAATAACAATATATTCTAACTATTCCAACACTCCACTCAAGCTGGAACATAGGTATCAGTGATGAGTAGTTTAGACAATAGACTAACAAATGCGGGTCTCAGAAGAGCTTTCGTCAAACTATCTGCAATCTGTGCATGAGTAGAAACATGATGAAGATTTCCTTCCTTTTCAACAATTTTCTTCCGGATAAAGTGGCAATCCATTTTAATGTGTTTTGTCTGTTTGTGAAACACTGGATTTTCTGAAATATGAATTACAGCTTTATTGTCACAGAATAAGGATGCTGTGTTGTGGAACTAACACCGAGATCTTGAAGCAATATGGAGAGCCGTGTCAGATCTGAGATGGCATGGATCATAGCCCTATATTCAGCATCGGCTGATGAGTGTGCAACAACATGTTGCTTCTTGCTGTGCCAGATAGCTAGGTTCCCTGCAAAGAAAACACAAAATTCACTTATGGAGCGAAGATCATCCATAGATCCGGCAAAATCGGTATTAGTATAGGCTATAAGAGATAGATTATAACATGGTTTATAGAGAAGACCTTGCCCAGATACACGCATCAAATAGCGGAGAATGCGCTCAATGGCCCGAAGATGGAACTAAGGGCGCCTGCATAAACTGACTCACTGTGCTGATTGCAAATGATATGTCTGGACAAGTAACCATGAGATAGATCAGCTTTCCAACTAATCGTCGATACCGACCTGGATCGAAAAATGGCTAGTTATCAGGTGAGCTAATGCGAGAGAGTTTTACTGTTATATCTATGGGAATATCAGCAGGGCGACAACCAAGGAATCTTGTTTCTTTATGAAGATCATGATTATACTTCCGCCGTGAGAGAAATAATGTCTCTTATTTCGAGATACCTCTATACCAAGAAAATAACGTAGAGGACCAAGTTCTTTGGTGTGAAATGTGAGGTTAAATGAGTTTTGACCTTAGATATACCTTCGGAATCATCTCCAGTGATGATTATGTCATCAACATAAATAAGAAGAACAACCATTCCTTCTTTCCATCTATGTATAAAAAGAGATGGATCTGCTGAGCTTCTTGTGAAGTTTATCTTTTTTAGGATCATACTGAATTTATCGAATCATGCACGAGAAGATTGTTTTAGCCCATAGATAGATTTTTTTAAGATGATATACAAGAGACCCCCTTCACGCTCAAAGCCAGGAGGCTGCTGTATATAAACTGTTTCGGAAATATCAATGAGGAATGCATTCTTGACGTCTAGCTGATGCAGAGGCCAATCGCGGGAGCCAGGGCAGCGAGGGCGAGGCGCTACGAGGGAGAGAGGCGGAGGAGGAAGATGAGGTAGGGAGGCGCTGCGATCGAGGGAGGCGTGGGAGGTGCTGCGAGAGAGACAAGGCGGGGTTTTTTTATTTTTTATTTTTGAGGATTAGTGTTAGGATTTAGGAGATCCGCTCTGATACCATGTAAATGATAAAAGAAAAAAGATTTAGATATTCTATTATATGACCAATAGTCTTCTGTAATGAGCTGCTAGAATAAGATCAGCCTTCTATTAGTTAAACCTAAAATCGTTATATAGAAGAAAAATGAAGCTAAAGGAAAGGCCTAAACCTATAATGACAACTAATTATTAGTTAACATTAAATTTCTGACCAAATCAACTAGGGGCAAGTAACGTCTATGGCATCAGCAACAGTTCATTACATATCTTTGGTTGATGCAGATCCAGTCAAGATAGAACCCTGGTGATAAAACCTAAAGATGCTGGCCCATTATTGATTACTTTATGTGAGATCTGACCACAGAAGCGAAAGAGAGACTTGTTCCACGAAATGATCACTATTTATGCTCTGATTGGCATATCAAGGGATTCACTGACAATGACTACATCGATTTCATTGTCGAAGCATTTTCCCAATAAAATCAGTTATAAAGCAAAACTTCCTAATTAAAAGATATGATAAAGTTTTAGGACTTGTGTTAGACCGCAACCACTTGTTTTATCGAAACAAATCGATTATAGATTGACAGTTTGTTTTGGAGATGGTGCTAGTAGAGTGCTCACTTATGATGAAAATCTCACAGGTTCAAGTAAGAGTATTGATGTGTGAGAGGAGATTATCCCCCATACCTTAAAAAGCGAAATAAAAAACATAAAGAGGAAAATCAAGACAATTTTTTTTATAATCTATCTAACTTCTCCATTGCCATCTTTCATCTTTTTCCCTCTTTTCTATCTATAACAGCACATGCCTCCTTTTTAATTCAAAAAACATATTCATTCTCTTCTCGATTCATTGATACCTTATATATAATTCTAGGCTTAATTCCCAAAAACTACCAAACACTTGGGGGCTGTTACAAATAACTACTAAATTCTTTGAAAATTATAGAAAACTACCAAGTGTACGGAAACTTGTAAAATTAATAAACAACAAATTACCAAACTTGTTTCTTAAATGTTCAATAAACCACCAAACTTGTTTAGTAAATATTCAATAAACTTCCAAACTTGTTTAAGAAAGTTTAAGGATGTTCATACACTTTTGTAGTTTTCTGTGATTTGCAAAAAAAAAATTGGTAGTTACTTGTCACAACCTTTAAATTTTTGATAGTTTTTGGGAATTAAGCCATAATTCTAACTACAAAGAATAACTAAGATTTACAACTGTAATTCACCAAGGCCACCATCCAATGTGAATAAAAGCAATCACTGAATCTACAGCCAACTCATCGTCACCCCAAGAACGATCCGTCTCTACAAGCCCCGCTTTCTCTTCCACTGGCAACAAAGACTCTCGACACAAAGGACATGCAGACCAACCAACGTCAAGCCATCGATCTAAGCAGCATCTATGGAAAAGATGCTTACATTTCAGTTCTCTGATTGTATCTCCTTCCTCTATATCACATAAACAGAAAACACATTGTACTTGCCCGAGTTCCCTTGTGTATCGAGAGATAGAAAGTCGAAAATTGCCAAGAGAAGACACCGGTTTTCGATTAACAGGTGTGAAATCGTGTGTAAGGAATGAAAAATCAGGCAGCCACATGAATTGGTTTCTTGCTAAATGCTGAAAGTATGGTGTGGCTAGTTGAAGAGCAAGTCTGATGGTAAAGATCACAGGTGTTAAGAGAGGGAGAAGGAGAATTTGGATGGTACTTAGAGAGAGCACTTGGCTTGTTGTTCCCATAGTTCGTGAAAATGAGAGAGATGAGTAATTAGTAGATTGGTGAGAGATAAAAGAAGTGAAAACATGCAGCCTCTTAATTTATATAGTGACAATGTAAAGTGTGGGGGCTGTGACCATTGGCTAAAACCATGAGCTGACTGTTGTAAGAAACTAATTGTTATCGATCTATTTGCCGGCTTGAAGAAATTTTCCAAGTACATGATTCCTTTTTCTTTTGCCCTTTTTAGCTCTCTAGGGCCAGTTCAAGATCATATGTATACTTAATGACACAAGCAGTTTCTTTTACATTCTTTAAAAGAAACAATTACATCTAGGTCAATGACTATTTCAGCTTCAATTGAATGGCAGGTTGAATTAGGGTATTAGTTTAATCTTAGAAAGACACGCATTGAATAGAACCTCTCGACTATAGAAAACTAGACGCTAAGATAAATTACATCTGATAATCACCACTAGGTCCGCAATTTGAAAACTTTTGTGGAGGGTAGAAGGTGAAACAGCCAATGGATGGAATTGAATTCACTGGCTGAATTGAGGGACAATACTTGTGTTTCTATACGTCAAAAGGACTTCTGCAATCTGTCTTTCAAGATAAACCCAGAATATATTTCTGTATTGAAAGTGGTTTGCGAGCCAAACATTCAGCATGAACTCACACAACACAGTATTTGTTCGGATAACCCTGGAGCCAGCATGATCTAACCTAAATCTATTTTCTTGTAGGGAATATAGAATTCCTAACATTTTTGTGCTACACAAAAACTAAACCCTTGAGTGATCCTCCTGGATTGTTAGGGGTTATCATGATTCACGTGCCGTACATACAAGGGGATAGCTCTTTTAGCGATTGCCTTTTGGAACGTAGGAAAAAGTGATCAATGAAAAGAGTAGAGAAAAATCATCAATTAGTTCTCACCACTTCAACAAGAGTGCATCCACTTATTTATAAAATCGAATTAGTATAGATCCACAATTTGTCATAGATAATATTGCTGGCTGAGAAGGGGAGGGTGTGATGAAACTTGGCAGCGTATGAGAATTGTGACAAAGAGATCAGAAGTTGAAGGCATGCAACCAACACAAGGGAGAGAGGAGACCAACCCTATAGGCAATGAGTCTGTAACATTTTATAACTCAATCGAGTGCTAGACTGCTAGTAAGTTAGTAGCCGATGATAAAAATGGCACTGGTTCAAGATGGAAAACTGATGTGCGGAGAGGATCCTCATTCCCCTTTAAAAAGTAATAAGGCATAAACCAAAGGAAAATATATTTGAGACTAAATACTTTAGCCTTTATATTTCCCGTGCCCATTTTTTATGGGGGCTCTACATTGAAAGGATCTGGATCCTCTCTTATATTTAATTTACTGAAGAGGCCGATACCTAGACCCTTATTCGAAATGGATATTGTCCTTTCTATTTTCATGGTGGTACATAGACCCTTTTTCGAAATTAACTACTCCACATCAATATATCTCTATTATCACTTTATTCTAGTATACAAAATGATACCTATTTACATTCAAAACACATATTCATCTTCTCAATTTATTGAATTACCATACAGATCAATTCTACCCGCTAATTACTAAGGTCAACACCTACATGCGGCCGTGGTGCCCAATGTATTTGCCAAAACCACCATCCACTGTTGACAAAAGTAGCTAGCCATCAAAGCAGAATCCGACTCATCAATCCCCCCATCATCTATCTCTGCAAGCATTGCCTTTGCTTTTGATGTAAGCAAAGAATCTCGACACAAAGGGCACGTAGCCCATCCTAACTCAATCCATTTATCCAAGCAACGCCTATGGAAGATGTGCTTACATGTCAACTCTACAATCTCCTTACCTTCGGCTGTATCACACAGACAGAACACGCACTCTACTCGCCCGAGTTCCCTTTTATATAACAAGACATTAAACCGTACATCGTGGGGTGCAGTAAGACGATTATTTGGTACACGAAGGATAGGTTTGACGAAAAAGATCATAACTGTCAGAAAAGGAATAAGGAGAATATGGGTGTTATTAGAGAGAGAACAAGGCTTGCTGTTCCCATATCTGTCAAAAAAAGTAAAGATCAAGAGTAAAATGTTGCTGATGTAAAAGAAGTGATACAAACCAGCTCTTATATAGTCCTTGATACGAATAGTACAGGTTTGGGGAGTCATAAGGATTAAGTTAAGCATAAAAAATGTTGTATTCTATTAATGCAGTCATTGATCCGCCATCGTTATAGGTTGACTAGAGTTAATAGTATACGATGTGACTCCTTGCTCTTTTGCCCTTTACAGTTATCTAGGGCCAATAGAAATCATATATACAAGTGATGAGGGCAGCTTATACATCCTTTACAAGAAAATTAGACGGCAGGTCTCGTTTGCTAACGACTCTGTCAACTTTGATAATTAGCAAATTGAAAATTAATCTTACTAGTAGAAAAGCTATTAAACGAAGCCCCTATATTTTTATTAAAGAAAGAGGGGAGGGGGGAAATCTCGGTGTCAAAATGGCCGTAACAGCTTCTCAAAAGTCACTACCTCAGAATTATGACGATCGACGAGTCTTCTCTACACAAGAATACATCGACGCTTTATTTTACTCTACTTATATGATTTAGGCATAGATATTAAATATGTCTCATGGGCCGGTAGACTATCATATATGTAGGTTATGAGCACAACCGATTCTCTTACTCGTGCTTATCAAGAAGATTAGGCACCAGGTCAGATCTACTAATTGCCTTATTGCGTTGCGGCATTAATTGCTTTAGGCAACTATACTAGGGATTCGTGACGGCGACTGGTTCAGCATCAATAAGAAATAGGAGATTGAAATAGGATCTCACTAAATAAAGCGGGGGAAATTCTCAGTGACGAGGACCCTGACCAATATCCAAACACCAATTTTTCAAAATTATGATGATTGACAAGTCTTTACTACACAAGCATACATCAATATATAAATGCAGTCTACTTATATGTTTGGCATAGATAATAAATAGAGGTCAAAAACATAGCTAGCTAGCAATTTAACAACAGTAAATCGTATTATTGCAACTTGGTATGCATGATTTCTACAAAAGATTCTCCATAGTTTTCTTTGGAAACATGCCAAGGATGAAGAGCTTGGTGCTACAAAGCTAATCATATGTAGCTTTGGGTCCTTATCATCCGTTTATGATTCGGTTAATTTGTTGTAGAATTGAGCTGGATTAGATGCTCGATACATTTGGTTATCTGTTTGACTTGCCTTCGTACACTACCTATCTCATTGCAATTGGTAATCATATTTAGAACTCTACACAAAGCATTTGGAGACTGCTTCCATATCATTTGCAAGTTTGTCGCCACATGATAAATATCATATATATTAGCATATTTTCTCATCAGATCTTTTCACCCACTCGATCGCTTCTATAGTCTTCTTGACAACAATCTTCGCGGGCATACTCCACGTCCCGCTTGAGCAGGGAATGTATTGTTGATTATTGTTGCTAAATCTCCAATTTGTACCAAGCCCAAAGAAGGAACAATAACAATAGCCCAAGTGAAACCCCATCAAGGCAAGGCCCTCATGGAGGTGCCCACTAAAGCAAGCAAGCAACAGCAGCAGCA